>CM028138.1:408350000-409600000 GCA_016271365.2 Neoceratodus forsteri
GGTCATAGCCAGAAGAGCTCCTATGAACACCAGTTGCTGTGAGGGTTGAAGCTGACACTTCTTGAGATTCAACAGGACCACCATCAACGTGAGGAACTGAGAGGCAGTGGTTACTGCCTGTTCCATCTCCTGCTTGGAGGGTCTAGGAATCAATCAGTCATCCAGGTATGGAAAAGATTTGGAGTCCTATCTTCCTCAGATGTGCTGCAAGCACTGCAAAACACTTTGTAAAGACTCATGACACTGAGGAAGGCCCAAAAGGCAGGACTCTGGACTGGAAATGCTGCCCCAGTATGATGAGATGAAGGTATCTGTGGTGACTGGGGTGTACCAGTAGGTGTTGGTATGCATCCTGCATATCCAGGGATGCTAACAAATCCTGAGGTTTCAGGAAGGGATGCAAAGATCCCAGAGAAATATTTTTACATTTTTCTCAGTCCATGAATTTGTTCAGATTTCTGATGTTGAGAATGGGGCACATGACCACTGATTATTTGGTACCAGGAAGTAGTGGGAGTAGAATCCTATGTTTTGTTCTGACTCTGGCACTATTTCTAGTGCTCTCTTGCTTAGAAGGCCCACACTTTCCAGCACCAGAAGCTCTGACATATGAATTGATAAGAGAGTTTGCCTTTTGGGTGGATAATCCAGAGAGGTTTCTGTGAAATCCAGGAGTATTCTCTCGGATGATCCTGAGGGCCCACTCGTCCATTGTAATGGACTCTCACTGATAGTACAATTGGGTCAGGCATTCCCCCACTGGAGAAGAGAAGTCTACTTTGGGCAACTGAGCAAGACCAGGGCTGGAGCTTCAGATAGTGGCACTGGGTGCTTTTAGCACCTGTACTTTTGGCTGCACCTTTTCTGAGGCTGGGATTTGTTTGGGCCCCTGCCCTTGTCATGAAAAGGACTGCTTGTTCTCGTAGAAACCACATCCTTTGCCCGTCTGAGTGGTAGAACAAGCTGGCCAAGAAGTTTTAAGGGTTGTTCTAATTTCATTAGAAATCTTAAGAGACATCTCTACTTGCTGTCCAAAAGGTAAATTCCATCAGAGGGAATGTTCATAACTTGTTGTTGGACATCCTGAGAAAAAACATGTTTACAGCCAAGAATGCCTCTGGATGCAGATGCCTGCTGCAGCATAGTGAGATGCAGTATCAAAAGCATCCATAGAGGTGTTATGCTGGTGACTGTTGTTCTTGATACCTTATTTAACAGTAAGCAGCATGTCTTGTTTAGCCTCTAAATCTGGTAGAGACTCTGCCAGGAACTTAAAGGGAACAGTTTCCACCAAGGGCCCCACACTCAAGTGTGGATTCGGTCCCAATGTGCACTTTGTGTGTAAAAAACATTTTGGTTTACTTACTGTATATGTAGTAGGAGCATAACCCACAACAGGGTGTGGGGTTATTGGAGATTAATCAACACCCTGGTTGAGTTGGAGGCACGAGGTCTGCAGGCTCTGGGTTATTGCACTTATAACATGGGTTATATGCAAAACATGGAAAACACACAGAGAGGTTTCTTCTACTGTTTAAAGACCAAAAATGCTACTGTATCCTGCCACCTTGCAAATTAGTCCCTACCAAATAATGCACACTTCATTGGTGTTATGCACATGGAAATGTCACAGATACATTATTAATATGATCTGTGACATTTCTTGTGCATAATATGCTTTGCTACCTTGACTAGGATATTTCTTTAGCCCCCAACAGACACACATGCACACAAGAGAAAACTGCACGTTGAACTCCACACTGTAGCTGTTTCCTAACTGCATTGCTGAATGCTGAAGAGAGAGAGAGAGAGAGAGAGAGACAGACACACACAGCACACTGTAGGCATTCCGGTGATGTTGTCATGTCTGTCTCTCGCCTGTCTCACTCCCCTTGCTGTGACAGCCAACATAGTGCTTTCTCTGACCGCATTGGTGAATATTGAAAAAGAGAGAGAGAGAGAGAGAGAGACACACACACACACACACACAGCACAGAATGCACTATGAGGACACAGACAGAGAGAGGAAGCACACTGCAGGCAAACTTGTGACAGCCAGGTTGCCAAGGATGTTGACTGGGAAACTGTCTCGATCTCCATGTCACTGTGTGTGCCACTGTCTGTCTCCTTTGTCAGCACCACATTTGCCTGCTGCCACCCATGAGAGAGAGAGACACACACACACACACACACACACACACACACACACACACACACACACAGCACACTGTAGGCATTCTGCTGATATCTGTCTCTCATTCGCTCCTTGCTCTCACAGCCAAGGCACTGCTTTCCCTGACTGCATTGGTGAATACTGAAGAGACAGATATACTCATAGGGCACAGAACATGCTGCAGGGACACAGACAGAGAGGAAGCAAGCTGCAGGCAAACTTGTGACAGCTGGGTTGCTATGGATATTGATTGCAAAACTGTCCCGATCTCCATGTCACTCTGTTTGCCGCTTTCTGTCTCTTTTTGTCCTCACTGCGGTTACCTGCTGCCACCTACCTCTGGCAATTCGCTGTATCGGGAGGAGGACCATCTGTTTGACTTCTGCCTTAAGGTGCCAGTGCACAGTGACATAGGTGATCACTGCCTCCAAAGTCAAGGAACGGAGAGACACACAGAGTCTCATGATTCTGCGCCCTCTTGCTCTCTCTCTCTCTTTGTATTTGTGTCAGCACCACAGGATTGTATGTCTCTATCTCAGTGGGGAACAAGAAGTCAGAGCCAGCCACTGACACCTTAATCAGCTATGATGTACTGGTGGTGGTTGTTGAGGGACAATGGCAGCTTTACCTTGCTTTCTTTGTCTCCTCTCACACATCACCAGCCACAAGGGATATCTCGCTGCATTAGAACAGGCAACAGCTATGGGACAGGAGGGAAACAGCAACAGACAGTCTCTCTCTCTCTTCTCGCACTCTCGCTGGCACTGTCTCTGTCTTTACAGGTGCCCACCTCATATTACCAGTCATACCAGGGTTGGATAACATGAGCAATGCAACACAGCATATGCCACACTCCTGATTGCTCCCTCAGGATTTTAAATGGCTGCCAGACACACTTTCTTTGCCTTTACACAGAAGGAGACCTGGCACTGCATCTCCAGAGTCGCTTCACCGAACCGTGGATTAATGGTAACTTAATCCACGGGCATACAGAGCCACTTCATCAATTGCAGTGCTTCGTTTTATTGAACCCATGTTATAAAGTAGATTATATCAGATTAAGTTTGCTTAGTTTGAGGCTGGCATCATCTTTTACAACTAATCCCAGAATCCCCTGCTGCTGACATCAAAGTAGTAGGCAGCAGTGAGAAGATGCAATAGTTTGCAGTGTATGTTAGAGCTTATATAAGCTCTGCTTTTTGTTTGCTGGTCTGCTGTCCTTCCTGGGCTATGTACAGTCACAGAGGACTGTAGTTAGCCCCTGGAGAAAAGCGGCCTAGGAAAAACATCTGGGACTGATATTCAAAAATGGGCAAATGGAGCACACAGTTTTGTGCTGCATTTACCATTGCTCACGACCCTGAGGATGCTATATTCAGTCAGATGGCATCACGCTATCTGACTGAATATAGGAAGCATGTCAGTGCAGTGCTATGTTGAATAGCACTGCCCCGAAGGATCTTGGTAGTGCAGCAAATAGTGCCCCAGGTCCGATAGTGCTGGTAGCTCTCAGCATGATATTCAGAAGCCCCCATGTAAATGAGCACATTGGACATGCAGGCACTAAGGAGCCATTTGCATGCCCATTATGGGCACATTTTCATGGGAGCGTGGCAGGTTTGTATCCCTGAGGCAGCTCCCCCACCCAACTTTCCTGTCTCATAAAATGGAGTGCACCCTCCCACCCTCTGATCACAGTCCTGTATATTTGTATACAATTCCTGTGGGCCTAGCAGTCCCTCCTGCCCTCCAATTGCCATCCTGTATATGTTTGTAGAAATTCTGGTGCTTGAGTCCCCCACCCTCTGAGCACTATCTCCATAATCCATGTAAATGTCCCTAGTGTTCAGTGGTCCCTCCCACCCTCCGATTAGCATCCCCATAATCCACATAATTATCCCTGGTGTACAGTGATCCCTCCCACCCTCTGATTGCCATCCCCATAATCCATAGAATTGTTCCTGGTGTCCAGTGGTGCCTCCCACCCTCTGATCATTGACCCCATAATCCACAAGTGTTCTCCCTCCTTCGATCACTGTTCTCATGAGAAAAGACAAATCCCTGGTGGTCTGTGGTCCCTCCATTGTCCGATCACTGTCCCTGTGTGAATAACCCAATTCCTTGGTGGCCCGTGGTCCCCATCATCTGATCTCCGTCCCAGTAGGCATACAAGATGTCCCTGGCATCTAGTGGTCCCCCAGTCTCTGATCATCAGCTCTGTAAGAACTAATATGACTGGATGTTCTCTCAGAAGCGGTAAAGAAATAAATAAAAAAACAGAAGAACACATTCCACAGTGTCTACAGGAATCCCCACTCACTGATTCCCATCCCTGTACCATTGTAAGCATTCCCTGGTGACTAGAGCCCTCACACTGCAGACACTGACCTCCCACCCTGCCAACCTCCCTTACATAAATTACTGTGCTGTGGGAGCCAATACAGGCACTGGCACAGCCCACCTTTCACTCCTCTGCTGGCAATGGTATGGAATGTCAGGAGTGCACATCCTATGTGTAATACAGGTGCGCGTCCTCTGTAATGTACAGGGAGCACATGGCCTGTGTATTGTACAGGCGGCACTGGTGCTTTAGGTAAGAGGGATTGGCAGGGTGGGTGATTGGTGCTTGACCACTTCTGAGAGGACAGTCAGTCATATTCAGTGAGGTCATGTGGGCCTGGTTATCGAGACTGGGGGGACCATTAGGTGCCAGGGATGTCTCATGTGCCTACAGGGATAGGTATCAGAGGACAGGGCAACATAGACCATCAGGGTATTGGCAGGACAATGGTTTTCCGTTTTTACTGGTAGCACCGGTAAAAATCACGGAATCCTGCTTGGTTTGTGGATTTTGAATTCTTGTACCGGTGCCTCACGGAAATTGCATTTCTCTGCACAGAATCCCTAAGATTTCAGCATATTTTAAATGTTTTTATTTTCTCTTCTATGCCCCTTCTCACAGCATCAGTCTCCACTTTTCAGAGATCCTTAGGCTGGATATCCCCTAGCTTCACCCCAGGTAATGCTCAGGAGCTCCCACAGCCTGCCCCATCCTGCCTAGGTTGTACCTCCCAGGTGGAAGGGAGAGGCCCCAGGTCACCCCTCCACAGTCCTTTAATGTGTGTGGGCAGCCCAGTGGGTCCCCTCATGGAAACTGGTTTGGAAGTATGGGGCAGCTGGGTCCCTCTACCAGCAGCCGATGTGGGGTGATTGTTACTAGTTTTCTGGTCTCTGTTCCTGAGGGCACCAACACTCGAGGGATCCAAGGAAGTAGGGCAACAGAGACATGCCACTACTCCAGATCCTGGCTAGCTTTCTTTCTTTCCGATTGCTCTGCAGTCTCATTGTACCACCACCTGTGGTCACCCAGATGGCAGTAAAGCAGCAGGACCTGCAGGCCACTGCTCCAGAGAAGGAGAGCAGCCCCCAGGTGCTCGATCCTACTGGCCAGACCTTTAGCAACGGAATTCATTTCTGATCCCGAGTCCCTGGCATTGCAAGCAGTAGTGCAAACTCAGGTTATTTACAGTGCTCTGTCAACTATACACCCACTTTGGTGTAAGAAAACATAAGCAGATGGAGAGGGAAATAATTCAGTTTTAGTAAAATGTTGCAAAGTGTTCAATGTTCATAATTTGCACTGTAGGTACTGGCACTATTATTGAAATCATATATTAAAACATTATATATGGGTGTTATGGCTGGCAGTATAGCCTAGTGGTTAGAGTAACAAACAGTGATTGAACTGAGTACATTTAGAAGACTTGGGTTTGATTCCCACAACCTTCACTTGCATACTGTGTGACTCTGAGCAAGGCACTTAACCTCCACAGTGCTCCTGGGTCACCTCTGAAAACAGGCAGTTTTGCCTAGTGGATTTACCCAGTTTACAAAAAAAAAAAATACCAATATATGTTTACTACATCATACAGTAGTCAGGGTACCATGTAATTTATCCGAGTTATACTCAGGCTGCAATGATGTTGTATAGGTAAATATAAATGTTCAGATACATTTTGTGTTTTATAAGCTTGTTTTTAGACTTTAGTCAGGTTTTTATTGTATTTTTGCATATGAACATCTAGGATATAGGTTGCTACACAGGATCACTGTTACCAACTAGTTTA
This sequence comes from Neoceratodus forsteri, assembly GCA_016271365.2. NCBI lineage: Eukaryota > Metazoa > Chordata > Ceratodontiformes > Ceratodontidae > Neoceratodus > Neoceratodus forsteri. Next base: position 408,356,301 of record CM028138.1, read on the forward strand.
TTCAACTTTATAATCAGCAGGGCCATCCAAAATCCTCAGTTGTTTGACTGAAAATTAGTCTGAATGAAAGTATGTTCACAAGGAACAAGCTGTCTTACTACTTATTTAAGTGAATGGGATAGAAACATAGATTTTGACGGCCCACCTAGTCTGCCCATTTCATCATTTGCACCTCTCTCCCACCTGTTGTGTCAGTCTCTGTGACAACAAAAGTTTTCTGACAGACTGCTTTAATAAAAAGCAAATGTTAAGTGTTTAAGTGTACTTGTGCTTGGCCAGTGGAATGGAAAGCACATTCAGTGACATTGAGAAGGTAAGACCCCAGGGGCTGTAATGATGTTGGTGGGTAGAGTGGTGCTCAATTCACATCTGAGCTCAGATATGAAAACTGAGACACCCTTTTCATGGAGACCAAGGGAAAAAGGAATCCACTTGTTTGTGAGATGCATTAGAAGGTCCTCCACTAATCACTTGTGAATTTTTTTTTTAGGTGAAGACATTATTTCAAAGAAGCAAATTCAGGCAGTTTTTTTTGTTCCTCCTACCCCTGGCCATCCACTCCTTCAGGCCTGCCAAGTCCCCCTACCTCTGCTGCTGAGTCCCCACCACCATCATCCACTGCCCCTTATGGCCATGCTACCAGGTAACCAAGTAACCCTTCATAGGTGGGCCCTACCCCTGTGGGAGGCTAACAGGGAAGACAATCACCCTAAAGAGCTTCCTGAATATCCCAGGCATGGCAGGAGTCAGAACAGACACATGTGTCTGGGGCTTCATGCTTATGGAGGGACCAGAAACAGAAAACATAGACTTTGATGGCAGATAAGGACTGCTTGGCCCACCTAGTCTGCCCATTTCCCTACCTAGAGATAAGCTGCAGATCCTATTTAACCAACAGCCTATTTCTTCTACCCCCAAAAATTGCCTTATGTCTGTCCCATGCATTCTTGAATTCTCCCACAGTTTTAGACCCCACAACCTCCTCAGGAAGGCTGTTCCATGCGCCCACCACCCTCTCTGAAAAATACTTCCTCACATTACCCCTGAGCTGTTCCCCTCTATCTTCAAATTGTGTCCCCTTGTTCTTGCACATCTTTTTCTGAAAGATACTACCTCTTGGACTTTGTTGATTCCACTGAGGTACTTAAACGTTTCTATCTATGTCCCCCCTCCCTCCTTTTCCTCAAAGGTATACATATTAAGCTCCTTTACCTATCCTCGTATGACTTCTCTTGCAGACCCTGCACCATTTTAGTTGCCCTCCTCTGAACTGCCCCCATCCTGTCTATGTCCTTGTGGAGATGGGGTCTCCAGAACTGGACGTAGTACCCAGATGGGGTCTCACCAACTGTCTGTACAGAGGATAACAACTTCCTGTTTTCTGCTGGTGATACCTCTCCCTATACATCCCAGTATTCCCTGGATAAGTTCCTGGAAGGTGAGTCATCCACAAGCTCCTTCTTCTGGTGAAAATAACTGGAGTCTGAAGAAGCCCATGAGCACTGTCTGCAATGCTTCTTCTTGTGGGCGCCCAGGATCTACTCCGAGAGCGAGATCTTTTCTTGGTCTTGTGTTTCAAGGAATGCTGATCCTCCTCATCCAAAGATCTGTCCCTGTACCTGGATTTTTCTTTTGCCGTAGTAATGAGAGGATGATTGCCCTTCTTCAGATGAAGACATGGACAGGGTTCTTTTTGCTTTGTTCTTTTATGTGGCCTCGCGTCTGGGTACCCTGGGGTTGCCAGTTGAAGCATGAGGGTCCAGGGCAAAGGCCTTATTTTAGTTTGTCAATGAGGTCTGGAGCCAGCGAGGGGTAGCGGATTGCTGGGACTCCCTGGTGGCCGTCTGTTGGCTATCCGACTGAGTCTGGGAATCTGAGGCCTCCTTCAGGTCCTCCTGAAATCACAGTCGCTGCTTTTTCACATTTCAAGCAAAGCAACCAGCATGGGGCATTGCATTGCTGGCATTTTTGCTCCAGGAGGGCTTTGTCCAAGGCCATGATGGAAAATGCTGCTGTCCCTTTAAGAGCACTAATGAAGATAAATAGACCGCTTTAATGCTGCTGTTTGTGAAACCTTTGATAAGCACTTCAAATGCTGAGAAAATGCAGTCTGCCCACAAAACAGCTCACAGGCACTGACGGACTCCATCGATGAGCCATTATGTTCTGCATGCTCGCCGACGGCTATGGAGAGAGCTGGCGTTAGATTGCAGAGGGAGTGCTCTGCCAACAAGCTGTGCTGTTTCTAACGCCGATGGCCAAAGCATGCTCCATAGCGCTGGGAAACTCCCATCAACAAGCTGAGAAGTTCTTATTGCTCGCCGACGTACTGCTGTCACGACCTCCAATGACGCAACTGGCTGCTTGAGTGGTCAAGCCGATCATCATCAACAAGCTGAAGCACTGTACGCATTTGCTGATCCCCTGTTGACAAAGTGAGGTTTGGTGTGCCTGCCGACTGTCCAGCTTTTAGTGCCCTCAAAGAATCTGTCGATGAGCTAAGGTGTAAGGTGCTCAACTTTCCGCTCCTGTGAGAGCTTTGTAGTGCTGTACGCTGTGTGGGCACCCAGACAAACCAAATTTAATACTGCTCGATGATTTTTCTCATTGTCTGTGCCTAAAAGCACAGGAAGGAGCAGAGCCAGTCTGTCCAGCTGCAAGCCTGAGACTGGTTCCTGGACACAGAAGAGAACCGTTTGTGCCTTGCTATGCTGCTTGCTCTCTTAGGATATCCCCAAAATAAAATATACAAAGCTGACTTATAGTTTGAAGTCTTCTGCCCTGTCACAACAGTGACAGAGCTCAGCTGCAGAGCACCTGCCACTAGGGAGACAGGAAGTACACTGGAAATTACATGAAGTGGAGGGATGGATATCCAGGCTGTCAGAGTTCTGATTCCTGCCTGCATTTGCATCAGGAGGTACAGCCCATCTGTAGAAGCCCAGAGACCAGCTTAGGAGAGAAGTTTTAGGCCTTCTCAGCATAAGAGCAGTAAGGAGGAACCTTCTTTCAGTGGAAAAGAAGATCTGACATCATGGGGCCATGCTAGGGCAGTTACCACCCAAGGGGATGGGAGGAGCCAGCTTGAAGACATTCTGGTGAAGTCTTAAAGAGAAAGGAACACTGCCTGAAGTGTGGATAGAACACCATATCCACGTCCCTAGAATATTCCTTAGAAGCAAATATATTTGCAGTGTATCAGCCAAGCAAAGACAATGACCTGAAGATTCTCAAAGCAGAATCAGCCAAGGAAATTATGAATGGACCGTAAACCAGCAGGTTCTGGTCACAGTGTTCAGAATATGGGACACTCCCAATATAGACCTGTTTGCATCTTGGGAACACTATTGAACATATGAAGAAGCCAGCAGATACAAGCCTTACAGTCTATCAAGTCTGCTCAAGTGTGCAGCTCTCAGTGTTGAGTACTAATGCTGCCCCACCACCCTCTACCCCTTCCTCACTGATTGCACCGTCTGAGTTACCTCCATCCTCCCACCCTTCCCAATTCTGATTCTGCTCTTGACCCTGTCCCACCCCTCGTAAATCCCCTACTGATGTTTGTGAAACCAGTTCCTCAGGCATGCATCCCATGCCAGCACTGCGCTCTCTATGAGAAAGTGCCTCCTCCTCTTCTTTCTTCTGAACCTCTCCCTCCAATTTCAGAAAGGCCCTCTTGTGATCCCCTCCTTCCTAAACTTAAACAGGCCCTCACAGCAAACCCTATTAATGCCCTTCAGGGATCTGAAGGTCTTAATCTTATTGCCCTGCCCTTCTGTCCTTCAGGGAGTACATATCAGTGCCCATAACCTGTCTTCAGGGCTTTCCTCTCATCCTGCTTAGAAAGCAGTGTGGAGGGCAGTGGTTAGGGGGAGGAATGCTGGGATGCATTAGAAGGGGAATCACCACTAGAAACAGGGAGGTCATAGACCTTGTACACCCATCTGGTGAGACCGCATTTAGAGTAATGGAGTCCAGTTCTGGAGGTCATACTCAAAAGGATGTGGGAGGCTGAAGCGGGTTCAGAGGAAAGTGACAAAGATGGCAAAAGGGTTAAGCCACCTATCCTATGAAGAAAAGTTGAGGGATCTGAACATGTACTCTCTGAACAGAGGAGGGAGAGGGGGACATGATTGAAACCTTCAAGTACCTTAAGGGTATAAACAGGGTGCCAGTGGAAAGCATCTTCCAGATGAAGGACAATCAGAGGACGAGGGGGCATGGCCTGCAGGTGGAGGATGGGCTGTTCTGGGGTAACATTAGGAAATACTATTTCACAGAGACAGTGGTGGAAAGGTGGAACAGACTTCCGGAGGCAATAGTTGGGAGAAGCAACAGTGGAGGGATTCAAAGGGCATGGAACAACAGAGGAGTGTTATGGGTGAGGGGCACAGGTCCAAGCAAATAGCTGGACAAATGGGCAGACTCGTGGGCCTGGTCAGTCCTTTTCTGCCGTCACACTTATGTATCTATGAATCTTGTTCGCCTCTCTGTACCCCTCCAACAGCCTGATGTCCTTTTTAAGGGGTGCTAGAACTGCATGCAGTACTCCAAGTGACGCCTCACCAGTGACCTGTACAGCGGCAGGATCACCTCCTCACTCCTTGAGGTGATATCATTTGCTTTGCACCACAGCATCTTATTGGCCTTCACTGCCGCTTTCCTACATTGTACAGAGTGATTCATATGATCTGTGACCAGCACACACAAATACTTTTTCCTCTGTGGATACAGATAATTGCACTCCCGCAGCTGGTAACTGCATCCAGGATTCTTGTTTCCTTAGTGCATAATCCTGCACTTCTTTGCATTGAAACCAAGTTGCCAGGTGCATGACCATCTTTCCAATGCTTCTAGGTATTTCTGCAGTACCCTTCTCCCACTTTGGCGTCATCGGCAAACAGACTTATCCGACTGAATCCTGACTGCTATATCAGATACGTAGATGTTGAATAGCACCAGTCCCAGCACTGAGCCCTGCAGGACACCACGGATGACTGCCTGTGGTGATGATAGTCCCCCTTACCACCACCCTCTGCTGCCAGTTTTCCAGCCAGTCCCCAATCCACCTGACCACCTTTTCCCCACCTCAGGTCCTTCAGCTTACCCATCAGCCTCCCATGTGGCACAGAGTCAAAGGCCTTGCTGAAGTCCAAATCACGGGACATCAACCACCTTGCCTCCATCCAGAGCCCTAGTCACCCAGTCGTAAAGACCACCAGGTTGGTCTGACAAGACCTTCCTTGGGTGAACCCGTGCTGCCGATAATCAAAGAGACCATTCTCCTCTAGGAATGCCTCTATCCTCTCCTTTAGGATAGTCTCCATTAGTTTCCCCACAATTGATGTGAGGCTGACCAGCCTGTAATTCCCTGGCTCGTCCCAAGAGCAGCTTTTGTGGATGGGCATACGTGCCATCCTCCAGTCCAGGGACACACATCCTGATAGAAGGGATGTGTTGAATATGTCTGTCAGAGGCTCCGCCAGGACCTCCATGAGTTCCTTCAGTACCCTATCAGCTCCAGACCACCAATCAGAGGAACACTCCCAGAGGAAGCCATGGTACCAGGGCTCTCGGAGACATGGGTGCCTGCATGCTTTACACACAAGATCTGGCGCCAGGAAGCTGACATTTTGTATAAAGTTCAAGACGCTCCTGTACAAGGCCCCAGGAGTCCCAATGGGCTGACACAGTGCACATATATGTTTTTTCCTCCCAGCAACCCTGCTGAGAATGTCTTTATTAACAAAACAAACTGTATGACAAGAAAAACTATTATCATTGTTATCATCCTGACACAGAAATTGCCTGTAAAGTAAAACAACCATGGTAAATAAACATATGATGGTAACTGTACTTTCCAGACTTGTTGCATTAATTTCAATGAGGAACCCCAAAAGTTCACGGAACTACCAAATTTCAGCTGAGGACCCCATTTGTTTTTTTTCGAAGTCCAAGATCCCCAAACAAAAATCCTACCGAGAACCTTGTGGTACTGGATGCTTTCCCATTACTTCAACTCATTCAGAAAATACTTGAAACTCATGGACCTGCAACAATGATCACAATACCTCCAGACTGGGCCAGACAGGGCTGGTACTTGATGCTCTTGATCCTGTATGACAAGAATCCAATCAGCCTGCCATTCAGTCAATTTGTCGACTTTGTTCCACAGCAGAATAACATTTCCAAGCCCCAGGACCCTACACCTGATGGCATGGTTCTTGAGGACTTAGAATTTTCCAAACTGATCTCTCAGAAGAAGCCCTGAAGGTGCTTCAGGTTTCAAGAAAACCCGCTATCAGGAAGGCTTATTCTTGTAAGTGGAAAAGTTTTCTACTGGTGTGCCCCAGAAAAATAAACCAAACAGAGACAGTGTTGCCTATACTTCTGCAGTACCTAGTACACAGTTGTTAGGCCTACGGTCTTCAACTTTAAAGATGCACTTTGCAGCAGTATCACCATACATACTGTATCAGCTGGCAAGGTGAAGTCTTGGCCTCACAACCCATTTTCAAAAGTTTTTTTAATTATTTCTTGCAAGTCCTAAGCCACCTGTACCCACCAGTGAGGGACCCAGTCCTCCCTAGGATTTCAATATATGCCTTGTCAACTTATGAAGACTCCACTGAGCCTATAAAACTACTCAAATGAAGTATAGTGTATGGTAGAATGTTGTTCTGCATGGAAATCCATGTTGTTGTGCTGTAGCACGTTATCTTTTATGCTGCACTAGCCACATAGCTACTGCAGCATAACAACTTGAAAGCAGATCACGCATGCTGCTCCAGTGACCTCCGTGGAGATGACAGGTGGCCCAGGAAGCAAGCGTGATGAAAAACACAAAGGTAAGGACACAAACTTTAATTTATGAATGCACATACACTATAAAAGATATGTACAAGTGCTCTATACGCAGCAAGGATATTTTTATTTTCAGGTTCCATGGTAACGAGACCTCTCGAGCTGCACTCTCAAGGTCTCCCTGCTACCAAGGAAACCTAGGAAGTGAAAAATATCCTGTGTAGGAGCGCCATACACGATCCTCTATATATGTCACATGAAAACACACATTCCAGGTTACACAGATACACAAAATGTGATGGCAGACAAAGGCCACACGACTCTATCGAGTCTGCCCAATACCCACCCCACTTTTATACATCAACCTTAATGCCCAAGCCCTTATGTCTGTGCCATGCCCCTTGAATCCTCCACAGTTTCGCTCCCACTACCTCTTTCAGTAGCTTGTTTACGGGCCTCCACCACCCTCTCTGTGAAGAACTGCCCCTGACGTTACTCTCTGTATTTCCTCCTTCCAGTTTGAGGCTATGTCCTCTTGTATTCGCTTCCCTCTTCATTTTGAACAAGCTCCTACCCTCCACCCTATTTATTCCCTCCATCCTCTGGGAGGCCAGCAGGTGTTTTCCCATTTTCGTGAGAGCGTGACAGGCTACACTGATGTCAAGGCACAAGCTGACGCCCATCACGCCTTTTCTGCAATGAGGGCCAATGTGTTGCCATGCCTCCAGCCTCCACCTGGGGCCAGCAAATGCTGAACTGTGAATATACCCTCCCTCACAGGAGAAGGCAGTGGTCGTTGGACACTCAAGCCTTCACCCCCCCCCCGGTCCTCCACACCCAAACCTGTTCCCAAACCCTGGTCGGTGGTGTCACAGGCAGAAATCCAATTCAAGCAGTTAAATGATAGGAAAAACAAATGTGGTCCACCTTGATAGTGGTGGTGGTTCAGATTAATTCACATCTGAGTTCTAACAAGCAAAGAGACTAAGTAATTTGTTACTTGTGCATGTGGGGAGTGGGTGTTGAAGAAAGGGATCATAGTGCTGTCACTACTGCCATCATCTCTGAGGGATGTGGACTGCATTGCTGCTACTGCCATCACACCTGAGAGGCGGGGGCCGTGGTGCTTCTGCCATAACCACTGGTGGGCCAGGAAATATTGTACCGCTGCTGTTCACCAGAGGGATGGGGGCCATAGTGCTGATACTGCCATCACACCTGAGGAATGTGGAACATGGTACTGTTGCCATCACACCTAAGGGATAGGGGCCAGTGCTGCTGCTGCCACACCTAATGGATAGGGACTGCAGTGCTGCTGCTGCTGCCATCACACCAGAGGGATGGGTCTGTAGTGTTGTTGGTGTTGCCATCGCACCAGAAGGATGGGGGCCTTGTTGCTGTTTCCATCATCACTCAGGGATGGGGCTGTAGTGCTGTTGCTGCCATCATATTTTGTACCTAAAATAACTTTAAATTGGTTCAAGAATGGAAGGATGTGCAATAGTGGAGGTCAAAATTGTTAAAATGCATGTTAGCAGAATTAAAATTGTTAAATAAAGTACACAAAACCAAACACTGGTAAAACCGATTTTAGCTTAGCAGACACCGTGACAGTACCATTTTTACAATGTGCAAAATGGAATTTGCCTTTCTCAATCCTGAGAAACCAGTGTCCTGTATTGGTTTTTCACACAGGATGGGGATCAGAGGATGGAGGACTACGGACCACCAGAGATTTGACTTTTCACATGGGAACAATGATAGAAGGATGGGGGAACACTAAGCACCAGTTAACTGTTCAAACATTACTGGACCAGTGATTGAGGTGGAAGGATCACTGGATGCCAAGGACAATTACTGGACTTATAGGGATGGTGATCGGAGGGTGGAGGGACAACTGGGCATCAAGGGATTACAAGACTCAGGGGACAGTGATCAGAGGATGGGGGACCACAGACTACCGGAGAAAGGTGTGCCCCTCCACCTGCCATTGTGGTTGTTGGCTGCAGTAGCTCTGGTGGCCTCTAGGGTTGCCTGGAGTAAGCTGGATTTTTGATCAGCAGTATTTGCGCTTGTGCAAAGTGGTATGTGTTAACATCTTTGCGCAGCACAAATGCACTGAATATCATGATGCACCGATATGCCTATCCCCATCCCTCTTGCCCACCACATACATTATTTTTGTGTGCGCTAACTCCTCCATAGATTACCACTAATAGGTCCAAACCGACATGATAGAACACCGCAGGAGCCTGAACTTTTCTAGTGGGGACTGGTGGTATGAGTAGTCCCTGCATACACCACTGGCTTGTGCTTGTTGGTGGACAGTGGTGCCACCCCAACTGCCCCAGTACCTTTTTGCTGAGGAGATTGTAGCATTAAACCAACAAGTACCATATGCACTAACTAAATGTATAAGATAGGCCTGATGGCCCGTGTAAGAACAATAATTCCAGTAATGCAGTGCCTTCACAGCCCAAACCAACAGAAAAGGGTGAATGACAATAACACAACAATACTGGAATGAGTCTGGGGATGGTGGGTGGTGTGAATTTATGGAGAAGAATTCATCCAGTCTGCCTACGGCAGACTGGATGGGCCTAGCATCCCTTATGTGCTGACAATTTCTATGTTTCTATGAAGAGCAACAGTTAAGGTAAGAACCTAACTTTCATATCTTCCAAGACTCAATCTTCTCCATAGGCTCCCACTAATCAGTGAGAATACAAGCTCAGAGAAAGTTCCCTGGACAAAAGAGGCAGACGCCTTGACTCACTTAGGATAATAATCTACTCAGAAAGGTCCTGCCAAAGGTGGCATAGTATGCTGCCTGGCAAGAGCATCCAGCGACAGTGCTTGTAAAGGTGTGCACTGTGCTCCATGTTGCAGCCTTGCACATTTCTACAACTGGCACTGAGTACCAGGTGGCTACTGTTCTGGTGGATTGGGCATTGTATCTTGCTTTCTAGTTTTGTCCCTGCCATAGTTTAGCAGTGACAAAGGCAATTCAAAATTCAAGAGGAAATGCTTTGACTGTGACAACCAGTCCCTTTAGACTGGGGTCAAAAGAGACAAAAACTGCTTTGCCTTTGTGTAGTCCTTTTGGTTTTGTCCAGGTAAAACCTAAGGAACCTTTCATATTAAGGATGTGCAGAGTTCTTTTTCCTAATTCTGAAAATTGACAAAGTAGGTAGACAAGATCAGAGACTGATTCAAGTAGAACTCTTACATCACCTTAGGAAGGAACTTGGTGTGTGTACTAAGAACCACTTTATCCTTATGAAAACAGTATATGGTAGAGCTCACCAAAGCATGAATTTCAGACACTCTGCATGCAGAGGGATGGCCACCAGAAATGTTGCTTTCCAAGTCAGATCTTTCATTTCACAAATTGTAATAGGTCTTGTGAGTGAGCATATCCAGCAAAGTACTTAGGTCACAAGGAACCAATGGCTTCCTAATGGAGGCGCCATGTGCAAGTTATCCTTTAGGAATCACTTGAACTGTGGCAGCTGTGCTAGGGAGAGGGTACCTACAGGTTTGTGGTACATGATATAGCAGGCAACTAAACCATGACTGTGGAATACTGCAGTCCTGTATCAGAAATGTCCAGTAGGTATTCCAAAACCTTTTCAGGTGGACACCTAAATGGGTCCATGGGATTCTGGCACACCAGCTGGAAAAGTGTTTCCACTTGGCTGTGTATTTTCTTGATGGAAGGTTTATGAGTAGCCAACAGTATCTCAGAGACCCTCTGAGATACCTTAAACCTGTTCACTTCTATTTCTTCAGGAGCCAGGCCCAAAGATAATGGGAGTGCAAGCTGAATAGACTCAGATGGCCCTGGACTTGGGACAGTAAGTCCATCTAGAGTTGCAGAGCCCTGGCTTTGCTGACTGAAAGTCGATTCAACAGAGAAAAATGAAAATTAAGTACTTATCATAGTTGTTCATCTTCCAGAATATCTTCGCCATTGATTACCACTAATGGGTTTGGGGCCAGAGGTGGAAGAACCCTGAGGAGCAAATGTTTTGCAGGAAGGGAACAGTTGTCAGCTATTGACGGTACCTTGCACCTCATGTGGTGCTGTGAGCTAGCCAATAACCCACCACCAGAGATTTGACTTTTCACATGGGAAACACATAGAAACATAGAAACATAGAATGTGACGGCAGATAAGGACTGCTTGGCCCACCTAGTCTGCCCATTTTCCTACCTAACAGATAAGCTGCAGATCCTAGTTAACCAACAGCCTACTTCCTCCTACCCCCACTAGGACTGCCTTATGTCTGTCCCATGCATTCTTGAATTCCTCCACTGTTCTTGACTCCACGACCTCCTCAGGGAGGCTGTTCCATGCATCCACAACTCTCTGTGAAAAAATACTCTACATTACCTCTGAGCCGTCTCTCTATCTTCAAATTGTGCCCCTTGTTCTTGCACATCTCTTTTCTGAAAGATGCTACCCTCTTGGACTTTGTTGATTCCCTTGAATTACTTGAAAGTTTCTATCATGTCTCCTCTCTCCTCCTTTCCTCAAGGGTATACATATTAAGTTCCTTTAGTGTTTCTTCTGAAGAAACATTGTGAAGAATTTGTGGAGCACACATGTGCAAGCTCACCAGATCATTTATGAGCACTGAATGGCACAAGGCTTAACATGCACTGCATGGTGGTGGTGGGGGGGCACTGTGGAGCAGTAAACATGGCAGATGCTTCTGAGTAGAGCTCCAATCCACTCACACATTAAACCTAAAACAGCTACTACTTTTAACAACCTACGATTTGAAGTTTGGATGTCCCAGCTGCAGCTCAGAACCAGGAACGTTATGAGGCTGAACAGGAACCAGAAACAGTCAATGCATGGGCTGGATGCCTTTCTTTCTGCCGCACCAGCACTAAAGAAGTGGAGCCTATGCAGACCAGTGGAGTGAGTGCATCAGACTTTCCAGCCACACAAATAATGGCCATGCTACAGCAAATGCAGTCAATGGGGAAGAGATGAACAAATGTCATGGCAGTAGAAAATATGCTAAATGACTTCAAACACTTATCTCTGACAATTCTAAGGCCACTCATGACTTCATAGGGGAGGCAGAGCAGCAGAGAGAGATGAATTTCTGTAGTAAAGATCTATTCTACAGTTCCTCAAGACAAAAGTTGAATCGTTGGAAAAGACAGTGACAAGCGAATGTGGGAGTGGTTGGCTTTCCCGATATGGCTGGCAAACTGAATTTTTAAAATGCCGAGTGCTTGATATTCACTGACCTATGCCTGCTACCAGCAAAATCCGTGTAAAATCCTAAGAGCCTTTGTGGTCCCAATGTGACAATGGCCACGTGGTGAGACTTGCTGAGACCACTGATGATCATCTTAACACTATCCGTGTAGAGGCCTGCTCCCTCTGCTACAAGCTGTGAGAGCCAAGGTGGCTATAGTCTGAAGGGTAACATGATTGCCTTTTTCCTTGACATCTCCTAGACAAAGGCTTGCAAAACGATTTACAGTCAGTAAAAAACCCTGCTGGAGCATGGAGTGAGCGCAACTGTTGTTCTCGCTCAACTTCAGGTCCATGCCCACAACAAGACTCACATTTGTACATTTCCGCTATCAGCAGCAGCTTTCACCAAGAAGCTTGATTTCTAAAGAAACTGAGGACGACCTGATCTTACTATGGACTCTTGATTTTTGCATAGTACTGCTCTGTTTATTCTTTGTAACTAAAGTGTTTTATTACACTATAGCGAGACTGTTCTAATTATATTGCCTGAGTACAATTGTATTGACATATACTGTATGAGAGAAGACATTAGGTCCCTCAATGTTGTCATGTTATGCATGCTTTTTTTTTCCCCACCCCATGCTCGCTGGTCCGCCACTCCTTGGGCTCTACCAAGTTTCCCAGTCCCCACTGTTCTTACCCAGCCCTCCTCTGATCCTCATATTGCAGCCGACCCCGGATATCCCGGTGTATCTCTTCACCAGGCGGGTCCCTCCTCCGAGGGGAAGACACCGGGAGAGGCATGACCCCAGCACATACTCCTAGGCCCGGGATGCTGCTGAGGAACAGAGGCCTGAAAGGTGCTGGAGGCCCTCAGGGAACAGAGAGATCATCTGGCAGCCAGCGAGCATCTTTTCCTGGCTTTCTTAAGGTGTGTGACGCCTGACGCCAAAGCAAGAGCAGACGCCTGTCACGCATCGCCTCAATGACCCTGATGTGTTGCTCTACCCTGGCCTCCACCAGTGGTCGCTTCAACACCAAGTCACAGCCCTTCCTCCTGAAGACAGCGCCAGTAGTCGTGGATGCTCAAGCTGCCTCCTCGCTGGCCCTCCAGCGACCCAAGCTCACTCCCTTAACCCGGTTGTTGGCATCGCAAGCGGAAATCCAGCTGCTTTGTCAAGAGCTGGCTACATGCTTGTTTGAATGTTACTCTGGTTTTGACCCAGAAAGTTTGGCTATAATATCAATAGGTGTGCTGAGGCACCACTGTTTGTGAACTTATTAAAACTGCCCTTCAAACCTTGTGTATCACCACTGGCACATTTAGATGCCTTGGATGGTAGGAGGTCAGGCAACCTAACTGAGCCAGGACTTCTTTGTACTGGTTGGGCTTTCTCTGGGTTGTTCAGCCCACCCACTTGACATATTAACTCCTCCAGGAGCAGGGAAAATGGGGAATGGACAGCTGGGCTGAAGAGTGGTTGAGGCTTACCATCTACGGTTTTACTCTGCTGGACTTTACCTTCCTTTAGCTTGATGACATTCACGTTGACTGAATACATTAATGGAGTAAACATCATTAAGATACTGCTTCTGAACATTCACGTTAGTGAGCTTATGATCATAACTATTGTGCTATCTGATGTTTTCTGTGTATCACATAAAAAGCACGTCATGGGGCATGCCTGGAACTGAACCTGGCCCTCCAACAGTAGACTTCTACATACTGGAAGAGAAGGCTGGGTATCTGGACTGCTGGATGCATTTACTCTTCAGATGTGTTCTTAGCGTAAATTGTCTGGGAAAGGGAAATACAGCCACACTGCCTTCAGAGGAAGATGTCTGCACTTGAAAGTATTTTGTCCTGAGGCAAAGAATGAAGGTCCCTGAAAGGACATGCTCAGCCAGCCAAGAAAAGGACCCATTAGGGATGTTCCACAAGAATAATAGTCACAACGCACCACACACAAATGTACAGTGGTAGTGACTACCTGTGAGGGCATACTTTAACCCAGAAATATTGGTGTACTTGGCTCTGGCGATGATCTGCAATACTAGTGGAATGCATCGACTGTACTGTTTCAGGAACAGATATGTCCACCTATACAGCAGAAATGGGTGCTCTGTCAATGCATCGGGTCATCAGTTAGTGCTTTTCCTGCTACCCTTTGCTATATTGGCAATGAGAGGCAGGTTTGCTGTACCAATCAGAGAACACGTGTGCAAAATAGTGCAAAAGCATGCAAAATATGTGTACAAAATTGCATGAAAATAATAAAAGATTGTGTGAAAAATCAAAGATGTGTTGTGTAAATAAAGCAACAATGAGTGAAAATAGCACAGTTATGTTACACAAAATTATATGAAAATTGCAGTTAGCACAAGTGCCAGTATGTCAGTGATGATGGCGTCTTGCTCAGCACAGACAACAGTACCATGCCCAGTGCTGATGCTGTCAGATGTCTAAAACCTCTGACACTGGTGCTATCTCAGCACTCAAAAGGGCAACCTCACATTCCAGTGGAAAGGAAGATCTGAAGGGTGAGGGAAAGGCACAAGATAGATGGGAGGAGATGAAGCTCTAGCCTGTTGGATATTCAGAGAATTTCACACATGCTCAAATGACTGTACAACTGTGACTATGTAGAAGGAATCCAGGTAATTGTACGCTTTATTATTCTAGTAAATGACTATCGTTAGCAAAATTAAATTTGAACTTGGTCAAAAGAGCTTTCCAGTATTATGCATCTTTTGTGGAATAATCTCTCATGCACAAAAATATATCCAGGTCTGGTTAATTCCATAAGCATTAAAAAACACCTTGGGCTCGATTTCAAAGCCACGGAGCACTACAAGCCCCTGGTGCGCTGACTGTTTGGTGCAATGGGGCTTTGCAGCATTCTCCGGCCGGTGATAGGGACTTTTCATTCAGAACGCTAAATGCCACAAGTTAGACCAACTGTCCCTGGTCTAACTTGTGCCATTTGGGGACCCTTTACAGGGCTTGCACTAAATCTTTCCAAGCTGCTGTAAATTAATGAAACTGTTGCAACTGATTCGATGTACTAAAATTGGATGCAGTTATGTTAAAGGAGTTTGGCACAGCTGCCCCAAAAACGGGTATGCAAGGCTTGATGCAGGCTCTGTGTCACCCTTTGAAAATTGAGCCCCTTAAGTCCATGTTTGCTTGAAACTGCTGCAGATGTCATGTCTAGTTACCCAGTGTTTGCAAACACATGAGTAGATAATGACCATGTAAACCTTGTTGTAAATGTCCACATTAATGGTGTAAACTCTTACTACTGCTGCTTTTTGAGCCTGCCCAGCTATTGAAGATGGGCCTAAATGAGTAAGCGCTGCCATGGTTTGTGTACTAGGCTTACCTGTTAACTAATTTTGGAATTCCAGGGACCGGAGACATACAGCAGACATCTAGAAAAGTGACAGACTGAAAAAGACCTGCCCAGTCAGTCCAGCCAGTCTATCCCAAGATTCACTACCCTGAGAGAGCTCAGAAGTTTCTCTGTTGGGTGAATCCTAAGCTGCAATATTTTTTATGTTTGTAAATGTTTTGGGACAGCAAGTGGTGTGGATTCCTTCCTTGTTTCTCATATTGTGTCTTGCTGGGCCAGTGATGAAAACTATTTTAAAGGAACTGAAGACAAGGGAGAGATTAGCCTGCTATTCAGGAGGCAGGAGAATGATCTTGAAAATGTGTGTGTGTGTGTGTGTTGGGGGTGGATTTGTCTAGTGCTGTGATGAACAGCAAGAAAGAAATAGTCTTAAAACCTGCAAGATAAGGACAAGGCACACACTCTCCAGCAGCAGCAGCTGTGGGTGATTAAGAGGAAGGGATATGCAGTGACAGCTGAGTGAACTGTCCTGCAGCTGCTGCGTTATACTCCACCGCAAAGGAGACCATTTGCAAAAAATACCTCAGTCTGAAGCTTCAAGAACTTCAGACAGTGAAAATGCTGTGCTAGTCAGAGGCCAGCCATCTGTGTGCTTATGGGTTGTCACCCGAGACAAGCCACTCACTTCCATTTCAACATAGTTCTGTTTTACATGAGGCAAGGGAAGTGACATCACTGTCCAGCTGTACTGTAGCTCACTGCTACAAACAGTTACCTCTGTGATTTCCTTTTTGGGGAGTTGATCCTTGTACATTCTGTTAAAATGATTTTGCACCAAGCTTGTCATGTCCAAAACCTACATCTCACACTGTTCATCACCTTCACACACACAGGACCACACCCTGGCAGCAGTTAACCTGCTTGCTCCCTCTTTTGAGAAGGGGGTCCCTTCCCCATGTGTCCAGTCCTTCATTATGGGGTAATAGGGAATCTCAATTGGACCCCTCCCCACAGCTATTTTTTCAATCGCCATGCTCTGGTCATAACAGGCTGACAAAAATCAAGCCCATATTGGTTCATTGAGATGCTGACCCAACACCAGACTGAATGGTGCTGTTATTTATTTGAGAAACTCTTGAGAGCTGCCACAATCTGGTTTACTCTCACCTATCCCTCTTCTATGCTTTCTCACACAAAACAAAGCACTCTCTGGACTACTGTGCTAACCACCTCAGTTCACAGGTTCCTCTAGTCAGTACAAGATGGAAAGCTAGAACAACCATATGCTCCAAACATTTTGATCCTTTTCACCAGTGTGTGGTACATTACATGGCAGTACAGTGTCCTCAAGAGGCAAATAAGAATTACCAGAAAATCTGTACCTGTTCAAAACTGACAAAACTGTTGCAGATAGATTTTAAACCCATGAGACTGGTGCCATGTCATGCAAAGACCCCCTGGGTCAATCTCCACCATGATAGTGGGCAAAAACCACAAAGGGCACAAGACCTGGCCAAACTGAAAGGTGGTCAGGTATCTGGCAACTAGGATTCAGCACCAAAAATTGTAAGGTAATGCACTTGGAGCAAAGAACCAGGAGACCAAATACTGGCTGGGGAGGTGTGCAAGTTACCAAGTCAGAAGAGGAGAAGGACTTGGGTGTGATCATCACAAGTGACCTAAATCACTCAGCAAACTGCAGGAGGGCAGCAGGCAAGGTGAATCAGATGTTGGGCTGTATAGCCAGGGAATAACCATCAGCAAAGTGAAGGTCATGCTGCCACTGTACAGATCACTGGTTTGGCCACATCTGTAGTACCATGTGCAGTATTGGTGCCCTTACCTAAAGAAAGATATCAACCTGCTCGAAAAGATCCAGAGAAGGGCAACCAATGTGATCCAGGGACAGCAAGGCTGACCATATGAGGACAGACTCAGATCTCAACATGTACTCCTGGAGGATAGAAGAGAGAGGGGTGACATGATAGAAATCTTTAAGTACCTTAGGTTTCAACAAAGTGAAGCTCTGAGAATCTCTTCAAACTTAATGGTAACAGGACCACTATGGGACACTGCCTCAAGCTGGTAGGGGAAGATTCAAGAGAGAAATGAGGAGTCACTTTGTCGCAGAGAGGTGGTGGTGAAATAGATTGAGTTGCTGGAGAAAGTTGTCTCTCTGAAGAATGTGGACTGCTACAAGACAGGATGGGACAGAATAAAGGGCAAATTGCTTGTGGGGTGGGGGCATGAGGTGAAGGGGCATTGATGGGGAGGGAGTGGATAACGGGGGGAGATCTCTCAGCAGATACTGAGGGGTCTGAAAACTTGAGCAGACATAATAGATCACAAGGCCTTTTTTCTGCTGGTTCAGTTATATGCTCCTAAAAGCCCACCTCAACATGCTCAACTGGTCATTCATAACAAACACCCTTGATCCAGACAGAGCCCTAGATCTCTTCATCCATTCCTTTAACTCTATCTGTGACATGTTCGCCCTTCACAAAAGGATGGTCAAAGGCAACCCAGCGCCCTGGATCTCCGACCACCTACTGGCTCTCATCGTGTCCTGAGATTCCTATGGCACCTCACTAACGAGACTGGCCTACCTATGGACAGACAAAAGTACAGAGAGGCCGGAACCAATGCACATGGTCCCTATGCAAAGCCAAGGCCGAGTATTACAAATCGCTCTAACCTCTACCTGGGGTTCAGGGCAAATTCTGGAACAATATTAAGGACATCTGTGGTAAGCCCCCAACCCTTCCCCACGCAAATCTTGGTTGAAGGGGCCTGACCTCTGATCCCACTGGATAGCCACTGCATTTAACAACACCTTCTCCAAACTTCAGTCACATCCTGCCTTGCGATCTCCGATCCACCGCCTGTCTCCGCACCACCTCACACCCAGTGCACCCTCCATTTCACCTACAATGCATCTCCCAGGTCTGCTGAGCCTTACCTCAAAAAGGCCATAAGCTACTCCAATACAGTAGTGACTCTTAGACCTGAGACTGCTCCAGCTCACTCTTTACGAGGTGCTAACCCTCTCACCCACATTATAAACCAGTCTTTATGTCTTGGAAAATTCCCCTGTGCTGGAAATCCGCCTCTATTAACCTGATATTTAAGAGGCGGGGCCTACCTCCACCAACTACCACCCCATCTCAATTTCTCCCTCCTATCTAAGGCACTGGAGTGTATTGTCGCTGATCAGCGCACTGACCACCTCAACAAACACAATATACTTTGCAGCAAACAATAGGCTTCCACATAAAGGACATAGTATAACTACCTCTCCTTGAATTCACCACCCATCTACACACTGCCCTTGACAGTGGTCATCTCTCTAGTGCAGTCTTCATCGACCTCACTAAAACATTTGACACCGCCAACCACCCCTCCTTCTAGCTACACTATCCAAACTTGGTCTCTCTCAAGATGCCCTTGGCTGGTTCACTGACTACCTGGCTGAACGCTTCCAGCAAGTCAAAATTGGCACTACCTTTTCCAGTAGGCTGCCTGTCCACTCCAGTGTCCCACAGGGTCCATTCTCAGACCTTTATTATTCAGTCTCTTCCTAAACTCCTCCCCTATCCTGCCCAGGCAATATCTTACTCTACACGGACAACGCTGTTCTGTTCTCCTCCAATCCTGACCCCACCCAGCTTCACCTCTCCTCCAATCTGCCTTAAGCGAGGCAGAAAATGGTTCACCACACAGCCTCATCCTAAACTATAAAAACTAAAGTCATGTACTTCTCTGCCCACTAAACTCTAGGAAGGACCACTGCCCGCCAGCCCTAACTAAGAACCAGACCCCTCTTGAACAAGTGGACTCCTTTAAGTACCTAGGCATCACACTTGACCCGGCCTTACCTTCCACCAACACATTCACCAACTGTCCACAGCCCTCAACATCTGGATTGGCACCTCCACCGGCCAAACACTGTCTTACTCCTGATGCCCTTCGCCTAGTGGTCTCTTCCTCGGTCCTCTCCTCCTAGACTATGGCATGCTAATCTATAGTGCTGCCAGCTCCTCAACCTTATCCAGGCTCCGGCTCTTCCTCAACAAAGCCTGTCACCCTCATCCTGGGCTGTGATTGTCTAACCCCACATGCCTCTCTACAATGCCACAAACTGGCTTAACCTAGATAACAGAATCAGGTTTCATACCTGCCTCATGACCAAAAGATTACCCTTGGTCTCGCCTGCTGGTCTCTCACCTCCAATACAATGGGCCCTCACTAGCAGTGCACCCGTAGCTCGTGCAGGCAACTCCTCTTGGTCCTCGCTGTCGACTCTCCCAGTTCCAAAGGTCCTTTAGCTACCGAGTCCCTTCCTGGGAAATAACCTGCCTAATGATCTTAACAACGTGAATAGAATTTGCCTCTACAAAGCCTAGCTTAGGAACCACCTACAGTCCTCTAATCCGTGACTGCCACTGACCCTTGACCTGTCCCTCATCCTTTGACTAAGGCCTATGGCTGACTACCTCCACCCCACCTGAAAATCCCAGAACTAGTTCTTTGGAGCTTTTGTATGTATTCTGTTCTTTAGTCTCATGCATGAATCTATCTATCTATCTAAATGTTAATCAATTTACGTATTTCTTGTATCATGAATGAATGCTTGTGTTCCATCTCTGCATTGCTCTGTACCATGTTTTATCTGTATCGATCGTGGAACCTTTGAAAAGGAGTCTTTGACTCAAAGGTACTTTCCAATCCTCAATAAAAAAAATAAATAAAATAAATATGTTTGCATGTTCCAAGATTTAAATTTAGCAATTTGCGTAAGTGAGCTGAGTAGTACTCATGTAGTGGGACTCCTTCCACCTCCTACTGCAGGCTGCTATTGTGTTTGTGGCTGAAAATAAGTACCTTAAACATTCAAGGGTTTTGGTAAGAAAACCATGCCACACAGAAATCTAGGCCTTCTCTTTACTTCCACTCAGTAGCACATACAAGAGGAGTCTGGCCTCAAACACAGACACACTTACAGGAAGTTCACATTCTCTTAAAGCTGTACTGTCTCTAACATTTCTTAAAGCTATACTACACATAACAATCCATCCTGACTTAGCTAGGAAGTACTTAAATCAGTAATTCAGAAGTAATATGAAACTATTACAGTTATTACTGCAATGTCCTTTAGTTAGTCTATGTCATTAGGCTATATCTCTACAAGTCCATTCTCTTTGGTGGACATCTTATACATCCTGACCGACATAGTAGGACTGAGGCTGTTGCACTGGAATCTGATTAGCATCAGCCACATCTTGTCTCAAATGCTGTGGTTCCACTATCTCTTCCTGTTCTTGTTCTGGAACAAATAATGCTGGATAACTACCCCAACTCTCGTTATCCTTTTTGTTCTGTCTCAATTCTAGTACGTAATTGACCTACATTTTTCACTCTCCTCTGGTTAGTCAGTCAAACACTATAGACAACATTTCCAAACTTTTTTTCACCCTTCTATCCATCTCTTTGGGCCTGCATACATCCTGACCCACACAAGATCATTGGGTTTGAAGGATCTGGTTTTAGGAAGCATTTCAGTTACTGACTTATAGCCTAGAGGCTAAGAAGATCCAATTGAGTTAGAATCTGATATCCAAATAACAATTCTGCAGGGATAGTCCTGTGACACAATGTGGTGTTGTTCAATACATTGCAAGAAAGTCCAAAAGGGCTATTTGCATTGCCGTCGTGTAGTAGGATTAGCTTTGTCTATACTCTTTTAAAAGTCTGAACCAGGCATTCTGCTTCACCATTTGAACTTGGATGGTAGGGAGGTGAGAAAATATGGCAGATATCACATTGCTGGCAAAATGCTTGGAATTCAACAGACATGAACTGTGGTCCATTACCGAGACAATCACTTATGGAAACCATAGATAGCAAAGATAGATTTCAACACTTTGGTGGTATTCTCAATAGTTGTCAAAGACATTTGATGAATTTCGCCATTTACTATAAACATTAGTTAAGAGTAACCACATGGAATTTAAATAGGGTCCCAAAAATCAATATGCAACCTTTGCCAGGGTTTTTCAGGTCATTCCCAATGGTGAACTGGAGCTCTTGCTGGATTTCCATCGATACAGCACAACCTTCGCATCTTTGCACAACCTGGTATACATCTCTGTCAATGGAAGGCAACCATACGTAAAGTCTGGCCAGGATTTCATTTTAGCAATGCCTGAATGGCCGCATGCAAAGAGTCAACACATGTGAGTGATAACATTGGAGTATACTATGACATGCAATCCCCATAGAAGACACCCTCAGCAATGGACAACTGCTGTCTCTTTGTATAGTAGGGCTGTAGTGCAGCCGAACAAGTAATGCCTGCAGCCAACCCTCAGCGTATACTGATACACTTGTTTCAAAATTACATCTTGACTAGACGCTTTTGCAATGTCCTTGGTTAGTACTGAAGCTGATCTAACTGTTGTAGCTCCATTACTCACACAACAGTAGAGTCCTCAATATCTTTGAATTGTACTGGAAAACTCTCTGGCCCACCTGGCATACTAATCAGAGATTTCAATAAATAAATAAAAATAAATACATAATGACTCCTCTTTAAGTCCCACATCGTACTCCATTTCTCTGTATATTGGTAACCTCGACAAGGCATCCGCATTTCCATGCTGGTCCATTGGTTGGTATGTAATCTCAGAATTATAGGCAGACAAAATTAATGCCCATCATTGAAGTCTGCTAGCGGCTGCCTCTGAATTCTTTTTCTGGACTGAAAATTGTCACTAGTGGCTTGTGATCCATCTTCAGGTGAAACTTGCGACCTAGCAAGTATTGGCAAAATTTCTGGACTCTGAACACAATTGCTAATGCCTCTCTCTGAATCTGGGCATAATATTTTTTCAGCTGCAGTGAGTTTGCGTGAAGCATGGGCTATCAGTTTCTCCACTCCTTCTGGATCTGTATGGAAAGGACAGCTCCTATACCCACAGGACTAGAATCACAGGCCAATGTGATAGGTAAGTTAGGGTCATAATGAGTTAAATTATTCACATCAGTTAGAGAGCTTGATGGCATGAACTGCCTTACTATGGCCCTTGGTCCACTTCCATGGAGTACCCTTATGTACCAGTTCATTTAGGATAGCACATTTAGTGGCTAGGGCAGGTATGAAATGGTTATAGTAGTGCACCATACCCAAGAATGAGTGCAACCTGAAACATTCAGCAGTTCAGGCATGTGCACAATGGCTTCCACCTTTTCATCATTTGGATGAATTCTGTCTTTGTCAATAGTGTGACCTAAGTATGTGACACTTGGTTGACAAAATTGGCATTTTTCTCTCCTAAGTCTGAATCCACTCTGTTGCAATCTCTCAAAAAATCTTTTGTAAGTTAAGTGAATGTTCTGCTTCTGTCTTGCCTGTGACAATGATGTCATCAAATAACAAGCAACACCTGGTATATCACCCACTGTTTGCTCAATCACTTTTGAAAAATAGCAGGTGCACATTAAGGCCAAAACATAACCGTTTGTACTTGTACAGGCCTTGGTTTGTATTAATCACTACCAATTTCTGAGAGTCTATATCCAACTCCACTTGAAGGTATGCATCAGTAAGGTCCAGTTTAGAGAACCCCACACCACCATTCAGTCTATGAAAAAGTTCCTCTGGTAAGGATAAAGAAAATACATCTGTGCTAAGTACTGGATTAAGTATCACCTTAAAATCTCCACATATTCAAACCTTACCACCTGGTTTAGATACCATCACAATTGGAGTGGCCCAATCTGAACTTGAAACCTTTCCCAGTGCACCTGCTTTTTCCAGTCTATCCAGTTCTGCCCCAACCACTGGTTTAAAGGCAAATGAGAGTTTTCGTGGTTTACAAAACTTAGGAACTGCATTAGGCTTTGTAACTAGCTTTAGCTTTACTGTTGTGCAACATCCCAGGCCTTTCCACAACTCTGGATAGATGTGTAAAATCTCCCAAGCTTGGGCGGATTAGTGCTTGTGGTACCTGAACAGTAGCAAGTAGCCCAAAATCTGCTGGATCAACATAAATGTTTAGAAGAACCTGGGCATCTCTGCCCAAAATGTTGACACTCTTTTTGAAACCAGAAAGCTTAAAGGTGTACCAATCTTGGGAGAATCAGTCCTGTATACCAACATGGTAAATGAGCCCAGTGGCTGAACTGGTTGCCCTCAAATGCATGCAGCAACTTATTACAAGGAGATAATGGTTGCTTATCCAGATTAGACCATGTCGGATGGTTAATAAAAGTAATTGGAGAAGCAGAGTCTACCATTAACATAACTGATGCCTCAATTGTGGCAATTGAAGTAACACATAGAAAGAAGGAACATCTTTAGACTGCATTTGTGGTGCAATAGAAACCACCACACTGTCTGTGCTCTCTGAACTGACTACTGTGGTTCTCCTGCTCCTGCAAACCTTAGCAACATGCCCATGACATTTACATGCATGACACTGAACTTCTCTGAATTTACACTGGTCTCTGCTCAGCTGAGATGACCCACATGATGCACATTTGTACTGGCCATGCAGTTTGGGTGGAGTGGTTGAATTTTTCTTTGAAAACAGTGGCTTAGACTTTGGTTTGAGCTGTTTCAATTTGGGGTTTACTGCAGCTACTTGTACCTCATTTTTAGTGTCCATCTTAGCATGTGCTCCATTTTCTGCAGCCTCATACATTTGTGCCAAATGTAAAAGTTCCTCAGTAGACTTCTTGACACTTACAGAAAGTAATTGCTGAATATGATGTTCATTATTCAACCCAATAACAAACTTATCAGCTAGATTAGATTCAAGATGCTCGCTGCTCCACTCACACATGAGAGCTAAGCATTCAATCTCAGCCAAATACGATTGTAATGACTGACCTGGTTTCTGGCAGTAACTGTAGAATTTATTCTTTGAACATTCAGTTATTTTATTTAGGTTCAACAAATCATCAGCTTACAAAATTTAATAGTCTGATCTCCAATATCATACATTAGAACATACACATTCTGAACTTCTTCCAACCTTCTTTGACATTTTATCTGGAAATTAAAATGTTCATCACATCTAGCAAGTTATAATGGAGGGCTCTACACAAGTATAGAAAACTAATGAGCACCTCTCCATATCTTATTTTGCAGTTAAGCACCGGATCGGTTCTTGAAGGCCAAGAGAACTAATTTCTTAGAGACATTCTAAGGAAGTATCAGATATATAAAAGTTAATATCTCTTGAAACTGTCTGTAAATCTTGACACATTAATAAAAAAATGGAAAATGAGCGAGTCCTTGTTTCATTTACCCTAGATATCGAGGGAATCAAAGGCAGAAGTACCAAACACCTTTCCTTGGATCCCGCCAGTTAAAGAAGCATCCCTCAGCTAGGCCTTGGTGGGTCCTCCCTTTCTCTCCCATACAGCCCCTCTCTGTACTCCAAGAGGGAGTGTCTGCCTGGTCCAGAACTACCGCCCACCAAGTCCAGAGTTACTGGTGGGGCTTTAACCTCAACCACGTCAGGTTACCTCTGGATGAGCTGTTCCAAGACTGGGGTTCCCTCCTTTCTTTCTTTATATTCAAAAAAGATAACCATCTTGTATTAAATTTGTCTGTGGATAGCCTTAACTGGGCAGTGATAGCCTCCATTCCTTGAATTGTTTCTATATTTCTAAGCCAGGCTTGCAAGGAAGGGAGGTACCAGCATCCAGTTTTGCATAATAACTTTAAGGGCTGCTCCAATCAGAATGTAAAGAGGTATTTTCCTGCTGAACTCTTAATTTCCCTGGGGAGGCCCAGAACCATGTTTTCAAATTTTAGTGGAGTGAGAAGGGATAGGATTGAGGACACCTCCCCAACAATGTTGTTCCAAAAGGGTAATTTTGGGCAGTTCCAGAATATATGGTAGTGTGACCTTAAAGAGTCACAACCTCTCCAGCATTTGTTAGAAAGGAGCTTATTATAATGGCAGAGATTGTTGGGGTTTTGAAGAAACAAATGTTAGTTTCCATCTGAATTCCCTCCATGAGGGTGAGTTGATAGTTTATGTACCCCTTTGCCAGATGTTTTCACTCCTGCTCTGTGAGTGTGAAATTTGCCTCTGACTCCCACCTCCCTCCACCCTCTGCACCGCTAACATCCTCTATCTGCCATCAGTATTCTATAAATTTGTGAAATGAATGACCTGGTGTCCCCTGTAATGCTTTTCTGATAAGTCAGTATATTAGGGCAGCGGGTTTCTGAGATATTTCAGTGAGGCCAATTGTATGGAGATATAATGAGAGCATTGATAATATCTAAAAGGTCAGCATTACTCAGATGGAACTCGGCTTGCATTTGTGAGAAAGTTTTCAACTGATCCCCATCTACAAACTGTTTGAGGTATTTAAGGCCCAAGGTAACCCATCTAAAGAAACAAGGGTCCCAGTCAAAGCCGGAATCCCGGAAGAGATGATAGTGGTAAGTATTCTCAGATTGGGCAAATTATTTCCCAGTTCTGCCTGGCTTCCAGCCACTGAGACATTGTGTGTCGGGTAAAACATTTTGAATATTTTTAAGCTCTTCGGCAAGGTCCTTCACGGAGGAATATTTAAGGGGTAGGTTCACTTTCTCTCCTCTATCTCCAACCAGCCATGATGCTTACCAGGTTTCAACATTTTAATGATTGGGAACACCTGAGCAGCCAGATAATATTTGGGAAGTTTGAAGGCCCATTCCTCCCTTGCCCTTCTCCTCGTGTAGTATTTCCCATCTAATTCTCGACCTTTTACCAAGCCATATGAAGTCCGATAGTTTTTCCTAAGATCCTTCCAGTCCTTGTTAGGGACCCGAATGGGGAGATTGGAAAATAAAAAAGATACCTGGGTAAGATATTCATTTTGATTGCTTCCAATCTGTTGGTGAGTGTTAGGGAAGCATGGACCACCTGTGAAGGTCTGCTCGGACTAGCTGAGCCAAAACCTCATAATTATGTTTATATATTTGATTAAGGTTTATGGGTATCTGAATTCGAGATATCGTATTTTGTGGGTGACCCACTTGAAGAGGATTTTACCTTTACTTCAGGGTCCAGAGCTTGACCTATCGGTAATACTTCAGACTTCTGCGTGTAACCTTAAAACCCGAAATGTCTTTGAAAGATGATGAGTTTCATAAGATGTGGAATAGCAGTTTGAGGGTTACCCAGAAATATTAGAGTATCGTCTGCATATAGGGAAATCTTATGAGAAGTATTCTGAATTTCTATGCCTTGAATCTCTGCGTGTTGTCTAACCGCCTGAGCCAAAGGTTCCATACTAAGCATAAAAGCAGAGGAGACAGCGGACATCCCTGCCAACTGTAGATTTTATAATGTTCAGCCCTTGGAAAAGTTGTAAAACTATATTGTGCATTCAATTTAGCCTTTAGCTTTTGATATGCAAATCCTCCAGCTGGTCTCGTGCACACAGGTTGCATAAAAGTTTGAAGGTTTCATTCCCTAAGAAAGTACAAAATCAGGCTGAATAAGCTATCCTGTTGCTCATCATTAGTAGCTTGTAGCAGGATTAAGTAATAACCACTGATCAAACCATCGAGACCATGTATCCCAGTCCGCTCCTGTAAAATTTTCAAAGCTGGCTGAAGTTGCCAAGATATAGCGTAGTTCCAAATTGCTTGCCTGCCTCCAATGCAGAAAGTCACAAAATGGCGTAATTCAGTAAGTTGAGTTATTAAAATGTCCACCATCCATCGTCACCAGTTTGCTGTGTTTGGTAGCAAAACATTCAAGGGTCTTGGTAATAAGAAAACCATGCCACACTGAAATCTAGGCCTTCTCTTTTACTTCCATTCAGCAGGACATACAAGAGAGACTGGCCCCAAACACAAGTGCATTTACAGGACATTTTAATAGCTCCAGCTTACTGAATTACACCGCTTTGTGACTTTCTGCATTGGAGGCAGGCAAGCAAGCAATTTAGAACTGTGCAATATCTTGGCAACTTCAGCCAGCTTTGAAATTTTATAGGAACGTACTGGGATACATGGTCTCTTTGGTTTGATCAGTGGTTATTACTTGTCAGCCCTAGTAAAGAAAGGACCCATCTTTGTAGGGTCTGAAACAGTTACCAAGCTTTTTCCATATTTTGCACAGATGGAATACTGTGCAGCTTTGTTTTTCTGTATGCTTTAAGCAGACTGTTGTCTTGCTATTGGCTTTCCCAGGAGCAACGGGAGCATTTATGTCAGACAGAGTTTCTTTTAGCCACTTCATCAGTGGCCTGATAAAGCTTCCTTCTTTCATCACTTCTATTATTTTTTAATTCATGAGGAACTTCATATTTGGAAGCTTTACTTTGGCTGGGATCTTGAGGGTTCCTCAGCACTTCCTTACATTTTTATTACTTTTGGATGGCCCCTAGTCAGAAGCCTTTGATATGTCCACAGCCATAATAATTAAAGGTTTGTCTACTAAGTTTTGCAATTTAAGCAAAGCAAACCAGTCCTGGACCTTGGGAACTGAGTGCAGGTTTCTGTGAAAATGCCACCGCCAGTTCTGCCCCAGTTAATTAGCTCTGTCTGATGCCAGTGCCTTTTCTTTTTGTTGCAGAACTGGGATCTATACCAGTGCCAATCTTAACAGAAAACCCAGCAATATTTGTCAACTGCCACAGGTGGTTGCTGGACCTTATGAACAGTCCTGTGACAGATGATACCTTGGTCCAGTTCCTTTTATGTATATTATATATATAAGAAAAGTTTCTCTTAATATGTCAATCCTGAGAGAAATCCCCAGGCACTGTTGAGATTTGAATTCCAATGGAGTGCCTTAGTAAAAACTCATGAGGTCTTAGGTAAAAACAAGGCAACTGTCCCTAATTCGATGGTTCCCACAAAGAATTTAGTCAGAAAAGAGAGGAACTGTCGAAATTAAGCACCGTTATAAATTTAACATTTAAAATGAACAGTCACTGTAAACATTAAGTCACAATAGCACAATTGTGCTAAAAATAAAAAATTAGTGAGGCACTAACAAATTTGTAAACCTTTCACTCAACACACTGTTAAAAAAGAAATATGAGGAAAACTTTGCCAGATAAGCACTAGGAGGCTGTCAACAAGGAAAGTTGAAAGACACCTCTGCAATGTTCTCAGTTCAGCAGAGAAAAAATTCGAAGCCTTCAGCAGCTCTTAGTCACCCAGCTCACTACCCTTCCTGTTTTCTGATTGGCTATGGCCCTAAGCTCATTTGAATTTCTCTTACAGGCACACCTCCGGGGCAGTTGCACCTAGCCAGCTAACTGCCAAAGTTACTGATGCTACATGATTCCTGGGGTAAGAAACAAGGCCACTGGTTTTGTTTTTTACTAGAAAACCTGGTAAACTCCAGAATTTGGACTGCCTGCACACCAGTAAAACAAAGAATTTCACAGAATTTGGTATTTTATACCACATCAGTAAATTAACAGAACTTTAATTTTTCTCATATTTGCTTCCTGTACTATTTTCAGTTTGCTTCATTGAATGCTCTATATGCTAAGCCTTCTTTTATTCTGATTATTTATACACATACTAAAAGAAGAATGGTAGAATCCTGGTAAAATCCAGAAATTATACTAACAATTACTGATGCAAGTCCCAGAATTTCAAGTCTTGAAAATGGAATTTCATTACTTTAATCACCATAAATCAGTGGCCTTTGAAATAAAATGGCTGAGATGCAGGTGCTAATGGCCAATGGAGAAGTGGACATAGTGGCCATCACAGAGACATGGACCACACACCAGACCACGACTGGGATCTCCCAAATCCCTGGGTATAAAATGTATAGAAAGGATAGGGAAATGAAAAGTGTGTGTGTGGTGGGGTGGGGTGGGGGAGTGGCTCTGTATGTGAAGGAGGGGATAACCTGCTGCAGAGAGGAAGGAGGCGGATGGAAAGACACAATCATTATGGGTGCAGATTCAATTCACTAAGGGTAGGAAACTAAAGATGGGGTTGGTTTACATACCACCTTCATAGGCTGAAGATTAAGACAAAGGACTGGGGTCCCAAATCATGGAAATGGCAGGCAAGAGGGAGGTAGTAATAATGGGGATTTCACTCTACCAGGGTGGATTGAAAATCATGGCTACCTCCAGCACAAGGGATCAGGTACTGCTGGACATGTTCCAAAGTGGATTCCTGACACAGTGTTTCATAGAGTCCACAAGGGAGAGGTGAGTACTGGACCTGGTCCTATCCAACTTCGGCATGTCCAGGATGTAAGGTGGAAGCACCACTTGAAGTGAGTGACCACTGTGCAGTGTGGTTCCACCTGGACATTGGCAGGGATGGTCTGGATGAAGACAAGGGTTTTGGATTTCAGGAAGGCTGACTTTAAAAGATGAAAGAAATTCCGGCAGGACACCTTGCTGTGATCCATAAGGAGATGGAGGAGGAACAGAAATGGGCCATAATAAAGGAGGGACTTATGGCAGCCACCAGTGAGTGTACCAAAATCAAAAGCAAGAAATCCAAGGCCAAAAGCCCAGCTGATTCAGAAAGGAAGTGGAAAATGTGATAAGGGAAAAGAAGGCAGTCTTCAGAAGTAAAAACATACTCAGAATGAGGAGGATAGGAGGTCTTTAGCACAAGTGCATCAAGGGTGGTGAGCAGAGTGGATAGAGAGTCAAAGGCTAAGGGAAGTATGGCTAGCACAGGGAGTAAAACTGGGTGAGAATGTGTTCTTCAAAATATAAGGGAGAAGAGGAATGTTAGAAGATGAGACTCTCTGGTTAAAAAAGGAGGGGGAGGTGGGCAGAAGGAAAAGAGAAAGGAGAGGTGTTAACAAATACTTCTGCTCTGTTTTCACTAGAGAGAAGGATAGACCAGTGCCACAAGGAGCAGAGGCGTGGGGAAGGGGAATAGGGAAGCACCGATGGTGTAATAGAGGTGGACAGAGTGTGACTAAAGGCCCTGAAAGTGGACAAATCCCCAGGGCCAGATGGGTGCACCTGAGGGTCCTAAAGGAACTGGCGGAGGTGCTGACGGGCCCCTGGCAGACTTGTTTAACACCTGTCTGGAGTCCAGGAGTGTGCCCTGGGTCTGGAGAACTGCTCATGTGGTGCCCTTCATAAAAGCGGCCTAAGGGATGAACCAGGGAATTACAGGCCAGTCAGTCTGTCCTCAGTAGTGGGAAAAGGATGGAGACTATCCTGAAGGAGTCACTGGTGGGCTTTCTTGAGGAAAACAGACTGCAGAATGAGAGGCATCATTGGTGTGTGTCAGGAGGTCATGCCAAACTAATCTGATTGACTTTTTTTTTTTTTTTAGAAATCGCATTTATCTCTCCCCTACACTGGAGCCCTACTCAGTCGGGAGTCACTATGGGTATTACCCCACAGCTGCCTTATCTGGATCCCCGGTAGACACCCATGGAGCCGTGGCTATACCCCCAGGTGGGTAGAGGTGGGGCCCATACACCCAAACAATCAACTTTTGTCAGGTTCCTCCTGTGGTGAGGCAGTCAGCAGTCATCAGGGTCCACACCCAGCGATCCTTCCCTCAGGCTCCGGTGTCTTTTTCCTTGTTCTAGAGGAGTGACTACACCCAGATGTCAAGGCGTCCCCACAGACATCCTCACTCCCAACCCCTCTGTGTGCTTGTACTCTTGCTGTGCCTCCGGCTTCCGTCAGAGGCCAGACAAGTGCCAGTTGCAACCCTCTCCCTCCCGGGAGAGGAGAGCTTCTTCGGATGCTCAATCCTCTCCCTCCCTGCCGACCCCCAATGACCTGGGCTCATTCCTGAACCTGGGTCACCAGCATGATTGACTTTTGATTGGGTGACCAGGACAGTGGACAGGGGCCAAGTGGCTGATGTCCTGTATGTGGACTTCAGCAAGGCCTTTGACTCTATGCCTCATAGCAGACTGGTTAGGATGATGGATGATCTGGGGTGGGGCCAAGCTTTCTAGATGGGTTACAAACTGGTTGAAACACAGAAGCCAAAGGTGGTGGTCTTGGGGAATTCTCAGAAGCTAGGCTGATGACCAGTAGGGTCCCACAGGGCTCGGTCTGGTGTTAACATCTTCATCAGTGACACAGCGGATGGGATCAAAAATAAGAGCTGCCTGCTCGCAGATGACACTCTGTGGGAGGTGGACACAAAGGAGGGGAGACAGAAACTAAGGGAAGACCAGGCTAGGTTAAAGAAGTGATCTGGCATTTAGAAACTGAGGTTTAAAACTAAAAGTGAAAAATTATACACTTGAGGGCCTAGAACCCAGAGAGCAAATATTGGTTGGGTGTGTACAGGTCCCCAGGTCTAAGGAAGAAAAGGACCTGGAGGTTATCATCAAGAGTGACTTGAAGCACTCTGCAACTGCAGGAGAGCAGCAGCAAAGCAAATTGGTTGCTGGGCTACATAGCCAGGAGATTACCACCAGGAAGGCAGCAGTCATACTACCACTGTACAGGCCACTGGTAAGAGTGCACCTAGAGCACAGTGTGCAGTATTGGTGCCCTTATTTTAAGAAGGATGTCAGCTTGCTGGAGACTATTCAGAGAAGGGCTACCAAGATGATCCAGGGCCACAAGGACACCAAGATGATCCAGGGCCAGCAGGGCAACACCTATGAGGAGAGGCTCAGGGGCTCAACATCTACTCCCTTGAGGACAGAGGATGGGGGATATGATCAAAACCTTCAAATACCTTAAAGGTATTAATAGGGTGAATATGGAGGTCCTCTTCAGTCTTAGTGGAAGCGGGTATACTAGGTGGCATAACCTAAATCTGGTAGAGGAAGATTCAGGAGAGAGGCCAAGTGGAACAAATTGCCAGAGGAGGTAGTCTCCTGAAAATGGTGGATAGCTTCAAGACCGATGGGACAGAATGAAGGGAAAGTTGTTGGGGTTGGGGGAACTGAGGGGTCAGGGGATTTGGATGGGGGCAGGTCACCCTGTAGACACAGGAGGGACTTGCACACTCGAGCTGACAAGATAGACCATATGAGCTTTATCTGCTGGCATGTTCTTATGTTCGTACATAAGCTTAGGGGTCACACAGTTAGGAGGGACTTAAGGAAGAATGTTACCACCCAGAGAGAAGTAAGGTTTTGGAACAGGAGATGGCAAGAACAGACAGAATTTCAAGACTAGGCTGGATAGATTCCTGATGGAAAAAGATGTTCAGATTATTGCTGTTTGGTAACAGGAGTCAAATTCAGTAGACAGAATAGCCCTACTTTGTTTGACTTTAAGTGCCTATGAATGGCTTAGCAACATTGCACAGAGCATGCTGCTGGTTGCCACATGGTAACTGAAACCTGGGCATCACGTTCCTGCCATTTTACAGGAATATGATGTATTAGGATTTGTTGCAGAGATCTTTATGTCATGAAACAAGATCAGAAGACATTTTGCCACTGTCGCTGAGAGATTAGCAATCAGGTAAGTCACCGCTGAATACGTTTTACAGTTGACATTTATGAGCTAGTGGGCTGGCGGGAAGGAACACATGGTGGTAGATGACAGAAGAAATACACTGTCAATTGTTTTATTATTAATTTCATCTGTTTTATTCTACACTCAGCCCTCTGGTCCACCTCATCCATGAGTTGTTCTGAAGTATACACTGGAAAAAATATCAAGGTTTACAGATAAACTTATCGTAACAAACTTCTCCTACCAGTAGGCTGAGGTGGTTGGTTACTGATAGGTGCCATGCAGAGACTGGCATTTGTGCTACAGTCTTGCAGGGTGTTACTGGGATGGAGAAGCTTAGATATCCTCCTGTTAGTGTCCACTCATGTCCATGTGACCATGAGCTAGTATTCAAATTAAATAGTTCCCCACAGTTCCCCTATTAATTCCTTTTAGGAATTTGAAGGTCTCTATCATATCTCCCCTCTTCCCATTGGTCTTCAGTGAGTACATGTTCAGTGCCTTAAGGCGTTCCTCACTGAACCTGGCCTGTTGGCCCTGAATCATTTTCATTGCCCTGCACTGCACCATCTCCAGCCTGTCCCTATCTTGCCCGAAGTGAGGACTTCAGAAGTGGGTGCAGCAGTCTAGGTGTGGCCCCACTAGGATCTATATAGAGGAAGTACTACCTCTTCCTTTCTGCTCACTACCCCTCCCAATACAACCCAGCATCCTACTCACTTTGCTATATGCCTTATTGCACTGACTCAATTGTTTTAAGGAGTCACTGATAACTCCAAAGTCCTGTTCCTCAGCTGTAGTGCTAAGTCACACCCCACCCATTCAGTACTCTGTCCTGTGATCTTGTTCCGTAGAGTGTATTACCTTGTACCTCTTGGCACTGAATTTCAATTGCAAATCTTAGACCATCCCTCAAGCTTTTGTTAAGTCCTTATACATTTCCATGATTCCCTCATCACTATCCACCCTCCCACAGAGGCTTAGTGTCATCTGCAAAGAGACACAGCCAATCCTGGATTCCTTCATCAATGTCGCTGATGAACATATTGAAGAGAACCAGACAGGACAGATACCTGTGGTACCCCACTCAAGAGCACTCTCTCTCTCTGATTTGACCCTGTTGGACCACATCCTTCTGCTACCTCACCTTTAGCCAGTTACCTACCCAGTTTACTATGACCTTAGTTGCACCAACTCCTCCATCTTCTTGAAAAGCATCTGTGAGGCACCAAGTCAAAAACTTCATTATGTCTAAGTAGAGCAAATTCACCACATGGTCCTATCCAATTCCTTTGTCACCCAGTCAAAGAAAACTATTAGTCAGTCTGACAAGACCTTCCTGCCATTAATTCGTTCTGTTTTACTATCCGGAGCCCATTGTTCTTCAAGTAGTTAGGAAGTCCTCTTTGACCAGTGACTCCATCAGCTTCCCTACAATAGAGGTAAGACTAACAGGTCTGTAGTTTCCTGCTTGTTCCTTGCCCCCCACCATGGAGTGGAACCAAGCTTGCCACTCTCCAGTCCTTTGGAACCACCCTCGTCCAGAGTGAGCTGTTGAATAGACCTACTAGTGGTTCAGCCAGTTCCACCGCTAGTTCCCCTAGTAATCTCGGATGTAACCTGTCTAGTTCCAGGGCCTTATCTGTTTTAGGGCTGCCAGCCCTTTATGGACCCTTTCACTTGTAAATGTTGGCTGCCTCATCTTCTGAATCTTAGTGGTCACCTTGCTGCCACTTTCTGGCAACGCCCACTGTCCTCCTTAGTGAAAACTGTGCAACAGTAATCACTGAGGACAGTGGCCTTTTGCCCATCCTCTTTGTCATCCTCACCCTCAGCTAGCCTTGCAATTCCCTTCCTTTCTTCCTTTCTCTCTCCAATATATCAGAAAAACTGTTTGTCTCACTCTTGACCCCTCTGCAATATGCAGCTCTGTGTCTGCTTTTACTTCCTAATCACCTTCTTTGCATCCCTATTTTTCAGTAAATATTCTCCCGTTCTTCTCTCCCCTGATTTCTTTTTATATGCGTAGAAGGCTTTTTTTTTGCTCTCACTGCTTCCTGCCACTTGCTGAGCATCATAATGGTCTCTTGAACCTGTTTTTTTGTTACAGTTTTCATGCATAAGTTAGATACCTTGAGAATGGCCATCTCTCTCTACCCCACCTATGTTGTCCACCCCTACTAACTGTTCCTGACCAGCATCCTCAGCCTATTGAGGTCCACCTTTCTAAAGTCAATAAGTTCAGCTCTCAGTTGGGGTTTTCCAGACCCAAGGGCCAACTAGAACCAAATGGAGTTATGGTTGCTCTTCCCAATGGCTCCCCTATTCTCACAGCTCCTACCACCTCTGGAGTTGGTGAGCACCACAACTAGAACTGCAGTCTGTCTGGTGGGTTCTTAACTAGCTGTACTAGTAGACAGTCCTGGAAGGCATCCAACAAGACCTGACTTTTGGTGCTCCTGGCCGCTGGAACATCCCAATTGATGTCTGACAGGTTCAGATCACCCACCATCATTACTTCCCACTTTGCCACTCTTCTTTCAAGTTCTTCCCTGAGCTTGCTGTCCTTACACTGGAGGTCTATACATCATCCCCAAGTGCAGTTTCTTGCTTGAGGCATCTGTGAGTTGCACCCACAGTGACTCTGTCTCCCTTACTGTCCTTAATGCACCCATATTCTGCCATCTCAATGCCATCCTTGACAAAATGGCTACTCCTCCCCTTCTACCTGCTCCTCTCTACCCCTCCTGAACAATGAGTACCCAAGGGCTTTCAGTTCCCAGTCATTTTATTTTCTGAAGCCTTGTTTCTGTGATGGTCCGCCACCTCAGTGTTACGTCATCAGCGTATGCACTTGCTGATTTTGTTACCTAGGATCCTGGTGTTAAGGCATACATCTTTCCATCTGACCCCGATTCTATTTTACTACTACCCTTGTGCTTTCTTCTCATGTTTTTCCTGGTGAATGCACACTTATGCCTCTCTCGAATAACCCCTCACCTAGCTCAGTTTGGGCCAGAGCTCTCCTTGAACCCGCTGTTTTCTACAAGACCTTATGATCCAGGAATGAATACAAATATTCACTGATATTCCTCCTGTTGAGTGCAACCCCTGGACAGGGAGGGTCTTGGGTCATCCTCAAAGACTAATGAGGGTGCCCACCCCACTGTGTTGATTCTCAATCCATGGCAGCCAGGAGTGAAGGGCACCACAGGAGAAGGGGTTACAGATATTTATTTATGTGGCATATTTATTTATTTAATAAATAATGTCTGTGTGTTGAGATACTCTGTTTTACATCTGCCTTCAGCTTTGCATAACAATCTGAGAAATAAGCCATTGCTGTTTGCCAGATGGCCATCACAGTTGTTCAGGATGTATTCAACAGCAAAAGGGCTAATTCAATACATAGATTATGTTACCTGGTTGCTATGTCTGAATAAATAATTCCAAATGACTATTTTCAAAGTCAGTGCAAGTAGTGCTACGTTATAAGCCTGGGTGAGCTTTGTTGACCAAACTAGCTTTTCAATGTGACAATTATGTATGCATGTTAAAAGAAGCCACTGGGATAGGGGTGCCTGGCAGAGAGCATCTCAGCAGTGAAGATGTGAGCTACAGTGTTAATTTATTAATATGTTTATTGCCAAGGTGTATTCAGCACAGAGTTACAATGGTAAAGGATGAAGCTCTTCATCACAGTATGGAGCCTGAACTTCTGTCTCGTGGGAGGCTGAGATACTGAATCTGCTAAGATGAACAGGACATGAAAACATAGTCATGGTGTGTTGTGCACCCATACTGGTCATAAGAGTGCTGCTGCTGGCCATAGTAATATATACCATACAAATCCTCACCAGACTCACAGGGAAAGAAATGGTGCTGGGTTTACAAGAAGGAGGGATAGCATCAGTGGTGGAGCCTAAGTCACCTGCATGGAAGGCTGTTGTGCAGGATATTTGAGGACCATGAGCCCTATACTCAAAAGGAACTACACTGTACAGGAACTGTAGTTTCAAAATACTAACCCTTGGAAGTGACTGCATCCCAGCACTCTTCCAATGGTATCACCCAACAAAGACTGTATGGTACTGGAGACAATCCTCCTGTATTACACTGCAGTCTCCTGTGTTGTAGTCTCCACTTTCTGACTCCGATTCTTAGTTAGTTAGATGTTTATTGTTCAACACACAATGTTATTACAATACTTAAAACATTTTTTGTGGTAGTTATTCTATTCATAAAAGGAGTAAAAAGAAGTTGGAAACTACTGCCCATAAGCCTAACTTCAGTCATTTGTAAAACAATGGAACGTACGAAAAATAGAATAGATTCAGAACTGGAAAGCAATGAACTAAAAGACTTAAAACAGCATGGTTTTACAAAATAAATAGTTCTTGCACCACCAGCCTCATCAGTTTCTATGAGAAAGCTATCAACTCCCTGGACCAGGGTATTCCAGTTGACATCATATTCCTTGACTTTAAGAAAGCATTTGATAAAGTTCCACATAAAATCTTGTAGAAAAATGCAAAGTGTGAATATGGATCCACATATAGCAATATGGGTCTCAATATGGCTGGCAAACAGAACACAGGTAGTTACAATTCTGGATACTTATTCTGACCCTGCTGCAGTCACTAGTGGGGTTCCCCAGCGCTCTGTCCTGGGGCCTGCTTTGTTTGGCATTTTCATATCAGATCTACAAACAGAGATAAAAGAGCATGGGCAAGTTTGCTGATGACACTAAGTTATGCAGTGAGGTGAATTCCATAGATAAAATCATAGCATTACAAAATGATATCACCACACTAGAGGGATGGACTATACACAATCAAATAACATTTAATGATGATAAATGTGTTATTATGCACTCGGGCCCAAAATCAACATACAAAATACTACTTAAATAGCAAAGAGTTACAACATGTTAAAACTGAAAGGGACCTAGGAATCTTAATAAATGATCAATTGACACCAGGAGAACATTGCAGACATATTGCACAAAGAACTAACGGAATATTAGCAGCTATTAAAAGATCCTTTTCCTGTACACAGGAAGCACGTGTCTTACCCTGTATAACTCATTCATCAGAACACACCTCGACTATGGAGCGCCTTTTGGGCACCATACCTTACAAAGGACAAGAAGCTACTTGAGAATGTCCACAGGAAAACAATTAAGCGTATTCCTAGATTAAAAAAACGTCTGTATGAGGACAGGTGCAAGGAACTTAATTTGCATGACTTAAAGACAAGGAGGAAAGGGGTGATCTTCTATTACTGTTTAACATTCTACAAGATAATATTCTTACGGAGGAATGCGAAATAAAATATGCTAACAAACTTACTACATTAAGATGTAATAATAAACAACTATATGTACCAGGGTGGCTAAAAACAAAAGAAAGCGTTTTTACTATTAGGGCTATTAAACTTTGGAACAAGCTCTCACAATCCGTAGTAGATGCAATAAAACTTCAGCACTTCAAAGGAAAATTAAATTGGTATTTTTGGGGCTCTAATCCTATTTTTCCACATGGTGTGGTGAGGTAGACTAGATGGGTTGTTGACTTTCTTCTACCTAAGAAAACCGAGTAAACCAACTAAAACATAATTAAAAGACACATAATATTGCACAAACTGTTCCTTATCATAGAATACACCAAGACCATACATGAATATTATTGTACAACTTTCCTTTGTCATAAAATGCATCCAATAATATAACAAAAAATAAGATTTTCATAAAGTACAGTGCAAACCTCATGAATTCATTTTTCTATCCTTGGTTGTCTAACAGGATCTTTTGCAATTATCTATCAGTCCCTTTTGTTAATCTCTTTTCTTCTTCTTTTCTCTAGCTATACTCATTAAATAATTCCTAAACATTTAATGGTAAATTCATCTTTTGTGGAAAAATAATTTGTGTTAACATTTCCTTCTGTACTCAATATCTTCCTGACTAGAACATTTAAATGTGTTAGTCAGAAAATGTATATGATTGGAGTCATATCGATTGCAGGTCCATAGGACATGTAGTAGGTCCTCCAGCTCTCCACTACCACATCACATTTAGGTGATGTTTGTCTTGTTGTATCAAGTCTAACTAGTAACATATTCCTTTCTTGTATCTCAAACTGGTATCTTGTAAATGTTGCCCTAATCTTTGGGTCTAGTAATACATCTAAGTAATACTGAAATTCATAGCTTTCCATATTGTTAGCATACCATTTCGAATATTTAGTATCTTTAATATTCTTTTTCAGCTCTATCCAATAATCTCTTACCCTTTTTGTGATATAAGGTGCACACTGTTTACTCAAAACTATATTTTGTTTCTTGCACTCCAAGAGGTGTAATAAATCATATTTTCCTAGAGCTGCTCTAACACTATTGTACCACTTTGAATCAAAGCACTTTCTGTCCACCCATTGTTTCTTCTTGTAAACATTTCTTTGCCAGCCTATCTTGTGGAGTCTGGTTAGGCTAACCAAAACTCAGCTTTCCAATATCAAACAAGGCATTTACATTATCTAATCCCAGCTCTGCTCTTATATATATATATATATATATGGCTGGGAAAAGATTGTCCCACTGCAAGAACTTTCCTCAGAATCTTATAGACATGAACCATCAGTTTATTTCTGTTAATACTGTCCCATATCTCTCCTCCATACATTAATTGGGCATGATACTTCATTTTTATTGCTTCAATCAGTGGTCTTAATGTTAACCCTCTGTAAGCACATTAAATCTATGTAAAGCATTAGCTCTTTTGTTTTAATTTGTCTATTCTATTTTCTGTATGCTCTGTCCACTTCCATTTGTTGTAAACATTACACCTAGATATTGGTAGGTTTTTACCATAGACAATTTTTCTCCATTATAGGTAAAGAAACCCTTATTTTTTCCTTTTCCAAAAATTGTAATTTGTGTTTTTGTGAGGTTTATTTCCAACTGCAGATAGCCAGAAATGTCATACAGCATATTGATCTTGTTTTGGAATCCTGACTTAGTGCCAATAAAATAATGTCGTCTGCATAGGCTAGTATCACATTTTCATCCATTATTTTAGGAGAGTCCTACATGACTTGCCTATTTTTCTAACAGTTCATTAATATATATTGAAAAAGGGTCAGGGGCCATCACTCACCCGATGTACCACTTTAGTGGTGGTGTACCCCTCGATTATCTGCCCTCCCAGCCTACTTGTATTTTTGCCCATGTATCCATGTAAAATGTTCTAATTATAGTGATCAGCTCATTGTTTATACCTTGTTCCTTCATGATATCCCATAGTATGATCCTATTAACTGTATCTAACACTGCTGTAAAACATAAAGCTTATATTTTCTGTTTTCTTAATACTGTGTACTTTTCTATCAGATGATTTAGAATAAAGCAATTATCTAAGGTACTATAGTTGGACCTAAAGTCAACTTGGGCCTTATTGATACCCCTGTTCTTTCAATCTCTGTTTTCAGTCTTCCCAGAAGGATTTTTGAAAAACATTTTAAACTTACATCTAATAGACTTACAAATCTATACATTACTGGATTCATGACATTCCTCTTTTTATGTATTGGTACTATCTGGCACCTTTCCAGGTTTCAAGGAAGGTGAGGTCACTTATACATTTTAGCATATGTTATGAAACCTCCTAATGGCCTGCCAAACTTGCTTTCCTAATTGCAATATTATGAAGTACCTCATATCCATTCCAAGGACTTGTTCTCATTTTTGTACCAGGTTTCTGACAGCAGACTATGTCACCTTTATTAATAAATTCCTTAAAATCTTTATCAGCAAACTTATTGCCAATCCCTGCCCAAATTCCAAGATATTATTTTAACTTGATTGCCTATTTTCCCTTGTTGTTTAGTTCTATGGAATGTATGGCATCTACGCATCTAAACTTGTGGTAAGTCATTCATACAGTTGTTCTATCCTCTTTCCTTATTCCAATTATCTCCCAGATTATTCTTTTGATTTTCAGCCTGGTGGCTACTCTCAGCTTCCTTGTCTAAGTCTGTATGTCCATTTAGTCCATTTAGATCTACTAAGAGTAGTCCTAAAACATCAAATATCTCACTTTGTTGCAGAAGTTGCTGAGCAATCTCTTCATTTTGTTATGACTATATCAATCTGTGTGGAGTCCTGCCTTTGGGCTACATCTTGCACACCCTGTTCCTAATCTTATATTCATATACTTTATAAACAAGTTGCAAATTAATCCTTTTAATCTATGATTGTTTTCCTTATTCATCTTTGACATTCCAAATAATTATAGCACCACTGTAGCATTAGTATACCCTGGTTTCCTTGATTAACATTGAATCTCTCTCTATTTAGGAAGGATGCTTTTAGGCCTTTAAAGTTTAACAGCTATTCATTTCTTCAAATGTAATTGGCTATCTTAGCAGATGCAACATAGACTTTGATGGTAATGTCGACCATCTTGACTTTTCTTAATTCGCAGAATATCCTTGTCTGATATATCTAGGTCAGCTGACAAGACACTTTCCTGTATTATGTATTGCTTTAATATTTCATTCAAAAAGAAGGCCATTCCACACTGGTAGTAAAACATAAGTATGGCACATTTGATTCTTGCTCAGTTGATCCATTGCCCTGCCCAGTGTTACTACTTGCTTCAGTGTTTACAGTATTTACTTCTATTCATCTTATGTTCCCTTGTGTCCCCTCTGATCCAACCACTCCAAGAGCTGGCGGTGGGGAAGGTTCTTGTTCTTAATATTAACTTCTCCTTTGCTACAAAAATCACTGAACAACAATAATTCTTGTTCCAAAATCTGACATTTTGTCCCTAATTCACTGTTGCAAAATCATTTCTCTAACATTATTTCTCCTTCAGCATCCTGATCCAGTTTTTCCTTTCCATATTCCTTACATAATCCTCCAGTATCAGCATTGCCTGAAACTTTATTTTCTTTAGAAGTATTGTCTACCAACTTTTCATTTGATTATTGTTTATTCCCTTCTTTTATTTAAAATGTTTCCTGCTTTCTTACATTATGCATTCTTACATGGTTATTCTATCTTTGTCTTTTTCTTTTTCCTACTCCTTCTACGTTTCCTTTTTCTTATTACTATATTTTTCGACTTCAGACATGGATGGAATAATTACCACAGAAAAATCGGTCTCAGACCATTAGATATATTCTGAGGTTATGATACCACTACTGAATCAGAAGATTTGGGTGGACACATTTCATCTAGTTTACACATCACAGGGACTAGTTTAGCATC
Organism: Neoceratodus forsteri; assembly: GCA_016271365.2. Lineage (NCBI taxonomy): Eukaryota > Metazoa > Chordata > Ceratodontiformes > Ceratodontidae > Neoceratodus > Neoceratodus forsteri. The sequence continues at coordinate 408,398,355 of CM028138.1, forward strand.
AATCACAGTTACATCATACCTAGTATTCTCAATGTCATTCCTAAGAGCAACTATTTGTCCCATAAACATAGAAACATAGAAACATAGACTTTGATGGCAGATAAGGACCGCTTGGCCACCTAGTCTGCCCATTTCCTACCTACAGGATAAGCTGCAGATCCTAGTTAACCAACATCCTATGTCTTCCTATCCCCACAAGAATTGACTTATTTCTGTACCATGCATTCTTGAATTCTCCCACAGTTTTAGACCCCAAACCTCCTTAGGAAGGCTGCTCCATGCATCCACCACCCTCTTTGTGAAAAATGCTTCCTCACATTACCCCTGAGCCGTCCCCTATCTATCTTCAAATTGTGTCCCCTTGTTCTTGTGCATCTCTTTTCTGAAAGATGCTACCCTCTTGGACTTTGTTGATTCCACTGAGGTACTTAAAAGTTTCTATCATGTCCCCTCTCCCTCTTTTCCTCAAGGGTATACATATTAAGCTCCTTTAGTCTCTCCTTGTATGGCTTCTCTTGCAGACCCTGCACCATTTTAGTTGCCCTCCTCTGGACTGCCTCTATCCTGTCTATGTCCTTGCAGCAATGGGGTCTCCAGAACTGGATGCAGTACTCCAGATGGAGTCTCACCAACTGTCTGTACAGAGAGTTAACAACTTCCTGTTTTCTGCTGTTGATGCCTCTCCCTATACATCCCAGCATCCCCCAGCCCTCCCTACTGCCTTCTCACATTGCTTGCTAACCTTAAGGTCATCTGATACTATTACCCCCAGGTCCTTTCCATTTTGTTGTTGTTACTACCCACATTGTGTAATCTTCCCCTGGGTTTTGTTTCCCAGGTGCATTCGTTACTTGTTGTATTGAATCCAAGCTGCCATACTTCTGACCATTCCTCCAACCTTGCCAAGTCCCTTCTCATCTTTTCCACATCTCCTTGTGTATCAACCCTTTTAGATGTTTGTGTCATCTACAAAGATGACACAAAGACATAAGAAACAGATTGGCTGTATATTGGTGGCCTAAAAGTGCTACCAATTCTTCACTTAAGCAGTCTGGCACATATTTAGGTTTCACAGACCCTGATTCCAAGATTACACTTATAGGTTTTATTCTTTCCTTCATCTATCCTCACTTGTAGTTTCACTGACCTTAAGTACTGATCTGATACCTGTAATAGCCCTCTGTAGTTCTTGAGTAACTTCTCTTAATTCTGCCTCCCAGACCATAACTTTGGCTTCTATCATTTTGCCTTCAGCATGAATTTTTACAGTCTTAGAATTGTCTAAGGATAAATCTGTATTGTAATACTCCTCCAGTCTCTCTGAAACCAATGCAGAAGAGCTACCAATGCTCACAATACTTTGGTTAGTTTAATCAAAATTAAAATCTAGTCTCAGTGATTTTCCAAGCTATTCTCTGTTAAATTTTGGAAAGCCTGCATGACATGGGTAGCACCCCCTTATTAATTTATTGTTTAGGAGTAGAAGTCTTCTCAAGCTCTAAATGCTTCTGATATGTTAATGATCTGTTATTTTTGTTTGCTAGTGTTTCTTCTCTTTATTTTCCTATCATTTATAATAAACTGTCCTAGCAAGGTAAACAGTTACTATGGTTTTAAGTTGTAATCTTGTATTTACCTTTATAAAATGCTATTTTAAATACACAATTACAAAATTAACTAGAGCATAGCTATTTCACATCTCTGTATATTCCGTTAGGTGAAGATTAAATGGTCTCCGACATACAATACTAAAACATTAAAAGGAAAAGAAAATACAGTTTTAATACAAGCTTTGCATGAAGGCAATGAGTGCAATTCAGTTGCAAAATATAAGCTATAAAATGATCACTTAAAAAGAAATACAGATTCCGTGGTTCTATGTCCTGTGTTGGAGTCTGTTGGTGACTTACAAGCTGAATGTATGATCCGAGTCTTTATACTCTTGAAATTCTCTTAGCTGTTTCCCAAGTCTCAAATTAAACTCAGTTCAGTTCATATCTACCGTATATCTGTTCAGTTTATAGCTGCCAGAACTTGGTACCATTAGTCCAACTTAAGGGATACTGCAGAGCTTTCTCTAAAGAAAACTTCTTGTATGCCTTCTTGCACTCTACAAATTCGTCACTTCATGTACAAGAATCTTCTCCTCCATTGCTACTCTTTGGGTCCCGCTACCAGGGCATGAGTAATGGGGAAAGTGGGAAGTTGTCCGGGGCCCCAAGCTCAGGAGGGGCCCACCTGAGAAAGCTGGCATTACCCTGACATTAGCTGGTTTGGGAAACTGGGGCCCATTTAAGTGACTTGTCTGGGGCCCCAAAATTCATAGCTGCAGCCCTGCCCACTACACTCCAAGGTAACTGCCCAGTTAACTTGAAAGCATCTGTTCCCACCAGGTTAGTACAGTCACAATTGATAACCCAAGCCACTAAGTGACTAATAAAAGAACAGGGAATCAGTGGCTATTCAGTTGAACTGATATACACTAATATGTTTTCTAAAAAAACAGTCCTTTAATCAATTCTGTTCCTCCTATTCCTCAAAAGCGCTAGACCATTCTACTCTTTAGTTTAATGTGAACTACAGTAGATATAGAAAATCCAAGTAGTTGGATGTAGTACTTGCTTATGTCTTTTATTTAAAATCTTATGCAAGAAGCAAAACTCCTAAATCTCCAACCTTCATCAGCTACTCGCGAGCAAAAACTACTGGTCCATAAGTTGGCCTGTCGCTCTGTATCTACCAAACCACCCTTAGCATAAAATCAGGTTTGGAAAGAGGTTACACACTGCTCATTCAGTTAGATAATTAATAAAGCAAGTTAAAATATATTGGTTGGTCACCAACTGAGAGATGCAGCTTATCTTCTCTCAACTTGTTGTACTTATGTGGGGAGATGCCATGCATGCACTTTAATATCCTTACCATAGTTTGAACCTCTCTGCTGCTCCCTCATTGGTCCCAACAAGCATGTGATCCCTTTTGCCTGGGAATAATAAAAGTATTTTAAAAGAAAAAGAAAATAAAGGAAACAATATTAAAATATATAATGCAAGCGTAAAATAAAACACCATAACAACCAAGGATGCGCACTAATATTTATATTCTAACATAAGTAGTATCACAAAAACTTTTATAAACCAGGGTAGTGTACGAGCACAGTTTGGTTTGTATATGTTCCTTTATTTATTTGCCAAACATCATGATCTCTGGACCCCTCAAAGGTCTGCGCATTTGCCCAGGAAGCTGGCTGAAATCAGTTTGCCATAGGAGTGCTTTGCTCATTTCTCAAACCACCCGAACAGTGTCTTGCCAAATGTTGCTCTGCCTGCCATTAGCAGAGACCACCAAACTCCATCATCCTTCTGCAACAGACAAAACGAGAAAAGCAATGCACCCAAGCTCAGGCTTACAATAAGCTGGTCTGGTAAGATTGCAAACTTTACAACATAGATAGCATACCTGTTGTAATAATAAAACTAGCAATGCAATCCTGCTATCTGTGTCTACTTCTTAAGGCACAGATGCATGTAGCAAACTCTGGCTTCCTCACAGCTCAGCTGCCAGCTTCGATTCTAGAGACAAACCCTCCTGTGTTTCATTTCATTTTCTCGTTATTGACTCTAATATTAGATACAAACCCTTATGTATTACACTGTAATTTCCTATTTCTTATTCTCCCATCCCGGAGACAAATCCTCCTGTACTACACTGCAGTCTCAACTTTATAACTCTCAGTACTGCAGACAAATTCTCCTTTTAAACACTGAAACTTCTACTTACCATATTACTATACCACACTGGTGTTTTTGGGAGACAACATAGGTGGGGTAAATTGTGAAAACTTGTTTGAATTAATATATTTATTACTGAGTGAAGTGTAAATCTGAGACCAGCCAGCTATCCAACATTTAAGGGCCATTTTATAAGAACAGGGTCTAACTCTGTAGTTTGGGTGAGGAGTGCTAATTGTCTGGCCTGGGGCCTCAGCTAGTTGATAACTGACCTCCCACAGGCAATATCACACCACCAGAAAGGAAGCAGGTTCTGCATAAAAGCTACCACTGCCAACATGTCCCACATTCACGTTCAGTGAGTGAGTGAGTGGAACAGGAAAGCACGTCCAACTCTCTATGGGCAATTCACCCCATGACAGTTTGCTCTCTCTCTCTCCTGCCAAAATTGAATATCACATAGAAACATAGAGGTTGACAGCAGATAAGGACCGCAAGGCCCATCCAGTCTGCCCATTTCTTTTCTACCTTATAAATGTGCCATCGGCCTTTGCTCTGTCAGTGGCCTATCTATTCATACTCATCTGTATTGCTGCCTTATGCCTGTCCCATGCCTGTTTGAAGCCCTGCACTGTATTCATAGCCACCACTTCCTGAGGTAGGCTGTTCCATGCATCCACCACTCTTTCTGTGAAAGATAATTCTCCACATTCTCCCTTAATTTGCCTCCTTCTAATCTCATGCTGTGTCCTCTTGTCCTGCTATTTTTCTTATATTTAAACATGTTAGACTCTTTCACCTTGTTAATGCCTCTAAGGTGTTTGAATGTTTTGATCATATCACCTGTCTCCCTCCTTTGCTGAAGGGTATACATACTGAACTCCGTTAATCTGTCCTCATATGTCTTCTGATGCAGTCCCTGCACCATTTTGGTTGCCCTTCTCTGGACTGCCTCAATTTGGTTAATCACAGATCAATTTTATTTCTATTTTCAAACCCTCTAAATAATAACTTACCTTACACTGGAAATGTTCACTTTCCTGTAACGGTTCCTGAGATCTGGAGGAAGCAAAGTGTTTGGGCGAATAGTCTGTAACGGATTGTTCTAACCCCAGTAATACTCAGGTATTCATAACTATATGCAGTCTTCCTCCTAAGTAGAACTGCCCAGAGAGAATCTGGAGCATATGCAAATGATGGAATCTTTGCATGAGCCACTTTTCAAATGCTGCCTTATACTAACTGCCTTAGTTCTAAACTCCTAAGATTTTCTCTCTGTCTGATAAGTCTAGATGCTCAGAGATTCTCTCCTCTTCATCATCTTGTTCTGGCATGAGAAACCTTACAGAATATGATAAGTATTCTTTAACATTTCTTTTGCTGCCTTTTACTTTTGTAACTTTAGTAAACCCATAGTTTTAGTGTTTAAATTATAAGTTTCTCGGCTTCTCTCAGTTTGGGATAACTGGGGTAAGCTGAGGTTTATTACAGTTATCGGAGTTTTCTGACTAAAAAACTCCACTAGTTTTGTTTAATTTTTATTAAATTAGTTTGTTTTAAGAACTGCTAACACTGGTTCTTTAACCTATAGTCTTAGTTCATTTTCCTCAGTTCCCAAGACCCGATCGATACTTCATCGCTTCTGGAACTGACTGCAACTGCTAAATAAACTTTAAATTAAAATACGTTTTAGTGGTTGCAACTTTTATTGTTTTTACATTCAAAATGTCATAAAATTGAAAAATAAAACTGGTGATCCGGTTTCAAACTATGTATTCTGTGTGGTGAAATTCTGTTAAGTTCCTTTTGTCTACCTATCTGGACATGGACATTTGCCCCATGACAGTTAGCTCGCTCTCCCGCCAAAATGGAATATCACAGCACAATTTTATTTCTATTTTTAAATCCTCTAAATAATACCTTACCTTACACTGGAAATGTTCACTTTCCAGTAATGGTTCCTGAGATCAGGAGGCGAAGTGTCGAGGGTGAATAGTCTGTAATGGATTGTTATGTAGCTGTGGAACAGTAAAGAGAGTGGAACAGGTGAGTGGCATCATAGGCGTTGGAAGGCATCAGCAGAAGGAAATGGAGAAGCAGGGAACTCTGCTGGTTAACTAGGGAAAAGCCCTGTTCACTACTGTATAACGGTCACTGCTGGGAAGGGCAGAAGGTCAAAGATAGGCCAAAACTGGGAACAGCAGCACACCAACCTAGGGTATGACTATAAAAGATTTAAACAAGGTACAGGGGCACACATAGAAACAGACAGAAAAGGGCAACTAGAAACACCCTATCAGGGGTAAAGGTACAAAAGTATTTCCAGGTAACACAGAGAAACAGAAGCAGAGAACACTGGGAGTGGTGTGGTGTGTGTAGTGCAGTGGCTGTGAGGAGGCAGTTTTCAGAGAGACCTTCTGGAGACTTCAATGCTGTCCCATCTGTACAGACCTCTCTGGGTTAAGGGAGAAAGTTGCTAGACTTCTAGCTGAGTTGGCTAGGATTCAGCAGACCTCTTCCCCACCCAGGGACCACCAAGTCTACCATTATTACCTCAGTGGAGGCCAGGGAGGAGGAACAACTAGAGTATGGTGGGCTCTGGAATGGTAGGGGTGGTGGGACAGAGGCACATTTTCAGCTGTACTGCTACATAATTCCTATACCACTCTGGCAGGGCAGGACTGCCAAGAGGAGGCACCCACGATAGTGACCAGGGAGGATGTGTGGGCCCTCCATAGTGGAGACTTCAAGAAGGATGCTAGCTTACCCCAGAGGAGAAGAAGTAACTTCTGGTGGGGATTCAGTTGTGAGGGGATAGATTTTGGACTAGGAAAGGGGAAGATTAGGTACCTACCCAGCACCATGGTCTGGAGGGATGGGAAGAGGATCACTAGGGCAGCAGGACAGGAGGAGAGCTGGATATTATTACCACCAGGGATTAATGATCTGGATAGGGATGGGGTTGGGATAGTGCAGGGGAGTTTAGGGAGCTGGGGAGGGGTTTTAGTTAGCTTGCTCATTGGCTTTTGCTGAGGTGCTTCCTGTCTATGACAGAGGACAGGAGAGGGATCTCCACACCAGAAGCTTCAAATGATGGCTAAAGGAATGGTGCAGAGAGGAAAGGGTCAACTACATTGGGTACTGGGGACCCACCTGCATGGATAAGGGTGTATACAAGGGTGATGGCCGTGGCTTCTATCCATCCAGGTGGGACCCATAGTCCTCAGTGGATGATTTAAATGTTACTTTTATGAACATTTAAACTAGCCTAGGAGGGTGGTGGAAGGAATTGGAGAGTCAGAAACTGCCACACACACACACACACACACACACACACACACACACACACACTGAAGTAGAGAGTAAGGAGAACCTGAGGGGAGAGGAATTCCCAGGGTGCAAAGTAATAAAGGAAGCGATGTGGTACAGATAAATGGGAACAGGAATTGGGGCATTAAAAAGAGAGGGGAGAAGGAGGGAGGTCAAGAAGAAAAAAAGGGGACAGCAAGCAGAGTGAAAACAAAATCTGAAAGACCACATGTGCAAATGCTAGAAATCTAGGAAATGTGATTCCAGAACTAGAGGCCATCATGGCAAAGACCATCCAGGATACTGTGGCCATCATAGAGTAATGGCACACTGAGCACTGAAAACCATGACTGGGACATGGTCATACTAGGCTATACTCTGTTCGGAAGGACCAGGTGGGAAGGAAAGGAGGGGGTGTGGTGCTTTATGTGAGGGAAAGCATAACAGTGACAGAGATATAGGAATACAGGGAGGCAAAGGTACTGTGGGATGTGACAATGTTGAAAGACCTTGACCCATTTGTTATGCAGAGAGAGAGAGAGAGAGAGAGAGAGAGAGAATTAACAGCAAGGATCTAGTCTGTCCTTTTCTATTCTGTCACTTGTCTATCTCTTGCCTGTCTGATTGCACAGTCAAATTTTCCTTGTGGCACCTAGGAACCTGCCACTCTGATGGTCCCATAAGTTCCTCCTGTTTTCTCCCTTCCTTCACTTGCTGTTTCTATTTTTCTTTTTCCCTTGTTTATCTGTGGTTAAAAATATACATTTATTGGTATGTGAAACTGAGATCCAGTGGTTTGAAAATGTATATTGTTATACTGTTTAATGCAGAACGCTATTTAGGTTGATCTGGAACATAGTGGGTACCCTTGATGTACATTTTGACCTCACAAGCTTGTGTGCATATTTATCCACTGGAAATCAGCCTTGGGATAGGATGTCTTAATTAGTTGCACCTGTTAGGAAGACTAATGTACTCAACAGGCTGGTTACAGAAAATAAATTGACAAAGTCTTAATACATTTTGTGGAACACAGGTTGTGTCATTTACAAGAGCAGGATGCAGAATTTAATTGCAACGGAAGAACATCTTAAAAAAGAAAGCAATATTTTGTTTAGCGTTAGACAGAGATAGAGATTTTAAATAGACTGTCAGATGAAGGACTTCTGTTTGTTTGGACTGCCTGTTTCAAGAGCTATCCTGCACAATGTTATTTTTTTTATTGTTGGTGATAATAACAAAATGCTACTTACTAGTTTTAAAACTTCTCCTGGTTTGCCTATGTTTCCTACCTATGCTTCAATGGCAGTTGGTGCAAGAAGCAGGATTTATGCCGGCATACTGTAAGCCAGGAATTTTATATGTGGTACTGGACCTGGTACCAGGGAAGCACAGAAGAAATGTATCAATCCTGTGACAGGAAGCCCAGGAGTGATTGCCAGAAGAATGGCAGCCAAACTAGAAGCAGAAACAAAGTCCAAACTGAGACTGTACAGCGGAACCAGAGATGGACAAAGAAAATACAAGGAAAGAATCTGAAAACATGTCTACCTTCTTCAAACAGTGGGCTATACAACAAAAAAGACTAAGAAACAGAGGTAAAGAGATGCAGCATCTAGACGCAAAGAGAGAGAACAGATACAGTGATAGGAGCAGTGATGACTGATTGCCTTGCAAGCTATCAAAGCTGGAGAATCTGCTAGAGGTCCAGCAGAGCAACAAAACTCAAACAGCTTAAAGGTACCTAAATAAGCAGTTTTTAAAACTGTAAACTCTAAAATCTGGCTTTATAGCAAGGTAAAGTAATGGCTACTGTTTACATTTGTGTAAACCAGCATTTATGTAAATAATATAAATGCAGTTTCATGGCTTTTGAAACATGTAAACATCTGCCTTTCACTTACAAAAAACAGCCTTGCCTTCTCCCCAAGATGTCTGCCAACTGTGTTAAGTGATGAGCCATGATAACAACATCGGAGCCAGAGTCAGAGACCAATATAGATTCCAGTAGGCTAACTAGTTCTTCTTTCCCTCTTTGTTTTGAATTGTTTTACCAGAATGATCAACACTATGTGTTAACATATGGATTATTTTGATCAGTATGTTAGGCTATGATTTTGTTCATTTTATTTACTTTAACTTGCTGAAAATGTACTAGTCTGGTTCAATTCCAAAGCTCATGCATTCTTGTTCATCCACCAAAAAGCTTCTCTTGTATTCTTTTTCCAAGTGAACCCCTTGTAGCTAGCCTGCCTTCTGTTGAACACCCACCATCCATACCATGTCATTAGTACTGCCTGGGGCAGCATATGAGCATGCGGTCTCATGAAGAGAATTATCACACCTTAGACTGTAATCGTATACCTCAGAGAGTTGTGCATACCTACACCGATATAGATCATCAGCTGGCACTGTTAATAAGTACCTCCCAAATCACACTTAAGTCCACTTTGCAATGTTTGACTTCTGCCCTGCAGTAAACATTGAGTGAGTCACCATCCTTCTGCACAGTAAAGGCAATATGTATGTTCCCATGTTGTGTTTTGTCCTGCCTTATTAACCAACAATTGGGTCTTCACAGAGGCAAGCAATAAGCCTCAGTACTCACCAGAAAACTGCTGTTCATGCCCTCACAACGCTGCACTTACTATGGATAACAATATTATTAGCAGGAGAGGCATACTAATGCCTTGAGCTAATCCACCAGACTTCAGTGTCAGTCTACTCTTTACCTGTAATCTGCAGAACCCTGCAGGACAGTTCCCTGCAAATCTTTCTCCAGTACTGTTTAGTGCCCTACTCCACAATGCGAGCTGATTGACTTTCACCCTTCTAAATCTTGAATGATCTATACACAGCTCCCTCAATACTGTCCTAACAAACGTCAACACCTCCCACACCTGAGTGTAATCTCCCTTCACTGAATTCAAGTAACACTTTAAGTGCAGCCTTACCACTGAGTATTTGTCATTGCTGGCTGCTTTCATTCTACAGTCAGGTAGTGATCATGGTGCTGGCAGACCCACATTTCAGATCTCACAATGATCTGCTAAACATCCCCTTCTTGTCTTCCCCTAACCTGAATATAGCTGTACTCTGCTGAAATGGCCTCTTCAGTCCTTCTCTGCCATTCATTCTTCTCTTCTACTCCCCACACCAAAAACTGGTGAGCTCACTGCCCTTCTGCATCATGAAAATGGTTAGTACAGTTGCCCGTGTCATTTTACATATTAATAATATGGAGGATAATGTATGGGCATCGATGAACAACAACTATGTGAGCCTCGAGTGGTTTCTGGCAAACCAATGTAAACCTCAAGAGCGAAGCTGGAGAGGTTTACTAGGTTGTCAGGGAAACCATACGAGAGGTCACTTAGCGCTGGTGTTCATCGATGCCCATACATTGTCTTTTATAGTGTATGGATGTCATGTGCATCTGAAAAGATGAGTTACACATTTAATGTGTCACAGTGGTTACCTTACCTTATTTAGATGAGAACAGGATTGCATTAGCTCATTTCACGTTTACTTTTCGTATGACTAAGTAACAGCAGTGTACATTTCGTATTATCGTATTAGTTTACATCAACAGAATTAAAAAACTTATCTCTCTAATATTAATGAGAAGAGCAAAAAGCGGGTATCGGGGTCAAATGTCATGTGGCATCCAATCAGTCTTGCCGTAAAGTGGGTGAGAAGGGGTTGTGCAGCAAATGGCAAGCGTTAGGAAATATACTCAGCGATTTTTTTCCTTCAAACCTACAGGGAAACCAGAGACAAAACAAGAAAAAGGACAACTGGTTAGTATTTCAGTTTCAATGAACGAATGCTGATTGTATGGACATGGGGGCATTAAGCCTTACCTTGACATCGTCACTTTCAGATGAGGAGTCTGATTCCACTGCGATTTGCTTTCACTTCTGTGGTGCAAAAAATTATTCACATTCACAGTAATATTGCCATGCTGTAATATAGAATTGTCTCCAAACAAGTTAAAGTTTGTAAGATCAGACAGAGCAGTGACAGTTTTTCAGCTGTGTTTACTTGTGGGTTTGCTTCCAAAACTGATTGAGCAGTAGATTTTGATGAGGAGGGCTGCTGGTAGTCTGTGACATTGTGTCCGCCGAGAATAACAGAATTTCTTTTCTGTTTTGCCTCTGAAATGAAGCTGTAGTTGTTAATCGACTGCAGGCTTTATGTCCAGAGACTTGCTGGACCTCCATGGGGAAACTGCACAGTCCACTAGTCGCTGTATTGCCGTTTATGGTGGAGTGATTGGTGATTCGCTTTTTCATGCGGCAGACCAGCAGATGTTTTTATGATCTGCATCATAGAGCGAATTTTATTTTCTCTAAGAGTCATTGCCCTAAACCAGATGGATACACCAGGCTTGAAATATAAATTTGGTGCCAGGTAGAAAGGGAGTCAGCTGTGAGCATGGTTTGTGGTTTTGACATGCATACAGGCTGTATGCTTTACAGGTCTCTATCAGGTCGCTCAGTGTTTGCTTACATCCTCGGCTTCACTGCCCTAATGTCCCTTGGGTTGTCGCCTGCTCAAGTTTTTGTTTGGTGCTCTGTGTACTCTAGGAACTGACACCCATCTGTGTCCTTCTGCAGGCTTAGGTCCCCATCTGAACGCATACTGCTCCACTGTTTGAAGGGCATAGTAAAGCCCATTATTGAAGAAAAGCATGTTTAGTAGTGCCACTGGGCTATGTTGCCCTAATGTCCCTGTTTCATAAAGTTTTTCAATGTCTGAGGGTGAAAGGGCTTCTGCCCTGTTGGGCTTGCTACCTTTTCCCAGCTTTTGAGGAATTTCTGCTTGGCGACAACGTAGCAATTGTTTCTGAGAAGTCTTTTTTGCCGTGGAATATGAAATGGCCATAATTTATTTTTAGCAGGTAACGATCTAAAGTGCCTAAAATCCCCTCAGAGTTGATGGCTCGTAATCGGTCCCATCATTTCTTTTGATTTTATAGATGTAGTCTGCTATCAGGACATCTAGTTCTGCTACAGGTATGTCTCCGATTGTGCGAGCCTCCCTCATGTCTACCAGGTAGGATCTAAAAGCTTCACATATGACTCTGTTTTTAAGGTTCTTTGTTTTGCTGCTCCTGTATAAATGCCTTACATTCTTCGCTTAGAGGCTTGGAAAATGTTGCTGCTGCCATTTACGTGACTGTGTGCTTTTGTGTTTATGCTCACTGCATTATAACAGTTGCAGTGAATTTTGAATCATGCGGTAGCAGTTCTGGTGTTGAATTTTACGTGTGTGTTAATTCCTTTTTGTTATGCCATCGATGTGACGTATTATCGATGGGTTAACAACTTCATCACGTCACATCGATGGCATAACAACATGAGGAAAAGATAAAAACACCAGATAACAACGTTCCACCATATATTATAAACATGATCTTCTGGTAAGCCAGGCTGATAGCAGCAGGGCTCAAGGGAAACACAGGCATTCTACCCATATAAGATATAAGCCACCTATGATTAAGCACTATTAAATGACATGCATAATGATGCACACCCATCATTTAATAGTGCCTAATCAAAGGTAGCCTAGATTTTTAAGGAAAGGAAGCCCATTGTTCCCCTTGTTCCCTGCTGCTATCAGCTCACTTACTGGAAAGATTTGTTTATTTTTGTATGTCAGAAAGCCTGGGACTGTACTACCTACGTTCATGATGCAGAAAGGTGATGAGCTCACCAGTTTGTGGTATGAGGAGAAGTAGTGAAGAATGAATACCAGCGGGGACTGAGAAGGCCACTCCTGCAAAGTACTGCTATATTCGGGAAGGATAAGACAGAAGGGAGAAATTTGAGCAGATCATGGAGAAATAAGTTGTGGTGCTGCCAGCACCATGATCACTTCCTAGCCCTATTGTCCTGGCCAACATTCCCTTCCAATAAAACCAGTTCACGCAATTGTCCAAGGCTGTGTGTGGATATTAATGTATGAAATGGCTGCCACTACATGATCAGTCACTTCACTACCAGTCTAGTATTGTTTGTAAAGCACATTGGGATACAATGTGTATGAAAAGAACTACATAAACACTGATTCTTCTTCTTCTTATTTCCCATGGAAAAAAAGATAAGATAAGACAGGCATATTTTTGATTTCCAAGAAAGTATTAACTCTGGCATTGGACTACAGAAGAACTTTGCTACAAACAAGTGATGGATCTATGGTGGTGAAGGGTGCGGCTGTAACCCCCCATTGTAAAGTACTCGCTTGCTGCTGCTGCATTTCACTTTGTTGAAGAAGTCTGATTTATTGATTGTACAAATGTTTACATTCAACCTATGGATTACATTTGTAGTTTCAGTCAAAAACATACTAGAAAAGCATAATAGCAGAAAATATAAAGGTTTCATACAAATGTCAAAAGTGCATATCAAGTGTGCATACACTCCCAGCAACCCCTCCCCCATTGTAGCCTCCTGGGTCTGCCATAAGCACTAGATCACCAGGATATTCAAGATTTGTACTGCACTGTGGTTTGCCAGAGAGAAAGTCAGTTGGATTAAAACACAATTTCAGCATGTTAAAGTAAATAAAATGAACAGAACCATAGCCTAACATGCGTATTGATCTAAATAATGCACATGGTTTTGACCATTTTGATGAAACAATTCTATACAAAGGAAAAATAACTAGTTAGCATTACAGAGAGCCTGATGATGTCATCTCTCAACACATTTGGCGGTCATTTTAAAAGCAGGTAAGGCAGTTTTTAAAATTGGAAGGCTGATTTACATTTTTCAAATGCTTTGGAACCACATTTAGGTAACTTATATAAATGTAGTTTTAGCAATAAAGAATTCAGTAGCCTTTCCTTTAGTCCCGTTTGAGATCAGATTTTGAATAGTTTGTTGTCAAAATGTTGTTTAGGTATCCTTTAAAGGACATTAAACTTACAAACCTGTGCCCTCGGATGATATTGAAGCATACCTGACAACTTTTGAAATGATCACCAGAGCCTGCCCATGGCCAAAACAGCAACTGGCAATCAGGCTGGTACCTTACCTGACAGATAAAGCCCAACTTGCCTAAGACAATGCGGACACTGTACAGTCCGAAAACTATGACACTGTGAAAGAGAAATCATTAAAAGGTATGACATCTCAGGCGGACCTACAGGCAGATGTTCCTGTCCGTGAAGTACAACTCAGTCAACAATCCTTGTGAAGGCTTCACCTGAGTCAGAGAACTCCTCATTAAATGGCTCCGACCAGACAACAAAACAGTCCCATACATCATCAACATATTTGCAGTGGAGCAATTCATCAACATTCCTAATACAGATGTACAGCTTTGGATAAAAGAACACTGACCAGAAAGTGGGGAAAAGGCTGCTTCTTTGGTGAAGACTATCAGATGGCCAGACAGACACCACAGCAGCAAAGTAACAGTCAAAGACCAGTGAAACACTCTTTTTCCGATTGAACTCCAGGTCAGATAAGAACTCTGATGGGGGTAGCATATCTGCACCCAAACTATTTGCTGTAAATGTAATAAGCAGACCATATTGCAAGATACTGCCATAAAACTAAGGTCAGTAACACTGGAACATATTTGGTCTTAGCAACTTGGGCAAGTATTTAACAGATGTCGAGGTGGGAGGTAAGACTGTGAAGGGTCGTATAGATTCAGAAAGCTGACAGACCTTGGTGTATGCTGAAGTTCTGAGAAAGACTGCGCAAAAGGACCAGGTACTGGGGTTATCTTCATCCATGGGGATACTCTATACTATCCCACTATCCAAGTGACTCTGAACACTAATGGAATGTCACACCAAGTGAAAGTGGGAGTAGTACCTAAGTTACCTGTATCTGTGATTACTGGAAATGACTTTCCAGGATTTGCAAACTTAATCACAGAGGAAGTAAATCCTGCTGTGTCAGCAGTTGTGATAACAAAGCACAGGCAAAGAAAAAAATACTCACCTGTAGTAATGTTGTTTCTTCCAAAGGGATCCTCACTATATTTAACAACTGCAATCAGTCCCATGGATTGATCTGCCCCAGAATATGGACTTTTATGCTAATCATGGAACCTTAGAATAAAATTCCAAACTCTGCTATGTGGTCATGTTGACCTCTGCTCTGTAATGGCAGGTTTATTCCTAAGGCTGTGGTAAACAATAGCCACTAAAGCTATCTAAATGACTATCAAAGAAGTACTCATATGGGGTAAAAGTTTTGAAAAAAATATACTCTGGCAGAAAAATATTTCAGTTGTATAACCATTGAGTCTCAGTTGCAAAACAATGCAACAAGTAATTTTTCAGCAATTAAAATAATTGATCCTTGTGAGAACCTTTTCCATGTTCTGGAAGGGAGGTAGGGATGAAATTGTTAAATATAATGAAGATTTTTTCATATGAAGTCTCAATAAAATGTCCAGAAAAGCTTTACTGTCTGTACAGAGGATAACAATGTCCTATTTTCTACTGTTGATGCCTCTCCCTATGCATCCCAGTATCACCCCAGCCCTCCTTACTGCCTTCTCACATTGCTTGCCCACCTTTAGGTCATCTCACATAATTACTCCTAGGTCTCTTTCGATTTCTGTTGCTGTTATTAACTTACTCCCCATTGTGTTCCTCTTCCCTGGGTTTTGTTTCCCAGATGCATTACCTTCCATTTCTTTGCATTGAATCTGAGCTGCCACATATTTGACCATTCCTCCAACCTTGCCAAGTCTCTTTCATCCTTTCCATCCCACCTTGTGTATCAACCCTGTTGCAGATCTTTGTGTCATCTACAAAGAGACATACCTTTCCTTCCAGGTGCTCTCCAATGTCACTTATAAAGACATTAAAGAGGACTGGTCCCAGTACCGAACCCTGCGGTATCCTGCTAGTTACCCTCTTTTCACTGTGGACTCCGTTCACTATTACCCTTTAGGGCCCTGTTGTCCAGCCAGTTTTTTATCCAGGCTACCACCTTGGGACCCACTCCAAGGCTGGCTAAGTTGTATATTAATCTTTTCTGTGAGACTGTATCAAATGCCTTGCTAAAATTTAGGTAGGCCATATCCACAGCCCTCCATGGTCTACTACTTTGGTCACCCAGTCAAAGAAATCTATTAGGTTCATCTGACATGACCTTCCTGCTGTGAAACCATGCTGCCTTGGGTCCTGTGCCCCACTGGCCTCTAGGTACTCAACAATTCTTTCCTTCAGAAGTTATTCCATCATTTTCCCTACCAAATGGGCCCTTGAGCCTTCTGCGGGAAGCTTACCAGCTTTGCCAGTAGCAGAACTCAATACAGGCCACTATCCAGTGAGAATAGTTCTCCTGGATGCTAGCTTTCCTTGACCTATCTCACTGCAGTTGACAATTAACTGAGTATTCGTGGACCTGACATCCTTTGTGTGCTCCAAAGAGTACCCCAGAGCTCTCTTAACATGCAGACTGTGGAGCGTCTGCTCCTTTGGAATGGATTGTGCTGTAAAAACATGAAGTGTGATTGACTGATTCTGGATGAAATTAGACACCACCTTGGGAGGAATTTCCTGTTAGTCCTCAAGAGTGCTTTGTCCCTGTGTACAGAGGGCTTGAAGCCCCTCACCCTTCTGACACATGGGAGTGCCACCAGTAAAACTGTTTTCACCCTTCTGACACATAGGAGTGCCACCAGTAAAACTGTTTTCAAAGCAGCAGTTGTCATAGGTTTGAATGGAGCCTCCATCAGCTGTGCAATGCACAGATTCAAGTCCCAAGGAAGGACTGCATCCTAAAAGGATGATTCAGGTGAATTAGACCTTTGAAGAACCTCTTGAAAATAGTCTATGAGATCAGGGACTGTCCTTGTCAGCTGATAAGCTGACACCACTGTAATACAACTTAAGGGGTGTGGTTGGAGGTCCAGGGACTACAGGTGGACCAAGTAGTCAAAGACATTGGACAAGCTCACCTGAAAGGGTCTGAGTTGTCTGATGGAGTACCACAGGGAAAATCTTTTCCACTTAGAAGTATAGATTTTCCTGGTTGCTTGTTTCCTGGAAACCTTAAGCAAATGTAAAACCTTTTCTGAGAAGTTTAGGTTAGAGAACTCTAGCTCTTCAAGTGCTAGGCTTATAGGTGCAAGGAGCGTGATCTGAAAAAGCTATCCTGCTCTGAGACAGAGTCAGTAGATTGTACCTCATGGGAAGGAGGTTGTAGACCTCCAAGAGAGGACAGAAGCAGAGTACCAAGTCTGCCTCACCTAGTCTGGAATGATTAGTATCATTGTTGCTGGCTCCCTCCTGAATTTCAGTAGCACTCTTGGTAGAAGTGGGAAAGAAGGGAATGCATAAAGAAATTTTCTTGACCAGGAGAGAACCAGAGTGTCCACTGGGACTGTTCCCACTGAGAGGCCTGCAACAGAAGTTGGGGAGCTGGAAATTTTGCCAGAATACAAATACTTCCCCTCTGGTGTGCCCCACCTTCTGAACACTGGAGAGAGCACTTGCTTGTTCAGTGCCCATTCATGATTTCCTTGACTGATTGTGCTTAGAGAATCTGCTAGGACATTGTCCTTCCTAGCAAATGAACTACAGACAACTGTATTTGCAGATTATATGCCAGATTCCATATTTTCATTCCTTCTTGCACAGCTTGGATGATCATGTTCCTTCTTGTTTGTTGATGTAGTACATGGTGTTGTCTGTCCTGATCGGGACTGACTGATGTCTAATGTGGGAGGAAAAGACTTGCATTGCTAGTACACTGTCTGGAGTTCCAGGAGCTTTATATGCTCCTGAAACTCTAGTGGGGCCTACACCCCACTTACAGCGAGATCCTCCAGGTGGCCACCCCACCCCAGGAGGGAATCATGTGTAGTAAGCAACACTGTGGGTGACCGCTGGAGGAAGAGAACTCCTGATAGGTTTTCCTCCTCCTTCCACCACTACAATGCCCTTAACAGGCACTTTTTAGGGTTGCCAATATTGGATTTCAAAAATAAGGGACAGATCCCTGTCCCTGTTCCTTGCCCCGCCTTTGCCTCACCTTGCCCCCGCCACTGCCAAGGCTGATATTGCCCCCAACAATTCTTGAGCTCTAGCCTCTAATTTAATAAGCACAGGCTGTTTTCCCCTAAGGAAAGTCTGTTTTTGTTTTAATGGACTGCACAGTAATAAATTAATTATGGACCCCATCTTTGAACATAAGCCCCAATAATTCTTGGGCTCTAATAAACAAAGCACAGGTAGTTTGCTCCTACAACATTTTTTTTGTTTTGTTTTGCTGGATTGTACTGTGGACTGGTAAAGAGGCAGTGCTTGCTTGTGGCAAGCAGAGACAGAATTATGACTAAATTCATTCTTGCTTATTTATCAGTGAGGCCTACAAATTTTTGCTCCACCACAGTAAGCAACTCTGGCTTGTCTTGTTATGCCTGGTGTTCTGCCAAGACTGCCAAAGCCTGAAAATTTTCTGCTGGGTGACCACTCCTTCCTTCTTCATGTTAAAAACCCAAACACTGCAAGCCCATTAAAATTTCCAGATCGAATGGAAGGCCACCACCTGACAGTCGGTGCCCCCCGATCAGGGCCAGCCAGGCAGCCCAGCCCACTCAGCACTGCAGCCACCAGCCATGCCCATGATGATCTCCTCTCAAAGAGATCGATTGGACACTAAGGGTGTTTTAATTTGTGCAGCTGTGAGCACTTACTTTTTGCCAGTAGTCCTCTGACCACCTCCTCCTCTGACCTCTCTCCTCCAGACAGTCTGTCCGAGTTACAGTCCCAACAACACTGACTGATGCCAGCAGTGCACAGAGTCCCAGTCCCAACAACACTGACCGATGCCAGCCACGCACACAGCCACAAAACTTAGGCAACAACCTTGTTCTGTGACTCCTGCAGAGTTGCCTGATCTGAGCAGCATAGGCTGATGTGATGATCATCTGATTCCCAAATCCTGCTGTAGTGCCTCCTGATGATTTTCGGCCTCGGTCACCTAAACAGCTACTCCAACATGGACACAGTCCACTGAATCCTCGATTCATCGAACAAGCAGGTCTGTGTTCTGGCAGCACAACTTGTTGCAGCTCCTCGAATTTATAGTGCCGTCTGTTGCGATGACAAATGCACTCGCAAGCAAGCAGCTCGAGTCACAGGCAGCAGCAGCAGGTGGCTTCTCTCCCACTCTCTTGATGATGTGACATGCACTGACCCCAACCCCAGGCCTGATGGTGAATCAGGCAGTGGCTGTCCTGAGTTGTGCATGCGCACAAAAGCTCCATGGCCGCTGTGGATCCAGAGAGACTGAGTTTTTTAAAGAGTACAGGGCCACCAAAATTACGGGCAACAGGTGTCCTGTATGAATTTCAAATGGGATATGGAAAAATTCTCTTAAATATGGGACATCCCATAAAATATTGGCCTGTTGGCAACCCTAACTTTGATCTGGGTACTAACTTTGACAGAGGGTTCCACCATCGGGACCTGTGGCTCCTAGGGGCATTGGATGTCCCTCATCTGGAACCTGGCCCCTGGTATTACTGTTGTAGAGAAGGCCATGTGCCCTAGTAACTGCAGGAAGCCTATGGTAGATCCAGGTTGCCCAGTTTTGAAGCACTTTGCCAGCCCTATCAGACATGATACCTCTCCTGAGGGAGAAGTACCTTTCCCTGAATGGTATCCAGTTCCGCTCCTATAAAGTCCAGTACCTGTAAAAGCAGACAGGTGCTGTTTTAGATCTGAGCTGCATGTAACAGTGATTTTGTGCTTTAATTTCCACCACCATCTATTTTGTATGGCAGTTTGACTTTAAACTTTGGAGCCCTGGAAACACGGAAGCAGGAGGAGGAGCTTTGTGGTCCATGTCAGTAGTTCTGAGGACTACAAACCTCATTATTTAAACTGATATTTTAAAAACTCTGGTTGAAAGTGTAGTGGACAATTTATTAAAGGAAGTGGCAGGAAGTAATTCTTTAATTAATTCTAGGGCTTTGGCAGTAACTTCTGTTGTGCGGTGACCTTGCAGCTCTTCCGGGTATGGGAGGGTATTTTAGCATGCTCCGGCGGCAGCGCAACTTTTAAAAGCAGACAGGTGCTGTTTTAGATCGGAGCTGCATGTAACAGTGATTTTGTGCTTTAATTTCCACCACCATCTATTTTGTATGGCAGTTTGACTGTAAACTTTGGAGCCCTGCAAACACGGGAAGCAGGAGGAGGAGCTTTGTGGTCCATGTCAGTAGTTCTGAGGACTACAAACCTCGTTATTTAAACTGATATTTAAAAACTCTGGCTGAAAGTGTAGTGGACAATTTATTAAAGGAAGCGCAGGAAAGTAATTCTTTTAATTAATTCTAGGGCTTTGGCAGTAACTGTTGGTGCGGTGACCTTTGCAGCTCTTCCGGGTGCTGGAGGGTATTTAGCATGCCGCAGTGAGTGGCGAGCGCGCGGGAATCACGACGAAGATCAAAGATGTTAAGACATTAATGCCGTTTAAGCCGCAGTGTCAAGGTGTCAGGATTTCAGGCGGTTTCACCATCAAACACAAAAGAATAGTAAATGGCTATGGACTAAATCAGGGTAATTTAAAGACTCTATGTTATTGATTTCGATCTTTGGTACCTAATTGTGAATAAAATATCTTTGAGCTTATTACTTTAGTGTGCAGTTGATAGGGAATCAGAATATTTGTATTAAAGTACTGTTATTAGTTTATTAAGTATACTTAGGTGATTAGCTGGGTGACCTGATATTGGTCTATTCTGTTTATTTTCTGTTTAGGTGGGGTTACTAAAATGAATATTAATGAAGGTATAGTTACCCTGACAACAGGGAAATTGCAATGACTTGCATTTTGTGTCAAATTTTTGTTTGGAAACAGTATTGGATTTGAAGGTTTAAAATGTGCTCAATGTGTTCAGATTGCTGACCTGAAAATAAAGATTGAAACATTAGAAAAGATCATTGCTCTAAATAAGCAAAATGAGATTCTACATTTTGAACTGAATGAGTTCAAAAATCTCAGCAAATAGTTCCCATTAATCAATATACTTTAAAGGATGATTCTCTGAAGAGGGTAAGAGAAGAAGTAGAATCTGGAGACAGTGGTGAGGAATGGAGTCCAGTTATTAATAAAAGGCAAAGAAAGAAGGAAGGAGAGCTATGGAATTTGAAATTACTTTAGAAAATAGATTTCAGATTCTAACTGATACATTACAAAATAATGGTTCTAGAAACGGGACTGTAACACATGGACAAGATTGTATTGACAATGTAGAAGGAAATGGAAATATTAGGCAGCAGCATACTGTTACTACTATTGCACAAGTTCATAATGTAGATAATTGTTCCATTGCCATAAATAGTGCCTTGGAGGAAAATCAAAATCATCTAATTCAGCCCGTGGTAGAGGCTGAAAATTTGATTACTTCTAGAAATGAATGAACCATCTGATCCAAGACAAGTTATAGTATTGGGTGACTCTATAATAAAATATATTGATGGCTATATTTGTAGAAAGGACAAACAGAATAGAATGTGTTCCAGTTTTAGGGAGCCTGGATTAAAGACATTGAGAGAGTAGTCCCTAAAATTGTCCAAGATGCAGCATAAACCCTTTAGTGGTAATTCATGGGAACAAATGATGTAAACAAATTTACAACTGATGATATTAAAGACAGTTACATATCCTTGGTTAATACCCTAAGATTATTAAAAACAGAAATATGTCTTTCTGAAATCTTGTACAGTCCCACGAGCCTCTCCAAAGATTGAAATCAAGATAAAAGAAATTAACGAATGGTTGAGGAAATGGACTTTAAATAATAATATAACATGTATTACTCACTGGGAAAGATTTAATGGGGACTATAGTCTTTTAGCTGGGATGGATTACATCTCAGCAAAAAGGGAAGCCAGTACTGGAAAAGATCTTTGACAGTCATTGAACAACGTTAAAACTAAATATAGGTGGGGAAATGGGAATGATTTGTCACAGTCTGTACCTTTAAGTGAAGAACTTATGTTTTTCATGTGTAACGCCAGAAGTTTAAATAGTGTTAAATTAACAGAATTAGTTTGGAGAATAAAACATGGACATTTAGATGTAATCATAATCACTGAGACTTGGTGGAATGAAGCTTCTCAGTGGTTTAATGCCATCCCAGGTTACAATCTATACTATAAAAATAGAAGTGATAGAAATGGTGGAGGGATATGTCTATATATAAGAGATACACTTATATCGAAAGAAATATCTATATTCAAAGAAAATGATGTAGACATAGAAAGTTGTTGTATAGAATTAGAATATCTAAGGAAAAACTTATTCTAATAAATATATACTGGCCTCGAATGTAGGTATAGATTATGATTCTGCAGTATTACATCTAATAACGGAGTATTCTGAAACTTCTGATGTTATTATCATGAGAGACTTGAACTTACCTGGTATTGATTGGTATAAATATACAGCTTCCACTAAAATCGAACAAAATATTTTGAGTACTTTTATAAATCTTGGTTTAGAACAGATGGTTATGGAACCAACCGAGATAATAATATTTTAGATTTGATCTTAACAAATATTTCTGATAGCTTTAATACTCTTAAAGTAGTTGAACCTCTTGGATCTAGTGACCATAATGTAGTTATATTTTCTATTAAACAATTTAAAATAATATTAAGAAAAATAAATATCGTTATAACTATTATAAGGGAATTATAAGGACATTAATGTTTGTTTGTCTAAAATAAATTGGAATTTAGAATATAAAAATAAAATGTAGATGAATGTTGGCAGTTTCTTAAAGGAACAATACATGAATTGGAACAAGTACATATTCCTAAAATTAAAATAAATAATCATAAAGAAAAATCCCAGTTTGTTAATAGTAAATATACAAAACAGATTAAAATAAAAGAGAAGGCTTATAAAAATTCAAATTGGATCCTAGCATAGAAAAAAGGGAAAATTATAAGAGAGAGCTGCATATTACTAAATCCCTAATTAAGAAAGAAAGGAAACAGATTGAATATAAATTATCTACATCTGAATATAATCCCAAGGCATTTTTTGCATACAAATAAAAATAAGAACTCTAATTTACCAATATCGACTATTGTTGATGATGGGATGGAACTAAATAACGGACTAGATATAAGTAATACATTTAATAAATATTTTGGGTCTGTGTTCCTAAGTAAAGGTCATGTTAATGAGATAGTCCCCCTATATTAGTAGATACGAGGAAATATCAATAATGGAAATACGAGATGCTGTTAATGCTCAAAAATCTTCATCTGGACCAGATAGTATTAATTTTTTTTATAAAACAAGTTATAGATTCACTTGTATGCCCATTATATTTAATATTTAATAAATCATATATGGAGGTGTAGTTCCTGAGGAATGGAGAATGGCCACTGTGGTGCCGTGTATAAGAAGGGTAATAGAGGTTTGGTAGAAAATTATAGACCTATTAGTCTGACGTCCTGTTTTGAGTATAATCTTGGGAAGAATATTAAAACAAAAATGGAACAAGAGATTATATTTAAAGGTATAACGGATAATACACAGCATGGATTTAGGAAAGGTAGGTCGTGCATGACAAACTTGGTTACTTTCTATGAGAGTATTAGTCTTAGCCTGGATAGAGGACTCCCAGTTGATGTTGTCTTTCTTGATTTTGGAAAGGCATTTGATAAGGTGTCACATAATCTATTAATATCAAAATTAGTGAAGCTGGAAATTAACAGATATACTGTTAAATGGATTGAGACCTGGTTGAGGGACAGATCTCAGTGTGTAAGGATAGGAGATTCTGTCTCTACTTGTATTCCAGTTACTAGTGGAGTGCCTCAGGGTTCGGTTTTGGGTCCTCTTCTTTTGGTTTATTTATTGGGGATCTACAAACTGGGGTATCTTGTCAGTTAAGTAAGTTTGCTGATGATACAAAAATCTCTTCTGAAGTGGATACTGAAATAAAATTAATCTCTTTAAAAGGATTTATTGACTATTGAAAACTGGGCTAAAGAGAATGGTATGTACTTTAATACTGAGAAGTGTGCGGTTATGCATTTGGGCAAGAAAAACCCTATGGTGAATTATACAATATATGGGAATAAAATAAAGGTAGGAAACTATGAACAAGATTTGGGAATAACTGTAAATAATAAGTTTGATTGTAGTACTCAATGTAACAAGGTTGTTCGAACTAGGAACCATATTATTAATGCAATAAAAAGCCTTTATAACACGTAATAAGGATTGTATTATTAAATTATATACGACATATGTTAGACCTCATACGGATTATGCAGTTTCTTTTGGGCACCATATCTAGAAAAAGATAAAAAAATGGTGGAGAGTCTTCAGAGGAGAATGACTAAATTAATACCAGCAATGAAATATTTATCGTACTCAAGATAGGATAAAAGCATTGGGGTTATATGATTTACAGACTAGACGGGACAGAGGAGATTTGTTGTTACTATTTAACATTCTGAATGATGAATGTTTAATGAATTTATGTGGATTATCATACCAAGATAAAGTTTATGGATTGAGATGTAACAATAGGCAAATAAAATAACTAAGGCATTCACCAATAAGAGGAAATATTATTTTACCATGAGAGCTGCTGTTCTTTGGAATTTTTGCCTCAGCATATAGTGACTCAAACTTCCTGCAACCAGTTTAAATCAAAATTGGACACGATCTTCTGGGTGGTTAAATTAAATATATCTCCCACTTGTGTGGGAAAGTGGTCTCGATGGGCCTAGTGCCTGCTTCCACTTTGTAAATACCGAGTAATACCGGTAATACAGGGTTGATCTGGGACTTTTTGAGGTTTATCAGGAACCAACCTTCCAGGGTGCATTGATGAGGGAAAGGGAGGCCCTGGCCTCCTGGTAAGACTATCCAGAAACCAACCAATCATCCAGGTAGGGAAAACACTACCCATTGCCTTCATAAATTCACTGCCACCACAGCCAGGCATTTTCTGAAAACTCTGGGAGCTGAGGAAAGGCAGAAGGGAAGGGCTGTGAATTGGTAATGGCAATTCTCACTCTGAATCTGTAGTATCTTCTGTGAATGGGTCTTACTGGTATGTAAGTAGGTGTCTTTCAGATCCAGTGACACCAGCCAGTGTTCTTGTTGCAAGGATGGGATTACTGTCACCAATGTTACCATCTTGAACTTTTCCTTTTTAAGTGTTCAGGTACTGGAGATCTCTAAAATGGGTTGTCACTCCCATTTTTTTGTGAGTCAGGAAGCATCTTGAGCACAGACCCTTCCTGAGTTGAGGAGGGGAACTCTTTCCACTGCACTTGCTTGCAGCATCTTGCAGGAATTTTTCTGCTGGGGTATGAGGTGGGGTATGAGGCAGAAAGGCTCTATATTTCTGCAGCTTTGGAAGTCTCTTTTGTTTTGCTCCTGCTCTCCCGATGGCCCCATCTTCTCCCCCTGGTTCCAACCCCTGTCACCCTTGTGTCCCCAGGGATTTCGTGGGTCCCTCCTTGTTCTCACAGGGTTTTCTCCTCTGGTGGGGGTGACGGAGGATGCCTGAGTAGCCAGGTGCAGGGCCTGTCATCCTTCTATCAAGGATTGGTTTCTCATTTTTGTTCCTGAGCCCATGGGACATCAGTGTCAAGGGTGTGCCAAGCACATTCTCATGTGAGCATGTGGTACGCGCTGCCTGCTAATGTCTACCCTCCCACTAGTCGCTCCAACTGCACTGCCACCTGTGATCACCCAGGTGGCAGTACAGCAGTGCCAAAGGCTGTCCTCTCTCCCTGGAGAAGGGAGCATCTGTTGGGATGTTTGATCCTTTCTCCCCAGCCAACCTCCTGCAGCCCGTGTTCACTCTCAAACCTGGGCTACCAGCATGGCAACGAAGGTGCTGAGTGCCTCATCCCTCTGCTCCACTGGGCTGGTTACTTTGAAAATCTCTTGAAATACACAGAGAGACCCTAACTCAGTATTTCCAGACCCCACCTATCTGTGGTAATACTTTCCCAAGCTTGAAAATAGTGAGTCAGTCTTCCTCCAACTGGCAATGGCTGGGTGATCTGGGCACACATTTTGAGGCTTTGCTTTGCCTGGGCTTTGGGGCTGAAGTGGCACCTCCACACTTGGGACCCTTCTGCCCCTGCTCTGAAAAAGCCCCTCTGGGAGGCAGAATAAGAACATACGAAGCATGGGGATAGTAGCCTCTGGTGTTTACCTTCCATCTGCAAGGCCTTTGGGAAATGGAGGACTTTTCCTTTTCCTTTTCCATGCTGGTTTTGTATTCATCCACCTTTTTCATGTAAGCCTCTGTCTTTTCACCAAACAAGGAGTCTCCTTCACAAGGAAACTTTATGGCTTTTATTTGAGTGTCCTGAGAAAGGTTTGTGGTTCTAAGTCATGCAGACCTCCTAAGGTACACTGCATGTGCCATGACTTTGGAAACAATGTCATTGGTATCCATGGCAAATGTGGAACTGGTACTTGGTGGCATCCATGGCCATTTGAGCTGTATCTGCCAGTTCCTGAGCCAAGTCATTTGTTGCTTTCCCACTCATGGCCAAAACAGAGCTCCACAGTGCCTTCTGGTACTGAGAAGAGTAGGCCATATAAGCTACACATCTGAGAAGCAAAGAAGTTGATATATATAGACTTTTTGCCCATACTGTCCAGTTTCCTAGAATCCCTTCAGGGGCTGAGAGGAATGGGATACCTTGGCCTTATCACAGGCAGCAGTCTGTACCATCCCTCATGGTCAGGGTGGGTGTATAAATACCTAGCACCCTGCCTATCCACCTGGTACTTTTTCTCTATTTTCTTGTCAGTGTCAGCAGCAGAGGTGGAGCTGCCAGAATCTTGAAGGTGGCTTTCTTGAGGGACTTATGGATGAGCAAATACTGTTGATAGGGGACCTGAATATACCAGATGTTAAATGGAGCACCTTGCTGCAGCCACATCCAAGAGCAGGGCCATTCTCGATGCCTCTACAGGTGGCATGCCTCAGACAGCTAGTTTTGGAACCCACTCGTGAGGGAGCAATCTTAGACCTTGTACTCTAAAATGGGGACAGTGAGAGGATCTCAGATCTAGAAGTGGGTAGCCAACTGGGAACAAGTGACCACCAAACAGTGTGGTTCATGATAAACTCAGCTGCAGAGTCAAGCCACACAAAAGTGAGGGTACTGGACTTCAGGAGGGCCGACTTTGGCAAGATGGGAGAGTGCTTAGAAGCACTAGCAAACAGGCTAGAAGAAAGGGTGGAGCAACAATGGGGAAACATCAAAACTACCATCATAGAGGCAACAAGCCTTTGTGTGAAGCAAATAAACAAATCAAAATGAAAGAAAAGCCACTATGGTTCTCAAAGAGGTGGTGGGGAAGGTTAGGGAGAAAAGATAGCATTTAGGAAGTATAAGGAAACATAGAAGGAGCAGGACAGAGAATTGTACTAGTTAAGGCAGAAGGAAGCAGGGAGGGAAGTCAGAATAGCAAAGTACCAAACTGAGGAAAGATAGCCAACTTGGTTAATAAGGGGATAAAACCTTTATAGGTACATCGGGGAGCATAGAAAGACAAAGGAAGGGATAGTGAGGCTAAATAGAATGGACGGTGGTGGGCATGGAGGAACAGTGAAAAGCAGGATACTGAACAAATACTTCTGCTCAGTATTCACAAAAGAAGAGGAGGGGAGGTGCCTAATCCAATTAACAGAAGCACCTTTGATAAGGGGGTCGATCCAGTCCTTTCACAGAAGAAAGGGTTCTGAAAGAACTCCTAAAACTGAAGGTGGACAAAGCAATGGGCCTGACGGAATTCACCCCAGAATTCTAAAAGAACTATGGATCAAGACAGAGGCTGGAAACTACAGACCTGTCAGTTTGACCTCTGGTAGGTAAAGTGATGGAATCACTCTGAAGGAAAGAATTGTTAAGTACCTTGAGACCAGTGAGCACAGGACACAAGGCAGCATGGGTTTACAGCGGAAGGTCATGTCAGACTAATCTAATTGATTTCTCTGACTGGGTGACCAAAGTAGTAGACCAGGGAGGGGCTGTGGACATGGCCTACCTAGACTTTAGCAAGGCACACAAAGATCTGCAACAGAGTTGATACACAAGAAGGCATAGAAAGGATGAGAAGGACTTGGCAAGATGGAGGAATGGTCAGAAGTATGGCAGCTTGATTCAATGCAAAGAAGTGCAAAATAATGCACCTGGGAAACCAAAACCCAGTGGAAGATTACACAATGCGGGGGTAGTAACAACAACAAAATGGAAAGGGACCTGGGGTAATCGTATCAGATGACCTTAAGGTTAGCAAGCAATGTGAGATGGCAGTAGGAGGGCTGGAGGATACTGGGATGTATAGGGAGGCAACACTAGCAGAAAACAGGAAGTTGTTAATCTCTGTACAGACAGTTGGTGAGACTCCATCTGAGTACTGCATCCATTTCTGGAGACCCCATCTCCTCAAGGACATAGACAGGATGGAGGCAGTCCAGAAGAGGGCAACTAAAATGGTGCAGGGTCTGCAAGAGAAGCCATACGAGGAGAGACTAAAGGAGCTTAATATGTATACCCTTGAGGAAAGGAAGGAGACTGGGGACATGATAGAAACTTTTAAGTAGCTCAGTGGAATCAACAAAGTCCAAGAGGGTAGCATCTTTCAGAAAAAGAGATGCAAGAACAAGGTGACACAATTTGAAGATAAAGGGGGATGGCTCAGGGCAATGTGGAGAAGTATTTTTTCACAGAAAGGGTGGTGGACGATGGGCAGGCCTCCTGAGGAGGTTGTGGGGTCTAAAACTGTGGGAGAATTCAAGAATGCATGGGACAGACATTAGGTAATTCTTGTGGGGTAGGAAGAAGTAGGCTGTTGGTTAACCAGGATCTGCAGCTTATCCTGTAGGTAGGAAAATGGGCAGACTAGGTGGGCCAAGCGGCCCTTATCTACCATCAAAGTCTAAGTTTCTGTGTTTCAAATCAGCCTTTTTGTAGGAGCCGAGACCAGCGTATCCAAAATTCAACCTCTTCCTAATCTTCTGCTGTATCCTGAGGTGAGAGATTGAGGATATCTGCAATTTGCTTTACAAACATAAAGTGTGAGGGGTAGTCCTCTGAAGACTGAGGAGGTGAACCAAACTCCTGCTCAGGGGAACTGTGAGGTCCTATAGGTTCACCTTCTGCCTCCCTCCTCCTCCTCCTCATAATACACTCCTGCCTCCTCCCCACAGTCATTACTACGGGTACTGGAGCCTAGGGAGGAGGGCTGCCATGGTCATACAGGCCCCAATAGCCTGAAATACCTGGAAAAACTGCCATGCTTTAGTCACATCCTCAACTGAAGGCATTTTACTTTTGTCAACTGGCGACTCCTTTGCTTCTTCAGCTGGAGGGCAGTTACATGTTTTCTTTATGCTTTCTTAGCAGGCACCACTTCTGATGCCCAATTAGTAGCTCTTTAATTTTTCTGCTATCAGGGCTCCCCTTTCAGACACCCTAATCTTTGTGCCATCCTTAGCAGACTTGTCCTTCTGCTTACTTTGAGGGGCTGGACCCTCACCTGAGCCTTGCTATGATGAGGAGTCAGACTGTGATGCCATAATTTTTTAAGCTGCTTTACCCTTTTAATAGCTTTTGGGCAGAACTTTATGCAAGAATCACAACTGGTAAAATGTTGTCTAGACCCAGGTACTTAATATGCAAATTGTGGTGACCTGCCTTCACCAAAAGACTAATACAGTTTCTGTAATTTTAAAATCTGTAGATCCTGTCCTTCTTAGGTCTGTTGGTCATGTCAGAGAAATTACCTCAAGAAAAGGCAGTTCTGAAATGTAAAGTAACCCAAATGTGGTTTAGTTCCAATAAACAGGAGGAACTGATAATATTTAAATAAAAGTTCAGATTTCAAAGCCCAAATGGAAATTTTCTTGGTTCGACGAATAAAGTGGAACTGGGACTAAACAACAAGGAACTGCAAAAGCAGGAAATAACTTTGTTTTAATATATACAAATGAAAATGGTTCTGAAAATGGGGAAATCACACTTCAACAGGTTGTCCCCAGTTCTCTGGAATCAAAAGGAACCAGAGATACACAAAATAATAGCACCTTAACAATAAAATCCCTAACTGATGCAGTGTTTTGAAAATTAGCTGAAATAAGCAACTCTATACAAATAAAAGAAACAAATAGAAATGTCACGTCAGTTCAGTTTCAGTTTCAGTCTATTTGTTGTTCGGCACAAAAGCCTTTACAACTTATTAAAACATACTGGGTGGGATATTTTCAAAGTTGCGCATGCCCATTCACATTTCGGGACTGTGTAGTACGGTCCGGTCTGCACACCAATTGGCCCACGCAGGAACCAATGGATGTACAGCTGTACTGTATGCTGTCAGTCGACAGGCGCCAGGCGGGCTTGTGGGTATGGAGCTGCTGCTCGCCACTGACCTGGGGGGTGCGGGTGGTGGGTCTGAGTGGGCAGGTGGTGAGGGGTACCGCTGGCCACCAGTGTATTTAATTACACCTAAGCCCGTGATCGGCAGGGGATCGGGTCCACTGACCACCAGAGAATGTAATTGTAACTACAGCCCGTGATCAGGCAGGAGCAGTCCCACTGACCACCAATGGTATTTACGCTTCACAAAAGCCCACAATCGGGCAATGAGGTAGGGTTCACTGGACCACCAGGGATATGAATATATTATGCCCATGATTTGGGCAATGGGGTGAGGTCCATTGGACCACCAGGGAATTTAAATCTACCTAATGCCTGCGATCGAGCAGTGGTGCGCTACTGCCGAGGGGCAGGGGGCATCAGTCCCTGATGGCTGCAGCCTGGCAAGGTGCCAGGTGCAAGTTGCCAGGAATCAGCGCACCTGCATGCAAATGAGGCCATAATGACATTCCAAATGGCCTCATTTGTGCCTTGCATACATAATGGCCTCATTTGCATGCCCAGCGCTGAATATCGCGGGTTGCTACACCTAGCGACCCACACATGCACTGGCGATCCCCTGCTCCTCACTTGCCACTTGCTCTGGTGCAGTGCCACTGCGCTCGTGTGCAGTGAGGGCGGCCCAGTGCCATATTCAATGGTGTTGAGCCATGGCGCAGCACCGCTGAATATCGCCTGACCATGCCCTGGCACATCCAGTTGCGCTGCACCCAGGCTTACACCTCTGCCTGGCAGTCTGAATATGCCACCCACTGTATCTAGATATATATACAATTATATACAGTTTAAAAATCATTGCTAACATAGATATCTAGTTATTTCATAATACATTCAACAGTAAACAAATATATCTTCCATATAAACTGACTTTGATGTACAATGTTATTCCATCTGATTCAGGCAAATTTTCTGTGCCCATTACAAGGATGATGTAAAGCATATGACAATTTCCAGTATAAAGTGCTTGGGTATAATTGCTAAACAGCTATTTATATTCCAATTTATTTAGGATTATGTTAAACTATATGATAAGTATTTTTATAGCCTTCTAAAAGGAGCCTGTTTTAGAAATCCAGTTGTAGGACTCATAGTATTTTGTAATTTACTATTTTTTAAAAGCGACCAGTTTTTATGTTGACGTGTGCACAGCCAACATCTTGCGCGCAGTGGGATTTGGAGGCGCTGTCGCTGTTCAGCAATGCAGGGCATGCACCAGTAGGTGCGCCTCCCACATTGCCCAATCAGCTCAGATGGCGCTATTAATTACGCGTATATAATGGGGTGAACACATCTAAGAAAAGGTTCATGTAATCCGAGCAAAGCTCGCCAGACGCAGTGGTCCTTTCTTGGCCGTGCTCACTGCCATTATGTGCATGGTTGGCAGCGGGTGGCTACCTAACATTTGCCAACTTCGAGTGCCCAACTTCTGTCGGTTAACTCCACCCTGCTGTTTTTGTGCGCGATGGAGAGTCCACTCCCCATCGGCATAAACCCCTCAACTGTTGAATGCAGAGGGGTGCCCAATCCCCTCGGCTCATGCCCCCTGCTTTCTTTCTGTGCCAATGGGGCGCCTCAACCCCATCGGCATTACTTCCTCCCCCGTGTTGTGTGCCGACGAGGTTGCCCAATCCCCTGTTGGCTACTGACATCCCCAAAACAGTTAGGTGGCATGTGGGATCCACCCCAGCGTGCTAATGCCCTGCAAAAGGAAACTGTCCTGACATGTTTTTTTCTTTTTTTTACCTGTAAAATGAAAACGGTCCCTAGTAGTCTCGATGCCCCTCCCCACAAGTGCACCCACCCACTGCGCACACTGCCTCCCTCACCCTCCACCCCATACTTACCTCCGGAGTTCGGGCGTGACAAACTTCTGTGGAACGGGAACACGCCTGCACTCTTCAAAGCTGACCGCGAACTGAGGAAATGCCGTAAGTTGTATAATGGAATGAATAGGGGTTTTCAACTTTAATGTATATCTTGGCATTTCTGGGACTTTGCCTCAAATTAACATGGGGTTTTGGGACCCTTCATGAATTCTGTCATGGCGTTATTCATAGTCACTGCGCAGAATCACCTTTCAGGACAGAGTAACAAAATGACTGTGCCACTGTTCGCGAGGGGCTCAAAAAGCCTATGTTGCAAGTTTGCGGGAAAAATCCAAAAAATGACTGTTTTACAAGCCGCGGCGTATCGAATCCGCGCTAACGTTCGAAGTTAGCGATTCACACTATTTTCATGCCAGCTTCAACATTGGCATTTTACCACACCTTCTTGTGAACCGTATAGCTGTCAGTTTTGCATCCTGCCTGAAATGTGTTTTCGCACTTTCAGCGCAGAATAGTGCGGTCGCTGTGCGAAACCAGTGTTTGGGACACATTACGAAAATGACAGTGACACTGTTCATGAGCAGAGGTCCTAAAATGCCTGTGTTGAAAATTTGGTGATAATACTCCATAAAATGACTGTTTTACGAGGTACATAGCAACCGCGCAACGCACAGTCGTAATTTAATGATTTGCAATATTTTCATGCCACATTCTCAACATTGGCATTTTACCACACCTTCTTGTGAACTGTACAGCTGTCATTTTCATATCCTTGCTGAAATGTGTTTTCGCACTTTCATGCGCATAATAGCGTGTTCGCCAGCGAAATCAGTGTTCGGGACACACTACGAAAATGACAGTGACACTGTCATGAGAGCAGAGGTCCTAAAATGCCTGTGTTGAAAATTTGGTGACAATGTTCCATAAAATGACTGTATTCACGAGCGACGTTGTGCAATTTGCACGCACGCTTGTACATTTGCAAACTTCTAATATTCTCACTCCAGATTTTCTACAGTGCCATTGCTTTGCATCTCCTAATGAACAGTACAGCTGTCATTTTTACAACCTGACTAAAATCTGTTTTCGCAGTTCTGGCGCAGAATAGTGTGGTCGCTGTGGAAAGTCTATGTTCGAGACACATGATGAAAATGACAGTGACACTGTTCATTAGCAGATGCCCTAAAATGCCTATGTTGAATTTGGGAACGAAAGTCAATAAATGAGTATTTTATGAGCGCAGCATTGCACAGTTTGCACGCACGCCATGACTTTCTGAATTTGTAATACTTTGACTCCAGCTGTTCATCATTGGCATTTTTCCATACCTCCTTATGAACACTCCAGCTGCCTGAAATGTGTTTTCGCACTTCCGGCACAGAATTGCACGCCGCAAGCAAATCAGTTTTGGGACAGTTTGAGGAAATGACAGTGACACTATTCATGAGCAGAGGTCCTAAATGCCTATGTTGAACATTTGCGCGAAACTCCATACAATGACTGTGTTGCAAGCGTGCATTGCAGTTTCCATGCACCCTTGTAACTTCATCAATCTGCAATATTTTATGCCACATTTTCACCACTGGCATTTGTGCACTTCTCCACCACTGGCATTTGTGCACTTCTCCTTGTCACCAGTCCAGCTGCCATTTTTCACAGCCTGCCCAAAATGTGTTTACGCAGCTGTGGCACACAATGGCGTTGCTCACTGTGCAAAATCACCTTTGAGACACACATTCACAAAATCACAGCACTACATGTCTCTAGCTTTGCTACTCCTACTGCTAATGCCAGTGCAACAACATTCGGCATTGACAAATGCTTGTTTAGTTTTAGTGTCATCATTAAATGGAACGAGGTTATATATAATTTGTTGACTAGTAAAGGAATAGTCCTTAATATATGAATCTAAATATATATTCCTTTCCTTTCATATCTTGTACATTTTAATAAAATATGTTCTGAATTGTCAATTTTGCCTAATAAGCAGTCGTGAGAATGGGGATAATGCACCATCTCAGTTTTGCTTGTAACTAAGCTGTTTAGAAATGAATGTTTCAAAGCAAAATCATGTTATTAGAAATCATACATCTCTCCATGATTTTATTTAAATATGGTTCTAGTCCAAAAACCTTTGGAAGTTGTATGCCACACGGATTTTGGAAACTGTTATATTTGCCATATCTTTTGTGTTATAGTATTTCTACATCTAGATCTTATAGTTTCAATAATAACTATTTAAGGTAGTCTATATATATCATATGAGAAACCAAACCCATTGGATAAAAAATATTTTTATAAAAGACATATGAGGAAAGGAGTAAACTCTTAAGGAATATGGTATTTGTTCTTCCATATACATCTTGGGAAGTCTATTTTCAGATATTATTCAAGGTCTACTAAGAATATAATAATTTTACTAAGAACATGAGAGTCGATTGAACACTGATCTAATTCTGCTTTAAGAAAATGAGTAGGAGTACTTTGTGGTAAAGCCAACAAATATTGATACAATTTGTTTAATACAATTGCAAGTTGATTACATCTGGTTAATGCTATCCCAATATTTCAGCAGCATACACTATAGAACTCTTGATTTTTGTATTTATCACTGTTAAATGTACCTTTGATTTAATATCTTCCATATGCATGAAAAATCTTTTATTTATTTTTATTTATTTATTTAGTTTTTGTTGACCAGGTAAGTGCACTAGACAAATTCTGCCTATTTTTAGGCACAACACGGGGGAGGGGATACAGATGAATGCCAACTGACTATGAACCAGATTAAGCTGTTGATGGTATTTTTAGTGAATGGGAGAGTCGGCCAGGGCACCAGGGAAATTCCCTACTGGTAGTAGCAGGGGCCCCTTGGCCATTGGGTATGGCTGAACCAGTTAATTACTGCCTGCGGTGGAGATGGATTTGCAGCAGGTTGGGAGTCTGTCTTCTCCTCGGCTTCTGAACTGCGGAGACAGATGTTTTTTGTTGCTGATATGAGTGCTGTGGTTCTGAAGCCAAACGTTGGCTGATTTCAACCTGAGGATTGTTCTGGCCTACCTATGGATTCTGCTGACGTTCATTTACCTGTTTCTCCGGTGGTTGTTCGGCTGAAGAGACTTTAAAAATTGCTACTGCTTGAAGAAGAAGCTTACATAAAGCGAAACAAGAACTTGTTGCTAAGTTTCAGTCCACACTTTGAGCCTCGCGGACACTCTGGAAGCCGGTACCGACCATGACCCGGTGTTGCTATGGATACAGTCCACAGCGAGGCCTGAGTGAGCGCGCCTTTGTGTTCCACCACGCTGGTCAAGACCAGTCTGCTGCTTCTGTTTTTCATTCTCTGCTGCTTCTGAGCAGCAACCTTTGGTCATATCTTCCGTCGTGGGATGCCGAGCAAATTAAGATGGGCTGATGTTCCAGTGTCGGATGGCTGTCCCTGTACTGTTGAGGATTCTTTAAAGACAGTGGGTTGGGTTCCTCCTGATCATGAATTGGATTTGGGCTTACGCCTATCAAGATTCGAGAGTTATGATCTTGCCACTAGCTGCCTCAGCTGTAAGTACTGTTTCTGTTTCAGGTTCTGCTGGGGCTGAGACTCTCCTGCTCCTGATATATTTTCTGCTGCTCCTGTTGTGCAACCTATGGGTGAGGGATCAGCATCTTCCCTCTTCATTTGCCTCCTGATCTGGACCTCACACAGCATCCTGTTTTACGGACTATTCCTGGTCCTGATCCTGGGGTTCCTATCCCTAACCAAGCTGCTGTGGAGGATGGCCTTAGTGACCTTTCTGACTTTTCAGACATTCCCAGAACTATCCCTGCTGCTCTTGGGAATCCTCCTCCTGTGCTTGAAGATGTGATTGAACAACCTACTGTTCTTCTAGCTAAACCTTATGCTTCTTTTTTTGCAATGCTGTTTATCCTGCTAAGCGTCTGATCGGTTCGCATTGTTTATAGAAGGGTTTGGAGGTCTTCCCTGACCCGGTGTATGTTGGCAAAACCTCTTTTGGGACTGTCTACAGTTTAATGTCTATGAATTATGCGCGTGTCGTGTCAGGGAGAATGTCTTTGGCGTCAGCTTCAAGCTGAGCAGTGGGCTTGATAAGTTTTGGGCCCGTTACCACCAAAAGATAAACACTCCCCTTTGGTCCCCTTTTGAGGTTGTTCCTCTAACTAGGCCAGCGCATAAAACTATCATGGTCTTGTTCCACAATGAAGGGGTTAGTTTTACTGATCTCCTTTTTCGGTTGAAACAATGCTGCACTGTTACTGGCCCTCCTGAAGCCATTTTTGATTCAGAGGGTATTTGGACCGGGGTTGGCATCTCAAGGTTATTTTAAGATCTGATGATTCTGGTTTCCAACACTTACCTAACAGCTTTCTTTTAGGTAGGGATAGAGGAGTCCTCTTCTATCCTGGACAGCCAATATCTGTTATAAGTGTGGGCAAGTTGGATATATCAGCAGTGTATGTGATCACCAAAATGTTCCCTGTGTTCAGCCTCAGGTCATACCAGTGCTCACTGTACTAACCTTGTTCGCTGTAATCTTTGTGTGCCATAGGCCATGCTTAAGCCTCCTGCCCAGAAGCTGCTCATGGTCAACAGGCTTCTGCTGACTCAGAGAAGCATAGACTTTTGGTAGCCAATGCACAAAGAGCATACACTACCACTCTTCCCACTGCATGAATCCCTGGTCCATCCCCTCACTGTCCATCTATCTCTCAGCCAGTTGTTGTGGCTTCCCAGTCGAAGGAGATACATAGATACATAGATACCTAGACAGTGTACGGAGATAGGGCCTGTGGCCCACCAGTCTGCCCATTTGAGCTTGTAAGTTCAGTTTATGTTTTCCAAGAAGTCTGTTGCCCCTTATCCCTGACCTCTAGAATTCCTTTATGTCTATCCCATGCATTCTTAAATCCGTGGTTGTTTCAGCCCCACCACTTCCTCTGGCAGGGTGTTCCACTTGTCCACCACCCGTTCTGTGAAGAAATTCTTTCTCACGTTTCCTCTAATATAATAATATATTATAATGTTCTTTCTGATGGTATGATCCTGGACACCCTGCCCCTCTCTCTCACCCCACCCTTGTTGCCCCTGCTCCCCAGCCCCTTCTGGATAGTGCTCCTGTTGCTCCTCACTCTGTTATAGAGACTACACAGGATGTTTTGCCCAGTCCCCCACTGGCTGCTATGCCCCCTCCCCAACCTGTGGCAGACTCAATAGGTGGGAGGATGACTACCAGAAAACGTCTGTCTGGATCAAAGTCATTATCTAAACCACCCAAACTTGCCCCTATTGTTTCTTCTAATAGATATCAAGTGCTGGAGGATGACTCCATTTCTGAGGCTGAGTCATTAGTTTTCTCGGTAGACTCCTATTTCCAAGACATAGTGGGTGAGAATGTGTCTCACAAGGCTTCAACTACTACTCCGCAACCAGCCCTAAGAGAAGTAGGGTCCGAAGAAAAAGAAAAGTTGAATGACCGTTTACTGACTCTCTTTCATGCCTTTATTTCCTCTCTGTTTCTTTTGACATCCAATGTTAATAGCATTCAGAGTTCCGGAAGCGATGGGGCAGTTTATAATTTCCTCCGCTCCCAATCCCGGGTATTTTCTTATTACAAGATACCAGGCTGAATACTATTCCTGCTATTTCCCGTGCTTCTCAGGAATGGACCTCAGGGGTTTCCTGTTGGTTCTTAAGCATGGAAACATGCTCTAGTATTGGTATCCTGTTTCACCATATTCAACCCACTGTCCTGAAACTGTTGGATTTGATACCTGGACATGCCCTCTTATTGGATTTCCACATCCATGCTATTTAATTTCGCCTTATTTCCATTTATGCCCCTAAATCGAAGGCAGAGCGGTCCGCTATATTTCACTTAATTAGTCCTCATCTCCATGTGGCACATCATGTCATCTTGGGAGAGGATTTTAATTGTGGGATGAGTAGACTGGATAGAGGGTCTCAGATGACTACTGAGAAAATATTTGGAGATATGACTGCCCTTAACTCTATTATTCATTTAGCGAGGTTGAAGGATGCTTTTTGGCCCATACCGTGCAGAGCGCAACTTTTATAAGGGATCCTTATCCACCAGGATTGATTTTTTCTTTATTTCTAAAGCTTTACAGATTGGTGGGTCTACAGTACAGCCTGTGGAATATTCTGATCACTGTTCTTTAGCACTACATCTAGGTAGTCCTAAGGCTCTACTAGGCCCAGGTTATTGGAAGCTGAATACTACGCTTTTAAACCATACCCCTAATTTCCAGCAAATTCTTTGCTTTCTCCATTGCAAGAAGATGAACTTTGACCTATTTGAGAATCCACTTCTCTGGTGTACGGAGATCAAGGCTGAACTCCGTATTCTGCATTTGAGGATGAGAAAATCTGTCCGGTCCTCTGCCTACTGTATATGGAGTATTTGACTGA
This sequence comes from Neoceratodus forsteri, assembly GCA_016271365.2. Taxonomy (NCBI): domain Eukaryota; kingdom Metazoa; phylum Chordata; order Ceratodontiformes; family Ceratodontidae; genus Neoceratodus; species Neoceratodus forsteri. Next base: position 408,437,097 of record CM028138.1, read on the forward strand.
TCGTAAGCATTTGCAGCGTTTAATCTCCTCTCTTTTCCACTGTCCATGATTTCTGGCTCAGATTTCTCTTATCAAGAAAATATGTTAGCTTCTCCTCTCTCAAAATGCAGATCTGCATTTTAAACAACGCTACTGTACTTCTGGTACTCTTCCAGAGGTCTGCCCCCTACTTCATAATCAGAAACATCTTGGTCACAGAATAATGTCTGCTCTCAGATGTGGAGGGCTCCCTCCACACTTCTAACTCTCAACTTCTCAGAATTATGACTGCTCATGCTATTTCTTTATTTGATACCCTGATTTTGGACCCAGTTGGACTTTGACTCTTTTTTCAGGCTTTTCCAATTCCTGAAGCCCTCCAGACCTTCTTTTGGCTTTATCTGCCCTTTGTCTGTTTCTGAACTTTTAGTATTGATTAAATCTTTGGCCTCTAAGAAATCACCTGGTCCTGATGGTCTTCCCTCTGAATTATTTGTGCTCTTGGGTCAAGAACTTTCTACAGAACTCACTGTGGTTTTCAATTTTCTTTTACAATCCCATGATAGTCCTCTGGATATGGCCACTGGCGTGCTTTTTTTTATTTAAGAAGGGATAAATCCAATATTGCTAATTGAGACTGATTAGTCTTCTGAACACCGACTTTAAAATATTGGCCAAGATCTTGAATACTCACCTTTGACAGTTGCCCAATGTTTAATACCCCTGCCCAGTCTTGTACGGTTCCTGGGGATCCATAACAGATTTGTTACTTTTATTATGTGAAGTATTTATGAGTGACTGTCACAAACCCACTCAGTATGTCAGCCCTCTACTCCTAAAGTGCCAACCTCTGAACATAGAATTGTGAACAGTTAACAGAGCAAGGTAACCCTCTTGTCTGTTTTGTGGATTCAAGTCACCTTTTGTCCCAAGTTCTGGAGGATTCAAACTGATAAACTCTTGTTAAGCGTACCCAATTGTCAGGCTCAGATAATTCTGTCTTGAGACCAGATATCTTTGCCTCGAGCACCTAATCCGGTATTTCAAAATGAACCCTAGAACTCTATGCAAGACCTACAGAACTCTTACCTGTTTTTTCCCAGCTTGGTACCACAACAAGCTCGTGCACAGTGTCAACTATAACTACCTAAGCTTCACTTATATAAAAAGAAGTTTCAAGGCACACCAGGCAATTTCTGTTTTTAAAATATGTCTTTACTTTAAAATAGGTAAAATAGGAAAACAGTAAAATACAGAACACGATATCCCAACACATACAGTCTTAAAAACAAAACAGGTTTAAAAGTGCAAATTCCTACAACTCATATACTCAGACTGGTCTTATCTAATGTATTCTTACTTTTAAATCTTTCAGTGCTTTTATGTTCCTCTTTCTCAGTCAGAAAAGAATCTCTATGTGTCTGTGACTAAGGTCTGCTCAGTATACTTAAAAGCAGTCTTTAGCTGGCCTTCTCTCTGAGGTCACCTAACTCCGCTTGGTGTATTAAAATTTATATTGATAACACGGGATGTCCTAATAAGATATTTAAAAAATAGTAGGTGACATCAATGAATCTCCTCTCTTCATGTGACTTGCCAAACCGGTCTGTGATCTGCTTCACACAGACATCAAAGTCTCTTTGATGTAATTCTGGCTTCTTGGACGACACACCAACCCAATGCATTTCTCCTTCCTTCATGACTCCTAGTGCAAATCAAAGGATTTCCCTGAGGACGCCATGAATGGATATTTTAGTTCCTGGCTCAAAGCAACTTTAACAAGCTAATTGCATTTCAGATATCTGTAGCTTAACTTACGTCCGTCCTTTGAACTTATACCTGGGGGTTGATGTGTCATTTCAGCAAGACAGTAGTTTCTCCTGACAGACACTCTCCTACATATTTTATATTGCAGAAAAATATCATAGTGTAATCAGAACCAGCTGTCCACGTGGCACAGTGACTACATCTTGCACTAGAGGGTTTTGCTTTCTCTGGACCAGAGAAGACATTTGATAATGTCACTCATTCCTTTTTATGGTTTACTTTGGTTCATTATGGTGTTCCCCAACTTTCGTTACCTGGCTACAGTTGTTGTACAAAAGTGCTACGGTAAAACCTTGTATTAATGATTATTTAGCCCTCACATCCCCATCCGTGAAGGGTGTTCGCTTAGGTGTTCCCTTTAGCCCTTTACTCTATGTCTTCTACTGACCCTCTGTTGTGTCTTCTTAATTTGACCAAGGACATTTACCCAATCACCTTGCTTAGTCACTCTGTTCCTTATGTACCCTTACAAATGGGGTTCCTAACAACCTCAGTACTGTCACTTTAAGATTTGCCTGCTTGCAGGTGTTAGTGGTTTGGATAGGGAGGACTGGGGTTTCTTTGTTCAAGTCCCACCTGAGCTGTGGTGAAATTGCTCCCCTTGCGGTGGTAGCTATATGCCCAGAGGAGTCCGTTTAAATGATGTAACTGTTTGGCCAGGACTAGCTAGCATGTTGATGGAAATGCAGTTTGTTTAACCTGTTTCCTTTGCAGCTGAGACTGTGTGTGCTGTGCCTCCATTTTGGACCAGGACATTCTAGAAGGGTCCAATAGGGGCAGGGGTATCTCAAATGGGTCGACTGACCAATGAAGATACAGCTAGTAATTGTGGGAAGTGAAGCTGAACCATGGCACCTTACCGCACCACTGAGAGCAAGATTAAGTGACTGGCATCTGTAGTCAACCAATGGGATTGGGTGGCGCCAGTGAAAGGATTGTCTCATACTGCCAAGGGGCAGAGGTGTTGTGGCTGTGGATGAGGAAGGAGCTCTGGGCTCCTGTGCCATTAGTGTTCACGTGGGGAGCGCGTGAAGAGGCCTGAGTCGGCCCCGTTTGAATAGCCAGCGAGCTTTGGATCTGAATCAGTAAGCGGCGATCAGAGGAGGCTGTGTAAAAGCACAGTTACCTACCAGGCTCAACCTGTAGAGGACTGGAGAATCTGCTGAATTGCGCTTGGTCTGTCAGGAGAGTTGAAGCTGCAGTGAGACTCACGATAGTTGTGTTTGGTCGGGCCATAGGAGCAGCTGCCTGGTATGGTACCCTCTGTTATTTCCTTATAAATGTGTGGAGAAGTATCTGAAGTGCCGGCTCAGCCCCGGGTGATGTGTGAGAGCATTTTCCTTCTGCGTGAGTCCTAACATGTGAACATACGAAATTTGCCAGCAGATAAAGGCCTAGAGGTCTATCAAGTCTGCTTTCGAATGTGCAGTCAGGGTAGCTCCCTGTTAGCGTTGCTAGCCAGGACAGGATTTTCTGGTTGCTTTGCTGACTACATTAGCTAGAGCCTGCTGACTCCATCAAATTGTTGTTGGATTTAAATGTTCATCTGTGACAGGGCCCCAACCAGCTGTATCGAGGAACTAGCCTTTAGGGCTTGGGTACCATAGACAGTAACTTATGGGTTAGGCCTGCGCACAGAGCCCCACGTGAAACATTCATATTCGTAGTGGTAAGCTAATCACCTTATTCCCCGGGTCCTTGTTGTCTCCCCTTGAATAAATCAGATTGCTTGTTTTGCAAAAGTACACTGGCTAGTTTGTGTATTAATGGGAAATACTGCACAGTGAATATGGTGTAACTGTACCTTGCTTTTCAGGGGTCCCAAGTGAGCTGATTGGTTTGAGCGGGGAGGTAAGTATATATGGTAAGGACACTAAAATTGACCTATGTGGGCCACTAGTGGGAAGAAGAGAGGTTGCAGCAAACCCAGAGGGCTGTGACTGGGTCAGCCTCAACTGTTTCTAACCCCAACCTCTGGGTGGGGCGCCCGCCAATGGATCTGGGCCCTCACCTGTCACAGTTAGCAGGCAGGGGCAGTAGCCCTTAGGATACGCCTCTCTAGGTTACACTTACAAAGGCCCTCGCGCCTATGCAGATGATCTTATTATTTTAGTTAAGGATGTTGGTTCAGCGGAGAAGGTTATCCGCTGTTATCAAGATTTTGGTTCTCTTTCTGGGACTCAACTCAATCTCACCAAGAGTAAAGGCGGCTTTTTAGGATACCTCCCATCTCCCCTCCTCCCACTGTGGCAGGAGTTCTGCACACTCTCGACACATTCCTCATTTTAGGAATTGTTTTTGGCAATGCCACGGATATAGTGAATTGGGATGTCAAAATTCAGCTAGGGACTGCTTTGGTTCACTTTTGGTCTAAACAGAAAATGTCTTTGGAAAAATATTTTTCTTATTAAGACTTTTCTTTTGCCTATTTTTCTTTTTTTCTCTGTGCTATTTTTCTAGTTCGAAATCCCATGAAGCCATGGTCTATAGTCTTTTCTTTCAATCCTTTGGGGAAGTCGACTCAATCCCTCCATCGCACCATTCTTTACTTCCCTTTACGTGATGGGGGGCAGAATATGGTGAACCCTATTCTTTTTTCTACTGTACCTTCCTCTCTGTTAATTTGAAACCCTTGTTACTCTCTTCTACTAGACATTGGGTGAGAGTTTTCATCACTCCATTCCCTGTGGTACTGTTCTTGGGAGGCAGGTCGCACTCGACCTCTTCAACAATCTGCCCCTCCCGGCTTACCTTCGGGATGTTTTTGTAAGGCTTCTGCAGTGGCAAATTACCTCTCTGATGGTTTTGAGCAACACTAAGAAACAGCTTTATTCCCATGTTCTTTTGACACATTTCAGGAGCCTGATCCTTTCCCCAAATGTCCCCTACACCTTCGGATGATTTTACAACACTTTCTCTTGGAAAGCAGGATTCTGGTTAAGATGCATGATTTCCACTGCTGACCTGTCATGAGCGGCTCAATGTGAAAGCCAATCAAGCGCATAAACAGATGACAGAACAAATTGCTTCAGACCCTCCTGTATCCTTCAACCTGAAACTTTAGACCACCTGCCTTTTCTTGTTCATATATTTTGCTTTTTGGACTTTTTGTATACTCAGACTCAGATGCCTATTTTTCAACATATTACTTATTCTAGACTAATGAATGGAGTTTCCTCTATCCTGGATCAAATGGAAAAGAAGTACATTGAATCTTATTTTTGTCATAATCAAATTGTATGTTTGGAATTCATGCTGCCTTTTACCCTACAACAAATTCACATTTCTCATCTTGAGCTTTTTGGTAAAATTTTGTATGAACTTCAACTGATTTATTTTCTGAAATGAAGATGTTAGGTCTCAGTTGTTGCAACCGTGTAATCTGCCTTGGATTACAGATACTGATGTACCTGTCACATGAGTCTGTTAATTTCTTTTTGTTTATTTATTCTGTTAATGCTCTGCTTTTGTTTTATCTTTGTCCTTTATAGTGTCTTAGTATCTTTACAAGTATTGTAATTTTGTTTTGGTTTGTCTGATTCTCTAATAAAATCTTCCCTACTCTGCCTGCAGGGGTGCTGTCACTTCCTATCGACAGGATGGAGGGACCAGTTTGTAGCCGGACACAGGAGGCGGAGGGAAGTGCTGATGTGGCAGGGAGATGGCCTCCTCCTCTGTCATGTCCGACTTAGGAGACTGTTGACCTGGCAATTGCAGCAGCAGATTTTTCTGAGAGTAAGATTGAGCTGGAAGTAAATAACCCAGAAGGGCTGGGCATGCAAATTTCCCACATGTTTTAGAATTGGAGCAGCAGACTGTGGAAGAGGCAGCCCCTCTTCTCATGGTGAGCAGTGACGACAACTACTGGCAGAAAAGGAAAGATGTCTGTGACAGGTGCAGAAACTGGATGCAGCACTACAGGAATTGACAGCGTGGATGCTGTCAGGGCCCCGATCTGGCTGTCAATGCACAACTGGTCAGGAGAGAGATGACTCACCACTATGGCCCGAAAGTGTAGGGCCCAGTTCAGTATGTGTTGAGTCTGAATTAGAGACATCTAAAAGCTTTGACAAAAGCGCAGCTGGCAGTGAAACAGATAAGGAATCTGTGTGCCCACAGCCACTGGAAATGAACATTTCTCCACCTAAAATTAAACAAATAAAAGGAAAAAGCTCCAACAGCATCTTGGTGCTGGGAGACAGGCATGCATTACACAACAGGAGAATACTTAGAAAGAGACAGTGCCTGGAGTAGGAGAAAAAATCTACTTCTTTACAGATAGAGTTCATTCTAAAGAATGGAGTTGCCAAGGTACTGCACAGGACAGTCAGCCCCAATTTCTCCTTGCAACACTGAAATAGGGTCAGAAACTGGTCCCTGAACATGCTCTTGAGGATGCTGGCTGGATTCAGGGGCAGACTGGACAATGGACCCCAGATTCTGCTGAACATTCTTACCAACAGATGTTAGCCTCTGCTTCAACTACAGTGGCCACCACTGCAGAATGGAAAATGAGCTCCAAGCATACCCCGGGTAATTATGTAAACCTTCCATCTGATGACTGTACAGTTAATATTGTTTCAGACATTGTTCAAAATGTTACGATTGTTGAGAATTCAGACCTGGGGATGCAAGATAGTGAGGAAACAGTTCGCTTTGGGCCTAGGCTGGAGGTATTGCAAAATGCACAGTCAGGTGTTTCTCTCGACCCTCTCTTCAAGTTGTCGGACTTGTTTGCGAATCAGGGCTGCAGTTTGACTGCTGTATAAGTGTGGACTGAGAACCCTCCTGATAGGGACACATTGCAAAATACTGTTAAAAACATTCATGAAGTTTTTTCATCTGAAATCTTTGCATTGATAGGTCTGGAAAGTGGAAACTTTGACATCAGTTTTAAAATGTCTCTAGTCTAGACCGCTTCTGGCAGTTAGACCAGAAGCTTAAGAACACTCTAGTTTGGATCCCTTTTAATGCCATCCCTTGTCTAAACCACTGGTGAAAACTATTAACATACTATTTAAGAATGAAGGAGTTAATGTGAAGACATTTTGTTCTAGTTGATGCAGCGGTGCAACATTTTGGGGAAGCCTGTACCCAACCTGGATAGTGAGGAAATCTAGGACGGGATTTGGAAAGTTAAAGTAAAGCTGATTCCACCAATACAGGTCCAGTGCATTTGCCTAGCTCCTTTTTCCAGAGAAAGACAGAGGTTAAATATTTTATAGCGGGCAGCCTAGGTCCTGCTTTTAAGTGTGGGTCTAGGTCACATTTGAGCTCAGCATGTGACACTCCACGTTGTAGCTACTGCCTGGAACATGGACATCCAGCAGCATCATGTTTAAATCTTTTCAAGTGCAACCTGTGTGAGCACACTGGTCACGCTTATGGCAGATGCCTGTAGGCATCCCATAGTAGGGAGGATTGCCATTCACATGAGGGACTTATTAATCAGGCCCAGCACCAACAGGCTAAGCGAGTGGCAGCTCAGTTTGCAGCACAGGAGGCTCAATGGTTAGACCCTCCTAACCCTCCACAAGTAGCAGCCAATTCAGAGATGGTTACTTCCCAACCTGTAGTCCAGGACAGAGACCTCCTACTAAGGCAGGAGCGGAAGACACCCAAGTAATATCAAACAGTGCGGTATGCTCTGGTACTGAATGCCCCTCCACCCCCACCAGGAGAGAAGATTCCCCTTCAAAGTGGCGGCACAAAAAAAAGGAACAGACAAGGGAAGAGGGTTACACAAATACCCCTAGTAGTGAGAGCTAGGGATGACGGTGCCCCACTCCCATAAAATTGGAAACCAATTTGGCCCCTTGCCACCGATAGCATGGAAGGTGACTCTGACAAAGAAGGGACTGACACCTCCTCTATAGCTTCCACAACAGACACAGAAGGGGAGGAAGACTCAATAGCTAAAAGAACCAGGAGGCGGTACATAAATAGGACCCCTTAAAGATATCTACTGGACATATGTGGGCTTCACACTACTTTATACAGTTTTCAAATGCACTCACTCACTATCACCACTCTTAACATAAATAGTATTAAAAGTGAGAGAAAGCACACAGGAGATTTACTTTTACAAAATGTTAAGAATGACATCATATGCATTGAAGATACCAGGGTTAAGACTCACTTGGAACTCCACCAGTCTGCAAGGGGTGGACACTAGGCCCTCTTTTGGTCAACTGGCATGGACACATGTGACGGTATTGGCATCCTCTTAGCGAACCCTCTAATCTCTGTAACTCGATTGGTGGACATTCATTATGGTAGAGCTATGCTTCTAGACCTTTCTTACCTATCTGAAAGGTTCATATCATAGCGATTTACACCCCAAACCAAAGCCCAGAGAGTGGCCTTATTTAAAAGTGCAGCAATTTCTTCATACTTCCAGACTTTTAGTGTGGTTGGGAGAGTTCAACTGTGGGTTAAATAGAGTGGACAGAGGTTTACAACACAAAAAAAATGTTTTGTGATTCAACTACATTAAAACAAATAATTGATACTGCTGGTCTGGTAGATGCATACAGGAAAATACATCCCATGAGAGCGAGGTTACTTATTTTAGAGGACTTTATAAAACTCGAATTAATTTTATATTTACTTCTTCAGTGTTAGATGTCATAGAGGTCTCAACCCACCCATTTGAGTTTTCAGACCATGTGGAATTGAAACCTGCATAACATGGAATCTGCCCCATTGCAGAAAAAAATAAATGAAGACTTAATGAGTCCCTCTTAGAAGACCCTTTCATGCAGAAAATCTGGCCACAGCATTGGACAGCTAGGCTTTCAGTTGTAGAACTCTATGAAGAAATACAGGCATGGTGGGAGGATACAAAAAACACAGTACAAAATATGTTTCAGCAGAGGTCACAATATGTGGCAAAAAGACTATCTCCATTATTTACATTTACATCACTTTTAAAACACCTGATCTCCAATCAGAACTCACAACGATGACTATAGTTCTTTGATTAATACCACCAAAAAAATGATGGAGCATCAGTATAACAGGGCCAAGTCATGAAATCAAGAACTCAGATTTGGAAACAAGTTCATAAATGTTCCTTAGATCCTTATAAGGAATGTAAGACAAAGTAGAACATACAATTACAACAGACCTTACTGCAGCAGGACAGCGAGTTCACACTCCACAGGAATTATTAAAAGTAGTTGAAGAATATACAGATAGGCGTTTTGGTCACCCCCTCCTTATTATGACCCTTGGGACCACCTATCGAGTTAGGACTCCACTGGTGTCCACACTGGACATGGCAACATTGACCTCAAAGTCTCTTTGGACGAGGTTCTGTCAGCTGTATCTCAGTTGCCTTTTCATTCTGCCCTGGGTACAGATGGGCTGAGTTCTGGGTTTTATAAACAGTTTCAGGAAGATTTAGCCCCAGCTCTGGTTATACTCTTTAATCACATCCTTGCATCTGGTAATATGGAGCTTCTTTGCAGGAAGCTATACTAGTTTTAATTCACAAGAAATGAGTTAGGACATATATTAATAATTGGTACCGCTAAGTCTGCCGAACACAGATGTAAAAATCCTGAGTAAAAGTATTGTTGACAAGACTCACAAATGTTCCACACTACTTAATAAGTTCCTCACAATCTTGTATTATCCCAGGTTGACGACAGCAAGACAACTTAATTTTATTAAGGGAAATATTTAGTAGAGGGAATCGGAGCAATTACAAGGGTTTGTGCTGGGTCTAGACCAGGAGAAAGCCTTCAATAAACTTCCCCATGCCTTTCTTTTTCAGTCCTGGAAGCATATGGGATCCCAAAGGTATTTGTCCGTTGGATACAGGATATGTACCAAGGGGCCACTATTGTGCCCAATGTTAATGGGTAGTATGGCAAGCATATTAAGGTCTCCAGAGGAATCAGGCAGGGATGCCCTTGAGCCCCTGCTCTACACTTTTGGAATACATATCTTAATCCATTGTTGCTTTCTTTGGCTGACTTTGAGGGGTAGTAGTGACACCAAGATCACCCCTATAAAGGTATTGGCTTACGTAGATGACTTGGTCTTGACTTTGGTCTCTATGGTTGTAACTCGCACACTTTCTGCTCTCTTAAATCAATACTCTGAAGTGTCTGGATCCAAAATTAATTTTACAAAAGTAAGGATGTTATCATTAGGAACACCTCCCTCACTCCAGATAGACAATTGGCAGGCATTCAGGTAACAGCAGAACCAATCTCTATTTTGGGTATTGATTATGGGCTGGGTGAAATTTCTACCCTTAATTGGGAAAAATGTTTAGCAAGGGCAAATAGGCAAGTGGGAGGATGGAAGGGCAGCAGCTATCAAAAGAGAAGGGTGGTACTAATTAAAACCCTTTAGTTCCTATTTTTTTGTATCTTAGTTACATTTCCTCCCCAGGAGATGAGTGACAGCTCAATACAATGTGTTTTCCAGGCCTTCTGGGGATCTAGGCTGAATCTGGTAAGAGGGAATTTACATATCCCCATTGCTAAGGGAGGAGTAGATATGATTCATCTGCTGGCCTTTTATTTAAGTATATTTTAGACTATAATTTTAGTTGTACACTAAAGCCAGGGATACATATGGAAAATTCCAGTGGAAACTTGGCTCCTACCTAGTCTTGGGCCCTGTGGACTTAAGAAACCTAGAAGTTTGAACAGTATAACTAATATACCAAGATATAGGATAGATAGTATAAAATTAGCCATGAAGTGGGGTATTACTGTCACAATTCCAGACAATGGACAGGAAGTCCATATACAAGGCTATGTTATCTGCAGAATGTAAATCAGAGTTAGACTTTCCTGGCTGTCCTACTTTACAGAAACCAGGCATTTTGGCTCAGTTGTCCAACCCTAGGATCCCTTCCTTTGCTTGGGATTGTATCTGGTTAAGTAATTCTGGATGATTAAGCATCAAAGGACAACAATAAACATAAACAGCTGGAGGAAAGGTACTACCCAAGAAATGGCTGTGGGCAAATAGTGGAAACTCAGCAACACTTGTATATTGATTGTGCATATATACACCTTTTGGTCATTATTAGCTGAAGTTTGGAAAGAACCCTATTTTTAGGTATGGACTACCAAACATTGATATTTGAGCCATCAGGTTCCACTTTTAGCAGATATCATGCAGACACAGTGTTCGTAGTTCTAGGAATGATTAAGTATTATATTTGGCAAGCTAGATGCATATAGGTGTTGCAGCAAAGAGTTATAACTCATATAGAGCTTCTGCATAATATGCAGAAAACTATAAGTACTACCAGAAGGTTGGATGCATCAAGATTTTCACCAAGAAGACTAAGCATTTATGGATAAATTGTGATTTATGGTTTCTTTGAAAAAGGACAATGACCTTTGTGTAATGGGTCTACCCTGCATGTTATAACTGGTTGTAATAGGTTTATTTCCTTTTTACATTTGCAGAATTTACTTTCAAGTATATGTTATTCGTGAAATGAAATGTGGTCATATTTCATTTTATATGATTTGTATTCATTTGTAATGAAGTCCATCTCTTCAATAAAATTCCCTACTCTTTCGAGAAGTGCCATGGGATTTTTAACATCCACCTGAACTACCACCAGAACAGGCAGATGGGACCTCGGTTTAACATCTCATCCAAAAGACGGCACCTCAGGGTGCAGCATCCCTCATGCTGCACTGCAGTGTCAGTATTGGGATTTAACCCCAGTGCCTGGTGTGGGGATAGAGCCCACAGCCTTCTGATCTCCCAGCCTCAGAGGTAAGTGTGCTACCTGTTGAGCCACTGACACTGATTCCACTAATAGAAGACTGAAGTTTCATTTTTATGTATTTTAGATGTTGTGTCCATGTTATGTTTGCATCAATACTAATACCTAGGTAATCATAGGTTTTACTGGTTCTATGACGTTTTTATTCTTATTTTGTATTTATGTGGTAATTGGATCCAAACACTACCATTTGAGTTTTACTTCTATTTATTTTTAGGTACTTATTTTTGCAATGTTGGGCAAAGGCATTGACTTTCCTTAAAGTCCCAATGATGATGTCAATATTAATACCATGTCATCAGTATAGGCTGAAAATGCCACAGTTTTATTGCCAACTTTTGGAGAATGAAAGTTTGGATTGTAAATTTCTGTTAAGATTGTATTGATGTATAAATTAAATAAAATTAGAGCTAGTGCGGCCCAGTGGCATGGAAGGCTGAGGCATTACTGCCGTACCTCCTGGCATGCCGGCAACCCATGTTGTGGTATGAATGGGCCACTAGGGGTTGGCCAGGGAGGGGGGGATCGAGCATCTGGAGGACAGCTCTCCTCTCCGGGGAGGAGAGGGACAGAGTCTGCTGCTTGCCTGGCCCTAGCGGCAGCTGAGGGGCTGGCACAGTGTCCCACAGACAGAGGGAAGTCACAGAGTAGATGCCCAGCGTGCTGCATGTGGAAGCATGTGCAGCTTGGCCGTTAGCAACATTGTATGCTCCGTGTTGCACTCAGGGAGAGAAACCAGGAAAATTGCAGTGACCAGCAGAATGAAACCAGTCCATTGAAGGCACCACACCGCAGCTGGACACCTCAAGAAACAGCACTAGAGATAAGTACCAGTGGACACTGGGGTGATGGGCTGGGGAACTGGTGGAGGAAGGCTGGCCATCCAGGAGAAAAAAATAAAAGTAAAAATTGTAGCTAGTACACAACCCTGCCTTACTCCTATGGTTGTTCTAATCAAATTAGTAGGACCATCTTGAGGATTGTATTTTACTTTGGACCATGTGTCTTCATGAAGTCTTATAATAATATCTAACAAAAGATGTCAATTCCATAATTTTTAATATTAACCATAAGGTCTTTCTGCTAATGGTGTCAAAAGTAATTTTAAATCTATAAAGCAACAAAACAACTTGGACTTCTTCCTTTTACATATTTATACATTAAATGATTTAATACATAACAATGCTGGACTGTGGAGTGTGTTCTTCTAAATCCATTTGTGCCTCATCTAATGTTTTGATTTCTCTCCATTCTTCCACTCTAGTGAGTGATATTTTAGTAAATATTATTTTGTGACGAGTCTATTAAACTGATCAATAAATATAACAATCCGCTCATTTTCTTTTTTTTTCATGTATTGGGTATATTATGTTACCTTTCCATGAGTCAGGAATTATTTCATTTTGAGTTATATAATTATAGGTATAATGTAGCAGCGCTGTTCACTATTGTATGTAGTATTTGAAAACGTCACTAGGGATTCTATCTGAACCCGGAGCTTTATTAAATTTTGATTTATTGATGGCTATTTCTATCTCTTCCAGATTAATATATAAAGATACAGGATACTCTATTTTTGTAATTTGTTTGTCGTATGTAACCACAATTTTGGTAATTCATTCTCAGTATTACTGTAATATATCTTAGTAAAATGATCTTCCCATATTTCTGGATAAATATATGAATCTATTGTATCTGTATATGAATTTGTTCCTTTTGCCACTATTAGCAGAAATCCTTACTATTTTTGTAATTACTGTATGATAGTTATGTTCAAAGTTTGGTTTGATGCTTCAGTTTTTGTTGATTAAGTAAGTAATTATATTCTTTCCTTTTATGGTTTAAAAGTTTCAAGTTCTCCTTTGTTTTATTCTCCTTAACGTGTCTAATCCATCTTGATAGGTTCCATTTTTTCTTTTACATATTCTATTATACCATGTCTGTTCCTTTTTTGATATATTAAGTTTTCAACAAGAAGAGGTGCTATATACTTAAACAAATCCTGCCAAGTTAATTGGAAGTTGTTCACTACAAGAATCACACATTTCCTGTTTAAGTCTGTTCAAATCGTGTGAATTTATTATTTGAGCTATATTGTCTATGTGGTTTGAGTGCCACTTAATCCTTTTAGAGGAAATTATAATTGTCACAAACCCACTCATCAGGTCAGGCCCTCTACTCCCAAAGTGCCAACCTCTGGCGCAGTCTTGTGAACAGTGTAACAGACAAGGTAACCCTCTTGTCTGTTTTTGTGAGTTCAGATCAACCTTTGGTCTCCACTTCTGGAGGATTCAAACTGTTAACCTCTTGCTAGCATACCCAATGCACAGGCTCAGCTATATCTGTCTTTGGGGGCCAGATATCTTTGCCTATGGGCACCTAACCAGGTGTACAGAGATGAACCCTTTAAAACTTTAATAAATTCCTCAGATTTAATGCTTCTCTTTCCAGTTTGGTACCACCATTCAAGCTTATGTCTATTGTCTGCTATAACCAAGTACTTTTCTTACAAATAAAAAAAGAAGTCAAAGACAGACCAAGTAAGTTCTAAAAAGAATTTTACTAAAATAGTTAAAAATATGTGAAACACAAAATACAGAACCCTTATCTCAAGAGACATGCAAATCTTTTAAAAGAAATAAGGTTTAAACAGTGCAAATTCCTACTACAGTACTTAGTCTCTAAATACTTGCTTAAGTACTCACCGATCTTGCTTGGTCAGAGTCTAGGTCAAAATGTGTGTCTCTGTAAAACAGAATTATTCCTTAAACAACTGTATTGGCCATCCCATTTCTGTGTGAGATCAGCTAACTCCTCCTCTGTCAGATATATTATTTAAAATATATATCTTATACAACCACAGGATGTATTTTCAAAGTATTACATTCTGCAATCCTCAGCATAACTCATGTGTGCCAAATGACATCTCTTTGATATTTGAAAAGTATCCTCTGTCACACAGACACCAACGCATTTATGGTCTTGCACTAATACATCACAACCTGCTTTTCTTCCTCTGGAAGCGTCATAAAATGGATGTGCTGAACTCAAGCTTCTTAACCCTATATTTAGCTTTAGGCTTTTCCACGTAACACATTGTCTCTAAAATCTGTTTGTGTATAATCTCACATGCTGTCTCAGCATTTTCTTATGGCATCCATCCTTCAGCTGAAACTGGGTGGGGGATGAGTGAGGTTATTCCAAGAGCACTGGCATTTTAACAGGCGCTTCAATACCACATTTCCATTATTTTAAGAAATAAAAATGATACAGCACCTCAGAACATGTCTGTCTACGCCACATTTCTCCCCACCTAGACTGAATTTGGGAGTCTATCCCTACATGGGATGAGCTTCCCAAAGCAGTTCACTCCTCATAGACCCTAGACAGTCCATCTGAGTTTTGATTATTCGCTCCAGCCCTATGTACAATTTTATCATAGCCTTGTAAAGCAAAACTCCATCTTAGCAGTCTGCCATTGTTCTTCCCCATTTGCATCAGCCAAACCAGGGGTTGTGGTCAGTCTGCACCACAAAATGCTGCCCATACAAGTATGGCTCTAATTTCTTTAAGGCCCACACTATGGCAAGACATTCTTTTTCCACAGAGAGTATGTTTGCTCCCTGAGGAGCAGCTTCCTGCTCAGGTACACAACTGGGTGATCTGTCCTTGGCTAGACGTCTGGCTCAGTACTGCCCCAATACCCACGCCTGAGGCATCCATCTGAACTATAAAGGTTTTGCTATAGTCCGGACTTGTCAAACAGGAGCACTACACAATGCCTCCTTCATTCTGGGAAAGGCTTCCTCACAGGCTGGACCCCAGGTAATTTCTTTGGCATTTTTTTCTTTGTCAGGTCAGATAGGGAGCAGCCAGGGCACTATAATTAGGAACAAATTTTCTGTAGTACCTTGCTGTCTCTAGAAAGCTCCTGATCTGCTTCTGGGTTTCTGGTCTGGGCCATGCCTGGATCACCTCTATCTTTATTTGATTAGGACAGAGCTGTCCCTGGCCTATCACATGCTCAAGGTATGCTACTTCTCCCATGGCCACCTGGCACTCCTCGGCTTTGACAGTGAGCCCGCCCTCTGTATCCTGTCCAGCACTTCCCTAAGGTGGGATAGGTGTTCCTCCCAGCTGGTAGTAAAGATGGCAGTGTCATCCAGGTATGCCACGGTGTACTCCTCAGCACCATTTAACACCTGGTTCACCAACCTTGGGAAAGTGGCTGGGCGTTCTTCATTCAGAAAGACATTACTTTAAACTCAAATAAGCCTATCAGAGTGATGAAGGCCAACCTATCCCTAGCTCTGTCTGTCAATTCTACCTGCCAATACCTCTTGGTCAGGTCAATAGTTGTAAGGTAGGTCACTCTTCCCAACTTGTCCAGGAGTTCGTCTGTCCAGGGCATTGGGTGGGCATCAGAATTCATGACTGCATTCAGTCCATGATAGTTCACATAGAAACGAGTTGAGCCATCTGGCTTGGGCACAAGGACTACGGGTGAGGCCCAGGGCTGTGGGATCTCTGGATTAACCCTAAATCCAGCATCTCCTCCACTTCCCTCCTAATGACCTTTTGGACAGCCTCTGACACCCAATATGCTGCCGCCCGTATGGGCGTCTGTGTCCCTGTCTCGACATTGTGTGTTGCTAAGGGGTTATTCCAGGCTTGGTGCTAAACAAGGGTCAAAGTCTGCCAAAACCTCCCTCACTTTCTGGACCTGGTCCGGGGCCAGCTGGGGAGACAATTTTACTGCCTCCACAGAGGACTCCTGCTTACTTTCCTCCAGTAAATTCAGAAGGGGTCTCCTCGTCCGTCCCCTCCCATGACTACACACACTGCAACACCACGCTCAGCCCCTATTTGCATATGGCTTCATCATTTTGACATTGTACATCCTTTCTGTCTGCTACAGTCAGGTAACTCTACAATGTAGTTCATGTCATTACCTTCCTAACCACTTTATGCGGTCCTGCCCACTCAGCTTGCAGTTTGTCTTTCCATACGGAATAAGGACCATGACTTCCTGACCCACCATGTATGAGTGAGCTCTGCCTCTGCAGTCATACCATACTTTTTGTTTCTGTTGGGCAGCTGCTAGGTTGCTCTGGGCTGTCCCCATAAGCTCCTTCATCCTTTCCCTAAACCTAAGGACGTAATCCACAATGGGAGTTCCTGGGTGGCGTGCTTGTCTTCCCAGTCCTCCCTGATCAAGTCTAGGGGCCCATGTACCCGGCGTCCATATAAGAGTTCGAAGGGAAGATCCTGTCAACTCTTGGGGCACCTCCTGTATGCAAACAACAGGTGGGAAGGTATTTCTCCAAGTCCCTCCCATGCTGTTCAGCAAATGCCCAGAGCATTGACTCTAGGGTACCACTGAATCATTCCACAAGTCCATTGGCTTGTGGGTGATATAGTGTCGTGCATCTCTGCACCACCCACACTTCTCCCATAAACATTTCATTAGGTCCGACATGAAGGAACCCCTCAATCAGTGATTACCTCCTGCGGAAACTCAACACAGGAGAAAATCCCAAGTAAGGCATCTGCCACTTTGTCCGTCCTCAGAGGAGGATAGGGCAACTGCCTCTGGGTGTCGGGTGGCATAATCCACCACAGTCAGGATGAATCTCTTCCCTGAGGAGCTGGGGATATTAAAGGCCCACAATATCCATTCCCACCCTCTGGAATGGCTCCTCCACTATGGGCAAGGGATCAGCGCGGCTTGGGTTTTCTTGCCCGCCTTCCCTATTTCTTGGCACCGGTGACAAGACCTGCAGTATTCCTTCACTTGCTGGGTGAAGTTAGGCCAGTAGAAATTCTGGGCTAACAGCTGCATAGTTCATGCAATTCCCGGATGACCAGATGAGGGAATATCATGGGCAACCTTGAGCAACTGCTCACGATATCCCTGGGGAACGACAAGCTGCCTGCCTAGCATCCCTCCCTCTGTCTGTATTGCCTGTGTATACATAAGTCCATTTTTCCAATAAACCTTATGTTTGCTGTCAGCCTCCTGTGTGCCCTCCGAGTCTGCCCAAGCTCTCAGCTTTTCTAAACTAGGGTCACTCCTCTGAGCAGCTGCAAACCCTCACATAGTCCCAAGGCATGGGACAGGTCCCCTTCCATCGCTAAACTAGGGTCCCTAGCACTAGCGTCAGGGCCCTCAGGATCACTGTCAATCCCAACCCTCCCTCTTTGGAGTAACCCTTGTAGCTGTGTGGTTACTTGCTACCATGGAAATTTCTATCCCTTTTTATCAATCTCCCATCTGAGATACAGGCTAGGAAACCAGCCTCTCAGTGGTTTCCACACTGGTTTCTGTGGGGTTCAGGGAACTATTATTTTCCCTTGCTGCTTGGCTATGGGTAACTGCACATACCATCCCTGCTGGAGATTGTTACCCAGGATCACATCCACTGCTAATGTGTTGGCTACAGCCACCTGTTGCACAGTTCCCCTGTTTCACTCCAGTTCAGGAGAACACTGGCAGTGGCAATGTTTTCTCTTCACCAGTAAACCCTTGTATAGTTATGTATTTATCGGGTATAAGCTGACCAGGCTGTACCAGATCCCCTTACCAATGTCAGGGATGCCCCTGTGTCCCTTAACCCCTGTGTCTGTACACCATTTACTATGACTGAGTGCATGTGTTCCCTTATGTTCACTGGCATGCTCTCAGGGACACACAAACAACCCACTTCTTTTCTAGCACCCTGTTGTTTATTTTGGCTCGCCTTTTGGGGCACTGTCTGGCAATATGCCCAGTTTCCTCACACAACCAACAGGCATTTCTTACTTCAGAGAAATCTTTTCGTTGAAAACTGGGGCTAACTGGTTTCGGTGGAGGCAGGAGGGTTTTAGCTGCCCTGAAGGTGTGCTTTTCCCTTTCTGCACTGCCATGCCTGCCCCATTCACTCTCAGAGCATGTCTGCTCTTGGCATAGCAGTCCGAGAGTTCAGCAGCCTTGTACTGTTTTTTTGATCTCGGTCCTCTATCCAAGTTTTAGCTCTCCTGGGCATGCCCAATAAAACTGTTCTAATAAAATCACATTTTCAAATTTATCAACAGAGGTTGCCTCAATTCTTTCCCACCAACATTTAAAAACTGATGTTGTTTTGTGGCTAGCTCCTCATAGCTCATATCAAGGCCTCTCCTGAGCTTACGGAATTTAGCTCTGTATATTTCAGCAGTTAATTCAAACTTTTAACAGTGCAGCTTTCAGCTTTCTGTAATCATTGCTGTCTTCATTGTCAGTTTGACCCAATGCATCCTGAGCTCTCCTGTAAGTGAAGGGACAGCAGGAAGCTCCAGGACTCTCTAGTAATTTTAGCCTGAATACAAACTTTTTCAAAAGAATTTAAAAGACGTCCATGTCCTCCTCTTCCTTAAACTCAGCTATTAATTTGGAGTTCAATTTGTAACCCCTGCCATGCAGTCCCAGTTAAACCTAAGCCACTTATCTGCTCTGGTGCTGCTGTCAGAGTTGTATCTTCTCCAGTTTGTGTTGCCTCTGGCGCTCCTGCTGCTCATGGTCTGCATCTTGGTGTTATCATTCTCTCTTTTCCTCTGCATCTGCTGTTGCTCATGCTCCTCATGGTCTGCCTCCATCTGTTGTTGCTCTACCTTCGCTGTTCCTCTCTGCTTCTCTGCTCTTGCTTTGCCTTCACTTCTGCAGCTTGCTGGTGCTCATGTTCTCACCTTCTGCCTCCCTCTGTTCTCAGTCTGCCTCCAGTTCCATCCTCGCTACTCAATTTGCAGTTTGAGTACCTCTGGATTCAGGATACTGGTGGCCATTCCCTGCTGCTGTGGCCTCTCACTGACAGTGGCCCTGCTGTCCTTTTCAGTCACGGTTGGTGACTCGCTGCTCTGGGTATCTGCTACCATCAGGGCCTCTATGAGGTTCTGCTTTTGGCTGTCACCTCGAATGGGACTCTCCTGTCCCTGCACAACTAATTTAAGTAATCTACAGTGTGCCTGCTGTAGTTGGAAGCCATCTTCTTCTTCCTGACTACGGCTACTCTGACTGCACTTTAGAGAAAAAAAATAAAATGGGTAGGAACTCGACTGTATGCCAAGTGATATATAGTTCTGTTTCCTTTTAAAATAAAATTCTGCTTTTTCTTTTTTGTAAGAGAGCTTATGGTCTCAGCTGACACAGAACAATAAAGCTTGTGATACCAAAATAATGCCACTGCTGCTAACCAATCTGCCACAAACCCACTCAGCAGGTCAGGCCCTCTACTCCCAAAGTGCCAACCTCTGAGCACATTCTTGTGAACGTGTGCAACAGACAAGGTAACCCTCTTGTCTGTTTTTGTGAGTTTGGATCAACCTTTGGTCTCCAGTTCTGGAGGGATTCAAACTGTTAACCTCTTGCTAGCATACCCAATGTACAGAGTCAGATATATCTGTCTTAGGGGCCAGATATCTTTGCCTATGGGCACCTAACCAGGTGTACAGAGATGAACCCTTTAAAACTTTAATAAAGGCCTCCGATTTAATGCTTCTCTTTCCAGTTTGGTACCACCATTCAAGCTTATGTCTATTGTCTGCTATAACCATGTACTTTTCTTACAAATAAAAAAGAAATCAAAGACAGACCAAGTAAGTTCTAAAAAGAATTTTACTAAAATAGTTAAAAATATGTGAAACACAAAATACAGAACTCTTATATCAAAAGACATACAAATCTTTTAAAAGAAACAAGGTTTAAACAGTGCAAATTCCTACTACAGTACTTAGTCTCTAAATACTTGCTTAAGTGCTCACCGATCTTGCTTGGTCAGAGTCTAGGTAACAATGTGTGTCTCTGTAAAACAGAATTATTTCTTAAACAACTGTATTGGCCAACCCATTTCTGTGTGAGGTCAGCTAGCTCCTCCTCTGTCAGATATATTATTTAAAATATACATATCTTATACAACCACAGGATGTATTTTCAAAGTATTACATTCTGCAATCCTCAGCATAACTCATGTGTGTCAAATGACATCTCTTTGATATTTAAACAGTATCCTCTGTCACACAGACACCAAAGCATTTATGATCTTGCACTAATACATCACTACCTGCTTTTCTTCCTCTGGAAGCGTCATAAAATGGATGTGCTGAACTCAAGCTTCTTACCCTATAATTAGCTTCAGGCTTTTCCATGTAACACATTGGCCCAGATATTCAAAAGGGTTGCACATGGGCGCAACAGTGTTACCCATGCTCAACCAACTGATGCGCCCCAGTGTGATATTCAAAGGGAAAAGTGCGCGGCACAAATCCGATGCACTGGGTATCAGTATGTCTGAGGTGCAGGTGGGGGCATGCCCATGCATACCCTGCACAGCCCGATATTCAGCCTGGGATGTGCAGAGCTGCATGCACAACCCCTACTTGCACCTGCACAAAGTTGATCCCCAAAAAAGGAACAACTGATGGTCACCACAGGTGAGCTGCCGCATTGGCGGGCAACATGCAGCAGCTGCCCCTGTGGGTGGCCACCCAAGCTCTGGCTGCATCTGGCAGTGCCCTCCCATGCCTGATCATGGGCATTTGTTATAAAATAAATAACTCCGTCCAATATCCTGGTGGTCCAGTGGACCATTATCTGCCAATTCTTGGTTTGTAAAATAGAATGAAATGTCCAATATCCCTGGTGATCCAGTGGACCCCTGTCTGCCCAATCATGGGCATTTGTATATAAATACATAAGTCCAATATCCCTGGTGGTCTGGTGCTACTACTCCCCACTCGCCCACTGAAGCCCCACCGCCGCTCCCACGGTCAGCCGGCGGTTGGCAGCACCACCCACTTGCCGCCCACCACCCCACTGACGAGCACCATCGGTGGGGCTGTACACCCATTGGTTCACATCGTGAGCCAATGGGTGTGCAACCATACGCCTACACATTCAGATATGTGAATGAATCATTCACATATCTGGAATATATAATATAATGCGGGTTCCACCCTTTGGCTCATGCTGTGAACCAATGGGCGTACAGCCCTACTGATAGTGTCAAGTTGGCGGTGGCGGGTGGCAGGCGGTAGGTGCTGCCGCCCACCGGCTGACTAGGGGAGTGGGGCAGTAGGGCCCAGTGGGTGGGGAGGGGCACCCCTAGACCACCAGGGATATTGGACTTATGTATTTTATATACAAATGCCCGCCATCAGGCAGATAGGGTCCACTGGACCACCAGGGACATTGGACTTATTTCTTCTTTAATTACAGATGCCTGCGATCGGGTAGACAGCGGTCCACTGGACCACCAGGGATATTGGACATTTCTTCTATTTTTACAAATGCCCGCCATTGAGCAGACAGTGGTCCACTGGACCACCAGGGATATTGGACATTTCATTCTATTTTACAAATGCCCACAATCAGGCGAGATAGCGTCCACTGGACCACCAGGGATACAGGACATATTTATTTTTATACAGATGTCCACGATCGGGCAGGCAGCAGTCCACTGGACCATCGGGATATTGGAATATTTCTTTTTAGATACAGATGCCCGTGATCGGGCAGATAGTGGTCCACTCCACTGGACCACCATGGATATTGGGAATATTTCTTTTTTATACAAATGCCGGGATCGGGCTGCAGAAGTGTCGGTCCCCGGCGGCTGCTGCCTGGCAGGGTGCCAGGTGCAAGTCATTGGGGACGATCGCACATGCAAATGGGGCCATAATGACATGCAATGGCCTCATGTGTGCTCGTATACATTATGGCCCCATTTGCATGTCAAGTTTTGAATATCGTGGTTGCTGTGCATGGCGCAATGGAACTTGCACTAGCCATCTCCATGCTCCACTCTGGCCACTTGCGCTGGCACAGTGCCACTGCGCCTATGCACACTAGGGGTGGCCAGGGTGTGATATTCAAGCTGCTGAGCCATGGCACAGCTCCGTTGAATATCGCCCAGTCCACACCCCTGCGCAGCCAAGTTGAGCTGCACCCAAGCTTGTGCCACAGCCTGGCGCAGTATGAATATCTGGGCCAGTGTCTCTAAAATCTGTTTTGTGTATAATCTCACATGCTGTCTCAGCATTTTCTCATAGGCATCCATCCTTCAGCTGAAATGGGGGTGGCGAGTGAAGTTATTCAAAGGCATTGGCATTTTAACAGGCACTTCAATACCACATTTCCATTATTTTAAGAAATAAAAATGATACAGCACTCAGAACATGGCTGTCTACGGCACAATAATAGGTATAGGTCATACTAGAATTTGTAACTTGCAAGTCACTTTTAAGAGCAACTGTAATAGTAGCGAAAGGATTCTACCCTTGTAATTACTTGTAAATCTAAATTTTATGAAGTCCTTTAAGATTAGATAAGAAAAATAAATTTGAGAATTTCCATTAGATGAGAAAATGCATACTGTCCTTCTGGATCACTCTTTAATCTTCCATTTATTACTATATAATTTATCTCCTCTGAGTATGCTTGTAATAGAATTCCAGCATAATTCTATTACAAGCAAGGGAAATGGATTAAGACTTCTTTGGCCAAGCAGATTTACTGTGTGTTGTTATTTTATTTTGTGCTCACAGGGACTGCTACTGTTTGTTGCTAACATTTCATTGCTTTATTTTTCTCTGATTCAAATTGTTGTTGCTGGTATACCTTCTTCTGCATTATTACAAGGTGTGCCTACAGGTATGTGCTAACAGATTACTGCTGTAATCTTCTGATTCAGATTGTCTTTTGCAAGGTATATCTTCTGTTACTGCTTTATTTTCTCTGTAGCAAAGTGTTTCTTACAGGGTATATCTTCTCTGAAATTATTACAGGTGATGCTTACATTTTTGTGACTTTTATCATTGGGCTAAGCAAAATTACTGTTTGGCTGTTTTATTTTATTTTATTTTTTTTTGTTGAAAAGGTTTGTTGTCTCAGGGTGTTTCAGTCTCCTTCTCACATTGAAGGACTATTTGCTTCCTCCACAGCTCTTCCAGAGGATTAGGTGTGTATCTGGGGGTGGGAGCTGGCAAACTGTTAGTAATTTCCAACAGAAAGAAGGGTTAAAAGGTCAGGTTAGTTGATATCTTGGAGGTAGAAGACTTGGTTTGCTGGCCAAGGCACCTAGCTTCACCTGAGCTCTTTCCTTCTAAGATTGCTTGAAATGACAGAGCAGAGAACCTTACCAGAGCAAGGGAAATGAATGAAGACTTCTTTTGGCTAAGCAGATTTACTGTGTGTTATTTTATTTTGTACTCACAGGGATTGCTACTGTTTGTTGCTAACATTTCATTGCTTTATTTTCTCTGATTCAAATTGTTGTTGCTGGTAAGGGAATGGGACAGGAATCAGGGGTTGAGGAACAGTGGGCAGTATTTAAAATGGGGATTACAAGAACAACAGAATTATGCATTAAGCAGGTTAGCAAAGGAAAGGAAGAGAGACCATTATGGTTTTCCAAAGAGGTAGCAAAGAAAGTGAAAGCCAAAAGATTGCATTCAGGCAATACAAAAGACACA
This sequence comes from Neoceratodus forsteri, assembly GCA_016271365.2. NCBI lineage: Eukaryota > Metazoa > Chordata > Ceratodontiformes > Ceratodontidae > Neoceratodus > Neoceratodus forsteri. The sequence goes on from CM028138.1 coordinate 408,461,155, forward strand.
GGCAGAAGGGGATAGGGAGAAGTACCAGGAGAAGCAAGGGAGGCAGGAGGTCAGTAAGGAAGCCAAAGCTCAGACAGAAGAACACATTGCAAAATAAGTGGGTAGAGGAACAAAACCTTTACAGGTACATAAGTGAAAAAGAAAGACAAAGGGAGGATAGTGAGACTGAAGGGGAGGATGGGGCCACGTGGAGGATGACAACAGTAAAGCTGACATATTGAACAGGTATTTCTGCTCAGTCTTTACTGAGGAAGAAGGAGGGTAATGGGTCTGAAGGGGTACAAGGGGTGAAATGAATGCAGAAATGGACACAAGTCCCTTTACGAAAGGGTCCTGGAAGGAACTGGAAGTAATAAAGTTGATAAAGCAATGGGGCCAGATGGGGTGCACCCAGGGTCCTTAAAGATCTAAGAAGGTGGTGGCTGAACCTCTGGCTATCCTGTTTAGCCGATCACTGGAAATAGGAGGTACCCAAAGACTGGAGGACAGCAGATGTAGTCCCTTTATACAAAAGTGGGAACAAAGAGGAAGCAGGGAACTACAGACCAGTCAGCCTCACCTCGGTAGTGGGAAGATCATGGAAGCACTACTGAAGGAGAGATTAGTGGAACATCTGGTTGTCAATGGACTACAGGACCCAAGGCAGCATGGTTTCACCAGGGGAGGTCATGTCAGACCAACCTCGTTGAATTTTTGACTGGGTGACTAGGAGGTGGATCAGTGGAGGGCAATGGACATGGCCTATCTGGACTTCAGCAAGGCCTTTGACACTGTGCCACATAGAAGACTATTACACAAACTGGGGAATATGGGTGTGGGCAGGCCAGTAGTGTGGTGGGTAGGTAACTGGCTGGGTGGCAGGACACAGAGGTTGGTGGTAAATGGCTGTCACTCCACAGAGGGAAGAGTGACCAGTGGGGTACCACAGGGATCAGTGCTGGGACTGGTCCTATTCAACATCTTCATCAGTGACATTGCACAGGACCTAGAAGGCAGAATGTCACTGTTTGCTGATGACACAAAGCTCTGTAACACAGTAGACACACCAGAGGTGTAGACAGAATGAGAAGGACCTGCAGAAACTTGAAGAATGGTCAGGGGTTTGGCAGTTGAAATTCAATGCAAAGAAGTGCAAGATAATGCATATAGGGCACAAAACCCTGGCACAATATATCAATTGGGGGTGAGGATATAGCATGCACCAAGCAGGAAAGGGATCTTGGGGTTATCATCTCTGATGACCTCAAGGTAGGGAAACAGTGTGACAGGCAGCAGGTAAAGCAAATAGGATGCTGGGATGTATCTAGGGGGCATCACCAGCAGGAAAAGGAGGGTCATAATTCCGCTATACAAGACACTAGTGAGGCCACACCTGAGTACAGTGTACAGTTCTGGAGACCATACCTATGTAAGGACATAGACAGGGTAGAGAAGGTTCAGAGGAGGGCAACAAAGATGGTGCATGGATTGCATCACAAGTCCTATGAAGACAGGTTGAAGAAATGAACATGTACTCCCTGGAGGAGAGGAGGAGAGAGGATATGATAGAGACATATAAGTATCTCACAGGAGGAACAGGGTGCAGGAATACACTATTTTAAGCGAAAAAGATGTTCCAGAACTAGAGGACATGGGATGAAGTTGGAGGGAGGACAATTCAGAGGAAACATGAGGAAGAATTTCTTCACAGGAGGTGGTGGACAAGTGGAACACCCTGCCAGAGGAAGTGGTGGGGCTGAAACAATCACGGGATTTAAGAATGCATGGGATAGACATAAAGGAATTCTGGAGGTCAGGGGTAAGGGGCAACAGACTTCTAGGAAAATATAAACTGAACCTACAAGCTCAAATGGGCAGACTGGTTGGGCCATAGGCCTTATCTGCCGACACTGTCTATGTATCTATGTATCTATGGTATACCTTCTGCATTATTACAAGGTGTGCCTACAGGTGTGTGCTAACAGATTACTGCTGTAATCTTCTGATTCAGATTGTCTTTTGCAAGGTATATCTTCTGTTACTGCTTTATTTTTCTCTGTAGAAGTGTTTCTTACAGGGTATATCTTCTTAAAATTATTACAGGTGGTGCTTTACAAGTTTTACAGTTTTATCTTAACATTAGGATAAGCTTTCAGGGTTACTGCATTTGTTGTTGACTGATTGTTTCTGCTCTTACCTCCTTGTTCTTTCATCCAGTGGTTCTTCTTTTCGGCAGGAAAAGGCCAGCCACTCACCCCATCCCCAACCACCCCACACTACACTCCTGTTATAGGGTACCACAGTTGTGACATTTCCTGTGGCAAAGCAGGAAGGGGTGGATCAGTGGGGCATCCACAAGGTGAGCTCATTTACAGGGGCACTAGTAATTTAACTTGTTATAACAAGTTATAGGAAAACAAAACACAAAATCAAACCATTACTTGCATTTTCTTCCTTCTAATTACTCTGACCAGGTTATAAACCCAGCAACTTATCAGGAATGGATATCATTAACTGCAGGTACTGTGGAACACTTTTAGAAGGACAGTCTTACAGGTTTTAGGACACTGTCAACATGCCGGGCCATTGAGATCTTAAAGCTCAGCTCGGACAGCATGGGCAGAGATGCACCTCAAATTTCATATTCAAGAGGAAATACACTATAAGAACCACCCGCCATTTCCCCAACATCCAACAGAAGAACCTCGACCGCAGAGGGTAGTTGGTCCAGGAAGTTGGCAGGTGGTTAGAGGGGCAAATCGGTGCCCCATCACCTGTGCTCTCCAACATATTACCTCCAAAACCATATAAACACTACAAACAGGTATCTGCTTCTATCTTTGAAATCAAACAAAGGGCAGAGGACACTGCCGAAAGCAGGACACTGCAGCACAGGCGCTAAGCACAACAAAACTCACCCAAATCAGGAACCAAAACAAAAAAAAGCAAAAGAAATCAAAAACTTCTGATCATAGGAGACTCCATGATTCGGGAGTTGATAACCATCTCTAGCCAGGGTGATGGTCAGATGTCTCCCAGGTACATCAGCGTGGAGAGACACTGACCGCATTAGTAAAGTGGTCACAAAGCAGGAGAAAACATTGATGTCCTGGTACACACAGGGACAATGATCTTGCCAGCCAGTCAGTTGTGGAGACCAAGGAACACCTGACCAGGCTGGGTGACAAACTATCATCCATTTCATTCGACATCTCCTTCTCTGAGATCCTTCCAGTCTGGGACAGGGGGCAGATGGACGGAAGGTCAGAGACAGGGAGATAGGGAGCTAAACATGTGGCTCAAGGGCTGGTGCCAGGAAAAGGACACAAATTTGCAGGAACTGGCAACAGTTCTGGGAGGCCGAAATTCTTTAAATTTGATGGACTGCATCTGACTAAGGAGGAATCAGTGCATTGGGGCAGAAGTTTGATGTCTTTGCAGAATATTTAAACTACCAAATGGGGAGAGGGTGCAGCATCCCATACATCGAATGGGAAGAACACCCCTCCCCTCAGCTAGTGGTCAAACAGGGATTCATCATGTTTGCAGTTCATTTTGCATCACCAGGTAAGAAAAAGGTCTGTCTCCCCATACGACGCACAGGGAAATGCCAAGCCTCACCCAACAACTAACACACTGAAATCTGGCCAATGGAAAATCATGTACACAAATGCTCACAGCCTGGGAAATAAGATCCCAGACCTGAAGTCAATAATGTCAGAGGCTAAACTGGACATAGTAGCAATTAGTGAGATGTGGTTTACCAGTAACCACACTTGGGAGACTTCAGTACCTGGCTATGTACTGTTCAGAAGAGACCGAGGTGCAAAAGGGGGTGGAGTGGCCCTGTATGTCAATGAAAATATCAAAGCTACAGAAATTCAGAAAACACATAAGGAGCCAGAAGAACTGTGGGTCACCCTGGAAACAGGAAATGGGACGCCATAAGAACTGGGGTTGTCTACAGGCCCCAGACCAGGGGAGGACATAGACACATTACTGTTAGAAGATATACAAAACATGGCAGCTAAAGGGGAGGTTCTGATAATGGAGACTTCAACATGCCAGATACAGATTGGTCAATACCAGCAGGAACATCTGCCAGAACTAGACACATGGTGGATTCCTGCATGGGAAGGCCTCAAACAGCTGGTACAACAACCACAAGAGACAGCGCTATCCTAAATCTAGTACTGACTAACAGGGAAGGGATCACAGATCTCCAGGTAGAAGGTCTACCTGGGGCCAGTGACCATCACATGGTATGGTTCAATTTTCCCTAATCTAAATCATCCCATTCCAAGACAAAAATATGGGACTTCAGAGGAGCTGACTTGATAAGATGGCCAACAGAGTTAAGCTCATCCCTGGCAAAAGAAACACAGGTGAGGGGTACAGGCAAAATGAGCAAGCATTAAAGATGCATACTTGAAGCAACATCCTATTGTGTTAGACAGAAAAGGAAGTGCAAAAGAAGAAGGAAACCACTTTGGTTCTCAAATACAGTAACAGAAAAGGTCAGAGCAAAAGGATGGCCTTCAGGAAATATAAGGAACACAGCGGGATGAAGATAGGAGGCATACCAAACTTCCTAAGGGAAGCAGGGAAGGCAGTAAGGCAGGCAAAGTCCCAAACTGAGGAAACATTAGCACGAACAGTAAAGAAGGTGACAAGACTTTCTATAGATACATTAGTGAAAGGAGAAAGTCCAGAGGGTATTACTAGCTCAAAGGAGAAAAGGGGCATGTGAGGAGGAGGACCTGTAAAAGCATCTATCCTAAATAGATACTTTTGCTCAGTATTTACTGAAGAGAAGATAGGGCAAGGCCCACAGCTCAGCACCATGGACACAGGGGGAGGGAGGTGAGCACTACTCCCTACAAAAGAAAGGGTCCTACAAAGAGCACACACTAAGCTCAGGGTGGACAAGACAATGGGACCTGATCGCATACATCCCAGGGTACTTAAGGAGCTAAGGGTGGAACTAGCAGAGCCATTAGCAGAACTGTTTAGTGAGTCTCTGAGCACAGGAGAGGTCCCAGAAGACTGGAGATGGGCTCATGTGATTCCGCTCTACAAGAGTGGTAGCAGGGAGGAGGCAGGAACTACAGGCCAGTCAGTCTTACCTCAGTAGTGGGCAAGATTATGGAGGCACTCCTTGATGAAAGGATAGTGCAACACCTGGAATCCATAGGGCACAGGATCCAAGACAGCATGGGTTTACAAAGGAAGGTCCTGTCAAACTAATCTCATAGATTTCTTTGACTGGGTAACCAGAGTGGTGGACCAAGAGGGAGCAGTTGATGTTGCCTACCTTGACTTCAGCAAAGCTTTGACACTGTTCCACATAGAAGATTGATAAACAAGCTGTGTAGGCTTGGGTTGGGTCAGAAGTTGGTCAACTGGGTGGAAAACTGGTTGACGGACAGAAAACAGAGAGGTGGTAAATGGTATACAGTCAGAAGAGATGCAAGTCACAAGTGGGGTACCTCAGGGATCAGTCTCTGGGGCCAGTCCTCTTCAATATCTTCATTAGTGACATTGCAGATGGACTAGAAGGTAAGGCTTGTCTGTTTGCAGATGACACCAAATCTGCAACAGAGTAGATGATCCAGATGGGGTGGGCAGAATGAGAAGAGATCTGGCTAAACTAGCAAAATGGTCAGAAGAGTGGCAGCTGGAATTCAATGCAAAGAAGTGCACGATCATGCACATAGGGAAGAGAAACCCTGAAGCCACCTATAGGCTGGGAGGAGTTGCTGGCAGTCACAAAGAAAGAAAGAGACTTGGGCATCATCATCATCACCGATGACCTGAAATCATCCAAGCAGACCTCTAAAGCAGTAGGTAAGGATAGAGGGATGTTAGGGTGTATTAGTAGGGTATCAAGTCATAAGAGGGAGGTAATATTCCTCTTTACAAGACACTGGTTAGGCCCCATCTGGAGTACTGCATGCAGTACTGAGGCCACACTTCACAAGGACATTAACAAATTGAGGCAATCCAGAAAAGGGCAACCAAAATGGTGCAGGGACTGCATCAGAAGACATATGAGGAGAGATTAACGGAGCTCAATATGTATACCTTGAGCAAAGGAGGGAGAGAGGTGATATGATCGAAACATTCAAACACCTTAAGGGCATTAACAAGGTGAAAGAATCTAACAAGAAAAATAGCAGGACAAGAGGGTACAGCATGAGAATAGAGGGAGGCCGATTAAGGGGAAGGTGAGGAAATTCTTTTTCACAGAAAGAGTGGTGGATGCATGGAACGGCCTACCTCAGGAAGTGGTGGCTATGAATACAGTGCAGGGTTTCAAACAGGCATGGGATAGGCATAAGCATAAGGGAGCAATACAGATGAATATGGATAGATAGGTCATTGACAGTGTAAGGTGTGTAACACATTCATAAAGTAAAAAAAATGGGCAGACTGGATGGGCCTTGTGGTCCTTATCTACCGTCAACCTCTATGTTTCTATGTTTAATTCTGCTTATAGTCCTGTATTTTCTGATATTGGATAAATTATAATTCAGTGTACAGTATGTAAGTTCTTGTTCTGTATGACTTGGCGTCTTGCATTAAAGTCCCTCTGATCACTATATTAGATTCTGCATAATTTTCTAAAATGCTTGATAAACTTGCTGTAAACTGTTCCCATATTTCAATAGTTCCTTTTTAGAGTTTCTTGGTGGGGCATCTTTTGTATCCTAATCAATAAAATATATTCCAAGGTAGATTCCAACCTGTTAACATTAAGACCATGTCCGAGTTTATAGCCATTATAAGTCCTAACTGTGGTCTCTCATGCTTTGTTTTTCCTTGCTTTAATAATATAAGTATCATAGCCTTGTAGTTTTAAGGACTCAACCATCCACCAAGTTTCTTGCAACATAATAATATCATGTGCACATAAAATTGCTAACATTGTGGATCGAGGCGTTTGTTTTGTGTTCTCTCAATGTTCCATGACAAAATTTTCCATGGAACATTATGATTCATTTAGCTAGTCTGAATTATCTGTCAATTAATTTTGAACTCATTAAAATTTGAAATCTGTTGTAGGTTGGAATTGTAAATGAATCCTCTGTCAGCTTGAACTGGTGATGCTTCTTCTATTTATCTTTAAATAGATTAGGTTCTGCAAAAACTTTGTCCATATCTATGAAATTAAGTCCCAATCCATCAAACATATCTGTTTTTGAAGAACCTTTATCATAAGGTCGAGATCCCTTAAATAAATATCTATTTGAGGAAAACTATTATATTCTTGTGCGATATAAATCCACTTTTCTTCCTGGCTCTAGATTTAGAACCCTTTCCAAAAGTCAGCTATAGCTTTTAGTTTTCCTTATAGGTTCATTCTTTGGTATATGCCAACCATATAGAGATAAAGGCTTAACTTCAAGTTTAGGAGGAGACTCAATCAAAGGTTTACTATATAAGTTCTGCATTAATCTCTCAATATATATATATATATATGTTTTAATAATTGAGATTGTTGAATCAACAAATCTTGATCAAAACTGTACATACATGTTGGTGTATGAAGGGTATCGATCTTGTATCCATTTCTGATTGTGATTTCATATCAAAAATACCTTTCCATCTGTCTGTAATGAAAAATATAAAAGTATTTCTGAAGAACATTTTTTGTAACATTTCCCACTCTTTAACTTCAAAATTTGAGTCATCACATTGTAGCTTTAAGAGATACTTGGTCTTCTTTTTAAAGTATCTTCTGTCTCATACTTAGACCAAGAAATGTGGTTTATTAGAAATATACATTTTCCTGACAATATTAAATCATTCGCAGTTACATTGGGGCAAATATTTGATGTTAGATATGGATATTCAAGTGTGATACCCATTTCATTTACAAGTTTCCTTTGTTCCCACATGGCTATTTCCACCTTTGGTGTTTTAGTAAACATCCACACCTCTTCATCCTTATAAGTACCTTCCTTCCTTGTTATTTTAAGGAGCTCATTTCCTTGCTCTTCTGATTGAAATAAAGACATCACCCTACACTTTAAAAGTTCTGTTGTTTCATTTGGAATTATAGTGAGGCCTTTTATTTTAATCAGTGTTATTTGCCCTAGGGAAAGTTCTCAGTGGGTGTGAGTTTGCTTTGTTAATAATTCTCTAGTGCCCTCTGGTCCCGGTCAGTAACATCGCGGAACAAAATAAAGTGGACAAAAATAAAGCGGCAAAAACAGTGTCACCATCAATATTGGCAGCACAAAATGTAGTGTGCCAGAACAATGCAGAGCCACACAACAGCTGGTAGCAAACAGCGTCCACTGCATGGAGGCACTGCACTGGAACACACAGCAGCAGGCACCCATGCACAGGAACAGCACAGGGATGCAGGGAGATGGAACAGGGCAGGGTGCAACCACCACTGGGGAAGCAGGCCACTGGACACCTACCATGGTAATCTAATGGCACAGGCACCCACATGGTGGGGTACCCCACCCAGAATGCTGAGTGATGGAGAACATGCACGGGGTAACCACTGGAGGACAGGTGAACCATGGCCACCATGTAGATGGCCGTGTATGATGTAAGGGCCAGCAGCACAAGCCAGCATATCCCCAGCAACACATACAAATACACAGGACAGGGAGATGGCATGCTGGCCAGGCGCTCATGGCCTCTGTGTTCCAGTGCCGTACTCCATGTGGTAGGACGTTGTTTGCTACCTGCATGTTGTGTGGCTCTGCATTGTTCTGGCACACTTCATTTGTGCTGCCAATATTGATGGTGACACTGTTTATGTTGCTTTATTTTTGTCCACTTTATTTTGTTCCAAGATGTTACTGGACGCAACCTACCCTCCAATGTCTGTCAAAAGTTTTGATCTATTATTCCATCTTGATTATGATTATCTTGCTTGTTTAGTAGCAATTGACAGTTCTTATTTAATATGGATTTATCTTTTTACTTTTAAGTTTTTCTTTTGGTTGGACTCTTGCTGATTCTTGATTTTTCCTTGTCCCGATTCTGTATTACCTCTTTAGACTCCTTTCTCTTTTCTTTCATCTTTTGTGTTGAGACTGTTGATTTCTTTAGTTTTCAATCAATTTTGCCTCCTGTTTTTTAAATGTGATTTGCTGAGAATTGGTTAAGTCAACAATCTTATCTTTATTAAAGGTGGTGGGAGATATACTTGTGTTGCTTTCTTTGATTTAACAATTTCTCTTAAATGCTTATTTTTATTAAAGATAACAGAACCATTCAGATCTTCTTCATAATATAATTTATTATTATCTTCCACCAATCTTTCTAATGTGGATTGATTTTTCATTATGTCTGTCCTCATTTCTGTTATTTCTTCCTTAAGGGTCCAATTTGTTTGTAGAATTTGAATATTAGCATTATATAGATCCTTGATATGATCTAATAAATCCTCAGAAAAGGAATAATTTCCTCTAAGTTCTGTTTGTATTACAGTTTCCTTGAGTTTTGGAATACCATTCTGAAAGAATGGTTGCCAAGTATATTCTGGTGAAAACATTTCTCATTAGATAAGGATAACAATTAATTACTCCCTTCTCCATGAATGTTGGGAGTTTCAGAAAGTACTAGAAGTGCTGTTTATGATACATTTTCATCACTGTGTTTTAATAATGATTTTAAGCCATTAATTACAGTGCCTGAATCGTTAATAGCCTGAGTGAACTGAGAGTCTATCGCGTCTGTTTTTTCAAGGATAGATTTCCTTTAATTATAGTGGTACTTTTATCAAGAACTGATAAGTTTCCATTGATTTATTTTCAGTTGTTATCACTTCCTTTGTTGGGTCCATATTTCCTTGATTATTTAATAAATTTCTATTTAGAGAATCTGTACCTAATTTATTAAGTACAGGTTTTGAAGTGTTATTAATGAAATCAACAATTTTTAATATGTTTTTTTTCATTTTTCTGTTTATGGTTTTTCTTCTTTTGTCCTTTATCATATCCTCTTCCTGATGAGTCTCCTCATTTTCCCTTTGTTCAGGCTAAACTCATGTTTTATAGATTCCATACTTTCACTCTTTGTTGTGCTTCTTGTTCTCATTTTACCAGATGTTCTATTTGAGCTAATTAGGGCTTTATTAATTTCCTGTTGTTTATTTCTTATTAAAGAACTATTTGTTCTAATAGCACTTTGTTAAGGAATCCATAGCACCTTGAAAACTTCTTAATGAAGTAATAGATTAATTTGTTTAGATCATAAAATGATTGATTAACCAACTTACCAAAATTCTTTAATATATAGGAATTCCCAATCATTTCCATGAATCTGGTTTAAAAAAATATAATCAGAGCTATGTCACTTTATACCATACAACAGATTAATAAATCAGCAAATGTATAGCTAATTTGCCTGAGATTTGCTCCTCAAATATATTGCTGAGCATTAATTTTGACTAACTACCTAGATGTCAGAATAAATGGGTCTGGTAGTATAGCCTAGAGGTTAGAGTAACAAGCTGTGAATGAGCTTGGTACATCCAGCAGACCTGGGTTTGATTCCCCAACCTCCTTATTGTGTACTGTGTGACTCTGAGCAAGTAACTTAACCTCCCGAGCTTGCAGGTCACCCCTGAAAAAGGCACTTGTGCTTAGTGGGCCTACCAGTTAACTAAAATAAAAATAAATAAAATAAATTATTGTAAACAGTAAATAATATTAGCAAGCCTTTATATAGTATTTAAATATTTGTTTATTTATTTAGAATATCAGAATTACAAACCTTTGAGTCATAGACTCATTTCAAAAGCTCCACATCAGTTACAAAGCAAAATACATTACAGCAGTTACAGTGTCAACATTTAAACAGATATCGGAGGGGATGTGGCCTGTACAAAATGTTAGCTAAGCAGGGCAGGGGAAAACATAGTTACATAGGTACAAATATATTAGCCTTTAAATAGAATGAGAATACCCTGATATGCAACAAAAGTAAATCCCAATAATTATAAAATGTTAACAATTCTCAAAACAGGAGAAACCAAAAGAAATATAGAAACAATGAGGTTACAATGACAAGTCCCTCATATTAAACACTTGTAAAAGTTCAGTATTGTAGCTTATAGTGTTTCTCACCAAAATCAAGACCTTCCAAACTTCTGTGATTCTCTTTAAATTTTAGGACTCTCAATTATGCTGTGAAGTTGAGGTTTCAAGTCTGGGAGGTTTCAGCTTGTTAATGTTTAATTCTGCTTATATGAAGTTTGAGCAAAGTTTGTTGGCCTCAGGAAATCTTTTGAAGGCTTTAGCTTCCAACTTTGACTTCATAACTTGTTGATCTGGCAAAAGAATGCTCTTCCAGCCAGAAAACATAAGCCAGATGACTGAAGTCTGCCCTTCAATCTTTACCTCATGGAGGTTAGCCAAACAGCTCTTTGCAAATGGCTCTAAATTAAAAGTTAACAAATTATTTTTACTTGGGAGGGTATGAGTTCCCCACACTAGATAAAATGTTTTTAGATGAAACTAAAATGCTATTTGATATTTTGCTTAGCATAACAATAAAAAAAACACTTTTAATCACTTTAAGTTATTTAAACTGTTTAACAACAAATAACGTGTTGAATGACTCCTTGTTTAATTTAAACTAGAATGCCATAACTGCATCTTTGGCATTCTTCAATACTGAGAATGATATTGTTGAACAATTCCACATATCATTTATAAGTTTAATAAGTTAAATCACTTTTACCTTGGCTGCAAGAGTGCGAGTCACAAATTTCATTTTAAAATGAATGAATTTGCATGCTTTATTGGCAAAAATCACTTTGCTAGACCTTCTCACCCTTCTGTTTGCTGCTCACCTCCCGATCTCCACAGGTGTGCTAATGGTAGGTGAGAGAAATCTGTAGAGATCTATGGGTCATGACATTTATAGCCATATCACTTGGGTCTTAACATGAAATTTAAACTGAGTTTATTTAATTTTGTTTATTTTAGTTTATTTTAAAATATTTGTTCACTTCTTTTAAAATCCCTTTCTATATTTAGTTTTAAATAAATGAAACAAAATAAAATATTTAATCTGATGTTTAGTTTCATCAGAGCTTATCCACAGTGCATCTGCAGAGACCTTCTTATACAGAAAAGTATTTTAGCACTGAGTGAGAAGGTAAATAGGATAATTCTGTTTAACAGATTTCCAGAAACTCCAAAGTTCCACATTTAAAGTTCCCCACTTAAAATTCCAGCCCCAAACAGGCTTCTTTGTGCTGCAGGGAGGTTGCTACAAATTTTCCCTCCACAGGGCTTCTCTGCTAGTCAGCAAAGGTGCGGGCTAGCCTACAGTAGCAACTCCTGGCAAACCCTTGCCAGTCAGAGGGAGATAGCAGCCTCCTTGCAGACTTTACAGTTGCACAAAGTAGTCTGGAAAGGTTCAGGATAAACCAATAATTAACAAGTCATAGGCAATGGTGGCATACCTGTGCTTAAATGGTTAAAAGCCTATCTCAGAACCCTGCTTTTGGCACTCCTCCACAGTGACACAGGGTGCAGCAACTTCTTTCTCTCAACCCTGAAACATCACATCTCTGAAGTGTGGAGCTACTTCTGGGGTGATGCTTCTTCTCAGGTGGAGAAATAAATTTGCCATTAGAAGGCAGCGGTGAGAGTGACGACACAACAGTTTTGAATTTAATTCTAAGGTTCCATGATTAGCATAAATTCCATACTCCAGGGCAGCTCAATCCAGGTGAATGATTGCAGTTGTTAAACATCAGTGAGGGACTCCTGGAGTTTGAAAATCTCAGATGTTGTGGACTGTTTTCCTTTTGGTGATTTTGATTTGGACTTATTTGAGCCCAGCTTCAAATTCAGAAGTCCAGGAAAAAAAATACCTGACAAAGCAGTGGCAACAAGTGACTGATGGACATTGATTTATGAAAATGCTGAAACTAAATTGATAACTGATTGTGATTTTCTTTCTGAGCAAACTAACAATGTTTCTCTCCAATGTTATTTTAACCAGCGGGGTGAAACCAAAACAGGGTAAACCAATGTTTAAAAATGTAATGAGCTACTGTACAGAGTTTGGGTTAATCCTTGGACACATGAAATGAAAATTACATACCTATACCGTAATTCTTGATCTTCTTGGATGGTCTTCACCATTTGTTTGCATACTGGGTTCTAAGCTGGAGGTGCTAGGATCCTGCAGGAGCCAAGCATTTTCAGGAGGGCCAGCGTTGAGGTGAGGATCATGCATATGCAGCACCACGTAGGCATGCTTTTGCCATATAGGCTACCTTGGCATTGACCCTCCAACCACCTCAGTACCTCTTTACCGAGGAAGTGCAGCATCATCTAACCTAATCAACACTAATCTAAGAAGGGCATAAAGTAGCCCTTCAGACCCATTAAGAAGGCTCAACAAGAACAAACATGTCTTCAGAGCCACAACCGAACAAGGAGAGGAAGACTAGGAAATAGTGAGAGTGAGCTTGGAGGATGGCAGGTGGGTGTGTGGACAAATGGTGAAGACCATCCAAGAAGATATGAAAATTACGTACCTATCATTATTCTTTATTTTCCTAGATACCTTTACCATTCATTACTGGTGGGTTCTAGCCAGAGGTGCTGGACCCCATGGGGTGTATAGCTTTAAGAATTTTTAGAGGTGGGAGCTAACGTTGAGATGACGCCATGCTCGAGCATGTGATAGGATGTAGTGCTCATGGATTGGCCAATAACCATACATTGACTCCCCCAGCTCCTCAGTTCTACTCACAGGAGAGGAGGAAATAGACAAAAAGACAGAAAGAGAGGAGGGAGGGCAGAGTCCCAAGGATAGGAAAACAAAAGGATATTAACTGAAATAAAAAGCTGACCAGAGAGAAGAGAGAGAGACAAGGCTCTAAGGAATTAGGATAGGAGGCCCAGACCACTGGGCAGGCCAAGTAAAAAGAAATGGGAAAGAGTTCTTCATGAACTGAGCCATCTGGCTCCAGATTACAATTGGGTATTGTGCAAGTACTTTTTCCATCACAGGGCCCCAACCAGCTGCACTGATCCTGGATAGCCCCCCATCCTGGGTACCCAGTGAAAGTATAATTTGTGACTCTTACATGTCGTGCACAGTACAGTGATTATTAATGTGGCTAACCTAATTAACCTGATTTCCCTGTCCTTGTTATATATCCCTAATAAATCAAATCTGTTTGTTTCAGCAAAGTTATATTGTCTGAGGTATTCGCTTATGTTAAAGTATTGTACTGTGGCTTTTGCACTGTATCTTGTTTTACAGGGGTTCCCAGAGTCCAGTCGACAGAGCCACTCCTGGGGTAAGTGTACATTGTGAAGATATTCCTGATGCATTGTATGGGACACTAGTGAAGGAAAGGGGTTACAGTGTCCTAGAGGGCTGTGACCAAGTCAGAATAGACAGTACCAACCCTGACCTCTGGGTGGAGGCACCCACCATTGGACCTAGGCCCCGCAACCTGTCAGTAGTCAGTCAGGCAGGGGTGGTAGCCCTTGGGATAGTGCCACCCAGGAGTTACATCTAGATTGTGAAGGATCCAGCCTCTTCATTGAATTTGGAGATTTGACAGTTTGTCATGTATTGCTGCTGACATACTTTCCATTTGATATGTTGTTTTCATGATTTCCTCCAGTCAAGTATTGTGAGAATCAACTTTTGCATCCATTTTCTAGTTATTGCTTTTAGCAGCAAGCAGAAAGATAGGTATTAATGTTTTAGTCGGGGGTGGGATTGGTCTGGGTAAATAGATAGCAGCACCATTTTGGCTGACAGTTCTACTGTTCCACCAGGAAATCTGATAGTTCTGTCTGAAGAGCGCACCAGAAGGGCATCAACATTGGGCAATGCCACATTACGTGTCCAAGTTTAGCCAGAGTACACCCACATCCTCTCCAGCAGTGGCCATATGTTTCAGGGAGATATTTAACCAATATAGCTTGGGAGCGGAAGTAGCGTGCTCTACATTTCCGTGAACTCTCTCCAATGGGGAGAGGAGGTTATCTTAGTAGCCGATAAGGCAGTTTGTGACCACTGGGAGGGTGGGATAGTCAATCCCAAATCCTTATTCCATTGTTCTAGGATGGATTCTGTTGAATCTTGTGTTGTGTCTCTCAGGTTTTGTACGTTCCCAACCAAGTGGTCTCCCAAGTGCCCTTTAATGGTGTCTATGAATAATTTTAGGTTAGGGGTCATAGGGGATGGCAGTTTAGCTACTATGTTCCATTGTCTCAAGATGTAGTTCGGACCTGTAGGTATCTAAAGAAATCACCTCTTCTCAAGTTGAAGGGCCGCTCATCTCCTCAAAGGTTCGCACTCCTTCCCTGTCCAGGAACTGAAAGACATGGGACAAGCCCTTCTGTCTCCATTGACAAAAAGGCTTGATCAGAATGGGATGGGGTGAATAGTTCATAGAATGAGAAAATTTTGCAGTATGCATAGACCTGGTTAAGGTATGGACTGTCCTTCATCCTATACCATAGTCTTAGGACATTGGATCTGACCAATGTGAAATCACTAAGTGGTGGTGTGTTGCCCCGATGAAAAGAGGAGTTTATGGATATCAAACATATACGTTAATGTGGAACTCTAATGTTTTCCATGGGGAGCTATATGCACTGGATATCCACAGTATAAAATTTTTAAAAGGCTGCTATGGCATATAGTTCTAGATTGGGAAGGTTAATACCTCCTTGGGCTAGTGATAATTTTAAGATTGATAAGCGGAGCCTAGACTTTAGGTTGTCCCAGACAAAATTTGAGATAATCTTATCCCATGATTTAAAACAGAATTGAGATGAAAAGGAGAGGACATTTTGAAATAAATATAGGAGTCGGGGTAGCACATTCATGCATATTAGCTCAGTGCATTGAAAGAAAGTCAAATGCAGAGTGGACCATTTCTTCAAGTCTAGTTGAATTTGTTGTGTCAAGGGTTCAAAATGTATTATCTCTGTTACCTCCATGTTCGGGGAGACATATTCTTAAATATTTGATTTTAGTGGATCTCCACCTTAATGGGCATGTGTTGGAGATAATTGGTTGGCCAAAATTAAGGAGCAATGCTTCAGTTTTAGTTACATTTAGTTTAAAACCTGCTGCTGCTTCAGATTTTTTAAGAATTCATCATACTGCCGGAATAAAGGTGTCTGGGGACTAGAGAGTCAGAAGAACATCATCGACAAAGAGATTAAGTTTATATTCCTTTGTCCCAATGAAATCCCTCACGTCCGTGGCCTCATGAAAGAGCTGCCGCTAGAGGTTCTATGTAGATGGCAAACATAAGAGGTGATAATGGGCATCCCTGACATGTGCCCTGGGACAGCGGGAAAGGGAAGATACCCCCATTAATTCTCACGTATGCTTGGGGAGAGCTATAAATATTTTAAGCCAGCCCACAAAGGACTCCAGAAATTGCAGTTTCAACATGGTGTCCCAGAGAAAGCCCAGCAGACCCTGTCGAAAGCCTTCTTTGCATCCAGGCTCAGCAGGGCAGCTGGAATTTTCCTATTCTGTATATATTCCATAAGTATAAAAGTTCTGCAGATGTTGTCTGTTGTGCTCTTTTTTAATAAATCCCACTTGATCTGGATGGATAATATGTGGCAGAATGGTCTCCAATCTAGTTGCCCATATCATCATGAAGGATTTTATAGTCTGCATTTAGTATGGAGATAGGTCTACACATGGAGGGCTAGAGGATCCTTGTCTGGTTTTGGGAGAGGATCAATGTTGCATAGGCCCAGGAAAGGGTAGGAGGTTCCCCGCATGATGACCTCAACAAACATCTGCTGCAGTCATGGTGCCAACTCACCCATTAGCTTTTTGTACCATTCAGATGGATATCCATCCGGACCGGGCAACAATTTGATCTGAGGTTTTTAATGCTTTCGTGGATTTGTCTATCCTTATTGGGTTCTAATATAGTTTTATGGGTGTCTGAGAGTTGGGGAGAGGAGGTCCCTTAAAAATCTTTTTCGGAACTGGGGTCTTCTGTGTCACCCTGATGATACAAGTAGTAAAATAATCAGCAAAAATTTGCCTGATTTCCTCATCTTCATAGGTTGGTTTGCCTGTTGTAGGATATTTAGCTTTAATGATAGTAACTGTGCATTTCCACATCCTAATTTGTTGGGCTAATATCCGAGATCCCGGGCACCTCCTACATAGTGGTTTAACCTTAGATATGCCAGGGATTGCTGCACCTTTGATCCATTATAATTTGTAGACCGCTTTTGTGTTTTTAATTTTTGTGCAAGCTCCTATCTCCCTCCTGTACAATAGCTGGTATTGTTGGAGGTGGGTTACCAGTTCATAGTACCTGAAGTCCAGCTCTCTCTTCTTCTTAATGGTGTAAGCTATCATTTCACCCCTCTGCGTGGCTTTTAGGGAATCCCAGATTGTGGCCTCGGATATATCCGAAGAGGAATTTTCCACTAGAAATTGTGGGATTCTTTTGATGAACTCCAGGTATTGTGGGTCTTTCAGGGTTAGGAGGTTAAGATGCCATAGCATTTGTTTTTGGTCTTTCCGAAATCAAGTTTTAAAACAAGTGGGTGGTGGTCCGAAAGCATTTTAGAGCCAATTGAAAGATCTTGTACCAAGGTTAGATGTTCACAGGTTGTTATAAGATAGTCTAGCCGTGAGTATGTGTGGTGTCTAGTGGAGTAATATGTGTAGCCGGGCTCAAAGCGGAACATCGTACGTCAAATATCCACAAAACCCAGATGATCCAACATCTTTTTAATGTATTTGGTGGCTGCTGATTGTCTATATTTCAAGGGGTAAGAGCAATCCTTATCTACTGATAGTGTTATATTTAGGTCCCCACCCATGATCAATTGTCCCTTAAGGAGTTCCAAAATTTTCAAGAAAAATTGCTTAACTACCAGAGTGCCCATTTGAGGAGGAAGTAAACATTAACCAGAGTAACCTCTTGGCCATGAAGCCGCCTTTGTAAAATAATGTAGTGTCCCTGGGTGTCAATATGGGATTGGTTTATTTCCATAAGGGTGGCTGCAGGTATCAAAACCGCCAATCCTCTCCGGCACCCACTGGAATGTGAAGAGGCATATACCTCATACCTATACCCCAACATAATTTCAAGTGTTCTGTTTGTGAAAAGTGTGTTTCCTGTATCATATATACATCTGCTCTTTGTTTTCCAATATACTGTAGAAATCTGGAAAGTTTAATGGGACTGTGAAGGCCATTTATGTTCTGTGAGAATATTTGCAATGGTGCTGCTAACATTTTGTTCTTCCATCAGGAAGCTTCCATCTGTATTCATCCGGACCAACCCCAAGCCAACCAAAGGTCACCTTTAAGATTCCATCCAAGGACCACGACATTAAGAAGAAAGCCTGCCCGCTTGGGATCGTCCCATCTCTCAGTGACTCTTGTATTCTTGTTATGTCTGAGCCAAATGCTTGTATTATAATAAATTGCTTGAATTCACAGAATATCATTGTGTGTGAGTCATTTTCTCTTAACAAATCAGTAACCCCTGTAACTTAAACCAATACCAAACCTTATTGTCCCCCCTCCTTTACATACCTCAAATACAACTTTACAAACTTAAGGCTGCTAAACATGCAGACAAACCCAATTCCTTTGAACCCTCAGCCTAGTACCAGAGGCCTATTGGTACATATCCAAAATTAACCAGAATTATATACAGGATGACTCCGGTGGAGGTGCTCACCTTAAGCTCCCTCCGAGTCCACCTATCCTGGTCCATATCTAGGATCAGGAGAGGATGAGGCT
Source organism: Neoceratodus forsteri (assembly GCA_016271365.2). Taxonomy (NCBI): domain Eukaryota; kingdom Metazoa; phylum Chordata; order Ceratodontiformes; family Ceratodontidae; genus Neoceratodus; species Neoceratodus forsteri. The sequence continues at coordinate 408,479,896 of CM028138.1, forward strand.
ATCAATCTGACCTCGGAGTAAGTGTCCCTGAGAAAGTAAAAGGCCCCAAATGGGGTGGAGAAAACTCCGACCCTTGAAGGAACCGCATCTCCTTATAAACCTCAGTATGAGGCTCATTATGAGAGCTCCTCATCTCTCAAAAGTTAAGATGTGGCCTAGGTTAGTATTTAATGGAGTGGTTGATAGGTTACCCATATTGTGTTATAGTTCCACATACATTTCTCATCCTTCCTCACCCTCGTAGTCATTATAAATCCCTTTTTATATTTTTGTTTTTATTTATTTATTTTATATTTATTTTTTAAAGCCTTTTAAAGTTTCAGCAACCATATATCCAATCTGTTACAGTATTATTTCAGGATAAAAGCGGTATCCCCTAGTGTTCGATTTTCCTTTCTTGCCTTCTGGTCCACCCAGCGATGGTTAAGTCGATGATTCCATTTAAAGTTTAAACCGGATGGGATGAGTCATTCTTTGAGGATCTTGCAAAGGTCCAGCATAATAATCTCCTTTGTAGCTGGTTTCTTCCCCTGCCTGCCCCCCAGAACCGAACTGACCCAGCCAACAAGCAGGACCAGGAGGAGAGAGAGGCTAACAAGGGCCCACCAAGGGCAGGAGGAATCACCCAGGGAAGGGAGCAAAGGGGAGGCAATAAGCTCTCTAAGAGAAGCCCTCCAGCCTGGGATTTACCCTGCCATCATGGGGCATGATGGGACCAAATGGCAAACAAAAGTCAAATTATTGTCTATAATTATATTGTCTATCTATGTTTAACTAGTTGCCTGGACCCAATGAAAGCACCCCCACACACCCCAGCCAGATCCCCAAAACCCTCGAGTCCCCCACTCCCAAGCCGGTCACATCGTTGGGAGAAACAGGAACAAAGATTTGACGGTACCTTGTTTTGTTTTTCAGGTCAGCAGGGATGGGTTTCTGTATTGTTGTAGTCTTTTAAGGATTTCTCCCAGTGGTAGCTGGACTGACCTTGATCTTGCTGCTCAGGCTGGTTAGTTTGCCGTAATTTCATAGCTTCCATTGTTTTCTCTGTAATTACTCCTTTGGCCAATAGGTCTTTCACTGCTTCAGTCAATGAGTTGTATGTTTGTTGACCAGTTGAAAGGAGCACCGTCAGCCTGGCTGGATAGGGTGTGCTAAGACAAATTTTTGTGACCGTAAAGCTGGGAATAATGAACTATATTCTCTTCGCTGTTTTTGTGTGTGTGGGGCATAGTCGTTATCAAATATTAAATGACTATGTCTCAACAGCACCTTGCCTTTCTGCCAAGCTTTTCGGAGAAGAAGCTCCTTTGTTTGAAAGCTCAATAGCCAAATGACAAATGATCGAGGCCTTACTTTGGGACAGGAAGGTTTAGGGACAAGTGCTCTATGGGCCCTTTCTATTTCTAATTGAAAGTCAGAGTCCAGGGCTAACACCAACTGGAGCAAGTAATCAGCGAAGGCAAGTATGTCATTACCTTCCGCCTTCTGGTATACCAAAAATGTGGAGGTTTTGTCTTGGCCACGGTTCTCTGTATCTTCTTGCCGCAGAGAAATTGCTAGTTGTTCTGTTGCCAGAGAGTGCACTGCCTCTAGATGATCCAACCGTTGTATTGGAGTTATTTGGGAGTCAGCTTCGGTCTTGCAGTGCTGTAAAGAGCTCAGTTCTGATCTGATGTTTTGAAGCGACTGGCGGACCTCCCCTGAAGTCCGATATCGCTTGGAGGATTACCTTGGAGTTTGCATCGGAGGTCATGCTCTTTTTCCCTTTATTTTGGATGGAGTAGCAATGGAGGCAGGCTTTTTAGATTCAGGCCCAGCATGAGTTTCGTTCTGCTGATCTGCATCATCCGACATGCGGTCTTCATGATCATCTGCAATGGGGAGATAGCAGTTCCGATTTTGCCTCACCATTCTGTTTGTTAGGACACCCGGCAAGGTCTAGAAAGGTTTTTAAATGTTTTAACCAGTTTTAATTTCTTTTAAGTGCCTTTTTAGATTTTTTGATGGACTCTCATGATCTCGGTGTTCACGCTGTCGAGAACGGAAGTCTGATGTGGTGTTTCTTGATTATGCCAAGGCCTTCAATTTGGTCCACCATGGGTTTTGATGGACTCCTTGCAGGAGCTTCGGGCCAATGAATGTATAAGAAACTAGATTGGCTCCTGGATTAATGACAGACATCAGAGAGTACTTATTAGGAATATTAGGGATTTTTCTCTGAGTGGAGACCAGTGACCAGTGGGGTTCCCCAGGATCGATTTTGTGGCCTCTACTGTTTAATGTGTTTGTACACAAAATACAGGTATCTGATGGGGTGTGGCTCTGTAAGAATGCAGATGATACAAAGTCGGAGCCATTGTGAATGATGAGGCATCAACACAAAAACTTCAGGATCAGTTGTACAGGTTAGAGGACTGGGCAAGAAGACACAAATGCAATTTAACCAGCGAAAGTGTTGGGTTATGCATTTCGGATATAAAAATGTTAAAGCTCAGTATCAAATTTATAGTAAATATATAATAAGTACAGAAGATGAAAAGGATTTGGGAGTTTTGTATCAGATACCCAACATTTGATAAGCATGATATAGAGATGACTAAACGTGCAAACAAAACAATACATAACATCTTAGAAACATAAAAAGTAGAAGTGTGAGTGTGTTGGTATCCTCTATAGGTCTCTGGTTAGCCTGTCCTGGAGAATGGTATGCCCTCAGTTCTCCACAAAATGTAGGAGGCTCTAAAGTGATAGAGAGGGTCCAAAGAAGACTAACAAAGAGAGTTAGAAAAGTAAAAATAAACAATACACTGAGAGACTGGAAAGCTTGGGGTTGTACTCAATGGCATATCGCAGAACTAGAGGTGGCCTCTGTTATGTTTATAATGCATTTAGAAATGAGATAGTGTGGGAGTCTGCTGGCCTGTGTAGGAAACAACAGCTTAGAGAAAAATAGGGCTCACCCATTTCAGTTAGCAGGTGAGATGTGTAGAACCACCAAAAGAGGCCGATGATTTAATCAGAGAATAGTTAAGTGTGGAATACACTTCCAAGTGAGGTAGTAGACTGCTCCTTCTTCCCGACCCTGTGTTTTTACTTATCGTTAGTTCCTTTCCCATGTCACCCTGGCTCCCACCCACACTCTTGCTTACCCTCCTTGACACCATCATAGTGTTTTGCTTTCCACTCTAACTGTTGCCACCCTTACCCCTGCAATCACTACATGCCCGTGCCGTGTACCTCTCTTACTCACCCTCTTGTGTCCCTCCTCACCCCTCCCATGCCCCGCCAAGCTCCTTCAATCAATAATTATATTCAAGGATGCTTCAAATACACACTGTAGTTATTGTTGCAAATGTTTATGTACTGTACTGCAGTTGCTAGACTTTTAGCTGCATACTCTTCATGGTCTTAGCCTAATGGCTTTTAATACTCTGTTTCATGTGTATTACAAACTTCCTGTGTATAATTACTGCTCTATGTAAATACTATGTAAGTGTGAATTCATTTTGTATATATTGATTACCCAATTATGATGTAACTGAGTATTCGAGTTTATGTATTGTTAACCTCCTTTCCAGGTCCATCTTGAAAATGAGCTTGCTCAATGATGTTCGCCTGGTTAAATAAAGATTTTGATTGATTGATTGATTGATTGATTGATTGAGTAGAGGCTGGTAGTATAACAACCTTTAAATCTCTACTTGATCAACATATGGGAGATAAAAATGGGTTTTGTCCACTAATAAGTGACAAGTCCTCCATGGCTCTTGCAGCTGTTTGGACTTGTAACCAAATCTATTAATCCATGAATCTATAAGAAAAGACAGCCAAGAAGGAGATTGAGGACTTGCTTTGGTCACTGGCTTCAGAGTGCACACCAATTGTTAAACGGAGGGCAGACAGTCTGATTTCAATACATGCTGAACTTAAAAACTGGCACAAAAAGTCAAAGAGGTTGAGATGACACAAATGGTGCTAAAGATACTTTGTGGCTTCAGGGTTTATTTTGTGTGTTTAGCCCTCAGGACACCCTGTATTTACTATAACCGCCTGCCCAATTTTAATATAACCCCCACTGCCCCTACTTGCTCTTGCCCTCAGTATATACCTGGTGGTAACTGGAAGTGGTCATATGATTCGCCTTCTGGATGCTTGGACCATTGGATCTGGCCTGAGGATGGAATCGTAGTAGGTGGCATGAGAGGACAGTAATTGGCAGGCTTCGCTTTCTTATTCGCTTGATGGTACTTTAATCCCCACTGACCTTCAACTGGAACTTTCCATAAGGTGGCAGCAACCGGGAGGATAATCAGTGTTGGGACACCTTCTGGTTCCTCTGTCTTCGTTGTAGTGGTGCATCCTCTCCTCAGTACCAGGCATTTTCATTTCCATGCATCAATAGGAAGTTGGCTCCATGTTCCTATTCCTTTTCTTTCTGTAAGCTACTTTTATCACCTTGGACCAGATTCAGGACAAGGAACAGAAGTCAATATTCTATTTATAATGCGGAATCAGACCCGCTTAACCATTGGGGAAGGAGACTTAGACTAAAGGTTGGAACACCATTTAAATGTCCCCACTCCTTGCATTATAGAGACTGTTTATGCAGGACTAACGAGCTTTGTCTGGATGCAATAGAAACATAGAAACATAGAATTTGATGGCAGATAAGGACTGCAAGGCCCAACCAGTCTGTCCTTTTCTCCCTCCTAACCAGAAAGCTTCAGATCCTACTTGATCTCTGGTCCCATCTCCTCTCTTGAACCACCAGGGTTCTCCTATGTCTATACCATGCAGTTCTGAACTCCCCCACCACCTCTGCTGGGAGGCTGTTCATTGTCTCCACACCCTTTTCATGAAGAAGTACTTTCAAGTTGCCCTTTAGTCTACTTCCTTCCAGTCTCATGTCATGTCCTCTTTTCTAGAGCCTCTTTACATCTGAAAATTCTGCCCTCCTGTGCCTTATTTATTCCCTTTAGGTACTTGGAAGTTCAATCATGTCGCTCTCTCTCTCTCCTCTACTCCATGGCATGCATTTGCATTCCTCCTCCACTCTTTCCTCCTATGATCTCTGGTGTAGGCTCTGTACCATATTTGTTGCTCTTCTTTGAACTGCCTCCACCTTATCTATGTCCTTTTGGAGATGTGGCCTCCAGAACTGGATGCAGAACTCCAAATGAGGCCTCACCAATTACCTTTGCAGTGGCATTACCACCTCCTTTCTCCTGCTGGTGATACCTCTCCCTATGCACCCTAGCATCCACTGGTTCTCCCCACCACCTTGGCACATTGCTTGGCCACCCTAGGTCATCAGATATAATCACTCCTAGATCTCTTTCCTGTTGTGTGGTCTCCAACAACACACCCCATCATGTAATCCTCCCTGGGTTTTTGTGCCCCAAGTGCATGATTTTGCACTTTTTCACATTATATCTTAGCTGCCACACTCTGGGCCATTCCTCCAGCTTAGCTAGATTGCTTCTATTTTCTCCACCTTCCTAGGCTGTCTGCCCTATTACAGATCTTGGTGTCATCTGCAAAGAGGCATACCTTTCCCATCAGCCCCTCTACAATATCACTGATGAAGATATTAAATAGTACTGGCCCAAGAACTGATCCCTGTGGCACCTCACTAGTCATCCTCCCTACCTCATATTTAGCTCTGTTTACCACCACCCACTCGTTCTATCCCTCAACCAATTTCCAACCCAGTTTACCACCCTGTGACCTAGTCCCAGGCTGCCCAACTTGTTCACCAGCCTCCTATGTGAACGGTGTCAAATGCTCACTGAAGTCAAGGTAGGCTACATCCACCGCCTCCTCCCTGATCCACCTCCTTGGTCACCCAGTCAAAGAAATCTATCAGATTTGTCTGACATGACTTTCCTGATGTGAATTCGTGTGTCTCAGATCTTGTGCTCCACTATCCTATCTTTTAGCAGTGTTTCCATTATTTTCCCCACTATTGAAGTCAGACTGACATGTCTGTAATTACCAGCCTCTTTTCTGCTTCCACTCTTGTGGAGGGGACTATATGGCCTCCTCTAGTCCTCAGAAACCTCCCCCATATCCAGAGACTTGCTGAACATTGATGTCAGTGGTGCAGCCAGTATCCCCTTAACTGCTTCAGTATTCTAGGGTGTATCCCATCTGGTCCCATTGCCTTGTCCACCTTTAGTTTAGTGAGTTCCTTTAGGATGGTCTCCTTTGTAAATGGACTGCTGTCCACCTTCTTACCAGTCATGAGTCTTAGCTGTGGTCCCTCCTTCCCTGTGAAAACTGACAGAATTATTTGTTCAGGATTGATGTCTTATCCTGGTTTCCTTTCACTCCCTCACCTTCCTCCCCATTTAGCCTAACAATACCCCTAGTCTTCCTTCTTTCACTATGTAATCGATAAAAGGTCTTGTCCCTTTCTTTTTTTTTATACTTTTCTTTTTTGCCCCTTCCTCGCTCGCTGGATTCCTTTCTTCAGGGATCTCCTAGGCTGTAGGTTCCCGTAGTCCCGCCAAGGTACCTCCTGGGTGCTTGGCTAGCTTTCCCCATCCTCCTGTGGTTTGCCCTCTCGACAGGGAGGAGGGGACCCCTCCTTAGTCCCCCTCTCACCCCTAGAGACTGTGTCGGAAGGCCTTTGAGCCCCATCTATGGATCCTGGTTAAGGTTTTCTCGGGACAGCTGGGTCCCGTCTTCATCGGAGCCCAGCGAGGTTTTTCGCTTTTCTCTGGTCCCAACCCTCGGACGCTGCACGCAGGAGGCCAAGGAGTGATGCATGTCACAATGTGCTAACGCCCGCCCCGCAGACATCTTCTCTCCTTATGCTGTCTCGCTGCACCTCCATCTGTGGTCACCACGTGGCGGTATTGCAGCGGACTCCTCGAGAGGAAGGGAGAGCAGCCCTGGGCACTCAGTTCTCCTCCCCAGCGGCCCTCCAGCCAGCCGAGTCCGTTCGGAACCGGTTGCTGGCCACGAAATGTAGTCCCTATTGCTGCGCTGGCGGGCCGGCCTATTGTCCCCTTTCTTAACCTCTTTTGCTGTCTTCCTCTGTCCTAGCCTTGGTGCCCCTGACCACTTTCCTGCCTCCCTTTGCTTCTCTAAATACTTTGCCCTGCCCTCTTCCTTCTATGACTTCTTATATTTTCTGAATGCTGCCGTTATTGCCTTTACTTTCACTGCCACTTCTTGTGTGAACCAAAGTGGTTTTCTTTTCCTCTTGCCTCTGTCTATTTTCCAAATGCAAAGGTTTGTCATCTCCCTGTGACTCCTATTAGATGGGCCCATACTTCCTCTAACTGCCCTTCTCCCTTTTTAGGGTGGCCCTGAGACACAACCCCATCTTTGTGAAGTCTGCCCTCTTGAAGTCCAGAACCCTCGCTTTATGTTGTATGACCTTGTTTCAGTACTCACACTGTGCGATGGTCACTGGACTCAAGTGGTCACCAACCCTGACATCTGCAATTCTGTCACCATTAGTTAGAACCAGGTCCAAAATTGCTCCTTCCTGGGTTGGTTCAAGCACTAGCTACTTGAGACATGCCCCTACTAGGAGTCCAGGATGTCTCTGCCCTGGTTATTGCAGGTGCTGAGATGGTCCACTCAATTTCTGGTAAATTGAAGTCGCCTACCAGCAACACCTTCCCTTTAACTGCCATCTTATGGATGGCTTCCAGTAGATCACTGTCCATATCCTCCCTTTGTGCAGGGGGTCTGCAGATTACACCATTTCATGTGGCTGTGCTACTGCCCATTTCTAGGGTGACCAACAGTGCCCCCGTAATCCCTGTGCTTCTGTTGCCTTTATGCCTTCCCTGATGTAGAGAGTCTCCCTCCGCTTTTTAACCCACTCTGTCTCTCCTGAACAAAGTGTAACCCAGTATAGCTACATCCCAGTGTAACCTCAGTGGCGCTATCCAAGCTACTACCTGCCTGCTTGGCTAGTAGCAGGTTAAGGGCCTGAGTTCTGAGCAGGTGCCTCCACCCAGAGGTCAGGGTTGATAGTGGTCAAGCTAAACTGGGCACAGCCCTCCGGGACACTGTAACCCCCTCTTTCCTTACTAGTGGCCAGAACAATACGCAATAATCACTTTCACAATACCCGATACACCCACACAAGTACTCACACTGTTTGCACTACCACCAGGGCTTTCCTCTGGCCCGGCCCTCAGGACCCTGTAAACAAGGTTATACACAGCAAATAACAGCAGTACAGTACTCTTGCACAAACTGGAACCACAGTCAGGGTAAATGCAAAAAGAGTTAGATCTGATTTATTTAGGAGCTTCAACAAGGGAGGGCGTAATCAGGTTAATTTGCTTAAAGGCTGTATCGATCAAACAGTTATGCATGCAGTTCAGGGTCCATAAACAGTCACACACTCTGGGTACCCAGATGGAAAATGGTGGGCTAGCCAGGAACGTTGCATCTGGTTGTGGCCCGTGAAAGAAGAATACAACATGCACAACACACACTAATTATAATCTGGAGCCGGAGGACTCAGTTCATGAAAAGAAAACAAGACAATCAGATGACACACTTTTAGATTAGGCAGTTGTTGCAGGGAGCTACCATGATGATTACTCACTATACCAAGACTGGACACAGGCTGGACGAAAAGTGAGACAGCAGCTGTTTAATCTGGAGTGCCAGGAGAAGCAGGGCCCACGATTCACGAGGCATTGTTCCTGTTCAAGCATGGAGCAGGGGCTGATCCCAAGCATGTCTCTTATCGGTGACTTTCTCTGTGCAGTGGGGTAGTCTGGCAGGGCCAGCGTGGCATAGCCCAGGCTGAATAGAGATGAGCGATGTATTCAGTCCAATTAGGCTGGATAAAGCTTCCAGCAAGCAGAACACAGTTCACGCGGTGGGAACCAAATCACGACCCCACTTTCAATACACAGCACATTTACATGTAAGGATTCTATGGTACCAGCAAGCTGAATACAGTTCACACAGTGGGGAACCACATCACAACCCACTTTAAATATACAGCACATTTACATGTAAGGAAATTCTACTGTACCAGGCAAACCTCTCTCCGGTCCACGATCGCAAAGTCTCTGCACAAACCGGGATTCAAAAGCAGCTGGAAATCCTGACAGGCTGATCGCATTCAGCAAATCTTCAGTCTTCTTCAGGTTAAAGCCTGGTCACAGTCTAGTGACTTAAATAGTCCTCACAACTTGGATTCAGTCCAATAAACTCTATTTTCCCTCTCAGGGACATCAGGCTGTCAGGCAGGCCAAAACTCAGCCCTTTCACAATTCTTCCATGCAAAACTACACAGAACTGTTGCTCAAAATCACTTGAGCTGTTACTTCTTCACTTCACAGCTCAAAACTGAAACTAGCTGCAGCAGCCTGGGAAATTCCCTAAGATCGAAAAGGTTTGGCTGGCTGATCCTCCTGTCAGTCACAACAAAGGCTCCCCTTCAGGTGCAGAAAGGCTCCAAAAGCCCAAAACTACAATTCCTACAGATTTTTACTCCAGACAGCTCCTGTAGTCCTGCTCCATTTTAGGTCACACCAGTACTGATTGGTCCAATTAGCAGTCCAAGACCAAGATAGTGGAGATAAACAAAACAGTCCTTGCTGCAAAGAAGGCAGGCTAGACAAACTACATTATCATTATCACTCTAAATGATTTTCAGCAAATAGTTACATCTTTCAACAGAGCTCCCTCTTAGATTACTTTTGACTGCAATCCAGGCAGCCCTTAAAGAGACAATACACAGAGGCTATACAGGTACTGTCTGGCAATCACATTTAAACTGCTAAAATGCAGGACACCAGCCTGGCAGTGAGCATTTAGGCAAGCTCAAGGAAGACTTTTAGGAACCCCATTTGTAGGGGGTTACACCTTCCCTGTCTGGTGAAAACTTGGCGTCCTCGTCAAGTCTGTACCATCATGCATCAGTTAACATAAACATATTACTTTACTATACATATTCACTACACTTCATGATACTATATCGATTCTGACAACACATTGTTCATATTTCACACAGGTAAATTGAGCATTACTGGGTAAGTTCATGAAATAGGGGTACCAATGTGCCTAATACTTTGTATGTTGATTTAAAAAAAATTAACAGCAGTCACTGCAGTCATGATTAGTAAATTTAAAAGATAGCCACACGTGCAGATACATTTCATAGTTTGAGAAACCTTAGTACACCATTTTATTTTATTCCAGGTCCAGCTCCAAAGCGTCACAGATTTTCCATAGCAAAATGTGACATGTAAAACCAGAGTACATTCCATTGCTTCTATGAAGACTTTATTTTAGTTGCACTTCAGTAAATTTATGTTGAAAACTGCCTCGGTGTTGTCTTTGTTAATGAAAACATTTTCACCCTAGTTTTTCATTGCATATTAAATTTCTGGTTCACTCAAAGTTTTGCATGGTGAATGCAACTGTGGTGTCCAAACAAACTGCATTTACATGTTCCTAAATTTTCAGCAAAACATCTAGCCTTTTTGAATGGGTGATTTTCTTTTGGGTTAGGGTCTTAAAAGTACTGTAGGACATTGGTTAAAGAGGGGTACAGGCAATTCTTTTTAACTTAAACAGTTGTGGGTGTCTACTGTTGCACATGCAACATTAGGTGTCCGTTGCATGTGCAACACTGAAGGTGCCTTTCTCTCACATCTGATATGGAGTTATCCCACAACATAGTACCTTTTTACTCTTGGGTCATAGTGTCTTGAAATGCTTAGTAAAATAAAGTAAAAGAAAAGTAAAATTTTTTCAAGCTAAACACCTGTTGTGTCCATGGCAGCATGTGCAATGTTTGGTGTCCCCATTACACGCACAACACTGAAGGAGATTTTTCAAATTCTTGCTAAGGAGTTATCTCATAATCTGGTTCCTTTTGACTCTTCAGTCACAGTGTCTTGAGAAGCTTATTAAAATTGATCTATTATGGATTTGAAAAATTGACCCTCATGTCACACTTTAGTAACCCCTTTTCATGGATTACTCTACTATACTGAATCAGGTAATAACTACTTGCACATAAACAATGCAAGAGGGGCCTTTCCCTATCAGCTAACTTGGGGCTAGAGGGGCAGGGGCACCATGGTGAGAGGAAAGACAAGTAACCTGGAGTTGGCTATCAAGCTCAATTTGGGCAGTGAGCTTGGTGAGACATAAACACCTTTTGTGCACCACATTGAGAGGCAAATCCACTGGCCTCCCGGAGAATCATAACTGAGGCATACTACTGGCGACAGCTCAGCCAGTCTTTCTGAGGGGACAACTACAGTCTCTGTACTCTCAGCACTGGTCTGGGGACTCTCATCACTTATGAGGGGTGCCTCTGCCTTTGTGGGAACTTCCAAACTTGGGGCACTGTCGGCTCCATGCTCTGCAGGCTCTGTTTCTATAACACTTGACTCATTTGCAAGGCTCAGGCACAGTCAAGCTTTGAGGCACTGAAGGGGTGGTCAGCACTCTCATAGTGTTCTTTAAGTTCTGGTATGTCACCAGAAAGTCTCAAACCCTCAGCCCCTTCTTCAGGCAAATCATACAGTTTCACAATACACAGAGACTCAGCATCTTCAAGCGTGATACTTTGCACTTCACCTTCTGGGAGCACTGGCTCCAAGGATGAAGCTAGGGGGGTAAGGCAGTCCAGAAGGCCCAGCTTCATCCCCACAATTTATCAGTGGGTTACTTCGAAACAGCTGACTCAGTTCATAAGAGGAGGTAATAGGCATGGTCTTATTCCCTTTGGTCAGAAGTGGACTGACAGTTACTATCATTCTGGGCCTGCTCGGAGAAAACCTCAAATCTGTGACCACTGGGGTAGGTTGGCTCTGTCTCTTTCTTGAAGCAGCACGAGTCACCAGCCTAGGGGGCTCAATTTCTGGGGGTTCAGCCTCAATCATTTTTTTAATACTTGCTTTATTTGAGATTTAAAACAGAGATATCTCAGAGTTTCCAAGTACATCCCCAAACATATATGTTTTACACAGTTGTCACATATTTAGGTAGGATGACAAGTTAAAAATCAGTAAGAATAATATCCCTTCATATCTCTTTCAGTAATAAAATATTAAGTGATTTGAACTCATCTTTCTTTTTTAATTATAACCATAAACAATGACAAATTACCAGGTTATTACTAACATAACTAGAAATCATCCTATCAATCTTTTAGATTGCCAGATTTATCATGGGAAACCCCCTTAAATAGGATCGAATTTTCCCCGTCCCTATCCGCTATTATCCCTTTGTTCCCGCTGGGCTTGTTCCAGTATCTCTTTTCTCTCTTTTGGTTCTATAATTTTCGGTCTCTTATCTCTATTAGGTCTACCAGTTTTCCTTTCCCTCATATAGAACCCATCTTGTCCATGTATTCTGGTGCTCCTGATTTAGCTGCTTGAGAGAAAAGATGATTTTCTCCATATCCATTATATTGTCTATTATTTTGGCCCACTCCCTCAGATCCGGACTACCTCTCACTCGCCATCTCTTAGTATTAGATTTCAAAGCTGTAATCACAGTATTAACCACAAGTACTTTGCCTCTCTCCTTTTATTTCTTGTGGAACAATACCCAAACCATGTGTTCAGGTTCCAGAGGTGTATGGACTTCAAAAAGTTTGGAAATATGTCGCCTGACTCCTCCCAGAAAGAAATAATATCCGGACAAGCCCAGAAGACATGTGCCTGGGATGCATTTCCCTTCCGCACTGCCTCCAACCCTCTGCACCCACCCTGGGCTGGAACGATCCAGTTGTGCAGGGACCAGGAAGAAACGGTCCTCACCCTCCAACCAAACTCCTTCCAAGTTGGAGAGGATCTAGTACTCCAAGTGCCTCTCCATACCTGGGGCCACTGTCGGTCTGTAAGAGAGATGTTCATGTCTCTCTCCCATCGTCCCTGATATATTGTGCAGAGGTACTGAGGTAATTTAAATAATTTCTATATAACATAGTGATCATAAGTTTAGCATTTGTTGCATTCCAAATCTGTTGGAACAGTATTTCCTCCCTCCTGACCACCCACCCCAGTTCCCTTCCCCAACTGATCATTTATATAATCTCTTAACTGATAATTTCTTATTTGATCTTGTGGGGCTATACCAAATTTTAATTGTACCATCTCAAAAGACATCAAGGAGAATCCATGGAAGAGTTGATATGGGGTATATAATCCTTTTCTTGCCTGTCTTAGGAACCAGTTATCTATTTTTTCCAGTGCGAAATTGAGATCAAAGGCCCACCATTTATGTTTCCATATTTGCTGTTTGGTATTACCTCTAATAATGCCCTTCTCCACCCCTCTAAAACTGCTGCCGTCCCTGAGTAAATTGTAGTTCCCTGTACCTTCCATCTCCAAACAGGGCCACCTGCAAGGGACCTCTCTAACTTCTGTTAAATCCAGCTTTTTCCAGTGGGAGGTGTATGCCTGGTTACCCCACAATAATGCAATCCTCATCTGAGATACTGTCCAATACCCCTGTAAGTGGGGAAAGCCAGGCCCCTTTGTTCTTGGGAAGAAATAACAGTTTTTTACCCTCAGTCACATTGCTCCCCACAAAAACTTGTAAACATTTTTGCCAGGATTCAAGATCTTTCTGAGACACAACACAGGGAACACACTGAAATAAAGTAGCCTGGGTAAGGCATTTATCTTTAATGCTTGATTTTTGGCATGCAAAGTTAGGGGAGCAGCGTCTATCTTTTAAAGTCTGCCTTTAATTGTTGCACTAGTGGGGATAATTCAATTCAAATAGGCTGGCCGTGTTTTTACTTATCTTGATTCTCAAGTACTTGATAGCTTCCATATCCCATTTCATTGGATATCTCTGCCTAATTTCAACAGACAGGGTGTAAAAAAACTAAGGACCTCGGTCTTACTCTTGTTCAAAGTATAACCTGAGAGTGAGGCATATTCCTCTATCTGCCCAAACACCTCTGGTAGTGAATTATCTGGGTCTGACAAGTAGAGTAGGACATCATCAGCATATAAAGCTAATTTTGTTCCCCCATTAAGATCCCCTGACACCTTCATTTTGTCTTATACTCTGAGGTAGGGGTTCTATGTAAAGGGCGAATAGTAGTGGCGAGAGGGCATCCTGCCTTGTTCCTCTTCCTAGTTGGACAGCCTCTGAGACACGACCTTTCCACGTGTATATGAGCCGAAGGGGACTTATATATCTTAAACAAAGCTCTCACAAATTGCTGTGGAAATCCAAACCAGGAAAGGACCTGGCCTAGAAAGGCCCAAGAGACTTTATCAAATGCCTTTTCGGCATCTAAAATCATGAGAAGGAGGGGTCTTTGTATGGTTAATCTGATCTATAACATGAGATGTTCTTCTCAAATTATCCTGAGCCTGATGCTCTGGAACAAAACCTGCTGATCCATTCCAATTAGACCTGGAAGGTATTGTTGTATTCTTTTGGCCAGAATGGAAGTAAAGATTTTATAGTCAGTATTTAGTAAGGAGATTGGTCGATATGAGGAGCATTTAGTAGGGTCCTTTCCGGTTTGGGGAGCACAGAAATCACTGCCCTAGACCATGAGGGGTATTTGCTTATCTTCTTTAAGCACAGCCTTATATAAGCCCAAGAGGCTTGGAAGTACCATCCTCTAAATGTCTTATAAAACTCCGATGGTAGCCCATCAGAAACCGGCATTTACCCATTTTAAGTCTTGAAAGTTCTGCATTCACCTCAGATTCCATAATAGGGGCTAACAATGACCTCATTTGTTCCTCTGATAACCCGGTAATGCCAGTCCCTCCAAAAAGCTTGTACTCTTTGTACACATGGTGTCTTATCTGGTGTATATAATTTGCCATAAAATAATTTGAAAACATTCGTTATCTCCCTTAACCCATGGACCATCGCTTTCCTGTGGGTGCCAAATTGAAGTTATTGTAGCTTTAGCCCTCTGCAGCGTAACCTACTAGCCAATAATTTTAATGATTTGGCCCACCCTCATAATATTATTGTCTTAAAAATGGAGCTTTGTTGACCTGGTAGTCTAATATATAATTTAGTTCTTTTTAAGTGTCTTCAGCTGTTTAGCCCTCGCTTTATCAATTTTACCTTTCTGGAGATCTTCCAGGTTTTTAATTTGTGTGGATAATATTAGTTTTTAGCTTCCTATCCTTTTTCTTTTGGATGCTATTGAAATAAATTTTCCCTCAGAACTGCTTTTGCAGCATCCCACCTCAGTCATTGCCTGAGACATAGCTTGGGGTAAATTCTCAGCCATGTAATTATCAAAGTTTCCTTAATGCTCTGCTTGACCTCTTGATCATTCTGCAATGATAGATTGAGTCACCAAAGGCATTTCTCTTGACATCTCCTATGTCAGTCCTCATGAAAAGAGGAGCATGGTCAGAAAGACCTATGTCCCCTACCCTGCTATCCTTTACTCTGTGCATGTCTTCCCAGGAACAGAAAATAATCTAGCCTGGAATACATCTGGTGCGTGGCTGAAAAAGTATAATTCCTCCTTTACCATTAAAATACCTCCAAGATCTTGGAAACCCAGCTTCTTCACCAATTTCTGCACCTTCCTTGCTGTCCCATGTATTGCTCTTGGTATTTGTGATGTGGTATCTAGAGCAGGGTTCAGCGCTAAATTAAGATCTCCCCACATATTAAGGTACCCTCAGCCCAATTCAGTAGGGTAGTCAAAAGGTCCTATATTCTTGATATCTGGAGCCCGATGGGAAATACACAGAGGCCAGAGTGATCATCGTTCCCCCAATCTACCTTTCATCAGAGCGTAGCAACCATCTTTATCTGCCAATATCTCCATCTTTTAAAAATTAGTTTTGCTGGAACCAGAATCACCGTCCTCCTTCTTCTACCTTTTTAAACAAGGATGCCACCATGTCCCCAAACCCAAATTTCAACAGTTTGGCATGTTCTTGTTTGACAAATGCGTTTCTTGTAAAAAAAAATAAAGTCAGCTGAGGTTTCTTTATAAAACTCATAACTTTCTTACGTTTAACAGGGTTGGTAAGGCCGTTCACGTTATAGGAACAGAACAGTGAGCCCGTCTCAGCCATCACTCCTGAAAATAAGATAAAAGCAGGCTTTCATGAAGCCATTACCTGAGTGCCCTATTAATCTGTTTCCCAGATCACGCTAAAGTCATTTGTCTGAACATCATTTGTACATTTAGAATGATAAGAATTACCTGGTAAAAGTAAAATTGAATCCCCAATATTTCTATCAACATTAACAGCCAACATGGCTCCTATCCAACATCTTGAACAAAGATAATAGACTTCAAGGTAGAAGATTCATAATATTGAATATCTTTTACCTTCACACCTCCTTCCTGTGGGTCTTAATGAAAGTGGAGAGTAAGGTGAGGTACACTTGCCCTGAAACAGAAGCCCTCACCTGGAGCTGCCCTGTAAGAGTGCTCGGCTCCATGTAGCTATCAAGGGGAGGTGGAAGCCCCACCTTGACCTTTTATGAGTTGCAATGAGCTGGGAGAAAAAGAAGATGATCAGATGCAAAGGAATAACCCTCAGCAATTAGCAACTAAAGAAAACTAGCAAGAAAGGAAAACAAGAAAAAAACAACACAGAGCGGATAATTCTTGGTCTCTTATCCCATAGACAGACAACCTTTGACCTGTTTTGGTCTCGTATGCTCTTTCACTTGATGGGGTATGGGCCAGGAATAAGTGGTCAGCGCCCGTCAGACACCACTGGTTGCCTCCCGAGCAAGCCAGCGTCCTCTGCAGGAGTCATGGCCGCAAGCCAGTATCCATGTAACATTTAGGGGACCATTTGCATTCTACCTCCAGGGATTGTTCTTATAAATGTATATTTTTCCTCAAATTTTCCCTTTTCATGTTAGGGTAAGTCTACCCGTGGGAAATGAGCCTCTTTTATTTGGGCTGACCCATGCAGCGTCTTGCCTAGCTTCCAGTTCAGTGGGTCCCAGTCATCCCGAGTGCTATCAGGCCCCCAGTGCAAGCCAACCCATCCATTGTGGTTTTAATTTTCCATTTTATGTTTAGGCCACTGCATGGTCTATTTAGCCCTGATCTTCAGAGCTAGAGTTATGGTCGCTAGTTGGAGCTCATTCCCACTGAGCACACTGTTCCCCACTGCATTATTTTTCCTCCCTAAGGTAGTTGGCTCCGTAACTCGCACTGCGATGCTTCGGTCACCAACCGCTTAGGCGAGGGCCCCTACAGTGCCCCCAGACACCGATGGCTCCCTAGCCCTACCCTTTCAAATAAACATCCGTTTGTTAAACATTTCTCAGGTTTTAAGTAAAACCCAAAACTATATATTGTTCTGGTAACAATTTAAGAAAAGAAAGTTCCTTTATCTTCACCAGCAACTTGCCATTTCCATAGTAATAGTCCCAGTCCACCACAAGGCTCTGATTACTTAAGTCCCGATAAGCGGCTGCCATTTCAGGTGCCTCCTTCATCTTCCAGCAGGTCCTGTAGCTGTGAAACTGAACTACCCGCGTCCTCTCGAACCACCTGGTGCTCTGAGCTTTTATCCACGGGCCTTTTCATTCCAATAGTGTTCCAGAGCAGAAGTGTCCCCTCTCCTTCACCCCTTGACTTTTGGGACCTGCTATTGCCCAGTTTTATTTTGTAATTGTCTCCGATTTTGTTCTGTAGGCAAGCAGGGTATGTTGATATCCAGTGTGTAGAAACTCCTCTGCTGCTTCTAGCTCTTAGGCGAATGGGGCCTTTCTCTGTCATTATCTTTAGCCGAGCAGGATATTCCACAAATGCCTTGTGGTTCTTCTGTTGCAACAGCTTCACCACTGCCAGAACCTGTCTCCTTTATTTAGCAATTGGGGTGAGCAGTCCTGATCAAAATACAAATGCACATCTCCAAATTAATTACTTTTTCCCCTAGGCTAACATTAAAATCTCTTCTTTTACCAGGTAATATAAGAAGGCTATCACTATGGAGTGTGGTCTTGCCTTCAGTCTCTAGACGAGGATTAAGGATCTGTGGGCCCATATTATATTTAGTGCTTTATCTTGTGGGAGGTTCAGGATTTCGTGTAGAAAAGAGCTCATGAATTCCACCATATTTTAGGACTCTGTACCTTCGGTAAACCATGTATTCGAATATTGTTCGGCAATTTCTATTTTCAAGCTCCTCCAGCTTTTGCTCTAGCTTATTTGCCCTTTGGTGAAGATCTAAAAGCGCGTGTTGTGGCATCTGTGGTAAGTATAATCCAACATCGTGGTCTCTAAACTTGTCGTTTCTGCACTAAATCCGCACTATCTTGTTTTTGGCTGGAACATTTTATCAAGGTTTCATTCATGTTTTAAAGTGGAACAGAGTTGCTTAGATGTTATAGTGCAGTCTTCCCCCCTTGGCTCTCGCCTCTGTATCGCTGTGCTTACTCCATCGTTAGTTGGGCCAGCGCCATGGGCCTAAATCTGTCAGCGTTTCTGCTCACTACGTCCCTTAGGTAATTTCTTCCATTTTGTGTTTAGCTGGTATCAGGTAGTCTGTAATTCTACGTTTGATGACAGGATGGGTTTCTTGTTTGCAGATTTGAGCAGATTTAAGTCGGGTTGTAGCGAGCTTAAAGCTAAGCTGCCATACAGGAAATAGACCAGACTGAAGTCCAGCCTCAATCATGACTTGGCGATAGGTAGCAAGTGGTTTGGTACATGGTCTTGACAGCTTTGGAGTTGTTCTCTGCACCTTGTACACGGTAAATCATCCAACTTTCCAACTACTACATTGGGAAGATGGTACCACCGATCAGCAATTTTGTGTTTACCATGCAGTCTGAAATTAGCAGTAACAACACACAGTCTCCAGGTCGAAGCTCTTGAGCCTTTATTTTTATTATACCCTCTTTGATGGCTAGATTTCTCTTGGCGGCCATTGTCTGGGTCAGTTGATAGGATGGTTCAATTGAGCTTTCAGTTTTTGTACATATTGCAAGTAGTTTTCAGCTTGGACCCCATTTGGAGAGACCCCAAACAGACATCAACTGCAGCTGGGCCTCTCTCCCGAACATGAAGCAGTGAGGGAGAATCCAATAAGCATCATTTTTTGTCAATTATGCATGTAAAGGTGCTAAACTACTAGCTCCATTTATGCTTGTCTTTTGGGTGGAGGTGCCCAGCATGTCTAGAAGGGTGTGGTTAAAACATTCTGGTTGAGGTATCCCTGCAGGTGATAGGGGTGGTTCTTGACCGACTCCCATAAAGAGAGCATTTCTTTGACTAGCCGACTCTCAAAGTCTCTGCCTTGATCAGAATGAATCCGCTGGGGGGCACCATAGTGGATGAAGAATTGTCCACTAGCACCTTGGCCATGGTAGATGCCTTTCGATCTTTGGTGAGAAAAGCTTGTGCATACCGTGTGAAATGATCCGTAACCACTAACACATTGCCAACGTTCCGCTGATCAGGTTCTAAACACAAGAAGTCTATGCAGACTAGTTCCATGGGGGCTCTGTAGTAATAGTAACAAGGGCAGCCCTCTGAGGCAGGGGTTTTCTTTGCAGGCAGCGACTACAAGGCTTTACATGGTGCTCAACATCGGCCCCCATTTTGGGCCAGTAGAAGTGAGATTGTCCCAGGTCAAGGGTTCTGTCAATACCGAGGTGCCTCATGTGACTGTGGAGGATCGCAGTACCAAATCTTTAAAGGCCATGGGCAGGACCAATTGTTGCTTGTCTCTTTGCCACTATGATCTACTGCTCTCTATACAACAACTGATTGAGCAACTTTAATCTGGGGCCTTCTTTAAACAATAAAGCAGTTCGCAAGTCAGTGGAGCGTAACTTAGACACATTTTTCCCACACGCAGAGCATCAAGTGTTGGCTGAATCATAGGATCTTGGGATTGAGCCCACTGGAACTGTCGTTGTCAAACTGAGGTAGTGCTCTAATATCTAGAGCAGAGAAGTGGCAATAAGCAGCTGGTATGCAGGTGTCAGAAGGGCCCAAGCAATCTACTAAACAGTCCACTGTCTCTGCAGACATCTGTTCATCTCTATCAAACTTTTGGCACAATGCTCAAATTTCAGGTTCAGACAGCCTGACCCAAACAATCTTGGAAATGGGCCTTCATGATAGGGCCAGCATCAATATGGTTCAGGCCTGGTCTGTATTCAACAGCATAATCATAGGTTGATACGCAGAAAGCCACCGATGCTCCAGTGGCGCCTAACTTAGCTGAAGTCTGTACATAGGTCAATAGGTTATTGTCAGTCTTCACCAATATCTTTGCCCCATAGAGGTATTCATGAAACTGGTCAACTGATGGCCCATTTTAGCACAAGAAACTCCAACTTATGTACAGGGTAGTTTCGTTTGGATGGGGTCAAGCTCCTACTGAGTGAAAGCTACTGGTCTCAGGCCATCCTCATGGTCTTGATACAGCACCGCTCCTAGACCCTGCAGACTAGCATCCGTAAGCACATAGAGATTGTGGGGTCAGCATAGGTGAGGATGGGGGCATGGGTGAGCTGGTATATGATCTCATGGAAGGCTGCTTCACAGTCGGGCGTCCAGCAGGGCCTGAAGAGTTCACCTGGGTGGAAGTATAATTTTCTGCTTCTTTAATGGTCCCTTATTTGTATTTACAATTGGTAGGAGGGTAACCCTGGGAAAGGTCCAAGAGTGGGCGAATCACCTTGGAATAGTTTTTTATGAACCTGCGGTAAGACCACAGAACCCGAGGAAATGTTGTAGTTTTTCAGATTATGGGGCAGGGGCCAGGTGAGTCAGTGCTTCAACCTTACTGGGATCAGTCTCTATCCCTTTTGTAGATACTATATGCCATACTTCACGTGAGGTTTGGAAAAACTGGCACTTGTCAATAGACAGCTTGAGGCTGAAGTTTCCAGTCAGTCTAGGACTTTAAACAGTTGGTTCTCATGCTCCTCTAAGATGCTCCCAAACACAATGACTTCATCCAAGTACACAGGCATTCCAGCAAATTCATATCTCCACCGCATGTTCCATCAGTTGCTGACAGGTAGCTGGGGCACCGATATCCCTGTGGCATCCTCAGAAATCCTTAGAACCCCAACGGACAGATGAAGGCTGTTTTCTCACAGTCTTCGGGGCCATTGGATCTGGTAATATCTGCTGCGAAGATACAACACGAGAACCATTTGCTCCCATTCAAGCAATCCAGGGCATGTTGTATATGAGGCATAGTGTATTGGTCTGGGATGGTCCACCGTTCAGGATTTGATAATCAACACACATCCTCACAGATCCATTCTTCTTATGCACAATCACAATGGGAGAAGCGTGTGGGCTCCTGGATTCTGTATCATGCCAGCAGCGAGCAATTCCTGTAGGTGTCTTCTCACATCATCTATGTCTGCTGGGGCTAGGTCAGGACCTCTCGAAATGGTCATTCATCGTGCAGGCGTATGTGATGCTTTGCACCCTGGACACATCCCACATCCCATTCCTTCAATAAAACACTTGTTCTCTCTGGGCAAGTCCTTGCTAATTCTAGCCTTCCATTCAGCTGGCAGACGGTCACCAAGTCAAACAAGTCTGGGGTCACTCTCTCCTTCTCACCAGGGTGCTTGTTGCTGGGCAATACTGCAGTGTCTGCACAGTGTACCATAGCTAGGTGCACCTCTGTTCACCTGGATCTCCCAATCTGACACATTGTGAATCTGGACCATCACATGTCATGCATAGGCATGGACATGAGCAGGTAAGATGCTGAGCTTGACCAATAATTCTTCTGGCAATTTTCCATCACCTGGCACATCCAACATCAATATTTTGTTCTTGACATCTTTCCAAGGGTGGACCTCCTTGAATGGTACACTGGGCGTTAGGGGTCAGTACCACTGAATGGGATCCTTCTTCCACACAATCTCCACCAGTTCATCCTGGTCTACTTCATAGATACATAGATACATAGACAGTGTCAGCAGATAGGCCTATGGCCCACCCAGTCTGCCCATTTAAGTTTTAAGTTCAGTTTATGTTTTCCAGGAAGTCTGTTGCCCTTACCCTGATCTCCACAATTCCTTTATGTCTATCCCTTGCATTCTTAAATCCGTGATTGTTTCAGCCCCACCACTTCCTCTGGCAGGGTGTTCCACTTGTCCACCACCCGTTCTGTGAAGAAATTCTTCCCATGTTTCCTCTGAATCGTCCCTCCTCCAACTTCATCCCATGCCCTCTAGTCCTGGAACATCTTTTTCGCTTAAAAATAGTGCATTCCTGCACCCTGTTCCTCCTGTAAATACTTGTATGTCTCTATCATATCCCTCTCTCCCTCTTCTCCTCCAGGAGTACATGTTCAGTGCCTTCAACCTGTCCTCATAGGACTTGTGATGCAATCCATGCACCATCTTTGTTGCCCTCCTCTGAACCTTCTCTACCCTGTCTATGTCCTTACGTGAGTAAGGTCTCCAGAACTGCACAGTGTACTCCAGGTCGGCTCACTAGTGTCTTGTATGGTGGAATTATGACCTCCCTTTTCCTGCTGGTGATGCCCTGCCTATGCATCCCAGCATCCTATTTGCTTTTACCTGCTGCCTTGTCACACTGTTTCCCTGCCTTGAGGTCATCAGGAGATGATAACTCCAAGATCCCTTTCCTGCTTGGTGCATGCTATATCCTCACCCCCAACTGATATATTGTGCCAGGGTTTTTTGCCCCATATGCATTATCTTGCACTTCCTTGCATTGAATTTCAACTGCCAAACCCATGACCATTCTTCAAGTTTCTGCAGGTCCCTTCTCATTCTGTCTACACCCTCTGGTGTGTCTACTCTGTGACAGAGCTTTGTGTCATCAGCAAACAGTGAAATTCTGCCTTCTAGGTCCTGTGCAATGTCACTGATGAAGATATTGAATAGTACCGGTCCCAGCACTGATCCCTGTGGTACCCCACTGGTCACTCTTCCCTCTGTGGAGTGACAGCCATTTACCACCACCCTCTGTGTCCTGCCACCCAGCCAGTTACCTACCACTGCACTACTGTCCTGCCCACACCCATATTCCCCAGTTTGTGCAATAGTCTTCTATGTGGCACAGTGTCAAGGCCTTGCTGAAGTCCAGATAGGCCATGTCCACTGCCTCCTGATCCACCTCCTAGTCACCCAGTCAAAATTCAATGAGGTTGGTCTGACATGCCTTCCCCTGGTGAAACCATGCTGCTTGGGTCTTGTAGTCCATTGACAACCAGATGTTCCACCAATCTCTCCTTCAGTAGTGCTTCCATGATCTTCCCACCACCGAGGTGAGGCTGACTGGTCTGTAGTTCCCCGCTTCCTCTTTGTTCCCACTTTTGTATAAGGGGACTACATCCTATCCTCCAGTTCCTTGGGTACCTCCCCTGCTTTCGATGGCTAAACAGGATAGCAAGAGGTTCAGCCACCATCTCTTAGTTCTTTAAGGACCCTGGGTGCACCCCATCTGGCCCCATTGCTTTATCAACTCTTATTACTTCCAGTTCCTTCAGGACCTTTTCGCTGTAAAGGACTTGTGTCCATTTCTGCACCATTCTCACCCCTTGTACTCCATTCAGACCCATTACTCCTCTTCCTTAGTAAAGACTGAGCAGAATACCTGTTCAATATGTCAGCTTTACTGTTGTCATCCTCCACACAGCCCCCATCCTCCCCCTTCAGTCTCACTATCCCTCCATTTGCCTTTCTTTTTCATTTATGTACCTGTAAAGGTTTTGTCCCTCCACCCACTGATTTTGCAATGTGTTCTTCTGTCTGAGCTTTGGCTTCCCTTACTGACCTCCCTGCCTCCTTTGCTTCTCCTGGTACTTCTCCCTATCCCCTTCTGCCTGTGTCTTTTTGTATTGCCCGAATGCAATCTTTTTGGCTTTCACCTTTCTTTGCTCTCTTTAGAAAACCATTGGTCTCCTCTTCCTTTTCCTCTTGCTAACCTGCTTAATACATAATTCTGTTGCTCTTGTAATCCCCATTTTAAATACTTCCCACTGTTCCTCAACCCCTGATTCCTGCCCCATTCCCTTAATGCCTCTTTCAAGTATCTCCCATTTTCCCAAAGTTTGCCCTCTAAAATCCAGGATCGTGTTTTTGTGGTTTGGTTCTGCTCTTTCTGTGATTTCAAACCACAGTGACTGGTGGTCACTGTTCCCCAGGTGCTCCCCCACTCTTACCCCCATCACACTGTCCCTGTTTGTGAGCACAAGGTCCAGTATTGCCTTCTGCGAATTGGTTCCATGACCAGTTGCTTGAGGAAGGCACCCTGAAGGAGTCCAGGATAAATCTGCTCCTAGTTGATGCTGCTGCTGGGATGCTCCAGTCCACATCTGGAATATTGAAGTCTCCAACCAGTACTACCTCACCTTTGTCTGCCATCCTCTGGATGGCTAGCATCAACTCCTATCTGTTTCTTCCTCCTGGGCTGGTGGTCTATAGACCACACCTGCGGGATGGCTGGCCCCATTTTCCTTTCAGCTTAACCCACAGCATCTCTCCCCATTTTGTTCCTCCTGGATCTCCAGTGGCCCTTATGTCATTTTCACATACAGTGCCACTCCTCCTCCCTTCCTGCCTGCCCTGTCTCTTCTGAATATGTTGTAGCCAGGTATGGCCAACTCCCATTTGTGGTTATCATTACACCAGGTTTCAGTGATGGCCACAATGTCCAGATCTGACTGCACCGTGACAGCCTCCAGATCTTCCATCTTGTTGCTAAGGCTCCTGGCATTTGCACTGACTTTCCATGATTTGACCTCCTAGACTGTTTCACTGTTCTACTCCAGCCCCTTCCTTGGTTGTCCTTTATCAGTGGTTCACCTTGCTGTCTGCCTTTCTGCTGAATTTGCCCCTATTCTGCCTATCCACCTCCTGGGCACTAATCTCCATCTTTTGCACTTGGCTAACCTCCACATCCTTTCCTTCCATTTCTCTGGGTTCCTTCCTCAGGTTTCTGTTGCAAATCATAGGACCTCTTGATCAGAGCGAATTCTCAGGGCGCTCCCAGTTAATCGCCTTGTTTCTCATGACAGAGTTGCACCAGTCTCCCAAACATATGGGCGTTGTCCCAGTTACCAGGGGACCCCATCATACAGTTTGGTGGGGGACACACTAGGCCAATGTCTCTACTCGGCTCCTCTACACTAGTTATAGTTGCAGGAAAAAGACAACCAGAGGCAGACATACCCTAGGTAGGGATAAGACTTGTCGCTCAGGCCCCACACATGTAGGCCTTCCAGGGATTGCAAAGGCACATCAGATAAGTGTTTGTCATACCAGTCCAGGAATACAATGATCACTTGTGACCCACTGTCAAGCACAGCCCAGTATGAATACTATTCACAGTCACTGTAGTCTCCATTGAAGGGCCCTATTTTTGGACCAGTCTGGAGAGGCAGTAGCAGAGCCTGGACAGATGATTTAGCCACAAAGAAATTTGAGTTAGGGTTTCTTGAACCCTCACTGTAGTCATTCGGGCACCTCTTGGCCATTGATTTGCTTTTCAAGCTCCTTGGAGTCTGTTTACTACTCTTTTCTAAGTCCTTCCGAGACCGGCATTCTCTTCATATGGCCATCCTTTTCCACAGTTGTGACAAATGATAGACTCTGGGTCATCCAGGGAGAGAACATTGTATGAGGAACTGAAGCAGTAGTAAGAGATTGGGATCTAGTATCTGCTTGCAGTGGTGAGAGTGGTGCAACGTGTCTTAACAGTTCCTTTAGAGTGGCAGTCAATCCGGTGATCTCAGCCTTACAGCCACCCTCGGTAGCGGATGCCTGAGGTGCACCCCACCCCATGGCAGTCACATCCTGAAAGGGACCAGAATCTTGTTCCATGGGGAAACCCTTGCAGAGTACACATCTTCAACTCTCAGACTTCCTTTAGTAGCTTGTCTTTCCAATGCTGGGCCCAGGGCGGAAGTCCTTTGCATTCTCAGAGTGCTGTAAGTGTCAACCATTGCTTCTGAGCCTCACTTGGCTGATCACTGTTAGTCACTTTGCACAGCAGCAGATATGGGTGCAATTTGCCCATGGGGTTACCTATGGTCAACCCTGAATTTATTTCATTAGTTCATCATAGGAGGGCGATTCAGTCGGGTGGAAGGCGCTACTGAAGCAGTAACAATTCTGAAATGGAGCAGACTTAAGGATCCATCCAGCCTAATTCGGACCAAATTTATTTGACGGCAAACTACTCTTTCTAAGGCACTCTGTAGCAGCTTTTGAAGCCGAGGTACATACACAGACAATGGCTCCTATGTTCTGCTGAGTGTTTGTTACTCTCCACCACAGATCCTCATCTAAACTGGCTCCCATACAGATTCTCCAATGCAGCAAGATAGTCCTGTGCAGTTGCTTTGGGTTATTGGCCTGCTTGACATGGATGGTAGCCAGGGCAGGACCTCGAGGCTCTCACTCAACCTCTTTTGTTTATCTGCTTCTAAGCATTGCCATTCAAGTACTAGAGGGCAACATAGTCTATCCAGGTCTCCAGTCATCCTCCCCTGGGGTGGGGAGGAGCCTTGGTAGGAGTCATGACTAATGGCAGGTACAGATATAGCGGCCAGCATTGACACAAGCACAGAGGGTGAGGCAGTAACAGGTGCTGGGTGGGAGGGGTGTTGGGGAAGGAACACCCCAGGTGGCAGGAATAGTTTCTTACAGTCCTCTACAGTTTTCCCTTCCTCCAGCAACAACTTAGCAAATTTCTCCTCAAAAGCCTCAGATAATGGTGGAGCTCATCCTCCCCAGGGTCTTTACTGTCTTTTTGTTATCACACTCCAGGCAGCTGGAACCCCTTCTGGAGCAATAGTCTGTGGCACTTTAGAGCTGTCCACGAGGTCACTACACTCTACTAAGGCTATGAAAGTTTGGGTGATCAAATCAGCCTGCCGACCCACCACCACAGGGTTTTTAAACATTCAACTTGGAGAGTACTCCTCTACAAAGTCCTTACTGGTACCAGTGGAATATCCAGTATAAGCAGAGCATTTTGGGGTCAATCTCCTGCCCAGTACACCACCCACCAACTGGTGCATAGCCATTTCTACTGGAGCAGCCATTAATCTTTAACAATAATTTGTAATTTTGGCCATTAGAAGGCACAAAATCCCAGCAGTGATCCTCCAAAATGTAACCACTAGGTGGCACTATCCCAAGGGCTACTACCCCTGCCTGCTTGACTAGTAGCAGGTTAAGGGCCTGAGTTCTGAAATGGGTGCCTCCACCCAGAGGTCAGGGTTGGCAGTGGTCAAGCTAACCTGGGCACAGCCCTCCAGGACACTGTAACCCCCTCTTTCCTTACTAGTGCCAGGAACGATACACAATAATCACTTTCATACCCCTGATACACCACACAAGTACCCACACTGTTTGCACTTATCACCAGGGCTTTCCTCTGGCTCGGCCTTAGGGGCCCCTGTAAAACAAGGTTATACACAGCAAATAACAGCAGTATAGTACTCTTGCTAAACTGGAACCACAGTCAGGTAAATGCAAAAAGAGTTAGAGCTGACTTATTTAAGGGACTTGAACAAGGGAGGCGTAATCAGGTTAATTTGCTTAAAGGCTGTATCAATCAAACAGTTGTGCATGCACTTCAGGGTCCATAAACAGTCACACACCCTGGGTACTCAGATGGAGAATGGTGGCTAGCCAGGAAAGTTGCAGATGGTTGGGGCCCTGTGATGGAAGGAAAACAACATGCACAACACACACTATTTGTAATCTGGAGCCGTAGGCTCATTTCGTGAAAAGAAAAACAACAAGACAGTCAGATGACACACTTTTAGATTAGACTGTTGTTCTAGGGAGCTACCCTGATGATTACTCACTATACCCAAGACTGGACACAGGCTGTATGAAAATCGAGACAGCAGGTGGTTAATCTGGAGTGCCAGGAGAAGCAGGGCCACATGAATTGCAGAGGCCATTCCAGTTTAAGCGTGGAGCAGGGGCTGATCCCCAGGCAAGTCTCTCATTGATGGCTTCTCCGCAGCGGGTATCTGACTGGGCCAGTATGGCAAGACCCAGGCCAAATGAAGAAAATTCAGATGCAGTCCGTTTTGGGCTGGATACAGCTTCCAGCAAGCAGAAGACCGCTCGTACAGTAGGGAATCAAATCACAACCCACTAACAGCTCATAGCACATTTACATGTAAGGAAATGTTACTGTCCCAGGCAAACATCTCTCCGGTCACATACGCAAAGTCTCTGCACACACCGGGAACTCAGAGGTGGCTGGAAGTCCAGACAGGCCGATCGCATTCAGCAAATCTTCGGTCATCTTCAGGTTAAAGCCTGGTCACAGTCCAGTGGCTTAAACAGTCCTCACAACTCAGATCCAGTCTGAATAAACTCTGTTTTCCTCTCAGGGACAGCAGGCAGATATGCAGGTCAAACTCAGCCCTTTCACGGTTCTCCTATGCAAAACTACACAGAACTACTGACCAAATCACTTGAGCTGTTCTCATCTCACTTCCCAGCTCAGAACTGAAAACCAGCTGCAGCAGCCTGGGAAATTCCCAAGATCCGAAAGGTTTGGTTGGCTGATCCTCCTGTCAGTCACAACAAAGGCTCCCTGTCAGGTGCAAAAGGCACCAAAAGCCCAAAGCTACAATTCCTACAGATTTTGACTCTAGACAGCTCATGTAGTCTTGCATCATTTTAGGTCCCACCAGTACTGATTGGTCCAATTTGCAGTCTAGGACCAAGATAGTGGAGATAAACAAAATGGTCCTTGCTGCAAAGAAGTCAGGCTAGAAAAACTACATTATCATTATCATTCTAAATGATTTTTAGCAAATAGTTACATCTTTCAGCAGAGTTCCCTCTCAGATTACTTTTGACTGCAATTCAGGCAGCTCTTAAAGAGACAGTACACAGAGGCTATACAGGCACTCTCTAGCAATCACATTTAAACTGCTAGAACGCAGGACACCAGCCTAGCAGTGAGCATTTAGGCAAGCTCGAGGAAGACTTTTGGGAAACCCCATTTGTAGGGGTTACAAAACATTTCTGAAATGTGGTCTTAGTCATCCCCCTCGTTAACTGGTAGGTGACCCGTGTAAGAAGGTTCAGTGCAACAATGTCTTCACAGCCCAACCACCATGGGAGTGAAGACCAAACAACACAGTGAGTGAGCTCGGGGATGGTGGGTGGGCATGTGAATGAACAGTGAAGACTCCGTCCAAAAGGATCAATAATTACTCTAGGCACGTAATTTCCATATCTTCCTGGACTAAAGGTCTTCACCATTCATTCACACTAGTGGGAGAGTACTGAGCTAAACACCTATCCCCAAGCAGGGTGGCAGGAGATTGAGCTCGCTCAAGACAGAAGTCCATTAAGGATAGATCTACCAGAGGATGTATGCTGTCTGGCATGCATGTCAGAGCATAGTGCTTTATGAAGGTGCACTGAACTCCAAGTAGCCTACAGATGTCTGCAAGGGGTACATTAGGAATTCTGCCAGGAAGCTTACTACCACTCTAGTAGAGTGGGCATAAACCTGGCCTTCTAGCTTGACCTGCACCATTGAGTAGCAGTGTTGGAGACAGGCTACGAACCATGCAGAGATACATTGATGAAGACAGGCTGACCCAGCCAGGTCGCACTGAGGGAAATGAAGAACTGTTTAGATTGATGGATCTCTTTAGTTCTGTCAAAGTAGAACCACAAAGCTCTTTCAACATCCAGGGAGAGATGAAAAATTACTCACCTTAGTAACTGTGTTTCTTCTAATGGAATCTTGCTGTATTCTGACATTATGCAGTTAGCCTCAGCAGTTGAAGTGCTCCGGAGAGGAAAGAGTTAACTCTATGCCAGAGCATAGAACGTTGAGCTTGAGCTCAGTTTAAACCTCTGTCTGCTGCACTTGAAGTGTAACCATCAGATTCTTACGAGCTAATACTAACTACACCTGCTAAGTGGAAATTGTAAAACTATTAATCAAAAGCAACCAAATATTTTGGGTTCCAAAAACTCAAGTCAAGAACTCCAAAACAAAAACTAGGTGGTGAACAAACATAACTATAAAAACAATATAACATAACCCACTCCCCTCTTTATATAGGGAGAGTGCCAAGTGCACCCCTGAGGTGAACACTGCTCCTGCCAGACCACTTCCCAAAAAACAGGTTCTGAAAGGAGGCAGGGAGGGAGGTCAGAATACAGCAAGACTCCATCAGAAGAAACACAATTACTAAGGTGAGTAATTTTTCTTCAAACAATATGAAGTCTTGCTGTATTCTGACATTATGTAGACTACCAAGCAGTACCTTCTTGGAGGAGGGTACCAAACTTATTTTGGGAATAGGCTCTGCAGTACTGCTGTAACAAACTTAGCATCACTCCTAGCCTGGATATCCTGGAGAGTAAAGCTTGGTGAATGTATGGACTGTTTTCCAGGTGGCTGCTTTGCTTATCTCTAGTAAAGGTATATCTCTGGCAGCAGTCAGAGAAGCAGCTGTACCTCAAGTTGAATGAGCCCTCAGGCCTGAGGGGGTACTTGCCTAGCTTTTCATAGCAGAATTGTATACAAGAGACAATCCACCTGGCAATAGTTCTCTTAGTAGCTGGTTTATCTTTTCCCACTTCACCATAAGTGAGAAACAACTGAGGACAGTCAAACCTAAATGCCTTAGTACGCCAGTGTAGTAGCTATGTGCCCTCTTAACATCTAAACTGTGTAATCTTCTCTCCTGATGAAGAATGATCAGTGAAGAACACAGGAAGAGACATGGACTGGTTCAGATGAAAATCTGAAACCACTTTGGTAAGAACCTCCTGTTGGTTCTAAGGACCACCTTATCTCTATGGAATGAGATAAAATCAGACTCCACTGACAGCTTATAATTCACTGATATGCCAGGCAGAGGTAATAGCTACCAGGAACACAGCTTTCCAAGTCAAGTACTTAAGTTCTGCTAAGGCCAATGGCTCAAAAGGTGGTTGCATAAGCTGAGCAATGCAAACAGGAAACAGACTGGAGGTGGAGGTTTCAGGAGGGGCAGAGGGAGGATGGAAGTATAAGAAATCTGGGTGGGGTTTGACAAAGGGGATCAGGGATAAGTGGTGGAGGTGGTGTTAGTAAATGCCAGGAGCTTGGGAAACAAGTTGCCAGAGTTCCAGGCCATGCTGTTCGGGGGTGGATGTGGCTGGGTCACGGAGAAGTGGGCCAACAAAAACCATGACTGGGACCTAAACGTGTGGGGTACACTATGCTTAGGAAGGTTAGAAAGGAGGGTAGGGGTGGAGTGGCTATGTTCATTAGAGATGACATAGAAATTGCTAGGGTAGAAGAGGCAGAGGGAAACATGGAGGCCTTATGGGTCACCTTACAAACCCCAGCAGGAGATAAGGTCAAGCTGGGTGTAGTATATAGGCCCCCGGGATGGGTGATGTTCTGGAGGATGGTTTGCTGGACAACATCATTGCCCAGTGTGGACCAAAAGGGGAAGGAGTGGTGTTGATGGGGACCTTAACATGCCAGGCACAACTGGGGAACCATGTCATCTAAGGTGGCCAAGGAGCAGAGGCTGCTGGACTGCTTCCAGGATGTGTTCTTAACATAGCATGTGATGGAGCCCACAAGGGAGGGGCATGTCCTGGACGTGGTTCTGGCAGATGGGGATCTGGTAAGGGACCTGGTTGTAGAGGATCCCTGACTGGGGCGACCACAATACTGTCTGGTTTCAAATAAGCATGGTGGGATGGGGGTGAGATCTAGGACACTGGCAGTGGACTTCAGGGGGCAGACTTTGTGGACATGGGAAACATTCTCAAGGATCACTTGAAGGGATTACATCAATAACAAATGTGGAGAGAGAGATGGGAGGTCATAAAACAGGGACTTCATGAAGCAGTCAGGACCTGCGCTAAGGTGAAACGTAAGGGAGCAACGTCACATAAACCATGCTGGTGGTCCAGTGAGGTTCAGGTAGTGGTCAGAGAAAAGAAGGTGGCCTACAAAAATATAAAACAACAAGAAGATAGGGATAAGGAAATGTACCATCTTGTATCTAGAAAAGTCACCCGATGGTGAGGGGCAAAGTACAGTAAGAAGCAGCAGCTGGCACAGGGATACATGGAGGGAAAAGGGGTTCTTCGGTACATTGGGGAGTGGAGAAAAACTAAGGGCCATCTCAGAGATTGAGATCAGAAGGAGGGTGGGTGGAAGAGGCGAGGGACCAGGCAGAGGTATTAAGCAGTACTTCGCCTCTGTGTTCACTAGGGGAGGATGGGAAATCTACAAAGCAAGGCATGATGGGGATAGAAGCGGCAGTGGTGGGATCAGGGAGCAACAGAAATGGAGCAAGAGGAAGGAGAGGTACCCCAGGGTGTCACATCAGGATGAGGATAAAAAGGCCAACAAGGTGGAGGGACGGATGATGCTATCTTCACTGAAAGGGTGTGGTTAGCCCTCAAGGCCCTAAAGAAAGACAAATCTCCTGGGCTGGATGGCATTCATCCGAGAGTACTATGGGAATTGGCGGACATACTGGCTGCACCCTGGCAGAGCTCTTCAACAGGTCACTTGAGACAGGGAGGTACCTAGGATTGGCAAGAGGCACATGTGATGCCAATCCATAAAAGGGTCGAGGAAAGTACCAGGAACTCATAGACCCATCAGTTTGACCTCGATAGTGGGAAAATTAATGGAGTATACTAAAGGAACGATTGGGGGTGTACTGGAGGAGGTGGGAGGTCTGGATAGTCGGCAACATGAGTTTGTGCCAGGTAGATCACGTCAAACCAATCTTGTGGAGTTCTACAAATGGGTAACATCAGAACTGGACAGGGAAAGCCTGTGGGTGTTATTCTTGGACTTCAGCAAGGCATTTGACTCTGTCCCCCACAATGGTCTGGTGGAGAAACTGATGTGGTTGGGAGTAGGCCTTTGATGGTCAGATGGATTGAAAACTGGCTAGCTGGATGCACCCAGAGAGTAGTGGTTGGGGAGCCTCGAACTCTAGAGAGGTCAGTAGTGGGGTACCGCAGGGCCTCGGTCCGGGTCCGATCCTGTCATCAGGGAGGGTATAGGGTGTGAAATGAGTCTCTTCGCTGATGACTCCAAGATGGGAGCAGTAGTTGAGGAGAAGAGGGAGGTTGGCCTGCAAGGGATCTGGACACCCTGGAAAGCTGGGCTCACACTTGGAAATTAAATTTCAATATCACCAAGTGCAAGGTGTTACATCTTGGGTGGGGAAACCCTAAACACAGGTACACCCTGGGAGGGAGGGCTGGAGGCCTCAATAGGGAAAGAGACCTAGGGGTCATGGTGGATGCGTGACTAACTCTGAGCAGTGCAGGAGAGTGGCTAGCAAGGCAAACAGGATGTTGGGATGCATCATAAGGGGATCACCTCTAGGAGCAGGGAAGTGATTCTGCCACTGTACAATGGACTGGTTAGACCACACCTTGAGTACTGTGTAGCAGTACTGGAGACCACACTTGAAGAGGGACATACAGCTCCTGGAAAGGGTACAGAGGAGGGCAACTAAGATGATACGAGGACTAGGGGATTTGACGATGAGAGGACAGACTTGAGGAGCTCTGCCTGTTTTCATTGGAGGAGAGGAGAGACGGGGAGACATGACTGAGGGTCTTCAAGTACCTCAAAGGGAAACAAATAGGCAAACATGGAGGCATCTTTAGACTAAAGCAGAGAGGTATCACCAGAGGGCATGGTTTGAAGTTGGAAGGTGGAAGGTGAGGGAAAAGAGGAGGAGGTTTTTCACTGAGAGGGTGGTGGACCCTTGGAATGCACTGCCTGGCGAGCTGGTTCAGATCCACAGTGGAGGGCTTCAAGAGAGGGTGTGACAGACACAGAAAGTGGATGCATCAGATGATGGTCTGGCCTAGGGGTGGGGATGGATGATAGGGGTTTCTGGAACACAAGTGTGGGGAGGGCCTCGGCACCCAACTAGGGATCTGAGGTTCGAGCAGACTCCGATAAACCGTAAGGCCTAATCTGCTGGCAATTAGTATGTTAGTATGTTAGTATTAAGATCCCAAGCAGGGTAGGATCCTTAAAAGGAGGATTGGTATGGAGCAATCCTTTCAAGAATTTACAGAAAACAGGATGAGATGCCAGTGAGGAAGCCTTCCCACTGACAGAAATGCAGAAACACCTGACAAGTGTACTTTCAAGGTAGCTGGTCTGAGGTCTAAGCCATTAAGATGAACTAAATAATCCAGAACTACAGACAAGTCAGCAGTATCTGGGGATATGTGCTTATTGGAACACCAAATGCTGAATCTTTTCCATTTGGAATTATAAGTTTTCTGGTGGCAGGTTTTGATAGACTTTGAGAATATCCAGAACCCCTGAAACATGCAGGCTTGCATATTCTAACTCTTCATGAGCCATACCTTGAGGTTGAGAGACCAAAGGTTGGGGTACCAAATCCTCCTGAGAGGAAGTTAACAGATTGGGATTCTTGGGAAGAGATCGGAAGCTGAACTGCTAGGGACAGCAATAGAGGATACCAAGGCTGCCTGGCCCAGTCTGGAGCAATCAGGATCACTTTGCAAGATTGTGACCTTATCTTGATCAGAACTTTGACTAATAGAGGAAAGTGGGAAAGGCATACAGAAATGTCCCTCCCAATCCAGAAGTAGAGCATCCAGGGGACTGAGCCCAAGACTGGGGGTCTGCAACAGAAGAGAGGAAGTTGGTGATAATCTGGGACTACAAAGAGATCTATCTCTGGAGTGCCTCAACCTTGAAAAAATCACTTTAACACTAAGGGATCCAGGCATCATTTGTGGTGGCCCTGAGAATCCTGCTCAGGACATCTGCTAGCACATTGTCCTTCCCTCAAAGGTGGACTGCTACCAGAGATGGCTGAAGTGAGTAAGCTAGGGACCATAATTTCATGGCTTCTGTGCATGAGACCATAGAGTGAGTGCATCCCTGCTTGTTGATGTACTACATGGTGGTGGTGTTGTCTGTCCTGACCTGAACCACCTTGTTCTGTAGTGAGTCCGAAAGCTTGTAGAGCCAGGTACACTGCCCTGAGTTCTAGAAGATTGATGTGAAGTAGAGACTCCTTAGGGGACTATCCCTGTGCTGTGAGGACTCCTAAGTGAGCTCCCCACCCCAGGAGAGAAACGTCTGTGGTTAGAGCCACAGAATGAGACTGGGTGATGAATGTGACTCCTTGTCTGAGGTTGTCCTGATCCAACCACCATTGGAGAGCCTGGATCAGAGTCTGAGTCACTGGAATTAGCTTGGTTAGAGGGTCTTTTCTGAGACCAAAGCCCTCAAGTGGAACTGGATGTCCCTCATCTGAAATCTAGCCCTTGTACCACTGCAGTGGAAGCTGCCATGTGGTCCAGGAGTTGAAGAAAATGACTTGTTGGTTGAGACACCAGAAGGCGAAGGAAGAAGCCAGGTCTATAAAGGGCTTTGCCCTTGTCAGAGGAGAAAGGCTCTTGCTTTGACAGTGTCCAACTCTACCCCTATGAAGGTCAAGAGTTGCACTGGTTCAAGAACTGATTTTGGAAGATTGAGGAGGAATCCTAGAGAAGTGAACAACTGCTGGGTCACTTGCAGGTTTGACTTGACTTGGTTTGGAGACTGTCCCACAATGAGCCAGTCGTCCAGGTATGGAAATATGGAAATGTTTTGTCTCCTTAGAAAGGCCACTACAACTGCTAGGCATTTTGTGAACACCCTTTGTGCTGATGTTAGGCTGAAGGGCATTGCTCTGAACTGATAATGGCCTGAAGGTAGTTCGAACCTGTGGTACTTTCTGTGGGAGCACCTGATGGGAATGTGAAAATAGGTCCTTGAGGTCCAGGGAGGCTAGCCAATCCCTGGCCTTAGAGAGGAAGAATTATTCCCAGAGTCACCATTTTGAATTTTGGCTTGACTAGGTGCTTGTTTAAGTATCTTAGATCTAGGATGGGTCACACTCTGTCTTTTTCAGGTAAAGAAGTATCTGGAATACAGACCTTTGCCCTGTGTGTAGTAGGAACTCTCTCTACAGCTCTGAGAGCCAGCAGAGAGGAAACCTCTGCCTCTAAAGCAATGGTTTCAGAGATGTTTGCAGGAAAAGACCTGACCCTCAGCTTTGGGAATTTTTGAAACTGAGGGCGAGTCCCTGACTTACTACCTCCAGGACCCACTTGTCTGAGGTAACAGACTTCCAAGACTGGAAGTAGCAAGCCAGCCTGCCTCCTACTGGAAAGGGGAGTCAACTTGGGCTGACACATCAGGGTGTCCCTGGCAGGAGCCTTGGACTGAGAGGAGGATGCAGCCCTGCTCATCCCCCTTCTGTCTCTCCCTCTGAAGAGCCCCATCTGAGGAAAGGAGAGGAGGCCTGTGCCTAGTAAAAGGCCTGTGAAAAGACCTGCCCCTGCCCCTAGATTGCTGCTTTTGAGGAGTTGCCTGCCTTTCTTTGGCCTATGCACCCTGTAGGTGGTCCTGTACTCATCCATTTTTTCATATAATTCTCTGTCTGCTCCCAAACAGAGAATTATCCACCACAGGGAAATTCATGGCCTTAGCCTGGGTGTCCTGTGAAAGGCTAGTACATCTGAGCCAAGCCAATCTCCAAGAGACACAGATGTAGCCATGACTCGTGATGATACATCATTAGAGTCTACAGCAGCATAAAACTGGATTTTAGATGCCTCTATCCCATCAGCAGCCACCTCCTCCAGCTCCTTGGCCAGCTGGGGAAGCCTGTTTAGTCAGTTCCAGAACAGTATCCCATCTGGACTTCTGGTATCTGGTTGTGTAGGGCATGTAGTTAGCCTGCCTGAGTCCCAAGGAGGATGCCAAGTACTGTTTTTAGCCATGGCATCCAGCTTTCTAGAGTCTTTATCTGGGGTGTGTGAAGCCAAGGTATCACTGGCTGCAGCCTGCACAACCCCAACATGGCTGCATTGCTGGTACAAGAACTCCGTACCGTACCTGAGCCTGACAGCATGTACCTCTTGTTCATTCGTCTGTCCACAGGAAGAAAAGAATTTGGTGTTTTAAGCAGTCTTTGTATCTGTTTCCCCAGGGATTTATGGAGGGAATAGACAATCTGTTTGACTCTGGGATGTCCATCATTTCCACAAAGTCAGGCTCCTCTTGTTCCTCAGCAGCTTTGACCAGAGGGAGCTGGGGAGTTTCTGCCACCTTTTGTAAAAACAAAAGTGGGAAGGGACTCAGAAAGCCTAGGCGGGAAACACTAGGAGGCCTGTCTGGGGAGATGTCCGATTCTATGGGCTCATCCAGACCTTCTATACCATCATCATCATCGTAGTCTTCGTCCCCTCCAGATCCGGTTCATAATACTCTTCTGGGGAATAATCCAGAACCAGAGGAACCGACGAACCGGTACCCACCGAGAGGTGCTGGATCGGTCAGAACTGGACGGAGTGATTCAACAATACTAATCGCCCTGGCAATTTCTTTGGTGGCTGGACGATGCTGTTCTGGATACGAACTGGCCAATTTCTCCTTTCTCTTTTTCTTAGCGGAACTGATCCCTCAGAATCGGCCCTCCTTTGTCCAGGAGTCTTCTCAAGTCAGTGGGCACTCCCTTAAGTTCGGTAGGAACCAAAGTGGGCTGGCCATCTGGGTCAGCGGACTTCTCTGCCTCCTTTTCCTAAGCCTGCCCAATCTTTTATCCAGGGTAGCCTTATGAAAATCTTTACATATTTGGCAGTCTGTATCAAAGTGGTCAAACCCAGACAGTAAACACAGGTGGTGTGGGATCAGCCTTTGCAAAGGCCTCTCCACACTCTCAGATGTAACCATCCTAACACTTACCCTTTAATTGGCTAAAGCCAGGCAAGACCTCTCATCGGTTCCTAACTGTGTTACGGGTATTGGAAAAACACCTGAAACACGTTTTTTAGCACTGATAAGGACAGGTACTTCACACTAAAACAATGAAAACAAAATTAAATTAAAGTAAACCAGACAATTGGTTCAACCGAACTGATTGAAAACCTTTTTACAATTTCCACACACAGAATAACACTCAGTCCACTACCTAAGCACTTACTGTACTGCAGACAGGGATCTGAACTGAAGTAAAATAAGAAAAAGCGGTATGAAACCGACATTTACTGTTACCGAACGAAAAGCAATGGAGAGATCTCTGGAGCGACTGTTCAGTTAGGTGGAGTAAAGAATCTGATGGTTACACTTCAAAGTGCAGCAGACAGAGGTTTGAACCGAGTTCGAACTCAACGTTCTATGCTCTGGCATAGAGTTAACTCTTTCCTCTCCAGAGCAGTTCAAGTGCTGGGGCTAACTGCATAATGCCAGAATACAGCAAGACTTCATGTTGTTTGAAGGTACATTCCCCTTCATTCTGGAGAGTGGCAAAGTAAGTAGGAAGCACCAAAGGTTGGTTCAGATGGAATTCTGAAACCACCTTGGAAGAAACTTAAGGTGTGTGAAGAATTTCCTTATCCTTGTGAAACACCGTGTATGGAGGGTCTGTCACCCTACATGCGAAGTAATGACCACCAGGAAGGCAGTCTTCCAGGTCAGAAATTTCAAATCACAAGTGACTAGAGGTTCGAATGGCTTCTAGCGTGAGCATATCTAAGCACAAGGTTTGTATCCCGTGCAGCTATCAGTCTTCTGACTGGGAGCCCAGTGTGTAGGATACCCTTAAGGAATCTTTTAATCAGAGGAAGCTGAGCCAATGCCAGGTGGTATCCAGTGATAATAGTGACTGAATATGGATGACTGTCAAAATGGTAACTCCATATTCAGCACTATTGGTATGGCTACCTGCAAGGAGTAGCGACTACTTCTATCGCGAGGTTAGGAGAAAGCGACCGGAAAAAGTTGAGTGAAGTGAAAGGAGAGGATAGGAAAAGTGTTATCAGGAGGGACTGTACCTGCTGCTGCCAAGCCAGCCATGTGGTGTGGTGATGAGGGAGGCTGGCTCTGGCACAGCAGGGTATTGGTTCGGGGCTGGGGACGGGAGGGTCTAAATTTTGCCGCTGCCTGCAGCTCCTGAACTTATTTTTATTGGCTGAATTTTGCCCCTCCCGACATGCAACCTCCCTGGAGTTAGGAATCCTAATTAAGGGAGGGTACGGGGAAAAATGCTTTAGGTTGCTGGGTGTTGGTTAGCCAGTAAGTGTATATCACCGATTTGTTATACACTCACCATAATAAAGCATCACCGCTTGGTGTTCACCATTATGACATAGAACCACGCCAGGTTATGTACTGCTGGCTTATGGTAGCTGGAAATGCGCAGAGGTGCATCTTTACTATGGAATATTGCAATCCTGCATTCAACAGATCTAGAAGGTACTCCAACACCTTGTTTGGTGGGCAATAGAAAGGATCCAAGCGCACTTTGGACACCAAATCGAGAAGCATTTCCACTTTATTGTGTAAGTCTTTTTAGTGGAAGGTTTATGAGCCACTAACAAGATTTCTGAGATCCACTGGAGACCTTTGAATCTACTCACCTCTATCTCCTCAGGAGCCATGCATGGAGATGGAGTGAATGCAGGTTGGGATGGACCAGGGGTCCCTGTGTCAGGAGAACCATTCGCAGGGGCAGCTGCCTCAGAGAAACCTCTGACAATCTGTTGATCAACAGAAACCATATCTGTCGATTAGAATCATTCTGCCCCTTGTGTCTCTAGTTTGAGAAGCAACTTCTGAACCAATGGAAGAGGAGAAATGCGTACAAAAGCATCTTGTCACGCAGTCTGAATGCATCCTGACAGAAAATGCCAGGTTCTGGATTTCTGGAGCAGAATCGAGGCAGTTTTGCATTGAGTGAAGATGCAAAAGGTCCAGGTCCAGGTGCCCCACTCTTCAACAGCAGTTACACGACGTCTACTGTGAGCGACCATTCATGAGGATCCACCTCCGCTCTACTGAGGTGGTCTGCCAGGTCGTCTCTGGACTCCGGGAGGTTAGACCCTGGAGTCAGTTGAAAAACCAATTATGACTGACTTAAAACACATTATGACTGATTTTTTCAACTAGTTTGAAATTTCTGACTTGAACTAACTGAAGAAAATCCAACCAATTTTTCAGCTTTCACCATCGTTGCATTTTATTATGTAGTAGTTTGTCATACTTTTAACTCGTATCTTTTTAAATTAAAATTTCGACTATAAATGTTAATAAAATGTATGGAAAGTCTCTCCCCCCTTGAAATCAATGGGGCACGTGCAACACAAGCCTTCACCTTCTGACATCACAAAAGCGGGCTGCATGTGCCCACGTGGGGGTGTGTTGGTGGGGTTAAGGTCAGAAAGCAGTTCCATTTTTTAGCATTTGGGATTTAGCAGCATTATAACATCATAAATGGGCAGAAACAAAAAATTATTTATGCCCCTCAATTCTGGGACAGGTGAGGTATTGCATTATGTTGGAGGGAGCAGCAACTAGTCAGCAGCAGCTAAGAAGCTGGCTGCTCTTTAAATATGCAAATACAAAGTGCTGTGAAACAGATTACACACAGTAGGCACAGTAGGGACCCACTAAAGCACAATAACCAGTCAAAACAACAAAAAATATATTAAATCTCTGAAAGTAACAAGCTGAAGCAGGGCAGTAAAACAGTACACAGTATAGAAAAATAAGAAGCAGTAATACTAGTTGCTTAGAAAAAGAACTGTGAGTTAAGCAATAAGCCACAAGGGGTGTGGGTTATGGAGTGTTACCACGGCTGGAGTGGTTTGCTTACATGAGGAGCAGTCAAGTGGGTAACCGCCAGCTGTGG
The DNA here is from genome assembly GCA_016271365.2 of Neoceratodus forsteri. Lineage (NCBI taxonomy): Eukaryota > Metazoa > Chordata > Ceratodontiformes > Ceratodontidae > Neoceratodus > Neoceratodus forsteri. Next base: position 408,520,542 of record CM028138.1, read on the forward strand.
TAACTCCGACAATCCATAACTCGAAAGTGGCTTATTATGCGCATTACACCTAATACAATGTGTAAAATAAAGAAAAGAAAAAGTTTAGGTGTCAAACTTTTTCACATTTTATGAATAAAATAGATAGGATATCCTTCCACAGTGAAAAATAGTCCTGAGTTAGTAGGTAGAAGATGGAAGGCTGCCTCCTGCCTCATCTGAACTGCAAAGTGCTGTTAGAAATTTATGTTTTTTATTTTGTTTTTATTACATTTCTTTTAACATCAGCAGTATTTTATATTTCAGTCACTTGTTATGCAGATGCTCCCATTCAGTTGGTGGAAAATGGGAGACAAAGCTGTATTTTTAACAGAAATGGGAGCGTGAGCTGTATTATTTATACAGAGAGAAAGAGGAGGCAGATTGAAACAGTATGACAAGTGTTTTTAAAAGTCACTGTTAATCTAGAGGCTCCATGTTATGATCGGAGAAACAGATTGCTGGTGTAATCGAAGATCGGTGCTAATTGAAGTCATGGTCCAGGCTTCAACTGTGTTTCTGGCGTGATCAGGAAGTATGAACTGAATAACGATATTCACTTTCAGTCTGAAACAGCAGATTAGGGAATGCTAAAAGTGAGCAATGCGTTTTGTTTCTTTGCGTGTGCACAAGATTTTTTTTAGGGTTTACAAGTCCCGCTTTAGTACTGCTGATGGCGTGATTTGAGAGTAGCTGTGGGTGTGAATGGGGCCACGTTAACTGCCTGCCGCCTTTTGCCATGTACTTCCTGATTGACTGGGAACTTTCATGTCGGGAAAAGGAAACACAGTTCTTTGATTTTTTGTTTTAAATAATGTAATGAGGCAAGCTGTTTTTGTGGAAGCAACGGGAAAAGCAGTTATAGCAGGGGCACGCTGGTAGTCCACGCTCTGCAGCTCCAGAAGCCGTTATTGAGAATGTGTGGACTGAGGCGAGTGGCACTGGGAAAAAAAATCACTTCACAGCGGTGAGTAGGGTGGAAGCTGTTACGGCTGAAGACTTGGTAAACATTGTTTTCGACTGAATTGCTGTTCTGAGTATTTCAGTTACTTGTTCTTTAGTTTGACTATTGCAGGGGAAGGAGTTGGCATTTCGCCGATATAAAATGGCTTTTTGGGGTTGTTTGAGAATTCGTGACTGTCTTGGTAAAGGGGCTGACTGGCACCTTTCCCGTGGAGTATATAGTAGGATTTACCATGACTAAAAGGTGCCAGCCAGATAATCACATTACAGGTTTTTCAAACCCTATTGTATAATCTAAAATACAGTATAGGTAGGGCCTCTTAAACACCCCACAGAAGCTAGAAGGTACCCTTTTGCAAACAGAGCTAATCATCAGTATATGTTAGTTTACTAGTAGTTGCAGAATATGTGAGACTAAAAACAGTTTAAGGAGGACCCTTAGAAATATCTCCTGTATGGTAAACCAGAACTGAGATGTATCCATAGTTTAAATTTAAAGCTAAAAAACTCAAGCATATTACAAAACATTTTCTGACACAGTTTCTGAACTTGTTTTGGCTTTCAGCATGTACACTAATGTGTTTTTAAAATTATTCATCTTGCCCTGAGGACTTTAATATTTAGCCTATCTGATTCCTACAGTTGCAAACAACAAACATTTTGTCCATTGGACCCGACCGACCATGCTCTGTGCTCCGGCTTCCTATGGGTCTGGGAACTCACCAACTGACCACCTGTGCCTGGCCTGCTCCACAACCTCATGGGGAGTCTGACTTACTCACAACGCCACCACAGTAAGAGAGAGCCCAGCTGGGCTGTCAGCAGTAGGTCATGCGATGACTGATCACCTTGGCTTTTTCAAGTTCGGCCTCAGGCCCCACAGCCCCCAAGCCCTCATCCAGCCAGACAAGTCAGCCCAACATGTAGCAGACACACACACAGGCTGAGTAGCCTGTGAGAGACCATCCTTTCTCCTTCCTACTGCCCATTGCTCAGCCCTGGCTGAGCTTTAGATTTATTTATTTATGACTTTGATAACCGGTGAGTGCATTGATCCCAGGGACCGCTTCAGGCATGACCGCCCATAACACATGGCGAGGGTGACAGTGGAGTATAAGGTAACAGTAATACACATGAAACAGATTTGATACAAGCAACAATAGTAAGCACAATATACAGGTTTGATGCATAGGTCCATTTGAGTATACATATCCCATACAGTACCTTGCTCACTGTAGTAGCCTGTTGCCAGTTCGGTCAGGTGTCGGGTGATGATTTGGTTGGTGGTGTCAGGTGGCTCCATGACTCAGGCTGCCACTGCTGCTCTACTCGGTGGTGATGCGGTGTTTTTGGAGCTGTGTGCTCCCTCCTGCTAACCACACAGTCGGTCCCCAACCGAGACCCATATCCCACTCCAGTACTCCGTGCAGTGGAACTAGTGCACCCCCCTCCTCCTCCTCCTCCTCCCCGACTCTGAAGACCTGACTGAGACTGAGTGAGAGTTGCCCGATGGGCCTGGCTGATGGGGTCATGGGCTGACCCACCACGCCGACCAGACCACTGACTTGCTTCCTTCGCACAATTGCTGCCTGGCTTTGCTGGAAGACTGACTGGGACCTGCACAGTCATATACTAGTCTCTCTCCGGAACTGGACACATCAGGACAGTGGACACGGTTAACTTATTTTTAAATGAAAAGGCCGAACCACCAAACTTTGTCCCTGCAGAAAACGCTGCTCGCTTTGTTGCCCACACACCAACACAGATGTCTCCTCTCCTGACAGTCCCTCTCTTACCTAGGCATGCTATCCCCACCACTTCATGCAGCCAGTCACAGACCCTCTCAAGCTCCTGGCTCCTCCTTCTATCTAATAATTGGTGGATGCTTCATGTCCAGGAGTCAGGGGTGCATTTTATTGGCTGTAAGGCTCAGTGCTGGAGGTTGAGGACCGTTAGATATTCAGTGGCCCCTCCTCCCCTCAGGAAAGAAAAAAGAAAAACACACTGCAGTGCACCACAAAAACAAACCTTGGCAGGTCACAGAGTCATCAACTGCAGTGGATTTCAACTCCACTATTTTATGACTGCAGTCCAATGCAATTACAACTGACTGCAACTGCATTGAATTGCAACTGAGTATTTCAACTGCGAAGACTGCTCCAGGGTCTACGGAGGTAAACTGCCTGGATGGATGTCTCATTCTTAAGACACCATTCCCACATCTCATCGCTTCCTGCATAGGGGTAGGAGTATGTTCCGCCTCTGCTTGTTGATGTAATACATCACAGCCTTGTTGTCCATCTGGAGAAGGATTACTTTCTGACAGAGGACATCTCCCAGGGCTTGGACAGAGTATAGGATCACCCTCATCTTCAGAACATTTATGTGAAGGTGAGACTCATCCTGGCTCCACACTCCCTGACTGTAGAGGTCCCAACAGTGAGCCTCCCAACCTGCCAGGGAAGCATCTGTGGGGACAGTGATCTGCGGATCTGGCGGCCAAAGGGAGACCATGTTGCAGGTTGATTTCCTGTGTTCACCATAGGAGGACTGAGACAGAGGCTGAGTCACTCTTATGTGAAAAGATTGCAGATGCGTGGCTGGAGACCACTATATACTGAGCATCCATTGAGTGGTCGTCATGTGCAATCATGCCAGGGTAACATGAAAGCGGATGATGCCATGAGGCCCAACATCTGCTGCATTGCAATGGCTCAAACCGATATGTTCTGCCATAGAAGGGCCATCTGGAGGATGGAGTCATTCCTGTCCTCTGTAAGGAAGGCTGTCACCTGGGTGATATGCACTATGAAGAGGAGCTGCTGAGAAGGCTAAAGTTGAGACTTACTTAGGTTCAAGAGGACTCCCATGGACATAAGGAACTGGGAGACCTCGGTCATAACTTTCTTTGTCCCTTCTTCGGATGGGCTTGCTAGAAGTCAGTCATCCAAATATGGGAAGAGTTGCATACCTTGCTTTCTGAGGTGCACAGGGGCACTGCAAAGCACTTTGTGAAGAGGCATCGAGGACAGCCCAAAGGGCAAATCTCAGAACTGGTAGTGCTGATCCAGCATCACAAGTGATCTGGGTGCACTGGAACATGCTAGTAAGCATCCTGTCTGTCAAGTGGCGTGAGCCAATCAAACTGATGAATCAAAGGAAGTAGCGTTTCCAGGAGACCATCTTGAATTTCTCCTTGAAAGATACTTGTTTAACTTTCTGAGGCAGAGAATCAGGTGCATCCGCTTATGTTTTCTCTGGAATCAGAAAGCAATGAAATAGAATCTGGTTTCCTTTCTGCGAAGGAACAACTTCTATTACCCTGTTCTTCAGGAGGTCCTGGATTTCGGCAGTTAAGAAGGTCTGACTGAGCAGCAGACAGGTTGGACTGTCATTTTGGTGGAAGGTCTGGAGGTGTGTCTACAAGATTGAGGAGTAGCCCTCTTTGACAATTCTGAGGACCCATTGTCTGACGTGATTTGCTTCCACTGCTCAAAGAAAAGAGACAGATGACCTCCCACCACTGAGGAATAGTCCCCTCGGGCAACATAGGGGATGTGGGCTGAACTCTCAGAGAGCGCGCTAGGCACATTCAGGGCCTGCACATGCTGCATTTTCTTCTGTGGCTGGGGAGCAGAGTTTTTATTACCAGCTCATCGTTCCCTATCCCAAAAGGACTGACGGGCTGTGAAATTGCCAGCGGTTTCCATTTTTCTGAGTGGCAGTGGGTGTCGGTCTGGCTGTTTTCAGGGCAGACCTAGACTTCTCTGTGGCTTCTAGTGCCTGTTCTACTTGAGACCCAAGAGGTACGCACTGTCAATAGGAACATTCATATCCCTCTGCTGGGCATCAGTTGGAAAACCTGATGTCCTGAACCAGAGTGATGCTGTATACAATCTCTGGCGGCAGCCCTAGACACAGTACCATAGGTGTCCACTGCAGCCTTTAGATGCTGTTTTATTGGATTCTATGCCTTTGGTAATGGTCTGAAGTAGCTCCAAGGAGATGTCAGACTCCGGAGCTTCTCAATAAAACTTAAGCAAGTGCCACAGAAAATGCCCTTGGTAGCTAGCAATCTGCATACCCAAGGGTTGCAGCTGTGAATGTCCGCTTACTCAGAGCGTAAATCTTGCGAGACTCCTACTGACAGGTTGAGACAAGGATTCCTGAGAAAGGATGACCTTGTCATTTTAGTAAGCACCGCCTAAGCATCCAAAAGCCTGCAAAGAGAGGATTGGTCTATCCTTGGGCAGGGCATATTTCCTGTCAATGACTTTAGACACTGAGGGAATTAGAGCCAGCTTGTCCCAAATCATCTCTGATAAAGTTTCAAAAGGAGGAGGAATCGGAGGAGCTAAATCCACTGGGATTTCAGGGACATGCAGGAATTGTAACCACAACAGCTTACCTGGGTCCACTGAAGAGGTTTGCAAAGCCAAGGTGGATCCCATAAACTTCAGTAGAGACTGGAAAGAAAGATCTTCCACTTTGGATTTAGCAGAAAGTGAAGGCTTGCTCTCCAGTCCAAAAACTGAGTCATCCGCATCATTGTCAGAAAAGATCATGTCCAGATCAGACTCATCAAGTTCTACCTCTGTGCCAGAGGGTCACCTTGTGAGTTTTGGCCAGGAAAAATGGGGAATCGAACAGGCCGCCACTGGCATCAATGCTCTCGGCATCAACTGTGGCACCAGCACCTCATACAATACTGACACTGCACCAAGAGTGTCATCTGACACTGACACCGGCCGGCCTGTGTTGTCCCACAAAAAAAGTCTTGACAGACCTAGAAGAAAGGGAGAAAGAAGTTATAGGTGCCTGTGCTTTCCTTGCTTGGACAACAGTTGAGAGGGGTAGGCATGGGGGAGGAGGCCGTGCCTCTTGACTCAGGCACCCTGGCCTTGGCTCAGTGGCCCCGATCCTGAAGGATCTGGAGCCGGGCTACTGCCAAGGGAAGATGAGACAAATATCACACCCACTGCTTCATAAGAGCAGCCCAATGATGGAACTACTCATTGGAAGCCCCAGCGGAGGAGACAAAGAGGGCTCCTGGGTCGAGAATCATGGCTGCCAGGAACAGAGGGCACCAGGGACTCAATCAAAATCGAGTTGGACCTACTGCTTCTAGCCACCAATGATCTCCTCAGACAGACATACCAGAGGGTGACCTCAAGAGGTACCTGTTCTTCTTCGACTGGCGGACAAAGAAGAGAGCTCAAGGCTGAGAGGTGCCAGGTCCCTGACCTTGATTGGGAAATGGGACCGCTTCTTTTTGTGCTACGAGGACTGTCTTCCCTCCCAATGCACTGGACTGCCCTTGGTTGGACCCCCTTTTAAAAGGGCGGCAGACTGGACACAGCCACATCCAGAAAAACTTTCAAGCAAAGTCTCCCTACAATCACCGACACCGTCCATGGTCAACTCCATTGAAGGTATGACTGTGAAAAGTTTATTTTTTTAAATAAATAAATAACAAAAACAAATTTAACAAACTGAATGGAATGCTGCTGTCGTATAGACTGGAAGACTTGACTCCCATTGGCGGCGGCGACTAACTAAACACACTTGGCAGTGGGAAAAAGAACTGAGGTGGCTGGAGGGTGATGCTGAGATTGCCTATGTAGTGCGATCCAGACTTTGCGGTGTTGCGATGCATGGTCGCACCGGCCCCGACCTCCTGAAGATTTTTGCCTTATTCGTCCTAGCTACTCCGCATAGTCCCACTAGTGTGAGTGAAAGGTGACAACTTTAGTCCAGGAAGATGAAGCATGCTGTCTGGCATGAACGTCCAGAGCATAGTGCTTAACAAAAGTATGCACCAAGCTCCAAGTAGCTGCTTTGCAAATGTCATCAATGGGAACAGAGTGATCTCTGCCAAGGACACAGCAATAACTCGGGTAGAATGTGCATGCACTTGGCTCTCCACGTTAACCTGCACCATAGAGTAACAGTGGTGCAGGCATGCCACTATTCAAGCAGAAATACACTTGATGGAAACTGGTTGACCAAGCCTCATGGAGTTAAAGGACATGAAGAACTGCTTGGATTTATGGATGTCCTTTCTTCTATCAATGCAGATCAGAAGGGTTTTAATATCCAGAGACTGAAGGGTGCGCCCCTTCATTCTGGAAGTTAGAGAATAGGTGGGCAGTACCAAGGGGCTGGTTGAGGTGGAACTCTGAAACCACTTTGGTGTAGGAACTTTGGGTTGTATGGAGAACCACCTTGTCTTTGTGAAAGACGGTATAAGGAGGGTCTGTGACCAAAGCATGTATCTCAGAGACCCTATGGGCAGAAGTGATGGCCACCAGAAAGGCAGTTTCAGGTCAAGAAAGTTTAGATTGCATTTGGCTAGAGGCACAAATGGTTTCACAGTGAACATGTCCAGCACAAGGTTAATATCCAGAAACTGGCTTCTTGACACTGAGCCTTGTATGCAGAATGCCCTTGAGGAATCTCTCGAACAGCGGTAGCTGTGCCAGAGTCATATTCTGGAATGGCTTATAATAGGCTGAGACAGCACAGAGATGAACCTTAACAGAGAGTACTGAAGTCCCACGTCTGAACGGTCTAGCAAATATTTCAATACCTTGTCAGGGACATCAATGGGTCTAAGGAATCTTAGCAAACCATTCTAAGAAATGTTTCCATTTTGCTGTGTATGTTTTCCTAGTAAAAGGCTTACGAGGCAGCCAGGAGGATCTCTGAGGTTCTCTGAGACACATTTAACCTGCCCACTTCTATCTCTTCAGGAGCCAGGCATGAAGATGAAGAGAGCACAGTTTGGGATGGACCAGGGCCCTGTGTCAGAATGTCCATCCGTAGTGGTAGTTACCATAGAGGATGTACTGACAGCTTGTTAACCAAAGGAAATCAAATCTGTCAAGGCCAGTATGGTGCAATGACAATCATGTTGTCCACATGGGCCTCCAGGTTGAGCAGCACCCTCTGAATTAACGGAAGAGGAGAAAATGTGTACAGAAAGTGATTTGTCCACTGCAGTCTGAATGCATCCTGATGTAAAACCCCAGGTTCTGGATTTTTGGAGCAGAATAGAAGCAGTTTTGTGTGTGAGGGGACGTAAAAGGTCCAGGTCTGGAGGACCCCACTCATTGAAGAGCAACTGCATGATGTCTGGTGCTAATGACCAGGGGCATAGCTACAAGGGTGCAGAGGGTGCAGTGGCACCTGGGCCCATGAGGTTTGAGGCTCAAATAATAATTTGATCTTTATTCAAAACTGGGAGAGGCCCTGTAACATCGCCTTGCACCCAGGCCCTCTGGGAATTTGCTACTACTGCTAATGACTACTCGTGAGGATCTACTTCTGTCCTGGTGAGGTGGTCCGCCAGATCGTTTTGAGTCCCTGGCAGGTATACTGCCTGGATCAGGACATTGTAGTCAGGTACAAATCCCAGACCCTTGTGGCTTCTTTGCAGAAAGGGTATGAGTGTGCTCCCCTTGCTTGTTAATGTAATACATCGCTGCTTTGTTGTCTGTCTGAAGCAAGATTACGTGTGACTGACCACCTCCTCCAGGACTTGGAGGGCATACAGGACTACCCTCATCTCCAGAATGCTGATGTGGAAGTGTGACTCTGTCTGGGACCAAAGACCCTGAGGCGATGGTCCAGGCAGTGGGCTCCCAGCCGAGGAGAGCTGCACCTGTAGTTACAGTTACCTGAGACTCTGGCAGGGTGAAGGGAGACCCTGAAGCAGGTTGTCCTCCTGTGTCCACTATGCAAGTGACAACTGCAGGGGTCCATCACTTTGATGGGATAAGATTGGAGATGTGTTGTTGGGGACCACTGTGTGCTGAACATCCACGGAGTTGTCCTTATGTGCAGTCGAGCCAGAGGCACCTAATTAAAGAAGAGGCCAGAAGGCCTAGCATCCATTGCATGGAGTGAGCCTGAATGGGATTGTTCTCTCTGATTAAATATGCCATCTGCAGAATGTCATTCTTCCTGTCCAAGAGGGCCCCTATGAAGAGAAGTAGCTGTAAGGGTTGAAGCTGTGACTTTCTAGATTCAGCAGAACTCCCATGGAAGTCAGGAAATGAGATGCTGTGACTACTGCTCTCTCTGTATCCTGTCTTGACCAGGCTGCTAAAAGCCATTCATCAGGTAAGGAAAGACCCTGAATGCCAGAAGCTTCAGTGCACCACAAAGAGTGCAAAGCACTTTGTAAGACTTGAGGTGCCGAGGATATCCCAAATGCAGGACTCTGAACTGAGAAGCTGCCCCAAGGCCACAAAGTGAAGGAACTTGTAATGGCTTGGATGGACAGGAATATTCTGGTAGGCATCTTGCATGTCCAGGGATGCCAGCCAGTCGTGCTCTTGAGAAGTGGCAGAAGTGTCCCTAGGGAGACCATCTTGAACTTTTAGTAGTACAAGAACTTGCTCAGCTTTCTGTGGTTCAGAATGGGGGCACACAGCCCCTGACCTTTTCAAACTAGAAAGTAATAGGGAGTAGAATCCTGTGTCTTGCTCCATCCAGGGAACTACTTCCACTGCCCTGTTTTTAAGAAGGCCCATTATCTCTGAGGTGAGAAGGTCTGATTGAGCGGCTGACAGAGTGCGTTGCTGCTTGAGTGGAAGGTCTGGGGTATCTCTGTAAAATTGAGAGAGTATCCCTCCCAAGCTGTTCTGAGAACCCATCTGGCTGTGGTGATAGATTTCCACTGACTGTAGAAGTGAGTCAGATGACCTCTCACTGCCGAGGAGAGGCCCATCTCGGGCAGCTGAGGTGGAACTGGGGCTGGACTCTCAGATGGAGGTACTGGGTGCTTTTGGAACCTGTGCCTTCTTCTGCATTTTCTTTGTGGCTAAGGAGACTGGTATTTGTTTTACTCCTCTGCCTCTTCTGCAAAATGGCTGCTTATTGCAAAAGAACTGGTGGTTCCTATCTCTCTGAGGGCCGCTGGAGCTGGCCTGGCTGTCTTGGCCAGCAATCCTAGTTTTCTGAGAGGCATCTAAGGCTTGTTCTACCTGCTGGTCAAAAAAATAGAGTTACTGTCAAATGGGGACATTCATAAACCTGCTGTTGGGCATCCAAGGAAAAACAGACGCTCAGAGCCAGAAATGTCTACTAATACAGATTCCTGCAGCTGCTGCTCTGGAAGTGGTATCATATGCATCCACAGAAGCCTTCAACTGATGGCTTTTGCATTCTACTCCCAGGTGACAGTCTGGAGAATCTTACGTTTGAGGTCAGACTCAGAAGATCCGCCAAAGTCCATAGGACATATTCATATTGAGAGAAGTGTCCTTGATAGCTGTCTATGCGCATGCCAAGAGCAGCAGCTGAAAAGCCATTTTACCCATATTATCAGTGTTGCAAGATTCCTTATTGATAGCACATGCTTTTACTTCCTGAGGTAAGACAGCTTTGTCATTCTCCACGGAACAGCCAACACATCTGCGATAGGTTGCAAACCAGGATAGGGCTCTGTTTAGAGGGACATATTTCCAATCTATGGACTTGAAAACTGACAGAATAGTGGCTGGCCTAGCCCACACAGTTTGGACAACATCTAGAAAGTTGGGGGAACAGGAGGTGTAAGGTTCACTGGAATATTGGGAATATGAAGCCATTCAAGGTGCAAAAGCTTCCCTGGGTCTACTGAAAGAAGTCTGTAGAGCCAGGGTGGTCTGCATGTTTTCAGAAGGATTGAAAAGAGTGGTCCTCTTGAGGGACCATGGCAGGAACAGTTCCATGTCATAATAGCGAATGCAAAACAGTGATTGCTATCATGGTGAGTGTATATCGCTGAAAAGCAAATCGGTGATATACATTTCAAGGCAAACGAACATCTGGTTAAAAAAAGTGTTTTTTAGGGGCGCCCTTGTGTGGGGGCTTTGCCCTGCTCCATATTTAGAATTCTCAACTCCAGGGCAGCGCATATCAAGGAGAGGCAAAAATCTGGATGTCGGACAGGTAAAGTGCCGCGGCTTGCAGCTCGTTGACAAAATGTTTCAGCTCCGGTCCCCGAACCCAGTACTGCTATACTATATTAGTCAGCCTACACCACTTTCACGCCACACAGCTTGCTCAGTAGCAGTTCACCAGTGCCTGAAAACCCCTTCCTGTCCTTCCCTCACTAGTTTCCTCCTTCTATTCGCCCTTCCATGGTCGCTATCCCACACCCTAGCTATTCTGCAGGGTAGTCCACAATAATAGTGTCCAAAATGGGTCACTACATTTCTAGTTGCTCCTTTTGGGTCACTATTATGACATGATACAGGCAGGAACTACTGGTTTACTGTCCAGACTACAGAAGGATTCCTCATCTCCTTCCTTGGATATGATAAGATCTGAGTCTGACTCTTTCTGCCATATCCCCTCAGAGGTGGGGAGGCAGGAAGAGGGTGGAGCACAAGAGGCCATGACCAGGCCTAGGAAGTGGAAGGACAGGCGACACTGGAACCAGTCTCGGAATTGGCACGAACACAGTACTGGCATACAAAAGACCGTTTATGAGCCTGGCACTGAGAACAGTGCCAAACCAGCAGATGGTGCCAAAAACGGCGCTGCTCTAACACCCAACCCAGGACTAGAAGAGGCAGAAGGAATTGGGAATGGTACCTGTGCCAGTCCCTGTGAAGAAACAGAGTTGGGGTGTAGGCACATGGAACCGGCATTGGCGGTGTTGACCCTAGCAAGGAAGAAATCACAGCCGGAGTCAACTGCTCTACCTGACAAGAGGTCCTGGTCACAGGTCCAAGAAGCTTAGGTTTGAGGGCCCTGGCACTGGGTCCACAGGCAGGCAAACAGGTCAGATGCTGTACCTACTGCTCCATAAGAGTGGTGAAACTGCCCACGGAAACCCCACCAGAAGACAGAGAAGGGCTCTAGTGCCGAGATTCTGAATGATCATGAGCGGAGGCCATGGGGAACTGGACGGAGCTGGGACAGGCCTCTCACTCATGGATGCTGAAACCTCTTGGCTGACATACCAGAGGGTGATCTTGAGTGGTACCACTTCTTCCCCTTCCCACAGGAAGAGGAAGAACTCGAAGCAGAATGGTGCCTGGTCCCCGACCTGGATCGAGAATGGGCCCATTTCTTTTTGTGTTTTTGGGAGGGCTGTCCTCCCTCCTGAACACTGGACTGCCCATGGTCAGACCCTCTCTGGAGAGGGTGGCGGACTGACACAGAGCAGTCTTCTAAGGGAGACTCCCTACCGCTCCATCTATAGCTGAACTTCTTTGATTGGTAGGGCTGAAGAAAAATAATAAAAATGATTTTAACTTTTTCCTATTCTTTTTCACACAGAAAATAATAAATTAACCAAGAAACTAAACACTGATGTCGTATAGATGGGAAGATCTGACTAACAGCGGGAGAGCGACGTTGTCACTGAAGTGCACTTGACGATGGGAAAAAGGAACTGAGGCAGATGGAGGGTTGAACAGAGATAGTTTATACAGCGTGAGACAGTCTTCCAGTGCTTTCCATGTGCGGTCCTATCTCGCACCAGACCAACTGAAGAAATTTGGCTCCCTAGGGTCTCAGCGCCTCGGCTTGTTACATACTAAGTTACATACTAAGAGAAGTAGATGCACAGAAGGCCGTAGCCATATAAGTACATCTCCAGATCCTGGAATTCATTTATACCCTGTTTAAAAATATATCAAGGTTGGTTTTGAAAGTTTCTATGTTAACAGTATTGAATAATGAATTGGGTAGTCCATTCCAAATGGGTATAATTCTTTGGGTATAAAAGTAAGCGTCTATGGTCAAGTTTAGGATATGTTAAGACAGTTGAAACTTGTGACTTCTATGATCACGTTCCCTTATATTAAAGTACATTCCAACTGTGTCATAAGCTGCTTATCATTAACAATTTTAAACATCCTCTTTCCTCAAGGGTCTCATATTAAGCTCCTTTAGTCTCTCCTCAGACGGCTTCTCTTGCAGACCCTGCACCATTTTAGTTGCCCTCCTCTGGACTGCCTCTATCCTGTCTATGTCCTTGCAGAGATGGGGTCTCCAGAACTGGATGCAGTACTCCAGATGGGGTCTCACCAGCTGTCTGTACAGAGGGATAACAACTTCCTGTTTTCTGCTGGTGATGCCTCCCTATGCATCCCAGTATACCCCAACCCTCCCTACTGTCTTTCACATTGCTTGCTAACCTTAAGGTCATCTAATATGATTACCCCAGGTCCCTTTCCTTTTGTTGTTGTTACTACCTCCCCATTGTGTAATCTTTCCTGGGTTTTGTTTCCAGGTGCATTATTTGCACTTCTTTGCATTGAATCCTAGCTGCCATACTTCTGACCATTCCTCCAACCTTGCCAAGTCCCTTCTCATCCTTTCCACGCCTCCTAGTGTATCAACCCTATTGCAGATCTTTGTGTAATCTGCAAAGAGGCATACTTTTCTTTCAGTTCCTCTGCAATGTCACTTATAAAAGATATTAAAAGGACTGGACCAGTACTGAACCCTGCGGTGCCCACTAGTAACCCCTCTTTCTTCAGAGTGGACTCCATTTACAATTACCTTCTGTGTCCTGTTGTCCAGCCAATGTTTTATTGGCTACCACCCTGGGACCCACTCCCAGGCTGGTTAATTTGACTATTAATCTTTGTGTGGGACTGTGTCAAATGCCTTGCTAAAGTCTAGGTAGGCATGTCCACAGTCCCTCCCTGGTCTACTACTTTGTCGCCCAGTCAAAGAAGTCTATTAGATTCTTCTGACATGACCTTCCTGGCTAGAACCCATGCTGCCTTGGGTCCTGTGCCCCACTGGCCTCTAGGTACTCAACTATTCTTTCCTTCAGAAGTGACACCATCACTTTCCCTACCACAGAGGTCAAAGTGACAGGTCTGTAGTTTCCTGCCTCTGTCTTGGTCCCACTTTTGTGAAGGGGAATCACATCTGTCTTCCTCCAGTCCTTGGGTACCACACCATCCTCCCATGATTTATTAAAAGAGTAGTCAGTGGTTCACTAGTTCCCCTTAATTCTTTTAGAATTCTGGGTGAATTTCATCAGGCCCCATTGCTTTGTCCACCTTCAGTTTTAGGAGTTCTTGCACACCTTTCTTCTGTGAAAGGGCTGGATCGACCTCTATCAAGAGTGCTTCTGTTAATTGATTAGGCACTTCCTCCTCTTTTGTGAATACTGAGCAGAAATATTCATTCAGTATCCTGCTTTTCACTGTCCCCTCTGCCACCCACCATTCATTCTATTCAGCCTCACTATCCCTCCCTTTGTCTTTTCACGCCTCTGATGTACCTATAAAAGGTTTTATCCCTTCTTAACAGAGTTGGCTATCTTTTCCTCAGTTTGAGCCTTTGCTCTTCTGACTTACCTTCCTGCTTCCTTCTGCCTTAACTGGTACAGCTCTCTGTCCTGCTCCTTCTGTGTTTCCTATACTTCCTGAATGCTATCTTTTTTCTCCTGACTTTCCAGCCACCTCTTTTGAGAACCATAGTGGCTTTTCTTTCATTTGATTTGTTTATTTGCTTCACATGTAACCCCTCACAAATGGGGGTTCTCAAAAGCCTTCCCGGAGCTTGCTTAGATGCTCCCTGCCTAACTGGTGTTCGGTGAAATGCCGCCCACATGCGGGTGTTGTGAGTGCTTCTAAGCCTCCAGTACCGCCTCTTTAAGAGCTGCCTGCTCGCAGGCTCCAGCGGTTGGTATGGGGGGCTGGTGTTTCCTGTTTGAATCCCACCTGAGCTGCGGTGAAATTGTCCGCTTGGCAGTCGCTGTATGTGCAGAGGAGCCCTTTAACTAATGTAACTGTTTGGATATAATTAGCTAGCCTGTTGGTGGAATTACCATTTGTCTAACCTGCTTCTTTCACAGCTGAGACTGTGTGTGTTATGCCCTCCATTTTGGACCAGAACTGTCTGAAGGGTCCAATAGGGCAGGGGTATCCCAAATGGAGTAACTGGTGACCAACCAGAATTAGGGCTCTCTAGGGATGCTGGTGGACCAATGACGATACAGCTAGTAATTGTGGGAAGTGAAGTTCAGACCCTGGTGCCTTTTCGCACCACTGAGGGCAAGATTGAGTGACTGGCACCTGTAGCCAGCCAATGGGATCGGGTGGCGCCTGAGCAGAGAGGATGGCCCCATGCTGTCAAGGGGCAGAGACGCCTGTGACTGTGAATGAGGAAGGAGCTCTGGGCTCCTGTGCCATCGAAGTTTCATGCGGGAAGTGCGTGAGAGGCCAGAGGCAGCCATTTGAATAGTCAGTGAGCTTTGGACTAAATCCACGGGCAGCGGTCAGAGGAGACTGTGCAAAAGCACAGCTACCTACCAGGCTCACCCTGTAGAGGACTGGAGAATCTGCTGAGTCTCTCTCGGTCTGTCAGAAAAGTGAAGCTGCAGTGAGACTCCGATTAGCTGTGCGTTTGGACAGACCATAGCAGCAGCTGCCTGGTATGGTACCCCTGTTTTGTTCCATATAAATGTGTGGAGAAGAATGAGCTCAGGCTCAGCCTCGCGAGTGGTGTAGAATGGTTTTCTCCCGGAGTTGTGAGTACTAAAGCAGGGCTGCTCCCTGTTAAATGTTTCTAGCAAGGGCACAATCTTCAGGTTGCTTTTGCTGACTGCACCAACTGAGCCTGCTGGCTCCATCTAGTCTTCGAGGAACTAAATGCTTGTTTGTGTCAGGGTCCCAACCAGCTGCATCGAGGAACTAGCCTTTAGGCTTGGGTACCCATAGATAGCAACTTATAGGTTAGGCCTTGCACAGAGCCTAGGTAGATACTCATATACTGTAGTGGTAAGCCAACCACTCTGATTCCCCGAGTCCTTGTTATTTCCCCTTAAATAAATCAGATTGCTTGTTTTGTAAGTACCCTGGCTAGTTTGTGTATTACTGGTGAAATACTGCACATTGAATATAGTATAACTGTACCTTACTTTCCAGGGGTCTCCAAGTGAACTGAGTGGTTTGAGCCGGGGGTAAGTGTCTATGGTAAGGACACTGCAACTAAACTGTGTGGGCCACCAGTGGGAAGAAAGGGGTTGCAGCAACCCACAGGGCTGTGACCAAGTCAACATCTGACCGCTTTAACCCCGACCTCTGGGAGGAGGCACCCGCCAATGGATCTGGGCCCCTCACCTGTTACAGTTAAGGCAGGCAGGGTAGTAGCCTAGGATAGCACCCCTGGGGTTACAAATTGGAGGCACCGCTGGGATCAGCGCCTCAGTGGCCGAGTGGGCGAAGTGCATAACTATGGATAAATTAAAGGAAAACTGGAAGGGGATATCATGGCTAAGATTAAGCTGGATCCTATTAAGATGGTGGTACATAAACTGATGGGGTGGGTGAAGTCAAGAGCTGGACTCAGAGAATTGGTGTTACTACTAGATGTACCTCTGGGGACAACGACTGCTGACATTATTTCTGCCGTGGACGTGCTAAGTGTTTAGGCAAGGTAGAGGTGAAGGCGTATGGCTGACCTACTTGATCAGACTTTGCAGGTGCTACTCTTGTGTAGCATAGCCATTGACCCTGAGGGGGTACCCCAGTGATTTACCCGAAGGTGCCCAATCAGGTGGAGGGTCATTCACATTCGAGGGTCGGTCACTCCCGGGGAGTCTCCCAGACTAATAGTTTCAAAGATAAGCTACTTAAATTGTTGTCTGTGGAAGGAGGACTACCCAAGAGTTAATGCAGGCCTTGGACCTTTCCAGTGAACCCACCCTCAGGCTTCCTCTGGTACCTTCCTCTCGAGCTGACCAAGAGTTCTATCTTGGCTCCACTGCCCCTAGTGGTTCCCTCTATACAGCTGGATTCTTACCGTAGGCTAAACTTTTCTGGCACAGTGCCCGTGCTTCGGGTGAGGTTGATTTGGAGGCGTGATGGGATCACGCCACCCCCTAGTCCGGGAGTGGCAATGCTCTGAGGGGAGAAATGAAAGAGACTGATGGAGAGTCTATGGGGTCTGGCTTTGTAGCCATTCAGTTTTGTGTGCCACTAGCCTGGAAGCTACCGCCGCAGAGTATCTCTCTGCTCTAGAGGGAGTGTTTGGGAGCACAGAAACTGGGGAAGACTTATTATGGAAATTCAAGTCTGCTAAGCAGTGGAGGAATGAGAAGCTTCCGCCTTTGTCACTAGGGTGGAAAGGGCTTTACAGAAGGCCTACCAAAAGGGGGATCACCGCCCAGCCTTGAACCAGGTCAGGTTGAACATGTTCTAAAGTCTGCTAGACTTTCCAGTGTGATACTGTTAAAGCTTAGTTACATGATCAGCAAGCTGACCTGCCTGAATACTGTCAATTGATGAGGGAGATTAGAGAAGTAGAGACTGATGAGGAGGGTGGGAACCCTATGTGGGGCTGTGAATCTGAGCCAAACCCCTGAGTCTAGCGAACCTGATGAGACCCACCCTTCAGGGAGGCCTGATGTATCCCCAGAGTTACAGGGAGGGGTGGGGGTACGTGCCATTTCCTCTGATCCCCAAGTAGAAAGTGAGTTGAGGGCCGAGGTCAGAAATTTACAAGAACTGGTGAGGGACTTGAAGTGATCCACTATCCACCCTGTTAGGGTCTGGGGAACCTGAGTTATCTAAAACCAATGCCCTGGCCAGGGAACCCCATCCTCAAGAGGGCCCCAGCAAATGAAGTATCCTCCAAATAGAGACCCTGGGACCCCAAGTTCTGTTACCATTGTGGGAGGATGGACACTTTCAGACTGAGTGCCAGTTGTCGGAGAATTTAAGGAAGGTCAACAGCAGACTGATCACTTGGCATAGCAGGGCCCATGTCTGACTCACCAGGAAGGGTTTTGTGACCCAGGCTAATGCCCAAGCAAACTGTTAACACTGTGCCCCTGAGTGGTCTGATGTGGTCGGGCCTCAATGGAGGCCCCAGCAGGTAAATGGGATTCCCACCAGCTGTATTGGATAGTGGCTCAGGTGACCATTATGTTTCAGGACTGGTATCAGACACATCTACCTGAGGTGCCACTCACAACCCTTGGATGGTCTACATGTATGGGGGCTGAGTGACAAGGCTTATCCGTATTTGGGGTATATCAGGATCTGGTTGTCATTTCCTACTTCTGTGGCTGAAGTGGATGAACAGGTGGAAACTCTGGCTTAGTCTGCCTCCCAACTGGACTGTATGATGGGGTACCCTTGTTGATTGGGACCAATGCTCACATGTTTGGCTGATTAGCACAGTTGTGTTCTGAAAATCAGGTGTCCAGGACTGGGTGGGCCCTTAGGATACCCGCTTTGATCCAGAAGGCCTACAAGACTCAGAGAAAGGCTAGTCAGAAGGAGCCTGAAGGCCCGGTATGTGTTGTCTGAGGAAGGATCCGAGCCGTTGCATATTAGCCCTAAATGCCCAGTGTGTTTTGCAAGGGAGGTCTGGTTTAGAAAGAATGTCAAGAATAAACTATTGATGCTGGATGTGCCTGGGGAAGGAAAGTTGCCTGAGGACTGCTGGTTAAACCCAGTATTTTGCCTGCTAGAGCCCATGCTTATGCCAGGAGAGTGATGGTTCAAGTTCATAATGTGTCTGACAAAGAGATTTGAGTAAATAGAGGCTTCACCCTGGCTAGTGTGTGCATGCGGACACTGCAGTTCTCCCTAATAGCAAGGGTTTGGGGAAGGGTGACAGAGTCACGGCAGACTTGTTTGATTTCAGTGACTCCCATTGCCAGCTGAATGGAAAGTAAGGGTCAGTGAGAAGCTTGCCCAAAAGACCAGGTCTTTTTCTAAAAGAATGGGATGTGGGATGTGTGGGAGGCAACACCACATTCAACTGCATGATGAAAGGCCTTTTCGAGAGAGGTCTCAGCGCTTGGCCCCTGCTGGATAGAGAGATATGTGAGACGGCATCTGCAGGAGATGCTTGATGCTGGTGTGATACAAGAATCCAGGAGCCTTATGCTTCCCCATTGTCGTAATGAGGAAAAAGAATAGGGCTGTTCGGATGTGTGGATTACTGTACCCTGAATTGGCAGACCATCCCGACCAGTATACCATGCCGCACATATAGGATGCCTTGCACTGTCTGAATGGCAGTAAGTGGTTCTCTGTGTTAGATCTCCGCAGTGGGTACTATCAGATCCCAATGGTCCAGAGGACCGAGAGAAGACTGCGTCATTTGCCCCTAGGTTTCTATGAGTTTATCCAGATGCCTCAAGGGATTTCAGGTGTTCCAGCTACCTTTCAGCACCTGATGGAATGTGCTGTGGGGACATGAATTTGCTCGAGTGTTTGGTTTACTTAGATGATGTCATAGTGTTTGGCAGCTCGTTGGAAGAACAAGAACATCGATTGTTCAAGGTCCTGGATCAGCTGGAGGATTTCAGTCTTAAGTTATCTATAGACAAGTGCCAATTCTTTCAAACTTCTGTGAAGTATGTGGGCCACATAGTATCCACTGAAGGCATAGAGACTGACCCCAGCAAAGTGGAGGCTTTGACTACTTGGTCTCAGCCAAAGAATTTGAAAGAACTGCAATGGTTCCTGGGGTTTTGTGGATATTATAGGTGGTTTGTCAAAGACTATTCTCGAGTGATCCGCCCCTCCTCAACCTTACTCAGGGTACCCTCCTACCCACAAAAGTATAAGAAAGTTGTGCTCTCTGAGACGGAGAAGAAGTATTTTCGGCTGAATGATGTGTTTGGAAACCGCTGGACTACTGAGTGTAAGAAAGCTTTCTATGACATCATATATCAACTTACCCATGCCCTAGTGCTGGCCTATGCTGACCCGCCAAGCTGTATGTTCTCCACACTGATGCCAGTCTACAAGGATTGGGGACTGTCTTGTACCAGAAGCACCCAAACGGGCTGAGACCTGTAGCTTTGCCAGCAGAAGCTTGACTCCCTCAGAAAACTATCCAGTGCACAATTAGAGTTCCTGGCCCTGAAGTGGGCCATTGTTGATCAATTTCATGACTACTTGTATGGTGCCAAGATATTGGTGAAGACTGATAATCCTCTGACATATGTGCAGACCTCAGCCAGTTGGATGCCACTGGCTATAGGTGGCTCTCTGCATTGGCCACCTATGACTATGCTGTTGAGTACAGAGCCAGCCTAAACCATATAGATGCGGATGCTCTCTCTGGAGGCCTGTGCCCTGGACCGACTGGGTCAGGTTGTCAGAACTCTGACATAAGAGCCCTTGCCAAAATTTGACAAGGAGGAACAGGTGTCTCCTGATGCTGTGGACTGAATGGTGGATTGCTTGGGGCCATCCGAGAACTGCATACCTGCTGCTTACTGTCATTTTTCTGCATTAGATACTAGTGCGCTACCTCAATTCAACAATGATAGTCTCCAATGGCCCAATCCTGAGATCCCATGATAAAACTGCTTTGGAGGCTCTGCAAGCAGGAGAGACATGTCCCAACAGCGTCCGCTGAATTGAGAACTGCCCTGGTATGCAAAGAAGGTCCAAAATTGAAGTTGAACAATAGACTGTTATATAGGGAGACCGTGGACAAAGAGGGGTGAATAGAGAAGCAACAACTGGTGTTGCCCACCGCTTTAGAGGACTGGTGCTGAGGTCCCTGCATGACCACATGGGGCATCTTGGCATAGACCGATCTTGACCTGGTACAGACTCAATTCCACTGGCCAAAATGAGTGCAGACGTGACAGCAGTGTCAAAACATTGGCCGCTTATTTGCAAAGAAAAGCCCTTCCTCAGAGAGCTGCCCCATGGTCAATATCACTACCAGCGCCCCATGGAGTTGGTCTGCATTGATTTCCTGAGCTTAGAACCTGATCTGAAAAATATCAGCAACATATTGGTGGTAACTGATCATTTTACCTGGTATGCACAGGCTTTTCCTACTAAAGATCAGAAAGTAACCACGGTGGCTAAAGTACTTGTTGAGAACTTCTTTGTCCACTATGGGGCCCCCAGAGAATCCATTCTAACCAGGGAAGAACTTTGAGAGCCGCCTGATTAAAGAAGTGCTATCCTTGTGGGAAGTATGAAAGCCAAGAACCACCCTGTATCATCCTCAGGGAGATCCTCAACCTGAAAGGTTTAACTGCACATTGCTTGATATGTTGGGCACACTGCTACCGAAGGACAAGCCTAGATGAAGCCAGCAGATTAGCACCTTGGTACATGCTTACAACTGCACCAAAAGTGATGCCACTGGATTTTCCCGTACAGACTGATGTTTGGGAGAGAGGCTAGACTGCCAGTGGATGTATGTTTTGGGGTTTCCTGATGGAGTACAAGCAGCAAATCATCTACAGTATGTACAGAAGTTGAAGGCTCAATTGAATCATGCCTACCAACTGGCCCAGACCATGGCTGCTAAACAAAACCTGGCCAATAAGGAGAGGTATGATAAGAAAGTGAAAGCAATGGAACTGAGAGAAGGGGATAGAGTGCTATTGAGGAATTTGGGACTGCATGGCAAACATAAGATTGCTGACAGATGGCATCACCTCCCTCATATTGTTGTGGGAAAACTGGCAGATTTACCTGTATATAAAGTGCGGACTGAAAACAATTAAAAATGTGAAAACTATACACAGAAATCATCTGCTGCCAATCGGGCAAATCTTGATAGAAGCTGAACTTCCCAATGCCCCCCAGGCCTATGAGTAGATCTGCTGCCAAGAAAAACCCAGACCACTTGATTCTTCAGCAAGCAAAATAAGAGGGCCTTCTCCAACCCCTCTGATGAAGATGATCATCAGTCTGTGTCTGAAGAGAGAGAATATTATTGAATACTATCCTCTTATGAACTGAGCCAACTGTTTCTGGGCAATCCCCATTAACTCTGGAGACAAAGCTGGGCTTTCTGGACTGTCTGAGCCCCCAGCCTTGTCTCTGGAGCCAATGCTCCCAGAGGATGAAGTGAGTGGCCTCCAGCCGAGGGTGGGATCCTTGAGCCTGGTTGAACTGTCTGGCCTGGCTGAACTATCTGACTTTTCTGAAGAAGGAAGTGATGGGGGAGCAAGCCAGCGGTATGCCAGAACCTGAAGAATATTTTGAGTGCCCTGATGGTTCCTTGCCAGCACCCGAACTGTCCCCAGCTGAGCCAAGTAGTGTGAGTCCTGATATAGAGGTCATGTCCCCGAGAGTACTATGGGCACGGGGTCCTCTTCTTCTGTAGAAGTTCTCTCTGCTAATCTAGATGAGGCAGCAATGGAGCCGAGACCTGTAGCAGTTTAATGAGACCCCTAGACGCACTGGCGAGAAGTACTGCCTGTGATAAGGTTGAGTTATGAGTCCCTGGCCAGCCTGTGGACCTGCCTTTAAATGTAGACCATAAAGGGGTGTATGTGCCCTCAAGCTCCTTGCCCAAACTAGCTTTGGGAAATGACTCAGACTGTTAGTATTGCCCTCTGAGTATGGTACTCCTGCCCCATTAGCCCGCAAGTAGCTGATAGGAAGGGCCCCTTTCCAGGTGTCATGGGCAGGAAGTAATGACCTGATTTAAACAGCAGAAGGTTGTCTGTGTGTGTAATATTGCAGAAACAATAGTAAACTGTACAGTAAATACAGTGCCAATGTATGTAATACAAGGTTTAATGTGCTGTCAATTGAAACTGTTTTGCCTTAAAGTGATTTATGGTAACTACTTGGCGACGCCAAGTTCTTTCCAAGCCAGGAAGGGTGTAACCCTCACAAATGGGGTTCCTAAAAGCCTTCCCAGAGCTTGCTTAGATGCTCCTGCCTAACTGGTGTTCGGTGAAATGCCCCACATGTGGTGTTGTGGAGTGCTCTGAAGCCTCCAGTACTGTCTCTTAAGAGCTGCCTGCTCGCAGGCTCCAGCGGGTTGGTATGGGGGGACTGGTGTTTTCCTGTTTGAATCCCACCTGAGCTGCGGTGAAATGGCTCCCATTTGGCAGTTGCTGTATGCGCAGAGGGAGCCCTTTTAACTAATGTAACTGGATATAATTAGCTAGCCTGTTGGTGGAATTACCATTTGTCTAACTCTGCTTCTTTCACAGCTGAGACTGTGTGTGTTATGCCCCTCCATTTTGGACCAGAACTGTCTGAAGGGTCCAATAGGGGCAGGAGGTATCCCAAATGGAGTAACTGGCGACCAACTAGAATTAGGGCTCTCTAGGGATGCCGGTGGACCAATGTGATACAGCTAGTAATTGTGGGAAGTGAAGTCTAGACCCTGGTGCCTTTTCGCACCACTGAGGGCAAGATTGAGTGACTGGCACCTGTAGCCAGCCAATGGGATAGGGTGGCACCCAAGCAGAGAGGACGGCCCCATGCTGTCAAGAGGCAGAGACGCTGTGACTGTGAATGAGGAAGGTGCTCTGGGCTCCTGCGCGTTGAGTTTTCATGCGGGAAGTGCGTGAGAGGCCAGAGGCGGCCGATTGAATAGCCAGCGAGACTTTGGACTAAATCCATGGGCAGCGGTCAGAAGAGGCTGTGTAAAGCACAGTTACCTACCAGACTCACCCTGTAGAGGACTGGAGAATCTGCTGAGTCGCTACCGGTCTGTCAGGAAAGTGAAGCTGCGGTGAGACTCCGATTAGCTGTGCATTCGGTTGGGCCATGAGGAGCAGCTGCCTGGTATGGTACCCTCTGTTTCGCTCCATATAAATGTGTGGAGAAGAATTTGAAGCTCATGCTCAGCCCTGCGAGTGGTGTGAGAGCGGTTTTCTCCTGGAGTTGTGAGTACTAAAGCAGGGTTGCTCCCTGTTAAATGTTTCTAGCAAGGGCACGATCTTCAGGTTGCTTTGCTGACTGCATTAACTGAGCCTGCTGGCTCCATCTAGTCTTCGAGGAACTAAATGCTTGTTTGTGTCAGGGCCCCAACCAGCTGCATCGAGGAACTAGCCTTTAGGGCTTGGGTACCCATAGATAGCAACTTATAGGTTAAGTCTGTGCACAGAGCCTTAGGTAGATACTCATATATTTTAGTGGTAAGTCAATCACCTGATTCCCGTCCTTGTTATTTCCCTTAAATAAATCAAATTGCTTGTTTTGTAAAAGTACCCTGGCTAGTTTGTGTATTACTGGTGAAATACTGCACATTGAATATGGTATAACTGTACCTTACTTTCCAGGGATCTCCAGAGTGAGCTGAGTGGTTTGAGCTGGGGGTAAGTGTCTATGGTAAGGACACTGCAACTAAACTGTGTGGGCCACTAGTGGGAAGAAAGGGGTTGCAGCAACCCAGAGGGCTGTGACCAAGTCAATATCGACTGTTTTAACCCTCGACCTCTGGGTGGAGGCACCCGCCAATGGATCTGGGCCTCACCCCTGTTACAGTTAAGACAGGCAGGGTAGTAGCCCTTAGGATAGCGCCTGGGTTACACACACAAAGACTTGTTGCCTCTGTGATGGCAGTTTTGATGATTCCCATTGTTGCTCCACCCTCCTTCTAGCCTGTTTGCTAGTGCTTTTCTGAGGCAGTCTAGCATCTTGCCAATGTCAGCCCTCCTGAAGTCCAGTACCTCGCTTTTGTATGCTTGACTCTGTAGCTGAGTTTAACGTGAACCACACTGTTTGATGGTCACTTGTTCCCAGGTGGCAACCCACTTCAGATCTGAGATCCTCTCACTGCCCCCATTTGAGAGTACGAGTCTAAGATTGCCCCCATGAGGGTTCCAAACCAGCTGTCTGAGGCTCTGCCACCAGAAGCATCGAGAATGGCCCTGCTCTTGGATGTGGCTGCAGCAAATGTGCTAACATCTGGCATATTCAGGTCTCCCATCAACAGTATCTCCCTTTCTCTGCTGTCCTAAGAATGCTTTCTATCATATCCTTGTCCATTCCCTCCCCAACATGGGGGTCTGTACACAACCCTGTGTGGATTGTGGTGCCCTTTCCAGTCTCCAAGGTGACCCACAGTGCCTCCCTCTCCTCCTGTTTACTCTTTTGTTCAGTTGCTTTTATCTCTTCCTTTCATAGAGAGCTACTCCTCCCCTCTTCTCCCTGCCTGTCTCTCCTGTAGGTTATGTACCCTGGTATGTTAACATCCCAGTCATGGTTCTCTGTGTACCATGTTTCTGTGACTGCTACAATATCCAGGCATCTCTCTTCCATCAAGGCCACCAGCTCAGGGAGCTTGTTGCCCAGACTATGGGCATTGATACTTATTACCTCCATTTACTGATGGCCTTACTCCTTTTTGCCCCATCCCTGTACTCTTGCTTTTGTCACTTTCCCCATTTTACCCTGCCCTTCTCCCTATCGCCACCTATTTGTTGGTGTTTGCTGCACTTACTACTGTGATTTTTTTGGGGGTTAGGATTTCCTGCCCTTTCCAGTGCCTCCCTCATTAGCTAGTTTAAATGCTTGCCAATGAAGCATTTAAACCTATCTGCATGATTACACATTTACTAGTATTAAAGATCATGTCATTTTTTTATCCCAGTCTTCAAGTTCAAGTAGATCATTGGAAAATTCCACTATTTCATCTGGTGTTCCCACCTTGGCTACAATTTTAGTATCATCTGCAAATTTTATAGACATATTCTTAAGGTTTGATGTCATGTCAGAAACAAAGATATTGAAAAGAGTGGGTCCCTAGATGGATCCCTGTGGCACCCCACTAGTAATGTTACCTATATTGGAGGTGTAACCTCTTATCCATACTACCTGTATATGTTTACTTAACCACTCTTGAACCCAATTTATCAATACTGGATATATCCCCAATGTTTTCATCTTATCAATCAGGGTTAGATGTGGCACTTTATCGAAAGCTTTACACAAGTCCAGATAAATAATATCCACTGGTACTTTTTGTGAAGTAGGCTACTTACTCTTTCATAAAATACCAAATTACTGGTAAGACATGATCTTTACTGGTAAATCCATGCTGGTTCATATCCACAAGATGTTTGGTAGCTAATTTATCTTCTATTCTAGTTTTAAGAATACTCTCAAACATTTTGCCCAGTATACTAGTTAGCTAATGGGCCGCAATTAGATACGCCGCTTTATTTCCTTTTTAAATGCTGGTGTTATTATTGCAATTTTCCAGTCACTTGGAACTATTCCAGTTTTTAAGGTCATATTAAACAGTTTGTATAAAGGTTCAATCAACCAGAAAGATATTTCTTCAATAAACGAGGGTGGAGGTTATCTGGCCTTGGTGATTTGTTTATATTAATTGATTCCAATTTTTTTTATCTCCAGTCTAGTTAGTTCAAATATCTCATATTCATTTATATTGTTAATATTATCCTTACTTTTATTATGTTCAATATTTATTTTAGGATTAAATGTAGAGCAAAATAATTATTAAGTTCTTGGGCCATTTCAGAGGTGTTTGTATTACATTATCTCCAATTACCAAAGGGCCAATAGTTTTAGTATTAGTTTTAGTAGTTTATAACCCAGTAGAAAAAATAAATGGTGAAGACTTAAGTCCAGGAAGATCCCATCAGTGTGAATCAATGGTGAAGATAGGTCCTTTGAAGATCATCTCCTGCACAGATGCCATGCATTGACCTACAATGATCTTGAACTGCAAGGGATTGAGCATATAATGCAGATGGGACCTTCAAGGAAAGGTGCTATTTACATACTGATGAAGTTTGGTATCGGGTCCAAGATGGCACCCTGTTAGCTATTTTGACAGCACTAAGCATGGGGCCATCATCTTCAGTAGCACCAATGGACTGGAGTAGCTCTCCCCAGTGGAGGATCAGTATCTTTGAAAAGAGGCTAAGACTACCCCACTGGGGAAACTGACGTAATTCTAGTGGTGGACTTTTAGAATTTGAATTCAACTGAATGATGTTGAGTCCATCCAACAGCTGCTACAACCCCAGCCAACTGTGTGGATAACTGAGGGTGAGTGTGACGCTTGGCCAGCTGGTTATGATTGCTCTATGCTATTTGTAATATAAAAATATAGCCTGTGCCTATGGGTGCCCCCCAGGTCAGAGAAGCTACAGGATATATTAACCTGAAACCAGGAGGTAATTAAAGGACCAGAGAGACTTAATTAGAATTGACACCAGCTACCAGGATATAGGGCTCATAAACTTTTGTGATGTCTTAGAGGAAAAACATGTTATACCACCATGGTGCTAAAGTCAAAAAACCCTTTGATGTGCCCTGGGAATAGGAACTGCTTGAGATCAAAGAAGGGATGCTAATTAAGGAGTCATATTGGGAAATTAGTTTTGCTGAAGTCACCAGATTAAAATATCTCCTGCCAGGAAGATTATTGTATGTATATTTTTATATTCTAAAAGGAGAAGCTAGATGACATCATAGAAGGGGTGTGTGTGAGAGAGAGACACAGTTTAACTGGGACTTGTGTCTGATCTTTGTGACATATATTTTGGACTCTTAAGAAACAAGATCTGTAACTTAGGCACTTAGAGGTAATACATTAGATAGAAACGATCTAAATGTACTTTGGTAGGAGTTTGCCTGTAGTTTTCTTTTTGTTTTCTTGTAAGTAATTGTATGCTTTGTGATATAGTGTTCTGTGTTTACACTTTACATATTTTTATCCATTTTAGTAAATATATTATTTTGAAAGACTGCCTGGTGTGTTTCAAGTTCTTTTGCATGTGACGATAGAGGGTCAAGACTGACAAAACTGTTCATAAGCTTGATGGTGTTACTAAACTGGGAAAAGGTAAGAGTATACCTAAGGTCTTTATAGAGTTTTAAGGGTTCATGTTAGATACCTAGTTAGGTGCCCTTAGGCAAAAGATATGTTGCATCCCCAAAGAGAATTTTATCTGAGCCTGTACATTTGGGTACGCTAGCATAAGGTTCACAGTTTGAATCCCCTAGAACTTGAGACCAAAGGTGATCTGGACCTACAAGCAGACAGAAGGGTTACCCTGTCTGTTACCTGTTCACATTACTGCACTTGGAGGTTGGCAATGTGGGGCAGAGGGCCTGACCTGCTGAGTGCGTTGTGACAGATTTGGTTGGCAGCGGTGTGGATAAAATTGGTAACACAAGCTTTAACTGTTCAGTGTGTCAACTTAATACTGCACAGCTCACTTGCAAAATAAGGCAGTGATTTATTTTTAAAAAGGAAACCTAATCTATATCATTTTGCTTACAGTCAAGTTCCTACCTGTTTTATTTTTTTTTTCTAAAGTGTAGTTAGAGTAGCTATAGTTAGGGAGGAAGATGGCTTCCAACTACAGCGGGCACACTGTCGACTACTTGAGGTAGTTGTGCCAGGACAGAGGAGTCCTGTATGAGGAGAGCCACCAAGAGAACCTCATTGATGCCCTGATGGCAGCAGATGCTCAGAGCATTGAGTCACTGACTGTGACCGTAAGGGACCAAACCTTGAGCATGGAGGGGCCAGTGGCCAGTGCAGTGTCCAGATCCAGTGAGGATGACAGCAGGCCAGTGCCAGAAAAGGCCACAGCAGCAGGGAAGGTCACCAGCATTCTGGAGCCAGAAGCACTCAGGCTGCAGATTGAATTGCGCAGAATGGAGCTTGAGTTCCAGAGGGAGGCTGAGTGAGAACGGCAAGAAGTGGAGCGAGAGAAGCAGTTGCAGAGGAGAAGAGGGAGCGAGAACAGCGAGAAGCAGACCATGAACAGTGAGAGGTGGACCATGAGGAGCGTGAGTGACAGAGGCAACATGAACTGGAGAAGCTATGACTCCAACCACCAGCACCAGAGCAGGTAAGGGTTTGGGTTTAACTGAACTACAGGACTGGTTACAGGTTGAATTCCAAATTGATAGCTGAATTTATTTATTTAATTAATTATTTATTTATTAGCTTTTGTAACCAGGTAAGTGCATTAGGCAAAAGACCTGCCTATTTTCAAGCATGACATGGGAATGTACAACAGTAAAGGAGACACATATTACAGAGGACAAGACAGGTATATGCATAGACTACTGGACCACCATGCAGGGTGGTCAAACAAGGGTACAGAATAAAAACACCCATGTAGGAGTGGTAACAATGAAGCATCCAGTTATTTATAAAGGACATCAGTATGGCTACTTAGTATTGTTAGACATGGGCTGAGCAGAAGAAACCAGAGTGGGAATTAGGAACAATTGCAGACACCAGGAGAGTTCAAGTAAGAAAAAGTGCTTTTTGAATGAGTAGTGAGATGGGGAATGCTTAATGTCGCTGGGAAGAGAGTTCCAGAATTTGGGAGCAAAGTGGGAGTAAGACTACTCACCCATCTTAGTAGAGAAAGGAGGAACAATGAGCAGGGAGAAGCTGAAGACCTTAGATGATGAGCTTGGGTAACAGGTTTAAGCATAGCTGCAAGTGCATCAGGACGCGGTGGATGGGATAAGGAATCAATAAGGTTACCTAGAGTATAGGGAGCACAGGCCATCAGAAAACAGCCAGTTCAATGCAGAGTAGAGAAGGCAGTGATAGGTGCGACAGGGAGCTGACAAGACAAATCTGCAGATGTTGTATGTGGTGTCCCATTTATGTAGATCCGCTACTTTGGCATAAGAGAAGACAGGCAGAGCATATTTCAGCCCCGAAGCAAAACCTCTGTGCCACGGAGACTTGGGCTGAAGTACTGAGTGACATACCCTGTAAGTGGCTCCAGTCTTTGAGTTGATGTGTTGACAGACCTCATTAATATGTGAGGTGAAGTGGAGTTGGGGTCAAGAGTCACCCACAAATATTTAAAGGTTTTTGTGTTGGTTACTGCAGATCCATCAGGGCATTGGACCCGCAGGTAATGGGGTTCAGCATTGACTTTCCTTAAGGACCCAGAGAGCATGGCCTGAGTCTTAGATTGATTGAGAGTTAATTGGTTAGAGGAGAGCCAGGCCTGGGTCTGACAGAAAGAGGATGATAGGGTGTGCATTGATATCACTGACAGACATGGAGGTAGTATAAAGTAGCAGGTCATCAGCATACATGATAGATTTACAGTGGGTAGTGGAAGCTGAATAGAGTTAACAAAGATGGAGAATAGCAACAGGCCCAGTATAGAACCCTGAGGTACACACTGCAGGAGATGGCAGAAGGAGATGATTGGACTGTGCAGAAGGAGACAGTTTGGAATGATAGTCAAGATAGCTTTTGAACCAGGACAAGGTAGGACCAGTAGCACCAAGGCCCTGTAGTTTGTGCAGTAGGAGGGGATGGTTCACCAGGTCGAACGCTTAGTAAGGTCAATGAATACTGCCCCGTGAGTAGTCCATTATCCATGTTTGTCTTAACATCACTGGTGAACAGGGTAAGAGCATGGTGGTGCTGTGTCCAGGCCTAAAACCATGCTGGATAGGAGACAGAAAATTGAGTTCAGTCAGTTGGAGAGTTGACCTGGCCATGAATTAATTTGTTCAGCAGTTTGCTAAGGCTAGGCAGTATAGCAATGGGCCTATAATTAGTTAATCTGTTAGGGTCACCTTTTGAAGACTGGAATAATCCTAGCTGATTTTCATGAGGGGAACAGCAGAGCTAGAAATAGAGAGGTTGAATAGTCTAGTTACTGGTGTTAGCATAGAGAGGCCACCAGCTGAAGGATCCTAGGCTCAAGACCATCTGCACCCGCACTACCATGGGGGGAGATGGATCTGAAGTTGTAGGAATTCAAATCTGTTGGCAGAAGCAAGCTTCAGAGGTGCTGGGGCATCAGAGGTATCCTGAGGGAAATAGGAGAGCCAAGAGGAGAGGCCTGAGGGATGGTGGGGAGTGTTGTGAAAATAGAATTAAAAGCTCTGCAATAGTAGAGGGGTGGTTACAGCTGACATAATTTACCATCATTTCCCCCGGAGTCTGCAGCCTGTTATTCCCAAGGATTTCATTTATTTGTGCCTCACTATTGCTTTGGATTGGATGTGAAGAACAAAGTAGCTCATGGTAGTAGTTAATTTTGGCCAACCTGATGTCCTTTTTGCAGGCATTTTTACAGGCTGATATTCCTCATAGTCCAAAGGCAGGGCAGAGGATTTCATTTCATTCATAGCCTATCTCTTAATTTTAGACGCTGGAGTAGAGGGTGCCTAAGCCACTTAGTGGGTTTGCCCGAACCTATGGGTAGAGGTGGGTATGTCTTTCTGTAGGGATAGTAAGATGTTGGTGAAGTATTCAGTAGCTGTGTTGACATCATTAATGATGAAAATAGGGGACCAGTCAACCAGACTGAGGTCCTGAAGAAAGGCTGCTGTGTCCAGGAGGGCAAAATTTGATAAGGATCTAATTTGGGGGATAAGTTGGGGATAGGCTCCCACGCACAGTATGTGGGACGGTGGTCACTGATAGAATCTGCTGGGACTCCAGAGAACTTAATCTGCTCAACTCTGTTGAGAGTATCCAGTCGATGAGCATG
Source organism: Neoceratodus forsteri (assembly GCA_016271365.2). Taxonomy (NCBI): domain Eukaryota; kingdom Metazoa; phylum Chordata; order Ceratodontiformes; family Ceratodontidae; genus Neoceratodus; species Neoceratodus forsteri. The sequence continues at coordinate 408,551,701 of CM028138.1, forward strand.
CGACTGGAACCATTGGAGGAAATTCTGCAGGAGATGCTAAGTTGAGCCAAGTTAGATAAGGGTAGATGCTAGGTGAGAGGCATTTGGGCCAAGCCAGTCCAGGCTGAAATCCCCAAGACAGATAATGTCACTTTTTGAGGATACCGTAGGTATTAGGGTCAATGAGTCTTCAAGTCCGAGCTACTGTTTCTCAGAAGGAGTAGACTCTGAGGATGTGGAGTTTTTTGTGCCTCCCAATAGAGGACCGAATGCAGTACTTCACAATGATTGAGTGGAGTACCTGGTAAAAGAGACATATTGAGGTGTAGTTTGAAATGCAATGCCAGGCCACCCCCACTCTTGGATGAGGGACGGTCTGCACGAAGCATGTTGTTCCCTGGGAGAGCACACCAGAGTTAGGGACTGACGATTTAGCCATGTTTCAGATAAGGCAAGGATATCAGGATTATTAACGGTACCCACGCTAAAAGCTCAGGGAGAGTGGCTGTCAAACTTTGGATATTAATGGGTGAAGGATAGTGCAGGGGTTTGGGCACTTGAGGCAAGTTGACATGAGGATGATGCATGTTCGATCCCACAGGGCCAGGGTTTGGCTCAATGTCACCAGAAGGTGTGATGGATAGAGTTGCAATCCAGATTGTGGCATGCAGGAACATGAAAGTGGCACAACCATGGTTAAAGATTTTCCTTCTGATCAGGAGTCTAATAATTGAACTGATAGGTTAGTAACTGAGGCCCAAGGAGGTACCTGATCAGAGGATTTATACAGTAGCATGTTTGAGTAGGAGAAGTCATTTGGGAGGCAGCTGAGAAGGTAGAGGGGTTCCTCAGAATTAGCAACAAAGAGTCTAGAGCCAGTAAGGAGAGAAAGGTGAGGAGGCATTTAATCAGAAGCAACATCCTTAGGCTGTTTAGTAGGACAGGAAGAGAAGGGGAGAGTGTGGAGAGGGAAGGTGGAGAGAGAGTCCTCAGTGAGACCAGAACACAAGCAGCACAGCTTATGGCAGCCTGTTAGAGGTACTGTGATAAGAATTAATATATGGGGACTCTAGTGACCAGCAGTTATAAACAGCAGATGAAAAATAAGGAGATAGTTTTTTCTTTGCACAGCCCACGTAATTAGTTCTCATGAGATTCCTGGCTATATATTCAACATCAGCTAAGGGTGGAGGGAATTGGGGGCTGGTGGGAGCAGCTTGAACAGCTGCTGCGGGTGATGCTAGACCCTTTCATGAGCTGCTACCAGGATCAGCCCATAGTGAACAGCTGATTGGGAAGTGCACCTCGACTCTGCTCCCACCTGCAGAAGTCCTCGGTGAGTAGACCAGCCGTTTAGATGGCTTGCATTTTTCTTTATTTTTTTATTTTAATACCAGAAAATTAATGTTTTAAGCAAGCCACTGAAGTTATGGAATAAGGAGCCCAGTCCTGCATAATCATTAAATAGGAAGTCCTCAGCGAAGAGACCAGCCGATTTAGGTAGCTTCAGGTTTTACTGTTAATTCAAAGCAATTATGGATTTAAATAAACAAGCTACCGAAGTTGTAAGTAGGGAGCCCAGCCCTGTATAACAACCAAATAGGCAGTCTGGTTAGCTTAATAGCGAGACAAGTCAGTGAAAGCACCGCTCACCAGTAGCACAGAAAGAAAAAGGTGCCAAGATTCAAACTCCTCGCCAGAAGCAACAAAGGAAAATGCTGGCTCTTCCACTAGTGTTCTAATAGCGCACCTTGAAATTTCGGTGACTCAGCTGCTCTGAGACAGCTAGCCCAGGTAGGCCAGCAGCTATGGAGACAGAGAGAAAGGAGAAGTCAGGTTAAATAGGTGCAATTAGGGAGGAGTAAAGACCTGGAGGGACAGAGAAAGTGATTGAATAGTGGGTAGGAGGAGTAAGAAGGAGGTAGGAAAATTCTGGACTCTGCAGTTAGACTGTGTTCAGGTGAAGTAACCCACTTAATTAATTCAGTCCAGGGGTGAAACATAATCTAAGAACCTGGAATATAATGGACAGTTAAAACAGTATCACAGTCAAATAATCAATTCCCCAACATACAGACTACACTTTTGAGTTCATGTTAATAACACAGATTAATAAATCCTAGGCTGATGCTAGACCAGTTTCATGAGCTGCTACCAGGATTGGCCCATAGTGAACAGCTGACTGGAAGTGCACCTCAACTCTGCTCCCACCTGCAGAAGTCCTTCGAGAGCAGACCAGCCAATTTAAATGGCTTGTGGTTTTTCTTATTTTTTTTTTTTAATACCCAGCCAAGTAATGTTTTAAGCAAACCACCAAAATTGTGAGTAAGGAGCCCAGTCCTGCATAATCATTAAACAGGAAGTCCCTCGGTGAGCAGACCAGCTGATTTAGGTAGCTTCAGGTTTTTCCTGTTAATTCAAAGCAATTATGGATTTAAAATAAACAAGCTACTGAAGTTGTAAGTAGGGGCCCAGCCCTGTATAACAATTAAATAGGCAGTTTGCTAGCTTAATAGCAAGGGCAAATTAGTGAGTTAGAGCACCTGCTCACCAGTAGCAGAGAAAGAAAAAGGCACTAGGACTCAAACTCCTCGGCCAGAAGCAACAAAGGAAAATGCTGGCTCTTCCGTGGGTGTCCCAATAGCGTACACTTGAAATTTTGGTTACTCGTTGCTCCAGAGGCAGCTAGCCCAGATAGGCCAGCAGCTTGAAATTTCGATGACTTGGCTACTCTGGAGGTGTCTAGCTCAGGTAGGCCAGCAGCTTGAAATTTTGGTGACTTGGCTGCTCTGGAGGTGTCTAGCTCAGGTAGGCCAGCAGCTTGAAATTTTGGTGACTTGGCTGCTTCGGGAGGCAGGAGGATATGGATACCTTTAAACTCCTTTGAAAAAGTTTGTATTCAGGCTAAAATTCTAGAGGGTCCCAGAGCTTCCAGCTATCCCTGCTACTTACTGGGAAAGCTGGGATGCATTGGGTCAAATGGACAATGAGGACAGTAATGATTACAGTAAACTTAAAGCTGCACTTTTAAAAAGTTTGATTTAACTGCAGAAGCATACAAAGCTAAATTCTGTAAGCTCAGTAGAAACCCTGACATGAGCTATGAGGAGTTAGCCATGAAACAACGCTCATGTTTAAAACGTTGTAGGAGGGAATTGAAGCAAACTCTGTAGATAAAATTGAACATGCTATTTTGTTAGAACAGTTTTTGGGGCATGCCCAGCAGTGCTGAAAACCTGGCTGGAGGACCAAGATCTCAAAACAGTGCAAGAGGCTGCTGAACTCTCGGACTGCTATGCCAAGAGCAGACCTGCTCTGAGACGAACGGGATGGGTGTGGCAGTGCAGAAAGGGAAAAGTGTGCCTTCAGGGCAGCTAAAACCCTCACTGCCTGCACCAAAACCAGTTAGCCCCAGGTTTCAAAGAAAAGAGTTCTCTGAGAAAAGAAATTAATGTTGGTTGTGTAAAGAAACTGGGCATATTGCCAGACAGTGTCCCAAAAGGATGAGCAATACGCAACATGGGGCTAGGAAAGAAATGTGTTGTTTATGTCCCTTTAAGCATGCCTGTGAACATGAGGGAACACATGCACCCAGTCACGTGAATGGTGCACAGACACAAGGGTTAAGGGACAAAGGGCATCCCTGATGCTGGTAAAGGGATCTGGTAGAGCCTGGTCAGCTTATACCCAATGAATTTGTAACTGTGCAAGGGTTCACTGGTGAGGAGACCACATTGCCACTCCTAGTGTTCTCCTAGACTGGGGTGATACAGGGAACTGTGCAACAGGTGGCTGTAGCCAAAACTTTAGCAGTTGAAGTCATCTTGGCAACAATCTCAAACAGGGATGGTGTGTGCAGTTACCCGTAGCCAAGTGGGAAGGGAAATTGTAATTCCTCTGGACCCCACAGAAGCCATTGTGGAAACCACTGGGAGGCTGGTTCCCCAGCCTGTGTCTCTTGATAGGAGACTAATGAAAAGGGAGTAGAAATTTCCCAGTAGCAATTAACCACACAGCTACGGAGGGTTACTCCAAAGAAGGAGGGTGGCCCATTGTCAGAGGGTTAGGGATGACAGTGATCCTGAGTGCCCTGATGCTAGTGCTAGGGACCTAGTTTAGAGACCGAAGAGGACCTGTCCCATGCCTTGGGAATGTGTAAGCAGTTTACAGCTGCTCAGAAAACTGACCTTAGTCTAGAGAAGTTGAGGGCTTGGGCAGACTCTGACAGAGCACAGGGAGGTGACAGCAAACATAAGGTTTATTAGGAAAATGGACTGATGTATACTCAGGATGTGAAGACAGAGGGAGGGGTGACAAGCAGGCAGTTTGTCGTTCCCTCAGGGGTATTGTGAGCAGTTGCTCAAGACTGCACATGATATTCCCTTGTCTGGTCATCTGGGAATCATGCACACTAGCAGCAGTTGGCCCAGAATTTTTATTGGCCCAACTTCACCCAGCAGGTGAAGGAGTATTGCAGGTCTTGTCACCGTGCCAAGAAATAGGGAAGGCAAGTAACAAGGCCCAAGCTGCCCTAATTCCATTGCCCATAGTGGAGGAGCCATTCCAGAGGGTGGGAATGGATATTGTGGGGCCTTTAAATACCCCGCCTCCTTCAGGAAGAGGTTCATTCTGACTGTGGTGGACTATGCCACCCGGTACCTTGAGGCATTGCCTATCCTAACTGAGGATAGACAAAGTGGCAGATGCCTTACTTGGGATTTTCTCCCATGTTGGGTTTCTGCAGGAGGTTATCACCCCAATCGAGGGGTTCCTTTATGTCAGACCTGATGAAATGTTTGTGGAAGAACTGTGGGTGGTGCAGAGGTGCACGACACTATATCACCACAAGCCAATGGGCTTGTGGAAATATTTAATGGCACCATGAAGCCAATGCTCCAAGTGTTTGCTGAACAGCATGGGAGGGACTGGGAGAAATACCTTCCCCACCTGTTGTTTGCATACAGGAGGTGCCCCAAGAGTCAACAGGATTTTCCCCAGACTTAATCCGGGAGGACTGGGAAGGAGCACCACACCCAAGGAACTCCCATTGTGGATTATGTCCTGAGGTTTAGGAAATGCTGAAGGAGCTTATGGAGACAGCCCAGAGCAACCTGGCAGCTTCCAACAGAAACAAAAAGTGTGGTACGATCGCAGAGCCAGAGCTCACTCGTACATGGTGGGTCAGGAAGTCATGATCCTTTTCTGGTCCAGAAAGACAAGATGCAGTCTGAGTGGGCAGGACCGTACAAAGTAGTTAGAAAGGTAAATGACGTGAACTATATCATAGAGTTACCTGACAGAAGACATACAGAAAGAATGTACCATGTCAACATGATGAAGCTATATGCTAATAGGGCTGACATGGTGTTTGCAGTATGTAGTCCTGGGGAGGGATGGACAAAGGAGACCCTCTTCTGGACTTGCTGTAAGAAAGCAGTGGATTCTCTGTGGAGGCAGTTAAATTGTCTCCCCAGATGGCCCCGGACAAGATCCAGGAAGTAGAGGTTTTAGCAGACTTTGCCCCTTGTTTAGCACCAAGCCTGACTAACCCCCTTAGTGACACACAATGTAGAGACAGGGACACAGATGCCCATATGGCGGACAGTGCATTGGTGTCAGAGGCTGTCCAAAAAGGACATTAGAAGGAGGGAGGGAGGTGGAGGAAATGCTGGATTTAGGGGTAATCCAGAGATCCCACAGCCCCTGGGCCTCACTCATAGTCCTTGTGCCCAAGCCAGATGACTCTACTTGTTTCTGTGTGGACTATCATGGACTGAATGCAGTCACGAAGTCGGACACCCACTTGATGCCTCGGATGGACGAACTCCTGGACCAGTTGGGAGGGACTACCTTATGACTATTGACCTGACCAAGGGGTATTGGCAGGTATTAACTGACAGAGCTAGGAAGAGGTCAGCCTTCATCACTCTGATAGGCTTATTTGAATTTAAAGTAATGCTTTCGAATGAAGAACACCCGGTCACTTTCCAAAGGTTGGTGAATCAGGTGTTAAATGGTGCTGAGGAGTATGCCGTGGCATACCTAGATGACATTGCCATCTTTAGAGCCAGCTGGGAGGAACAACTGTCCCACCTTGGGAAGTGCTGGGCAGGATACAGAGGGCCAGGCTCACTGTCAAAGCTGAGAAGTGCTAGGTGGCCATGGCTGAAGTGGCATACCTTGGGCATATTGTAGGCTGGGGACAGCTCTGTTCTAACCAAGTATGGCCCAGATCAGAAATGCAGAAGCAGGTTAGGAGTTTCTAGGGACAGCGGGTACTATAGAACATTTGTGCCCAATTACAGTGCCCTGGCTGCTCCCCTATCTGACCTAGTAAAAAAGATGCCTAAGAAAATTACCTGGGAACCAGCTTGTGAAAAAGCCTTTTACCAGACTGAAGGAGGCACTGTGCAGTGCTCCAGTATTGACAAGTTCTAACTATAGCAGACCTTTTATAGTTCAGACTGACGCCTCAGACATGGGTATTGGGGCAGTACTGAGTCAGATCTCCAACCAAGGGAAAGATCACCCTGTTGTCTACCTGACTAAAACGTTACTTCCCAGGGAGCAGGCTTACTGTACTGTGGAAAAAGAGTGTCTTGACATAATGTGGGCCCTAAAGAAGTTAGAGCCATACTTATATGGGCAGCATGTTGAGGTACAAACTACCACAACCTCCTGGTTTGGCTGACACAAATGGAAAAAACTAATGGTAAGCTATTAAGATGGAGTCTTGCCTTGCAAGGGTATGACATGACGATCTTACGTAGGGCTGGAGCGACCAATCAAAACGCTGATGGCCTGTTGCATGTATATGAGGAGTGAACTGACTTGGGAAGCCTGCTCCATGCAAGGGATAGAGCCCCAAAATTCAGTCTAGGTGGGGAGGAGGTGACGCTTGGCTAGCTGATTATGATTGTTCTATGCTACTCGTAATATAAAAATATAGCTCTGTGCTTATGAGTGTTCTCCGTCAGAGAAGCTACAGGACATATTAACCTAGTCTTCTGTACCCAGACCTTGAACCTGCATACTGCATATTGCATTCCATGTCAACCACTATGTTTTCTTCACCTGCTCCTTCTCTTTCCCCGTGACCACTATTCTACATGCCAACTGCTTGTTACCTAGGCTAATATCCTCATCCCTCCCAACCCTACCCACCTCCCATATCCCCCCTCTCCTGCCAATGATATGTACCTGTTGTTTATTTCATGCAGCTATCAATATTAGCTTTATATACCCTACTTTGTGGGGATGGTATACTATGAACCTAATGTTCGGTTTCCATACATCCTCTATCTTTGCTTTTCTCAGAGTATTACTGTTCATGAATTATGCGTGCATTCTTTACATTTTGTAAATTTTGTTTGCTGAACCTTGTAATGTTCACTTATTTGTATACGCCTCAAGACCTCCTTGTGAATGAGCTTGCTCAATGGAGTTTTCCTGCAATAAACTTGAACTTGAACTAACCTGAAACCAGGAGGTAATTAAAGGACCAGAGAGACTTAATTAGAATTGACACCAGCTACCAGGATATGGGGCTCATAAACTTTTATGATGTTTTAGAGGAAAAACATGTTATACCGCCATGGTGCTAAAAGCCATAAAATCCTTTGATGTGCCCTGGGAATAGGAACTGCTTGAGATCAAAGAGGGATGTTAATTAAGGAGTCATATTGGGAAATTAGTTTTGCTAAAGTCACAGTATTTAAAATATCTCCTGCCAGGAAGATCATTGTTTGCATATTTTTATATTCTAAAAGGAGGAGCTAGATGACATTATAGAAGGGTGTATAGAGAGAGACACAGTTTAATTAGGATTTGTGTCTGATCTTTGTGACATATCTTTTGGACTCTTAAGAAATAAGATCTCTAACTTAGGCACTTAGAGGTAATACATTAGGTAGAAAAGATCTATATGTACTTTGGTAGGAGTTTGTCTGTAGTTTCTTTGTTTTCTTGTAAGTGATTGTAAGCTTTGTGATATAGTGTTCTGTGTTTACACTTTACATATTTCTATCCATTTTAATAAATATATTATTTTGAAAGACTGCCTGGGTGTGTCTTTGAAGTTCTTTTGCATGTGACGTACAGAGGGTCAAGACTGACAAAAACTGTTCATAAGCTTGATGATGTTACTAAACTGGGAAAAGGTAAGAATATACCTAAGGTCTTTTATAGAGTTTTAAAGGTTCGCTTTTAGGTACCTGGTTAGGTGCCCTTAGGCGAAAGATATATTGCATCCCCAAAGAGAATTTTATCTGAGCTGTACATTTGTGTATGCTAGTATAAGGTTCACAGTTTGAATCCCCAGAACTTGAAACCAAAGGTGATTCAGACCCACAAGCAGACAGGAGGGTTATCCTGTTTGTTACCTGTTCACATTATCTGGCTTGGAGGTTGGCACTGTGGGAGCAGAGGCCTGATCTGCTGAGTGTGTTTGTTACAGTAAACACTGATACTGCTTCCACACAGGGAAGGAAAGGCAGATGAAAAAAAGCTGTATTCTTTAAGGCTTTGGCAAGACTTTGACTGGAGAACTATGGTGACTGGCTCATCTGAGGTCAAGCAGAAGGTCCATTCTTTAAGAGTCCAGTTTGTCATCTATGCTCGCCTGTTTAACCATTAGTATATAAGACTAGTCATGCATGCCAGAAGACCTAGTGCCTGATGAAGTGTCACTCCAGAACATGGAACTCCAGGGTTGTGTTCCACCTGCTGTACTCACTGCTGACTGCAACAAATGTAAGTCTTCACATTTTTGACTCCAACATCTTTAACTCAAGGATACTGTTTGAGTGTGTGTGTTCCATTTGTGTTATTTGTTATTTTATTTGATCGGATTACTGGGACTAAATCCTTTTTACATGGCAACCTGGGCACAATGCATAAGAAAGTACAGGAAATACAGAAATAAATAGCTAAATAAATAAAAAGTATTCACTGTAAAAATATTTACATAAATATTCACTAAGATCCCACGAGCATGCCTTACAGGACTAACATAAATGTACAAGTTTGGTGATCTAGCATTTGTTAGTTTTGCGCCTAGACTTTGCAACTTCATTCTCCGAGATTCATTCTAGCTTGTTGTATCAGAGGTCCCATGCTTATTATTGTGACTATTTGGGTCAGTGATACTATCTGCTCTTGTAATTATGGTATTACTCTCATACTTGAGAGTTATGGCTGACCTTTAGGATTCTGAATTTGATTCCAATCTCTGAAACAGTTTTCTGTTTTTTATATTTTATTGAGTCTTATTACTGATGCTGTTTACTCTTTATTTTTCTGTGGCATATAGCTAATAGTGTACCATCTCCATGTTTACTTTATTGTACATTTATTGTATCAATTCTGGACTATTGTATTTTGCCTGTAACCATCTTTTGATAACTGCATTTGTGTTTCACTGTTATCTTATGCTGTGTCCTTTGTAACCTCCCAGGCTGTGGTTGAAAATAGGCAATTGCTTCATCTAGTGCACTTGCCTGGTAATTAAAAACTAATTAAATTCCTTTAAAAAAATCTTAATTGTACCAGTTTAGGTTAAAGTGACAAAAGCAGGGAAATGTGTTAGTGTTCCCAACCCTGACACCTCACCTCCACCCTGCAGGCAGCAATGGGAAATGAAAATTATGTACTCAACATAGTTCTTCATCTTCCAAAATATCTTCAACATTCATCACTGGTGGGTCTTAGGCTGGAGGCACTAGGACCACATGGGAGCATATGTCTTTAAAGCTTTGGAAGTAAGGGACCGACATTGGAGATGGCATTGCCCACAGGAGTGAACATATGACGTGGTGCTCGTGGACTGGCCAGTAACTGACACCGGCCTACCTCCACAGTTCTTTTCACCTAGGAGAGGAAGAAAGGATAAGAAAAGAGAAGGGCTGGGGCAAGCAAGCCCAAGGGACAGACAGAAAGATACAGGAAATAAAAAGAACAAATTAATAAAAAACGACCAAGAGAAGAAGATAATTTAGGAGGAGGGTCTTCAAAGCGGCCAAGAGAGAGCAAGTAAGCAGTGGAACCCCAATTCTCTGCAGAAAACAAGGGTATCTGAAGAGCTGGCTTGCTCTCAATCATAGAACAGCATGGCTTATACTCTTCAAGGGCTAGTTTACCCTCAAACAAAGAAAATGATCCATGAGAATATCAAAGGACCAGCTTAGAGGGTAGATTACAAGGAAAGGAGTACAGTACTTCCCTGAAGTCTTAGAAATGGAAGGATAACTGTGAGCCCTGGAAAGAACACTGGCAGCCAGTTGTTCACCTGAGAATCACAAAACTCTAATAGGTTAAAGATTAGGAGTTCCATATGACCAAAACATAATATGGGAGAAGGAAAGCCTTCCATTTCAAAGGTCTGAGAGAGCTAATTCTGCATGGATTGGTGGTAGTTCAGGTGGATGTTAAAGATCCCATGGCACTTATCGAAAGAGTAGGGAATTTCCCGTGTCCTGGCCAAATTCCCTCATTCACTAAAATACCACCAACAGCTTAATCTGGTTCAAGGTCAGTTGGCATTCATCTGTATCCCCTCCCGGTCATGCCTGAAAATAGGCAGGATTTGTGTAGTGCACTTACCCAGTCAACAAACACTAAATAAATAAATAAATACATAAAAATAAAAATTCAGGGCTCAACAGTGCACCAATAAGTCTGGTTTCCAAGCCAAGGAGATAGATTTAGGAGCTCGAGAGGAAAATGCAACCCCTGAGAGGGAAAATGACTGAGAAAAGGGGTCCCCACCAAAGGACAATAGACAAGTATAGGAATCCACGAAGGTCTGAGAGAACTGATTCAGGGTTCAACAGTGCACCAATAGGTCCGGTTTCCAAGCCAATGAGATTTAGGAGCTCAGAGAGAAAAATGCCACCCTGAGAGGGCAAAATGACTGAGAAAAGGGGTCCCTACCAAAGGACTCTAGACAAGTACAGGAATCCACAAAAGAGGGGATTCCCATCCTTCTGACTTCTTGACTCTGATTGAAACATCCTAAAATAAAGGATTAAGAGAAAGATAGGTACAGCAGGCCACTAAAACAAATGCAGGGGTGAACTGTAAGGAAAACAAAGGTGAACTGGTATGAGAACTGGGCTATAATTTCAAAAATCTCCAGTCCCTAGAGCGCTAACTCCCTTGCAGGCCTTGTCTCCAAGGGGACAAGAAAAAGGCTATCCAGCAGCAAAACTATAGATCCCCTCTGCCTAAAAGGGTGGAGGGGGAATTAAACAAGGGTAGAACAGCCCACTGCTATTAAAAAGCTGTCTCTCTTATTCTTTTTTTGTTAGGACGGGAAAAAGGGGAAAAACTTAGAAAGGAGTCCTTCCAGAACAAACAACAACAAAATGAAAGCTAAGGAAAGGGGTTGGGGCAAGAATTTCCCATAAGATAAAAGTCCCTCCCCTATTTTTAATGTTTTTTTTGGAGGGCCACATGGAAGCATGTGGAGAGAACAAGTCCCCAAAAGGGTTTGCCCTTGATGCCTTCCCCTTTTCTTTAAAAACAAGAAGGGGGCAAGGCTGAAAGAAAAGGAAGGAGGAAGACTGCCCAGAAGCCTGGCCATTGCAGGAGAAGGGGTAAGTTGCAGTGATGAATGGTGAAGATATTCTGAACGATCAATAATTACGCTGAGTATGTAATTTTCATATCTTCCAAGAATATCTTCACCATTCATCACTGGTGGGTACAGCCAGAGGAGCTAGGACCCACTGAAACTTACAGCTGTAAGCTTTTTAGCTTACCTAAGGAGGAGGGGCTGACGTTGGGGACAGCGCCTCAAGACTCGAGGCTGACATATTATGTGGTGTTCTTAGGTTGGCTAGTAACTGATGCAAGCTCCTCCACCACCTCAGTTCTGCTCACCAGAGAAGGAAACCAGAGTCAGAGGAAAGAAAGGAGCATGGGGCAAGGGAGCCCAAGGGATAGTAAAAGGAAAGAATATAAACTGAAAGAGGAATAAGCGCCACAAGAGGAGCCGATAGAACTCTAGGGGTCTGGGAGATGGACCCCAACCCCAGGCAGGCCAAGGAGGGTTAAGAAGATGGGAGGGAGAAGAGAAAGGGAATAAAGTATATATATATATATATATATATATAGAGAGAGAGAGAGAGAGTGAGGTGTCCTTCCAGACTGAGAGGGCTCAAGGTTAGGAAGAAACCACCGTAAACCATGAGCACAACTGGTTAATGAAACTTCTCAGGACTGAGAAGCGACACAGGGTGCCACAGTCATGCCACACAAGGAACCACCCTTCTGGTCCATAACAGCAGGAAGGGGCTAAGGTCTCTCACTCTCCCACCCCTGCAACAAGAGGTGGGGTTCAGTACCCACCTCAGGGCAAGGTCCCCTGGAGGAGGCCACCTAACTATGAGAGGGCTAACTTTGAAAGGGTGCTAATCCCTTGCATCCAAGACTGCAAAGTGGAAAGGATGCCAGATTTTAGGCCTCTGGTAGTGGTCAGGGAATTCAAGGTAGGTCTGAGGACCCTGTCTCATGATAACCCAGGAGTGGGTTACAAAGGGGAGAAAAGTGGAGCAAACTAAGAAGCCAGGTAATAGATAGATAGTATATTCCCGGATCCCCTGAAATGGAGATGGGGACCCCAGAAGAGGTCAGGGAGAACTTTCTGCCCAGGACAAGAGCCAGGGCCTGAAAAATCAAAGACCCTGGCCTAAGCGCCCTCCACAAAAGTTCCCATCAAACTCAAGAGGGCCCTGAGGAGCTCCTAGCAGAAGAGGCAATAGCTCCTGCTTGCCTTCCCCAGAATTGGGTCCCTGGAACTTCAAATGAAGGAGGAAGGAACCTGGAGGTGCCAGTGGGATTATATCTGCAATTGGCCTCAATTGGAAGGAAGACAAGCAGGAGGTGGCACTGCCCAGGAGACTGGGGTCCATGAGGGATGGTGGGCGGGAAGCAGTGATGAATGGTGAAGATATACAGGAAGATCAAGAATCGTGGTAGGTATGTAATTTTCATATCTTACCTGTATCAGTCTTCACCGTTCATTATCGTTAGCGGTACCAAGCACCTTCACTGGTGCTGGCACATCCTTGATGAAAATCTCCTTCACCCTCATGTGCGGAAGAACACAGAAAGGCAGGGCCCCTTATGGTCCTAGCAAGGCCCACAAGTGACTAGTATGAGGCCGGGACTCCTGCTGCCTAGGAGAGGGAAGGAGCCTGCTAACTCCCACCTCACCCTTTGGGAGAAAAAGTGAGCCCTTGGAAGGGGAGATGATCACCCTACACGGGCTAAGGGTGATAACCTTGATAGGCGAGCCACGCCTGTCTGCTGAACACAGACCACAGGTCCTGCCAGTCTGGAGGCCACCTCACTGGTGTCAAAGACACCCTTGACTGGTGCCTTGCCAGCTCAGACCACGAGCAGAAAGGTTAATGGCCTGCCTGGTTGCCTCGAATCAGGTATAGATGCCAAGAGTTGACCCAGCATCATACATAGGTGCCTAGAGTAGGAAGCCTGATGGGCCTGGTATGCCGCAATGCACAAAAGGAGACACACCACTGAGAAGACCCTATGACCCCAATGGTCAAACTCAGCCGAGTCTGACTCGCGGGGCAGTCGTACCTTGAGCGATGATGCCGGAGGGGTGTCCAGGAGCTCCACTCCTGAGTAGGGGTGAGGCATACACTTGTAGACCCCAGGGGTATGCAATAGTTGTGCTGGCAGTCCCTAGGGGTGGACATGGGGCAGAGGAACTCTGCCAGACCCTGCTGAGTGCTTCTGCAAAGGGAACAGGACATGGAGGAATGACCAAGCGGTCAGCACTGAATTCATCTACAAAGGCGGTGTTGCACAGTCAGGATTGCTTGAAGCAAAATCGGATAGATAAAACTCCATCAGCACCCCCAACAGTAACGCTGATATCTGGTGAAATCAGTGTCAGAGGAGAGATGGATAGAGGGTCCTCTTCCTAGGAGAGGAAGACAAGGAGGCCAAGAAGCTTGACTCAGAGCTCAGAGCAGCTGGGGCTCAGGTCAAAATAACCTCATCCATGACTCTAACATAATGGGGGAACACAGCTGCTGAAGCACTGAATTGTTCCCAGGTCATAGGCCCTGTGGGATCAAAGTGGTCTGGAAGAGAGGAAAGAGGCAGAGGGGCAGGGAAGGAGATCTCTGGCTGGGCAAAGCTGATCCTCTGCTGGGGCTGTCGGAACATGCAAGGGACCCTTCCTGAAGGAGGGCCTGCTGACCTCACACACCGAAAGATGCCCAACCTGACTGGGGTGACCCTGGCAGGTGCCTTGGGAGAATCCCCAGATGGGGCATATGGAGCCACACAGGCCCTTGCAGGCGGCCTCTGGCCCCACCAACTGCAGATCCTGTCAAACAGGCAGAGGCCAGTAGGGAAGGTTCAGCACTTCTGCTCCTCCCAGGGCCATCAGCTACCCCTGGAAAGGAGCATTCATGCCTCCCTTGACCTCCCTGCCCTCAGAGAGGAACCTGCTCCTTGGGGTGACCTCTAAGCCTGGAATCTGGAGGGCTGAGGTGCCACCCACACCTATAGTAGTGCTGGAAACTGCCCTGGACCCCAAATGGCACTGGCATTGGGCCTGGCACTGACATTGACACCTGTCACTGAACGGTGCTGACCTCCACGGCACCAGAAATGGCACCGACAGAATCCCTGGGGCCGACAATGGCGCTGTCAATGGCACCAGAATCCATTGTGGTGCCAACCCTGGTGCTTGTCCCAGGCACTGATCATGGCACCAGCCTGGGAGAGAAACACTGGCTCCAATGGAAGACTCATGGGGCTCAGAGATCCTGGGGCTGGGAAGAGGGAGGCCTTGGAAGTTCAATGAGCCGAGCTGCCAGTCAGGATCATCCAGGTCCTTGTCCTCCAAAAAGGAAGTGACCAGAAGATCATCAACATGACTACCTTGGAGACTTTCTCTCCTTCAGTGCTGCGAGCGGCACTGGAGAAAGACCAACACCGACACCCAAAACTGCCCCGCTCACCAGCACCAGAGGGTGGTATTAGGAGCAAAGCGATGTGGGAAGGTGGTACCGAGGGCACCATCAACTTTGGTCGAGCATCTAGCTGGGACCACAACACTGGGGCATCTGGGCCTCAGGAGTCCACAAGACTATAAGGGAGCTCAGGCTTGACCACCCGTGGGAGGACCACTGTCCATCAAACCACTCACTCAGGATTTCCACTTGGGTGAGACCAGAAATGGAGGCCTACTCCTCCTAGTACATATAGTATCAGAGGAATGCCTGGGGAAAGACCAAAGTCCTTGTCTTGGAGTCTTGAGATTGATGCTGCCATCCTCCGAAGGTGGAGGAGGTCGACCCACCTTCATGCGTGCAACTCGAGACCGGTAGTCCTTGGAGAACAGGCATCGTGAGTTGTCCATATCATGATCCAGACCCAGTAAGGTCAAACACAGCGATCATGACGGTCTGTTATGGTCATCAGCCTGCCACAGGGACACTGATGCACAGGGAATGCCCTGCCTTAGATTTTGAATTAGGCCCTGGACTGGACATAATCATGTGGATAAATTAACAATAATTGTACAAACAGACTCAGCGCCATGAAAAACAACTAAAATAACTAAAAATAAAAGAAAGTTTTTACGGTTAGATGAATCTTAGGCATCGAGAGTGGCGTGGTGGCAGAACTTCGAGGCTTCAATCCAGACATGTATAGCACAAATGGTGGCTCATCTCCCATGGTGAGATGAACCAGCCTAATGGCAGGAAAAAAGCTAAGGTGGTGGAGTGGCCAGCATTGGTTGCTGGTCAACCCACCCGAGCACACATGTAATATGTTGGCCTCAAGGGTGGTGCCATCTGGCGTCAGCCCCACCTCCATAGGTAAGCTAAAAAAGCTACAGCTATAAGCTTCCTGCAGGGTCCTAGTGCCTCTGGCTATACCCACCAGTGATGAATGCTGAAGATTGATATAGGTAAGATTCAGTCTTAACCATTCATCACTGGTGGGTCTGATACAGCTACCATCAATGGTGCTGTTGGCAAATCCTGAGGGGAAATGGCTGAGCTCTCAGCATCCAGGGAAGACACAGAGAGGCAGGGGCCCCTCACAGGCCTGGTGAGGCCTGAGACTAATCAGGGTCAGGCGGAAACTCCCGTGGCCTTAGAGCAAAATGCATCCCACAAGTTCACACTGGCCCTATAGGAGAAAAGTGGGCCCTGGTAACATGAGACAATCATCCTATGCCAGACCAAGGGTGACAACCAGGAAAGATGCATCCATGATCTCCACCTAATGCAGGCCACAGTTCCCACTGGTCTGGTGGCTACCTCGTTGGCATCATAGGACACCCTTGTCTGGTGTCTCCAGCTCCAGACCCTTTGCAGAAGGTGTATGGCCTGTCTGGTTGCCTCACAAGCTGGCAGAGATGCTAGGAGTTGACCATGCATTGCTCACAGGTACCTGCCTTAGGACATCTAGTGTGCCTGGTGTGTAGCAATGCACAACATGATGCACCCACGGATAAAACCTATGACCCCAGATGTGAGAACTTGACTGAGTCCAACTCCAGGGGACAGTTGTGCACTGGGCACCTATGCCAAGAGGGAGTGTCCAGGAGATGGGCCCCAGAAGAGGGTGTGGCATTGCTCCTGGAGATCCCAGGGTTTGCAATACCTGCACTGGATGTCCCTCGGGTGGGGAGAGGGGCAAAGGGACAGAGCCAGACGTCTTTTTTTTAAATGTAGTTTTATTGTGAAGCAAGCATCACAGATGGGAAGCCAGTCATCTCTTGATGCCTCTGCAAAGGATGAGGCCACAGAGGGTATGACTGCGAAGTCATGACTGTACCCTCAAGGAAGAACAGTGTCAGACATGCAGGATTGTGGAAAGTGGGACAGTCACAGCTCTCTCATCATCTCTGAAAGGGACTGCTGATAACAGATGTGGTCAACATCGGAGGAGCAGTGGATGGAAGAGTCTTCTTCCTCAGTGGAGGGAAGAAGAAGAACAGGAGTTAGACTCAGGAGTGGCAGTGCTGGGGCTTCAGGCTGAAAGATAGCCTGGTCCTTGCCCTCGGAGAGGTAGGGAATGCACTCACCGAAGCCTTGAACTGTTCCCAGGTCAGGGGTCCCATAGGACCAAAATTGCCTAGGAGAGGAGGAGGATCAGGCAGAGGAGGAAAAGGAAGAGGTGGGTCATGACGGACCAGGCCAGATCCTTTGCCAGGGCTATGAGAGTGAACAGGATCCTACCCCAGGGAGGGGTTTACATCTCATCCACCCATGAGCGCCCAACCATAGAGTGGCTATCTGGATGGTGAACTTGGGAAACCCCTAGGTGGGAGATAGGAGCTGTAGTTGTCTCACAGGCCCTATCCTTACCTACCACAGGCCCAGATAGTTCTGAGGGGACCAAAAACCCTACTCAGCAGTATGACCCTACTAGAGCCCCCAGTAACTCTAGACATGGAGCACGGTGTCAACTGGGATCTACAGCCCCACCTCACCTGAATAGGCTCTGCCTCTTGGGATGAGCCTAAGAACATCCTTTGCAGCAGAATTCTGCAATAAGGAGGAGTTGACATTACGAGACACCAGAACCCCCCTTGGAACCCATAAATGGCACGGATCAGATTCAGCATTGGGGCAGTGCAGAACCTGACCTGGTGCTGAAGACAGCACCGAACCCAACCCGGTCCCATGCATGGCGCCATCCTCCAGCACCAAAATCGTCTACCAGCGCATCCCGGCACCGTGGGACATGGGGAGCAGTGCAACCACCAGCACCAGACCAGAAGAATCCTAGATGATGCCACAGATGCTAAAGGCCTAGTGCTAGGTCCAGAAAGGTCTCCTTCCTCACCAGGCCCCAGAAGCCAGTCAGAATCATCCTAGTCCTCACCCTCTGGATCATCCAACTGCTTGGAGGATGAGATCAGAAGATCTCCAATGGGCAACTGGCTGAGAGACCTTCTGTCTCCCAGAGCTGTGAGCAGTAACAGGAGAGGACTTGGTCACATAGGCGGCACTGCCCCACTCACTGGCACTGGCCTTAGTGCCAGAAGCTGAAGCAGCTGGATCACGCTCCCAATGGACCTGACTTGTGCAGGACCAGTGTATAGCATCCAGACTTCGAGGGGGTACAGAACTGGAAGGGGTGCTTAACTGGTCTTTGGGGGCCCAGCTGTCACACAGACCCTCCCCAGGCCTCCCATCTCTGTGAGGCGAGGACTAGTGTGAACCTGATCTCCCTCACTACATATAGTAACAGGAGGGCTCAGGGAAGAGCCCAGGGACTTTACCTTTGAGTCCCGGTGTGACACCTGCCTCCGAAGGTGGGGAGTCCTATCCCCATCTTGTGTGAATTTCAAGGTGCAAAATGTCATTGAAAAGCAGGCATTGCAGTGGTCCATGTCATGGTCTGCTCCAAGGCAGGTCCAGCAATGATCATGACAGTCCCAGATGGACATGTTTCTCCCACAGGGCACCAATGCATGGGGAGATCCTGTCCTCTTGTATGTTTTCTTCTGCTTTTAGGCCCTGGGATCCGGACATGATCGACTCACAGAAAACAGAAAAAAAACAAAAATAGAGCTTATCGCCATACAAAGTGGTTAGGAGAAGAAAGGGCAGTGATGAGGGGCTGAAAATGCTACACAGCATTGAGCTAGTAGCGATGAATAGAACCAAAGCCATGTGATGCAGCAGAAAATGGTGAACACTCCCATGGGTACCTTCCTGTATGGCAGGAAGAACAGAACTGAGGAGATAAGGA
The DNA here is from genome assembly GCA_016271365.2 of Neoceratodus forsteri. Lineage (NCBI taxonomy): Eukaryota > Metazoa > Chordata > Ceratodontiformes > Ceratodontidae > Neoceratodus > Neoceratodus forsteri. The sequence continues at coordinate 408,570,436 of CM028138.1, forward strand.
GGCCAGCGTCAGTTACTGGCCAGCCCACAGCGCCATGTCATACACTCACCTCATGGGTGGTTCTGTCTCTGACATTGGTTCCTATCTCCAAAGCTTTAAAGCCATACTCCCACAAGGTCCTAGTACCTCCAGGCTAACCCACCAGTGATGAATGGTGAAGATGAAAAAATTACTCAACACGAGTAGTCTTGTTTCTTCCAAGGTACTGTATTCTTTAATATGATTAACTCGAGCAGTCAGCTTCCTGGACTGCACTGCCCCAGAGATGAATGGAACTTTATGCAGATAGTGGAACACTTATTGGCTCATGCCACCATTCAAACCTGCTCTCCTTGCCAACTGCTGCGTTCTATAATGCTCAGATTCATTGCAACCTACAATTAGACCCTCTAACTTCGCTATTCTAATAGTTAACAACTAAATATTAATAATAATGACCAATTTAATGATTACTTCCCTATTTACCCCATGCCAATGGAAGTGCCCAAAAGAGGGTAGTAACAACAAAAACAGGGCCAGCTGGTTTAAACTTAACAGTACCAGAGAATGGCCAACAAATCAGAAGGAGTACCAGCTGTACTGCAGAGGCTAATTGGTTCTGGAAGGGAGTAAGCGTGGGAAAGTTAATCATATTGAAGACGCCTTGGAAGAAACAAGATTACTGTAGTGAGTAATTTTCTTCTAACCCCAGGATTCTTCAATATGATTAACTCTAGCAGACTATAAACAGTACCTTTGGAGGTGGGCCCAGAACCCTATTTGGGAACAGCTCTGCAGCACTGCTGTGCCAACCTGGCATCACTCCTGGACTGAGTGTAAAAGCTGTAGTACTTTGTAAAGGTGTGTGCTGTTCTCCATGTAGCTGCTTTACAGATTCCCAACAAGGATATCCCTGGCTGCTGCTATTGTAGCAGTTGTACCCCTTGTGGAATGTGCCCTCAGCCCTACTGTGAGCTCCCTGCCAGCTTTACTGTAGCAGAATTGGATGCATGCCATTATCCAGCATGCAACTGTTCTTTTCGAAACTGGCTTTCCTTTCCTACATCACCATAGGTCAGGAACAACTGCTGTCTGTCCTGCCTATGTGCCTTAGTGTGCTCAATATAATATATAAGAACTCTCTTTATATCCAAGCTATTTAGCCTGTGTTCCCTGAACTAGGTGTTCAGTAAAGAAGAATGGTGAAGTGATAGACTGATTGAGGTGAAAGTCAGAGACTATTTTTGGGAGAAATTTCCTGTTAGTCCTGAGCACCACTTAAGTCCCTGTGGAAGGAGATGTAATTCTGCTCCACACACAGGGCCTGTAACTCACTTATTCTTCTAGCTGACATGATAGCCACTAAGAAAATAGCCTTCCAGGTGACAGATTTTAGATGTGCTGTAGCCAAGGGCTCGAATGGGGTTCCATGAGCTTGGCAATCTGACCATTTAGGTCCCAGGAGAGCACCGGTTCCTGTGAGGAGGGTGCAGGTGAGTCAGTCCCTGAAATACTTTTGAAAATAGGATTAGCAGCCAGAGAAACACCCTTACCAGCTGACAGATATGCAGAGACAGATGCCAAATGGACCTTAAGGGTAGTGGGCTGTAGTCCCATACAATGCAGGTGAGTCAGGTAATGTAACAAGACTAGTATTCCTACTTTGGATGGTAGCATATCTCTGGTGCCACACCATATGGAGAATATTTTCCATTTGAAAGCTTAGATTTTTCTTTGTAGAGGGTTTCTAGAATCCCTCAGAACCCTGAGTACACCCTCTGAGAGGTGTAGGTTAGCATACTTTAGGGTCCTCAAGAGCCATGCCTTAAGTCTGACTGACCTGAGGTTTGGGTACAGGATCCTCCCTGGGAGGAGGTCAGGAAGTTGTGCCTCTGAGGGAGGTGTGTGTATGGGTTGGGCTACTGACAGAGACAGCAGCAATGAGTACCAACGCTGCCTGGCTCAATCTGGAACTATCTGAATCATAGGTAGCTCACTGGGACCTGAGCTTGATTAGGACCCTGAACAACAAAGGAATAGGGGAAATGCATAGAGTTTTCCCTGACCAGTCTAGCACCAGGACATCCACTGGCACTGATCCCTCGCTGGAGGCCTGCAGCAGAATTTGGGCAACTGGTGATTCTCTTCTGAGAGAAGTGATATATCTGGTGTGTCCCACATTTGAAACACTACTTCCAGCACCTATCTGTTGAGAGACCACTCGTGGTGATTTTGGTTGATTCTGTTGAGTGTATCTGCCAGGGTGTTGTCCTTTACTGGAAGGTGGACAACCACTAGGGATACTTGTAAGGTGTATGCTAAACTCCAAATCTTCATTGCTTTTGTACACAGCAGGTCAGACTTTGTCCCTCCCTGCTTGTTGATATAATACATTGCGGTAGTATTGTCTGTTCTGACTTGTACCACTTTGTCCCTTATCAGGGATGCGAAGGTTTGCAGTGCTAAGAACACTTCCCTGAGTTCCAGAAGATTTATGTGCAGTAGAGACTCTGTGGTGGACCAAGTGCCATGCACTGTGCTTGCCACCCAGAAGTGAGGCATCTGTTGTGAGCACTAGGATAGGAGATTCATTTTGAATGGAATTCCTTCTCTTAGGTTGGCTCTGTTCTGCTATCACTGCAAGGTGTAGCAGGGTCCTTGATCGAGGCACCATCTTTGAGATAGAGTCCTTTCTTTGGCACCAGTGTGCCCTGAGATGGAATGGATGTCCCTCATTTGGAATCTGTAGCCTTGCACTGTACCTGTGGCTGCAGCCATGTGTCCCAGCAACTACAGGAACTGTCTTGCTGGCCTTGGTTTGTTTAGGGTGAAAGATCCCACAATGTGCAAGATGTTGTTCACCCTGTCCTGAGGGAGGAAAGTTCTTCCTGTAGGGTGTTCAATTCTGCTTCTATAAAGTGCAAAACCTAGACAGGCTGTAACACAGACTTTTGTACATTATGAGGGATCCCAGGGACTCCAATGTCTCCTGGGTGATTCTGAGAGATTCTTTTACCTGCTGAGGGGATTGCCTCATGACTAGCCAGTCATTCAGGTATGGAAACACTGATATACCCTGCCTCCTTAAGTGTACTACCACTATTGCCAGGCATTTTGTGAATGTCCTGGGGGAGAGGATTAGGCCAAAAGGCAGAGCTGTGAACTGGTAATGACATGAAGGTAGTCTGAACCTTAGGTACAGTACTTTGTGTCATTCCCTTATGGGAATGTGGAAACAGGCATCCTTTAAGTCTAGTAATGCCAACCAGTCTCCTTTGTTGTAGTGTTGGAAGAATCATTGCCAAAGTTACCATCTGGAACTTTGACTTTATGAGATCTTGTTTAAAGCTCTCAGATCTAGAATGGGTCATCAATCCCCATTTTTCTTTGAGGTTAGGAAGTATCTGGAGTAAAAACCTTTTCCCTTCGTGGAAGGGACTGGTTCTACTGCTTCGATGCCAGCAGAATGGACACTTCTTTTTCTAGTAATGTTCACACTGATGGGCACAGGGAACTGAAATGGTCTTGGTCTCAGTTTGGGAAGGTTTTGAAACTGAGGGCTAACCCCTGACTCACTACTTCCAGCACTCAATTGTCTGTGTAATGGTTTTCCAGTTTCGAAGTGGCGGGTCAGTCTGCTCCCAGCTAGGATTGAGAAAGGCGACCCTGACTGTTACAGTAGGGGTTCCGCTTTCCTTGTGTGGCAGATTGAGGGGATTGGTCCCTCTTTTGGAGGCTCAGTGGCCTCTACCCCTGTAGTAACCCCTTTGCTGGTAACTAGGGGTAACTTGTGCCTGGTAAAGGGCCTACCATAACCCTTACCTCTACCTCCCTTTATGTGGCCTATAGGAAGCTGAAGGCTTGTCTTTGCAGAGTTACTCTTATAAGTGGACTTCAATTCTTATATTTTTGTACCAGAGAGGCACACTAATCTAAAAGCTTGTTTACAGGTGCGACCTGGAGCACAAGAAAGTTAAATGACTTGCTCAGGGTCACACAGTATGCAAGTGGGGATGTGGGATTCAAACCCAGGTCTCCAGGTTTGCAGCTCTGAGCCTTAAACCACTGCGCTATACTACCTCCTCTTGCTTCATCTATGCCCTTCTTCTTATATGCCTCTGTCTTACTGCCATAAAGGGAATGGTACTCTACAGGGAAGTCCATGGCCTTATTTAGAGTATCTTGTGTGAAGCTGGTTGTCCTAAGCCAGGAAAACCTCCTCAAGGCAATAGTTAAAGCCATTCACCTAGCTGCATTATCATTTGTATCACAGCCATGTGGAACTGATATTTTGTGGCTTCTAGACCACACCTACTTGATCTCTAGAAGGTCAGCTGTAAGCCCTAGTGGAGCCTTGTCTGCCATGGCCATAACAGAAGTCCAGAGGGTCTTCTGATATTGTGCTCATATGCCATTTAATTTGCTTCCCTGATGTCCAGAGAAGCTGCCAAGTACCCTTTCTTTGCCATTCTATCCAGTTTTCTGGAATCCTTCTCAGGGGTGGGTGGCCAGAGGTACCTTGGCCTTGACACAGGCAGCTGTCTGAACTACCCTTCTGGATCCGGGTGAGGTAGTAAAAATTCAGCACCCATGGGATCTAACTGGTACTTCTTGTTGGCCTTCTTATCCACAGGTGATATGGAATTTGGGTTTCCAGTACCCTTACCAGCTGTTTTTTTCTATTTATTAATGGGCAACAGGATCTTCTTTGTGGGTGTTAACCCCATCATTTTCAGGAACTGTAATTCCTCCTCATTCTGTTCAGGTTCACATGGTCTAAGGTCTAATGCCTCCACCATCTGCCTCACAAAAGTAAAATGTGAGGAATAGTCTTCAGGAGCCCTTGGAGGGATTCAAACCAATGCTCTGGTGAAATCTCTGATTCAATATTCTCCTCTTTCTCTTCATCCTCTCTATACATTCCTCCAGAGAGTGATCAAACATTACTGTACTCTGGCAGAAGAGCCCACACCTGAAACCGATGGCCTGGCTACAGTCAGTTGCTGTTGAACCAGTGTTAGACCTGTTTGCAAGGCTTTTAAGATTTGTAAAGCCTGTTGCACTTGATCAGCCATAGGCATATTGGTTGTGATACTGGGAGCCCGTTGCTTTCCCAGCTGGGGAACCAATATTTTTCTTTTATCTGATTTCTTTAAAGGAACTGAATCCTTTATCAGTTCACCTGGTCTTTTAGTCTGGATGTCTCGCCTTTTTCAGAGGTGTTAGTATCAGCATCCTTAGATTTATTTTTGGTTCTGCATCTGGATCATTCGGATCCGGAACCGGAGATGTTAAATTTTTCTTCAGAACTCAATGTGTTTTCAATGGTTTTCTCAGGAAAAGTTTTGCAAATCTGCAATCTGCCTTGAAGTGTTCAGTCCCAATGAAAAATAAACACAAATCGTGCTTTTCTGAAAACTTCCTTACATTTAAGGCAATTTTAAATCCAGTGTTGATTTTCTTTTGGCTTTTGGATATTACCACTGTAAACACAAACCACAAAATAAACCTAAATCAGTTTCTGAACCGAGCTGAAACTAATTAAACACCGCCAGCGGTTACACAAATCATCAGTCGGTTCCTCAACTGAGGAAAATCTCAGTTTTAATTCGATATTAAAACCAGAATAAACCCAGAAATAGAAACACAACTAAGTAAAAAGTTTTCAAAATAAAGCAATTTAATGCTAAATAAGACTAACTAATTGGTTCCCCAATGGTTCCAAGGAACTGGTGAGGAACTGAAAAAATTACCATAAACTAACTAAAACTTTAATAAAAATACAAAGGGCAGCAGAAGTGAAGTAAATAAAATGCTAATACTTATTTTTGTTGAAAAATAAAGTTATTCTTAGTCACACTGAGGAGCAGTCTCAGGCGTCCAACAAGGCAGTCGGAGAATGAAATCTGGGCGTTATAGAATGCAGCAGTTGGCAAGGGCAACAGGTTTGAATGGTGGCATGAGCTAAAGTGTTCCACTATTTGCATAAAGTTCCATTCATCTCCAGGGCATTGCAATCCAGGAGGCTGACTCGAGAGTTAATCATATTGAAGAATCCCTGGGGTTAGAATGATACTTGAAGATAAACCATTACAGTTTGATGTCTCTTAAATCTTCACAAATCAGACATTGGGTGTATCTTGGGGTTGTCAAACCGAGCGCTCACCCGATTACATCAGTAAATAAGCGGAGATGTGTACAGTATATGAAAATGAGGTGAATGCTGGGTTGGCGACCCCAAAGTACACCCACGCCTGATTTGCGAAGATGCAGGAGAGGTCAAACTGTAATAGCTTTTTCTGTTGCTGCCTACAGGGTAGGGTGGGGTATTAGGGTTGGGAATCGCTAACATCATATTTTCGAGCTTTTGCTGCTAATTGTGCATTAACAAAAGCTTTTTGCAATTAATTTCTTACTGTTTGAGAAAGTATAATTGTATCCTCATTTGCCTGTGGAGCTTAGGGCCCTCCAGACCATGCACTTCCATTCCTCCATAGATGCAAACATCTATGTTGGTGTGGAATTTATGTCAAAACAGCAATTTATTTCCTTTGTTGTATGCATTGTTCAAGAGCCACCGACACGTCAAGGAGAACTTTGGAAAACATTATATTTGGACACAAAGCAGCTTATATTTCTAATGAGCTCTGTATTTCTTATCCTCATTATTTATTACTGAGGTCATATGCATGAAACAGAAGAAAAAATTACTCGTCATAGTAATGTTGTTTCTTCTAATGGAATCTTTTGTATTCTGACAATATGCAGTTAGCCCAAGCACTTGAACTGCCCCGAGAGGAAAGAGTTAGCTCTATGCAGAAGCATAGAATGTTGAGCTTGAGCTTGGTTTCAAACCTCTGTCTCTAGTACTTACCTATGTACCCATCAGATTCTTACGAGCAAATTAACTAAGTACTAACTATGGAAATTGTTGGCTATATAGCCAAAAGGCAACAATTTGGGTCCAAAAGATTCACATCAAAATCCAAGAAAAAGGTAGTGACAATATATATACAAATTAAACATAACAACATCAATAATAAAACAACTACTCCACCCTTAAGAGGGAGGTACAAGGTACACCCTGAGGTCCTGTACCTGCCAGCCCACTTCCCAAAAACTAGGTTCTGAGAGGGAAGGCAGGGAGGGAGGTCAGAATAAAGCAAGACTCCATTAGAAGAAACAACATTACTATGGTGAGTAATTTTATTCAAACAACATGAAGTCTTGCGGTATTCTGACAATATGCAGACTACCAAGCAGTTATCCCAGGAGGAGGGAATGCAGAACCTACTTTGGGAACAGACTTTGCAGTACTGCTGTACAAACCTAGCATCACTCCAAGCCTGGATATCCAGAGAGTAATGCTTGGTGAATGTATGGACTGTTTTCCAGGTGGTTGCTTCAGATTTCTAGCAAGGGTATACAGAGACAATCCTCCTGGCAATAGCCCTTTTAGTAGCAGGCTTACCTTTCCTCACTTCACCATAAGTGAGAAACAATTGAAGACAGTCATGTCTGTGTGCCTTAGTATGCTCTATGTAGTAGCTAGAGCTCCTTTTTTTTTGTGTTATTGATTTATCTCCTGTCCCGGGAGCCCCATCGGTCCGACCGACCCTCCAGCTCGACTCCCGGAATTACCTGGGCTTACCTCATGCCCGGCCCAAGTGTGCCTGTGGGGGGAGTCGGGCTTCATCCTGCCACGAATTTTCTCCTCCTTTTTCCCCTTAACCTGGGGCCCAAGGAGTAGAGACGCATGCACGTGGAGGTGCTTGCATACTACAGCCCCAGTGACAGCCAATTCTGCCCACCCCAGGCCTAATGCCTGTGCCCCTTCTGGTTGTTCCACTCCTGGCCTCCACCAGGAGGCAGACCTGCATCAAGGGATGCACTGGATCCTCCCTGAGAGGACAGCTGCCTTCCGGTCACTCTATCCAGCTCCGTGCCCTCCTCCCCACCAGTCTCTGACAGCCCAAGCTCATTCCTGAGCTTGGGTCACCAAGTGGTGCGTGAGGTTAGGCACTCAGCACCTTAGCCCTTTGCACCACTGGGCCAAGCGCAAGAGCCCTTTAACTTCCAAACTGTGTAACCTTCTTTCCCTGAAGAAGAGTGGTCAGTGAAAACACAGGTAGAGACATAGACTGGTTCAGATGAAAATCTGACACCACTTTAGTAAGAACTTCCTATTGGTTCCGGGACCACCTTATCCCTATGGAAGGAGATGAAGTCAGGTTCAACTGACAGGTCCTGTAAATCACTAATCTGCCTGACAAAGTAATAGCTACCAGGGACACAGTTTTCCAGGTCAAGTACTTAAGTTCGGCTGAAGCCAAAGGTTCAAGGGTGGCTGCATAAGCTGAACAGTGCAGACATTAAGATCCCAAGCCGGGTAGGCTTTCTAAAGGGAGGTTGATATGAACCAGACCTTTGAAGAACTTACTGAAAACAGGATGAGATGCCAGGAAGAGACCTTCCCTGCTGAAAGAATGCAGACACAGCTGATAGGTGAACCTTCAAAGTTGCAGGTCTAAGGCCTAGACCATTAAGGTGAACAGATAATCTAAGACTGTAGCAATGTCTGCAGAATCAGGCAAAATGCCCTTCTGATAGCACCAAATGCTGACTCTTTTCCATTTGCAATTATAGGTTTTTCTAGTGGATGGTTTTCTAGAAACCTTCAAAATGTCAAGAACTCCCTGAGAAGATGCAGGCCTGCATATTCTAATTCTTCAAGAGCCAGGCCTTGAGGTTGAGAGACTGGAGATTGGGGTACTAAATCCTCCCCTGAGAGGAGGTTGGAGGTTTTGTCTCTTGGGAAGAGACAGAGGCGACACTGCCAGAGACAGCAGAAGGGATACCAAGACTGTCTGGCCCAATTTGGAGCCACCAGTATCACTGTACAGGGCTGATATCTGATTTTGATCAGAACTCTGAACAACAGAGGAAAGGGAGGAAGGCATAGAGAACCTGCCCTTCCGATCCAGAATGAGAGCATCCAGAGGAACAGTCTCAGGACTGGAGTTCTGCAGCAAAACAGAGGAAGTTGGTGATTATCTGGGGCTGCAAAGAGATCTATCTCTGGAGTGCCCCATCTGCTGAAGATTATCTGTAGGATGGGAGGATCCAGGTACCATTCGTGATGGCCCTGGGGGATTCTGCTCAGAGCATCTGCCAATACGTTGTCCTTTCCTGGGAGATGCATTACTGTCAGGGAAGTCTGAAAGGAATAGTCTAGAGACCACAGTTTCATGGCGTCTGTGCACAAGGTTGTGGACTGAATGCCTCCCTGTTCGATTGATGTACCACATTGTGGTGGTATTGTCTGTTCTGACCTCTACCACCTTGTGTCTGACTGAGTCTGAGAAGGCCTGAAGGGCCAGGAAGACTTCCTGAGTTCCAGCAGACTGATATGAAGGAGAGACTTGAGAAGACCAAACCCCTGAGCTGTGAGGGCTTCCAAATGGGCTCCCAGCCTAGGACAGGCATCTGTGGTCAGGACTACTGAGGGGACCTGAGAGAGGAATGGAACACCTTGTCTGAGATTGTCCTGGTCCAGCCACCACTGGAGAGCTTGGACCAGAGTCTGAGCCACTGGAACCAATTTAGTGAGGTCTTTTTCTGAGACCAAAAGGATCTTAAGTGGAACTGAATGTCCCTCATCTGAAACCTGGCTTCTTGTATCACTGCAGTGGAAGCTGCAATGTGGCCCAGGTTGAAGAAACTGTCTTGCTGGTGAGGACCAGAGGTTGAAAAGAGGAAGGCGAGATCTGTAAGGGCCTTTACCCTTGCTAGTGGAAGGAAGGCCTTTGCTTGGATAGTATGCAACTGTATTCCTATGAAAGTAAGAGTTGTACTGGTTCAAGAACTGATTCTGGGAGACTGAGGAAAAACCCCAGAGAACTGAGCAAGTCTTGAGTGGTTTGAAGAGCTGACCTGACCTAGTCGGAGGACTGACCTACAATTAGCCAGTGATCCAGATATGGGAAGATGGAAATATCCTGCCTTCTGAGAAAGGCAACTACTACTGCAAGGCACTTTGTAAACACCCTTGGAGCTGATGTTAGGCCAAAGGGCATGGCTCTGAACTGATGATGGCCTGAAGGCAACTCAAACCTGAGGTACTTTCTGTGGGAGCACCTGATAGGAATATGGAAATAGGCATCCTTGAGGTCCAGGGTGCTAGCCATCCACTGGCCTTAGAGAGGAAGAATTATTCCCGAGTCACCATTTTGAATTTTGGTTTTGTGATGTGTTTGTTCAAATACCTTAGGTCTAGGATGGGTCACCACTACCTGTTTTTTCGGGGTAGAAGTACCTGGAGTACAGACCTTTGCCCCTGTGCTGAGTAGGAACTTTCTCTACAGCTCTGAAAACCAGTAGAAGAAAACCTCTACCTCTAGAGCAAGAGTTTCTGAGATGAATGCAGGTGGAAAAGACCTGACTCATTTTGGGAAACTTTTGAAACTGAGGCCAGTCCCTGGCTTCCCTACCTCCATGACCCTTGTCTAATGTAACAGACTTCCAGACCTGGAAGTAGTAAATGTCAGTCAGGCTTGAGTGTGAAGTGGGGCTGGGCACGCTGCAGCTGGACGAGGCATCGCCTCACGGCAGCGGCGACTTTGGACCAGAGCGGTGGGAGAATTCAAGAATGCATGGGACAGACATAAGGCAATTTTGTGTGGGGGGTAGGAAGAAATAGGCTGTAGGTTAAATAGGATCTGCAGCTTATCCTGCAGGTAGGAAATGGGCAGACTAGGTGGGCCAAGTGGTCTTTATCTGCCATCAAAGTCTATGTTTCTATGTCTGTCTCCTACTAGAATGGAGAAGTCGAACTAGGCTGACACATCAGGATGTCTGTTGCAAGAGCCTTGGACTGGAAAGAGGATGCAGCCCCTGCTCATCCCCTCCTGCCTCTCCCTTGAAAGAACCCCTTCTGTGGGAAGAAAGAGGACGCCTGAGTTTGGTAAAAGGTGTGTGGAAAGGCCTGCCCTGTTCCTAAACTGCTGCTTCTGAGAGTGGCTTGCCTCTCTTTGGCCTGTGCACTCCTGTAGGTGGTCCTGTACTCATCCATTTTCTTCTTGTAAGCCTCTGTCTGCTCCCCAAACAGAGAGTTACCCACTACAGGGAAATCCATAGCCTTAGCCTGGGTATCCTGCAAAGGCTAGTACATCTGGCCAAGCATGTCTCCTGAGAGACACAGATGTAGCAATGACTCTTGATGCCACATCATTTGAGTCCACAGCAGCATGGAACTGTACTTTGGATGCCTCAATTCCATCAGCAGCCACCTCCTACAAGCTCTGTGGCTAGCTGGGGGAGGCCTAGTTAGCCAGTTGCAGAACCGTATCCCACCTGGACTTCTGGTACCTGGCTGTGTAGGCCATATAGTTAGCCTGCCTGAGTCCCAAAGAAGATGCCAAATACTGTTTTTTTGGCCATGGCATTGACCTTACTGGAGTCTTTGTCTGGGGTGTGTGAAGCTAAAGGTATATTAACCTTGTCATAGGCTGCAGCCTGCACTACCTAACATGGCTGCAACGACTATATAAAAACTCTGTACCTGAACCTCATAACATACACCTCCTGTCCATTCTTTTATCTACAGGAGGTAAGGAGTTAAGGAGTTTGCAGTATCTTTTTGTCTGTTTCCCAAGGACTTGTGAAGAGGGATAGACAATCTTTTGGACTCTGGGATGTCCATCATCTCACCAAAATCAGGCTCTTCCTGCTCCTCAGCAGCTTCAACCATTGGTAGCTGGAGGTTTCAGCCACCTTCTTGTAAAACAAGAAGTGTGAAAGGACTCAGAAAGCCTGGGAGGAGACATTAGAGGGTCTGTCTGGGGAGATGTCTGGTTCAATGGGCACATCCAGACCTTCAAAATCGTTATCTTCATCCTTGGGATACTCTTCATCTCCCTCCCTCCACATCATAATAAGCATCTGGATACGTAATATGATGGCATTGGATCTGACTGAACCGATTGCCTAACTGCGGCACGGTTGGACGGAACTGAGTGGAGTGATTGAACTATACTAATCGCTTTGGCTATTTCATCAGTGGTTGGGTATGCGGTGCTGGATCCGAACCGGATGACTTTAGTTTCCTTTTGACAGAACCGACCCTCAAAGTCGGACCTCCTTTTGCCGAGAGGTGTTGCCCAGGTCAGTAGGCACCTCCACAGGTTCGGCCGCAATGAACCGGGCTGGTCATCCAGATCTACGGACTTCTCATCCTCCTTTCCTTCAGCCTACTCAAACTTTTTCCAGAGTTGCTTTAGGAAAATGCTTGAAAATCTGGCAGTCTGTTTTAAGGCAGTCAAACCACAGACAATAAACACAGATGAGGTGGGGTCAGCCTTGGCAAAGGCCTCACCACACTCAGTACAGTGTTGAAACCCAGTGGGACCGTTTTTTCTTGGGTTTCTCAGACATGTCCAACCAAACAATTACCCTTAAAAGCTTTTAAGCCAGGTAATAAATCCCTATTGAGTTACAAACCGTGTTCTGACTTTGGAAAAAAACAGAAAAGTCAGCTTTTTAGGAACTGAAGGAACAAGAATACCACACTAAATCCCAGAAAACACAATTAAATCAAATATAAGCAAAAGGTTGGTTTCTAAGCGGACCAACCGATGAGAAACCGAGAGAAAACAATTTCCACAGAAAAATAAAGTAAAACACAAGTCACCACCTATCTACCACACTACCTGTATTGTAGATAGAGGCTGAAATCGAAAATAATAAATCAGTTTAAAAAACAAATGTTTTTCAAACTCTACCAAAACGACAGAGGAGAAATCTCGGCGACTTCACTGTTAGGTGAAGTAAAGATCTGACAGTTACACTGGTAAGTACCAGAGACAGAGGTTTGAAAACCGAGCTCGAGCTCAATGCTCTATGCTTCTGCATAGAGTTAACTCTTTCCTCTCCGGGGCAGTTCAAGTGTTGGGCCTAGCTGCATATTGTCAGAATACAGCAAGACTGTCATCCAGATATGGGAAGATGGTGATACCCTGTCTTCTGAGGTAAGCCACCACTACTGCAAGGCACTTTACAAACACCTTGGAGCTGATGTTAGACTGAATGGCATGGCTCTGAATTGGTAATGGCCTGAAGGCAACACAAACCTGAGATATTTTTGTAGGAGCACCTGATAGGGATATGAAATAGGTATCCTTAAGGTCCAGAGATGCTAACCAATCTCCTGGCCTTAGAGAGGAAGGATTATTCCCAGAGTTATCATTTTGAATTTGGGCTTTGAAATGTGCTTGTTCAAATACCTTAGGTCTAGGATGGGTCGTCCTCCCTGTTTTCTTTGGGGTAAGGAAGTACCTGGAGTACAGTCCTTTTCCCTTGTGCTTAGTAGAAACCTTCTCAATAGCTCTGAGAGGTAAGAGAAACCTCTGCTTCTAGGGCCAGGTTTCTGAGATTGATGCAGGTGGAAAGACTTGGCCCTCTTTTTGGAAACTTTTGAAGCTAAGGGCCAGTCTCTGGCTTACTACTTCAGGACCCACTTGTCTGAGGTTGTAGACTTCCAGGCCTGGATGTAGTAAGCCAGCCTGCCTCCTACTGGAATTGGGAGTCAACCTGGGCTGACACATCAGGGTGTCTGCTTGGCAGGAGCCTTAGACTGGGAGGAGGAGGAGCAGCCCTGCTCATCCCCTCCTGCCCCTCCCTCTGAAGAACCCCCTCTGTGGGAAGGGAGAGGAGGCCTGGGCTTGGTAAAAGGCCTGTGAAAGGACTGCCCTGCCCCTAGACTGCTGCTTTTGTGGAGTGACTTGCCTTTCCTTGGCCTGTGCACTCCTGTATGTGTCCTGTATTCATCCATTTTCTTCATATAAGCCTCTGTTTGCTCCTCAAACAGAGAGTTACACTACAGGAAAATCCATATCCTTAGTCTGGATGTCCTGTGAAAGGCTAGTACATCTGAGCCAAGCATGTCTGCTGAGAGACACAGATGTAGCCATGACTCTAGATGCCACATCATTGGAGTCCACAGCAGCATGAAATTGCATTTTCGATGCCTCAATTCCATCAGCAGCCATCTCCTCCAGCTCTTTGGCTAGCTGGGGAGGCCTGTTAACCAGTTCAGAACTGTATCTCATCTGGATTTCTGGTACCTGGCTGTGTGGGCCATATAATTAGCCTTCCTGAGTCCAAAGAGGATGCAAATACTGTTTTTGGCCATGGCATCCACTTTCCTGGAGTCCTTATCTGGGGAGTGTGAAGCCAAAGGAATGTTAGCCCTGTCACAGGCTGCAGCCTGCACTACCAACATGGCTGCTAAGATTATAAAGGAACTCCATAGCTGAGCCTGATAACACATACCTCCTGTCCATTCTCTTGTCAACAGGAGGTATTGAGATGAGTTTGAAAAATTTTGTGTATCTGTTTCCCCAAGGACTTATGAAGAAGGATAGGCAGCCTTTTGGACTCTGGGATGTCCATAATTTCCACAAAATCAGGCTCTTCCTCCTCCTCCGCAGCTTCAACCAAGGGAAGCTGGAGGGTTTCAGCCACCTTTATAAAACAGAAAGTGTGAAGGGGACTCAGAGAGCCTGGGAGGAGAGACACCGAGGGCCTGTCTGGGGGAGATGTCTGGTTCAATGGGCACACCCAGACCCCCTGGTCATCATCATCATCATCATCATCACCGAGGTAATCTTAGTCTCCTCCACTCATAGAAACATAGAAACATAGAATTTGACAGCAGATAAGGACACTTGGCCCACCCAGTCTGCCCATTTCCCTACCTGATGGATAAGCTGCAGATCCTAGTTAACCAGCAGCCTACTTCTTCCTACCCCCACCCCTAGAATTGCCTTATGACTGTCCCATGCATGCTGAATTCCACCACTGTTTTGACTCCACAACCTCCTCTGGAAGGCTGTTCCATACATCCACAACCCTCTCTGTGAAAAATACTTCCTTAAATTACCTCTGAGCCGCCCCCTTCTATCTTCAAATTGTGCCCCTTGTTCTTGCACACCTCTTTTTTTTGAAAGATGCTACCCTCTTGGACTTTGTGGATCCCTTGAGGTACTTGAAAGTTTCTATCATGTCCCCTCTCCCTCCTTTCCTCAAGGCTATACATATTAAGCTCCTTAAGTCTCTCTTCATATGTCTTCCGGTGCAGACCTTGCACCATTTTAGTTGCCCTCCTCTGGACAGCTTCCATCCTGTCTATGTCTTTCGGAGATTGGGTCTCCAGAACTGCACATGATACTCAGATGTGGTCTCACCAGCTGTCTGTACAGAGGGATAATAACTTCCTGTTTTCTACTGGTGATGCCTCTCCCTATGCATCCCAGTATCCCCCACCCTCCTTGCTGCCCTCTCACATTGCTTGCCCACCTTTAGGTCATCTGATATGACTACCCCCATGTCCCTTTCCATTTTGTTGTTGTTAGTATCTCACCCCCATTGTGTACTCTTCCCTGGGTTTTGTTTCCCAGGTGCATTACCTGCACTTCTTAGCATTGAATCTAAGCTGCCATACATTTGACCATTCCTCTAACCTTGCCAAGTCCCTTCTCATCCTTTCCACCCCACCTTGTGCATCAACTCTGTTGCAGATCTTTGTGTCATCTGCACTCCTCAGAATAAGCATCCAGATCATAATCTGAAGGAGCGGATCCGACCGAACCGACTGCCTAACGGTGGTACCAGTTCAGAGACGGAATCGGTCTAAGCGATTGAACAATACTAATCGCTTTGGCTATTTCGTCTGCAGTTGGAGAATGCAGTACAGGATCCGAACCAGTGGACTTATGTTTTCATTTTGATGGAACTGGCCCCTCAGGGTGGCTCTCCCTTTGCCGAGGAGGTATCACCTAGGTCAGTAGGCACCACCTCAGGTTACGGCCATAACCCGAACCGGGCTGGCCATCTGGATCTCACGGACGTCTCGGCCTCCCTTTCCTTCAGCCTACTCAGTCTCTTATCTAGAGTGGATTTGAGAAAGTTTTTACAATTGGCAGTCCAACTTGAGGTGGTCAAACCCCAGAACAATAAATACAGATGAGGTGGGGTCGGCCTGGCAAGGGCCTCCCACACTCAGTACAGTGCTGAAACCCAGTGGGACCAGTTTTCTTTTGGGTTTGTCAGACATGGCCAACCTACTAAATTACCCTATAGAAGCTTTCAAGTCAGGTAATGAAATAATTGATCAGTTACAAACCATGTCACGGGTTTTGAACGAACCGAAAAAGGCCGGTTCTTTTGAAACCGATCGATACTGGAACACCACTCTAATCCCAGAAAATTTTTCTCAGATAATAGAAATAATGCAAGTCGGTTCCCTAACTGGACCGACCGGAAGAAAATCGAGGAAAATGTAATTTCCACACGCACTAGGAAAATAAACACAGTCACTACCTATCTACAACACTACCTGTACCGTAGACAGAAGCTGGAAATCGAAAAATAACAAATGGAATGGTTTTAAACCAAATGCTTTTTAAACTTTACCAAACCGAGCAGAGGAATCTCGGAGTGACTTCACTGTTAGGCGGAGTAAAGAATCTGACAGTTACACTGGGAAGTACCACAGACAGAGGTTTGAAAACCAAGCTCGAGCTCAACATTCTATGCTCCTGCATAGAGTTTAACTTCTTACTCTCAGGGCAGTTCAAGTGCTGGGGCTAACTGCATTAAGTCAGAATACAGCAAGACTTTGTGTTGTTTGAATGATCATGATTCTGGTAGCCCAACATCTCAGATGTCCCAGTGATCTGCTCCCCTTTCCCCAGTCTTCCCCATCCCTGAATGTAGCTGTACCCTACAGAAATGATAGCCTCATCAGTCCCCTATGGTATTCATTCTTGGTCCTGCTCCCACATCAAAAGCTGGTGAGCTCGCCACCCTTCCACATCATGAATACAGTTACTACAGTCCCCTTGACATATTAGATATAATCATGATCTTTCCGTTAAGCTAGACTGATAGCAGCAGGCGCAAGGGAAAATTGGCTTCTTATCCTTATAAGATCTAGGTTATCTTTGATTAGGCAACATTAAATGACAGGTGTGCATCATTATGCACGTCATTTAATAGTCCCAAATCATAGGTAGTCTAGACCTTATAAGGAGTAGGAATCATTTTCCTTGCTCTGCTACTATCAACCCTGACTTACTGGAAAGATCATGTTATTATGAGATGAGAAAAAACACCTGGGAGACTGTACTAACTGTATTCATGATGTGGAAGGGTGGTACCTCACTAGTTTTCAATGTAGGGAGAAGGAGTGATGAATAATTGCCAGAGAGGACTGAAGAGACCATTCTGACAGGAACAGCTAGTTTCATGATAAGGGAAGACAGGAAGAGGAAGGTTGAACAGACCACTGTGAAATCTGAGATGTGGGGCTGCCAGCACTGTGATCACTACCTTATCACGGACGAGCAGGCAGCAACAGCAAATACTTCAGAGTGGCAGGCAGCACCTAAACTGTTACATGGATTCAGTGTAGGAGATTACCCTTGAGGGGTTTGTTGAGGTTTGTTGTGACAGTATTGAGGGGACTGTGTACATAGCATTCAAGTCGGAAGAGTGGTGAGCTAGCCAACTCACACTGTGAAGAAGGGCACAGAAAAGGAAAGGAGGAGGATTGCTGAGGACTGTTCTGTGGGGTTCTGCAGATCGCAGGTAAGGGAGTAGACCAATGCTGGAGGTTGGGTGGATTTGTGCAAGGCATTAGTATGCCTCCTTGCCTAATAATGTTATAGCAAGTCCACCCTTATGAGGGTATGAACAGCAGTTTTCCCAGTGTGTCCAGGTGCTTCTTTCTTGGCTCCATGAGAAGTCCTGGTTGTTGGTTAATGAGGAGGAAAAAAAATCAGAACAGGGGACTGTACATACTGCCTTCATTGTACAAAAGGGCTGTGATCTGCCTGATGTTTGTTGTGGGAGCAGAAGTGAAACACTGATGAAAGAAAACTGGAGAGTGGTATGGAGGCATCATTTAACAGTTCAATCAATGAAGCATATTGGTATAGATGTGCACTACTCTCTGAGGTACAAGATTATGTCGAAGTGCGATAATTCTCTTTGTGGAACTGGGAAGCTAATATGCAACCCCAGGCAGTAATAAGGACAGAGTGTGAACAGTGGACTGTTTGATAGCTGGTGGGCTAGCTGGGAGGGTGGTGGGGTGGTGGTAAGGAAAAAGACTACAAAGAGAAGCATATTTTCTGGATTACCAACAAAGCATGAACTTTGGCATTGGACCAGACCAGAAGTTTGCTACAACCATCAGGACAACGCATAACCACTAGACCACTAGGTATTTGAAGATTTACTGTACTGCAGTTTGCAAAATAGAAAGTCAGTTGGATCACAACACAATTACAACACGTTAAAGTAAACAAAATGGTCAAAATCATAGCTAACATGCGTATTGATTAAAATAATCTGCATATTGAGTCAGGATTTTGATAATTTTGGTGAAATAATTCTAAACAAAGGGGACACAGAACTAGTTAGCACTGTAGAGAGCCATGTAGTCTCTGCCTCTAGCTCCGATGATGTAATCACTTCACAGTTTTGGCAGCCATTTTATGGAACAGGCTGAGCAGATTTTTGAACTGGAAGACTGAAGCTTACTTTTCAGAGGCTACACAACTGCATATATGTTAGTCAGAGAATTGCAATGTTAGCATCACTGTAAACAGCAGCCTTTCCTTCACCTCTCTATGAAGCCAGATTTTCAAATTGTTTTTTTCCTAAAATTAGGTCATTTAGGTATCCTTTAAAGTTCCAAAATTAACCTATGAGAATTTTCATTTTTAGTTTTGAATTTTTTTCACGTGGCCCCAATTTTAGGGGATTATGTATTATTCTGGCAGTACTCATTAAGATCTTTGTTTTGCTATATAGATTGTCCATTAAGTCCACATATTGAGAGAGTTATGGCTTGTTGAAGCTCAAATGTGGGAAAAACTAAGTACAAAATCTTTTCTTTATATGAGGGTATTCTTTTTCATATGAACAAAACAAGTGATATGAAAAAAGATGTAATCATGTGAAAAAGAACAGTAAAAACCTAAGTCCAAATTCTTTTTTTGTATACGGCATTCTTTTTTTCATATGAATGAAAAAAGTATACAAAAAGATTCCTTCATCTGAAAAAAAAGGAAAAAAGCTAAGTCCAAAATCTTTTTCATATGAGATCATCCTTTTCATATGAACGAAAAAGCATTTGAAGAAGGATGCCTTCATATAAAAAGAAATTGGACTTAGTTTTATTCCCATTCTTTTTTCATGAAGGCATCCCTTTCATATGCTATTTTCATTCATACAAAAAATGAATGCCTTCACACGAAAAAGAATCAGAAAAAAAATTAAGCCCTAATTTTTGTTGTATAAAGCTATCCTTTTTCATATGGACCAATTCGTTTCATATGCCTATACAAAAAAGAAAATCGGCTCACAAAAAGGATTTTAAATGTTAAAAAATACATTTCTTGGTTATTTTTCTACAAACTAATTGCTGAATCCACCTAAAGGGATATTAGTTAGCAAGATACATGTGTTGGTATGAATGCAGGATGTCATTTTGGTGGGAGGGTTGAAAACAAATTTTTTGATGGAAACAAGATGGAGGCCATGTGAAAATATGTTTTCTTACGAAATAGGATTACCCCATATGAAAAAGGATCCTTTATGGTATGGACCAAATTCTTTTTTGTTTTAAGCAGCTATCCAAAAGACTGTACTAAGCATACTCAGAGCCAACATTTTTAAATTGAAAAACTTTGAAATGGATTCATATTTTTCATCAAACCAGTGAAAGGCATGACTACCCTGAAAATTTCAGACCAAAATTCTAAACCATCTAGGTGCTAGGTGATGACAAAAAACCAGCAAAGAACGGAGGTTTATTTTTTTATCATATCATATTTTTCTGCCCTACTGTGGTTCAATTGGCAGGGGCATCCAGCGATTGGTTTGACCGTCCCGGAAGGCAGCAGTCTCATTCACATGATATGGGGTAAATACGGTCATTCCCCGACCAGCTGGGAGGCCTCCCATGCCTTCCCATGCCGGGCTGAGACTGAATCCCTCCAGTCGCGATTCCACAACAGACCTCCAAGTAGGCCGGAGCGGCCATCAAGCTGCTCACTCGCGCCCATTCTTTTCCTCATTATTTGACCCTCTGGAGTGCAGATGTACAGTGACGTCCAGGCACTGCGTGTCGACATCTGCGGCACTCCACCACATACACCAGTGTTAGTAGTGCCCCGGTCATCACCAGAGGCTGTTACAGTGCGGTGGAGTCTCTTAGCCCTCCCAGGGATAGGAGAGCAGTCTCTGGATGCTCGATCATAACCCTTTCCTGCCGACCCCACTGGCCCAGGCTTGTTCCCAAACCCAGGTCGCGGCATGGCACGAGGCGTGGCATTCAGCGCCTCAACCCTCAGTGCCACTGGGCAGGCTCAACAGTGATTTTTTAACGTTTGTCACTATCCAGATCTCAGAATCCACACATCTCACGGGAACGAAACTTGACAATTCAAGAGCTCTACCTCTTCACACCACACATGCAAAATTTTATGCAAATCTTTTGAACAATTGTGAACATATTAAAGTGCAAAGGTTTGAGGTTTAATAAAGAAACCCCTGCTGAACCCTAACTATAGTGTCGTTACTGCACGCTATAATAAATAGGACCAGTAATGTACAGTTAGTGGAAACAACAACAAACCACTCTGCTATGCAGTTTGTTATAGCCTGATAGGACCTGCAGTCATGAATATTGTTATGAGACCCCAAGAAGTCCAGGAAAACTTTGTATGGGTGTGACATATCAATTTTTGCCACAATGGCAAACAATGAAAATTACGTAATTACCGTAATTCTTGATCTTTCTGTGTATCTTCACCATTCATCACTAGTGGGTGTCTTGCCAGAGCTAGGACCCCATGGGAGACTTTTTTCCAGAGGCAGAGTTGATGCAGGGACTGCACCACCCTCGAGGCTGATGTACTATGTGGCGCTTCATGGGTTGGCCGTTAACTGCCATTGACTCTGCCCTTGCCCTAGTTCTGAAATGTCAGAGAGAGAGAAAAGGAAGGGATGGAGGGTGGGGCAAGGAGACCAAGGGATAGACAAAAGGAAAGGAAAGGATATAATAACTAAAAGGAGAAATAAATGACAAAGAGAGGAACAGCCCAAGGGATTGGGAAGAGGGAGCACGATCTCTAGATGAAAAGAAAGAAGGGATGAGAAAGGAGGCTAGAAGAGGGAAAAAGAAATGGGGAATCAAGGACCCCACTCCTGGCTAATGCGGACCTGGACCTCGAGAGGGAGAAGATTTAAAAACTTCCAGGCTGCAGAAAATGCAGAAGGCACAAACTGCCTCTCAAGCAGTCAGCTAGTCCCACAGGAACTAATGCCTTTAGAGGAATATTGAGGTTGAACAGGGTAGACAGGAAGGTGGGGTCCATCCTTCCCACCAAATTAAGAAGAAAACTCCAAAAGGGATATCCCTATTAACTCAAAGAAAGGGAGGAGTAGTCCCAAGGGACACTTAAAATAATAGGGATTGAAGTGGGGGTACTGGAGTCCCCAGATCCTTCACTCACCGGACCCCAAAAGGGGGTGGGGCGAGCCGAGCCAAAGGCAAGGGAAGGGAGGGAGGAAGAGGAGACAACCTGAGACCCAACAGAAAGAACTCCTCTCCATGTGTCTCAAAGGTCCTCTTCCTCCTAACCACAAGAGAAAGGAAGGAGAGGAGGGAGCTGGAGAGCAGCAGAGAGACACACAGGGGAGGGGACTGCCCAGACTGAAGCCCAAGAGGGAAGGTGTGCAGAACTTAGTGATGAATGGTGCAGATAAACAGAAAGATCAAGAATTACAGTAGATGCGTGAATTTTCATATCTTATCTGTGTCAATCTTCACCATTCATTACTAGATAAGTGAGTACTGAGACCCCCAAAGGGGCCCAAGACGATCCTAAGGGACCAGTCCCCTTAGCCTCTGTGGGGAGACACTGGAGGGAAGAACCCCACAGGCCTTGTGAGGGCCTATGACTGGTCTGGTTGAGTGGGGAACTCCCAGCAGGTAAAAGAAGGCACCCTGAAGCTGCCATCTCACCCTACAGGAGAAGAGATGGGTTCTCCTGAAAGCAGAGGAATCACCCCAGGGGTGACAACCAGAAAAGGCAAAGAAAGCCATGTCAGTCCGCCTAGTGCAGATCGCTGTTCCCACTATCATGGAGGCCACCTCAATGGTGTCGTAAAATGCCCTTGCCTGGTGCCTTGCTAGCTCCAGGCCCTGTGCAGAGAGGGCGATGGCTTGCCTGGTTTCCTCTGACTCAGGCATGGAGGCCAGAAGTTGTCCTAGCTTGGACCACAAGTACCTGTTGTAGGTAGCATGGTGGGCCTGATGGGCTGCTATACAGAGCAGAATCTGTGCTGAGGAGAAAGTTCTCCTCCCCAGATGTCAAAATCCAAGAGTCTGAGTCTGGGGGTCAGCCACGGCTCGGGGTTCTATGCCCAGAGGCAATCAAGACATGTCACACCGAAGAGGTGAAGCAGAGCTCCTAGAGACCCGGGGCACAATACCTCTGGCAAAGGTCCCTACGGCTGGAACAGAGGAGAAGGGATGCTGCCAGACCCTGAGAGATGCTTCCTGCAAGGGAGAAGGCCAGGTGGGAACCACAAGGTTGGCAGCACTGAACTCACCTAAAAGGTGTGCTGCCTGGTTTGGATTGCTTTCAGAGATGGGGTGATGTAGAGCTCGCCTAGCATCCCTGAAGGAAGCGCTGATAAGATGAGATCAGCTGCTAGGAAAAGGTGGACAGCGGTTCCTCTCCCTTGGAGGAGGAAGCTGAGGAAGCTGACGGGTCTGTAGATTTGGGGTCAGGCTGCATAGGAGTGTGTGAAACATCTGCTCTCCGTGGCTCTAAAATAGGTAGGGAAAAGTGCAGCTGAAGCCCTGAACTGCTCCCAGGTAAGGCACCCCATGGACCAGGAACACCTGGGAGAGGAGGAGGAGTAGGTAGAGGCATGGGGACAAGCATCTCAGAGAGAGCACAGCCTCCACCCAGGCAGGGGACCAAGTGGATGATCCCAACAAGGAGGAGACCCAGTGGTCCCAGCAGACAGAAGCCGTTCAACTGGGTCAGAGCGGCTGGAGCTGTGACTGCAGGAAGAAATCCCCTGTGAGGTGACCGGGACCGTGTAAGCCCTGATGAATGGCCCTGACCTCCAAAGTAGAAGTCCCTCTTGAGGTGTCCAGAGGAGGGGTGAGGATCCGCAGTACAACTCCTCCCAGAACCCAGGCCGGTCCCAGGAGAGGCCACTGCGCTAAACCCTGTCCCTTAATCCTTTGGACTCCGAAGGGCCCTCTTCCTCATGACCACCAGCCTGGGTAGCTGGCAACCCAAGTCAACCCTGGGAGTCAGCCAGGGTACAGTACCCTCCCTCTGGGGTGCCCAGACCGCCCCAAACTCCAGATTGTCCAGGCACACCAAGGGGTGTACCCCAACTTAGGGGCGGACATGTCTGTGGTCCCAGGCTGTGCAGCAGCAGCCACCTGGACTGCTGTAGGCTCTGCAGTCTCACTGACCCCAGAGCTAACAGAAGCTGTCTGACCCACAGAGGCAGGCTGAGTGGGGGCAAGTGCTGGACACCAAGGGACCAGAGAATTCAGAAGAATCCGGAAGCCAGTCTGGATCAGACCCTGAATCTTCTTCCTCCGAGATGCACCGAGAGGCCCAAAGCCAGACTACTTCCGGTCCCTCCCAGGACTGCAAGCCATGGCGCCTGCAGCCCGGCACCATGAGTGGCACCAGAGCCCAGAGCGGCACCATGTCCGGTACCAACTTGCCCCGTGACTACCTAACGATACCGAGTTGAAGGCAGCACCGCCCGAATGGCACCAGAGACAGGTGTGGCGCCAACCCCATCTCAGCACCAGGCACGGTGCCAAACCAGAGGCGGCCCCAAAAACAGGTCCTGCACCACCCATTGCGCTGCTCCCTCTCGGCACCATAAATGGTACCAGAGCAGGAAATGATGCCGAGGATGGCCCAGCACCATCTGCGGTGCTGCCCTGGCCTCAAGGACAGCACTGACAGATGGTGTCAGGGCCGGTGCCAGCCGGGCCGAAGCTTGACACCAGGGGCCTTCGCTTCGAGGTAGTGACTACCAGAGCGGTGCCCCTGCCTGGGCCTCAAGAGGGCCAGACTGGGCCTCCTGCACCATGGAAGGAGCCCCCATGGCAAGGCTAAAACTAGCGAAGGCCCCCATCTCCATGGGCCGTATAGGACTGGGAGGGACCTGGAGGAAGGGTTGTGTGTCCTTGCCTTGGCCCCACAACTGCGAACCAGCTCTTTGAAAGTCGGCAGCACATATCCGACTTTAAACATGAGCATTTCTAGAACCTGGTGGTCCATGAAAAAGCAGGCATTGCAGCTATCCATATCATGGGCCGGGCCAAAGCAGGAGAGGCACCAGTCATGCTGATCCGAAACAGAGTAAAGGTGGCTGCAGGGACACCGATGCATAGGAGGCTACCCGCCTTAGACTTTTTCTTGTCCCAGGACAAGGCATGACCGTCTGGAAAATAAATTCAAAACAGTACTCGGTGTCACTTTAGAAAAAGGAACGACCTTGCCAGTGTCGAAGAAGAGGCACCGAGCAGGTGACACAGAACTGAAACTACCAACTGACCAATGGACTAGGATGCAAGCAAGCCGAAAATACACAGTTGCTTGAAGAATCTTCATGAGATCCTCACTCTCGGCAGAAGAAGAAGAACTAGGGTGAGGGCAGAGTCAACGGCAGTTAATGGCCAACCCGACCACCATGTAGTACATCGGCCTCGAGTGTGGCAATCGCTCTGCATTGACTCTGTCTCTGAAAAAAAAAAGTCTCCCGTGGGGTCCTAGCTCTGGCAAGATGCCGCTAGTGATGAATGTTGAAGACTGACATAGATAAGATCAAAATGTACAACTTTTTGATGATGCTAACATACTACAGAAACAAAACACTATGGCACTGAGGCATGGTAAACTGCTAGAAAGCACTCAAACAGGTGATAAAGTGCAACTAAGTCCTCTCCTGAGATGCACACTTGATAGAGCGGAAGAAATGAACTGATGTGTTCCGGGACAATGGAGCAGTGCACAGTGCTGTGTGTCAGTGCTACATATTTGCATTGTTGTTCTCTAAGTTCTAGTCCTGGGGTCTTTGCACCTGTTGTGATAACACCAAACAGTGTGGCTCTAGGGAGGAGACTGATTCTTAGAAGATTACAGAACCCCCACTTAATAACTGATGTGTAACCCATGACCTGACCAGTAGTACCAGGAGTCGAACTCACAGCCTTAGAACACAGAGAAGGTTGAGAGAAGACATGAAGATAGTGTTCTGAATACTGAAGTAGACACAGAATGGAGTATGTCAACTGTTTAAGCTGGTGAATGCAAGAACTAATGGACATGCACTTAAACTGGGTTTGGGATGCAGGATAAATGAAAACAGAAAGCAGTGTGCCACACATAGGGTGGTTAACATGTGAAATGGCATACCTTGTGAGGCAATGGAACAAAGCCAGTCCACTCAGGATGCCAAATAAAAACTAGACACATTCTTGAGGGTTGTACAGCATGAGTAGGGGTAATGTTCTGGCTGATAAGCTTGGATGTGCAGCCTTGCTCAAATTAGGTGTAATCCATGTCATGAGGCAGGAGATGGGCAAGATGGACCCTAGGGGCTTGATTCAGAAAGATCCTAGTAGATTGGTGCAAGCTCATCAAGCCAGGTGTGCCGGAGGTCCTCTGCCAGATTCAGTAACAGGAGGGTCCTGGCACCAATTTTCCTACCGTGGCAGACACTGCTCCCCTCGCCCGAACAAGCGGCGAATGGGAGGGGAATGACCAAGTGGGGCTGTTGTGGAAGAGCGTGGTGTAGAAAGATGCCAGCAGATCAGAGGGCAGCCAGTTTCAGAACATATGTTTTCCACCTCCAGACAAGTTATCCACTTCACCCTGAGTGATAAACCCTCTTCATTTTAAAACCACTGGCTGTTCCTTCTCAGAGTAACACACTGTTTTGTAATGAGATTCCCATAAACTTCGCTCAATAGAAACATCAAGGTTATCTTTTGAAATCCTGGTTAAGTTTTGTAATGAGATCCCATGACCTAGGCTCAATAATATACAGCTTGGTTATCTTTACAATCCAGTTACTTTTGCTTAGGTGACACAGAGGACGATAGACCAGCCCTGGACTAGTCTAAGCCCTGGCAGGTGTAGCCAGCTTGCTGAATTCCACAAATGGGGATGTTGTAGCCTGCGTCTGCTGCGTGTCGCCTTATGCTGTGGCACAATCCCCATTCAGGTGCAAGGCTGACGTAAGCCCTGTTCAACACAAGGGCACCTCTGTTGCTACAGCTGGTGTTCCTAAATTGGAACCGGCACTCGTTTTGATGCAAGGTGTCCCGTGTCAATTCAATTGGCGTAGACACCTTGCATGAGTTTTGAGCTTTCTGAATTGACCCCTAGGTCTCTACCATCACCACAATATTATGTTGCTATGTTAGAACACACTGAAGGTATAGCAAATCCAACCATACTGCAGGCAACGTGAGTGTAGTAGGCAGTGTACAGAATTGTGAGCCAAGAAATCCCAGTTAAGCTACTGGTTCACTGTATGAATTTGAACAAATTACTTGAGTTCCTGTGTATCTGCTAACAACTGCCTCCCCAAGCTGCAAACTGGGTAGAAACAGAACACCTTACCCTTCAATAGAAGATGCTGTGTCTTCTTGGTCACTGTAGTGGTGCTATAAAGAATCCAGCTAAGGAAGCAGACTTGAGATCTCGGATGACTCAGGAAGTCACAAGTGTACAGCACCCAGCTGCAGTCTTGACATATTATACAGGCACAGTGCTTTGACAGTGCAGTACTATTTTATATAAATCATAACATAGAAACATGGAAACCTAGAATTTGATGGCAGATAAGGACGCTTGGCCCACCTAGTCTGCTCATTTCCCTACCTGATAGATAAGCTGCAGATTCTAGTTAATCAACAGCTTACTTCCTCCTACCCCCCACTAGAATTGCCTTATGCCTGTCCCATGCATTCTTGAATTCTCCCACTGTTTCTTACTCCACAACCTCCTCAGGAAGGCTGTTCCATGCATCCACAACCCTCTCTGTGAAAAATACTTTCTAACATTACCTCTGAGCCGTCCCCCTCTGTCTTCAAATTGTGTCCCTTGTTCTTGCACATCTCTTCTTCTGAAAGATACTACCCTCTTGTACTTTGTTAAATCCCTTGAGATATTTGAAAGTTTCTATTATGTCCCCCTTCTCCTCCTTTCCTCTTAGGGTATACATATTAAGCTGCTTTAGTCTCTCTTTGTATGTCTTCTGGTGCAGACCCTGCACCATTTGATTGCCCTCCTCTGAACAGCCTCCACTCTGTCTATGTGTTTGCGGAGATGGGGTCTCCAGAATTGCCACGCGTACTCCAGATGGGGTCTCACTAACTGTCTGTAGAGAGTGTAACAACTTCCTGTTTTCTACTGTTGATGCCTCTCCCTATGCATCCCAGTATCCCCAGCCCTCCTTACTGCCTTCTCACATTGCTTGCCCACCTTTAGGTCATCTGATATAATTACTCCTAGGTCTCTTTCAATTTTTATTGTTGTTGTTATTAGTAACAGTAACATGAAATCATTCATAAAATAAATCTCTGGTTTATTTGACGCTTAAAAAAACACAAAATGAAGATTTTAATATGTCAATCTCTTTGAAAAAGGTACTACAGCAGTGCTTTTTAGTAACAATGTGCAAATTCAAACATGATTTTCCTATTTGCCCTTTATATTTATTAATTATTTATTTTCTTGTACCAGCTTTTGCTGGTGTTTTTGAGCAATTGTGAAGAGCAGCTGTGTGTCCTAAGGAACTGGACAACTTGAGACTTGGGCCTAACAAAATCTCTGTTAAACCCTTACAGCAGTAAAGGTTGGATAAATTCAGTTAACTAGAATTAATGACACGCTAGAAACTGTTCTTTTTCAAATTTCAAAACAAAAATAAAGCATTAAACATACATGTTATTTGTGTGGTTTTATAGAAAAACATTAACATCTGGTTAAAGTACATTTTAAAAAAGTCCTTCCATTCTAACCTAGGGCTGCCGTTCAAGACATTTGCAGAGCTGCAAAATATTGTTTGATGTTTGAAAGTAAAATGTTGAAACTTTGCCCTCCCCAAATGGTGCCAACTAACAGCTTTTGTAGCCATAGCTAGACATAAGCAGCATGTCAAAGGTGAGCAATTTGGATGTTTAAGATAAAAGAATTTCAAGCCTTTTAACTATGTGGAGGTCCAACACTAAACCAGGTGGTTACCTGTCACCACTTAAACCAGCGCTGTGTTTGGTAAGACAGCCAGATTTCACCCACATCTACCAGAGTTAGTCAAAGGCTTTCAGAACTGGGCCTGGATGCAAGGTCTGCTGTCGGCTGTGGCTTCTGAAACCATGCAATGTATCTCTAGCTACCAGATACCAACCTGGCACTAACTTGGTATTGGGCCACAGTGAAGCAGTAGTGACTGATGCAACAGTCCTCTTGGTAGTTATATGAATTGATTGGAGGTAAACATGGCCAGAATGGAAGCTGAGAAAGCGTAATGCTCCCACCAAGTCCATAATGCTGGTCTTTTTAATATAAATAACAGCATGTACTGGGCAGTAGGAGCATAAGACTTGACTAGCAGCTTGTCAAGCTATTGTTTAGAGCTCAGATACTAAATTTTACAATTACATTTTAAGTGTCAGTTAACTACGCTGTAACTGCATAGCAACTGCAATGTAGTTGCATGCAAAAACACATAACTACAGTGTAATACCAAGCCCACAATGCTGGTCTTTTTAATATAAATAACAGCAGATACTGGGCAGTGGGAGCATAAGACTTGGCTAGCAGCTTGTCATGCTATTTTTTAGAGCTCAGATACTAAATTTTACAGTTACACTTTATTTAAAGTGTCGATTAACTACACAGTAACTGCACTGCAATTGCAGTGTAGTTGCAGGTAAAAAATGGAAATTATGAACCTACCGTAACTGTTGATCTTCTTGGACAAAGTCTCTACTACTCATTCACACTAATGGGATTATGCCAGAGGTGCTAGGACCAGCGGGGCCAAAAATCTTCAGGAGGGCCAGTGGTGAGATAGGACCGTGCATGCGGCACCAAGGCTGGCTCATACCTGTATAGGCTATCTTGATGTCGACCCTCCAGCCACCTCGGTACCTTTTGACCAAGGAGGTGCAGCATAACTAACCTAATCTGGACATAAGATAGTCCGTATGACCCGTGTAGAAGGGTCAACCTAACAATGTCTTCACAGCCTAAGCCAACGAAGGTGAAGACCAGAAACAGAGTGAGTAAGCTCAGGGGATGGTGGGTGGGCATGTGAATGAGTGCTGGAGACTTCATCCAAGAAGATCAACAATTACAGTAGGTACATGATTTCCATGCCTTCCTGGACTAAAAGTCTCCACCACTCATTCACGCTAATGGAAGTACTGAGCTGAAATCAATCCCCCAGATACGCGGCAGGAGATGGATCTCACTCAGGACAGAAGTCCATTAAGGACTGTTCTGCTGAAAGAAGTGTGCTGTCTGGCATGGACATCCAGAACACAGTGCTTCATAAAGGTGTGCACTGAGCTCCAAGTATCCACGTTGCAAATATCTGCGATGTGCATGTTCTGATTCTCTGCCAGGGATGCTGCGACTGCTCTGGTAGAATGGGCATAAACCCACCCTTCCAATTTGACCTGCGCCATCGAGTAGCAATGGTGAAGACATACCACCAACCACGCTGAAATACATCTGATGGCAACAGTCTGACCCAGCGGCCATGCTGAATGCTACAAAGAGTTGCTGGATTTGCGAATGTCTTCGCTCTGCCAATGCAGAATCGCAAAACTCTCTTGACATCCAGAGAGTGAAGGGTGCATTTCTCTTCTTTCTGGAAGTTGGCAAAATAGGTTGGAAGGACCAATGGCTGGTTAAGGTGAAATTCTGAGACCACCTTGGGTAGGAATTTGGAGCAAGTCCTAAGAACCACCTTGTCCTTGTGAAATACAGTGTAAGAGGGGTCCGTGACCAAAGCAGGTATTTCAGAGACTCTGCGGCGGAGGTATGACCACTAGGAAGGCAGCCTTCCAGGTCAGAAACTTCAAGTCACAGGTGGCTAGAGGCTTGAAGGACTTATGGGTGAGCATGTCTAGCGCAAGGTTGATATCCCACATGGCCACCAGTCTCCTGACGGAGGCCTAGAATGTAGGATGCCTTTGAGGAATCTCTTTCTGGTGACAACTGAGCCAGCAACATATTCTACACTGGTTCATGGTAAGTGGAAATCGTGCAGAGGTGTACCTTCACTGTTGAGTATTGCAGTCCTTCATTAGACAGGTCTAAGAGATACTCCAACACTTTATTTGTGAGCAACCAAAAGGGTCCAGGCTGGACTTCACGCACCAAATGGAAAAGCACTTCACTTTGCCGTGTAAGTTTTCCTAGTTGAGGGCTTACGCGCCGTCAAGAGGATTTCTGAGATTTTAGAAGAGATGTTAAACCTATCCACCTCTATCTGTTCAGGAGCTAGGCATGGAGATGGAAGTAACACAGGTTGGGATGAACCAGGGGTCCCTGTGTCAGGAGGTTAATTTGTAGAGGAAGCAGCCTCAGAGGGACTTACAACAACCTGTTGATCAATGGAAACCATATCTGACGAGGCCAGAAAGGGCGATGAGAATCATCCTTACTCCTGTGTCTTCAGCTTGAGCAGAACCCTCTGAATTAAGGTAAGAGTAGGAAATGCATATGGAAAGCGTCTTGTCCAAAGCAGTCTGAATACATCCTGACAGAAACGGGTTCTGGATTTCTGGAGCAGAATAGAGGCAGTTTTGTGTTGAGTGGGGATGCAAAAGGTCCAGGTCCAGACTGCCCCACTCGAATAGTGATTGCACACGTCTGGGCAGTGACCATTCATGTGGATCCTCCTCTGTTCTGCTGAGGCAATCCGCTAGATCGTTCTGAAGTCCTGGCAGGTAGACTGCCTGAATGAAGGCACCATGTTCGAGGCACCATTCCCATACCCTCATGGCCTCCCAGCATAGGGGATATGAGTGGGCTCCACCCTGCTTGTTGATGTAGTACATCACAGCCTTGTCCATCTGAAGAATTACTTTGCAACAGAGGACGTCCTTCAGAGCTCGGACCACATATAGGACAGCTCTCATCTCCAAGACATTTATATGTAGATGAGACTCCTCCTGGCTCCACGCTCCTTGAGTGTAGAGGTCTTGACAGTGAGCCACCCAACTGATCAGAGATGCATCCATGGTGATGGTGATCTGAGTTTCCCATGGGGCAAGGGTAGACCTTGCAGAAGCTTGTCTTCCTGAGTCCACCATGCACGTGACCTTGTCAGAGGCTCTGTCACTTTTATGTGGAAGGATTACTGGTGCATGGTTTGTGACCACTGTGTGCTGAGCATTCACGGTGTGGTCCTCATGTGGAGGTGGGCTACAGGCACCGTGAAGACAGACGATGCTATGAGACCTAACATCCACTGCATCAAGAGCTTGAACCAAGTTTTTTCCCCTAATGTAGCGAGCCATCTGGAGAATGTCATTCCTCCTGTCCTCCGGAAGGAAAACCCTTGCCCTGGAGGTGTCCAGGAGGGCTCCTATGAAGAGAAGCTGCTGGGAGGGCTGAATTTGTGGTTTTCCAGGTTCAGAAGCACCCCATAGAGGTGAGGAACTTGGAAGCTGTGGAAATTGCTTCCTGTGTCTCCTGTCTTCCTGTGTCTCCTGTCTGGATGGGCTTGCCAGGAGCCAATTGTCCAGGTATGGGTACTCTTGAATGCTGAGTTTTCTGAGAAGCACCATGAGTACTGAAGCACTTTAAAGACTTGCGCACTAGAAGTGCCCAAAGAACAGGACTCTGAACTGGTAGTGCTGACCCAGAGCCACAAAACAAAGGTACTTGTGGTGGCTTGGGTGCACTGGAACATGTTGGTAGGCATCCTGCATGTCCAGGGATGCCAACCAGTTGTACTGATGAATCAGCAAAAGTAATGTTCCCAGAGAGATCATTTTGAACTCTCTTTGAACAGGTATTTGTTCAACTTCCTTAGGTCAAGAATGGGCGCATGCCACCTGTTTTCTTTGGAACCAGGAAGTAATGGGTGTAGAATCCCTTGTTCCGTCTCTGCCTCGCGGAACTACTTCTACTGCCTTGTTTTTCAGAAGGCCATGAATCTCAAGTAAGGATGCCTGACTGAGTGGTAGACAAACTGGACTGCTGCTTGGGTGGAAGATCTGGGGAGGTCTCTGCGAAACTGAGAGAGTATCCTCTTGTATAATCTTGAGGACCCATTTGTCCATAGTAATGGATTCCACTGATTGTAAAACTGAGTCAGATGGCCTCCTACTGCTGCAAGTATCCACCTCGGGCAACTGAAGTGGGACCTGGGCCAGGCGTTCAGAAGAGTGGCACTGGGCACTTTCAGGACGTGTGCCTTCCACTGCATTTTCTTTGTGATTAAGGGCTTAGTTCCTGTTTAAGGCCCCTTGGCCCTTACCTCAAAGGACTGCCTGTTATGAAATGTTGGCAGTTCCTGCCCTCTAAGGGCAGCAGGAGCCAGTCTGGCTGTTTTAATGGCAGTCCTGGTTTTCTGAGTGGCCTCCAGTGCTTGCTCCACCTGCGGGCCGAACAGATAAACACCATCAAAGGGAAGTTCATAACTCTCTGCTGAGCATCATTTGAGAAACCCAGAGTTCTGAACCAGGAATGCCATTGTGTACAAATCGTGGCCGCTGCTGCCCTAGAGGCAGTGTCAAAGGCATCCATGGCAGCTTTCTGCTGCTGATTATTGGACTCTATGCCTCTGGTAATGGTCTGCAGAAGCTCTGTTTTGGCATCGGATTCAGGAGGTTCTCAAATGCTGATTTGAGTGCCAGAGGGTATATTCATACTGAGAGAAATGGCCCTGGTAACTAGCAATGTGCATACTCAAAGTTGCTGCTGCAAAACCCATTTCCCCAGAGTTGTCGATCTTATGAGACTCTTTATTCACGGGCCGCACAGTGATTCCTGAGGAGCATGGCTTTCATTCTCCTCAAGCACCACCAGGGTATCTGCAAAGGCTGGAGGCTAGGACTGGTCTGTCTTTAGGAGGGCATACTTCCTATTTATGGACTTAGCCACAGAAGTGATAATTGCCAGACTGTCCCATACCACTTCTGAAAGGGTCTCAAAAGGGCTGCACTGGTGGTGTTAGGGTCTACAGGAATATCAGGGACATGCAGATATTGCAGGTGCAAATGTTTTTCTGGGTCCACAGCAGAGGTCTGAAGGGCTAAGGTGGACCCCATGTTTTTCAGCAGAGACTAAAGGAAAGATCTTCTACCACAGGCTCAGCTGACACAGAGGACTTACTCTCCAGCCTGTAAAACGAGTCCTTGTCTATGTTATCTGACAAAAGTAGATCAGGATCAGACTCATCAAGCACCATCTTTACCCTTGAGGGGTCAGCAAAGATAGAATAGAGGGAGGGAGCACCAGAGGCGCCACCCCAGAATTGACAGTGAGGAACCTGGCACCTGACTCTGCCCCAGCACTGACCGAGCACGCAATGGCATCGTACATGACACAGAAGCTGGCACCAGATGAGGAACTAAGGCCCCTTCACCATCACCAAGACATCCAAAGGCCTCGGCACCACTGGAGACTCCTGCAAGTGCTGAAAAGGAGAAGGAGGAGGAGGAGGATGCAGCACCTGTGCGGACCCTGTGAAGAAACAGAGTGAGGGGAAGGCACGAGCAGTCAGTGTCAACAGCACTGGCACTGGGGAAGGTGCACGTGCTCATCCTGACCCAATCGGCCCAGTCATGGTCCAAGGTCTCTAGGCCTGAAGGTCCTGGCACCAGGTCCACTGGCAAGGGCAACAGGACAGACTCGACCCACTGCTCACAAGAGTGGTCCAATGATGAAACTGCTCACTGGAAGTCCCACTGGAGGGCAGAAAGGGCCCGAGCCAAGGATCATGGGCACTAAAGACAGAAACCACAGGAGACCCTGAAGGAGCTGGACTACTGCCCCCCACTACCGATGTTCTCCACGCAGACATACCAGAGGGTGACCTCGTGGTACCTTCTTCTTGGACTGGTGGGAGGAAGAAGAGCTTGAGGTTGAGTGGCACCAGGTCCCTGATCACGATCGGAAAGAGACCACTTTTTGTGCTTTCAAGAGGACTGCCCTTCCTCCCGAGCACTGGACTGCCTGTGGTAAGATCCCTCCGTAAGGTAGTGGACCGGACCTAGCCCCACTGTCAGATCAGCTTGCAAATGAAGTCTCCCTACCGTCACTGGCACCATTCATGGTCGACTCCATCAATGGCAGGCTGAAAGAATTCTTCTTGCTTTTTTTTTTTTTGAATAAAATGAAAATACTACTACAACTAAACTAAACTAATCGAAACTGAGCGACTATAGCTGCTGTCATATAGGCGTGAAGATTTGTCTCCAGTGAGTGAGCAACAACGTTCACTGAAGTGCACTCGATGGCGGGAAAAAAGGAACTGAGGCGGTTGGAAGGTCGACGCTGAGATAGCCTATACAGGTGTGAGCCAGCCCTGTGGTGTCATGCATGAGCGTTCCTACCTTGGCGCTGGCCCTTCTGAAGATTTTTGGCTCCCACTGTGTCCTAACACCTCTGGTGTAGTCCCATTAGTGTGAATGAGTAGTGGAGACTTTTAGTCCAGGAAGATCGTGTAACTACAATGTAATTACACTGTTGCATGTAGTTAATGAATAGTTACATTGAAACAAACAAAGTGTAACCAATTTTTACTAACTACTAAGTTAGGATATGGGCCAGAGATTCTACCATACTGTTCCTGTATACCCACAGCCCCTCTTCAATTTACATGAATCACATTTTGCCATTCAGTAGTATCCTAGTTAGTATGTATTGACATGGAGTGTTGAAGACACCATAAGGCATAAGTGGAAACTTTGAAAAACATATTTTTAGACAAATTTCATATATTTTCTGTATTCAGCTTCCTCTGTCTTTATAACTGTGTAGGCTAACATCTGGAAAAGTATAAGCTTAAATTTAATATCCAACATGGATGTTGTAAACATTTCAGTACTACCAGCATTGCTTCAACTTACTGAATTTACACTTACCGCCTTATATAGAGGGAGCTGTAAGAAGCTGTGTTCTTCGACTCCAACCAAGGTGTTCTACACAGCTGACCATGAGCTACTGGTTAATAAATTTGGTGCCCCTGGTCTCTCTCTTCAACCCTTGGTTGGAGTTCAAGCTATCTAGCTAATGGATAGCTCACAACTCTGATCCATTACCTGTTTCAACTGTGGTGCACATTCAGCCTTTTCTTAAAAGATTTGCCAATGCAAAATACTTGTGGTAATTTATTATTCCATGCCAAAGTAATAGGTCTGTTATTGACCTATGTTATCACTTACATTATAATTTTCATCTTTATTACCATTGGTTTTCTCACAAGAAGCGATTGATGAATACCAAAAAAAATCACTAAATTCATGATTTTCTCAAGTGGGAGAGAACAATTGATCAAGACCAGTAACATAGTGTTACTGCTACAGATGATGACACATAGCAAGTTCCATCTTCTAGTATTTGGGATTGTACCTCATCAGTGCACTTTCTTACACACTGAATGTACTGACCACATAGTGGAGGCAATCAATGTTAGACTTCACGTTTTCCAAAGAAAAATATAACTTTCGTCAAAATTAAGAATTAGTTATTTCACATTTTTTGTTACCAATAACTGATTATGATTTGTTCATATATACTGCCACTGGGGAAGGTGCATTGTTGATGGTGCAAGTGGCTATAAATAAAACATTTTGTTTTGTTCTGGGTTCTCATTCCCAGAGTTTTCAGAGGATGTGGAAGTAAAACCTGGGCCTCTCAGCCCTGTTTCTGGGGGTAATGGGTGTACATGCAATACTTGGTTTAGGTCCCATGGGATAAAACTAATAGACTTCAGTGTTAGGAGTTTGATACCTAAACTGGGTGTGATTGAAGCAGTAACTCAAAGTTTTAAGCAGGACATTGTGTCTGTTTCTGAGACATGAGTCAAACTCCAAGTCTCTGACTCATTATGTAATATTTCAGGGTACAAGATCTTAAGAGCAGATTGGGGCAGTAAGAAAAAGGGAGGGGTATAGAGATATTTTATCAAGATCACCTGGAAGTTTCTCTATTGAATACTAGTGTTTACTTGGAGTCTTTGTCTGATTGGCTACTTCCTCGCTTGATATTGGGGGGTGAAACATTTGTCACTATTGGCTGTCTTTATAACCCACCTCAACTGGGAGTTGCAGGTTTGAGAGATTTTTTGTCTGCTAATACCTCATACTTATCTGTGTCTGATTTGGTATTATTGGGTGATGTTAACTTAAATTGGTATTTAGCTGGGGGACAGGAGCATGAATCCTATGCAATCTTTTAATTTACATCAGCTTATTAGGGATCCAACTAGGCTGAACGTTGAAACAGGGAATCATACCCTGTTAGACTGGACCACAGTTAATAGGCCAGATGTTGTTACTCAAGTAGGGGTGTTACCTGAGTCAGTATCTGATCATCAGGCCATTTTCTGTGTACTTAATTTTAAAAGGTTAAAGGCTCCTTCATGTTTTGTCCAGTATTGCAACTTTAAAATGTTGACCATCAAACCTTGCAAAATACTTTACTTTCCATAGATTGGTCATTCATTGATTTTATACCATATCCAGATGATGCAGTTGACTATTTTTGCCAGCAATTATTACAGATCCAGAATAAGTTATTTCCATTGTGTTCTTTTACAGTTAAAGGTAATCACAATAGATGGTTTTCTAATGAGTTGCGGGACTGGATAAAGAGTCGAGATCAAGCCTGGTTTGACTGTAAAAGTTTTCCATCTATATCAGCACTTAACATCTATTGGTCACTGCATAATAAAGTAGGTAGGATGGTTAGGTCTGCAAAGCAAGCCTTCAAACAACATGAAGTCTTGCTGTATTCAGACATAATGCAGTTAGCCCCAGCACTTGAACTGCCCCAGAGAGGAAAGAGTTAACTCTATGCAGAAGCATAGAACGTTGAGCTGGAGCTCGGTTTTCAAACCCTCTGTCTGTGGTACTTCCCAGTGTAACCGTCAGATTCTTTACTCCTTCTAACAGTGAAGTCGCTCGATTTCCTCTCCGCTCGGTTCGGTAAAAGTAAAGCGTCGGTTTAAACCGTATAATTTTTGTTATTTTGGTTCCAGCCTCTGTCTACGGTACAGGTAGTGTGTAGATAGGTAGTGACTGTGTTTTATTTCTGTGAAAAAGTTGGAAATTTTTATTTTCTTTGGGTTCTTTCCGGTCGGTCCGGTCTGGAACCGATCCATTCTGTTTCATTTTATTTCTGGGATTAGAGTGGTGTTCTGGTACCTATTGGTTTCAAAAGAACCGGGCTTTTGCGGTTCTTTTACAAAATCCCGTGACATGGTTTGTAACTGATGGTTATTGTATTACTTGGCTTGAAGCTGCAATAGGGTAGTTTGTTAAGTTGGCCATGTCTGAGAAACCCAAGAAGAAAATCGGTCCCACTGGGTTTCAGACTGTACTGAGGTGGGAGGCCTTTGCTAAGGCTGACCCCACCTCATCTGTGTTCATTGTCTGGGTTTGACCACCTCAAGTCAGACTGCCAAATCTGTAAAAACTTTCCTAAATCCACTCTAGACAAAACTATAGGCTGAAGGAAAGGAAGGCGAAGTCCATGAATCCGGATGGCCAGCCCGGTTTGGTTGCGGGCGAACCTGAGGAGGTGCCTACTGACCTAGGCGATACCTCCTTGGGCAAAGGAGACCTGACTCGAGGGGTTGGTTCCATCAAAAAAAGTGTAAGTCTGCCGGTTCGGATCAGTGTCGCACTCTCAACTGAGACCGAAATAATAGCGATTAGCATTGTTCAATAGCTTAGACGGTTCCGTCCGAACTGGTACCGCGGTTAGGCGTTTGGTTCAGTCGGATCCATCTCCTCCAGATTATGATCCCAATGATGATGATGATAATGATGACCAGGGAGTCTGGATGTGCCCATTGAACGGACATCTCCCCAGACAGGCCCTCAGGTTGTCTCTTCTCCCAGGCTCTCTGGTCCCTTCACATTTTGTTCTACAAAAGGTGGCAGAAACCCTGCAGCTTCCCTTGGTTGAAGCTGCAAAGGAGAGATGAAGAGATTGATTTTGTGGAAGTGATGGAAATCCCAGAGTCCAAAGACTGTCTATCCCTCTTCATAAATCCTTGGGAAACAGACACACAAAATTTTACAAACCCTAATTCAATACCTCCCATGGATAAGAGAATGGACAGGAGTATTTGTTATCGAGCTCAGCTGCTGAGTTCCTTTATAGTCATTGCAGCCATACTGAGGTAGTGCAGGCTGCAGCCTGTTACAGGCTAACCTTCCTTTGGCTTCACACCCCGGATAAGGACTCCAGGAAAGAAAAAACAGTATTTGGCATCCTCTTTGGGACTCAGGCAGGCTACTTATATGGCCTATACAGCCAGGTACCAGAAATCCAGATGGGATATGGTTCTGGAACTGGCGAAACAGAGCCTCTCCCAGCTAGCCAAGGAGCTGGAGGAGGTGGCTGCTGATGGAATTGAGGCATCCAAAATGCAATTTCATGCTGCTGTGGACTCCAATGATGTGGCATCTAGAGTCATGGCTACATCTGTGTCTCTCAGAAGACATGCTTGGCTCAGATGTACTAGCCTTTCACAGGATACTCAGACTAAGGCTATGGATTTTCCTGTAGTGAGTAACTCTCTCTTTGGGGAGCAGGCAGAGGCTTCGTGAAGAAAATGGATGAATACAGGACCACATACAGGAGTGCACAGGCCAAAGAAAGGCAAGCCACTCCGCACAAGCAGCAGTCTAGGGGCAGGGGCAGGCCTTTCAGGACCTTTTACCAAGCCCAGGCCTCCTCTCCCTTCCCACAGAGGGGTTCTTCAGAGGGAGGGCAGGAGGGGGTGAGCAGAGTGCTCCTCCTCCTCTCAGTCTAAGGCTCCTGCCAAGCAGACACCCTGAGTGTCAGCCTGGGTCGACTCCCCATTTCCAGAAGGAGGCAGGCTGGCTTACTACTTCAGGCCTGGAAGTCTGTGACCTCAGACAAGTGGGTCCTGGAAGTAGTTAGCCAGGGACAGCCCTCAGCTTCAAAAATTTCCAAAAGAGGGCCAAGTCTTTCCACCTACTTCACTCTCAGAAACCATTGCCCTAGAGGAAGAGGTTTCCTCTCTTCTAGCTCTCAGAGCTATAGAGGCCAGTTCCTACTCAGCACAGGGGAAAAGGACTGTACTCCAGGTACTTCCTTACCCCCAAAGAAAACAAGCAGTGGCGACCCATCCTAGACCTAAGTATTTGAACAAACACATTTCAAAGCCCAAATTCAAAATGGTAACTCTGGGAATAATCCTTCCCTCTCTAAGGCCAGGGGATTGGCTAGCATCTCTGGACCTCAAGGATGCCTACTTCCATATTCCTATCAGGTGCTCCCACAAAAAATACCTCAGGTTCGAGTTGCCTTCAGGCCATTACCAATTCAGAGCTATGCCGTTTGGCTAACATCAGCACCAAGGGTGTTCACAAAGTGCCTTGCAGTAGTGGTGGCTTACCTCAGAAGACAGGTTATCACCATCTTCCCTTATCCAGACGACTGGCTCTTAGTGGGTCAGTCACTTTACAGGTCAAGTCAGCTCTTTAAACTACCCAGGACCTACTCAGCTCCTTGGGGTTTCTTCTCAGTCTTCCAAAGTCTGTCCTCGAACCAGTTCAACTTCTCACCTTTCTAGGCATAGAGTTGGACAGTGTACAAAACAAAGCCTTCCTTCCCCTGGCAAGGGTGAAGGCCCTAGTGGATCTCACTTCCTCCTTTAGGCCTCAGGTCTCCCGCCCAGCAAGACAGTTCCTCAGCTCCTGGGCCACATGGCAGCTTCCACAGCAGTGGTGCAGGGAGCAAGGTTCAGATGAGGATATTCAGTTTCATCTAAGGTCTTTTGGTCTCAAAGAAGGATTCACTTACAAACTGATTCCAGTGACTCAGACTCTGGTCCAGGCTCTCCAGTGGTGGCTGGACCAGGACAACCTCAGACAAGGGGTTCCATTTCTCCCTCAAGTCCCATCAATAGTTCTAACTACGGATGCTTCTCTCCTAGGGTGGGAGCCCACCTGGGACCCCTGACAGCTCAAGGGCTCTGGTCTCCACAAGTCTCTCCTTCATATCAATCTCCTGGAACTCATGGCAGTTTTCCTAGCCCAGCAGGGCTTCTCAGATTCAGTCAAGAGCAAGGTGGTCCAAGTCAGGACAGACAACATCACCACAATGTGGTATATCAACAAACAGGAGGCACTCGGTCCTCAGCCTTGTGCACAGAGGCCATGAAGCTGTGGTCTCTGGCCTATTCTCTTCAGACTTCTCTGATAGCAGTTCACCTTCCAGGGAAGGACAACGTACTAACAGATGCTCTGAGCAGAATTTCACAGGGACATCATGAATGGTCCCAAGATCCTCACATCCTGAAGGTCATCTTCTCCAGGTGGGCACCCAGAGATAGAACTCTTTGCAACAGCGGACAATCATCAACTTCCTCTGTTTTGTTGCAGACCTCCAGTTCTGGGGCGGTTCCCAGGATGCTCTCATTTTGGACTGGAAGGGCAGGTTTCTCTATGCCTTCCTCTGCTGTTCAGAGTTCTGATCAAGATCAGGACTCAACCCCCACAGTGATACTGGTGGCTCCAGATTGGGCCAGACAGCTGTGGTATCCTCTACTGCTGTCCTTGTCAGTGTCACGCCCCTGTCTCTGCCCAGGACATACAATCTCCTGTCCTCCTCCCAGGGGTGGATCTGGTACCCCAATCTCCAGTATCTCAATCTCAAGGCCTGGCTCTTGAAGAGTTAGAATATGCAGCACTACATCTCTCTCAGGGAGTTCTGGATATTCTGAAGGTCTCAGAAACCTTCCACTAGAAAAACTTACAACTCAGAATGGAAAAGGTTCAGTATTTGGTGCTCTCAGAAAGGCTTCCTGCCTGATTCTGCAGGCATTTACACAACCTTAGACTATCTAGTTCATCTGAATGGCTAGGCCTTAGGCCTGCCACTCTGAAGGTTCATCTAGCAGATATCTTGGCATTCCTCTCAGCAAGGAAGGGCTCTTCCCTGGCATCTCATCCTATTTCAGAAAGTTTTCCAAGGGCCTGGTTCACATTAATGCTCCCTTTAGGAGCCCACTCTGCCTTGGGATCTTAATGTCTGCATTGCTCAGCTTATGCAGCCACCCTTTGAACCTCTGGCTTCATCCGAATTGAAGTACTTGACCTGGAAAACTGTGTTCCTGGTAGCTATTACTTCTGCCAGGAGGATTAGTGAGTTATAGGCTCTGTCAGTTGAACCTGACTTCATCTCCTTCCATAGGGACAAAGTGGTCCTAAGAACCAATAGGAGGTTCTTGCCCAAAGTGGTATCGGTTTTCATCTGAACCAGTCTATATGTCTCTCCTGTGTTTTCACTGATCATTCTTCTTCAGGTGAAAGAAGGTTACACAGTCTGGATGTTAAGAGGGCCCTTAGCTACTACTTTGAGCATACTAAGGCACATAGTAATGACTGTCTTCAATTGTTTCTCACTTATGGTGAAGTGGGAAAGGTAAGCCTGCCACTAAAGAACTATTGCCAGGTGGATTGTTTCTTGTATACAATTCTGTTATGATAAGTTGGGTAGAATGCCCCTTCAGGCCTAAGGGCTCATTCGACTAGGGGTACAGCTGCTTCTCTAGCTGCAGCCAGAGATATACCTTTGTTACAGATCTGTAAAGCAGGCACCTGGAAACAGTATATACTTTTACCAAGCATTACTCCCTGGACATCCAGGCTAGGAGTGATGCTAGGTTTGCACAGCAGTACTGCAGAGGCTCTTCCCAAAGTAGGTTCTGCATTCTCTCCTCCATAGGAACTGCTTGGTAGTCTGCATTATGTCTGAATACAGCAAGACTTCATGTTGTTTGAAGAAAAAATTACTCACCATAGTATTGTTGTTTCTTCTAATGGAGTCTTGCTGTATTCAGACCTCCCTCCCCACCTCCTTCTCAGAACCTGGTTTTGGGAAGTGGGCTGGCAGGTACAGTGTTGCACCTCAGGGGTGTACCTTGTACCCTCCTTCTTGGGTGGGGTGGATGTTGTTATTTTTTCTGGTGTTTTATACTTAAATATTGCCACTACCTTTCCTTCTTGGGTTCTCGACTTGAGTCTTTTGGGCCCCAAAAGAATTTCTGTTTGCCCTTTTGGCTATATGTTGAACAATTTCCATATTATTTATTTATTTATTTAATTTAGTTTTTGTTGACCGGTAAGTGCACTAGACAAATCCTGCCTATTTTCAGGCACGACCGGGAGGGGATACTGATGAATGCCAACTGACCTTGAACCAGATTAAGCTGTTTGTGGTATTTTAGTGAATGAGGAAATTTGGCCAGGACACGGGAAATTCCCCTGCTCGTTTCGATAAGTGCCATGGGATCTTTAACATCCACCTGAACTACCACCAATCCAGGCAGATGGGACCTTGGTTTAACGTCTCATCTGAAAGGCGGCACCTCAGAAGTGCAGCACCTCTCATACTGCACTACAGTGTCAGTACTGGGATATTAACCAACGTGCCAGATGTGGGAATTGAACCCACAGCACTCTGATCTCCCAGCTTTAGAGGCGAGTGTGCTACCTACTGAGCCACTGACACTGACACATTATAGTATGTTAGTGTGCTCATAAGAATCTGATGGTTACACTGGGAAGTACCACAGACAGAGGTTTGAAAACTGAGCTCGAGCTCAATGTTCTATGATTCTGCATAGAGTTAACTCTTTCCTCTCCAGGGCAGTTCAAGTACTGGGGCTAACTGCATTATGTCTGAATACAGCAAGACTCCATTAGAAGAAACAACATTACTATGGTGAGTAATTTTTCTTCTGGGACAACTATCTATATACCAGGTGGTCTGACCCACAATTGTTTGGTGCTCTGTTAACGACTTGCTCTCAGGCAATGAGAAGGCTTAGATGAAAAAACTTGTTACCAATGAGGAGAAATCATTA
Organism: Neoceratodus forsteri; assembly: GCA_016271365.2. Lineage (NCBI taxonomy): Eukaryota > Metazoa > Chordata > Ceratodontiformes > Ceratodontidae > Neoceratodus > Neoceratodus forsteri. The sequence continues at coordinate 408,613,642 of CM028138.1, forward strand.
ATCCTAGTGATATTGCCAATATTCTTAATGTTAAGTTTCCTGACTTTCCCAGCTATAAGAAGACTGGTAGAAGACCCCACAGAATATGCCTAATCCTGAGTCAATGCCACACAATAGGCCACCTTTTATTTTCAGAGAGTGACGGTAAGGAGGTTGAGAAGCTATTAATGCGTGGGAATGGGCTAGATGGTAGATTTTATGTCTTATTGCTTCATTTGTTGCCAGACCATTGAGTTCAATCTTCAACCTGGGTTTAGTATCAGGCCAGTTTCCTTCAAGTTGGAAGTGTGCTAGAGTGGTACCTGTTCCAAAGAAACCTAATACTGTATCCCCTGATGATTTTCGGCCCATTTCTATTTTAAATCCTTTAAGTAAGGTTTTCAAGAAAATAGTGGCTAAGCAACTTACTGAATATTTGGAGAAGTATGGAGTAATGGTTAGACAACAGCATGGGTTTCAGAAGTTGCTGGAATTGAGACTGCCTTGGTCAGGTTCACAGACTCCACCCTTCATGGCTTTGAAAAAGACCTAATGACTGAGGTGGTGTTTGTGGACCTGACCAAGGCATTCAATCTTACTGAACAGGGTAGTCTTACCTCAGTACTGGGCAAGATTATGGAGGCACTCCTTAAGGAAAGGATAGTGCAACACCTGGAATCCATAGGAGCACAGGATCCAAGACAGCATGGGTTTACAAAGGAAGGTCCTGTCAAACTAATCTCATAGATTTCTTTGACTGGGTAACCACAGTGATGGACCAGGGGAGCAGTTGATGTTGCCTACCTTGACTTCAGCAAAGCTTTTGATAATGTTCCACATAGAAGATTGATTAATAAGCTGGGTAGGCTCGGGTGGGTCAGAAGTTGGTCAACTGGGTGGCAAACTGGCAGAGGGCAGAAACAGAGAGTGGTGGTAAACGTATACAGTCAGAAGACATGCAAGTCACAAGAGGGGTACCTCAGGGATCAGTCCTGGGGCCAGTCCTCTTCAATATCTTCATCAGTGACATTGCCGATGGACTGGAGGTAAGGTTTGTCTGCTTGTAGATGACACCAAGATCTGCAACAGAGTAGATGATCCAGATGGGGTGGGCAGAATGAGAAGAGATCTGGATAAACTAGCAAAATGGTCAGAAGAGTGGCAACTGGGTTTAATGCAAAGAAGTGCAAGATCATGCACATAGGAAGTGAAACCCTGAAGCCACCTATAGGCTGAGAGGGGAGTTGCTGGCACTCACAAGGGAAGAAAGCGTGTTGGGCATCATCATCACTGATGACCTGAAATCATCCAAGCAGACCACGAAAGCAGTAGGAAAGGCTAGGGGATGTTAGGGTGTACTAGTAGGGTATCACAAGTCAGAAGAGGAGGTAATAATCCCTCTTTACAAAGACACTGGTTAGGCCCCATCTGGAGTACTGCGTGCAGTTCTGGAGGCCACACCTTCACAAAGACATTAACTAAACTGAGGCAGTCCAGAGAAGGGCAACCAAAATGGTGCTGGGACTGCATCAGAAAACATATGAGGACAGATTAACAGAGCTAAATACATATACCTTAGAGCAAAGGAGGGAGAGGGTGATATGATCGAAACATTCAAACACCTTAAGGCATTAACAAGGTGAAAGAGTCTACGACGTTTCAATATAAGAAAATAGCAGGACAAGAGGACACAGCATGAGATTAGAGGGAGGTCAATTAAGGGGTAATGTGAGGAAGTTCTTTTTCACAGAAAGGGTAGTGGATGCATGGAACGGCCTACCTCAGGAAGTGGTGGAGATGAATACAGTGCAGGGCTTCAAACAGGCATGGGATAGGCATAAGGAGCAATACAGATGAGTATGAATAGATAGGCCATTGATAGAACAAAGACCGATGGCACATTTATAAGGTAGAAAAATAAATGGGCAGACTAGATGGGCCTTTCAGTCTTTATCTGCCATCAACTTCTATGTTTCTATGTTTCTATAAACTGCTGGTTGAGAAATGATTGTCTCTGGGTTTCTGTGAGTCTGTTGTAGGTTGGTGTATTGACTACCTTGATGGGCGCTCCCAATTTGTGTCCATTGGACCAACAGTTTCTTCTACTTCTGCAGTGAAATGTGGGGTTCCTCAGGGCTTAATTTTGGGCCCACTGATGTTTAATTTATTTATTAATCAGTTGCCCATGATCTGCAAACTCTGTGATAGTCTCCTTTATGCAGACAACTTGGTATTATTTTGCCAGTCTCATTCTCTGGTTGATCTTTCGGCTGTTGTCGAGTCAGAGTTTGTAGGGGTTAGCAGATGGTTCATTGATAATAGTTTAATATTTAATTAAAAAAAACAACTAAATCTATGCTTTTGGAACCCCAAATATGCTTTGAGCTAACCCTTCTTTTTCATACATGATGTTACAGGTGTCTTGCTTGAACAAGTTTATGAGTTCAGATATTTGGGTGTTCTTCTAGACCCTGGTTTAACTTTTAATTCTCAAGTTTTGGCTATTAGTCTCATAGTTAATCATAAGTTGGGCTACTTTATAAGGTTAAGCCTTTTCCCCCTGAAATTTGGAAAATAATTGCCTTTGACTCCCTTGTGCCCCATTTTGACTATTGTGCAAGTTTATATCTGAATAATGGAGTTCCTTTTGGCTCCTCCCAGGGCATGGTTTTACAATCTATTTTACATAAAACTAAGTTAGGGTCACAGTCTTTTCCATTTCTGCACTGGCATTTTGGAATAAGTTACCAGCTAATCTTTGTGGTTGGTCTTCATTTTACAGGTTTAAAGTTAATTTTAAGCAATATCTAATGTCTGCTTGTAATTGTGAATGTTTTTGTAAATTATCTAAGTGTTGATATGTATTGCTATTGTCTGCAATGTTTGTATTTTTTTGTTCGGCTTGAAAAGAACTTTTCCAATGCCCTACCCGTTAACAAAATAAAATGAAAATGAAATGAAATGATTTCACACCCACTATTGCAACTTTTGCAATTCTCGTCACAGATGCCAGTAAATTTACTCTGTATTACATGTGAAGAGGATGGTGATTTCAAATCCAGTGTTGTACACACTTTTAATTTCAAACCTGTTAACAAATATGGCACTAGATCGTGTCGGAACATGGTTTACAACCTCCTATGAGGAAAACTACTCTAGGTCAAAACTTTTGCTTTTCAATTAACTAAAATTTGGAACAATCTTACTCCTGAGATTAGATTTATTAAACCTTGTAACTTTTAGAATAATTTTGACATATTTGTAATGACAGCTGCATATCTTGCAATTATTAGGTGTTTTCTAATATTGACAAATACTAATACTGTTTTTGTATGGTTGTTATCATGATACAGATCACCTCTGAAAATGGGCACCTCATTGCTCAGAGGTTCTTCTGAAAACTAAGCAGTAAAATGAAACAAGAGACAGGATCACTGTCCTATAGACTTCATCTGCCCAGGCTGCATGTTTAAAACTGACATCACAATTTACTCTGTGACATCACAAGCAAAATGTTTTCCAAAGTTTCCCTGTGAAGTCAGAGACTCTTTTAAAAGTCCCAGCTAGAATTCCATAGGAAAAAGACCCTGTACTGAGACACAGACTGCACACTTTAAAAGTCCCCATTAGCTTACGTTTGGGAATCAAACACAACTGACAAGCCACACAAGAATCTCTTACCCTCTTCCCACCCTCAGCACAAATTAACCAACCTGGATAAGGCCACACCTTCCTTTGTGGAAGGGTAGTGTTGATTAATATGTGTTCAAAACACAAGCAACAGAAGGTGTCTCTACAAAAATATAGCGTGGCTATTTCCAATAGAAGCAATGCATGAAGAAAAGGTGTTGTACTATTGAAACTGCATAAATCAGCATTGTCATGCTATGATGCTCCATAAGCCAACACTTTCTTGAGGCCTCCTCCTCTCTCTCTCTCCATTCATATGTGAATAGCACAGGACTATCTGATTTGCATAGAGTTCCCAGCACAGTCTGTGGAAGAAGGAAGGGACCTGACAAAATAGCATCACACATCAGGAAGCACAAAAGATAAGGCTATTCTGTCTATGCTTCCAGCTTTGGTGCTGTAGGCACAGAAAGAGTCACACTTTTAAACTCCAACATTCAGGGAGTTCATTTCTGAAATGTGTGTAGCCATACTGAGTATAAGTCCTTCTGGTCTCAACATTGTGATCCTTCAGGTTTTGGCAGTATCTTGGGTTGGCACTGACTGAGGGAAGGTCCTGGTAGTGACGACTGCAGAAGAGACCAGTCTGCATACAAGAGTGAGCACATTTATACAGGATGCCCTAAGTGTTCAGAACTACAGGCTGGTGCTGAAAAATCTAGCACAGTTCCTACAGTGACTCTAGCATGGTCCCCTACAGCACCATGAATGGATACAACACATAGACAAACAGCAGTTGAGGTAAAGGCCTGGTCCTCATGCTTCCTACCTGAGTGCTGCACTTTGTAGTGAGAGGAAAGTAGGCAGACATTAATGGTATCTTTTGTTCACAGACTTAAAGAGCCCCTGACACCATTTGAAAAACTATGAAAGTCAAGATTTAGACACAATGCGGTTTATGGTTTACATACTTTCTGTAATTCTTCCCACTTTTTCTTTATTACTTAGACAAGTTGCATAAAACCAAGATCTCTGTCCCTTAGACTTTATCTGCTTTGGCTGCTTTTATGTACACCTGACATCATAATTCCCTTATGACATCATAATTATCGCTACAGTAACACACTGTAATGTCATAAACAGAACTGTGATGTCAGGTGTAGGCAAGCAGCCAGTGCAGATAGGGCAGAGATCCTGTTTTCATACAAATGCTCACAGCAATAAAGAAATAAGGGTGAGAATTACAAAATCATGACATAAGCTGAACTGTGTCGGTACATTATACTTTTTTCAGAGTTGCCTCAGTTTTGTCAGGGATCTTTAAGGACTTTCACAAGGTAAACAATTATTGCAACAATAATTTCATAAGTTTTATCCATGGAGCATTGCATAGAACCACCTCTCAAAAATGTCAGTGGTGGTCGGTGGTGGTGGTCAGTGGGGACATTTATTGCTCTTGATGCGTTAAGGCTGCTTCTTCGCAGTATTCCTTGCCAACCTTTCTCACAAAGCTCAGTGTTTCTTATTGACATTTTCATTCCTAGAAGACTGCAACTTATCATCACTGCAGACTCTGCTGTGCAAAACAGGCAAAGAAATATAGCTCCAACACTGGTGATTTGCAAATGTTTTTCTTCAGGCTGCACACATTTTTTTCGTGTCAAACATTTTTTGTACTGAATTGTCCTTTTGTACGTACAGTATGTTTTATCAAAATAGCTTTAAAGCTGATTGATTAAATAAAATCTTGAATCGTAAAAGTATTTTCTGTAGCCACTTCAAAACATAATTAATCAATCCCAGGAGGCTCCCTCCTAGCTCATGAAAGAATGAGTTCAATTACACAAAGCTTCAGAAAGACACATATCCATCGATCTTTCCCATCATAATCCTGAGAAGTTTGTTCCCCTGGTAGCTAGTGACTCGGTACCATTGTTTGCAGCAGCATCAGCTGTTAGTGGCAGGACTGCGACACACAGCTTGATGAATCTCTGAAGTGCATTTCTGTCAGTTGTGAGTATCCATCAGTAAGGGAAGCTCAAAAAGTCTCTCTCTCTCTCTCTTTTCAGTGTTCTCTGCTGTCGTTCTAGTAAATATTCTACAGATGAGGACCCATTTGTTAGGCATGTTGTGATCTGTTAACATATTACTGTGGGGCTGCGATTTCAAATCCCAACCTGACCAGCAGTGCCAGGATATGAACCAACAGCTTTCTTGCACCACAGGATTTGCATGCTGAGAAAGTCGAACAAAGTTCTGTATTTTCTGTGGTCCAAGGAGGCCCCTGGAAGTGGTCAGACTGCATCCATTAGCCCCACTTCTCAGTCTCCATCCAATGTTCAGCATTTGCCTGGGCACTTTAAAACTGTCAATTGACTACTACAGCAGTTAGCGGGTTTTTGTTCAGAGGTTCGTCAGTTTTTGTTGCACTTTTCCTTCAATCCAATTAGATTATAGAGTTGAGTTCTCAGAGGTAGGCAGATATGATTCATGGGCTTTCAGACACTAAATCCATGTAGAGTATTGCTGAGGACTGTAGAACCCCACCGGGTTATCTACTTAAGTGCATGAGTGTGTATATGTGGCATGTTTGTTAGCAGGTTAGGCTGAGTCTTTACATCATGCTCTCAAAAAGCGATGACTTTATCCTCTGAGCCCAGGGTCAGGGAGGTTAGGCTCTTGACATCAACCTCTGATGCCATGTACTCCAGGTGGTGTGCCCCCACACTGGCTTGATCACGTGCTTCCAGCGCTGTTGAAAGAGCAAGCAGAGACAAAGGGAGGGTGAGTGCAGTGATAAATTTAAGTGACATACTCACCGTAATTCTTGATCTTCTAGGAACATCCTTCACAGTTGATTCACACCCATGGGTTCTGAACCAGGCTAGGACCTGCAGGGGCCAGAACATTTCAGGAGGACTGGTGCTGAGGTAGGCTGAGTACATGTGCAGCACCACAAGACTAGCTCATGCTGCATGGCTTACCTTGGCGCTTGACCTTCAACTGCCTCAGTACCTTTTTATCAAGGAGGTGCAGCATGACCTACCTAACAATAACACAACTAACTAAAGGGCATAAGATAGCTCTTGCAACCCATGTAAGAAGGGTCAACAACAAAGAAAGCAGTGTCTTCATAGCACAAACCCAAAACAAGGGATGAAGACCAACAAACAGAAAGAGTGAGCCCAAGGGATGGAGGGTGGGTGTGTGAATCAAAGGTGAAGATGTTCCTAGAAAATCAAGAATCACGGTGAGTATGTAATTTTAAATATCTTTCAGGAACCAATTTTCACTATTGATTCACACCAATGGGTTGGAGTACCAAGCTGAGATGAAAGTTCCCTGGGCAGGGTGATAGGAATCAAAGCTCATTCAGACAGAAGTCTATTAAGGATTGTCCTGCCAAAGAGGCATGTTGCCTGGCATTAACATCCAGGGCACAGTACTTGATAAAGGTATCCACTATGCTCCAGGTGGCAGCTCTGCAAATATCAGTGACAGGAAATGGAAATTACATACCTACCATAATTCTGATCTTTCTGTGTATCTTCACCATTCATCACCTTTGGGTATAGTGCTGGAGGTCACAGGCCCGTGCAGAACTCTTTTTGGGGATGGGAGGGTCCGATGCATCATCGGGCGCCACCCTCGAGCCGATGCACTGCGAGGCACTTCACTTGAGTTGGCAGATTAGGTCTTGTCGCCCCGCCCTTCCGCCAGTTCTGAGTCACCATAGAGGAAGAAGGGTTGGAGGGAGGGACAAGGAAGTCCAGGGACAGACAAAGGAAAAGATATAAAAACTAAAAGGAGAAATAAATGACTGAGAGGACAGAATAAGTTGGAAAACTAAGGGGATTGGAAGGGCCCCAATCTCTGGAAGTAAAAAGGAGGAAGGAGGAGGATTAAGGAATTTAGAAGTAAGGAAGTGGGGGGAGAGAGAGGAACATACCCTGGAACCTTGACCTGTCTCCAGATTGTATAGGAACTGCGAGGAGTAGCCAGAAAGTTAAACTGCCAGAATTCAAGGCACAGAATCACAGGCAATAACTCCAACATAAGCAGAGTCAACTTTTCTGGAAGAAAAGACAGGATACAGGGCAGTACCCCTCCAAATCAAATTTTTGGTATAAGAAGCTAGTTTCTTAAATTAAATTGAGGTTGTGTCCAAAGGACAAGGAAATCAAGGAAATCAAAGTAAGCTGATGGGGAGAAAGGGGGGACAGAGAACAGAAAGAGGGCAACTACCAACCCCACCCACAGGGATGGTGCTGAGGCACTGAGGAAGGAGTGCCCCAACCTAACCACTCACTCTCCCCTAGAGAAGAACATCCCCTGTGTGCTCAAAGTCACCCCACTCCTGACTAACAGAAAGGAGAGGGTGAGGAAGAGGGCACAGAGAGGAGGAGGAGCCAGAGACTGAGGCCCCAGGGGATGGAGGATGGGACTGTGATGAATGGTGAAGATACACAGAAAGATCAGAATTACGGTAGGTATGTAATTTCCATATCTTATCTGTGTCAATCTTCAAATTCATCCTGCTGAATCAGTGCCAAGCCCCCGAAGGTTGCCCTAACCCTAAAGGACTAAGTCCCTTAACTCTCAGTGGGTGGCACACCAAGAGAGAGAACCTTCACCAGTCTGGAGAGGCCCGGGAGTGGGGAGAGTGAGACGGGACTCCTCGGAAGGAGTAGAAAGTTGCCCCAACAGAGCTGTCTCACCCTATGGGAGAAAATATGAGTTTTCTGGTGGGGAGAAATCACCTATGCTGAGCCAAGGGTGACAACCGGGAAAGACACAGCCATACCATCCGCCTAGTGCAGATTGCTGTCCCCGACCCTGGAAGCTACCTGTTGGCATCGTAGATGCCCTCGGTGCTTGTTTGCTCCAGGCCATGCAGAGAGCGCAGTGGCTAGTCTGGTTACCTCCATGTCAGGCATTGTGGCTAGGAGTTGACCTAGCCTGGACCACAGGAACTATCATAGGTAGCATAGTGGGCCTGATTTGCTGAAGTAGAGGCAGCAACCATGCCGAGTAGAAGTCCTCCTCCCAGAAGTCACAATCCATAGAATCTTGATCTGGGGCCGGTCACGGAGGGGCGCTGCCAAGATCGGAAACCCCCATGGTGTCATCCCAACCCACAACGCCGCGAGTGGCCCGAGGCCAAAGATGCCACTGATGATGGTTTGACTGTGCTCTCAGCACCGCGAGTGACACACACGGTGCTGTGTCCCAGCTCGGTGCTGCAAGTGGCTCCAGAGCTGGGCAGTGCGCCATGCTCAACCCACGGCACCACGGACAGCACCGGTGAGAAACAGTAAGGATGGCACTGTAGGCATCCCATGGTGCAGTCAGCACTATCCCAGCACTGCAAGCGGCGCCCGACAGCAGAGATGGTGCCCGGCGATGGACCAGTGCCAATGATGGTGCCATCAGGGCCCGCGGTGCCTACGAATGGTGGCGAGGCCCAAGACGGGCGCCTGACAGATGGCATCGAGGATGGCACCAATCAGGCTTCCCAGCCCAAGGAAGTGACACCAGGGGAGCCTTTACCCCAGGCGGTGATTGCCAATGCGGTGCCTCCCACCTGCCCCCCAGGATGGACGGACTGGGCCTCCTGCACCCAGAAGGGCTTCTGCCACAGCGGGCTACAAGAAGCAGAAATCCTCCTCTGTGGTCCATATAGAACTGGGAGGGACCGGGAGGAGACTGAGACCGTGACTTGGCCCGTGAGCGCCCATCCCTGAAAGTTGGTGGAGCTCATCCCACTTTCCGTGCATTGTTTGATGACACAGCAGTCCATGGAGCAGTAGGTGTCACATAGGTCCATGTCGTGGGGGGGCCAAGACATGGAGGCAACGGTCATGCTGGTCGGTGACGGAGTACTTACAACCGCACAAGAATCGATGCATGGGGGCGCCCCATCTTCAAAGTTTTGTTGCTCCCAACCGAGACATGACCTACGGAAAAACAACCAAAAACAAGTCTCAACGTCACTAAAAGAAGAAAAGGAACAGTCTTATCAGACGATGTTGAGTGGTGGCAGACAACAGAACTGGCAGGAACTTTAATAAGTGGCATCAACAGACTCGACATCGAGAAAAGCGAGGACAATGGAGCCAAAGGCTTCAGTTGAGCAACAGGCCTCTTACTAGTAGAGCTTCCACGAGGTGCAACTTCACGGTGGGAAATGAAGAACTGGCGGGAGGACAGGGTCGACAACACCTAATGGCCAACCTGCAAGTGCCATGCAGTGTGTCGGTCTTGAGGGCTGTGCCAATGGTGCATTGACTCGCCCACCCCCCCTCCCTAAAAAAAAAAAAAAGAGTTCCCAAGGGGTCTTGACCTCCGGCACTATACCCAAAGGTGATGAATGGTGAAGACAGACACAGATAAGATCAGAGCAAATCTCTGCCAGGGATGTAGCGACTGCTCTTGTGGAGTGGGCATGAACCTGACCTCCCAGTTTGACCTATGCCATAGCATAGCAGTGATGGAGGCAACTGACAATCCATGCAGGGATGTATTTGATTTTAACAGGCTGCCCCAACCAATTAGGGTGAAAAGAAAAGAAGAGCTACTTGACTGTCAGAAGTTCTTAATTCTATTGAGGTAGAATGTGAGGGCTCTTTAACATCCAGAGAGTGGAGGGTGTGCCCCTTTCATTCTGGAAGTTGGGAACGATGTAGTAGCACCAAAGGCTGGTTTAAATGAAACTCCCAACACCACCTTAGGTAAAAACTTGAAAAGTGTGTGGAGAAAGTACAGTTGCGTAAGAACTTACCATAACAGTAGATCTTCAGAGAGGCTCTTACAGTAGGTAATAACAAATAGGATTGCAGCCAGCAGGTGTCAGGACCCCATGGAACAATTTCTAGCTAGCAGTCTCTGGCAGGGGACTGCCCCACGTCAGGAGACCGCATCAGGTGATGTTAGTATAAAGGGCAGTCCCCACACCCACCTTTCAGTTCTTTCCTGCCAAAGGCCAAAAAGGCAAGATAAGAGAGAGCGGATATTTCCTTCCTGGAAAAGGAGCTGAAAAGCCAAAGGGAATGGAGGCGAGGCATTACCTACGCAAGAGCCTCTCTCTAAGATCTACTGTTACAGAGTTCTACGTGACTGTACCATCTTTACTTCGAGAGGGCTCTGCAGTAGGCAATAACAACAGGGACTGAGTCCCAAGCAGTCTGGAACAAGAAGAAGCACACGGAGGAGGAAAACTACACATCCATAGAACCTCCAGCTGTAAGGGTCTCAAGAAAGGAGACCTTGCAGAACAACCAACCAGAAGCCTGCTCTACGGGCGAGAGGCAATGTCCAAACTGTAGTGTTTCGAAAGGTAGGGACAGAAGTCCAAGCTGAGGCTGCACAAATGTCAGCCGCTGACACATTCTTGAAACAAGCCACAGAGGCATCGACTCCTCTGGTGGAATGACCTCTAACTTGACCCAGCAGGGTCTTGTGGTACTTGTCATAACAGAAAGTGATACAATAATATTAATAATAATAATAATTTTATTTATAAGGCGCCTTTCAAATGTCAAGGCACCATACATAAGAACAATTAAAACAGTTAACATCATTAAAAATATAGCGGACCAAACAGTTAAAGCAATCAATATTCTGGAAATGCAGTTTCCACAGAAAGGTCTTCAGACCCTCTTAAACCCTCCACAGAAGTGCACTCATGCAACCAATGGGGTAGAGTTCTAAAGGGTGGGGGCAACAGGAGAAAGCCTGAGCGCCAGAAGATTTCAATTTCACCCTTGGAACCTCTAGCAACCCCTTGTCGGCTGAGCTGAGAGATTGATCAATTCAATAGGAACCAGAAGTTCTTTCAGATAGACTGGGCCCAGATCATGAGCCAACCATTTAGATAGGCATTGCTTGGAAACAGCATTGCCTTCTCTTCTGTGAGCAAAGAGACAAAAGCTGATCAGATTTCCTGAGATCCTTAGTCCTAGTGGTGAGTATCTCAGAATTCTATGAACATCCAAAGTATGCAAGAGGTACTCCCTTGATTGGAGAGTTGCATAAAGAAAGCAGGTAGCTCATTGGATTGATTCAACATAGATTCTGCTACCACCTGGGGAGAAACTTAGGGTTCATCATGGAGCCACCCGTTCTTTGTGGAAAATCAAATATGGATTTTATACATCAAGGCCTGAAGCTCGGAAATATGTTGAGCTGAAGTAATGGCCACTAGGAAGAGAGTCTTCCAGGATAGGAACTTTAAGTCTGCTGAGGCTGCCGGTTCAAAGGAAGACAGAGTAAGCTTCTCAAGAATGAAGTTCAGATCCCAAGGAGGGTAGGAATGCAAACAGGGGTCTCAAATGGAGAACCCCTCTAAGAAAGGTCTTAGAGTCTTAGAGACTTCAGCTGCAAAGTTCTCTCCCAAAAGGAACATGGTAGGCGAAAATAGCCGCCATGTGAACTTTCAATGAGGAATGGCTGAGACCAGGTCACAGAGATGACGCATATAGTCCAGAATTCTCCCGACATGGCACGCAGAATGGCTCAAAGTCCTTGGAAGAGGCCCAAATCGAGAACCCTTTCCATTTCATGGTGTAGGTTGATCTAGTGGAAGGCTTCCTGGCCTCCACCAGAATCTCAGCCACAAGCAAGGAAACCCTGAATCAGGCTTGAGCTATGTCTGCAGGAGCCATGCATGCAACTGAAGGATTTGAGACCTGGATGAATCAGGGTCCCTGATCCTGGGTCAGCAAAGTTGCGACACAGGAAGAGGTGGTGGAGATTCCTCTGAAAACTGTTGCAGAAGACAGAACCAAACTTGCCTCAGGCCAGAAAGGAGCGATGAGGATCATGCGAGCTCCTTCTGAGCTGAGTTTGTGTAAGACCCTTGGAATCAAGAGAATCAGTGGGGTGAAAGCATAGCTGAATCTGTCCTTCCAGTCTAGAGACAGAGCGTCCCTCCAAAATGCCTCACTCGGCAGCGGCGAGCAGAAGGTGGGAAGTTTTGCATTGTGAGGAGACACGAACAGGTCTACCTGAGGTTTTCCCAGTGCAGGAAGATATTGTCTACTACCCTGATCCAGTTCCCATTCATAAGCCTTTGCTGACGACCAACTGAGGTGGTCCGCCAGTGTGTTTTCGACTCTGGAATATGAACCGCCGTCAGGTGAAGATTGTGCTGCACCGTCCAACTCCAAACTCTCATTGCCTCCTGCATAGAGGGTTGGAATGCATTCCTCCTGCTTGTTGATGTACCAGAGTACACATGTTGTCCGTCTGGACAACCAGATGACCGGAAACACATACGAGTTCAGAGCTTGGAGAACATACAGAGCGGCCTGAGCTCGGCGTGTTTATATGAAGAGTCAGCTCGAGTCTGGACCAGGAGCCCTGATAACTGTGAGACCTTAGATGGGCTCCCCAACCTCCTGAGGCATCTGTTGTCAATGTTTGGGAGGGGGCTTGAGGCAGAAGGAACTCCCCGCAAAGGTTCTCTTGTACCATTGCAAGTCACAAACCATGGGGTTGGAAACCAGGACTTCTTGGTCTAGGTCATCCAATGTCTGGTCCCACTGAGACCAAGCATCCACTGAGAGATCCTCATATGGAGCCAGCGTGAGGGACTGTCAGAATAGCAGCCACCATCAGCCTGAGGAGGTGAAGGACTGACCTGGCGCTGAACCGCCTGTGAATGGACAGCAGGCTTGCATGAGCCTGAAGTGTATCCACCCTGTCCAGCAGCAGAAAAGCCATGCCGGTGGTCATGTCCAAGATTGCCCTGATGAACTGGAGCCTCTGACAGGGGGTCAGATGGGACTTGGCCTGGTTGATGGTGATAACCAGGCTGGTAAAGACCTGCAGGGTAAGGAAGAGAGGTGCAGGAGATCCTCCTGGATGGGCCACCAGGAGCCCGTTGTCCAGGTACAGGAAAACCTGCACTCCCAGGGGCTGTCTGGGTGAGCCACTACCATGGAAGGCATTTGGTGAACACTCACGGGAACCAAGGAGCGACCAAATGGGAGGGCCTTGAACTGGTAGTGGTCCCCTGGAACGAAACCAAAGGAATTTGCGGAGGGAAGGGTGGATAGGGATATGCAGGTAGGCATCCTGCATATCCAGGGTGCACAGCCACTGTCCCTGCCAAAGTAAGGGCAGAAGGCTGTGCACGGAGAGCATTCTGAACCATTTGTACTCCACTAACATGTTCAGGGAGCTGAGGTCTAAAATAGGTCTCATGTCTCCCGATTTCTTTGGAACCAGGAAGAAATGGGAGTAGTAACCTGTCCCCAAAGGTAGGTTGGGAAAGGCTCTATCACCACCTTCAAGAGAAGGAGGATATTTCTTCCCAACCAGAGGAAGATGTTCTTGGGAGTAAGACAACTTGGGAGGTAGTTTTCTGGGAGGTTTCTGGAAAACTCGATTGAGTGTCCTGCTGCTATCAGTTGGAGCACCCAAGGATCTGATGTAATCTCTCCCAACCCGGTAGATGGAAGGAGAACCTCCTTCCTACTGGTTCCTCTGGAAGAGCCAGAGGCTGTGGGAGAAGAAAGGAGTCAGGAGGTGTTGGGCAATGTTGCGCTGAAGCTCCTGCCACTTTTTGGGTGGGAGGGCTTGGCAGCCAGAGGGGCCCGACGTTGTTGGCCCGCTTGCCCTGAGGTTTCATTTGGGCTGAGAATGTCTGCAAAAGGGTGACGCTATCCCTGAGACGGCCTGTACGTAGAGTCAACAGACTTGAGCACAGTGCCCTTCTTCTTGACGCCGGTGATGATGTCTTTGACATCCCCACCGAATAGCACTGAACCCTGAAGGGCACATCCTGGATAGCGGGCTGCACTTCAGGGACCAAACCTGACACCTGGAGCCAGGCATGATGCCGAAGATCTATGGCGAAGTTGAGCTCCGACCTGCAGCATCCACTGCATCGTAAGTGGCATGGAGCATGTGCCGACTGGCCGAGCGACAGATCAGACGAGGGTTAGCCACTTCCTGTTTTGTCTGAGACTCAGGAAGGAGTCCAACTTGACTTCCACCTCACTCAGGATAGCCTTCTGATAGTCCCCCATATGTGAAACATAATTCAGGGTCCTGATCCCCAGAGTGGAAGAAAGCGTACACCTTCTTCCGTGCTGGTCCAGAAGGCGAGATTCCTTGTTAGGTAGAGACAAGCCAAGATGTTTAGGGTTTGCCGACCAGCTGTGAGTGGCTCTAATCACAACTGAGTCAGCCTTTGGGTGTGTATTCAAGATCCACACCCTCAGGACCCTGGTAAAGCCTATCCGCCTTCCTCGGAAGGGGCTAACGCCAATGGCTGTTTCCAAATGGTGGAAACAAGGTCCATGTGAAGCTTCGATCCAGGGTGGAATCAATGTCGGAGCAGTTTCAGGCAGTTCCAAATGAGCAGCAAGTTTCTTCTGCTGTGGATCTGGCTCCAAAGGTTGCCACTGGTGAACCGCCTGGATCTTTCTCAGCAACTCAGAAAGAAGGATCTTCCGGAGGAGACTTTGGAGGAGTCCTTGGCCTGGGATGGTCTGGAATGCGTGGCTCATCATCAGGATCATAGTACCCGTCAGAGTCTGATTCTGAGGTCTCTGAAGAGGAAGATGAAGACCCCTCCTGGCACGGGGAGGAGCGGACCCCTTGGGCAACCCTCGAAGCGTATCCTCCCGGCCCTGGCACCAGGGCTCACCTCTGGTGTCGGCTAAGGAGGAGGGAGTCTCTAGTTTCTGCTGAGCGGGCATCCAGAACTGGGTCTGGCATTGGCAGATGGCTCTCCACCTCCCTGGTAAGCTGAGCCTTGGCCTCTGCCCCTACCAGGAAGCCAAGTCTCCTTCAGATCCACTGGCGGCTGGGGGCAATGGGAGGAGGAGGGAGGAGGAGGAGGGAGGGGATACGGATACTGAGGGTATCCGTGAGTGTGAATATCTGTAGCCCAGTGGTGGGAAGCCCGGCATCAGGTACTGTGGCACTGGGTACTACGGTGCTCGGGTAGGCGCGTTGGGTACTGCGGCCCTGAGTAGGATGGTGTCAGATAGGATGGGGTCGGATACCGGGAACCAGGGGCACTGACAAACAGAAAGGCCCTGAGAGAGGCCTGGCGGGCATCGGGTCAGCGTAGAGATGGTGTCGGTAAGGGACATCACCTGGTGTCGGGTAGGCTGGGGGCGAGCTAGCATCTGAGGGTCCGGCATCAGGTGATCCGCCCAGCAGAGGGAGACATGTTGGGAGTGTACCAGCATCCTCTGTGTCGCCTGGGGAAGGAGAACTAAAATCCCTGGGGTCCAGCGGGGAGATGCTGGAGCCTCGGTCAGCAGCAATGAGTGCTGCGGTAAGCCAGGGACAGCGGTCTGGTTGACAGGGTCTGGCATCGGTTCCTAACGCGTGTATTCATTGGAGGAGCCGGCGTCCATGCTTAAGCGGCCAGGATCCGGTGGACATCGGAGGAGCCGGCGTCCAACTTATTGGATCTGACCCCGACAAAGGCCACGAGGGAGGAGCAGCCTTGGTGGGTATTTTTGGAGGCCGTGCGCTGCCCTGGAGGGTTGGGCATCTTAGCGGCCCTTGTCTGGGCTAGAGTCGGCAGCACTGGCTTCCGGAGTTGCGGACCGCTCGACCTGGAAGGCCACAGGTGGCAGTCTTCCCAGAAGTGGATGCCTGTTTTGTCCCGGAGGCTCCTATGGGTCTGAGTGCAAGCCTGATGGAGGTACAACACCACCTTGGAAACCTCCAAAGGCGACCGTCGGGATCAGTCCCAGAGATATTGCACATACCTGGCGACTCCAGCCAGAGCCTCAATGGCTGTGGAAGTGGAGTCCGGTCCTGGTGCTTCTCTTTCTTCTTGCGGTGTCCCTCATGGGAAGTTGAGGCCTGCTGAAGCTTCTTCAGCTCCTTCTCAAGGAGGACATCTTTTCTTTAAAATATGGGCCTCAAGGACTGCTGCTCCATTTACGGGTGGCGGCGCTGAATTGTTGGCAGTGCTGGCACTTCTCCATGGGTTGTCCGGGCCTAGACAGAAGAGGCACAGGGAGTGACCATCCTTATGGGAGCTGGGCGCCGCCGAGTCGCACTTGTTTTATGTGAATTGGATGGAGTAGGGGATGACATACACAGCAGATATAAAGAATTATTTGAAGAAAATAAAAAAAATTCGTAATAAAACCGACGACAGACTGATGAAGCAGTAGTGAACGTAATCAGAGGCGCTTCACAAGCTAACGGTGGGAAAGAACTGGAAGGCGGGCATGGGGACCGCCCTTATACTGATCGGCACCTGACGCAGTCACTCTGACGTGAAGGTCCCCGCCACAGACTGCTAGCTAGAAATTTTTCCATGGGGTCCTGATGCCTGCCGCTTCAGTCCCATTTGTTATTACCTACAGCAAGAGCCCTCTTGAGTAAGATCCACCTTTCTCTATAGAAGACAGTATACAGAGGATCTGTGACCAATGCATGTATCTCAGAGACTCTGTGGGCAGAGGTGATGGCAACTAGAAATGCAGTTTTCCAAGTTAGAAATTTCTGGTCACACATACACAGGGGTTCAAAGGGCTTACAGGTGAGCATGTCAACACAAGGTTGAGGTCCCAGGTGGCAACAGGTTTCCTGAGCGAGGGGTCTTCTGTTCAAAATGCGTTTCAGGAACCTCTTAAATAGAGGTAGCTGAGGTAAGAGGTTCTGTACAGGCTCGTAGTATGCTGAAACAGTGCACAAGTGGACTTTAACTGAAGAATACTGCAAGCCTACATTAGAGAGGTTCAGCAAATACTCCAAAACCCCTGTCTGGCAGGCATTGGAATGGATGTATGGGATTTGAGCGCCATACAGAAAAGCATTTCCATTTGGCTGTGTAAGTCTAACTGGCAGAGGGCTTATGAGCCGTCAAAATAATCTCAGAAACCCTTTGAGACACTTTATACCTGCCCACTTCTATCTCTTCAGGAGCTAGGCATGGAGTTGAAGGAATACAGAATGGGGTGAACCAGGGACCCCTGAGTAAGGAGGTCTGTCCAGAGATGGAGGGTTCTCGAGGCTGACTGATAATTTGTTGAGCAGGGAAACCATATCTCTTGAGACCAGCATGGGATAATCAGGATCATTCCCCCTCCCGTGCTTCCAGCTTGAGCAGTACCCTCTGAACTAGAGGAATAGGAGGAAATGCATACAGAAAGCAATTTGTCCACCGCAGCTTGAATGTATCCTGATAGAAAAGCTACATTCTGGATTTCTGGAGCAGAATCAAGGAGGTTTGGTGTTTTGTGGGGATGCAAAGGTCCATATCTGGGGTTCCACACCTGTCGAAGAGAGATTGCGCAACATCTGGTGCCAAAGACCACTCATGAGGATCTCGTCTGTCTGGCTGAGCTCATCTGCTAGACTTTTCTGAGCCCTGGTAAATAGATCACCTGGATCAGAACGTCCTGTTCCAGACACCATTTCTACACTCTCATTGCCTCCCTGCAGAGGATAAGAGTGTGCTCCACCCGTTTGTTTATGTAGTACATGACAGACCTGTTGACTGTCTGGAGAAGGACTAACTTGTGGTGGGCGAAGTCCAGCAGGGCCTGGCAGGCATAAAGGAATGCTTTCATCTCCAACACACTGATGTGGAGGTGGGACTCTGTAGAGCTCAGACTCCTGAGTGTGGTGGCCCTGACAATGGACTCCCTATCCCAGTAGACACATCCATGGTAAGGGTTACCAGAGGCTCTGGTTGAGAAAAAGGAGACCTTGAAGGAGATTGTCCTTCTATGTCCACCATGCAAGTGATCAAAGCAGAGGCTTTGTCACCTTGATGGGATAAGATTGAGGATGCGGTGCTGGAGACCACTGCGTGCTGAGCATCCACTGTGCAGTGTCATGTGTAGCTAGGCCAGAAGTACCATGATGACAGAAGAGGCCATGAGGCCTAACATTTGCTGCATGGAGGAACACCAAACTGACTTGTGCTCCATGATGAATTAAGTCATTTGAAGGATAGCTTTTCTTCTGTCTTCTGGAAGAAAGGTCCTCACCCTGATGGTGTCCAGGAGAGTCTCAATGAAGAGAAGCTGTTGGGAGGATAAGAGCTACAACTTCTCAGGATTTAGAGGACTCCCATGGAGGTCAGGAACTGAGAGGCTGTGGCCATTCCTTGTTCCATGCCCTGGGTGGATGGGCTGGCTAACAACCAGTCATCTAGATAAGGAAAAACTTGGAATCCAAGCTTTCAAAGGTGCACTGCTAGAACAGCAAAAGCACTTTGTAAAGACTCAAGGCACCAACGACAGCCCAAAGGGCAGGACCCAGAATTGGTAATCCTGACCCAAAAGCCACAAAGCGGAGAAATCTGTGGTTGGGTGGACCAGGATATGCTGGTAGGCATTCTGCATGTCCAGGGAAGCCAACCGATCCTGTAGCTTGGGAGTGACAGCAGGGTCCCTAGGGAGATAATTTTGAACTTCTGTTGTATGAACTTGTTCAGTTTCCTGAGGTCGAGAATGGGGCCCATACCCCTGACTTTTTGAACACAGAAATAATGGGAGTAGAAGCTTGTGTTACACTTTGCCTCTGGCACTATTTCCACTGCCCTGTTGCTCAAGAGGCCCACAATCTCCTTTAAAGAAGGCCTGACATGGGTGCTGGGGGACTGTTTCCTGGTGAATATTCTGGAGGAGGTCTGAGAAATTCAGTGAATATCCCACCTGGATGATTCTGAGGACCCACATGTCCATGGTGATAGATTCCCACTGATGCTAAAACTGAGTCAAAATGCCTCCCAACAGAGAGGAGAGGTTTGCCTTGGGCAGCTGAAGCAAGGCGGGCCGGAGCTTCAGAGAGTGGCACTGGGCACTTTTGGGGTCTGTGACTGCCTGTACTTTCTTTGCAGCTGGGGAGCCTAGGGACTTGACTTGAGGTTCCTTGTCTTTGCCTCGAAAGAACTGCTTACTGTGATAAAACCTCACCCCTTTCCCCTCTGGAGGTGAAAAGGGCAGATTGAGAAATCTTCATGGCTGTTCTGATCTTCTGAGAGGCCTCAAGGGACTGTTCTACCTGCTGGCAGAATATAGGAGCCATTGAAAGGAACATTCATGACCTGCTGTTGGACATCATTGGAGAAACCACACATCCGAAGCCAGGAATGTCTCCTAATGCAGATTCCTGCAGCAGCAGAGTGCAGACAGTGTCAAAGGTGTCCATAGTTGCCTTCAATTGGTGACTGTTTAACTCAGTGCCATGGGTAATAGTCTGAAGTGTCTTTAAGTCTCTGACACAGGCAGGATCTCTGCAAGAGATTTGAGAGAGGTCCAGATGGCAAATTCGTACTTACAGGAATGGCCCTGGTAGCTTGCTGTCCACAAGGGTGGACAAAGCAATGGGTCCTGATGGGATTCACCCCAGAATTCTGAAAGAATTAAGGGAAGACCTAGTGGCACCACTGACTACCATTTTTAACAAATCATGGGAGGATGGTATGGTATCTGAGGACTGGAGGAGGGCAGATGTGATTCCCTTCACAAAAGTGGGAGTAAGGCAGAGGCAGGAAACTACTGACCTGTTAGTTTAACCTCAATGGTAGGGAATGATAGAATCACTTCTGAAAGACAGAATTGTTGAGTACCTAGAGGCCAGTGGGGCACAGGACCCAAGGTAGCATGGATTCACAGTAGGAAGATCATGTCAGATGACTCTAACAGATTTCTTTGACTAAGTAGTAGACCAGGGAGGGGCTCTGGATATGGCCTACCTAGACTTTAGCAAGGCATTTGATACAGTCCCACATAAAGATTAATAAACAATTTAGCCAGCCTGGGAGTAGATCCCAAGGTGGTAGTCTGGGTAACAAATTGGCTGGACAACAGGACATGACGGTAAAAGTAAGCGGAGTACATTTTGAAGAAAGGGGGCTACTAGTAGAGTACCGAGGGTTCAGTGTTGATTTTATGTCTTTAATGTCTTTATAGGAGACATTATGGAGGAGCTGGAAGGAAAAGTATGCCTCTTTGCAGATGAAACAAAGATCTGCAACAGGGTTGATATGCAAGGTGGGGGTTGGAAAAGATGAGAAGGGACTTGGCAAGGTTGGAGAAGAAAAAATACTCACCATAGTAATGTTTCTTCTAATAGAGTCTTGCTGTATTCTGATTGTATGCAGTTAGCCCTAGCACTTGAACTGCCCGGAGGAAAGCGTTAACTCTATGCAGGAGCATAGAGCGTTGAGCCGAGCTCGGTTTTCAAACCTCCATCTCTGGTACTCTGCAGTGTAACCGTCAGATTCTTACACGTACTAAACTAACTAATTCAATAGGTAGAAATTGTTTCTAAATTTTTATGCCAAATGGCAATAACAGATTTTAGGGTCAAAAGACTCAAGTCGAGAACCCAAAAGGATATAAGCAAGTAGTGAAACAACCAAAACATTCATAATAAAACCAGAAAAACCCTTAATAAGATAACGCCATGCCAAGTACACCTCTGGGTGCAGCACTGTGCCTGCCAAGCCACATCCCAAAACTACTAGGTTCCAGAAAGGGAGGCAGGAGGAGGTCAGAATAAGAAAGACTCCATTAGAAGAAACAACATTACTATGGTGAGTAATTTTTCCTTCAAACAATGTGAAGTCTTGTTGTATTCTGACTATATGCAGACTACAAAGCAGTACCCCCTTGGAGGAGCGAGTCACAGAACCTATTTTGGGAACAGGTTCTGCAGCACAGCCTGCCAAACCTAGCATCACTTTGTGACTGAATGTCCAGAGAGTAATGCTTGGCAAATGTTTGAACAGATTTCCAGGTGGCTGCTTTACAGATGTCCACTAAATGTATATCTCTAGCTGCTGCAACTGAAGCAGCTGTACCTCTCGGTAGAATGAGCTCTCAGGCCTGAGGGGCTCTTTCCCAAATTTTGAATAGCAGAACTGGATACAGGAGACAAACCACCTGGCAACTGTTCTCTTGGTAGCAGGTTTGTCCTTTCCCACTTCTCCATAAGTGAGAAACAACTGAGAACATTCATTCCTGTGGGCCTTAGTATGTTCCACATAGTAACTAAGTGCCCTCTTTACATCAAGACTGTGTAGTCTTCTCCCCAGAGGAAGAATGATCAGTGAAAATACAGGCAATGACATAAACTGATTCAAATGAAAATCTGATACCACCTTAGGAAGAAACCTTCTGTTGATACTGAAACCACCTTATCCCTGTGAAACGAAATTAAATTAGGCTTCACTGATAAAGCCTGTAATTCACTGATTGTCCTGGCAGAGGTAATGGCTACCAGAAATACAGTTTTCCAAGTCAAGTATTTCAGCCCAGCTGAGATAAAAGGCTCAAAGGGGTTGCATAAGCTGTGCTTTACAGATATTCAGATCCCAAGAAGGGGTAGGCTCTCTAAAGGGAGGATTAACATGTACTAAACCCTTGAAAAATTTCTTGAAAACTGGATGAGACGCTAGGGAAGAGCCCTTACCAGCAGAAAGGAAGGCAAACACAGCTGTCACATTTACCTGAGAGTAGTAGGCTGGAGGCCTAAACTATTAAGATGCACCAGACAGTCCAGTACAGTGGCAATATCAGTCAACTCTGGCTGAACATGTTTCTGGGAACACCAAAACCCAAATCTTCTCCATTTGGGTTGTAAGTCTTTCTGGTAGCAGGTTTCCTGCTAACCTTTAAAATGTGCAAGACCGATTGAGAAAGGTGTGGGGTTGCATATTTCTAGCTCTTCAAGAGCCAGGCCTTGAGCCTGAGAGTCTGAAGATTGGGGTAAAGGATCCTCCCTGGGATGAGGTAAGAAGATTGAACTGTCTGGGAAGACACAGAGGCATTGTTACTGACAGTGACAAGAAAGAGGGTACCAAGGCTGTCTGGCCCAGTCTGGAGCCACCAGAATCACCCGGCAGGGCTGAGACCTGATCTTGATCAGGACCCTGACTATCACAGGAAAGGAGGGACTGCATACAGAAACCTGCGTGTCCAATTCAACAAGAGAGTATCCTTATAGACAGAGCCCAGGAGGGGCGGTCTGCAGCAAGAGAGAGGAAGTTGGTGATTGTCCAGGGCTGCAAACAGATCTATCTCTGGAGTGCCCCACCTCTTGAAAATGACCTGAAGAATTAGAAGATTCAGGGTCCATTCGTGATGACCCTGAGAAATCCTGCTGAGAGCATCTCCTAAAATGTTGTCCTTCCCTGGGAGATGCACAGCCATCAGAGGAGCTTAAGAGAATAAGCAAGAGACCATATCTCATAGCCTCTGTGCACAAGGCCGAGGACCGAGTGCCTCCTGCTTGTTGATTTACCACATGGTTGTGGTACTGTTTTTCCTGATCTGCACCACTTTCCCTTGAACAACAGTTGAGAATGTCTGAAGTGCTAGAAAGACAGCTCTCAATTCGAGAAGGTTTATGTGTGAAGGGACTCCTGGTGCGACCAGGTTCCTTGAGCTGTAAGCTGATCTAGGTGAGCCCCCAGCCTAGTAGGGAGGCATCTGTGGTGAGAGTCACTGAAGGAGCCTGACCGATAAATGGGATGGTGAGAGTCACTGAAGGAGCCTGACTGATAAATGGGACACGTTGTAGAAGATTGTCCTCTTCCAGCCACCACTGGAGGCCTGAACTAGAGTATGAGACACTGGAACCAATTTGGAGAGACTGTCTCTTTCTGAGACCAATAAGATCTGAGATGAAACTGAATATCTCATCTGAAACCTTGCTCCCTGGACCACAGCTGTGGATGCTGCCATGTGGCCAGCAACTGTAGAAGGTGTCTGGCTGGATGAGAAACTAGAGGACAAAACAGGAAGCCAGAGTGACCAGGGACTGAATCCTTGAGAGAGGGAGAGAGAGAGAGAGAGAGAAATGCTCTTGCCTGAGTAGTGTCTATTTCACCCCTATGAAGGTGAGAAGCTGGGCTGGTTCCAGAACAGACTTTTCTAGGTTCAGAATGAAGCCCAAGGATTCTAGAAGTCTTTGAGTGACCTCTAAGGCTGACTTGACTTGGTCTGAGAATTGGCCACTAGGAGCCAGTCATCCAGGTATGAGAGCAGAAGGACACCCTCTCTCATGAGGAATGCCACCACTACTGCAAGACACTTGGTGAACACCCTTGGAGCAGATGTTAGGCCAAGAGGCATAGCTCTGAATTGGTAATGGCCTGAGAGCAACTCGAACCTGAGGTGCTTTCTGTGAATGTCTGAGAGGTATGTGGAAGTAGGCATCCTTGAGATCTAGAGAAGCTAGCCAGTCTCCTGGTCTCAGAGAGGGAAGAATTACTCCCAGAGTCACCATTGTGAATTTTGATTTTGTTAAATGTTTGTTCAGGTACCTAAATCTAGGATGGGTCACCACTCCCTGTCTTTTGGGGTAAGGAGTATCTGGAATACAGTCCTTTTCCCTGTGACAAAGAGGTACCTTCTTTACTGCTTGCAACAGCAGAAGAGAGGAGACTTCTGCCTCTAAGGCCTTTGCCTCAAGGGAGAAGGAAGACTGAAGGACCTTGTTCTCATTTTGGGAACCTTTAAACTGAGAACAAGTCCCTGGCTCACTACTTCCAGGACCCATTTGTCTTGAAGTAATGGACTCCCAGGTCTGGGAGTAGTGATCAACCTGCCCCCTACTGGAACTGGGAGGCGACCTGACCGACACTTCAGGGTGTTTGTTTGGCAGGGGCTTAGGCGGCATGGATGATGGGATACTGGTCATCCCAGCCTGCCTCTTCCCTAAAGAACCCCTCTGCTGGAAAGAGAGAGGAGGAGGAGGAGGAGGAGGCCTGAGCTTGGTAGAAAGGCCATTGAAAGGCCTGCCCTGCCAGCCCTAAATTGCTGCCTCTGAGGAGTAGTCTGCTTTTCCTTGGCTGCAGCACTCCTATAGGTGGTCCTATACTCATCCATCTTCTTCATGTAGTTCTCTGTTTGCTCCCCAAACAGAAAATCCATGGCCTTAGTCTGGGTATCCTGCAAAGGTTGGTACATCTAAGCCAAGCAAACCTTCTCATGAGATAGATGCTGCCATGACTCTAGAATGGACAACATTCGAGTCCCAGCAGCATGAAATTGCACTTGGATGCCTCTATAAGATTCACAGCCACCTGCTACAGCTCCTTGGCTAGCTGGGGTGGGGCATTCTTAGCCAGCTCCAGAACCGTATCCCACATAGATTTCTGGTACCTGGCTGTATGTGCCATGTAGTTTGACTGCCTGAGGCCCAAAGAGGATGCCAAGCCTTGAGCCAAAACTTCTCTGCTGGGGCATCCCCTAGCCTGGTCTATCTCTCACTATTCAACACTTCATTAATCTCGGAACCATCCTGGAGGTATGGAAAGTGGCTAGGGTTGTCCCTATGCTCAAGCATGGCGGTAAAGGATCCCAGTAACTGCCGACCTATTGCAATCTTGTCAGCGATCTGCAAGCTACTTGAGAAAGTAGTTGCCTCCCAGCTCACTCACTACCTTCAGAGTTATGAGCTACTCTCACAAGCACAACACGGCTTCAGAAAAGGCAAAGCACATCTACAGCCCTTGCGGTGGTCACCTCCGAGATCCGGTCTGCTACTGACCATGGTAAGTTGACAGGTGCTATCTTCGTTGATCTCTCAAAAGCCTTGACCGGGTTGATCACTGGCTCCTGCACTCCCTTTGGTCTGTTGGTCTCTCCCTCCTGCTCATGCCTGGTTCTCCAACTACCTCACAGGCAGGCAGCAATATACTGTCTTTAACAAAGCCCTCTAAACCTTCCCAGGTGACCTGCAGGGTACCTCAGGGCTCCGTCTTTGGACCCATCTTGTTTTCCCTATTCATAAATGAGCTGCCCTCAGTATCTGCCCATGGGCACTCCACCCTGTACGTGGATGATCTTGTCATCCTGGTCAGCTCAAGGGACATAAAAGACATTAACTCCTGGTTGAACCACAACTTTAACCACATTCAAATCTGGCTTGAGGACCACAGGCTAACCATTAATTTCACCAAGACCCAGGCCATGCTCTCTTGACTCCTCGGCCAAGATAAAATCCTGCCAAGCTTCTCTCAACATCTTGGGAGCTGATGGTTCCCTCCTGAATGTTTGCGGATGCGGTCAAGTACCTGGGTGTCACCCTTGATCCACAACTGGACCTCTCACTCCACATCGGAATGCCTGTAAAGCCACAAACTGCAAGCTGGGCATAGCTTACAGAGCTAAAGGCTGTCTCACCCGGCCACCGTCTTGCCATTGCTAGAGGATACTCCTACCCACGCTTGGTATCCTTCGCCCATGCTCCAAAATCTAGTCCCTCCAAATGGGACACAGCTTACAACAATGTATGCCATTTGCCCTCGCCGCTCTCGACTCACACACCATTGTGAGCTATACTTGACTGGAGTGACTTCGCCGGAATACCACCGCACCTTTGTCCTTGGAACTCATTGACAACATTGTCAGAAATGCCACTCTCCTACACTACTTCTTTCCTCAAATCTGCTAACCCCACCTACCAACTAAGATTCAGTGACACTCTGGTCCTCCTGGTCCCTTAAACTCACACCCAAATAGGGATCGGGTTTTGCCTATGCACCCAAACTATGGAACTCCCTTCCTGAAATCACCTGCTCCATTACCACCCACCCCTGTTTCAAAGCCTCCTTATGGGCTTCCTAAAATCGGCCTCTTCCTGCCTCTGTGCCTGAGACACCAAACTGGTCCCAACAGTCTGGGCATGATGACCCCGGCCTCCACTAGCACTTCTTCCACCAGGCAAGCTCGAGGCCTACTGACTCACCTGTTGAATATGGGGCTGGCATACTGATGCCTCCTGTCCTACCTTATGTACATGGTACACTCCCCAGCCCTAGATGACCCTGACTTGTGTGCCTACAACCAGAATTCCCCCCACCCACAACCTGTTGCCCATCCTCTGTAGTTTGCCTCTCAATTACCTGGCTCTGCAGAGTGGTACTTGTGACTTGTCCTGTATGCATTTGCTGCCCAGGCCGGTACCACACTGTCATCTACCTCTGATTTAAATGCATGAGCCTGAAAGCTCTTCCTTGTGCCTAGCTAGCTTGATGTTTGTTGTTATATACTTTTGTTTTACTCCCATGCCTGTACCTATTGAGATTCTACCCCCGCCCCAATTTCACTAAGTCTGTTGCTCCTGTATGAACCCTGTCTGCCCGATGATCACAATGTACCTCTTAATGTAACCATAGTTTCAATGCTTTGTTGTGCACCCGGTCTACCTGTTTACTCTGATTTGTACTCTTGTAATCCTCCCGGTCGCACCTGAAAATAGGCACATGCTGTCTAGTGTGCTTACCTGGTTAACAAAAGCAAATAAATAAGTATTGTTTCTTCGCCATGGCATCCACTTTCCTGGAATCCTTAGCTGGGGGTGAGATGCCAGGGAATATTAGCATTGTCACAGGCTGCAGCTTGCACTACCTCAACATGGCTGCTATGTACTGAAAGGAATTCCATGCCAGGATCTGATAAAGCATACCTCCTGTCCATTCTTTTATCCACAAAGGTATGGATGTGGGAAATTCAAAGTTTCTGTGTCTGTTTCCCCAGGTTTATGCAGAGGGATAGACACTCTCTTTGACTCTGGAGCATCCATCATCTCCACAAAATCAGGTTCCTCCTGATCCTGATCCTGATCAGCCTCTTCCATAGGAAGCTGAAGAGTCTCAGCCACTTTCTTGTAAAACAAGAAATGAGAGGGGACTCAGAAAACCTGGGAGGAGAAACACTGGAAGGCCTGTCTGGGAGATGTCAGGCTCTACTGGCTCATCTAGGCCTACAAAATCTCCTTCTTCATCATCTTCCTCCTCCTCCTCCCAATCGCTCTCATAGTATGCCTCTAGGTCAATATCTGAGGCAAGCATTTCGACTGAACTGATTGCATTTGAACTGATGCCGGTTCAGTTGGAACCGTGCAAAGTGATTGCACTATAGAAATCACTTCGTTATCTCCTCAGCCTGTTGGAACATGGGAAGTCGGACCCCAACTGGCTGATTTCTCTTTCTCTTAGCTGGAACTGATTCCATGAGAATCGGCTCTCCATTTGCCGAAGAGGTATCGCTCAGGTCAGTGGGCACCTCCTCAGGTTCGGCGCAACCGAACTGGGCTGGCCATCGGGTCAGCTAACTCGGCTCTCCCCTCTCCTCAGCCTACTCAAACGCTTTCCAGAGTGGCTTTGGGAAAGTTCTTACAGATTTGGCAGTCTTTTGAGGTGGTCAAACCTCAGACAGTACACACAGACGAGGTGAGGATCAGCCTTAGCAAAGGCCTCCTTACACTTTATACAGTGCTGAAACCCAGTGGGCCCTTTTTCTTTTGGATTTCTTAGACATGCTGAAAATTCAAAAGTT
Organism: Neoceratodus forsteri; assembly: GCA_016271365.2. Taxonomy (NCBI): domain Eukaryota; kingdom Metazoa; phylum Chordata; order Ceratodontiformes; family Ceratodontidae; genus Neoceratodus; species Neoceratodus forsteri. Next base: position 408,641,538 of record CM028138.1, read on the forward strand.
ACCCTTGTCAACATTTAAGCCAGGCAACTAAAACTTACTGGTTCCAACCGTGTCACGGGTTGGTTAAAAAAAATCCCACAAATACCAGATTTTTAGGAACCGATAAGTACCGGAAAACCACAATATAAATGGAGAAAAAACAAACCAATTACAATAAATTTCAGTTCTGAACCAGACCAACCGGAAAAGAACCGAAGGAAAACAATTTCAACAAAATCAACAAAATTAACTCTACCTACTACTACCACTTACTGTTACCGAGACAGAGACAGAATGCCGAAGAAGTAAAGTTGCGGTTGAAAAAGCGACCGATTCTAACTTATACCGAACAAAAAGCACAGGAGGAATCTCGGAGTGACTTCACAGTTAGGCAGAATAAGAAATCTGACGGTTACACTGCAGAGTACCAGAGACAGAGGTTTGAAAACCGAGCTCGAGCTCAACGTTCTATGCTCCTGCATAGAGTTAACTATTCTCTCTGGAGCAGTTGAAGTGCTGGAACTAACTGCATATAGTCAGAATACAGCAAGACTTCATGTTGTTTAAAATGGTCAAATGTATGGCAGCTTTGATTCAATGCAAAGAGATGGAAAGTAATGCACCTGGAAACAAAAATCCAGAGGAAGAGTACACAATGGTGGGGGAGGTACTAACAACAACAGAAATGGAAAGGGACCTGGAGGTAGTCCTATCAAATGACCTTAAGATAGGCATGCAATGTGAGAAGGCAGTAAGGAGGGCTGGGAGGATACTGAGATGCATAGGACAGACATCACCAGTAGAAAACAGGAGTTATTATCCCTCAGTACAGACAGTTGGTGAGACCCATCTGGTGCACCGTGCACTCTGGAGACCCCATCTCTGCAAGGACATAGACAGGATGGAGGCAATCCAGAGGAAACAAGGACAGGCCTGTCCTTAGGGGCAACATACTTATGGTCTATCTGCTGACAGACAGAGTGGACAGATACAGGCCAAGCCCACATTGCACCAGTGAGCATCTCAAATGCAGAGAATAGGAGATATGAGGTTGACCGGCATGGTGGAAATGTTGAGCCACTCCAGATAGAGATGTTTCCCTGAATCAATGGCAAAAGTCTCAAAAGTGAGAGTTGCATATGTTGTGAAGAAGAGTCTGAAAATAAAGATCTTCCTGTGGTACAGGGGAAGGGCCTAGGGTTGAATTACCCAGGCTGTAAAAGAGTTGTCGTTACTTCCTCAGAAATAATGAGGTTGGGTCCAGATTCATCCATTCAACTTCTCTCTCTTTGGAAAGAGGAGCTGAGGCGGACCTAGATTACTAGCCCAGCTCTAAGAGTCGGGAAAGACAGGTGACAAGGCATCGTCGAGATGGAGCCATCACTGACCCGCACGCAAGGGAAGCTGGCACCAGTCGGTGCTGGCAAGGAAATCAGCATGAGCAATGGCAGAAGGAGCCGACACCAGAGGCAATGTTGCCAAAGAGATTGAGCATGGCGCGAGGGCTCTCTCAGCACCTGGGACAGTGCAGAGTGCAGAGCCGAACATGGTACTGGAACAGGCCCCAATCGGCTGATCCTGGCACTAAGCCCTGCACCACCCATAGTGTCAAAGGTCCAGCCAGCACAGGAGTGGCCGGCAAGGTATCTGGGCTGGTCCCAAGACAGTAACACTGGAAGGATGCAGCCAGTGGAACAGGCATCAATGGAGCAGTCACTGGCAAGAACCCAGAGGCCATTGCCAGAAACAAATGCTCTACCTGGCTGGAGTGTCCTGACTGCGGGTCCATTGCTTCAATCCCGGGGACCTGAGGCTGGCTCTGCAAGAAGGGCAAATGAGCCAGGCCGCTGTACCCACAGCTCCATTAGAGCTGCCCGTGGTCGAAACTGCCCACTGGAGTCCCCACAGAAAGACAGGGAGGGGCTCCGGGCTCGAGGACCTGAACAGCTATGAGCAGAAACCACTGGAGACACCAACGGTGCTAGGGAAGGCCTGCTGCTCCTAGACACCGACGACTTTGTGGAAGAGCTACTGTACCAGAGGGTAACCTTGAGCAGTACTGTTTCTTCCCTTCCAATGGGAAGGGAAGAACTCAAGGTGAGGCGCCAGGTCCCGGACCGGGATCGGAATGGCTTGCTTTTTTTTGTGTATATGGAAGGTTACTTGCAAGACCTCCTTCGACCCTACTGCCCCTCTGTCCACTCCGCCCACTGACAAGGGATTGCTAGAGGTTCCCAGGGTCTGTATTCAGTCATCTGGGGCCAGGGCTTTTCCTGTTTGGCACTGACTGTGGAACTCTCACCTCATCGGATTAGAGAGTGCTTGTTCACTGAGACTTTTAAAGCCTCTTTGAAAATGTATTTATTTACTCTGGCTTTCGGAGATAGTGCTTAGTTTATTTCTGCTGCCTTTTTATTTTATATATATGTTTTATTAATTGAATGTTTTGTTGTTTTGTCTAAGATGTATTTGTGCTTTGATTTTTGAAAAGCGCTATAAATAAATATTGATTGATTGATTGAACATAGGATCACCCATCATCAGAACTCTCCCTGCTGAGGGTAGTGGACTAGACATGGCCCTGCTGCAGGAGCAGCATGACTTCAGTGGCTCCTACCATCACCGTTCTTATCCATGGTCCTTGACTGTTGTTTGGTAGGGCTGAAAAAACTGACAGGGAAAACTTTTTAATTACTAAACTGACACAAAAATAAACATTAATGTTAAACACTAAAACTGAGAAGAACTGAATGCTGTTGTCATATAGGCGTGAAGTTCTGACTCTGCAGGTGAGCAATGTTCACACTGAAGTGCGCACGATGGTGGGAAAAAGGAACTGAGGCTGTTGGGGGCTGGTGCTGAGGTAAGCCATGCAGCACACACTAGTCTCATGGTGCCACTCAAGCATGCAGCCTTCCTCAGAGCCGCCCTCCTGAAACGTTCTGACCCCTGCATGGTCCTAACTCCTCCGCTAAAACCCATTGGTGTGACTCAATGGTAGAGATTGGTTCCTGGAAGATCAGATACTTTACTCCAAAGGTTTGGGAGTTCAGCTACAGGACTGGCCATAAACATTTTGACTGTCCCCCACCCCCATACCTGCTTCAAGGTAACCTGGATTAGCCTGAGGCAACTTTTAGGGAAAGTAGCTGAGGTGCTGGCAACCCCATAGAGGTCTGCTGTCATAGTCACATAATATAAATGCAATGCGCTAAGTAGGGCTCATGTGGTGGGGACTCCCTTAATAACTAGGTAGGCTTTGGCATTCTGTACTGCTGGCAATTCAGCAGAGTGCCTTAGTTACCAATGTCACATACAGAAGCCCTCCCTTACTCTGTCACATACAGAAGGCCCTCTTCCAAACATAGCCAGTGCTTTGTTGTTCTTGCAGACTGTGTTCCATGCCCGCTCATTACCTCAGATTCTAATGGGAATGAGAAAACAACGCTTTTTCCTGTTGTCAGTGAAACAGAAGAAAGCAGCATGGTCCAGACAGAGTTGTGAATCAGGAGATCCCAAGTTCAAATCTCACTGTCATGAGCTCACTGTGACCGAGTCACTTGACTTATCTGCTCTTTAGTCTCTCCTATCAGCAAATTTGGTAGAAGTAGGACCCCCAACTCCCACACAGTAGAACAAAGATGTTGCATGGGCTCATTTATATGTAGACAGTCTGCCTCCACCAGGCATTGCAATAGAATCTAAACTTGGGGTTCCTGCTCTCTTGGAACCTGTATTCTTTAAGTGATGATTTACTAGTCTGGTCCTCAAGTATGGTGGGTAAACAACTGCACATTTTCTCTCCTCCTTCACTTTTCTGAAATCCGTTCCTCTTTCTTCTGTTTTCCAGGTAAATATCATGTCTTTACTGTATAGAAAAATCTGTTATTTATTTGATATTCTGTAGTTTCATTATCTTTCTTAACCATCAGAATTTGTAATACTGTCTATTACTACTTTTGGTTTGTTTCTGTGTTTGTTTTTATCACTCTCTTTTAACTCCCAGCCTAGTCCACTCATCCACTGCACACCTTCAGCCTGTGACTCTTCCCCAGCTGTCCCATTAGACATGGCTACTTTCCCAGCTGATTTCCCCAAACCTGTCCCTTGTAGCACAAGGACGCTGCAACTTGCCCTTTACTGTGGGGCTTCAGCAGGTTTGGATGGACCCTAATCCATCCCAACAGGGAAACACATCTAATGCTATGGCATTAATAGGAGGACTGTGGAGTATTCAGGAGCCTGTTGGAGGTGGGCAGGATGAAGCCAGGCATCACACAGTACTTGCTGGAAGGGATTTTCCCATTTTGTATTTCTCCTTTCTCCTCAAATTTTAGCCTGCAGTCACATGCCTGACCTATGAGCAAGAAGTGACAGATGATTTCATTTCACTCACATCACCAGAATCCCATTGTATGAAGCACTGCTGGAGTGAGCATGCCTGCTCCTTCCCTAGAACTGAAACACAGGTGCCTCTACATTGTGCTTGCACCCCTAGCCAAGGCATGGAAGTCAGGATGAAGACTTGATCCTGGTCTTCCACCGAGTAGCGCAGCGACTACCAGTGACACCACTTGCCCTGGCATGTATTAGAATTTAAATTATGTAAATTGCCTTTAGTTTTGGAAAGGCACTAAAACAAATAATATCTGTCTGTCTATCTATCTATCTAGTCTGTCTATCTGTAACTATGTAAATTGCCTTTAGCTTTTGGAAAGGCACTAGAACAAATTATCTGTCTGTCTGTCTATCTGTCTGGCTGGCTGTCTATTTCTCTATCTGTATGTATGTCTATCTGTCTGTCTGTCTTCTCTCCTTTGCCCTTCATTGGCTGTGTGCTTAGAGTATTTGTCTTCATTGCACTGTATCTTGATTAGTATACTTCTGTTGCATTATATCACCCGTTGGCATTTTGTTAGGTACAGACTTTTATATACTATTAATCGCACCTCTTCTCCAAAAACTGAAACAGCCAACATGAGAGATGACAAAGGGGACACTGACCTCCTTAAAGGTTCCCTTGGCACGAAACAGTTTGTAAATCACAGTGGTTGGAATGCACAGCATGGAAGCCAGAGCGAAGCACCATCCGATTGCCTCACCCCACCATGGGTAGGTGTACACCTTGTTGTAGGTCAGAGGTTGGTAGTTCACCAGATGGAAAAAGAAGACACCCTGTGGAGGTGAAGGAAGAGAGTTTCTAGGTCAGACTTACTTTTGCAATGCATCATGGGGTGTGGTGTGGTGGTGGTAAATGATATGGGAAGATTACAAGGAGGCTCAATTGTAGTTAGAGTAGAACAATTATAACAACACACTTCTGGGCTGCCACTGTGCCTCATGGGAATCTAGGAGTGTTGGGAAATCAGTTGCTGTCCATGGGATGCTATTAGCTAACAGTTAGACTACTGTTACACTGGTGTAGCATCCAGTGCAAACTAGTTGTAGCTACTAGGCTACTTGGTGAGCAGACAGGTTTGGTTCATGGGGAGGCCATTCCTAGTTACAGAGCCACTGAATGGGTGCAGAAGATGTGCTGCTTGTACTGTCATGTTACTACTGGGATCCCTGTGCACAATGACCTTGAAATCTTGGCTTTAGTTAAGTCTACTTACAGCTTTTCAGACTCAATTATATATGCATTCATGGATTGTTTTCTATTTCTGGGATAGAGGACTGCTGCCCAGTGGCTTTATGCTCTGGTGACAAAAATGGGGACTGTGACACATCATCTGCATCCCTGAGCAAATAAAGGGGCCCTGGAATTGAAAATGGGCTATGCAGTGGTGGCTGGTCCATGAGATAGACAGTGAGTCCCTGGGACAGAAATGGAGGCTGTGGCATGTCATGTGATCTACCCAGGATGCAGGAGGAGGTCACTGGTATGGAGGGGATGTGGGTAGGGGCTGGTCCTCTTAGGAAAGGGTCCCTGGGTTGGAGGCTGTGGAGTGAACATTGGTCCTCCCAGAATGCAGGAAGGGGTCCCTGCGACAGAAAGGTGGTGAGGAAAAGTGGCTGCTAAGTCCTCATGGGATGGTGGAGGAGGTCCCTGGGATGGAGAGGGGCAGCTTACTGGCGGATGGGACTTCCTGAGGTGGAGAAAAGTTCCTGAAATAGATAGGTGGGCTATGGAGCAGTAGCTAGATCCTGCCATGATGACAGTGATGGTAGAAGGGGCCTGAGCAGTGGATACTATAGGAGCTGCAAAGTAACAGCTTGGTCCTCACAGGCTTACTGCCACCCCTATTTTCCATACCCTTGATGGTTCTTTACTAGATGACATTTTCGTCTTCAAATACCTCGGCTCTGGCTTGACAGGAACCTTGACTTTGCTGGTCATGTGGACGCTTATCCACAAAAGTTACTTCCCAAACTAGGGTGCTCTGTATAGACAACGTTGCTGTTCTGGCTTGGCTCCCTGCCACCCTACCTCACTCCTCCTTTCCATCCCATCCTTCCTACCCCCACCCTCCACAACTCCCCCTTTAGGACCCTTGCTCTCCTTTCCCAGCTTCCCACTTCAGGAGGGCAGCCTTCTCTTATCACTTTCCTACTATTTGAACTCCCTCCACATAGATATCCGCTCTGCCTTGTCCACTTGTTCTTTATCCCTTTTCTTCAACACTACATTTCCCCTCCTGCAATTGCTCCTGACCAATCTCCCTACTTTACTCCTCCCTTGCCCTCATTCTTTACTCCTCTCCGCCCTCCTCTGTTCATTTCCTACTGCTCACTTCCTCCTACCCCCTCCCAGGCATGCCTCTAGCCTATAGCACTAGCTGCATTTGCACTGAGTAGTGTTCATACCCTGGAGTTCGCTTCTGGGTAAGGCTAGCTCCCCCCACCTCCTCACTTCTCTTAATTCTTCCTTTTGTTATTTCCTATCTTCACCCCCACTTGATCCCAGTCACTCCCTCCCACTTTCCTAAACTTATTCACCCTACTCTCTGTCAGGTTTCTGTCCCCCACCCTGCCTCTATGTGCCAGAATCCAGTCCCTAAATCCATCCTTTACTCCCCAGCCAATCTCCTTGCAGGGTTTTCATCCTGGAGGGTGTAGTCTCAATCCTTTTGCTCCCCCATGCCAATCCCTTTGCAGGGTTTTCATCCTCGAGGGTAGTAGGCCCTATCTATCCCTTATTACTCCCCGCTAATCCCTTTAAGCAGGTTTACATCCTGGAGGGGTGCAGGCCCATCTGGCTATCCAATCCATCTTCCCTTCCCCTTTCTGGGAAAGTCTTCCTCCTACCACCAATTGTTTTAAAGCATAATATATATGTGTTTGATGTGTACTATGTATGTGTTTATGATTACGTTCATGTGTGCTAAGTCAGTGTGTGTACAAATGGTAACTAAAGGATACAGGGATTCAGTCTAATTATAATAAGTACTGCCTGCCTATCCCACTTGAATGTTTGGTATTTGTCTTAATGTTTTATGTACAGTCTTAGCTCTATGTATATTTTAATTTTTATTTGATTCTGTATTCAATTTTATATCCCTCCTCCCTTTCCCCCACCATACATCTGGAAACAAGTTATAGTAGCTCAGTATGCCTTTCCTGGTGAAACTTTTCAAATAAATAAATAAAATAGGATGGGGTGGGGACTGTGCTACAGAGTGGTAGCTGGGTCCTTCCAGGATGGAGCTGAGGGACAATGGAGTGGTGACTACATCCTACCACGATGGCATAGAGGCGGCTTGCAGAGTAGTGGCTATGTCCTCTCGGGATGGCAGTGTAGTGGGCTGTGGGTGGTGGCTGGGTCTCCCAGCATGAAGTAGGATTGCTCTGTGGCAGCTAGTTGCCTGATCAATTAATTTAGTGGGTCTGAGTCTTCCTCACTCCAAACTCAATGTCGACATTTTCTCAGTGGTACACATGGGTCCTGGGTCAATCCCAATGAATAAGCATATGTGACAGGTTGTAAACTGCCCTGTCTGAGAGGGATACTCTAACCTGAGTTGACACCACAGAAAATGAAAATTACATACTCACCAAATTCTTGATCTTCTTGGACAAGTCTTCACCATTTATTTATACTGCTGGGTTCAAAATGGAGGTGCTAGGACCCTGCGGGAGCCAAAAATCTTCAGGAGGGCGGTGCTGAGATAAGACTGTGCATGTGCTGTGCCACGAGACAGGCTCGCGCCATATAAGCTATCTCAGCATTGACCCTCCAACCACCTCAGTACCCTTTTTACCGAAAGCAGGTGCAGTGTATGCCAGCTAGAGAACACCTAACCTAACAAGGGCATAAGATAGCTTCTGACCCGTAAGAAGGGTCAACTAAGAACAATGTCTTCACAGCCCAGACAGAAACAAAGGAGTGAAGACCAGGAACAGATTCAGTGAGCTCGGGGATGGTGGGTAGGCATGTGAATAAATGGTGAAGACTTGTCCAAGAAGATTAAGAATTATGGTGAGTATGTAATTATCATATCTTCCTGGACATAAGTCTTCACCATTTATTCATACTGCTGGTTAGAGTAACAAACTAAAACCAAATCTCCTGAGCAGGGTGGTAAGAGACAGAGTTCGCACAGGACAGAAGTCTATTAAGGAAGCATGCTGTCTGGCATGGATATCCATAGTGTAGCAAAATATGCACTTAACTCCAAGTAGCCGCTTTGCAAATGTCTTCAATGGGACCAGAACAGATCTCTACCAAAGATGCAGCAAATGAAAATTACGTACCTACGTAATTCTTGATCTTCAAACTATAGACCAGTCAGCCTCACCTCAATAGTGGTGAAGATTATGGAAACACTAGTTAAATGAAGGATCATGGAACATCTTGAAGCCAGCAGAGCACAGGATCCAGGCAGCATTGATTCACAGCAGGAAGGTCATGTCAAACAAATCAAATTGATTTCTTTGACTGGGTGACTAAGGTCATGGATCGGGGGAGCAGTGGATGTGGCCTAACAGATTTTGAAGGCCTTGATACTGTTCCACATAGAAGACCTGTGAACAAGCTGGGCAGCCTGGGAGTGGGTCACAAGGTGGTAAACTGGGTTAGAAACTTGTTGGGTGATAGAAGACAGAGGGTCATGGTAAATGGTGCTCAATCTGAGGAAAGGAGGGTGACCAGCTGGGTGCCACAGGGATCAGTCCTGGGCCCAGTCCTGTTTAATATCTTCATAAGTGACATTGCAGAGGTGCTGGAGGGAAGGTGTACCTTTGTGGATGACACTAAGATCTGAAACAGGGTGGACACTCTGGGAGGGTGGAAAATGAGGAGGGACCTATGTAAACTGGAGGAATGGTCCAAAGTGTGGCAGCTGAGATTTAATGTGAAAAGTGCAAATTACGCATTTGGGGTGCAGGAACCCAGGGAGAATTAAGCATGATGGGGCTGGAGAAACTGATGGTCACCAAACAGGAGAGGGATTTGGGGATAATCATATCCATGACCTAAAGGTGGCCAAACAATGTGCCTAGCTATGGGGAAAGCCAGTGGGATCCTGGCATGCATAGGGAGAGGTATCACCAGTAGAAGGAAGGAGGTGGTGATGCCACCATACAGTTCACTGGTGAGGCCTCATTTGAATACGGTGTCCAGTTCTGGGGCAACATCTCCATAAGAACGTAGACAGGGTGGAGGCAGTTCAAAGAAGGGCACCAAAGTCATATCAGGGAGAGACTGGGAGACCTCAATATGTATACCTTAGAGGAGAGAAGAGACAGGGGAGATATGATAGAAATCTTCAAATATCCAAAAAGGCATAAATAGGATTGCAGGAGGGTAGCAACTTTCAGAAAAGGAGATGTCCAGGAATGAGGAGGGGACATCACACGGAAACTTGGAAGGGGTGAACTAAGGGTCAAGTAAATGTTCTTCACAGAAAGGTGGCGGATGCATGGAATAGACTCTTAGTGGAGGTGGTGGGCAAACACAGTGGGGTGATTCAAGTATGCATGGACACATTAGGGAACCCAGCAATAGGAACAAGGAGGTAAAGCTGGAGATCAAGTAGGGTCTGCGACTTTTATGGTAGGCAGAGAAAACAGGAAGACTAGATTGGCTTAGTGGTCCTTATCTGCTGTCAATTTCTATGTTTTTTTTACGGACAAGTCTTCACCATTTCTTCATACTTCTGGGTTCTAGCTGGAGGTGCTAAGACCCTAGGAGCCAAAAATCTTCAGAAGGGCGGTGCCATGATAGGACAGCTCATGCGCAGCACTGCAAGATCAACTCGCACCTGTGTAGGTTACCTCAGTGTTGACTCTTCAACCACCTCAGTACCTTTTTTACCGAGGTGGTGCAGCGTAAATAAAACTAGATAAACACCTAACCTAACCAGGGCATAAGATAGCCCTGTTTAACCTGTATAAGAAGGGTCAGTTTAACAAAGTCTTCACATCCCAAACCAATGAGGAAGTGAAGACCAGGAACAGAATGAGTGAGCCTGGGGATGGTGGGTGTAGGAATAAATGGTAAAGACTTGTCCAAGGAGATCAAGAATTACAGTAGGTACGTAATTTTCATATCTTCCTGGACTTAAAGTCTTCACCATTTATTCATACTTCTGGGTTAGAGCACCAAAGTAAACCAATCCCTGAGCAAGGTGGCAGGAGACAGAGCTCACCTAGGACAGAATTCCATTAAGGATTGTCCTGCCAAAGGAAGCATGCTGTCTGGCATGAACATCCAGAGCATATGCTTAACAAAAGTATGCACTGAGCTCCAAGTACCCACTTTTCAAAAGTCATCTATGGGAACACAGTGATTCTCTGCCAAAGACGCAGCAACAGCTCTGGTAGAGTCGGTGCACACTGGCCTCCAACTGACCCAAGCGCCACAGAGTAACAGTGGTGAAGGCAAGTCACTATCCAAGCAGAAATACACTAATGGAAACTGACTGGCTGACCGAGCCGGGCAGCACTGAAGGACACAAAGAACTGCCTAAATTTATGGATGTCCTTTGTTCTATTGATGTAGAACAGAAGGGCACTTTAACATCCAAGAGAAAAGGGGCATTCCCCTTCATTCTGGAAGTTAAAGAACAGTAGGAGTACCCAAAGCTGGTTGAGATGGAACTCTGCAACCACTTGGGCAGAAACTTAGGTGTACATGGAGAATCATCTTGTCTTTGTGAAAGACGGTATATGGAGGGTCTGTGACCAAAGTATGTATCTTAGAGACTCTACGCGGAAGTGATGGCCACTAGAAAGGCAGTTTGCAGGTCAGGAATTTTAGATTACATGTGGCTAGAGGCTCAAAGGTTTACGAGTGAGCATGTCTAGCACAAGGTTAATATCCCAGGGGCAACCGCTACTTGACTGAGGGCCTTATATGCAGAATGCCCTTATGGAATCTCTTGAACAGAGGTAGTTGGGCCAGGGTCATATTCTGTACTGGTTCATGATAGGCAGACTGCACAGAGATGAACTGTTATAGAAGAGTACTGAAGTCCTGCATCTGAAAGGTCAAGCAAGTACTCCAATACTTTGTCTGGGGGATATCGGAATGGGTCTATGGAAATCTTAGCTAATCATTCTGAGAAACATTTCCATTTGGCTGTGTTAGGTTTCCTAGTGGAAGGCTTATGTGCAGCCAGGAAAATCTCTGAGATTCTCTGGACACATAATCTGCCCACTCTATATCCTCAGCAGCCAGGCATGGAGATGAAGGGCGCAGGTTGGGATGGACCAGAGATCCCTGCATCAGAAGGTCCGTCCATAATGGTAGTTGCTGCAGAGGACGTATTGACAGCTCGCTTGATCTGGGAACCAAATATGTAGAGGCCAGTATGGTACAATGAGAATTGAGTTACCCCAGTGGGCCTCCAGTCTGAGTAGCACCTCTGAATTAATGGAAGAGGAGGAAATGCGACAGAAAGCGATTTGTCCACCACAGCCTGAATGCAGCCTGACAGAAAACACCAGGTTCTGGATTTCTGGAGCAGAATTGGGGCAGTTTTGTGTTCAGTGGGACGCAAAAGGTCCAGGTCTGGAGGACCCCACCTCAAAGAGCAACTGTAATGGATGTCTAGTGTTAATGACCACTCATGAGGATCTGATTCTGTCCTGCTGAGGAGCTCTGCCAAATCAAGCCTAGCAGGTAAACTGCCTGAATAAGGGCACTGTGATTAAGGCACCACTCCCAGACCTCATGGCTTCTCTGCAGAGAAGGAAGGAGTGTGCTTCCCTTGCTTGTTCATGTAATACATCACTGTTTTGTTGTCTGTCTGAAGAAGGATTACTTTGTGACTGATGACATCTTCCAAGACTAGAGCATAGAGGACTGTCCTAATCTCCAGAATATTCATGTGGAGGTGAGACTCTGCCTGGATCCAAAGACCCTGAGTGCAATGGCCTCCCAGTAGGCTCCCAGACAAGGAGAGATGCATCCATAGTGATGGTTATCTGAAACTCTGGCAGAGTGAAGGGGAGACCTTGAAGCAGGCTGTCCTCCTGTGTCCACCATGCAAGTGACCTCCATAGAGGTTCCATCACTTGATGGAGTAAGACTGGGATGTGTTGTTGGGGATCACTGTGTGCTGAGCATCCACCGAGTGATCCTCATGTGCAGCCTAGCTAGAGGCACTATGAATTTGGAAGAGGCCATGAGGCCTAGCATCCGCTGCATGGAGCGAGCCTGGATGGGATTATTTTCCATGATGAAACGTGCCATCTGAAGGATGTCATTCCTCCTGTCCTCTGGGAGAAAGGTCCTTGCTTTTGTGGTGTCCAAGAGGGCCCCTATGAAGAGAAGCTGCTGTGAGGGTTGAAGCTATGACTTTTCTAGGTTCAGCAGAACCTCATGGAAGTCAGGAACTGAGGCACTGTGGCTACCGCCTCTCTGTATCTTGTCTTGATGGGCTTGCTAAAAACAGTCATCCAGGTAAGGAAAGATCTGAATGCTGAGCTTGCAAGGTACACTAGGAGAATCGCAAGCACTTTGCAAAGATTCACGGCACTGAGGACAGCCCAATGGGCAGGACTTGAATTGGTAGTGTTGCCCCAAGGCCACAAAGCTAAGAAACTTGTAATGGTTTGGGTGCACTGGAATGTGCTGGTAGGCAGCTTGCATATCCAGGGATGCCAGCCATTAATGTTGCTTGAGAAGTGGTAGAAGTGCCCTTAGGGAGACCATCTTGAACTTCTTATGATAAGAACTTGTTCAGCTTTCTGAGATTGAGAATGGGGCGATACGCCTCTGTCTTTTTTGAACCAAAAGTAATGGGAGTAGAATCCTGTGTTTTGCTCTGTCCAGGGAACTACTTCCACTGCCCTGTTTTTGAGAAGGCCCTTTATCTCTGACTTGGAGAAGGTCTGACTGAGAGGCTGGACAGAGTGTGTTGCTGCTTGGGTGGAAGGTCTGGGGATCTCTGAAAAGTTTAGAGTATCCCTCCTGAACTATCCTGAGGACCCACTTGTCTGTGGTGATAGACCTCCACTGGGTATAGAACTGAGTCAGATGACCTCCCACTGCCGAGGAGAGGTCTACCTCGAGCATCTGAGGGGGCCACACATGGGGCTCATCTGGGATGTTTTCTCACACCTCAAGACCCAAGAACCCGTAATTCCCGGAGCGCAGGTGCTAGTGGGTCACTCTGCCTACTAGGCCATATAGTGCACTTTTAAATCCATTGGTGGCATGGTGGTGGTGGGCCTTCCCTGATACTAGGCTGCAGGCCCTTCTGGTGAGCTCAAGTGTAATTTGTGGGTCACATGGTGGGACCCCATCTTCTGACTGGCTACTGGCTTATGGAGGGAAAGCAATGCTACGTGCTGGTGCCATTTTGTGAAGTGTGGAGACAGATGTGAGATCGGAGCCTGTGGCTGTGAGAGCAGAAAAGTTCTGCCATCAGTAATCAAGGACTAGCCAATATTTTCCCCTGATCCCAGTGAGAGACTGGTGAGAGAGTGGGAGCTGATTATATGAACTTATGAGGCCATAGGCGGGTAGAGGATTCAAGTCAGAGGATGCGCCTCCACCAGAGGAGCCTATGTCAGTGGTGCCTATGACTCTCTTGGCGTGGCTGTGGAACAACGGAGGGAAAGAACAACTGGATGAACAGTGTGTCCGCTGTGGATTTCAGGTGGAAGGCATAGCTAGATTGCCAGTGTGCAGCATCTGTTCCAGCTCTTCCCTGAGGCATATTTGAGCGAGCCCCACCCGTATTCTTTTGGGGTGCTCTCTCAGCATTTCAGAAGGCACATCCTCAGCATGGTCACAGGGAAGCGTGGAGTCTGGACTGTTCGAGAGATTCTCCCTGGAGACCCGTCCCCAGCCAAAGAAGAGAAGCTGTCAGAACATTCCTCTGACATAACTGTGGAAATGGTGGAAGAGGAGAGTGGTGCTGCAGGACTAGATCCTGAGGGTGAGGAGAGGCATCAACGTCTACCCAGCCCATCATTGCCGAGTTGCTAACTATCCCTGTGGCAGAGGGAGAGGAAGGGTTTAAGAAATCGGGGCAAACCCACAGGGCTTGGGGGTCCCCATCTCTATCCTCTTGGAGCAGCCCTCCGGCCCTGGAAGGTCGGCGGTGGATGGCATTGGTGCAACCAAAACTGCAGCGCTAGGCTGGGGCCCATAGGAGAAAAACCTAACAAGAAGGAGAAGAAAGGGTTAATCGCAGAGGATGAGGACTTTGTTGACAAAAGCATGTTGGCAAAAGTTTCAATTTACAGACTATGAAGTATACCGTGCCATTCCCAGACCATTCTATCATTCTGGATTGCCTCTGGGGACCGTACCCCATTATTCCACTGTGCTCTAAGGCCCTTAGATCCAGGATGGATGGACTAAACCGCAGTGATCCTTTGAACTTAACCTATCATCAGGAAGCTGGCGGAACCAGGTCCAGCCTGCAGATCCAATGTCAGGGATATGCCTGAATGGAGTCAAGCTGAGAGGTGGAGCGACGAAGGATGAAGGTCAAGTATCCACAACTGGACTATCCCTATGTCTCTGAACGTTTTGGGATATCACTGAGGAGATGCGAGAGGAGTGGATCTTCAGGGAACAGCTTGAGCAACTGAAGCATAAACCTGAAATGGAGGCCTGTCCTCCCAACAACTATTCCAGAAGGCGCTGGCTTTGTGCCATACTGCCTCTTGGACAGGGCTTACCATCTTCATACAGTTTACACTGGTCCAGGACTTGCAGGCTGCCAGGTAAAATAATACATAGTATCAACAGACTCTTTCAGAGATGTTACCACCAAATCGGGCCCAGAGTTTTATTTCCCACCCTGTGGAGGCTCAGCTACTTAAGCTGTCTGTGAAGGACTCTTTGACTGTAGCAGAAAGCTGCCCCGGAGCAGATTATGATGACTGTATAACTATTTAAATGACTAATGCCAAAACTGATCATTACTCATTGTTGATTTGGAGTTTAATGACAGATAGTAACCTATTTCTTTGCACTTAAGATGTGTGTATGGTGTGTGCAAGATGTGTGTATGTGTGTGCATAGTAGAATGCCTTTAGTTGTACATAAAGTAACTTGCTCTAGTGAGTGAGAAGTACAATCAGGGTAAGGAAACTGCTGCCATGCCTACCTCAAATTGTTTTACATTACTGTTGTTTAAATTGTTATTTGACTTCCAATGAAAAGAATTTTGTGGTTTACAAATTAATGTTTTTAGCTATTTTTACATGTATGGACCTCCTGGCACAGGTAAGCTAGTTAGAGTTCTGGGTTAGGATAGGTTAGTAGGTAATGGGAGGGATCCCTTGGGCCTAAAACAGGTGGTTTATTTTCTGGTAGGCTGGGGAGATGACACTCAGTTGTTGGATGAAGCCCACCTGGGGCTTCCTGCTATTATTTCCAGGAGGGAATGATTCTGGGTAGGGGAAGAGTGTAAGCCCTCTCATTTGAGCGAGGCTTATGCTCCCTTTAGGGACCCCTTCCTTCCAGTTGCCCCAGAGATTAGAGATCTGTTAGTGATCTGGGGCTAATTATGTTAGCCGCCATTTGGTGGCAGCAGGGAGTAGGGTCTGGGCAGTATATAAGGGAGGAACATGAAGTTAGTAGGAGGGGTTGGTAGATAGAGGAGACCAACGGGTGTGGCAGGGCAGGTGGGCGGGGACCCCATCCTCCACGTAGGCAGACTGGCTTCTTCAGTGGCGATGTGTCGGGTCCCCTGGGTGAGGATCTGAGGGAGGTATGGAGGCAGGTAGCTGTGGCCGTATTCATGGGGCCTCAGGCTCTGAGGGGTAGAAGGGAGAGAAATGGAGATGAGATAGGTAGGCCCCAGGGTCTGGTTGGCCCTGTTTGGCAGGTGGTTAGTGGGCCTAGGTCATCAGGGTGGCAGCAGGTGGTGGCAGGGCCTCTGACTCCGATGTGGCAAGGTGGCCTAGGGCCCACTGGTGAGGGGGCCTGGGGGCTGCCAGTCTTTAGCCGAGTGGGCTGCAGAGTGCTCTAGAGGTGTGTATCCCCTGCTGCTGGTTTGCACATCGAGCAGCGAGATGGTAGTTTATTCCAACTTTAGCACCCTGTTTTATTGCCCCATCCCAGGGTCCTGAGGGAGTAAATGTGGTCTTGGTAGACCAGGCAGACCAAGAAAGCGCACTGGTTAGAGAGTGTGGGGTTATGTTGCAGTGGGTTTAGCTGGTACCGCACCAATCGTGTCCCTGGAAGACCATAATAGGGAAGTCAGGGAATGGTGGGGAGTAAGCTGCATGCTGCCCCAGGTTAAAAGACTTGTGATACCCCTCCCATTGTTGAAACCCAGTAGGAAGCTCTGGCAGGTACTTCCAGTGCCATAGAGTATCTATGGAGCTTCACGCTCCAGGAGGAGAGGTCATTTAGGTTCCATGGGGAAATCAGTTCTGCTGGTTGTGAGCTGCATAAAGATCTTGCTCTGCCGAAAGTTTGCTGCCAATACTCTTTGTATAAATGTTTAGCCCTATGGAGCTGTTAGAATGTTTATTCAAGTTACGAATGAACCTCCGTGCTCATACTAAAACGTTTTGGGCACTGGAGAAATAAAGTGATGGATCTGTGAAGGAATAATTGAGTCAATGTCATTTGTAAATAAGTGTCTAATGAATTTAACAATCCCAAGCTTAAATTGCTAGTGAGTTTCTTTTCAGTGGGCCTTTTATTTAGCCATCCTGCATCTCTGGTGTCGGCATCGGTGGGGATTCTCACGCAGAAAGAAATCAGAAGACGCCAGAGCATGGATCCCGATTGGGAGTTGGGGTGCCCAGTTTCATTGTGCCCACATCCTCTGAAGTTGTCCTAGCTGTTTTGAAGACGCTTCATGTAGGCCCTAATGTGTTTGTCCATGCTTTTGAACCTGGGGATTAGGTTTGGAGAATTTCTGTGTGCTGGGCTGCCCGCCTCCCCAGGAAGATTGTGTTTTTTATGCCCCTAGACATGTGGGGTTAGGTGGCCTCAGTCTTATTTCCAAACAAAGAATTATTTTCATAGGAAAATTCATAGCTTTAGCCTATATATCCTGTGATACGCTTGTGGTTCTGAGCCAGGCTAGACGTCTAAGGGAAACAGCCTGAGCAATAACTCTGGTGGCTGTGTCATTGTTGTCAACAGCCATGTGAAAGTGGCATTTAGTGGCTTCCAAGCCTGTCTTGACAGTTTCAGCAATGTCTTGAAGCATTCTGTCAGACTTCTAGTTTAGTATTGCCAGGACTGTGCTCCACAAGGCCTTTTGATACTTGGCCAAGTATGGCAGGTAAGATGAAAGCATGAAAGGAGTGAGGCTGTGGTGTAGGTTTTCTTACCATAGCATCCAGTTTTCTGGACTCCTTTTCTGGGGGCTGTGAAGTGAGTGGAACCTTAGCTTTGTCACAAGCTGCAGCCTGCACTACCCCTTGATGGCTGGGATGCACATATAATAATTCAGCTTCACATTTAGCCAGTTTATATTTTCTGTCCACCTTTTTGTTAACTCCAGGGAGAGATGTAGGGGCCTGGAGAAGCTTCATAGTGGTTTTCTTTAAGGATTTATAGATAAGCAAGACTATTTTCTTAGAAGGGAAATACCCATCATATATCTGTAGTCTTGATCCTCCTCCACATCCTCTGTGGGCTCCTGGTAGGAAGGTCCAGGGTGTCCACCATATGTTGAAGAAAAGTAAGGAGGAGGAAAGATCCTCCTGGCCATCAGGAGAAGTGCCAAAACCCTGATCAGGTAAAACATCTGGCTCTAAGGGCTGGCCTTCTGACTCATCATCATCTTCATCACCATCTCCTGTACCATAAAACAGTCTGGGCCAAAGGTTGGAAACAGAACTGCCTTGTGAATAGGAGTAGAAGGGGCAAAGAAAAATTTTCCATTGTCTGCAAAGTTTGATAAAGGTGCCAAGTCTTTGCCATCTCTTCTACAGGGGTAAATCTTTGTCTAAGTCAGAGACTTTTCTTTTCTTTAAATGACTGACTTTCTTATTTCTTCTTTTCTTTATGCTTTTGAGCCACTGGCATCTCCCTTTGCCTTGACGCGAGGGACAGTAGTATGTTTTTGTTACACTTCTTTTAGCATGCACAGACTCTGTAATCTGCTCCCATGTTTCCTTTTAGGCTGGTCACCAGAATTGTTATTGTCATGTTTATTAGACTTATTTTCTGAGGGGTCCTTATCTGTGGACTTAGAGGTAGAGGATCCCTCCTTAGCAGGAGAAGCAGACTGAGAGGCCATCTCTTCCAATCTTTTGGTCCTCTTTTTAAAGTTTTGAGCAGAATTTAGAGCAAAGAGAACAGTAATGGTCTGGACCTAACACTGCAGGCACAAGTTGTGGCTGTCTGCTTAAGCCACAATTTTGTGACACTTGAGACAATTTTAAATCCTGTAGGCCCAGTCTTCTTCTTTGGATTTTACGACATGCCAGCTGTCAGAAAAACCCTTTATTTTCGGTTCCCAAATGGGAAAATGTAGCTTTGCAGTCAGTTCCTCGGGCAAGAACCGCATTAAAATATACCAAAATTAGTAGAAAACAGAGAAAAAGAGGTTTCCGATAAGAAATGGGAGCTGTTAACAAAATAACTGAATAAACTATCAAATACTTCTAGACACAATGTATTTTACCTGAGAAAAGTAAAACGGGAACCATGGACAACCACAGTGAAAAGAAACCCCCAGTTTCCTGGAACCGATAGGGAACCACTAAAACACTCTAAAACAAGTAAATTCAAAGAAATACTAACTCAGCACAAAAAGGCTTTGATGGAACATTTTCTCTAGTGACTAGAGAGAGAGAGAGAGAGAGAGAGCACCTCATAGGCAGTGTTTCTCAGCCAGGCGGAGAAAAATTCTGGTGCCCTCTGGGCAAGCCACTCAGCACACCCTCTAACTCTCTTCTGATTGGCTACTTCATCTTATTCATTATCATAAATTCCACCTCTGAGGCAGCTCAACCTAGCCAGCTTACTGCATACTGTTACTGATGCTAAAGGATCCCTGAGGTGAGAATCACACATTAGCTGCATAAAAGTACCAAACACAAAACCTGAGGCTGGGGTGGTTCTATGTCATAATAGCTAACGCGAACAGTGATTGCTATTATGGAGATTGCATATCACTGAAAGCCAAATTGGCAATATACATTTACTGGCAAACCAACATCTGGCACTCTAAAGTGTTTTGCAGGGGCTGCACCCGCCCCCTTGCAGGCTTTGCCCTCCGCACTCCCTTAATTAGGATTCCTAACTCCAGGGGAGGTATGTCGGGAAGGGCATAAATTCAGCAGAAAAAAAATTAAGCCCAGGAGCCGCAGGCAGCGACAACATTTAGACCCTCTTGTCCCCAGCCCCAACCCAGTGCCTGCTGTGTTGGAGCCAGCCTCCCTTACCACCACACCACATGGCTGGCTCAGCTGCAGCAGGCACAGTCCATCCTGATAACCTCTTCCCTATCCCTCCCTTCCCCTCACCAATCCCTTTTCCAGTTGCTTTCCCTATTCTCACGATAGAAGTAGTTGTTACCCTTGTGGGTAGCCCATCCAGCAGCGCCAAATATGGAGTCGCTGTTTTGACGGTCGCCCATATTTGGTCACTATTATCACTGGATACTGAGGTGGGGGGCAAAGGAACTGATGCCGGAGCCTAAGGACACTTCCGAGAGACCCTACTCTCTCAATAAATAAAGTTGTACCTACCTGTGGCACCTTTTGTCTTTTTTTGTTGTTGTTAAATGGAGACCATTAAAACACCCTAGCAAGGCAGAAGTGGCTCCTAATCCACAAAGGGAATGAGAAAAAGGCAGGTTATCCAATCTGAAAGCTGCAGCTCATCGGGCATGATTTTAATTTAGGATTGCTCCTGAAACAGGCAGCCCCATCCTGCACTGCAGTATTGCAGCTCCAAATGAAGTCTTGAAATCTTGAAACTTGAATTTCTTGAGAGAAGATAAAAGTAGCTCTGTCCCTTCAAACAGCACAGCTAAACGGAGAATTACTGCAGGTTGGAATCCGCTCAACATTCTAAAGCTTGGGCTGTGCCATTCCCTGGTATGCACTATACCAGTTGTTATGATTACCCATTGACAATGTGGAGCGGTATAGAAATAGTGGCTATGAAACATTGAAACAAAACTACAACAAAGAACCTTGCAGCTTTACAGTCCATTATTTGTAAATATCCAGATATCCATTGATAAGTTTGTGTTAAAATAGTCCTGCCATTTGCCCTGGTCAATCAAGCAAGGGCCAGCTATGAAGTAGAAGGTGGTAAACAAATAACCTGTTTGCTCTACACTGTACCTGGGCAATCATGTTCACGGGATTTGATATAACCCTGGTACAAGAACTACCTCTGTCAAGTTGATGGCTGGTGTTTGCCTAGATCTGAGTCTCCTAGCTGAGAGGCTAGTAGTTGGTGCCAGGGATGCCATATTTCTAAAAATGCAGAGTTTCTGAACTGTGGGGTGGCAGTAATACATACCATTGTTTCTACTGTTACCTTTCCTTTCAATATGTCAGCATGGGGGATAACAATTTGGTGTGAGATATTTCAAAGCTAGCACTGTTAGCATTCTCCCTAATTTAATCTTAATCTTGGGGCCTGTTAAAAGACCTGGAAATCCAGGACCAGGTTATTAAATGTAAAGGGATTTCTCTTGCTAATATTCTCTGCATTGCCTCAGGTATGTCCTTCAGAAGTGTGCCACTATCGGCAGTTCAAGAAAATATGGCAGAGTTATCCCACATTATCACATTGTCTCAAACAGGTGTCTGAATATGTGTATTGAAAATGTTTCGTGACTGTGGGAGACCCCAAGTACCTAACCAGGACCTTCCAATTAAATTTCCTCCATGTGGTGAAGGCTGTCACTGTCCACCCCTGGACAATCTCTATTTCCATTCCTCAGCCGGATGCCCCATCCCGATTCTAGTTACCGCCATAACCATATCTGTTCCAGGAAAAGGGAGGGTAGGACACCCTCCTTTTAATGTTACTCAGCATTCTGCTGGTTCACTGCTGGTCATGCTTCACCTCCTTATCTGCTGTTACTCCCAGGTTCCTTTCCTCCTCTATTGCAACAAGGAGCCACACAAAAGTATACAGGTCCAGGCTCTAGTTTTCAATCCCAAGTGTAGCATTTTGCATTTAGCTACCTTGAATCAGACTGCAAGATTCCAACTAATCAACCAGCTTGTTCATGTCCTCCTGAAGTGTGTCCCCATTCTCAAAGAAGCCCACCACCCTGGCCAGTTTTGTGTCATTAGCGAACATAACCAGCCTGCTGCAAACCCTAGCTTCCAGACTGTTGATGAAAATGTTGAACAGAATTGGCTCCAGCACAGATCCCTGTAGGATGCCGCTTAAATACGCCTGCACTTGGAGTAGTTAGTGCCCATACCTCACAACACTCTAATTTTTGTCCCCAAGAAAATTAGAATCCATCTTGTTTATGTTTTGTGTATTGTGTACCACGGTGATGTACTTTGCTCAGAAACTTGTCATGCACCACAGTGTCAAAGGCCTTGCTGAGGTCTAGAAAGACTACATCTACAGAACTTGCCTAGTCCACTCCTCTGGTCACCTCCTCTTCCTCATAAAGAGGGCAAGAACCTTGGACTCAACCAGGTGCTCCTTTATTTTGCCCCTAATGGTGGCTTCCGGGACACTGCCCAGGACTGATGTCAGGTTGACCAGCTTATAGGTATTTGGGCCCAACTTTGCCCTCTTCCTGAAGATGAGGACCACATTGGCTAATTTTCAGTCTTCCAGTACCACATCTGTCGTGACAGGTAGACTCCTAAAAGATTCCTAAATGTGGCCTGCTCAATTGTTCCCTTAGCTCCATTATGATCCTGGGCTATATTCTGTGTGCCCCATGGTACTTACCTGTTTTAACCTAGTCAGAAAGTCAGCTACTAGTGGTGGTTTGATGTCCGAGGTTGCATCATAGATACCCCTGATGCCCCTTCCAATGATCACTCCCCCAAGCTCTTTGTTGAACACTAAAGCAAAGTATTCATTTAGCATCTCAGCCATCTCTCTATGTTTTAACACACTCCATTTATCTGTTTCAGGAGTCCAATATGGGAATATCTTGAACCAAATGGGGTACAAGACCCAAGACAGCATGTCAAATGAATCTGATACATTTCTTTGATTGGGTGACCAAGGAATTTGATCTGGGTGGAGTGGTGGATTTGCCTACCTTGATTCCAGCAAGGCATTCAACACTGTTCCACACAGAAGACTACTAAGCATGCTGGGTAGATTAACCATGGGAACAAAGATGAAAAACTGGATAAGAAATGGTTAGGGGATAGGCGACAGAGGGTGGTATTAAATGGAGTTTACTCGGAGGAGGGAAGAGTGCCCTGTGGGGTGCCTCAGGGATCAGTGCTTGAACGGTCATCTTTAATGTCTTTGTAGGTGATACTGCAGATGAGCTGGATGGGAAGATCTGTATCTTTGCAGATAATACCAAAATCTGCAAAAGGATGGACACCGTGGGGGGATGAGCAGAGACCTGAGAAAACCTGAGGGTGATCAAGGGTATAGCAGCTTGGTTTCAATGCAAAAGTGCAAAATAATGCACATGGGGCACGAAACCCATGGGCAGAGTACAAAGAAAAATTACTCACCTTAGTGATGTTGTTTCTTCTAATGGAGTCTTGCTATATTATGACAGATGCAGTTTGTCCCACCATTAGAACTGCTCCGGAGGTGAAAGAGTTAACTTCCATGCAGTGCATGGAACTTAGAGCTAACTCGGTTAGAGAAGCTCTGTTAGGGTGGTTTCAAACCGAAACCGTCAGATCTTTATGAGCAAAACTCACTAAGGCTCTGTGTGGAAGCTGTAACCTACACTAGCCAACTGGCTACTAAAATATTCACACATTTTCCTGGTCCCAATACAAAGACTCAAGTCAGGGGACCAGAAAAATAAGATAAAATAACTAAATAAAACACAACACCCAAACATAAAAGGGGCATCAATAAATGCCAACAGTGGACTGCCCACCCAATACCCAAAGTAGAAGTTCTGAGAGGGGCAGGCTGGGGAGGTCATAATATAGCAAGACTCCATTAGAAGAAACAACATTACTAAGGTGAGTAATTTTTCTTCAAACAACATGAAGTCTTGCTATATTATGACAGATGCAGACTACACAGCAGTACCTCCATGGAGGAGGACAGAACCACTTAGGGAATAGGTCTCTGAAGCACGGTTAAGCCAAACCGAAAGCATCCCTCCCGGCCTGGATATCCAGGAGTAATGCTTGGTGAAAGTGTGTACTGTTTTCCAAGTAGCTGCTTGACAAATCTCCAAGATAGGAATGTCTCTAGCAGCAGCTAGAGATGCAGCTGTATCGGTAGAGTGAGCCCTCAGGCCTGAGGGGGGAACCTTACCCAGTTTTGATAGCAAAATTGATACAGAGAGACGATCCACCTGGCAATGGATCTCTTAGTGACAGGTCTCCTTTCCCAACCTCACCATAAGTGAGAAAAGTTGGAGGGAGTCAAACCTGTGACCCTTGGTACGCTCTATGTAGTAACTTAGGGCCCTCTTAACATCTAAGCTGTGCAGCCTCCTCTCACCAGAGGAGGAATGGTCAGTGAAGAACACTGGAAGTGAAATAGATTGGTTAAGGTGAAATCCGAAACCACCTTAGGAAAAAACTTCCTGTTAGTCCTGAGGACTACCTTATCCCTGTGAAAGGAAATAAAGTCAGTCTCCACTGATAAAGCCTGTAACTCACTTATGCGCCTGGCAGAAGTGATGGCTACTAAAAATACAGTTTTCCAAGTCAAATACTTAAGCTCTGCCGAAGATAGAGGCTCAAAGGGGGTTGCATCAGCTGAGCAATGCAAACATTAAGATCCCAAGCAGGGCAGGGTCCCTGAATGGAGGATTGGTATGAAGCAATCCCTTAAAAACTTGGAAAATACAGGGTGAGCAGAAAGAGAAGAGGGCTTCCCTGCTGAAATGAAAGCAGAGACAGCTGCCAAGTGCACTTTCAGGGTAGCTGGTCTCAGTCCCAAAGAATTAAGATGGACCATATAATCCAATACAGTGGGTAAATCAGCAGATTCCGGGAAATATGCTTCCCAGAACACCATATGGAAAACCTTTTCCACTTGGAGTTATAGATAGCCCTGGTGGAAGGCTTCCTAGCAGCTTTCAAGATTTGAGAACACTTTGAGAAAGTTGCAGATCAGCGAACTCTAACTGCTCAAGAGCCAGGCCTTGAGGTTGAGGGATTTGAGATTGGATACCAAACTCCCTGAGCACAGGTTAACAGATTGTGGTTCCTGGGAGAGACAGGGAAGATGGACTGCTAAGGACAGAAGGAGGGTACCAGGGCTGCCTGGCCCAGTCTGGAGCAATCAGGATCATCTTGCAAGACTGAGACCTGATTTGGCTAGCACCTTGAACAGGAGAGGGAAGGGGGAAAGGCATAGAGAAACTTCCTTCCCAATCGAGGAGAAAGGCATCCAGGGGACTGAGCCCAACACTGGGGCCTGCAACAAAAGAGTGGAAGTTGAGGATTGTCTGGGGCTGCAAAGAGATCTATCTGAGGAGTGCCCCATCTGGCAAAACTATCCCCAGTACTAGGGGATCTAGTGACCATTCGTGATGGCCCTGGGAAATCCTGCTGAGAGCATCTGCCAGGACATTGTCCTTGCCTGGGAGGTGAACTGCTATGAGGGAAGTGTTCAGGAATAAGCCAGAGACCACAACTTCATTGCCTCGTGCACAAGGCCGAAGACCGAGTGCCCCTTGTTTGTTGATGTACCACATTGTAGTGGTGTTGTCTGTTCTGACCTGTACCACCTTGTTCTGAACAGATGCAGAAAAACCTGAAGTGCTAGAAAAACAGCTCTGAGTTCCAACAGATTGATGTGGAGCAGAGATTCCTGAGGGGACCATAACCCCTGGGTGGAGAGGTCGCCCATGTGAGCTCCCCATCCCAAGAGGGACGCATCTGTAGTAAGGGTCAAGGAGTGGGACAGGGGGATGAAAGGCACCCCTTGTCTAGATTGTTCTGATCCTGCCACCACTGAAGGGCCTGGATCAGGGTTCGAGTCACTGGGATTAACTTGGATAGGGGATCTCTTCTTTGAGACCAGAAAGCTCTCAAATGGAACTGAATGTCCTCATCTGAAATCTTGCTCCTTGCACTACAGCTGTGGAAGCAGCCATGTGTCCTAGGAGCTGCAGGAAATGCCTTGCTGGTCGAGAGACCTGCAGAGTGAAGGACGAGGCCAGGGCCACCAAGGTCCTTACCCTTTCCAGGGAAGGAAGGCTCTGGCCTGCTTTGTGTCCAGTTCTGTGCCTATAAAAGTGAGTACCTGGACAGGTTCCAAAACTGACTTTGGAAGATTGAGAAGAAAACCAGAGAGGTAAACAGCTGCTGGGTAACTAGCAGGTGTGATTTGACCTGGTCTGGAGACTGACCCACAATGAGCCAGTCGTCCAGGTAGGGAAAATGGCAATCTTTGCCTTCTTAGATGAGCAACTGCTACTGCCAGACATTTTGTGAACACCCTTGGGGCAGAGGTAAGGCCGAAGGGCATTGCTCTGAACTGATAATGGCCTGAGGGCAGTTGAATCTGAGGTACTTTCAATGGGAGCTTCTGATAAGAACGTGGAAGTAGGCATCCTTGAGGTCCAGGGAAGCTAACCAGTCCCCTGGCCTTAGGGAGGGTAAAATCATTCCCAGAGTCACCATTTTGAATTTTGGTTTTAAAAGGTGTTTGTTCAGATATCTTAGATCCAGGATAGGCGCCACTCTCCTGTCTTTTTGGGGTAAGGAAGTACCTGGAGTACAGACCCTGCTTTTGTGTAAGGGAGAAACCTTTTCTACAGCTCTGAGAGCCAGGAGGGTTGAGACTTCTGTTTCCAAAGCAAGAGTCTCTAAAGGGTTTGCAGGTGGAAAGATCTGGCTCCATCTTTGGAAATTTTTGAAGCTGAGACCAGACCCTGGCTCACTACTTCCAGGACCCACCTGTCTGATGTTAAAGACTCCCAGTCCTGGACGAGTAAGCCAGCCTGCCCCTACAGGTAATGGAGAGCCGACCCTGGGCATCCCATCAGGGTGCCTGTTTGGCAGGGGCTTTAGGCTGAGGGGTGGGAGCAGGCCTGCCTGCACTCCGCCTGCCTCTCCCTCTGAAGAACCCCGCTGAGCATAGGCTGAAGAGGAGGCCTGGGTCTGGTAAAAGGCCTGTGAAAAGGCCTGCCCCTACCCTGGGGGCTGCCTCTGAGGAGTGGCTTGATTTCCTTGGCTTGTGCACTCCTATAAGTGGTTCTATATTCATCCATTTTCTTCATATAATTCTCTGTCTGCTCCCCAAACAGAGAATTTCCCACCACAGGAAAATCCATAGCTTTAGACTGGGTATCCTGTGACAAAGTAGTACACCTGAGCCAGGCCAATCTACGAAAAGCCACAGATGTAGCCATGACTCTAGAGGATACATCATTAGAATCCACTGCAGCATGGAATTGCACCTTAGATGCCTCAATACCATCAAAAGCCACCTGCTCCAGCTCCTTTGCAAGCTGGCCAGGGACCTGTTTGGCTAAGGCCATGACAGTAACCCATCTAGATTTCTGGTATCTCGCAACATAAGCCATATAGTTTGCTTGTCTGAGTCCCAAAGATGCTGCCATGTATTGTTTTTGGCCATGGCGTCAATCTTCCTGGAGTCCTTGTCAGGAGGATGTGAAGCCAGGGAATATTAGCTTTATCACAGGCTGCAGCCTGAACTACTAACACGACTGCATTGCTGTGAAAGAAAATCTGTATCAGGACCTGACAAAGTGTACCTCCTGTCCATCTTTTTATCTACAGGAGGCACAGAATTAGGAGCTTTTAAAATTTTTATTGTTTGTTTCCTAAAGATTTATGTAAAGGGATGGACAATCTCCTGGACTCTGGGATATCCACCATCTCTACATAGTCAGGCTCCTCTTGCTCATCCAAAGCCTCCTCTAAAGGAAGCTGGAGGGTCTTGGCAACTTTTTATAAAACAAAAAAGTGAGACGGGGACTCAGCAAGCCTAGGGGAGATTCACCTAAAGGTCTGTCTGGGGAGATGTCGGTTCAATGGGCACATCCAGACTTTCAAAGTCACATTCACACTGATCATAATCATCCTCCCCTCCTCTGGTTCATAAAACTCTTCTATATCATATTCTTGAACCTGTGGAACCGACCGAACCAGACCTTTTGCCAGATAGTGGCGGTTTGGAGGAACCGGGTACAGTGACTGGACAATCTGTATTGCCTGGCTATCTCTGCAGCAGTTGGAGAAGGAATTTTGGACTCCACACCTGCTGACTTTCTAGTTGTCTTTGCTGGAACTGGCTCCTCAGAGTCAGCATTACGTCTGCCGAGGAAGCCTGGCCCTGGTCAGAGGGCACTCCCTCCGTTCGCTGGCACGAAATGGGCTGACCATCTGGGTCAGCAGACTTTGCTTCTCTCGCCCTGGAGCCTACCAACTCTCTTATCTAGGGTGGCTGCAGGAAATTCTCACAAATCTGGCAGTCTGCATTGAGGTGGTCAACCCCAGACAATAAACACATGTGGTGTGTGGGTCAGCCTTGGCAAAGACTTCCCCACAGACACTACAGTGTTGAAACCCAGTGGGCCTGGTTTTTTCTTTTGGGTTTCTCAGACATAATGCCAGCCTAACCAAAACTTGCCCTTTTTGATGGCAGTGCCGGAGCAAGACACCTTATCGGTTCCCAACCGTGTCACTGGTCGTGGAAAAAAGCGATAATGAAATCCGTTTTTTAGAACCGAAAGAACTGGAACCAGATTTTAACAAGCCTTTAAAAGGCTTCAAAACAAAGTTTAACATATCTGAATGGGTTCGAACCGAACCGATAAACATTTACAAGTTCCACACAGGAAACCTATCTATTACTTACGATACCATAGACAGAGCTTGAACCGATCGGTTTGCGGTTAAAATAAATAATATCGCAATTAAATTTAACTGAGAAAAGATGCTTTAAACCGAGGAAATGAACCGAGCAGCAGGAGGAATCTCCGGAGCGACTGTTCAGTGAGGCAGAGTAAAGAATCTGACGGTTTCGTTTGAAACCACCCTAACAGAGCTTTCTAACCGAGTCTAGCTTTAAGTTCCATGCACTGCATGGAAGTTAACTCTTTCACCTCGGAGCAGTTCTAATGGTGGGACAAACTGCATCTGTCATAATATAGCAAGACTTCATGTTGTTTGAATGAGAGTGTTACTGATGACCATCAAGCAGGAGAGAGATCTGGGGTAATAATCTCTGATGACTTTAAGGTGGCCAAGTGGTGCAATGAAGCAGCTGAGGGGCTAGTGGGATATTGGGGTGCATAGGGAGACGTATCACCAGCAGAAGGAGGAAGGTGGTGTTACCTCTGTATAGATCGCTGATAAAACCTCACCTAGAATACAGTATACTGATGCACCCCTTCAGGTCGACACTCCGGCAGAAACACGAAAAAGGTGATTACGGGCAAATCGCTATAATGGTCCTTTGTTGTTTTGCTTACCCCAGTGTTCTGCCCTCCCGGACCAACTCCAACCTGGAGATGGTAATCCCTAAGAGTATCAAGTGCGCCCCACAGAAAACTCTTGTTGAATTGGTGGCACAATACCTGCGCGGTATTGTGCCATTGCTGTACTCGGGAGGTCGGTATTTTTACTGTCGCCTCCCTTTGGCGCTTCAGTGTACAGTTCTGGAGGCCACATCTGTGGAAGGACATCAAGTGGAGGTGGTCCAGGAAGGCAACTAAAATGGTGAGGGGTCTGCATCAAAAGACTTATGAGGAGAGATTAAAAGAACTCAATATATACACACCTGAAACAGAGAAGGGAGAGGGATAGGATAGAAACATTTAAATAGCTCAAGGAGATAAGTAAGGTACAGGAGGGAAGCATTGTTCAGAAAAAGGTGCACAAAAATAACGGTCATCATGCTATAAAGCCGGAGGCAGTAGATTCAGGAGAGATGCAAGTACTTCTTTACAGAAAGAGTGGAGGATTCCTGGAACAGCTTACCAGCTGATGTGGTGGGTGTGAAAACAGTGGTGGGGTTCAAAAATTCATGGTTTAGGCACAAGGGAATCATAGTGGAAAGGAATGGGAAGGAGAAAGAATCTAAGATCAGGTAGGATCTACGGAGATACTGTGGGAAGAAAAAAAAATGGGCAGAGACTAGATGGGCCAAGTGGTCCTTATCTCCTGACAAATTCTATGTTTCTATGTTTCAATCTCCTTCCCCTCTCTTTCCATTTATATACTTGAAGATGACTTTGATGTTGTCTGGAGCTCCTATTGCTATCCCGCTTCCAACCCTTTCCTGGCTTCCCTAATTTTCGTCTTGCAGTCCCTCAGTTCTTCTCTGTAATTCTTTCTGGCCTGGAGCAATTTGCCTCTTCCTGGTGGTAACAGACTTTTTACGGCTGCATGGGCGGAGCCCTGTAGGCTTTGCATGTGTAGAAAGGGCTGACGTCATGTTTTCCGTCCGTGGAACCGCTTTTCCTCTGCCTGACCCCTCCCCAAGAAGCAATCCACCCATGTTGTCCCTATGGACTGCAGCACTGCACTATATCACAGTGGCGTTTTTTTTTGTTATGGGCATTTGTTTTGTACATTTCTGCATCCCTGCCATTTCTGTCCCTTCCCTTAACAGCAAGGCATTGCTACCGATACGTCTGGCATGCCATGACGTGCAGCACTACCAATTCTACTAAACTCGCTGGCGACCTTCACAAAACTGTAATGTGTGTGAAATGAGAAATGGCAGGCAGCAGCAGTAATTTCAGAATTGGCTTGCTGGAATGTGAGGTCAGAAGGCGCCATTGTTCGGTCTCTGTCAGAACAACCTGAATTTAATCTGGTACCACAAAAACACTAAGTACATGTAACCATTTTCAATAGCTGCCAAAAGAGCCCACATTAAATCAACAGAACAAAAAGCAGGGAAGGACAATCCCATGCGATTCCCAAAACTCCTAAGAAAGAATAACTACTTTTGGTTAGGGGAAAAAACTAGTTGGGTGTGAGATTTTTCTGTCCTTGTAACACATCAAGGATATCTCATAGTAAATTTCCCATCTTGTGTTCAATGTTGTCTTGCCTCACATTTATGTTGCTGGGTCGGACAGCCATTCAAAACGAGGTGTGTGCTGCTTGCTGTCCGGGATCCCAAAGTGGGACTAGATATTTGGATTTAAAAGACGGCTCTGCCAGTTCATTTACATGGAAGAGGTTGCAGTCAGATTTTGGATTTGCATTTATTGACAACAATATAGGTAAAAGATGAGGGGCCCAACTTTCAAGCAAAATAACTCAACAAATGCAAGAATACTTCTGCCCTCAGATAGAACCTGAATACATGTCTGCCAAATGTAGACTATTTTATTCTAGGGAGCAGCAATAGCTCTCTTGTTATAACTTCTGATAATAACTGGTCTAATTGCATCCTCTGAACTGCCCCTGATTATCAGAGAAATCTTTAACAGAGAAACGTAAATACTATCGGCCGATAAAGGCCTTGCATCCCATACAGTCTATCCATTTTTGACAAGTGATTCTCCTGTCTCTTCTAAAACTGCTGTTTCCCTGATCTAACAACTATAAATCACCTCTCATTAATAAGATGGGATACAGTTAATCAAAGGCAGGGACAAAACTTGAAATAATAGCTCAAGAGCCCTGCTATATTGGGTGGCTTGAGAGGAAAACAAAATCGGAAGGAGAACTGACTGTAAATAAACATTACTGCATGACAATGTTTATACTACAGTCCCATATGCTCCAGTAACTATAATGTCCAAACTAGAAGGGACTGAAGGAAGTTTTAAAGAAAAATATGGGACAACTGCAGGGTATCCTGGTGAAATTTGATGCACAATAGCCAGAATCAAATTATTGACTTGATTTTCATTAAAATACGTTTTACACTGAGCCCTTTATTCTGCCTGCTTCCTGAGTGGCTAGCATCAATCTGTAAGATGTGTCCCTGATTTTATGTAAACCCTGCCCTGTTTTACAGAACATGGGGTTGAGAGGTACATGGCACATCTGATTTGGTCCAAGTGGGCCTGAAACTTAGTGCACATTTTAACTACATGAATACCTTCTGGAGCTGTTGCTGCTTCAGGGCTCACATGTTCCAGGGATTCCTGTATTTTACTGGGATATTGAACAATCTACATTTGAAAGTGTTCACGTAGTCTTAGATTGGTAGGAAAACAAGGCAAGTCGCTTCCAGCGTAAATAATATTACCTACAGGAAAGAAACGATGGAAATAGTTCTGAAGTTAAAGGAAAAATGTCAGCCATATCTGAGAACCCTGTGGCTGCAGTGGAGTCAGGCATGGGACTAAGTAGAGATGGAAGGGAGCATCCCTACAGAATGCCTCCTGACCGGGAGCACCCAGAGGAGGAGGCAGGGTGACCCACCTGCCGTTCTTGGTGACGATCATCTCGTTGGTGAGCTTCTTGAACTTCTGCCACAGCTCTTGCTCATCCAGGCTCACCTTGAGTTCACGCTCAGTTGGGTCGCCCTTCTCGCTGCCAGCCTGCAGCTCATTCTCGACGGTGCTGAGCAGGTGATCGACACGGTACTGCACGCTCTCCCGGTGGCGGCTCCACCACCAGCGCGTACCACTGCCTCACGCCCCGCCAACACCACCGCTGCCACCACACAACATCTATCACACACAGAGGTAACACCCTGCCCTTCAAGTTACAAACCCAGGCGAGAGAAAACAGTATTTTCACTATATCTCAATATATTCACTCATCACCTGAGAGATGAGAATTGTTCAACTATATCTCTCCTGGGGTTTCTCCCTATTTATACATCCTTTAGTTCCAGTGAGGCAAGAGTTTAGGGTCAGTCCTTCACGTCTGGGTTGCTGAGAGGCTCTGGGTTTCTGCTGCTGAGGATGAGCCTGACATAAGAACCCTGGCCCATAAATACCCCTTCAGACCTGAGATGTGACACAGGGTGGGGATGGTGAACATCACTGGCTGCTGCCCCCTCCTTTGAAGTCTGCTGTAATTCCTCCGCCCCCTGGCCATTAGTTGCTGGCGGCCACATCTGAACCAGGGAGGGAGGCTGGGTTGCTGTGGCCTGACTGGGAAGGGACAAGACAGGAAGGGCTATGAGAAAGGGGCTAAATTAATGAATGGATGTGCACATGCTGACAGTCTGACACCTGTATCAAAGGGCTACCTTGTCGGTGAGAAATGGCAGCTCGGATAGAGGTGGGTTGGGGCTGAACAGGTCTGCTGCCTTCGTTCTCTCTCTGCAAGAATTAACATCCGCCCCTGCAATTGGAAATGTATTTTTTTGTTAATATTTGCAGGATCACTAAAGCGTTGCTCTGTATCTGGCATAATTAACACCTCACCACGATTCCCAAAGGGATTAGAGCAAGAGGACTTTAATTATTTAAATTAGTTTGCGATCACTTCTGAAGCAGTATACCAGATCATGAATTACCAGATATATGCAATATTACATGACTGAAAACAATATCTGTCACGAGACAATTTTTAGTGGTTTACTTCTCCTGCTGCTTTTTGACAAGTTTCTGATGGTACTATAGCAACGACAAACAGACAGAAAGACTGAGCTTGCAACTGGGTGAGATTTTCTATTTTACTAGATAACTTGCAGTTTATCTCTACTCAGATTTGTTAGGGTTGCAGTGCTGCAATATGTGTGCTGTCCCATGTTCCAGCCTTGGGACCTTTCTAAGAAAAACTGGTAAACTATCTGGTGTATAAATTAAAATACAAACAAATAAATGCATCTAATGTTTGTCATACAAGGACGTTAAGGGAATATTCCAAAGGAGAGTATTTTTTATGAACAGTTTTGCTTCAGGTGGATTCTGCCAGCCACTCTCAATCTTTGTACAGAATTTTTGACTCTGTGATTCTTCCGAAATATTATTATTTTATTTATAAATTTGTACAAGTATTTACAAGTTGGTGACCAGGAAAATCAAGAAAATATTAAACTACAATAGGCTTCATATAGTGTGGGAAGCGTTCTCATCTGAAATGTATCAAGAATAGTAGTACAACATTTTCATTTGTTTATGGACAGGTATCACGAATGTACTTAAATTAATTTTATTAGCATTATATATGAATAATTAAAGAGGATAATACAATAATGTATTATTACTACAGTCTTTCTCCTCGCTTGCTCTGCTATTTTGAACAAAATCAGAGAAATTTCTGAAAATCAGAAACAGTTGTAGTTTATTTTCATGTTCTTGGATTGAGTAGTACTGCTGCTGTTGATGATGAAGATGAGGAAATGCACTGATTATTACCTTTCTGTGAGAAGATCTGCCTGGAAGGTGACAATGAGCAGGAAATCGTTCAATGTCTCTCTTTAAACAATCATAAAATAAGGGCAAAAATCTCTTAACACTAGCAGACAGCAGCAAAATGGTGGAAAGCCGTGAACAGTAATGAAGGAGGACAAGGTGGGTTATCTTATGCAGCATTAATCACCGACAGAGGAGAACTCTACGGTGGATTAATGCCCTGCTGGGGAGGTTGGTGCGCGAGGGCCGAAGCCAGAGGGCTTCCAACCACCCAGCGGGCATTAATCCCTGGTGGAGCCCGGACGCTGGAGGTGATTAATGTGCTTGTAACATGGCAAGTGTGATGGGATATTGTGCGAGAAGTAGATCAGTCAGAAATAGAGAACACTTGCCGACAGTCATACTGCTACCTCCTTCAGTATCCTAGTTTTGCTTGCATTGCAGTCACTGTGATGGCGTGCCTGGATGTGCGTTCGATGCACGCTGCTAGCGTTATTGGTAGAGATGGAAACTGTTACCTGCTTGCTGTATCAGCCCGAAAAGTAGTTGAACCATGGTTTGTTAAAGCTGATGGTGCTGTCTCTGTCTGCTGCTGCTCCCCAGCGCGCTCCCGATGGCATCTCTATGCTGTTTATTCCCATCCCAGTGCTGCACCCTCTGGCTGATGGACAATCTGGGTACTAACTCAGCGGGCTCTAATAGTGCTGCTGTCTGTGGACACTGTGGGTACTAGCCTAGCGGGCGTTAGTAGTGGCTTAATCACCGCTAGGACTCGCTCAGCTGACCCATTTTGACGAATCGGGCGCTCCATTTCACTCCCCTTTGCAGAGCCATGTTACAAAAGTGATTAATGTGGGTTCAGCTTAGATCTATAATATTCTTTACCTGCAAGCAACTGCAAGCAGTTCAGTTGTGATGGTTCACCTCAAATAGTAACCAAGAAAACAATATTATTTGACTTGCAGGCAGATCCTGTCTGATTTGCATGATAAAAATGTTGTACATAGCAGATATCACACTGCACATCGGTCAGCTTCTCCGATTTTGAAGGAGGTCCCTGATTTTTCCTCAGAAATTTCTTCTGCCCTTCAATTCAGCATTTCTGTTGCTGAACAGTGTGCATTTAAACATAATTCCAGACTTTAGTGTTACACCAAATGCAGTTAAGTTTTCATTAAGACAAATACTGTTTATACAAAGCAACGTTTTGAACCCTCTTCTTGAGCCAATATATATTACTATTTTTCAGGTGTGTCCCAGATGCAAGTCATTTGTTTCAGATTTCTAAACATTGCCTTGATTTATGATGCATGAAGTTGAGAGTTATGTATCCCAGGCCAGACCCATATGCAGCGGCAGCATTCCATTTGTGACATCAGCGACGCTGGTTTGGAAGGACCTCTGTTGTCAAAGACTGCCAGAGGAGGACCAAATATCTTCTAGGATATTCTACTCAGTAGCAAGCATAGTGTGTACCTTTGGGAGATCAGAGGTGGGAGAGTGAGGAGCAGGAGATGCAGGCGACACTGGCCCATTCCTCTGGAGGATACCTCAGAGGTGTCATGAACATGCAGAACACATAAAATATATGCTGCCCTACAGACAGATGGAACCCTGTCTACCTGCCACTACCCTTGTACATTCCAGTTCACTGGCTCCCCTGAGCCCTGCTACCAGGATTTGCCCCTCAGTTATCACTTACAGGATGAGCAAGGTGTCAATAATCATCTCAGCAGCTGAAATAAAGCAGCCAAATCTCAGAGGGCACGATCTGAGAAGGTACCAGGTCACTGGGGAAGTGGTCCTGCTAAGAGGTGCAAACAGGGGAGGGAACTCTGCAATCCAGAATGTGTTATATTGCAAGGGTGGAAGAAAGATCTGTAGGGATGGGCAAAGGAGAATAAAATATGTTAACAAAAAAGTTGCCATTAACATCTATTGAAGAGGACTCTTGATAAAGAAATATGTGTAACTATTACAGACTGATAAGTTTGAAATAGCAATGTTTTTAACAGTTTATTTAAAAGTTCATTCATCCTGGTTTAAAAATTGTATTGGCTAATATGACCTACAGCAAGATACATAAGAAATGAGTTAAGAGAGAATGTGCGAAAGTTTTTTCATGGAGAGGGTGGTGGACACATGGAATGGTTTGCCACAGGAGGTGGTGGGAGCGAGCACTGTGGTTGGATTTAAACATGCATGGGACAGGCATAGGGAACCATAGAGGTCAGGTGGGGAGGGTCAGAAGGCATAATCAAGTACAGGCTTACGGGCAGACTGGATGGGCCTAGCGATCCTGATCTGCTGACAATTCTCTGTTTCTGTTTCTCACAAGTGTTCATAATCAGGCTTTATCAAAAGGGTCTAAAGAATGCTGAATCTTCATTAGTTCAGAAATCATTCCAACCTGTGTATCTGTTCCCGTAATTACATGAGTTATTTTTCCTAGTCAAATGACAGAAATATTAAGATATCCTTCCCTCCAAACAAAACATAGTGGCACAAAATACATACTTTTTTTCAAGGAGGCAGTACAGCATAGTGGTTAAGGGCACTGAGCTGCCAACCTAGAGACCTGGGTTTGAGTCCCATCAGCCCCACTTGCATACTGTGTGACTCTAAGCAAGTCACTTAACTTCCTGAGCTCCCAGGTTGCACCAGGAAACAAGCTCCAGCTTATTGTGCTTTTCTGGTAAAACAGTTCCCATTTCCTTTTCTTTAAGTGATTGATTTTATTTATTTATTTTTAATTTCTTACGGAGACCCATTTCATAAATGCAATAACAATAGTCAGTTAGAAATTAGGGTTCATGTACAGGATTAAGGTCTTACTATATCCAGTGTGGCCCAGTGTTAAATTGCAAAACAGCTCCTTCTTCCTATATCAGAATGTGGATCCCATATGTGACATAATGTGCCAAAATACTACTGTTCTAATATGTAGTAATGTACAACAACATCTGTTGTTTTGCCCTGCTGGCACTGCATAGGACCCACAGTGGCAGCTATACAGCAGGTTAAGATTGTTACCCCAGTAGCAAGGATCCAGTCTAGAAATATCAACTTGTTGCACCAGCTTCCTAACGTCCAACAACAAGCTGAAGCTGCTGGAAGCTGGAAACAGTGTCACTCACACATTCTGTGCAACTTATTTATTTCTGTATTTATTTGAAAAGTTTCACCAGGAAAGACATCACGAGGTTCAAAGAGCTCATTTCCAGAAGTGTCCGGGGAGGGAGAATGGGATACATTTTACATAGCAAGTACAGAATAACATGAATTGAAGGAGTGTAACAAAATTGCATAACATACAGTTGAACAACAAAAGGGTATGACAATACTAAATATAAATAAAACCATGCAATAAGCCAGATTGAATATGAAACACATATGCTTACAAATATTCATCTAAATACATATATATATATATATATATATATATATATAATTATAGTAATGGGTAGTGCTACCATAGTTAGGGTTGAGGAGCCACTTCTATGTTAAACCCCAAAATTGTGCACCTTAATAACTTTGCAACTGTTTGATGGATTTGCCTGAAATTTGGAATACACGATCAAGAACCATAGGCCTTGGGATCTGGCAAGTTTCATTACTGGTCAAGATATACGGCTGCGGAGTTATTAAGTGTGATCTGCATGCGCATTTACACTTTTTCTGGAATTCTACGGTCAAGATATACAGGTCGACGGTTTCGCCGACCGCCCAAAATCTTCTAGGAACGGCAGCCGGGTCCCCGATGTGCCTTGTTAAGATTTGGTGAAAAATATTAAACGTTCAAAAGTTATTCAAAAACAATTTCCCATTATAAGTCAATGGAAAAGTTAACAAAAGTTTGACAGTGTCGCAAATGCATTTTACTTTCACAAATGGCCCTGTTACTTTGCAAATCCGCCATTTTGTTTTCACTTAGTGATCAGAAAATGCTTGGCATTTAAATTTGAGACCCTCTAGCAACCTAATTCTTTTGTATTCACCTAGTCGGACCCTGAGGATGCTAGCCATGTCTTTATTTTGGGGTAAAACACCCCAGAAATATGTTTTCACATTTCTGGAAAAAGTACTTTCGCCAAAGTACTTTCCATGCTCACAGAAAACCATCATAGAATTTTCTTGAAAAGCTTTAAATAAGTGCGACAGTAGTTTTCTAGTCTGTGGGAAAATGACAGCAATTCTTTGGCACTCGCTGCAAAGAACGGTTGGGAGTTTTGGCTGAAATTTGAGGGAACGAGCGACATCTCACAGATGTGCCTTTTAGTGTTGTGTTGAAAAATACTACACAGCGGCAAAGTTACAGCACTCCAAAGTTGACAATTTTTCCCATAGGATAACATTACGCGTAACGCATCTACAGGAATCCTTTGGCACCCTGCTGCAAAATAATGGTTTGGTCTTTTTCCTGAAATTTGAGGAAAACAGCTAACAGCCCCAGATGTGCCTTTCAGTGGTTTGGTGAAAAATATTACAGGGAGGCAAAGTTATGGCGCCTGAACTTCTCTTTTTCCCATAGGATAACATTACGGTGTTCAGCTGCTTCAGGGCCCATATCTCTCGAAACGGTGAGATACAGACTTTTCGTCAGAAAATGGGGCTAAGTGCAAAACTAGCCAGGACAGTTATAAATCATATGACTTTTAAATTTTTTCTACGTATACGGTTCCTGAGATATAACCTATTTAGTATTCCAAGTTCTCATTTTCTGTTCCGATACCCATTATTATGCATACATTATTTGTACTCACTATCTTTCTCTATGCAGGTTTTGGAGAAAACCAGCCTGTCTTGATACATTACTGTTACGTTGCCCTTTCTGCTTGTGGTTCCGTACCCATTTCACTTACCATTGACGTCTCAGCCACCATGTGCGTTATCCTTTCGCTTTTATTTGCGCTTGTGTTTCTGTTATTTTTGCCATTTGTGTTCACAGTACTGTTTCTCTTTCTGTTTCACTTTGCGTCATCATGCCCATTGACATTTCCGTTTGCAGGCACCATGTTACTATGTGACAACACATTACGTGTGAACCGTTCCGTCTCGCCACCGTGTGCGTTACCCTTTCTGTTCTCATTCGCTATGCGTTACCAGTGCGCCACTATTAGCGCTTCTGTTTGCGCTTGCTGTTCCTGTTACTATGCCTCAAGACATCACCGTGGCAGGAGCGCTGGGGCCCCCGCTGCATTACATTCACTATTTCGTTATCATTCTCAAAGAAGGAAGCTGAGGCAAAAACTCAGTTTAATGCATTAGTTAGGGTTGTTCCATAGCGACAAAGTGAGGGAAATTCAGTGTTAGGTTGAAAACCCCCTTGACCTCCTGCCCACCCCTCCAACCGGCATTGGGGTGTGCATTGGGTCGTCGGTCCTAACTCTCACCCCATTCTCCCATACTCTGCTGCTTTACACATGTGATGGGGTGAGAGTTAGGCTGATGACCCCAATGCACACCCCAATGCCAGTTGGGGGTGGGCATGGGGTCCAAGGGGGTTTTCAACCCAACAACCAATTTCCTCACTTTGTCGCTGTGGAACAACCATAACTAATGCATTAAATGGAGTTTTGCCTCTAATATATGTGTATGTGAAGTACATAACGATAGCATATATAGTAAACAAGACATTGCACACACATAAACATGTCACAGCCACCTAAAACATTATTGGGGCAGGGGGATTCAAAAATAAGGGAAGGAGGCAGGATAGGTAAGAAAAATTAGGAAGGGAGCAAGAAAAGGGATAAAGTACTGAAGGAAGTAAGGGAGGTGAGGGGAGGGAGGGGAGGGAAGGAGGGAATAAAAATGTGGGAAGGAGGCAGGATAGGAAGAGAAACAGGAAGAGAGCAAGAAAAAGGGACAAAGTAGTAAAAGAAGTAAGGGTCAGGAGTATTTGCAGAGAGAGGGAAGTATACACTGTATATGTCTTTTTTCACAGTATATGTACCATTTTGCCTACTGATTTAATTGCATCTAGTCTTGGTGTAATTTAAACACAATTTACCATCAGAATTGGCAATATGACACAGAAAAGATAGCTCTTGGTGTATTAACCTTCCATATTTTCCACTGCAACTGACTACATTACCCTCATAAACATACAATTTGACACTAGGTAAGGACCACAGGGGCCATCCTAGTCTGTCCATTTTCTTCACAAACTTCATTATGCAGTAGTGATGGATCTGACAAGAATTTATTTTGCTCAGGATCAGTTACCTTAGCACCCTGTTTAGCAGGAGTGACACTTCTAGGCCTTTTCCTTATTGTTACAGAAATGCAGGCCTCTGCTGCTGCTTTAGCACCCTGTTCAACAAATTAGCATCGCCAGCCGAGCACAACAGCTTCAGAAACTTAGACACCAGGTTCATCATCTCTGGTGTCAGTTTATGTCATGTGTTACTGGAAAGAAAAACTAAAACAAGCAGGAATGATGGGGCAACTGTAGGTAACCCTTGAAAAATACCCATAGTACGAAACACCATTAGGGAGAGTTTTAAATTTGTTTGCACTGTGGGAGGGGGATATATGTCCTTTTGTACCTGTTTTTAATCTGGATATTTAATACATTTTGGCGTTTAACTCCAACAGCATGGAGTAGGATCGGTCCTTATAATATAAGGTCTGGTGGTAAGTGCGAGGCTTTTCTTTGCTGCCTAGTCATTTTGTTGCCACTCTGCACTACCAGCACCAGGGCAGGCAAACTTTTTTCTTTCAACTATAGGTAAGCCTTGGCTATTTCGCCCCACCTCCCGCTTGCTTGTTGAATGAGGATAATTTTACAATGGGGACAGGATAAAACTGGGGAAAAAATAAAAAATGTGCTCTTGTAAGTTACTTACCACACAGACAAGTGGAGTAATGATTGACCAGCACCACTTCATCCATGGGAAGAGGCGGTAGCCGATCATCCGAGCAATATCATCCATGAATCTGTCTGCACCTGTGGCAAAGAACAAAGGATTTAGTACTTGGAGTCCTGGCACCTTTCTCTTTCCCAGTCTCTAATTCTGTGCCTCACTCTGCTTCCTCTCCACTTCTCTCCTCTACCTTCCTCTACCACTGACTTTCTCAATCATTCTCTCACTCTCCTCCCACTCTGTCTCCCTCCTTCTCTCTGTCCCATCCTCTCACTTTTTCCCTTACTCTCACTGCTCCACTCACTCCTCCCTACCTCCCTCCCTTCTGGAACCCCCAGACCCATCAATTAATTAAGACACCACTACCACAATTATTTGGTACAAAGTCTGCAGCATTACTTAATTTCAGACAAAATATATACAACTCATACAATGGTGCCTTTGCACGACGTCGTAAAATGCCGTACCAAAACCACTGGATCCATGGCGTGCAGCTAAGCAGTGTGCATAGCATCCCTGATATGTGGTATGCATGAATGCCCAAGGGACACCCAAAACCAGGAGGCAGAAGACAGGGGATGTATAGTGGAACAAGCAGCACAGCCAGGCATGCCAGGGATCAAGGACCCTCCCTTGACCATGCCATATAGGACATGGTCACCACCTGGTCAATGGCAATGAGGTGAATACCTCATTGGCAGATGAATATGGAGATAAAGGTGGAAAGTAACAGAGACACGGAGGGTGCTCTCCCGCCGGGCGAGCCCAAGTGGGCAGCCAAAGCAGGCGATACAACCAATGCCATGTCCACACGGGCGGTGCATGTCCCCATACACTAAACTTCACAGGCGGCCAGGTGGAGTCCATGGTCACCAACATCCAGATGCATTACAGTAAGCTGTACGGGCACAGTCCTGTCCACTGCCCTAAGGTAAAGGCATGTCTGTGGCTGGTCATCCAGGTGAATGACATTGGTCCGGAACCTGTCGGTCATCAAACACAAATAAGCGAGACAAGTCTCGCACGTGAAGAAGAAAGAGTTGCTGCGGGCACATGGGCACGCCATGGCACCCGAGGCTGACCACTCAGCATTGATAGCTAGCTGACACCGGGTAGAGTATGGTGGTGATACCCTCACGAAATCAGTGTCCACTGTGAGGTGGAAGGACTAGACACCTTGAAGGGCAGGCATGCACTGGCAGGGCTTGGGTACCCCAGGAATGCCACAGCATGCATATACTAACAACCTTGTGTTTCACCCACAGACACAGCAACTGATGGACGCACAACAGCCGGGTCAACAACGCATGGCCAGGACACATCAGCACTGCAGGTGGGACACGAAGACACCAGGTGGGAGGAGGAAGGCACAAGTGGGTAACTGTGGCACATGCACCCCTGCAACAGGTGATAGCAAGGACAACCACAGATGGACTAACAACCCTGTATTCCCCATAGGTGCTGAGCTGGAGACAGAGACACAGCTGGAGTCTAAGACAGATTCAGACAGCTCACTGGCAGCACTGGATGAGGGGACACAGGAGGCTGGTAAGGTGCCAGATGGAGGGCATGCCAGCAGGCCACTGTACTACAGGTACATACCAGTGCTAATGGGCTGGGTGTCAGCATCGCAGCAACTGGACCTGAGCGACCCGAGCCAGGATGGCATGGCAAGGAGAGGAAGGGCGCCGCCATGCCCTGTGGATAGTGGTGGTGAAGGACCTTCATCACAGCCATCAAGATGCACATGGTTGGCGTGCAGCCATGCCTACATGGCAGCACAGTATAGGGAGCTGTGGCAGGTGGAGCTGGCCAGGCTGGAGGCACAGCACCACAACACGGAGGCACTGGTGGCCCTGACTGGTGAGGTGGGTCATGTGGCATGGTATCGACTGCCTGGCAGATGCCCATGAGAGGCTTGTGGATCACTTGTTCCAGATGGGATGTGCCACATGGATGGCCTGCTCACACACCACCCGTGTAGCACATGCCCACATACAGGTGTCCTTCAGCACGGTGTTCCTAGAACAGGATGTGGACACACAACAGTGGGACATGGACAATACACAGATGGATGTGCCACAGGATGCAGGCATGGGAGACATGTGCCCCACTGAGACACACATCATGAAGGTGCGGGACATGGCACTGATAGTACACAGGGGACATACACAGGCATGATGACAGCCACATCCTGCAAATGGGGATGCCACCGAAGAACAGCACAATGAGCAGTCCTAGGCCAGTGGGGTGCTAACTTAGACCACATGCACCTGTCCAGAGAGACTGGGTGCACTCAGTAGTAATGGTAACATCATCACACACCCACCACACACACCAGACATGGCACTCATACATCATGATGCACTGTTGTCCACAACTCTGCCTGC
Source organism: Neoceratodus forsteri (assembly GCA_016271365.2). Taxonomy (NCBI): domain Eukaryota; kingdom Metazoa; phylum Chordata; order Ceratodontiformes; family Ceratodontidae; genus Neoceratodus; species Neoceratodus forsteri. The sequence continues at coordinate 408,684,507 of CM028138.1, forward strand.
ACGGATGCCCATGTGTTGTGGGCGCATGCAACGATGGTGCCCCACACATGGAACATGTCCGCCAGTCCGCCGCCATGCCTGTTTACTCCACTACTGCTGGAACATGCCCTACAAGGGCATTTTATGCCACATGCCCACTCACTGTCTCCTGCCCCCAGCATGGCTTCCCCACTACCACCTCGGGAAGTGCGTCCCTGCTGGTGGTGCTCCGGCATGGGCACATTGTGATGCTGGGCCATATTATGGAGCATGGCACATGCTAGCGAACACCATGCAGGCCCTTCCCAGGGACAACATGATTGTCCCACTGATATAGTCCTGGCAAAGGAAATGCATCTTCAATAGGTTGATGGTCCTCTCCATGATGTTACATGTCTTCTTGTGGGCATGGTTGCAGACCTCCTCCACAGCTGTGTTTGGCACCAGGACTGGAGTCATCAGGTACAGGCGAGGGTATCACTAACTGTGCAGGGACAGAGAATAATGTCACTGACATGCTTGCAGTGCTGTGTCACAGTGCCACACACTATGTCAGCCCCACACTGCCCAAGAGCCATTCGTTCCAGCCAACTGGCACATAGCAGGCGCCAAGGTGTGACGTGTCTAGTATGTATGCATTATGGCATGAACTGTGGGTACTTAGCACAAACATTTGTGAATGTACCACCCGTGTCACACACACTACCTGACAATTGACACTGTGGAACCCTTTTCTGTTCCTGTATGCCTCCTCATGCATGGATGGTGACAGTATGCCAATATGGGTGCAGTCTATTGTGCCATATACATTTAGCATACCATGCATGGCATAGAATGCCTGCTTCAAGGCACAAACACCGGTGTCCATAATGGAAACCTGATGTGAGCCTGCTACGTGCCACCAAGGGTGTCCGTCTCCAGTGCCACTGCCCGAGACACAGAGGACTGGCATACGTCCATGGCACCACCAGTCACCTGCTGGAATGACCCTGTAGCATAGTATGACAAGGCGATAACACCTTGGTCTCCACTGTCAATACCCCTGGACTGTGTCTGTGGGCACGTCATTGTGGACCATGTCACACAGTTGTGTGGTCGCGGCCCAGGGAAACCTGAACCTCCCAATGCTGTGGGTGTCCTCAGCATGGCAGTATCCAGCCATGGTTGGAAGACCATGGGCCATGGTCCCCATGCCTCTGCAGCTCCATCTTCGCGTTGAGCAGGTTGATGTTCATCATTAGTCCAGGACACATCCTCCCCACCATTATGAGGTCCCTGTGTCCCTGTTACGTAACTACATCCCCTTCATCTGCCCTGGCCAACCTGTGTGTACCTTAAGCGGGCATGGCATTGGTCACGTGAACGCTGATGTTACCTGTGCAGGTGTAACATGCACACACATTGCCCCATTCTGTTGTTGTGATGGCTGTGATCAGAGTAGCAGTGCAATGACTATGCCACAGTCTGGGTGTGTGGGGCAGTACCTCTACTATCTTTGGAGGATGTCGAAGGACACATACACAGACCACCATGGTGGCAGTACCCTGTGTAGGCTGCAGAGTCATCAGTAGGTAAGTACCTCACCTGCAGGGTGTGATGTGGGGCTATGTGGGGTGTGACTGCTGTCCATGGTGCTAACCTAACTTTTCTTTCTTGTCCCTCACAGGATTACCTGGGCCCTTGGCACAGATTTTGTTTGCTAGGGTGGAGCAGCCAGATGGAGCACCATGCATTGTATGGACACCGCACCGTAGGAGGCACTGGCAGGTGAAGAACCCTGTGTACCTGTCCCTGAGGGTGGAGGACGATGAGCTGCTGTACAAATCCAACTCCTGTGTGTTGTGGCATGTGGCAGTGCCTTCAAAGGTGAGTACCGCATACTATGTGATGTTCCCCTTGTGCACTCTTGCCATGATAGTCACTGTTCCGCACCCCAGTCATGCAGATTGTCACTGTATGTTATTTCCTTACAGTGCTGAGGACCCATCTGTCACCTCGTGCTGCTGCCACTTGGCTGCAATGACATATCAACCTCAAGCGACAGTGAGGACAGCCAGGACGGAGATGCCTGAGGGTATATGCTCCACCGGTTGAGCCCCGACAAAGGTCACTGGTGATCGTGTGGCCCCTGCATGGGGGCAGACCATTGTGGACTGAATGTTGGGGACCATGATATTGTTTTATATTTACATTCTGATTGTGGTGTTGTTGACAGCTTCTTCTGATGTGTTGCTATTGTGTTGCCATTTAGTGTAAAGTTTTACATGTGTTCAATAAAGTTATTATTACCTTTCACCTCTGTGGTTACTGTCTCCTGATTTGCGGGTGACACATTGGGGTAGTAAGGTGGTTCCTGGGGAAGGTGGGTGGCACATCCCTGGTGGGGCCTTGGGAGGCAGCAAGGGGCGGTGCATGTGAGCCATGTGTGGCATGGCAGGTGCTCCTTGCAGGGTCACCCATTGGCGGATGTTGTGCATTGTTGAGGGTCACTGTGCCACTGGCAGTGTGTATGCACCTGGTTCACTGTGCACCATCCTCGTGTTGCCGTTGGGACCATTGTGCACTGTACCTTCTGTGTGCCACTGACGCCAGCACTCACCACTGTGCCTTGGTCATGCCATCCCACTGCATGATGGTATGCCTAGGATTCTGGTTCTGGGTCTGCCAGTGCCTGCAATGTTGGCATCCTCCACAGGATGTGCTTCTCACAGCTTGGTGTGGGTGTAATGGTACAACGGCATGCGGTGCCACAGGTGGCATCATCCATGCCCCTGGGGGTTTCCCGTCATATGTGTGCACTGGTCTGCACTGCCATTTGTCCATGGCCAACCCTGCACACATGCTTGGCACATCACATACGGTGTGTTTGTCTGGATGGGACGGGACTGGTGTGCATGGTGTGGGTAAGTGTTGCAGCGATCCTGGGCATCCTGTCCAGCTGCATTCGCTACTGCACCTCGGCATGCATGCCTGTCATCACATGCTCTCCCTGGTGTGCTTTGGCACATGAGCACGGTGCTTGTCCGGTGTCTGGGTCAGACAGGTGTGGGGTGTTACTACTATGGGGTCCAGGTTACGGCCATGCAGCCCAGTATGCTTGCCTGTCAGCGATGCTGTACAGACATCTATGGCAGCCATCCACCTGCCCTACAGGCATCGCGCCTACCCACAGCATGCCTGGCTGCTGTTCAAGGCCGCATGTGCTAGGTGTTGCTGCATGCACTATGTAGCCATGTCCATGTGTACCTGCCATGCATTGCAGTTGCAGTGCTGTGCACGGATTGCCCACGAGGGCTCCTGCATGAACTTTGTGCATGCCTCGTCTGCGTGGGTTCTCGGTAGGCACCTATACTGCTTCTTATGTACCTCTGTGGATGCCACATTGCCATCATGCATAGGGCCCAATATTATCACAAGAATAATATATTTATAAATTTAAGAACAAATGAACACTGGGGCAGCAAGTAAATTCATGTTCCATTACCGGAATTGTTAACTGATGGCAGCTTCCACACATGACCAAGTCCTTGCTTCCATTTGGGTCAACTATGACCCTAAAGACCATATGCCCTACACTGAGATGCCCCATGGACATGTCCTGCGACTGCCTGCCCTCCAGTGGACTGGGTCCTTATGAGTCATAACCTGGCCAGGCTGCTTGCATGGGCCTTCTCAGCCTGCCTGGGCCCACCACCCTCAGTTGCCTGACATTCAGCCCACTAGCCTGCTCGCCCCATGCATATTCACACAGAGTCACAGCCTGAGTGCAGCAAGGTGTTTTCTGGCTTAACAATGGTTCCTCTCTTGACAGGCATGAATTTTACCCACCACAATAAGCATCCAGGGCTTATATCCCACACAACATACCAGAGGCCTTTTAAAATAGCTTCAGTTGCATCCTGCAGACTTGCATTGACTGTGTCATGACCAGCATCAGACAAATGTATGCCATTCTAGTGATACATGCCCACAAAAGATGTAGGCAGCAGCAGATGTTATGTGACTGTTATGTACTGAGGACACCTCCCTAGTCACTGCCTTCCTAGCTTCATCAATTGCCTAAGGGTTCTGAGCCCTTCTTCACACTCAACCATCAATTACTGTTCTAAGGAGCTGATCCCACAGCCATTGAGAGTCCCTTATCTCCCAGAATATATCAGTGTGTGCCTGAGGAGTTTGTTGCCACCCACATGAACAACTATTCCATGAGGAGAGACAGTGAGAAGACCTAGCTTCTGCAACATTGGTAATAAGTGTTCCCACAACCCCATCTGCCAGCCCACTGTATGGCTTGCACAGTCTCTTGCCATATGGTTGCATGTCAGCCTGCTGGAATGCCCTTCAAATGTATGAATGGATCACCCACACAGCAAATGCATTTTTTGCAGAACAGCAAAATGAAATAAAATTCATTAGTAAAATGTCAATACTACTAGACTAACTACACCCTGCCCTGGGTCTGATGTATGATGTAGCCCTTATATGCCTTAGATGTCACCCACCTGTCTTTTAGGAAGGTAACTGAGAAGGTGATTGCATTGCCTTAGTAGTGCACCTGCTCACGATACATCTTTCAGTCATTCAATCAAGTTTCCAGATCTCGACATACAGAGATTGCCTTGGTAAAGGGTTGAATGATCTCTTCTTGGTAAGGGATCAAGGGGAATATTTTTCTTTTTCCATGTATCTCTCTTTAGCATTTGATACCATGGACAATTGTGTTGACAGATCACCTGATGAATTATGGAGGACTTGGTGGTATAGGTTTTTCCTGGATGAAAGATGTTAGTGAGTAACCCTTGGGAAATTTTCTCAGAGGTGTCTGCTATTCTTTCTGGTGTTCTGAAAGGTTTGATTTTGTCCTCAACGCTGTTCGAGATGTACATGCGCCAGTGGGAGAGATTGGTTCCAGGGGACTGGAGGAGGACAACTGTAGTCCCACTTCACAAAAGTGGTAGTAGGAAGGGCTGGCAACTTAAGGCTGGTCAGTCTGACAGAGGTGGTGGAGACACTGCTAAAGAAAAGGACAGTGCAGTACCTAAGGCAGCATGCAATCATAGGGGAGGTCATGTTAGACAAATCTGATAGATTTCTTTGACTGGGTGACCAGGGAAATAGATTAGGTGAGGCTGTGGACGTGGCCTACTTAGATTTCAGCAAGGATTTCAATACTGTACCACACAGGTGACTCATAAAGAAACTGGGCTGCTTAGAGTTGGGTCATAAGAAGGTAAACTGGGTAAAAAAATCAGTTAAGGGATAAGTGACAGGATAATGGTATCGGAGTTCACTCCGAGGAAGGAAGGAGTGACCAGTGGGGTGCCTCAGGGCTCAATACTGGGACCAGTCCTCTTTAATGTCTTTATAAGTGGCATTGTAGATCGCTAGAGAAGGAAAGGTATGCCTCTTAGTGGATGACACTACAATCTGTAATACAGTAGATATTGGGAGGGGTGGAAAGAATGTGCAGAGACCAGAGAAAATTAAGGAGTGGTCAAGGCACGGTGGCTGGGTTTTCAATCTTGAAAAAGTGCAAAATCATGCACCTATGTCACAGGAACCCAAAGGCAGAGTATAAAACAGGAGAAGAGGTATTAATGGTCAGCAAACAGGAAAGTGACCTGAAGTAATCATACTTGATCTTAAGGAGGCGAGACAGTGTGGTAAAGGCCAGGTAGGGCCAGTGGGATTCTGGGGTGCATAGGGAGTAGTATTACCAGCAGAAGGGGTGGTGTTGCCACTGTATAGATCGCAGGTAAGACCCCACCTGGAGTACTGTGTCCAGTTTTGGAGACCACATCTCAGGAAGGATATAAACAGGGTGGAGGCTGCCCAGGGAGGTAACAAAAATGGTGCAGGGGCTGCATCAAGCCCTTGAGAAGAGACTAAGGGATCTCAATATGTACATCCTGGAAGAGAGAACAGAGTGGGAGGACATGACAGAGACCTACAAATACCGCATCGGGTTAAATAAGGTACAGGAGGGGAGTATTTTCAGGAAAAAGATGCACGAGAACAAGGGAAGTGCAATGAAGCTGGAAGGAGTAAATTCAAGAGAGAGATATAGGAAGTACTTCTTCACTGAAAGAGTGGTTGATACCTGGAACAACGCTCAGAGTGGAGGTGGTGAGCACACAAACAGTGGTGGATTCAAGAATGCATGGGATAGGCACCACAGAATCATTAATTGGGATGCAAGGGGGGAGGGAACTGAAGATCAAGTATGGTCAGCCATGACAGTACAGTTAGGGGAAAAAATGGATAGACTAGGGCCAAACTGTTCTTATCTGTCATCAAATTCTGTTTCTATTGTGAGATGGTACAATCTGGGTTTTCAATGCTATGCAGACGATATCCAGTTATACCTCCTTTGTACTGGAATGAGGGATCTTATGGCTGTGATAAATCAACATTTATCTAACCTAAATGACTGCATGGCTGCTTGCTGGCTGAGCCTGAATCCAGGAAAGATGGAATTATTGATTTTGAATCAGGATATCAGAAGTCAACAATGAAGTGGTTTGAGCCTATCCTACCATTCTTGGGTAGTACCACCCTCAAGTCATGGATAGAAGAAATTTCTTCATATTTACCGTAATTTCCTTTTCTGTTAGCTCCAACACTGTAAATGGGTAATCATAACAACTACTATACTGCACCCCTAGCCCAAGCTTTTAGAATGGTGTGCATATGAGGATTCAAGAAGCAGCAACTCCCCAGTCACTGTTGACCTTGCAGTTCCACAGTAGCCACATTTTCACATATTATATAACATTCTTTCGTAACCTCAGCGGGAGGGCTTACCTTACCTGGGAGGTAAAGAAGATAAACTCTACAAAAGTATTTTTGGACACTATTTCTTTAACAGCAGCCAAAGCAGCACTGTAATTGAATACTCTGCCTGTCACCTAAAGGGCACTGCTAAATTCTGGGCCATTAAAACCAAAAACACCGACACTTTGCCTGCAACAGACATTTAAAGTTGGGACTCTGTGTGAACTGCATAGACTACTTTGTGTTGCAGTAATCTTTGTTCCCTCTGACCTGCTGCAGACAATGAGAAAGCAAGGAGTCCAAAGACTACAACAGAGAGGGACTTTGGGTAATGTGTTCTTAGCGCCTTTTGCCACCAATGGGACGTCGAGGAAGTAACTGACAGCAGCCTGGACCAATGCCTGCTGTCAATTCTCTGGGGAAATCTTGGGACCTACAGAGTTTCAGATCAGTCTACATTTGACTCCAGAGAGGAGAGAAAGCTGCACAGCTTCAGAGAGAGAGTAACAGCCCTAATCCAGAGGGACCACAGTCTGGATAATTGGCCTGAGGCCAGTGATTCCAGGACATAATTCAGTGATCCAGGAGAGAGTTCCTGGAAACCCTCCAGCATCAGCTAGTGTGGAGAAGATTCAGTAAAGCATTTCCAAAGTCTGCCTTTGCAGCAGTTTGCAAAGCTTGTCTTTAGGATCCATTTAAAACACTGGAACTCAGTGTCCCGAGTTACATTTGCCTGACACGAAGAGCTGAAACACAGTTGCCGGACACCTTGAATTTATCGCAGAGCAGTTTGTTATAAAAGTAAGGGATGCGGGGATGAAGCCTCCTGAAACATTAAATAAACTCTGCCAGATATTCGTTGTCAGGCAACTGTGCTTCGGCTTTTCATGTTGGGTTGCTGAAACTCAGGAGATGGAGTTTCGCATTTCATAATATATCCTTGTGTCCTGAGGAGAGTGCTCAGTCTGAGTGCTCCTGCATCCACCCTGTTGCATATTGGGGTGGATGAGCAGTGTTCCTGTGTTCCAGTTTTCAACAAGCTGAATCCAGAAGACCTCCTCGTCTGCAGCAGCCTGGGTGCCTAGAGTACCTCCCAGCTGCCCTGGCTGAGGGTCGAGGCATCGGTCCCAGCCCCCAGCCTGATTGGAGTTCCTGCCAGTTGCCACTGAGGAACCAGCATCCTCATCCAGCCCACTGAGTGAGAGAGACATAGAAATCCTCAGCATCTCTGAGTTTCTGCAAACCGTGAGTGCCAGGTTGTCCTGCACTGCTGAAAAGATCAAAGTGGTTACAAGTTCAGCCAGTTGTTTCAGCAGTTACAGATTAAAGATAAAGTTTAACTACTTTCTTCAGCTTTAAGTGCACCAACAGGTGCCCAACCCATGGCAGCTTAGGCTCTGCAACAGCCTGGGTGTACCCTCAACAAGGAACTGAGTTGAGAACTGGTACAGCCAGGGAGGTCTGTGCATGCATCGGGTGGTGGGTGGAAACTTCTGTGAGGTGCTCAAATGTAAATGTTTATGGTTACATACAAAGTCTTTATGGTGATTTATCAAAAGTCTTTATCAATATGCACCAAATATCTTTATTTGTTACAGGTATTTCCCGTCCAGGTATTCCTTTTCCTATCCCTCTCCCCAAATAAACCTGAGGTATTTCATTGTTACAAGTTTGGTGTACAAGCATATTATTAGAGAGCACCCTAATTCTAAAGTGTATTGTATTGCAAGGGTAGGTGTGTTATTGGGTGGGCATGATCCAGGGTGGAATTGTTGGGAGGTACAGTCACACAGGAGGTGTAACCTACTGATTTTTCTGGCCCACAGACATTACCCTGGTGGAGGCACCGTGTCAAAACCAAATACTGCTCCCAATTATATGCAAACCAAATCCAGGCCCCTCAACCTTGTCCAGGCACACAAGGCAGGGGTGTGACCAGTCCTATACCCGACACTCTGGTTACACAAAGTGGAGGCAATGCTGGGATTCCTGGTCCTCTGTATGCTCCCAAAAACACAAAATGGACCCATCCCTTAAAGCAGAAGGAGGGCAACCCTCAAAGCAGAAGTTATGGCTGACACCAAAGTTTAAGAGTACTTTCTGGACTGGTGTGATGGCGAGGTGTAGATCCCAATATTCCTTGCTAATTCTGGGCATTAGCTCCGGTACTAAAAATGACCGGATCAAGGGAAGTTCTGTTAGTGGAGGCTCCCTGCTATGCCATTTCACCAACAGGGGAAGAGTAAGGGACCACATTACTAGGACCCTGACATTGTTGACTGCATGCAGAGACCCTGTAGATGTAGCCCAGGTACCTGAACGCAACACCCCTGAAGGCACTCAAGTCCCTGGATACTGATGCACCATGCCAGTGGACCCTAAGCTGGTGACTCCCACAGAAGGTGAAGTTGCAGGGTTCCTAGAAAAACTTATTAAGTTGTTGCAGGTTGAGGAAAGTCAGGGGACAAACCCACCCAGAGGTTAGTGTACCAGGGGTACTCCAGTCCAGCCATCTGGAGGAGGCCCCATCTATGTGCCCTGTTTTCCTCAAGTTCCCTATAGACAGTTACGTACCTTCTTGAGGATCCAACCCATCCCAGCCGAGGAGGAGGATTGGACACTTGGCTGGATTATACCACCCTTTAGTTAGAGACTGGCAGTGTTTGGAGGCTGAGAAACATAAAGATCTGGGAGAAAGTATGGGGCCAGCTTTTAGGGTCATTCATTTCTCAGATCCACAAACCAGATGCCACTGCCATGGAGTTTCTGATCACATTGGAGAATGTGCTTGGGAGCACAGAAACTGGCAGTGACTTGCTGCAGAAATTCCAGACACTCTAGCAACAGAAGGGTGAACCCTTGTCCCAGTATTTGATCTGTCTCGAGAGAGCATTGCAGAAGCTGTTTCAAAAAGGGTGTGGCCTCTGCCGACATGAATCAGATGAGCCTCGAACAGCTCATAAAAGTCTGCCAAATATTCCCGCCTAATGCTACTTCAGCTGGGCCTAAATGACAGAAAAAATAACCCTCCTACCTATGACGTGCTGATGAAAGAAGTCCGGGAGGCTGAAGAGGAGGAGGAGGATACTAGTAAATCTCACAGTATTGTCACAGCTGACCCTGGAGGCAGTGACTTACAAGAACTCTGGAGAGAGCTCAACAAACTGAAAGCAAAGGCAGGGCACAGAGTGGTCATAAGTCGTCCCTGTAAAGCTTACCCTTGTCTGACTGAGGCTTCTTCTGAAACAGATTTTTCCATGATAGCAGCAGTGTCCCAACCTGTTCAAGCAGTTTCTCAACAGGATCTCCTGCAACAAATACAAGCTCTGCAGGTGAGAATGGAACAACTGCTATTGATACACTCATCGCTGCAGGCCAGTCCCAGAATCTATCTGGCCTAAGAGGCCAACAGGCCTAGTGACCCAAATAGAGGTCAAACCTGTCTCCCATCCGGTAACTGATGTAAACTTTGCTACAACTGTGGATGAGACGGCCACATCAAGAGACACTGTCAAGCTCAAGCTGATCCTCAATAGGTCATCTCTGTTTTTGTGCCCAGACAAAGAAACAGGAAACTTCAGCAGGGCCCAGTAGAGGATGCACTGGGACACCAGCTGCAACAAGCTCCACCCAATGCTCAAACAAGTCACAGGTAAATCCAATAATAGAAGTGCAAGTCAAGATCTGCTCGAACAGTGACCAAAACCGCCATCTAAGCCAAAGATCTTACTCAAGAGGACCTAGGATTGACAGTTAGGCCAACTATGGAAGCCCCTGTCACCACTGTGGGTGTTTACACCTGGGCGTATTGAACAGTGGCACCCAAATCATGATCATATTCCGACATGGTATGACCAGCACCTATCCCATAAACCTTTGCAGCCACTGGAGGGACTCAATATTTGGGGCCTCAGTGACTGAACCTACCCATACCTGGGTTTCATTCAAGTCTGGATTTCATTCCTGTCCAAAGTTATTGGTGTGGAGATACTGTGGAAACAATAGTGTTAGTATGCCTGAAAGTAAGTGTATATGAGGATGTGCTCGTCATGGGTGGGACATCAATGTTATGCTCTGTTCAAGAGGGATAGGTAGGTAAAAAGGTGGGGGTGGGGTGGCCCTGTACATAAGGGAGGATATAAAGGCTACAGAGTTCAGAGGAGACATGGGAGGCTGAGGCACTGTGGGTCATCCATGAACCGGGCAATGGCACAGCAATACGCACAGGGGTGATCTACAGACCTCTGGCACAGGGGAAGAAGTGGACAGGGAACTAGTGGAGGAAATTCATGACATGGCATCAAAGGTGAAGTCCTACTGCTGGGGATTTCAATATGCCAGACATGGATTGGACCACCCAGGCAGCTGCTTCATCGAGAAGCAGAGCCATCCTAGATTCCTTATAGAGAGCAGGTTTCAGGCAGCTGGTGATTGATCCCACCAGGGACATGGCAATTCTAGACCTGGTATTGGCCAATGGGGACAGAGTCACAGAGTCCAAGTAGAAGGACAGCTGGGGTCCAGCAACCACCACATAATGTGGTTTAGCATGGAGATAGGGACTCAGTCAAGGCACACAAAGGCAAAGGTATTAGATTTCAGGAAGGTGGACTTCACTGAAATGGCTAGATGTATCAGAGTAGCCCTAGGGAAGGGGAGGTGGGAGGGGTTGAGGAGCAGTGGGGACACTGAAAGCTGCCATAGTGGAAGTGAAGAACCAATGCATCAGGTTGGTGTCCAAAGGAAAGAGAAGGAGGAAACCACTATGGTTCTCCAAAGAGGTGGCAGACAAAGTAAGGGCTAAAGGGTGAGTTTAGAAAATATAAGGAAACCCAAAGGGAGAAAGACAGGGAGGTGTACCTAGAGTGTCTAAGTGATGCGGGGAAGGCTGTTACGAGCACAAAGGCACAGACTGAGGTGGGACTAGTGCAGACAGTGAAGAAAGGAACAAGACATTGTATAGGTACATCAGCAAATGAAGAAAACCAGGGAGGGATTGTAAGGCTCAAAGGAGAAGACGGAGAGTGTAGGAGGGAGACCAAGACAAGGCAGAAATACTGAATAAATTCTTCTGTTCAGTATTCACAGAGGAAGAGGAAGGCATGGACCAGAGTTGGGCAGCAGATGTAAAGGTGGGGAGAGGCAGACAGTAGTCAGACTCCATTCACAGTGGAGAAAGTCCTGGAACAGCTCACAAAAACTGAAGGTGGACAAGGCTTTGGGACCAGATGGCATACATCCAAGGATGTTAAGGAGCTGTGAAGTGCACTAGCAGTGTCTCTGGCAGCCATGTTTACCGAGTCATTCAGCACAGGAGTGGTTCCAGAGGACAGGAAAAACCTAGAGTAGTCCCTCTGCACAAAGCGGCAGTTGGGAGGAGGCAGGGAACTACTTGCTGGTCAGCTTCACCTCAGTGGTGGGGAAGATCATGGAGGTACTGCTGAAAGAAAGGATAGTGGCACACCTGGAATCCAACAGGGCCCAGGATCTGAGGCAACATGGATTCATAGTGGGAAGGTTGTGTCAGACGAATCTTACAGATTTCTTTGATTGGGTGACAAAGGAAGTAAATCAGGAAGGTGCAGTGGACATTGCCTACCTCGATCTTAGCAAGGTCTTCAACACTGTCCCACATAGAAGGCTGGTAAACAAGATGGGTAGTCTGGGCATGGGGTACAAGGTGATAAACTGGGTTAGAAACTAGCTGACAAGAGGCAGGAGGCAGGAGGCAGAGGGTGGTGGTAAATAGGATCCAAACTGGGAGATGAGGGTGACCAGCAGGATACCTCGGTGATCAGTCCTTGGACCAGTCCTGTTCAATGTCTACATTAGTGACACTGCAGAAGGGCTGGAAGGAAAGGTCTGCCTATTTGCAGATGACATCAAGATCTGTAACAGGGTGGATACTCCAAAGGGTGGAGAAAATGAGGAGGGATCTCGGGAAGCTTGAAAAATGGTCTTAGGTGTGGCAACTGAGGTTCAACATAAAGAAGTGCAAAATAATGCAGGAGAGGGAACCCTATGGAGAACTACAGAATGGAGAGGGAGGTGCTGACTATCACCAAGGAAGAAAGGGACTTGGGGATTATCATTTCTGATTACCCCAAGGTGTCAAAGCAGAGCACAAAGGCTGTAGGGAGGGCCACTGGCATGCTGGGGTGTATAGGCAGAGGTATCACTAGCAGAAGGGAGGTGGTGATGCCATAGTATAAATCACTAATGAGGCCTCACCTAGAGTACTATGTGCAGTTTTGGAGGCCACACCTGCACAAGGACATTGACAGGGTGAAAGCGGTCCAGAGAAGGGTGACCAAGATGGTACAGGGCTTGCACCACAAAACATATGAGGAGAAATTAAAAGACCTCAACATGTACTCACTGGAGGAAAAGTGAGAGCAGGGAACATGATAGAAACTTTGAAGTACCTCATGGTCATAAACAAGGTGCAGGACAGAGACATCTTCCAGTGTAGAAGGAGTACAAGAATGAGGGGCATGACATGACATTGGAAGGGGCAGATTAAGAGGAAATGTGAGAAAGTTTTTCTTCACGGAGAGGGTGGTGGACATATGGAATGGTCTGCCACAGGAGGTGGTGGGAGCGATCACAGTGAGGGGTTTTAAACATGCCTAGGACAGGCATAAGGAAACCTTGGAGGTGGGGTGAGTGATGAAAAGCCATCACCAGATAGGGTCAGAGGCTGCATACAAGTATAGGGTTTATAGGCAGACTGGATGGGCCTAGCAGTCCTTATCTGCTGACATATTGTATGTTTCCTGGTAGGAATCAACAAGCATAAGTTTAGGCATTTAATGCAGCTGTGCCGAGAGACTGAGGTGAAGAAGAAGGGCGAGCATTACCGATACCCACTACAGTAAGGTGTACATACCTCAAACAAACTGAGTCTAAACAAGAATCTTCTGATGAAGCAGTGGGTCTCATGTGGAAGCGTGACCCAGAAAAGATAGTGATGCCACCCCATTCAGAGCATGAGTAGTGGGTATGGTTCGGTTCTGGTGACCTGTGGAAAACAGATTTCTCATGATAGATGCACCAGAAGAATATGGACTGCCGAAGGGCACACAGTGAAACCAAGCATCCTGCCTGCTCGGCTCATTACTATGCTTGTCATGTTACTGGTCAGCTCCAGAATGTATCTGGCAAGGAGGCTTCATTCGCAGAGGGCGATCTTAGCCTGAATCTACTCTGCTGATACTGTAGTGAAACTAGGGGCAACAGCACAAGTAACGGGTTAGGCCCAGAATTGTTTGATTTCAGAGAGTCCTCGATACCTGAGGAGTGGAAGAGGTGCTTCAGCCAGAAGCTGGCCAGGCATGACAGTCTTCTCAGTACGTGACTGGGATGTTGGTGTGTATCAGGAGAAGAACACGCATCCAACTTCAAGATAAATGCCCGTTTAGAGAACATTCATGGAGACTTGCACCGTTGACATAGATGGTGCCACATCCAAGAGCTGCTTGCCGCTGACATCATTCAAGAGTCCATAGCTGATATGCTCACCAATAGTTGTGGTATGGAAAAGAATGGGTCCATCCAATAAGCATCGAATACAGAACATTAAACAAGAGAACCATTCCAGATCAGTATACGATGCCCCGCTCCAAGATCGTTGGACTGCCTCAGTGGTAGTAAATGGTTCTCACTACTGGATTTAAGAAGCGGGTACTATTAGATACAGATGGCTCTTGAAGACCAAGAGAAAACCACATTCATATACCCCATAGGGTTTTATGAGTTTTACGCATGCCATAAGGAATCTGTGGTGCACCTGCAACCTTGCAAAGTCTCATGGAGAAGGCCGTGGGTGATATGAACCTTCTGGAATGTCTAGTTTACCACAATGACATTATAGTGTTTGGCAAAACACTTGAGACGGTAGCGCATCTTCTAAAAGTACTTGTCTTCTAGAAGAATTTGGGTTGAAGGTGTCAATTGACAAGAAAAATTACCTACCATAATAGTCTTATTTCTTCCAATGTATTCTCCAATATTCATAACTCTTGCAGTCAGCCTTTAAAATAGAACTGCCTGGAGATAAAACATTATGCTAATGATGGAACCATCATTGGCTCATGCTACTATTCAAATGCTGCCCTTATCAACTGCCTACATTCTAAACCCTTCAGATTTCATGGAGAGCCTGCAAGGATAGGCCCAACTCAGAACTATATATATGCAATAATCAAAACTACACCTAGCTCAAACAAACCTCCAACTGGAGGGAAAAACACATCCCCTGAATGTCAGAGTAACCTGAAGGCGTGGAAAAAACAATGCCCAATGAGGCCCAAAACAAAGTTGATTATGCTAGTGTATGGCACCCTTCTACATAAGTAGTCAGCCTGCAATGCAGAGGCCATTGATTGTAAAAGGGAGGCAGGGTGGTGAGTTATGAATACTGGAGAATACCTTGGAATAAACAAGATTACTATGGTAAGTAATTTTTTCTTCTCACCCCAGGAATTCTCAGATATTCCTAACTCTTGCAAACTAAGAAACAGTACTTTTGGAGGTGGGCACAGAACCTACTTTGGAAACACACTCTGCAGGACTGGTGTGCCAAACCTGGCAACACTTCTGGACTGGGTGTCCAGACTGTAATGTTTTGTAAAGGTGTGTACTGTCCTCCAGGTAGCTGCTTTACAGATTTCCAGCAATGGGACATCCCTGGCAGCTGCTAAAATAGCAGCTGTTCCCCTTGTGGAATGAGCCCTCAATCCTGCTGGGGTTCCTTTCCAGCTTTCAAATAGCAAAACTGGATGCACTGTACTATCCAGTGAAAAACTGACCTTTTGGATGCTGGTTTCCTTTTCTCACATCCCCATAAGTCAGGAACAGCTGCTGTCTGTTCTGCCTATGGTCCTTAGTGATAGTCATGTAGTAGCTGAGGGCTCTCTGACATCAAGACTATGGAGTCGGCATTCACCTGAGCTAGAAAGCTCAGTGAAAAAGACTGGCAGAGTGATGGATTGATTGAAGTGGAAATCAGAAACCACTTTTGGAAGAAACTTCCTATTTGTTTTCAAAACTAACTTATCACTATGGAAAGAGATATAGTCTTTTTAATACACAAAGCCTGAAGCTCACTAATCTTTCTGGCAAGCGATGGCCACCAGAAACACTGTTTTCCAGGTAACATGCTTCAAATGAACTGAGACCATGGGCTCAAATGGGGACCATGAGCAGGCAATGAAAGCATTCAAGTCCCAAGCTGGCACGGTTCCCTGTGAGGGGTGCAGGTGGGCCAAACCTTTGAAGAATCTTTTGAAAATAGGATTGGATGTCTTTTCCAGCTGAAATGGCAGATACTGATGCCAGATGGACCTTCAAAGTAGTGGGCTGTAATCACAAATAATACAAATGGGTAAGGTAGTCCAGCAATGTTGGAATTCCTGCTTGTGTTGGTATCACATCATCGGTGGAGCATCAAATAGAAAATCTTTTCCATTTTGAAGCATAGGTTTTCTTAGTAGAGGCTTCCTTTAACCCCTTAAGACATTCAGAACACTTTCTGAGAGATGCGAGCCAGCATACTCTAAGTCCTCAAGAGCCATGCCTTGATCCTGAGTGATCTGATGTTCTGGTACAGAATCCTCCCTGGATGGAGGCTAACAGACTGTGCCTCTGAAGGAGGAGTATCGGCTTAGCCACAGACATGTAGTGCAGCAGAGAGTACCATGGCTGCCTGGTTCAATCTGGTGCTATCAAGATCATTAATGCTGGCTGGGATCTGAGTTTGATCAGAACCCTGAGGATTAGAGGAAAAGGAGGAAAGGATATAGCTGTTTCCTGACCAATCCAGAGTCAGAACATTCAGGGGTATTGTGCCCCAGCTGGTGGTCTGCAACAGTACTGTGGCAGGTGGTGGTTCTCGTGGGACGCAAAGAGGTCTACCTCTGGGGTGCCCCACCTTCTGAACACTTCTTCCAGCACCTGTCTGTTCAGGGTCCATTCATGATGGGCCTGGTTGACCCGACTCAGGGTATCTGCGAGGTATTGTCCTTGCCCAACAGATGAACAGCTTGCAGTGAGGCTTTGAGTAAGTAAGCTAGACTCCAAATCTTCATTGCCTTTGTGAACAGGGGCTTGACCTTGTTTCTCCCTGTTTGTTTATGTAGTATGTTCTAACCTATACCACTCTGCCCTGCACCAATGGTGTGAAGGCCTGCAGCGTTAGGAGAACTGCCTCAGTTCCAGCAGGTATATGTGCTGAAGTGACTCTGCACTTGACCAGGTTCCATGGGTTGTGTGCTCCGTGAGGTGGGCACCACAGCCAGTAGTGATCATCTGCTGTGAGAATCACCAATGGAGGCTCTTGTTGGAAGGTACCCCTTCCCTGAGATTGTCCCCTCCTTCTACCACTGGAGGGCTTTTAAGTAATGTTCATGTTACTGGAATCAATTTTGATAGAGAATCTCTTCTTTTGCATCAATGTGCCCTGAAGATGGAACTGTATATCTCTTATTTGGAACCTGGAGCCCAAGACTGTGCCTGTTGCTGCAGCCATATGCCCCAGTAGCTGTAGGAACTGCCTTGCAGTTTTTGGTTTGTTGCATCTGAATGAACCAGCAAGTTGTAGGATATTGCTTACTCTGTCCAGAGACAGATTAGCCCTTCCTTCCAGGGTGTTCAACTTTGCTCCTATGAAGTTCAGCACCTGTGAGGGGTGTAGGAATGAATTTATGAGGTTGATTAGGAAACCTAAGGACTCTATGAGCTCCTGATTTACCTGCAAGTGCTCCTTTACTTGCTGTGGTGAGTTTCCTACCACTAACCAATCATCCAGTTATGGGAACACTGCGACACCTAACCTGCGTGGGTGTGCCACTACCACTGCCTGGCACTTTGTGAACACTCTTAGGGTCGAAGTGAGGCCGAATGGAAGTGCTGAGAACTGGTAATGACCTGATGGGAGTCTGAACCTGAGGTATTTTCTGTGAGACTCCTTTATGGGGATGTGAAATAAGCATCTTTAGGTCCAGAGATGCCAACGAGGCTCCTTTCTGGAGGGTTGGCAAGATCAGCGCTAACGTTACCATTTTGAACTTTGGCTTTGTAAGGTGCCTGTTTAGCAGCCTTAGGTCCAGAATAGGCCACCACTCCCCATTTTTCTTTGTGGTAAGAAAGCATCTTGAGTAAAAATCATTTCCCTTTGATGTGGAGGAACAGGTTCTATTGCCTTTGGCAGCAGCAGGTGTTGCACCTCCTTTTCCAACAGCTTCCTTTCTGCATTAGAAGCTGCTCTGAACACCCTGGTTCTTAGAGTTGGGAAGGATATGAAGCTTGGACAAACCCTGACTCACCACCTCCAGGACCCACTTGTCTGTGGTAATGTTTCTCCAAGCCTGGAAGTAGTGAGCCAGCCTGCCCACTACTGGTAGTGGGAGGCAGCCTTGACAATTAGTCAGGAGTCTGTTTTGACTGGGGCTGGGCCTGACCAGCCTGGGAACCAAGCCTGGATCCCTTCTGCCCCTGCCCCAGAAGTACCCTGTCTGCTGAGGGTACTCTGATAATGAGGAACAGCCTTGGCCTGATAAAAGGGCCTGCTATAACTAGCTCTACCTCTGCCTCCCTTCCATATGGCCTAATGGAAGGTGAGGGCTTCTCTTTAGCTGAGTTGCTTCTGTAGGTGGCCTTATATTCATCCACCTTTTCATACAGGCCTCTGTTTTCTCCCCAAAAGAATTATTCTCTATAGGAAGTCCATGGCTTTTGCTTGGGTGTCCTGTGTGAGCTTTGTAGCCCTTAGCCAGGCAACCTCCTCAGAGCTACCATGAGGGCCATCCACCTGGCAGCAGTGTCATTGGCATCTGCTGCCATTTTAAATAGTATTTAGCAGCCTCTAAGCAAACTTGGCAGTCAGACAAATCAGCTGAGAGGCCAGACTGAGCCTTCTTGGACATGGCCAGGGCAGACTGCCACAAGGCCTTTTGGTACTGGGCAGCATAAGCCTGGTAATTAGCCTGTCTGATAGATAAGGATGCAGACAGGTAGCCCTTTTTGCCATACTATCAATCTTCCTGGAGTCTTTGTCAGGAGGATGCGATGCTAAAGGCACATTTGCTCTATCACAGGCTGCAGTCTGAACTACACCCTGGTGGTCAGGGTGAGTGAACAAAAACTCGGACCCCACCCTGTCCAATTGGTACTTTTATCAAACTTCTTTTCCAGAGGTGGAACAGAGTTTGGTGTTTGCACAATCTTTAAGATATCTTTTTAAATAACTTATTTATGGGAGTAACAATTTCTTTGCTGGTGTTAGCCCCATCATCTTGAGGTATTCCACCTCCTCTTCATCCTCAACCACTTCACTAGTGGTTATATCTAAAGCATTCACCATTCTTCTCATGAATAAGAAATGGGAGGAATATTCCTTTGTTGATTTGGGAGGGATCAAACTCTTGGTCGGGGAAACCTCGAGTTCTAGGGGTTCCTTTCCTGTTCCTCATATTCCTCGTATTCTATCTGTTCCTGGGTGAGATTTGAACCAAGGAATTGATTGCCTGATTGTGGTTTGGACCGTGTCTTGGGACCAGGAACCGGTACTAACCCTTATGAAACCTGAATAACCCCGAAGGCCTGAACAATTTTCTCTGGTGAAGAGGCAAACTGGTAGGCACACCAGAAGCGCTTTATGCTTTTCAGCAGGGGGGTCCTTGTGCTTGGTTTTCTTAAGCTTTTAGCAGGAACCAGAGAGTCATCTGTTCACTGATTCTTTTACCAGTAGATAAATCACCCTTATCAGGGGTGGTTTATTGTGGTTCAGTGGTTTCACCCACACCTTTTAAGGGTGTAGACTGAACAGAGCCTGAGGACACCCTTTTCCAACTTCTATGCCGTCTTTCCCGGCGTTTGTCAACCGTCTTTTGAGGGAAAGACTTACATATCTCACACTCAGCAGAGAAATGTTCCTCACCAAGGCAAACAACACATAAACTGTGCTTGTCAGCCATGGCAAAGACATACCCATACTTAACACAGTTTTTGAACCCTGGTTCACAGGTTCTCTTTTAGGTTTATCTGACATTTTTTCTTAATTAGCAAGAGAAAAGACAACCACAAAGCAAAATTTAAATTTGAAAATTGTTTTGCGGTTGATGTAAAAGGAACTGAGGTTATCATTTTTTAAAATAAAAATTACTGGTTTACTGAAACACAAAAACAAGAAAAACCCAAACACAAAACAAGAAAAACCCAAACAAGCGACAGAGTTTTAGTCAACAAAACTCCCGAAACAATCTAACAACCCTGGTTCCTCAGCGTTATCCCGAACCGAGAGAAACCGAGAAAACACTAAAATATCTATCTAAACTAATGGTTTACCAAATATAACAGAAAATAAAGGCAACAAATGAAAATATCTAAAGAAATACTTATATTTTTCAAAAGTAACACTCAGGAATGACTGAGAAGAAGTCTCTGAGTATGTGAACTTTGCAGTGGAGAATGAAATCTGAGGGGTTTAGAATGTAGGCAGTTGATAAGGGCAGCATTTGAATAAGTGGCATGAGTCAATGATGATTCCATCATTAGCATAACATTCTATCTCTGGGAAGTTCTACTTTAAAGGCTGACTGCAAGAGTTAGGAATATTGGAGAATTCTTACGGTGAGAAATGCCATTTTTTCAAACATCTGTAAGGTATGTTGATCACATCGTCTCTGCTGAAGGCATCCAAACAGATTCGAGCAAAGCAGAAGCTCTGACAATCTGACCCAAACCGGACAGTCTTAAAGAACTTCAGAGATTTCTGGGTTTTTGTGAGTACTATCTCAAGGTCGTGAAAGACTACACTAAAGTTGTGAGGCCACTACTGAGCCTACCCAAGGTTACCCTCCAGTGCGCAAAGGAGGCAAATCCTTCCTACAACAGGTGAACTTAAAAGTTATCAAAAGCCAAATGAAGCATTTGGGCTGAGATTGACTAAAGAGTGTGACAAAGCTTTTCAGAATGCTATCAAGTGTCTGCGCATGCTCTAGTGCTTGCTATGCTGATCCTACAAAGCCTTATGTTTTGCAGCAGATGCCATTCTCAGTGGACTGGGAGCTGTTCTCTATCAGAAACATAAGAAAACTTAGACCAGTGGCGTTTGCAAGTTGCAGTTTAAACAGTGCTGAAAAGAGATACCCTGTACACAAGCTGGAGTTCTTGGCGTTAAAATGGGCAATAGTGGATCAATTTCATGATTACCTTTATGGTGCCAAGATAATTGTCAAAACAGATAACAACCCACTCACATACGTTCAGACACCTGCAAAACTTGATGCAGCAGTACATCCCTGCTGTCTGCATTCTCAACATATGACTACCGAAGTGGAATACCGGCCAGGGTTTAAACAATGTAGGTGCAGATGCACTGTCAGGGAGGCCTCCAGCAACCTACCAACATCCATCCTGGGTGATAATCTCTGAGCAAGCGTGAAAGCACTATGTTATAAGTTTGATGTGGATGAACATCATCACTCACCAATGGAAGCCATCTTATTGACATTTGGAAGCCTCTGCCAAATGCTTACCACCATGTACTGCAAATTTTCTTCAGCTGACACCAATACATTACCCCAGCTGACCAGGCAAGAACTACAGCAAGAACAAAGGGCTGATGTCAGCATCAATGAAACCATTTCTGCATTGGAGAAAGGTAAAGAGGCATCCAAGGTAACTACTGACAACTATAATACCCACTTAATGCTGCATGAGTTGGCAAAATTCGAATAAAAGAAACTATTGTACAGAGAGATTAAAACAGCCAGGACAAAACAACCTTGCAACTTGTGTTGCCATATAGATCCGTCATGTAGTAATGAGATAGCTTCATGACAACATGGAACATTGGGAACTGACCATACTCTAGATCTCACCAGAGCTCGTTTTACTGGCCAAGGATGGCTTCTGATATCAAGTACTATTGCAAAACCTGTCCAAATTGCTTGCAGAGAAAAGCCCAGCAGAGAGGGCAGCCCTCTGTGAACATAACTACCAGTGTGCCTATGGAATGGGTGTGCATGGATTTTCTCAGTCTAGAATCAAATTTAAAAACACAAAGCAAACATATTAGTGGTCACGGATCATCTCTCCAAGTACGCCCAAGTGTACTCTACCAAAGACCAGAAGGCATTGACTGTGGCTAAAGTGCTAGTTGAAAACTTCTTTGTGCATTATGGGCACCCAAGAGACTGCATTCTGATCAAGGCCGTGACTCTGAACGCAAATTCATCAAAGAGCTTTATCTTTATGGGGCATTCACAAGTCACGCACAACACCCTGTCACCTTCAAGGTGATCCACAACCAGTGGTTCAATCAACCCTGTTAGATATGCATGGCACACTGGAGCCACAAGACAAAAGAACTGGAGCCAAAGAGCTAGCACCCTTGTGCACACCTATACTGCACAAAAGCCATGCTACTGGGTACTCACCATACCAATCAATGGTTTGATGAGAGGCCCATGTCCTGGTAGACTTATGTTTTGGGGTATCTGTAGATGGAAGAAGACCTGAGACTTATCTGCAATATGTCCAGCTGTTTGCAAGACCAGTTGAATGAGGCCTATAAGTTAGCTGAAGAGACTACTGCCAAGCCAAATCGTGCTAACAAGGAGAGATATGACCGTAAAGTTAAAGTGCAAGATCTACAACCTGGAGACTGAGTGCTCTTGAGAAATTTTGGAATTCCTTGGAAAATGAAAATTACATACTTACCGTAATTCTTGATCTTCCTGTGTATCTGCACCATTCATCACTGATTGGGTGATGGCATGAGCGCGAGCACTCCATGGGAGCTTTTTTCCCCTTGGGGAGAAGTTGATGCTGGAGGCGATGCTGCCCACGAGGCTGACGATTGGGTGGCACCACGAGTTGGACTGTTACGGCCGCGACACCTCCTCTGCCCCAGTTCTGCTCTACCGGAGAGAAGGAAATTAGTAGTATAGACAAAAAGCAAGGGCGAGGCAAGGAAGCCCAAGGGACAGTAAATGAAAAGGATATAAAATGACAAAGGATATATGCCGGCCAGAGGACAGAGGAGGAGGACCTAAGGGTGTGGGCTGCAGCCCCAGCCCGGGATGGCCAAGAAAGAGAAAGAAAGAGAGAGAGAGAGAGAGAGAGAGATAAAAGGCAGGAAAAATAGAGGGGTGGGGGGAGAGAGAGAGAGAGACAGAGAGAGGGACCTACCCACTCCACCCACTCTACTCCACCTCCACTGCAAGGAAGCTCTGAGGAAAAGATGATGAATACATCCAGAAGGCCAGAAGGCTTGCAAAGACCAAGTTCATGTCCCTGGCCTCTTGGGTGGACAACAAACAGTCTAAGCTGCCCCGACTATTCAGCTTCTGAGGCAGGCAAGCTCGGGTTCACCCAGGTATCCAAGCCGGACTCTGCGTCAAGGTTAACAGTCCAGATGGAGGCGCCAGAGCCAAGATCTTTAAAACTAGGGTGAAGTCCCCTCCTCCCCTCACTCTGTGCAGGGTGGAAACCACCTCGGGACAGGACTCCCCAGTTACCACTAACTCCGAGGAATCCCAAGGAGAAGAACCCATCCAGGAAAAATCTCCCCTACTAGATGGGAGGGAGAAGAAATTATACTAGAGGAGAAAGAGAGTCCCCATGGGCCCTCTGTTCTCCTCCCATCAAGGAAGACCCCTAGAAGGGAAATTGGCCATGCCTACAGGGCGGACCGAGTCCCAAGAGGAATTCCCCAGACAAGAAGGAGGGATCCATGAGGAGTCTATTTATAATGGGTGGAAGCCCTACCTGCCCTCTCGGTTAGGGGTGGGCCCCTGCCTTAAGGGGACAACAGAGGTGCAGCAAAACCAGAGGAGATGCTAAAATGGTCTCAAGGAGGGACGCCCAGAGGCTGAGGCCAAGAGAGGAAGGTGGGTCGGTTTCAGTGATGAATGGTGAGGATACACAAGAAGATCAAGAATTATGGTAGGGACATAATTTTTATATCTTTCCTGTGTCAATCCTCACCATTAATCCTGACCAGATAATAATTTGAGCCCAAGAAGTCACGCACTGCCCTGAGGGACGGAGTCCTCAGCCTCCTGAAGGGGAGAACAATGGGAGGAGGAGACCCACACAGATCAACTAGGCCTGCGACTGGTCAGGGCCAGGCGGGTCTCCGTGACCTGGGAGATGGAAGGCACCCTGCAGCTCCCACCTCGCCCCTGTGGGAGAATAGACGGGTCCCCGAAAGCAGAGGCAAGCACCCAACAGTGGGCCAAGGGTGACAACCATGAGAGATGAAGCCACACCATCCACCTAATGCAGATCACTGTCCCTGCTAGCCTGGAAGCTACCTCATTGGCGTAAGATGCCCTTGCCTGGTGCCTGCGAGTTCCAGACCCCTGTGCGGAGAGGGTAATGACCTGTCTGGTTGCCTCCAAATCAGACAGCAATGCCAGCATCTGGCCAAGCATTGACCACAGATCCCTATTGTAGTTAGCGTGGTGTGCCTGATAAGATGCAATACTCAGCATCATACACACTGAGGAGAACACTCTCTATCCCCAATGGTCGAACTCTGCAGAGTCCGCATCTGGTGGTTGGTCACATACCAAGCTCCTATGTCCAATGTCACTCCCAAGGGGATGAGGCAATAACCTGGAGACCCCTGGGTGCACAATACTCTGCTGACAGCCCATCTGGGGTGGTGCTGTGTGGACAGGCAATGCCAAGTATGAAATGACATCTCCCAGAAAGATGTGGTCCAGGAAGGGACCACTAGAAGGTCAGTGCTGAATTCATTGAAGAATACTCGCATCATCCATTCAGGAGTATGTACTGCTATATGGGAGAGTTGAGCTCATTGACCAGCCTTGCTAGGAAGCGCTGAGACAAGAAGGCGTACAGTCCGAGTCCGGCTGCTGCAGGAGACAGGCAAAGATTTGTTCATCCATGGCCCTGACATATTCAGGAAGGTGGCAGCAGTGGCTCTGAACTGCTCCCAGGTCAAGGGCCCTGAGGGACCCACATGGCCTGGGAAATGGGAGGGTCTTCTACAGAGACAAAGGGAAATGCACTTCACCTAATGCGAATGACCTCTGCCAGGTCTAGGGGACCTCGCTGGTGATCTGAAACCTCCTGAAGAGCCACAGGTCTGCACAGTGACTGGCCACTCAACCAGTCTGAAGCGGTTAGGACTGAGCCCTGAAGGAAAACTCCCTGTGAGAAGATCGGGACATGTGGATCCGGAAGGTGGACCCCAACCCCACCCAAAGAGGTCTTCCCTGAAGGAGACAAGGGAGAGAGAGGAGGACCCAGCGCCTGACTCCTCCCAGAACCCCAAGGGTCCCCGGGAGGGGTTGCAGCACCATGTCTCATCCCTCAACCCCATCAACTCTGAGGCTGACTGCCTCACTCCCTGAACCAGAGACTGCTCAAATCCCACAGTTCCCCTGAGGAGGACGCAGAAGAGGGAGTTCCTGTCCCAGCCCCAGCCGCACAAACGGCACCAGCACCAGGACTGGCAGTCATAAGAACTACTGAGGCCAGAACCACTGTTCCCACTGAACCAATGGTCACTATCGACCAACCCACTCCCAGAGCCACCAACAGCATGGGCAGTGCCAACTGCAACTGCCAGAGCCGAGGGAAGGGGGACATGGGAAGGCACAGAGATATAGAGCATCAGAGAGCCCTCTGACTCTGAGGAGTTGGGCTGACAGTCCAGATCAGCCTCTTGTCATCTGGCTCTGGGAAGAGACAATCAAAAGACCTCCAGTCGAGCAGCCCCAGAGGTTCTCCTATCACTCACGGCACTGTCCTGATCACCGGAGCTGCGAACAGTGCTATGATCCAGGGACGGCAAAGGCTGGCAGCACGGCGGAGCCACCTGTGCCAGTTCCAGCAGGCATGGGCCACGACACCAGGAAGTCTGCACCTCTGAGGAGGTGACTGTCTGAGCGGTGCTCCCAGCCCGACCCCAAGAGGGTCAGACCGGTCCTCCGGCACCGTGGTAGAGGCCTCCTCCTGGCAAGGCAAGAAGGGAAGAAGCCCCTCCCACTGGTCTGTATAGAACCAGGAGGACCCAGAGAAAGGGCAGAGACCTGCACTTGGAGTCCCTCATGTGATGTCACCCTCTGAGCGTCAGTGGAGTGCGGCCGACTTTAAAAGCGTGGATTTCAAGAACATGGCTGTTCATAGAAAAGCAGGTGTCACAGTTGTCCATATCATGAGCTGGATCTAGGCAGGTAAGGCAACGGTCATGCAAGTCCATGACAGAAATCTGCCGCCATAGGGACACTAACGCATAGGAGGCCGCCCGCCTTGGAAGAGCATTTTTCGCCCCAGATGAACCTGATATGACCTGCGGTAACAAAATCAAATCAGTAACAGACTCAACGCTGTTAATAAAAGGAAAGATCTTACCAGAATGTAGAAAAAAAACGATGTTGAGTAGTTATTGCTGGAAAAGAACTTGGGACAGAAAACTTCCGATGGTCAAATCGGTGTCAAACACAGTGTTGACTGGTGATAGGCATAAGCTGCCACTGAGAGAAACACAAGGCCACTGTGTCACAGTTGAAGATTGCTGCACAAGGTGAGGTGTTGTTGCTCGACGGCGGGAGAAGAGAATCAGGTGGGAGGAGGAGTTTGACGGCCATTACTGGCCAACCCATGAGTGCCACGGAGTGTGTCAGCCTCGTGGGAAGTGCCACCCATGGTACTTGACCTCCCCAAGGGGAAAAAAAAGTTCCCATGGGTGCCATGCCCGGCGATCACCCAATCAGTGATGAATGGAGAAGACTGACACAGGAAGATCATAAGATTGCCAACCGATGGAGTAATTTGTCTTATGTAGTCACAACAAAATGGGAGACATGCCTGTCAACAAAATAAAACCAGAAGGTTCCAGGGAGGTTTTAAAGTAATCCACAGAAACCATCTTCTCCATGTTGGGCAAATACAGTTCCTGTCAGCACTCCTCAAGAGGCCCAGTACCACCAATTACCTGCTCTGTAGCATGCAAGGCAAGAGACCACTCAAGCAACTGATGTTCAGCCACAGACAAGTCCATACACAGCTAATTCAGACACAGGAAGTGAATTTGATGGACACAGCCCAGTGGCCGACTTGTATTATCTTGTCCAACAGCAAGAAAATGTGGCACCAGCAGACCTATCAATGCTCAAAGCCAAGGCGCATCCAGCAGTGTTGTAGGCTTGTCAGATATTTTAGATGAGTTCACTTCAGAATTCCTGGAGAAATTGGATGCAATGTGGAGAACCGTTTATCTCCATCAGAGAAGATATATCGGTATGATCCCAATTTCTCACTGGGACAGATTTTGATCTCCTACACCTTTCAAGTAATAGGCCCCATGGGCATTTATTCTTTCTCCGTCTGCAAACAGAGTATAAGCTTCCTAACAATCAACATAACTTTTGAGATTTGAGAGATGCACTGTTACCGTTGGAGGAGAATATAATAGAAATAGCCAGATCCCTTCTCTCCTACTCCAGATGGTGATATTTCACCTAAGAGGACAGACCCAAGAACATATTATTGTGAATCTATATTCAGCACCGAGGGTATATGATAAGATATCTCTAGACTATATTAGAATTAAGTGGTCAAAAGATATGAACATAGAACTAGATGTGGAGCAATGGCAAATTTCAACTACACTATACTGTAGAATCTCCTCCAATATTTATTGGTGGGAATATGCATGGAAGACCAGAATAAGATATTTTAGAACCCTGAAATCACTGCTAAGTTTAAAGGGCATGGATATGGGGATGTTGGAGGATGAGGACAGAGGAGGCAGGAATGGAACATATTATATGGTCATGTCCATATATACTGGGATACTGGCGAGAAATGATAGATGAGCTAAATGCTACATATGGGAGGCCAGAGCTACTTACCTTGACCTTTGTATTGACAGCAATGTCCCCTATGGAATTAAGGTACAAGGGCACTCTTCAAAGTGCTATCTCTGTTAATACTGGTGGCAAAAAATCATTACCGTCTCTGGCTTTCCACTCAGACCCCGCAAGGAGTCTTGGACAATATTGACATAAGAAATATATAATTTAGAAAGGATTTCAGCTAGAATGAACAATAGGATGTCTGCCTTGATAATCGATGGTGAATTTGGATGCTTTATCAATTAGGGCACTATAGGGACTTTGTTCCTTAAATGCATACTAGTATACTTAAAGCTGTGTGGATACTTAATGCTACAAGGGACGGGGTTGGAGACTCTACATGAAGTAGAACTTGACAGAAAATATATTATTTCCTTCTACTATCATTATTTTATGATATCCACCAATATAAATAATATACTTGAGCTCACAACAGATAAACAAATTTTGCTTGAGATTTTACAGATTTGGAGATTCCTGAACGTATTTAGCTATGTCGGCTTATCATTATTCATTGTACTACCTCTGAATATACCGCTGTATTGCACTTGGTATTATAATAAGCTGCTAAAACCAGTAAAATATAATTAAAATATATATATATTTTAGAGGAGATCCAAGCAATGAGTGAAGCAAGAGAAAGATGAATATATTTCTGCAGATGATTCTAATCATGATGAAAGTATTGAATCTAAGTGTGAAAGCCCAGCATCTGGGGATTACCTCGGGACTCTGAGGAGAGTGACAGAACCATGATGCCCCAGCAGCAGAAATACAGAAATTAGTTCAACTCCAAGTCTGTCTTTGGAAGCTTCTAAGGCAGGTGGGACACCCTGAAGCCACAGAAGAAAGCTGCACCCCAGTAAATGCTTTTGGTGACACCAATAGAAAGTGCCATACTGAGATACAGTGGAGAAGCTAAATGCCAATTGTCAAAGAATCTAGCTCTGCTGCAACTAACTTTACTACACCTTTGAGACATTTAGCAAGGCATCCCAAGCCCGTCACACACATCACATATGACATCCCTGATGAACAAAGTGAGATTCCAATGCACAACCTGCACAGAGGGGTATATGTGACTCTAGATCTCTGCCAAAAATAGTGTTTTGCTCCCACAAGATAGATAGGGCTGAGTAACCCCCAAAAGTCAAAAAGGAGGTTGAAAATATGGCACAGCTGGGAAGACTCAAAACCAGAAAACAAAATGCTGTTTGGCACTGTTATGTTGTTGTTTGATGCCTAGATTAGGAACTATTTATTTGTCTAGACTAGGATGTCTGGTTAGACGGAGATAGTTGTCTAAAGTCAGCCTTGTATGTATGAGGTAGTTGTTAGTTCCTATTCTTTGGACCTGTGTTAAAAGCTGGGCAGGGACGCTAGCAATTAAGGCAGGGGAGTAGCCCCACCACCATGGGGGGCCATCTTTAGCATGCCTGAGGAGTAAAAGAAGATAAAGTCTGTAAAGTATTTTTGGACACTGTTTCATTAAGAGCAGCCAAAGCTGCACTGTAATTGAATGCTCTGCCTGTCACTTAGAGGGCAGCTGCTAAATTCTGGGGCTACTAAACTCAGAACATGACTGTTTACCTGCAACAGACATTTAAAGTTGGGACTCTGTGTGAACTGCATAGACTGCTTTGTGTTGCAGTAATCTTTGTTCCCTCTGACATGCTATGCAGGCAATGAGAAAGCTAGGAGCCCAAAAAGACTACAACAGAGACTTTGGGTAATGTGTTCTTGGTGCCTTTTGCCACCAATGAGATGTCAAGAAAGTGATTGACAGTAGCCTGGATCAATGCCTGCTGTCAATTTCCTGGGGCAATCCTGGGACTGCTAGAGTTTCAGGTCAGTTTGCATTTGGAATTCAGAGGAGAGAGCGCTGCTGCACAGCTTCAGAGAGGGAGTAAGAGCCCTAATCCAGAGGGCCCACAGTTTGGGTAATTGGCCCGAGGCCAATAATTCCAGGATGGATCCAGGAGAGAGTTCCTGGAAACCCTCCAGCACCAGCTAGTGTGGAGAAGATCCAGTAAAGCATTTCCACAGTCTGTTTTGCAGCAGTTTGCAAAGCTTGTGTCCTGAGGAGGGTGCTCAGTGAAGTCTGAGTGTTCATGCATCCATCCTGTTGCATATTGGGGTGGATGAGCAGCGATCCTGTGTTCCAGTTTTCAAGAAGCTGAATCCAGAATACCTCCATCTGCAGCAGCCTGGGTGTCTAGAGTACCGCCCAGCTGCCCTGACTGAGGGTCGAGGTACATGGCCCAGCCTCCAGCCTGCCTGGAGTTCCTGCCAGTTGCCACTGAGGAATCAGCATCCAGCTTCAGGAGCAGCCATCCAGCCTCCTCACACAGCCACAGCTTGGGGTTTCTTGCTGCATCAACGGCTGTAAGAGAGCAGCAGGAGCCACTCTGACAGAGCAGTAAACTAGAGGAAAGGTTCCCAGTGCTAGACTAGCCAATCGGGCAGCGCTTGGGGAACCAATCAGGCCGCAGGGCTCAGGAGCCAATTGGCAGAGCTGGTGCCTGATTCAAGCAAGTGGCTGGGCTTTAGTGCTGGGCCCAGCCACTACTTCTGTGAGAAAGCATTTGGAGGAGCAAGTGGGCACTGGGATGGGCAGCCGTGTGGAGGAGAGCGGAGGACTTGCCGCTGAAGTCTTGGGTGGGGAGCCACTGGAGAGAGCGTAAGGAGCAGTGGGGTTTTCTTGCTGCATCAGCGGCTGGAAGGGCGGCAGGAACCACTGGACAGAGCGGTAAAAGAGAGGAAAGGTTCCCAGTGCTAGAAGAGCCAATCAGCAGTGCTTAGGGAACCAGTCATACCATGGGCTCAGGAGCCAATTTGTTGAGCTGCATCTAATTCAAGCAAGTGGCTGAGCTTTAAAGGACTGGGCCCAGTCATTACTTTAGTGAGAGAGCATTTGGAGGAGCGAATGAGCACTGGGATGGGAAGTGATGTGGCAGTAGCGAGGACTGCTGCTGAAATCTCGGTGGGGGAGCTGCTGGAGAGAGTGGTGGCAGTGTTTCTTTTTCCTTCCTCCCACTCCACCCCAGCCCCGACTCTCTGTTAAATGGTCATGGTGGGAGGAGCCAGCTTCAGGGAGTAGAACTGGGTCAGGAGCTGAGCAGAGGAAGACGACACCCTCTAAAGGGTGGCACGTATAAAGGAGAGAACCAGGAAGGAGCTGATCACTACCCTGATTTCTTGGACTCGAGACTGAGTGCGGATGGTGAGTTTTCCTTTTTTGGGAACTACAGGCAGCAAAGGGCAGGATTATAGCATCAAGTATATGCTGGTATAGAACACTGTACATTGTGAAATCAAAGTTTTTCCAATCTAGAAAGTAATATTGTATGCAGATTGACTAGTCCAGTTGGGTAGGTTACACTGGCTTGCATTATTGAAACTCGAGTTGTTTTGGGCAGGAGAAACCGTGTAATGGGTAAGGTATTGTAGGTGGGACATAACTGCGTAAAAGAGGATAATAAAATTAGCTAGTACTGTATGGGACAAGACTAGCTGAATTAAAGTAATAGCTGGTAAAACTATAGTAGGACTGTGGGAACCTTCTGTTAATCATACTGTTTGAACATGGGCAGAATAGTGGGCTGTAATGGATGTGGAGCAGTGGTTTGGATGAATATCCTGTGGAAGCTTGGTAGGTGTCCAATCTGTCACACACACTAAGAAGGCTTGAGGAAGAAGTGCAGTGGCTTGGCAGAGAGTTAGACAGGATGGGAGGAGTTTGCTGGGGTAGGAGGACTGCCTGCAAGGGGTATATAAGGAGCCATGAGAATAAACCTTGGATCGAGGGAAAGGATGGTGAGGGGGCAGGACGGGAGCAGGCCAATATGGGACCTAGCACTGTGGGAAGGCCAAATTCAGGAGAGAAGAGCATGTCACCTCTGTGGGGGTAGGTAATAGGTTTGAAGCACTAGCAACTTTGGTGGAGGAGGTTGGGGGGAGGATCTCCAGGAGGGGCAGGAGGGAACAGGAAGGAAAGCACAAGAGGCATCAGGCAAACCGAAAGAGGGGATGGGGTAATGGGGAGATGGGGAGAAGGGAGGGAACTGTGCTGGTAGGGAGGATAGGAAGGAGGAGGGGGCCAGGGGTTGTGAGAGCTGTAGAGGTTAGCAAAGAAACAGTGAAGGTGAGGGGATAGGACAGGGGTGAGCAATAGGGTAGGGACATAGCTACAAATAGGGCAGACTCTAGGGTGAGGTACCTCGGTAAGAGGGTGGGTGCAGGGGCAAGGAAGAATGAGGTGGGGAATACTAGTGCTGAGTGATTTTATACTCAAAGGGATAAGATGGGTCAGTAAGGGAGAATGACATAGTCGTATATGGGTAGAGTCCATACCTAGGCTGACAGCGGCAGGGCGGGGCAGGGCAGTCTATTCTGAAGTGTGCAAGGAGCGGTAGGAAGAAGCCGATCTTGTGGTACATTTGGGTATGAATGACCTGGCAGGGAAATGGTGGAAGTTGTGAGGAGAGGTTCGAGGAACTGGGAAGGTTGTGTGAAGAGCTGGGGAATCGGAAGCCCAGTGCCATGGAAGTATGGCAAGGAAGGGGAGGCTCAGAAAGCTCAACACATGGCTGGGGAATGGTGTCGATCCAAGGGTACGGGGTAGTGGAGGGATGGGAGGACAGCTGGGACAATAACGACCTATACACAGGGACAGGCTACACTTGAGCGGAGGAAGGCAGTATTAAAGAAGGGACTGAGATGTACATAGCAACATAGGTCGGTTTAAACTAGGAGGCGGGCGTAACAAGTGGACTACTGGTAGGCAGGGATCCCAGAGTGGGGTGCCAGATGAGCTCACCCACAAAGTTAATAGGGAGGAGGTCGGGGTAGGGGCATGGGGAAGAGGAGGGGCAGCCAGGGAAGGGCAGGGAGGAGACTGGGTGGAGGGTGGTCACGCTAAATGCGAGGAGTCTAGGCAATAAATCAGTTGAGTTGCAGGTTCTCCTTGCAGTGTGGTGGTGGGGCTGAATTGTAGGCCATCACGGAAACATGGGCCACTCAGTACCAGGACTGGACATGATGATACCAGGTAAAGAATATTTAGGAAGGATCATAGGGCTAAAGGAAAGGGGATGTGACAATGTATGCGGGAAGGGATAAGGTGTATAAGGGAGAAGGAGGAGGAAGGCAGAACAGAGGCCCTATGGATGCAGTTCCACTACTGGAGGGTAGGACGCTAAGGATGGGGGTAGTACACAGACCACCGGCATAAGGAGCTGACTTGGATATAGAGCTAGCCAAACAAATCAGAAGGGTCTGTAGGAAGGGAACACTGTGGTGGTAGGGGACTTCAACCTACCTTGATGGACTGGACCACTCCGACCACCACGAGTGCAAGGGAGCAGGTACTATTAGGAGCATTTCAGGAGAACTTCCTCATACGGTCAGTATATAAACCGACTAGGTTAGAGAGGATGCTGGACCTGGTACTTTCAAATGGGGAGGCAGTAAGGGATCTGGGGTGGAGGACCCCTGGCTGGGAGTGACCACCACCAGTGTGGTTCACGCCAGTATGGGTAGGGAAACAGGGTATGGGAACCAGGGTGATTGAATTTAAAGGGGCAGACTTTAGAAGAAATGGGGAAATACTGGTAGGTATCTGGCGGGAATTCAGCCAGACATGGATGCTAGGCAGAATGGGAGTGTAATAAAAAAGGGCTGACAGAGGCCACTGGGACATGTACAAGGTCAAGGAGCAAGAAGGGGAAAGCAAAGAAGCCCAGTTTGTTGACTCATGAGGTTAGGGATGCAGTGAGGAACAAAAAAGGCATTCTGGAAATTCAAGGAGTTGGGGGGAGACAAGAATGAGTATGCAAAGAAATCCAGGTAGGTCACCAGGTTGGTCAGAGCAGACAGGGCTTCAAGAGAACTAAGACTGGCACAGGGTATTGAGGAAGGTGAAAAGACTTCTTCAGATACATTGAGAAAGAAGGAAGAACAAAGACCAGATTGAAAGGATTAAGAAGGAAGAAGGGTGGGTGGAAAAGGGTGGATCAGGCAGAGGCATTAAATGAATACTCCTGCTCTGTGTTCATGAGGGAGAAAGGGGCAGATACCTCCAAAGGAGGGTCTAGTGGGATGGGGGAAGGGTGACTGATGTAGGGACTACAGAGGACAGGGTTCTGGAAGGACTAAAGGCACTAATGACGGACAAAGCACAGGGACCGGACAGCATTCACCCTAGGGTACTCAGGGGAGCTAGCAGAGATCCTGCAGGACTGCTGGCTGACCTGTTCAATACCTCCCTGACACAGGATGTATACCACAGACTGGAGAATGGCCCATGTGGTGTCTATTCACAAAAGTGGCCCAAGGGATGAACCAGGCAACTACTGCAGAACCTGCAATCCCTCGAGTCCCTATTTGGACTGCTTGATCCAAATATTCAAAAGAAGCAGCTTTTCCTGAACTAGGGGACATGATGGAGCAAGAACCCACTATTTCCCAGAGACAAATCAACAAATGGCTCTCACTTACTGACTTTTCTCTAAATTAAATAATGACAATTTAAAAAATGCTTACTCCGCTTTCCTGAACTGAATTAAATACATCCTTATTGCCAAACATAATTTTGTTTAGCCAATAAATTGAATGTGTCTTACTGTAAAATAATTGAAAGATACAGTTAAATCAAAACGATTATAGCTTCTTTGCAATATTTGGTTGTAACATTAACATTTTACAGGTTAAAGAAAATGTCTTGTTTTAAAACTAGCTGTAGAATGAGGAAAATGTATTTGAGAGGTGAAAAGAACACTTCAAGAAAGCAACAGGCTAAACCAGTTTCTATAGCACATAAGTTATATTATTAGCATTTGTAATTTGCAAACATTATTATTATTATTGAGTGTGCCTTATAAACAGTTTGAAGATACATTTAAAACAAGAATGATTTGTAACTTTTTGTGATATTAACAGTTTACAGTTTTAAAAGAAAAAATATATCTGCATGTCTTGTTTGAAATTAACTATAAAATGAGGAGATTTTATTTGAGGAAGTGCTAGACAGAATGCTGTGAAACCACAATTTCCTCAGCAGCAAAAACAGAGCTTACAAAACAATGTTCTAATAAAGCAAGAATCTGAGATGGCATTCCACTTTAAAATAAGTATTTTGTTGCCACCTTGCATGATTAACAGACTTCTACAAGAAATGTGTCATGGTCACGGTCATACTTCTAAAAGAAGTGTGTGACGGGTATACTCTATCAGAAGTGAATCACAAGACACACTTCTACCAGAAGTGCAACACGAGCTACATCCAAAAACATATAAATTTAGACTCATTTAAGCTAAAGGAGCGCAGCAGAGAGAAGGAGCTGTGACAGCATGTCCTTCTGCCTAGGACTTCATTTGAGACATCAAGGTATGGCACTGTGTGTTTATAATTTGCTATTATCTCTGATTATGAGAGAGAGGATGATACTTGAATTTTATGTTTATTTTAGTTTTGCTTTTTTATATGATTATATCTAAAAGTAGAGAGACTTCCTCCAGTTAAAAGATAGATTGTTTACTTGCACTGCTGATTCGAATGATGTTAATTCTGTATACCAAGCAGTATAGCGCAGTGGTTTAAGGCTCTGAGCTGTAAATCTGGTAACATCCAGCAAACCAGACCTGGGTTTGAATCCCACAGCTCCACTTGCATACAGTGTGACCCTAAGCAAGCCACTTAACTTCCTGTGCTCCCAGGTCACACCTGTAAAAAAAAACTTTCAGCTTATTGGTTACTCCAGGTTAAACAACTAAAAAAGTAAAGAATTAAGACAATATGACATTTCCTGGTATTTTCTGTTAAATATTTTTACTTATAAAGTTGTTGAATCATAGTACAGGGTAAAGTTTACTTGTCACTATTGGTATATATATATTTGGGAGCAGGAAGTGAGTGATCACAGAGCCACCAAAGACCCACCATCCTAGAAGGGCAAGGGTAGCTCACCGGCCCCTTCTAGCTGCTGGAGGTCTGCCTCTGAGCAAGTAAGGGGTCTACTGAGAAATATAGGATCTTCTTGTCTCAGAACAGGACAATCAGGAGCTTAAAGGGCACAGAGGCAGAAAGTAAGTAGAGAGAAGGAAAAAAACAGAGGAAAGAGTAAGGATTCCAAACAACAGTTAAGGGCCAGAAATAAGACATGATGGGAGTGGTGCAGTACAGTGGCTGTAGAGCAGCAGTCTTTCGGGAGACATTCTTGAGGATGCGGTGTTGTCCCATCTGCAGGCACCTCTCTGGGCTGAGGGAGGAGGCTGCTCATCTCCAGGCTGAGTTGGCCAGGATTTGTGGGACCTCCTCTTCCATCCAGAGACCACCAGTGCCACTGCCCTTGCCTCAGAGGTTGTCAAGAAAGAGGACTGGTTGGACCACAGTGGGCTCAGGGAGGATGAAGGTGGTAGAACAGAGGTGCATTCCTCAGTTGTACCTCTCCACAATTCCACGCCATTCTGGCAAAGTGTGGTTCCTCTATGGAGGCACCCGCAGTGGAGACCAAGGAGGATGCTAGGAACCTCCACAAAGGAGACCCACAGGAGGGTGGCATGGGACCCACAGGAAGGAAACAACTCCTGGTGGGGGACTCCATTGTTAGGAGGAAGGGAGAGGGAGGTAAGGTGCCTGCCTGGTGCCATGGCTTGAGGACAGGAAGCGAATCCTCAGGATTGCCAGAGCAGCTGCACAGGGAGGAGCTGGATGTCATTGTCCACCTAGGGACAAATGACCTGGCTAAGAAAGGGATTAGAGCAGTGCAGGAAGAGTTTGTGGAATTGAGGAGGGCCTTGAAAAGTAGCATGCGGTAACCTTCTTGGGTGCTGCCCATCTATAGCGTAGGAGGCTAGGGCGTTCCGCACCATGGGATTCAATCAGTGGTTGAAAACTGGTGCAGAGCTCAGGATTTGGCTTCATTGGGGACTGGGGTCACCTGGAGCGATGCAAGCCTATATTGGCATGATGGGCCACATCTGTCTGGGAGGGAACTAGGATCGTGGTGATAGGTTTAAATGCTTCATTGGCAAGCATTTAAACTAGCCAAGGGAGAGCACTGGAAAGGAGCAGGGAAATCCTAGCCCCCAAAAAAAATCATGGTAGTAAGTGCGGTAAACACCAACATAGAGGTGTCGATAGGGAGAAGGGCAGGGGTAAATGGGGAACGTGACAAAGGCAAGAAGGACAGGGATGGGGCAAAAAGGAGTAAGACCATCAGGAAATGGAGGGTAATGAGTACCAATGCCCATAGTCTGGACAACAAGCTCCCTGAACTGGTGGACTTGATGGACGAGGGATGCCTGGATATCATAGCAGTCACAGAAACATGTTACACAGAGAACCATGACTAGGATGTTAACATACCAGGGTACATAACCTACAGGAGAGACAGGCAGGGAGAAGAGGGAGGAGTAGCTCTTGTAAAGAGGGGATAAAAGCAACTGAACAAAAGAGTAAACAGGGAGGAGAGAGGCACTGTGGGTCACCTTGAGACTGGAAAGGGCACCACAACCGCACAGGGTTAGTACAGACCCCATGTCGGGGAGGAATGGACAAGGATATGATAGAAGACATTCTTAGGATGGCAGAGAAAGTGGAGATACTGTTGATGGGAGACCTGAATATGCCAGATGTTAACTGAAGCACATTTGCTGCAGCCACATCCAAGAGCAGGGCCATTCTCGATGCTCTACAGGTGGCAGGCCTCAGACAGCTAGTTTCGAACTCACTCATGAGGAGCAATCATAGATCTCGTACTCTCAAATGGGGGCAGTGAGAGGATCTCAGATCTAGAAGTGGGTTGCCATCTGGGGAACAAGTGACCACCAAACAGTGCGGTTCACATTAAACTCAGCTACAGAGTCAAGCCATACAAAAGTGAGGGTACTGGACCTCAGGAGGGCTGACTGTGGCAAGATGGGAGAGTGCCTCAGAAAAGAACTAGCAAACAGGCTAGAAGGAGGTGTGGAGCAACAATGGGGACTCATCAAAACTGCCATCACTGAGGCAACAAGCCTTTGTGTGAAGCAAATAAACAAATCAAAACAAAGAAAAAGCCACTATGGTTCTCAAAGAGGTGACTGGGAAAGTCAGGAGAAAAAGATTGCATTCAGGAAGTATAAGGAAACACAGAAGGAGCAGGACAGAAGCTGTACCAGTTAAGGCAGAAGGAAGCAGGGAGGAAGTCAGAATAACAAAGGCCCAAACTGAGGAAAAGATAGCCAACTTGGTTAAGAAGGGGATAAAACCTTTTATAGGTACATCAGAGAGCATAGAAAGACAAGGGAGGTATAGTGAGGCTGAATAGAATGAATGGTGGGTGGGTGGGTAGAGGGGACAGTGAAAAGAAGGGATACTGAACGAATATTTCTGCTCAGTATTCACAAAAGAGGAGGAAGTGCCTAATCCAATTAACAGAAGCACTCTTGATGGGGTCGATCCCAGTCCTTTCACAGAAGAAAGGGTTCTGCAAGAACTCCTAAAACTGAAGGTGGACAAAGCAATGGGGACTGATGGAATTCACCCCAGAATTCTAAAGAATTAAGGGGAAACTAGTGAAACCATTGACTACTCTTAACAAATCATGGGAGGATGGTGTGGTACCGAGGACTGGAGGAAGGCGGATGTAAATCCCCTCACAAAAGTGGGACCAAGACAGAGGCAGAAAACTACAGACCTGTCAATTTGACCTCTGTGGTAGGGAAAGTGATGGAGTCACTTCTGAAGGAAAGAACTGTTGAGTACCTAGAGGTCAGTGGGCGCAGGGAGCCAAGGCAGCATGGGTTCTGCCGGAAGGTCATGTCAGACTAATCTAATACATTTCTTTGACTGGGTTACCAAAGTAGTAGACCAGGGAGGGGCTGTGGACATGGCTTACCTAGACTTTGCAAAGCATTTGACACAGTCCCACACAAAAATTAATAGTCAAATTAACCAGCCTAGGAGTGGGTCCCAGGGTGGTAGCCTGCAAAAACATTGGCTGGACAACAGAACACAGAAGATAATTGTAAATGGAGTCCACCTGAAGAAAGAGGGGTTACTAGTGGGGTACCAGATGTTCACTACTGGGTCCAGTCCTTTTAATGTCTTTATAAGTGACATTGCAGAGGGACTAAAGGAAAAGTATGCCTCTTTGCAGATGACACAAAGATCTGCAACAGGGTTGATACACAAGGATATGTGGAAAGGATGAGAAGGGACTTGGCAAGGTTGGAGGAATGGTCAGAAGTTTGGCAGCTAGGATTCAATGCAAAGAAGTGCAAATAATGCACCTGGGAAACAAGAACCCAGGGAAGATTACACAATGGGGAGTAGTAACAACAACAACAATGGAAAGGGACCTTGGGGTAATCATATCAGATGTCCTAAAGTTAGCAAGCAATGTGAGAAGGAAGTAGGGGGGCTGGGGTATACTGGGATGCATAGGGAGAGGCATCACCAGCAGAAAACAGGAAGTTGTTATCCTCTGTACAGACAGTTGGTGAGACCCCATCTGGAGTACTCGCCCAGTTCTGGAGACCCACTCCGCAAGGACATAGACAGGATAGAGGCAATCCAGAGGAGGGCAACTAAATGGTGCAGGGTCTGCAAGAGAAGCTGTATGAGGAGAGACTAAAGGAGCTTAATATGTATACCCTTGAGGAAAGGGGGGACATGATAGAAACTTTAAGTACCTCAGTGGAATCAACAAAGTCCAAGAGGGTAGCATCTTTCAGAAAAAGAGACATGCAAGAATAAGGGACACAATTTAAAGATGGAAGTGTTCAGGGCAATGAAGTAGTATTTTTTCACAGAGAGGATAGTGGATGCATGGAACAGCCTTCCTGAGGAGGTTGTGGGGTCTAAAACTGTGGGAGAATTCAAGAAAAGCATGGGACAGACATAAGGCAGTTCTTGTGGGGGTAGGAAGAAATAGGCTGTTGGTTAACTAGGATCTGCGGCCTCATCCTGGAGTAGGAAATGGGCAGACTAGGTGGGCCAAGTGGTCCTTATCTGCCATCAAAGTCTATGTTTCTGTGTTTCTATGTTTAAATTGTACCAGAGTATTAAAAAAAAACAACTATAAAAGGCTTAGGACAGGGTAATTTTAATCAGACAAATAGACTAGACCATGGATTGAGGTAGTGTGGTTTTAACTGAACATGCAGCCAAGTGCATGCTATCATGCACACCAGTTAGACTTCCCATTCAAGCAAAATTTCTGAATGGGGTGGCTGCTTCCAAAGGTCTTGGGAGGTCAAAGGCCATCCCATGTACACAGAGTAAACTTAAGAAAGCAAGCTGGGGTCAGGTTTGAACCCCAGCCAGCTCACTACAGACCGTGAGCCTGACTTCAATTGTGGGGAAGCTTCATGGAGACAATCCTAAAGGACAGGCTAGTAGCCTTCTGGGGAAAATGGTCTCCTGGATGGACATCAACACAGGTTTGTCTTGGCAGATCCTGCCAGAATAATCTAATTGAGTACTATGATTGGGTGATCAGGGGAGCTGGACAGGGGACATGTGCTGAATATCCTGTATATGGACTTCTGCAAAGCAATTGATTTCATGCTGCATGGAGACTTGGGGGGGTAAGCTGGAGTACATGGGGTGGGAACAAAGATGATCAAATGGATTGTCAACTAGCTTGATGGTAGGCATCAGAAGGGGTGGTGGTGGTGGGGGACTCTCTACACGGGAGGTGACAAGCGGGTGCCACAGGGATCAGTACTGGGACCAGTGCCCTTGGGATATTTATAGAGGATATCTCACACGGATACAAAGTAGGATCGATCTGTTCGCAGATGATAGAAGTTGTGGTGGATGATGCCGAAGGGTGGAAGGGGTTATAGGAGGACCTGGCAAAACTACAGAAGTGGTCGGAAACATGGCAGCTGGGATTCAGTGCCAAGAGTGCAAGGTACTGCACTTTGGAGCTAGGAACCAGGGGAGGAGCTATCAACTGGGGAGGGTGCAGCTCCCGAAAGCATCGAGGACAAAAAGGGTCTGGGGTGCTCATAACAGGCAGCATGAACAACCCAGCCCAGTGCAGGAAGGTGGCAGCTAAAGCCAACAGGATGCTAGGGTGTATAGTGAGAGGAATGTCCTCCAGAAATAGGGAGGTGATCCTCCTCTATACAGGTCTCTGGTAAGGCCACACCTGAAATACTGCATGTGGTACTGGCACCCATTCCTGAAGAAGAATATAAAATTATTGGAGGGTGCAACAGAGAGCAACAAAAATGATACAGGGATTGGAGGGAAGTCATACGAGGAGAAATTGGGTGAGTTGAACATGTACTTTCTGGAGAGAGGAGGGATAGAGGGATATGATTGAAAACTTTAAATACCTCAAGGGATAAACAAGATTAACACAGAAGGAATCTTCCAGATTAGAAGAGGGAGGATACAAGAGGGCATCAGCTAAGACTGGAGGATAGACCCGGAGTCAGTTGAAAACCAATTATAACTGTCTTACCACACATTATGACTGATTTTTCCAACTAGTTTGAAATTTGTGACTTCAACTAACTAAAGAAAATCCAACCAATTTTTAGCTTTCACCATCGTTGCATTTTATTATGTAGTATTTTGTAACTTTTTAACTTCATATCTCATGCCATTACACCACTAAGGGTAATTAACAGACAGTTAATCACTAGCCATGCCTCATTGCTTAATAAATCGTACTTTGGTTTACATCTGATTCTGTACACACATCACAACCTCAAGGGTATTAACAAGGTGCAGGTGGGGACCTTTTAAAATGTAGAAAAGTACTAGAACAAGGGGAACAATATAAAACTGGAGAGGGGTAGATTAAGAGGTAACGTGAGGAAGTTGTTCTACATAGAAAGTGTAGTTGGCGCTTGGAATAGTTTGCCACAGGAGGTTGTGGGGGCAAGAAAAGTGGACAGGTTTAGGCATGCCAGGGACAGGCACAGGGAATCTTGAGAGGAGGGAGTGATGAAGACATTGATCACATAGGGTCAGTGGCCACATACAATGTATAGGGCCTACAGGCAGACAAGATGGGCCTAGTGACTAGTGGTCCTAATCTGCCACAGTTTCTATGTAACTGCACTAGCCCTGCTCAATTTGCACTAGGGTTTGGGCTAGTAAAACTATATTAAGATCGACCCCCGCACTCACTGTGAGAGTCCACCCAGGATATGAACAGAGTGTGTGCAAAGGGAACATCTTGTTGCAGTTTTACTGCCCAGGTATATTTTCAGCAGCGTGGCACACAACATGACTGAACAGGGTGGACCAGGATGGGCCGATGGGAGACTGACATCAACAGAAAGAAAACAGCACTCGTGCCATGTACCTTAAGTACTTTTACTACAAGAAGGGTGTTCAAAATCAATTCACAATAACAACAGTTCTATTCTATTTCTACCACTGGCGTAAACCTGGGTCAGCAGTAAAGGAGTTCTTTTATTTCATTTCTATGGAATCTGACAAAATATGCCAATGGAGTCTGTCAGGGAGAGGACTAGGAGACTCAAGGTGGGATGCTCATGCACTGCCTTGACTAATAGTGGATGGGGTAGACTGAAGTTTTCATATTTTTGCCACAGCTACAGATGAGCTGCCTGACCTCCCTCTCATACACTACACAGTGCAGTATACACTTTGTTTTTCCTTCTTCTCTGCCTAAAAAAACCTGTAAAAATGCACTGCAGCACTTTCATAGTTTAGACATCAGCAAGGTTTACTCTTTTAGAAATTACACTGTGGGGCTAGTCCAGTCAGTAGATCAAAGTTTGTTTACTGCCACCTGTGAAACCAGGGTTACAGGCAGACTCTCTAAATCCAAAATACTGGATCAAGATGAGACCCAGAGCAATTCAGAGATGAAGAACTGAGTAATGGCTTGTCAAACAAAGTGGCATAATGCCAACAAAATCATGGTATTGACACAGTCACAGACAAATGCAGATGGGGAATCTCATGAAAGGGGAAAACATTGGCATCCATACATAATGAGAAAAGGTATAGCCCTAAACGTCGTCCCTGAACATTTGCTAAGGATTTCTTTAATGAAACTGGAGGCACCATTAACCAGGAACAGACAAAGGAAGTAAAGGAGTATTTTACTCCACTTCTTTGCATAATTTACTTCACTTTCCGATTTTAGTTTTCCCACCTTGTACATTTAAAATCTGGAACACATGCACAGAATTTTCAGTACCGTGTAAAAATTATCTGGACCCTGCCATGCTATTAACTGTACTGTGCTGCACATTTGTAATGATGACACAGTAACTGTATCCTAGAAACCCAAGGCTCTCTGCATAGCTTTCAATTATTATCAGCTACATCCTCAGACCAAAGTTTATTAATTAACTGATTGCAATCTACAGCACCCACCAATAGTGCAACTTTCAAAAGTGAAAATAATTGAGGTGGTATCCTTCAGAAATGAACAGAGCAAATATTTTCTGCTGGCGTGTCAGATGGGGAACCCCAGTAATGTGTCACAGGATATTCCAAAATTAGCTAAGACCTTGCATGGATGGTCTGACTGTATGGCCTTGAATTACCATGGTCCATTTCTATGTAGGCACTACAATATTTTTATTTATTTTGCCAAGAAATTATCAATACACTGTTACCATTACAAACTCATCAATCTGGGGCTTAATGAATGAAGCCCCTTGCTTTAACCCACAAGGAGAGGCACAGTGGTAACTACAACACCCACAACAAGGTAACAACTAGATTACACGCCTGTAAGACAAAGTGCTTGCAAATTCATTACTGTAGCCAGATTAACACCAACGTCAGTGCCACAGCTGGAATTCCCTGGATACATCCAAAATCACTCCATCACTAGCAGTGTCCCAATAGAATGCATCCAAAAACCCTTCTCCCCAATTCATTCTTAGGCCACTGTCCTTGACCCTCACCTACTTCGGTCAACTCCCATCCCTGTCTGGCAACAAGCCTGCCATTGGCAGCTCATCCGCCCACCACACCCCGCAGTACCATCCTGACTATCCCGATTCCAAATTGTTGAGTTGTACCTCAGTGCACTAAAAGTGCAGACATCTGTCCATGCGTGAACCACTCAGGTGTGCTCACTTCTCAGGCCAGGCACAGACCATGCTCCGCCACCCGTGTTCCAACATTCTCCATCACTTTGCGTTGACCATCAATTGATCCGTTGTCTGTTCTCCAGCTGTCCAGGTCAGGGACTTAACTATAGTAGTGGAGACACAGAAACCCCACACATTTGTGTAAACCCTACCCATCGTCCCAGTGAACACTCCGGCACTCCTCCCAACTTCGTCCATTTTCTACTACCCAACTCACTATCAGCCTCATGTGCAGCACTTGCAACCTCTTGCTCCTCCCTCTTCTGCATACTCTACTGGAGGAGGTTGTGATTGGCGCCGAGGAGCCAGTGACTCAGAGGCACTATTCAGTTGGTGCCTTGGTTGTTATTAGTTAAGGTTGTGAGGGAAAAAGTGGGTCTGAGGTGGTGAGGTGAGGTGCTGAAGGAAGGGGGAGGGACTGTCAGGGCAAGCCTGATACAAGCA
The DNA here is from genome assembly GCA_016271365.2 of Neoceratodus forsteri. Lineage (NCBI taxonomy): Eukaryota > Metazoa > Chordata > Ceratodontiformes > Ceratodontidae > Neoceratodus > Neoceratodus forsteri. The sequence goes on from CM028138.1 coordinate 408,728,687, forward strand.
CGGGCTCAGCATTATAGTCAGCATAAAAAAATGCAACTCCACTCAATTGTGACTGCAACTCAGGGCACCAGAAGCTAATTCGACTGTCATGAATTGTGGCTCACGATTCTGACAGCCAACGGTGGCTCTGGGGTCTAAGGGGGAAATTCAGGAGGGAAATCAGAGATGATTTATTTCATGAAATGGGTGGTGGATAGGTGGAATACTCTGCTGGAGGAGGTGTTGTCCGGTGAGTAGCTTTAAGAGGGGTAGGGCAGGGTAAGGGGGTTAAGATGAGGGAGGGTGGGGTGGGAACCTGCAAGATAAGGGGCTAGCTGTATAATTGAGCATACTGACAGAGACTGCAAGGCCTGCTTCTGCTGGCATGTTCGTATGTTCATAAGAGGCAAGAAATCAGAAGAGATCCAGACCAGAAATAAACGTGACAGATATACAGTAGATAGGAAGGGCAGGAGAAGAACAATAAAAGGCGAGGACAATGAATAAAAGGAAATCTGATGAGACGGGAGGGTGGACTTCCTAAGGAGAGAGAGAACAGCCTGGGCCACCATCCAACTCTATCCAACAGTGGAACCTAACTAAGGAACCTAAGAAAGCACCAACCCTGACTAATATTATGACCACTGGCACAGAGGAGAGGAAAAACCTTGAGGAGGAAACCTCTGGGATCCAAGGCCTATGTCGCCTTCCCTCCAGGCTGAAGGATATTTTGATTAGGGACGGCTGTGCTACAGCAATTTAAAGTAGAGATCAAGGAAGGAGGAAAGTCCAATTTTAGAAGAAGCTCTTGCTCTGTCCTTCTAATTGGACAGCCGTTGAGGGATGCAAGTGATGTCTCTACGACTCAGGTGCTCAAAAGCAAGAGGGGAAGTACGATGATGGAAAGAAGCCCTTGAAGGTCTGAATGGGTAAGACGAGATATGAAATGAATGATGTACAATGATGGAGAGAAGCCTGCCAGCCCCAAGCAAGAGGCAATAGACATGAAGGCATATCTCTGAGTGGACAACAGGTCGAGTCAAGGTAGCATGGACCCGAGAGGGTTATGCTCGATAGTCGATGTGAAGGAGTAGATCCACATAGAGGTCAGATGAGCGAGGGATACCAAGATGAGGTCATGGGAAGACTAATGGTGATAATAACTGCAGGAGTGCAGCAGTTTGATGAGGTAGCATAGGACCCAATGAGAGGTATGCTCGATTAATTGATGTGACTGAGTAGACCCTGAGGTCAGACTGAGTGAAGGAGAACCAGACTCAGACATCTGGATGCCAGACAGATTAGGAGGATACAAATAAGGAAGGTGATGGCAGGATAGGAAAACCCCAAAGGAAGTAGAGAACACAGAAGGAGTGGAATGAAGGATGGCAACACCCAGACACAGCCAAGACAATGGAGGAACCGAACCGCATGAACAGCAGGAAACCAGAGACCAGTAGGTTGACAGATGAGAGATCAGTGTGGTGACCAGACATTGGGAGGGGTAGCTGGGAAAGCAGCCCAAGCATATGATGTATGAATATTCATGCCATTGAGGCAAAAGCCTCCTGCGCATGAGTATCCACCCGCAGTCTAATGGACTGAAGTACTGCACACTGAGCAGACTATATAGACCGAATGGCCTGTATCTGCTGGCAATTTCTATATATTCATATGCTTATCATGTGAACTGCTAGTGTCAGAGAGCCTTCAATAGGAAGGGGTGAAGTGTTTTACTAAATTATGAGTAGGCCTGCCAGCCCCAAGCAAAGGGCAATAGACATGAAGGCATATCTCTGAGTGGACAACAGGTCAGTCAAGGTAGCATGGACCCGAGAGGGTTATGCTCAGTAGTCGATGTGAAGGAGTAGATCCACATAGAGGTCAGATGAGCGAGGGATACCAAGATGAGGTCATGGGAAGACTAATGGTGATAATAACTGCTAGTGTCAGAGGAGGCCTTCCAATAGGAAGGGTGAAGTGTTTTACTAAATTATGAGTAGCCTTGTCCGCCAGAGCAGGAACTTCCCACTTGTGAGCTTCTTTTCCCAAAAAGGGAAATTCTGGGTTTTGGTTTGGGAAGATTTTTTCTCTGAGCCACACCTGCCCATTCCTGCTCAATAATTTGGTTACAGTGAATAAAACCTGGGAAACACATATGGAGCAGAGGAGGATGCAGACAGGATTGGATTGACATCCACTGTCTCCACAGACTGCTTCTCCTTCAGCTGTATGGATCTACATGCCTCAGCTATCAAAAAGAAAAGACTTATTCACTGACCTATGCAGCCAGTATAGTGTTATGCTTGTGCCACTGTGTTAGTTTGGTTTTGGCCATTCGCACTCTCTATTCCAGAGGAATTACCACCCTGTAGGGAATCGGTGGCAAGGAACTCTCGGAGAGGTTTCACCCCTAGAGGTGCCACGGGACGGTTCCCGTGGCTAAAGGTACTTTAGGAATCTCCTCAGGAGAGAGTGCTGCCACTGGAGGAGGAGGGGAGGATGGTGGGGCAAAGAAAAAATGCTTCATAGTGAGGCTTAGAGGAACCTTTTATATAGCTCAGGAAGTGGGAGTGGCTGGCTGCTTGGCCACTGAACTCCAGGCATAGCCTACATTTCACTGACCTATGCCGTCAGTGTAGTGTTATGCTTGTGCAACTGTGTTAGTTTGGTTTTGGCTGTTCGCACTCTCTATTCCAGAGGAATTACCACCCCTGTAGGCACGAAGGCAAGGAACTCGAGAGGGTTCACACCTAGAGGTGCCATGGGACAGTTTCTGTGGCTAAAGGTACCTTAGAATCCTCTCAAAAAATGTAGCATCATCCCAAAAAGGAGGCAACACAAAGAATAATGCAAGCAGTAACAGTGACGTAGAAGCAGTAACTGTAACGTAGTAGTAGAGGAGCATAGGCAGTTTGATAATGCAATGATATGCTCAGTTGTCAGTAATGTATCCCAGGTTTGCTTAGCATGATACTGATGGCTTGCTTGAGAGAAGGGATCCCTAAGGAGAGAGGAACAGCAGGACATCCTCCACTTCCATCCAACAACGAAACCTACCTAAAGAAACTAGGAAAACAACTATGCTAACTAAGTGTTATGACCTGAGGCAACAGAGGAGAGAAAAACCCTATGAGGAGGAAATCTCTGGGATCCAAGGCCTAGGTCACCTTCCTCAGGCTTGGTAAAATTTATTTAGTGACGGCTCTGCAGCTGCAATTTGGAAAACCCAATTAAAGAGAGGTGGAAAATATTCCAATTTGGAGGAGGCTCTCACCAAACCCTCTAGAGGGAACATCGTGGAAGGTTGTGAGAAAACTCTACAACAATACATGCATCCAAGGCGCAGGAGGAGAGCAACAACTGCTGAGGCACTCACCTAGCCTACCCACCTAAATCAAACCAGGTGAACCAGAGGCAGTTGTAGGAGAATGGGTGAAGGTGTCTTGCTAGAGGAAACCACTAAAGTCAATGGCCAACCATTATAGTGGAACACTAGAGCCAAAGGAGACTGCCGTAACCACCCCTCACCACTAGTCTTAAATTCTACACCAGGAGCTGCTGTCGTGGTAGCAGGCAGCTAAAGCTAAGCCTGGGGTGAGGACATTCCCAGCTATGGGCCAGGTGAGAAGGATCCCACCCCAAGCTGGACATGCTCTCATGATGTGGACTAAATGCAGAGCGAGACTGCTGCAGGAACCCTGCGCCAGATTAGAATGGCTGGCATGTCCCAGAAATTGATTGAGAGCTGAAGCTGGTGAGCTAAATAAGCATGGCGTGCTGAGATCTTAATGAGCATGGAGTGCTGAGACCTTGCAAGATGGAATGCAGATCGAGTGCAGCAGAATCCCAGGCCGAGGCAAGGAATGGCAGTATGCATGAAGTAATAGATTGTGTAAGCAAGGAGTAACAGCTCGTAAGCAAGTGTAGACCTGCACATAGGTCAGTAAGCAGTAGTGTGATAGGTAAACCAGCATATCAAACGTGTATAGCAATTAAACAATTGAATTGGAGCAAGCCAGCCAAACAGTACAAAGCCAAATCAAGGTGACAGACTCTGAGGATTTTCAGCGAAGACAGATTTTTAATATCAAGCTATATTAACAGCCTCAGCAGGAGCTAGTTGGCTGACCTCAGAGTTAGAAGTGCAATAAAACAGGGAGACAATGCATGAAAGCAGGTGTAGCCAGGCAGTGCAGGAAGCTGTACGTGAAATGAGAAGCACAGGTAGGGTCAGAGTAAACTGTGTCAGGTGAAAAGAATTGAGTATGCAACATGAAGCAGCTATGGCTGAGCTGAAACACACAGGTAATGAATGCAGTTGCATTGCAGTAGTTTGAGCTGGTGAGCACAGTGTTAAAACACAGGAACTGGGTACAATAGTAATTAAAGTAACAGTCAGCAGCAGTGGCTGCAGTTGTAGGTAACGAAAGCAGTAGCATGAGCTATGCGTAGCAGAATGCTAGGAGTTGCTGTGCAAGTAATTTGAGTTGTGAGTAAGTAAAAGCAAGCAGCATGAGCCCCGAGTAACAGTATGCTAGGAGCTGAGAAACAAAGCCCCCAAAAAAAGGAAGGAAGACACACACAGCTGAAGGCAAAATATAAACCAGAAGAAAAATAAGCACAGAAGCCCAACAAAGACAAGCAGGAGCGGGGGTAGCCCCAGCCAGCCAGGGAGGCCTAACCAGCCCAGAGGACAAACTGGCAGAGTCTTCGCTGCAAAGAAAACATGCTTCACAGTGAGGCTTAGAAGAACTACTTACATAGCTCAGGAAGTGAGAGTGGCTGGCTGTTGGCCACTGAACTCCAGGCATAGCCATTTGTCAAACAAGGGAATCGGAATCCTTGACTTTGGCTCTGTCCACTCCTTCTTCTTCTTCCTTCTCCTCAGAGGGACATCTTCCTCATCAGAGAGCAATATTTTAGGTCAGGAGCTTTCCCTAGATCCCTGAAATCCTCATCCTGACCTTCTAAGAAGTCAGGGTCAGGGTCTGCCTGCACATCTGATTCCGCAGCCTTCCTTGCTGTGAAGCACCTGCACATGCCTGGATGGGCCTCCAACCTGAGGGGCCTGGTTTGGGGTCGGTGTATCTGCTGGGATGTCCTGCAGAACATTGGGCCCAAAAGCTCACCCAGGAGCAACAAAGTTTTTTCCTAATTCTGCTTTGCCACTGCCAATAGAAGAACCAGGTGCCTCCATCCCAGTCGAGGGACCGCTGGGGGAGCTGTGAGAGAAATATTGTGCTGAGAAACATAATGAGGGCAATAGGAACCCAATGAGTGAGGGCCTCATCACCCTTTGCAGATTTTACATCGCTTCATAATTAATGGTCTCCTATAAGGCATGGTGCCAGTAATAGAAAGTTTTCACAGAAAACCCCAGATAAAAGTATAAAACAATAAGGAATTAGCCTTTTAACATTGCTGGGATTCAAAACTCTCACAGAACTGAATACAGTACTTAGTGTGCAAAAAAATGCAAACGAAGCATGCACGGGCCACTAGCTGGCACGCTGCAGTACATTAGTGTGGTTGGGTATACTTCACTTAGTGTGCACAAGAGCAATAGTTCAATACAAATATTAGGGATAGTGTTGTAAACTCTCCTTATATGCAAAAGCACACACACCATGGACTTGCACCTAAAACAGAGGTGGGAAACGGCCTGAAGGAGGAGTGCGCACTCTAGCCCTAATGCAGGCCATGGAAATGGAAAATACCAGACTGTGGGGAAAATCACCAAATTTTCACCAAACACAATTTAGCTACAATGATACAAAAACAAACAGAAACCAGTTGGGGGGAATGATGCAAGAGCCGAAGGACTATCCAGAGACCAGACACTCCAGAACAATAAAATCGTACCTACCTGTGGCACCTTTGTTTCTTTTTTTTTTCTTCATTATTATCAAATGGAGACCATTAAGCACCCTAACAAGGCAGAAGTGACTGCCAGTCCACAGAGGGATGGAAACGGCAGGTTATTCCATTTGAAAGCTGCAACTTAACAGGCATGATTTTAATTTAGGGTGCTCCTGAAACACGCAGCCCCAATCTGCTATGCAGAATTGCAGCCCCAAAGAAGTTTTGAAATCTTAAATCTGGAAAATCTTCAGAGAAGATAAAAAGTATCTGTCCCCTTCAAGCTGAACTAGGGAGTTGCTGCTCCTTGAATTCTCATATGCCCAACATTCTAAAGTTTGGGCTGTGCCATTCCCTGGTAGAGTGTACTATACTTAGTTGTTATGATTATCCATTGACAATGTGGAGCACTACAGAAATGACCGAAGTCTGAGTGCCATTATGGGCACGCTGACACTGGAACATCATGTGGCAGCTGTGGTCTGATGTGGGTTATTCTATCTTCTTATAAACATTGCCCTGCTGAAGCCCTATCTTCAGTATGGTGACCTGGTGACTGTAGTTCATGCCTTTATGACTTCCTTTGACTACTGTAACTCTGTCTCTGGCTTTAGGGAGGTTTGGTGTGGTGTCTCCAGCTGATGCAGAATACTATGGTGCATTTGATATCTGTTATAAGCAGTTTTGGTCATATTATAGTGGTGCCGTGGGATCTGCACTGGCTACCAGTAAGGTGGTGCACCTCCCTCAAAATTTCTTTGATGACATTCAAGGCCCTGCACAGGTTAGGTCCTGACTACAATAAAGACCTCCTGCACCCATACACTCTGGATTGGTCTCTCCACAGGAAGAATCTGTTAGAAGTTCCACACATTCATTTGAAATCTTTGGGGATATGGCATTTTCTGTAGTGCCCTGCACTTCTGGAATTCCTTGCCTTCAGTTATGTCAGATCACTACAGTGGTTATTTTTAAAAGACCCTTAAAACAATCTGTTCTCTGGCATTTGAAGGTACCTTTTAATTTGTCTGGCTACTGGAGGATACTGTTTTTGTATACTGTGGTTTTGAACTTATGCTGTATGTGTTGAATTGGGCCCTTGTCCTGCACTTTGAGTCGTGGGATAAGGCACTTTAGCAAAACAAAAGATGATGATGACCTGCCTATCTCCTTTATGTTGCTCTTCAGCAACCCCGCCATGCTTCAGTGGCTGCTCCTATCGGAAACGGATAAGTATTGACATTGTTCCATGCCATCCAGATGCATTTTGCAGTACAGCAGCAAAGAGGCTGGGTCTTGTGAGCTGGGGCTCCACCCACGTCACGAAAGGTGACCACCCCTAGTAGTCTGAGGCTAAGTAATACCCAGAAGTCACCAGAGGTGTATGGCCAAGCTATTGGACATATGAAACATTCTGACATGTGGGGACCTGCTTGATTCTTCTTTGATTTCCTTAACTGCAGTATGACATTGTCCTACAACATGGTTGCGTAAGCTAGTTGTATATTGTTACCTGTTGCCTTACCACTAATGGGTGCCAACTCAGAAATTTGAAATGTACTAAAATGCACATGTGAAGACTGCATTAAAAAGGTCTCACTCATAAACTACACACCCTGACCAACCTCCTGGTGGGAGGTCAGAAGAGTCATTCTCCTCTCTCCTTCACTAACATTTCCTCTATCCTCACTAACTCTTATGCTTTCACTCACTCACTCACTCACTCAAATGCTCTCCATCCCTCTTTCTCCAAGTTGAAAATAAATTCCAGTCTTTGCCAGCAAGACCCCCAGATTCCTGAACTCCTGAGGCTTATGTGATTGATACGTATTCTTACATTGTCAAACGTATACATTAATATGCAGACATACTGTAGTCCCACACCATCACATTCCTACAGTCTTACAACACCCACATTAGTGTAGTGTCTGCTTGCACAGCCTGACCTTGCAGACTTTAGACCTACCGTAGAACCCATGATAACACAATGCATTCCCAGAAGGCCTGCCACAACAAAGTCATTCCACTTGCAGAGTAGTAATCAAACAGCTGGAAAACATACATTCCACCTGCAGAACAAAGATAGGTTAACTTAGTGCCTCTTCTCACAGACATGCCATAATTAAGAAGAAGAATCAGTATTTATAAGCTTTTCATACACAGTATCCCAAAGTGCTTTACAAGCAATGCTAGACTGCTAGTGAAGTGACTGAATGTGTGGTGGCGCTATATCATACATCATCACCCACACACAGCCTGGATGATTGCATGAACCGGTTTATGGAAGGGAATGTTGGCCAGGACACGGAATGTTTCCTGCTCTTTACAAAGAGTACCCTGGGTTCTTTTACTTCCACCTGGACAGCACCAGGATGGGCAGAAGGGACCTCGGTTTAACGTCTCATCTGAAGGATGGCACACCCCGAGTACAGCACCCCCAATACTGCACTCGGATGCCAGCGATTTTTAGGTGCAAGTCCATCCTGGTGTGGATGAGAACCGACAACCTTCTGGTCCAGAGGCGGATGTGCTACCAACTGAGCCACGCTGACACCTAACACAGGATGGGTCTGAAAACCACAACCAGCCCCCACCCCACACAAGTACTGTGCTAAAAGCTCTCCTGGGGTTGTACAGTGCAGGACTGAGCAGAATTCACACCTCAACAATGTAAATGGAGGTTATTCACCTGTAATCACAGTTGTGGTACTAGTATTCAATTCACATCCACACTTAGCTGTCGCTTATTGAGCATGCTCAGTCACCAGAACAGTCTTCAAGCATGCCTCCTCCTACTACCCAATTATGTGACCCTCTGTTTCCACCCCTATTACACTCAGATCTGCATGTTGGAGCAGGAATAAGTAAGTCTTACCAGGGAAGGCTGTGTGGGTTGTGTGGCTGTGAACGTGATATTAGTAGTAGAACTATGGTTATAGGTGAGAAATCACTATTTTTGACTACAGTAACTAAATTCAGCTCTCTATCCATTTTATGCTGACTCCTGGTAGGCCTAAGGAGGAGGAGGGAAGGAGGCAAGGCACACACTCAAGGTAGGTGGAAAGGGACTAGAAGGCCAAGGATCCAAAATGCAACATCTCAACAAGAGAACGTTGATACTGTAGTGGATTTGAAAGTAAGCACACATGACCAGATAGCAGCCACCAAATTTCAGTAATGGTGAAGTACCTGACAGGAGCAACAGAGACAACAGTGTGTCTGGTGGAGTGAGCCTTCAGGCTTCAGCCCTTGGTTGGCTCCTGTCCAGCCAACAGATAGCACAATCCATGCAGGAGGTTATCTTTTGGCTAATTGTCTGTTTGGCTGCTTGTCTGCCTAAGGCAGATTCAGCATATGTGACAAAGAGCTGGTGACCTTGCAGAGCCTTGCAAATGTCTAACGTGTGGAGTGTTCACTTTGCTTCAGAAGTGTGTGATTTCAGAAGGAAGATTGGGAAAATTAACGCCTAGTTAATGTGAAATTCCAAGACCATCTTAGGTAGGAATTTCACATGGAGCATAGGATAACCTTGTCCTTACAAGTAAAAACAGATATGAAGACTACTCAGAAAGTACATGGCGCTCACTGATATCTAGCCGAGGTAATAGCAAACATTAACGCAGTTCTCATGACAGACGTGACAAGCCACACATGTCCATAGGCTTGAAAGGTTTACCCACTAGCCTTGACAGCACTAATGGTAAATCCCATGGTGAGGAGGTTCTCGACTGGTGGGGACAAATAGCCTTGCGCATTAAAGAAACATCCAGCCTCTCTATCTAGTACCATCATAAGCATCCTTGACTTATCCCAATATGCCAAAATGGCAGCCAGGTGCATCTTCAGGAAAATTACTCCTTAACCCTGATGGAAGCCAGCCCGGTGGTGATGAGGGATGAGCGCTGGATGCCACACCACGTCTACGCCGGTGACCGGGTTCAGGAATGGTTTCGGGGCAATTGAGGACTGGAGCAGGGAGAGGAAGGATTGCGCATCCCATGACTGCTCTCCTTCCTCTGGGGTGGGTACGGGTATGTGGCATGCTGCAGTGGTGCCTAGTGGAAGCTAGGTGCACTGTCAGTGGCATGGATTCTGAGGGGAGGGAGCACGGCGGATGTCTGCATGTAGGTGCATCAGGCGTCATTGCCGTCCAACTCCTCAGGGGCAAGTAATGGCAGAAAATTGTGGGGCAAGCGTGGCAGCTCATGGCGGGCCTCAAGCCCCCAGACACAGAGAGCATGGCCACCTGGTTCCTGGTCATGGGCCCCCTAATTTCCTTCGGGGCCTGTGTGAGTCAAGGCGCATGTGCCAGACCTGGTCTGGGTGCTCAGGTGCTATCGGCCAGTAGTCGTTGTGGCCCTCCATGAATGAATGAGTAAAAGTGATAAATGATAAAAAAAAAAAAATAACCTCGACTGAGACAGGGTCCAGAGGTAATTTATGTCAAAAGCGCTGACTGAGGGGCACTTAAGGTGTGGGAGAGGCAAGCTTATGGACAGCCAACCACTTTAAATACTGCTCAGACAAACAACCTAGAGGCAGTATAGCCTGGAGATTAGAATAATGAGCTGTGAATGAGTTGGTATATCCAGAAGACCTGGGTTTGATTCCAGCAACCTTTACCTGCATACTATGCGACTCTGAGCAAGTCACTTAATCTTCCCAGTGCTCCAGGGTCACCCCTGAAAACAGGCACTTGTGCTTAGCGGGCCTTACGTGGTTATCAAAGAATAATAATACTAATTATAATAATAATAATCGATTAAAAAAAAGCTTGCACTCAGAGAAAACCACAAGGCCAGATATATTCACTCACTCAGTGCTTAATCCAGCATCATATTGTTGATATAAGTCACCAGCATTTTTAATTCTACCAACATGAAGAGTGCAAATTACAAAATAAAGTTCCCAAAAACAAGTGGCTACTTACCACAGTGCTTTGCTGTACATCAAGAGCTTTATCAGGGGGCTCTGAAGACTGTTCCATTGACTTAGATGCTCATTGTAAAACTGCCTACAGAAAAGCGTGGATAGTGAACGGAATCTAGGCAGTCAGAAAGCAAGGTTCCATAGCAGTATTAAAGGAGAACTGCACTGAAGCTGCAAGTCATTTTCTCTCAACAGGAGCAAATTTTAAGTACTGGTTCAAATTTTATTTATTGAATTTTGTTGATCGGTAAACCCACTGGGCCTACAGGAGTCCCTTTTTCAGGATGACCTAGAATTAATTACAAAGCTGCTTCCCACAATTTTTACAAAACTGAAGAGAAACACTGGTTGGACATTATAGTACAGTGGACAAGTTAAATACAGAGAATTATTGCAGATAATACACATACATAATCCATTTATAAGTTACAACATTTCACAAGAAATTCTGTTATTGTTCCAACTATACATGCCTTTTAGTGACCTCAGTGGATGTTTCTGCTTTACAGTCTGGTGGTAAGTGCCATTTTAGAACTGTAATGATGTAGCTTATGTCCCTCTCAGCCAGACAGTTCTATAGCAGAACGTGAATTCATTGTGCCAGCAATAGGAGAGTTGAACAGGGACATAAACTGTATCATACAGTTCTGAAATGTTTCTTACTAGAGCTTACAAGATCATATGGACCATTAGGAAGAACATAGTCTCAAGAGATGCTAGGGTCCTTCTTCCACTGTACAGAGCTTATGTAAGGTCACATGTCAATTACTGTTCTCAATTCTGGTCCCCCATTAAAAAAAAAACAAAACTGACATATCACATCTTAATAAAATACAGAAAATTTACTAAACAAATCAAAGGGCTTAACAATAAGAATACCACACCAGACTAAAACATTAAATCTAATGTCCCTGGAAGTGAGACAACGAAGGGAGATTTGTTGCTCCCTATGGGATGTGGTCAATGACCCGCACCTTTAGTGGAAATGGGATTCACCTATAAACAATACACAGTGGAAACTAGGGGGCGCCACTGCAGTTACATATGTTCAAGTTCAACACAAATAACAGTGTCTTATTTTCACAGAGGTAATAGGAGCATGGAATAAATTGCCACTGGACATAATCATTAGTGAAAATAAAACCACATTCAAGAACAGATTGGATAACTGGATTCTCAACAGGAAAAAACAATTTTGTTAGGGGAACTGGGATGGAAACTATAATGGGCAATCTGCCTCAGTTCCTGACAAACCGCAGTATGAACCACAGTATGAGTAGCATGTAAATCTAAAACACCCACTAGGATAACTAAAAAGCCTGAATATATAGAGCAATAACAGAATTTGAATTATTATTTAAGAAACAGCTTCTAATAGGAAAAATGGCTTACATGTATAACCTATATGTATATGCACATATGTATTGGCTGATATTTAGATTTTCATCTATCTGTCCTTGATCACACGCATGGCTGAGAGAAATGTAAGTAAGTAAGTAATGATTTATTTGTTAGGTGCCCAATCCCAGGGGCTCTGGGTGCCATATAGAACAGTAACAGTATTATAAAAGAATCAACTTATATAAGTAATCAGCTGCATACCTCTCAACTGTCCCTGATTTTCAGGGAAGTCCCTGATTTTGACTCAAAATGTTACTTTGTCCCTCCTAAAATTTGTGGTTCCATGGCTAAACAGAGGGATTGTAAGCACAAAATAACATTAAGCATTAGAGTTACAAACTCTTTCTTCTTTTGAAAATGCATTTTGCACTAAGTCCCTTATTCTACCAGCTTCCTTAGTGGATATCACTAATTCTGAAGATGTGTCACTGATTTTGGTCCTTTGTCCCCGATTTATTTAAGCCTTGTCCCTGATTTATGAGGCAGGAGGTTGAGAGGTATGATCAGCTGCAAATAGCATTGTTAAAGATTTCATATAGTTAAAGGCATTTGCTGGAAAAGCTAGGCTGAACAGGTGAGTCTTTAGACCCTCCTGAGCGCCTCCAGTGTACGGGCCTCCTCAAGGATCTTGCATCGAGTTCCAGAGGACCAGGCCGACACCCCAAATGAACGATCACCTGATTTTCAGCCCGGTCTCTGAACTACCAGGAGGCCCTGGGTGGAGGAATGAAGGAAGTGAGCCGGGATGGCAGAAGTAAGGAGGTCTGACAGGTAGCTGGGGTCAGACCTGTATAGGGCCTTATAGGTGAACAAGCCCACCTTTAAGAGAACCCGCCACCTGACCGGCAGCTAGTGCAGACCTTGCAGGACTGAGGTCACATGACAGGACCTAGATAACCCTGTCAGCAGCCTGGCCGCCATGTGACTGCACTAGCTGCAGCTGGCAGAGGTTCCCTCCACTGAACCTGAGGTAGAGAGCATTACAGTAGTCGAGTCTGGATGTTACACAGGCATGCACCAGTGACAGCAGGTCTTTGGGTGGAATTAGGGGTTTAATCTGGGTGATATTCCTCAAGTGGTAAAAAACACTTTTAATGACAGCTGACACCTGAGCTTCAAATGTCAGCTTGTCGAGAGGACAATGCCCAGATTTCCTCACCCTAGAGGATGCCATTAATGGGATCGACCCAGGACCAATCCTGTTGTCATCGAGAGGCATCCCATCACGCCCGTGACCTGGCTCAGTAACCAATAATTGCCTTTATCTGGGCTAAGTCTCAGCCAGTTACAGTTCATCCAATCCTGGATCTTGGCAAGGCGCTTGTTCAGCACTTTGATTGCTCCATTTGTCCCTGATGCAAAGGACATGTGCAGCTGAGTATCATCTGCGTAACAGTGAAAATCCAAACTGTACTGTCTAATGATCCTCCCCAGGGTAGCATGTATACCGCAAACAATATCAGTGATAGAATCGAGCCTTGAGGAACTCCACAGGTCACTGGCATCAGCATAGCAGCACGGTGGCAGTTTCCCTCTCTGACAAACATGGTAGTTACAGAACAATAAAGGTGTGCGTCACTAAGGATGTTACAGGATCACGAAATAAAGAGATATTACAGTAGAGAAGTACACTGTACTGAAATACGTGCAAATTTACTCACAATGATAACTATGGATACTGGTGCATTGAAGTTTTTATGATACCATCCCCAGTCCCTACTAAACCTGGATGTGGCAGGTCCCTCCAATGTGAACCCGATTGTCACCATTTGATGCCTCTGTCTGAGCTAATGTGACTATTCTGCTCCCAAACAGGGACTAGCAACATTACTTATTTCAGGGTTCTCATACCCTGAACATTTTTACACAGAATGCATCTGCACTCCGTCACAGGAGGGACCTCCCCTCTCCCTGAGCAGCGATGTCATAGATTTCCTCAGGCAGAAGATGCAGTTAGAACATTGACAGTTAACTGGGCAACTTTTGAAAATGACATGAGGCAAATGGTTCCATCATTTGCATATAGTTCCATTTCTCTCGGGCAGTGTTGTCTTAAAGGAACACTGCAGAAGTTAAGAATATTAGTGGATTCCTGGGTTAAGAACCTATTTTGGAAATAGACTCCATGAACTGCTGTGCCAAACCTGGCATCACTTCAGGACTGAGTGTCCAGTCAGTAGTGCTTTGTGAAAGTGTGTACTGTTCTCCATGTAGCTGCTTTGCAGATTTCCAGTAATGGATAACCTGGCAGCTGCTATTGTAGCAGCTGTGCTCATGGAGGGCCCTGAGGCCTACTGGGGCCTCCTTTCCCATTTTGAATAACATAATTGGATACATTGTGCTATCCAGCATGAGATAGTCCTTTTAGGTGCTGATTTCCTTCCCACATCCCCAAGTTAGGAACAGCTGCTGTCTGTCCTGCCTGTGGTCCTTGTGTGAGTAATGTAGTAGCTCAAAGCTCTCTTGACATCCAGGCTGTGCAGTCTGCGTTCACCTGAACTGGAATGCTCAGTAAAAGACTGGCAAAGTAATGGACTGATTCAGATGGAGGTCAGAAACTACCTTTGGAAGAACTTCCTGTTAATCCTAAGCACCGCCTTATTCCTATGGAAAGAGATATAATTCTGCTCTATACACAGGGCCTGCAGCTCACTAATCCTTCTGGCGGGTGATGGCCACCAGGAAAACTGTTTTCCAAGGTCACATATTTTAGGTGTGCTGCAGACCCTCCAGCATTTCACAGAGCAAAATAGGTACACTTCTGTGTTGCAGTGAGTGCCCCCTCTGGTTTGCCAATGGTTAACTAAGTTAAGTATTCAAATTACCCTTGCTTCACAAAGTCAATCATTCACCATACAGGAAATTCTAACATTTATTTTTAGATTTTTATTAAGGATTTGTGCACTCCAGGATAGCCTCCTTTTAGGTGATGCACTTGTTTCCAAAAGGGGGCATTAGAGAGCAGCAGAGTTCAATTGTTACTATGCGATTGTGATTTTGAACAAAATAAATGTATGTAGTTGCAAGTAAAAGTCAAAGTAGCTGAGATGTCCATTTAAATAACCCCTAGAACTCCCTAAACACAGTTTCCCAAGAACAACATATTCATTTGGTTTGTAGAGGGAGCTTGGCAGCCTGGCGCGGGTCATAACCATGTACGATACTATGCATGAGCAAAATCAACTGCCAATATGCGATTCCTTGCCGTACGGCATACCTCTTTTTCTTGAGGCTCCACCTCCTCACCCCCCGTTAAGTGGGGCTGCACCCCAAGCCCCATCATCGATTCTCAACTCCGGGAGGGGGGTCCAAGTCGGGAGCGCACAAAGATTGAAAAATAAGAAGTTTCTGGGACTGGGAATCAAACCCGTCCCAGAAGCACTGTGGTTTTTTGTTGCTGTGGCTCAGTCCGTTGAGCCACAGCAGCTGATCAGTGAAACCCACTCCCAGCAGAGTTCTTATCCTCTGCCTGGGAGAGTGGAATGGTGCGTCAGCTTACAACAGTATAGCGTATTGCCATTCACCTCACTAGTGCAGCGTTGTGCGGGTTAGCCATAATGTTGTATGCTATTAAGCATGTGACATGACCCGGTAGGTGGCAGCCTTACCCCCAGCCCTGTACCTTTTAGCAAACCTTGGCCTGCCAGAAAGAACCTGCCCCCCCGGAAGCATCGACCAACTACCCAATGTCCCAGCCAGCAGAGCATCACTCCTGCAGCAAGTTTTGTTACAAGACACACCCCATGATCCTGTCACCTGCTGCAGAGATGGATCTGGTGGCACTGGGAGATGTCTGTGCCTGCAGTCAAAGGGATCGATCCATCGCCAGGAGTCAGATCTAAAGAAGATGTGCCACTGCCTGTGCCTCTGGATCGTAACTGCCCACTGACTCCTGCTGTGCTCCAGCGATGCTAGTCTGAGACTCCATCTTGTGATGGCACAGATGAGACAGTGTGGTGACCCAAACTTTTTATTTTTTTTCCAATTCCAACCACCAGACAATCAAGCTCAGCTCCACTCACTCCGCCACGCTCAGGCTGAGAGTTACCCTCTGAACTGAACTAGGTCCTGCCAGAACTTCAGTCAGGGGAAAGAGCAATCAAGGCTGTGTGCTGCAAAGTACTCTCAACTGTAGTGCTTCCGAGGGGGTCAGCAAGTTTCAAGGAGCCCTCTCCTGGCCCGGCGCCAGAGTAAAGAGACAGTACAGTGGTGGATACCATGGACACAGGGACGCTCCCCGCTTCTTGACTGTCATGCCGCTGAGCTTCTGGCAAAAAAGTAAGATTTCGGGGCAAAAATTGTTTTTGTCATGGGGCAGTAATTCAAATTTGGTACATGATATGATGCAGTACTATGAGACAAAATACGGTATTGTACCGCAAAACGGTACCATTGGAGGGTTCTGGTGCTGAGGCCATGGGCCTCAAATGGGGGTTCTGTGAGCTTGGAAATGCATACATTAAGGCACCGTTCCTGTGAGGGCAGTGCAGGTGGGCTAACCTTTGAGAAACATCTAAAAATGGGATTGGATGCTATGGAGACACCCTTCCAGCTGAAATATAAGCTGAAACTGAAGCCAGATGAACCTTCAGGGTAGTAGGCTGCAGACCTAAAGAATGTAAATGTGTGGAAGTCCTGTAAGGCTGGCAGCCCTGCTTGTGAAGGTACCACATCATTAGTAGAACACTATATAGAAAACCTCTTCCATTTGGAAGCATAGGTTTTCTTAGTGGAAGGTTTCCTTGATCCCTTAGGACATTGAGAGCACTCTCAGAGAGGTGTAAATCAGCATACTCTAGGTCTTCAAGAGCCAAGCCTTGAGCCTGAGGGACCTGAGGTTCGGATACAGAATCCTCCGAGAGGAGGTTTTGAGATTGTGTCTCCAAGGGAGGTGTATGGGTGGGGCTACTGACATGGAAAGCAGCAGTGAGTACCATGGCTGCCTGGCCCAGTCTGGACCTATCAGAATCATTGTGGCTGACTGGGACCTGAGTTTGATCAGGACCCTGAGCAGTAACGGGAATGGGGGAAAGTATACAGCTTCCTCCCTGACCAGTCCAGCACGAGAGTATCCGGGTACTGTCCCCATCGCTGGAGGCCTGCAGCAGAATTTGGGCAACTGATGATTGTCCTGTGAGCTGAAGAGATCTATCTCTGGGATGCCCCATCTCTTGAACACCACCTCTAACACCTGTTTGTTTAGAGACCATTCATGGTGGTTCTGGTTGATTCTGTTGAGTGCATCTGCTAAGGTGTTGTCCTTTCCTGGCAGATGGATGGCTACCAGAGACACCTGCAGACAAAGGGGCTGGACCTTGTCTCTCCTTGCTTGTTGATGCAGTACATGGTGGTGGTATTGTCTGTTCTGACCTACACCACTTTGCCCTGTACCAGGGATGCAGAAGCTTGCAGAGCTAAAAGCACTGCTCTGAGCTCCAGCAAGTTTATGTGCTGGAGTGACTCTGAGGTGGACCGAGTGCCATGCACTGTGTGTTCCTCCAGTGTGCACCCCAACCCAGTAGGGAAGCATCTGTTGCAGGGCACCAGGGAGGGAGACTCTTGCTGGAAAGGGCCCTTCTCTGAGGTTGTCCCTGTCCTGCCACCTCTGCAGGGCCTGCAGTAGTGTTTTGTGACTGGTATCAGCTTTGAAAGAGGGTTCTCCTCTGGCACCAATGTGCCCTGAGGTGGAACTGAATATCTCTCACTTGAAATCTGGAACCCATGACTGTGCCTGTGGCTGCAGCCATGTGCCCAGACAGCTGTAGGAAGTGCCTTGCTGGCCTTGAGACATTGAGAGTGAATGTCCCAGCAATCTGTAGGATGTTGTCCACCCTTTCCTGAGGGAGAAAGGCCCTTCCCTCAGGGTGTCCAACTCCGCACCTATGAAATTCAATACCTGAACTGGCTGCAGGACAGACTATTTGGTGTTGACCAGAAACCCCAGTGTCTCTGAGATATCCTGGGTGGACCATAGAGCATCCCTCACCTGCTATGGTGATTGTCCCATGACTATGCAGTCATTCAGGTAGGGAAGAAAAATTACTCACTGTAGTAATACTGTTTCTTCCAAAGTGTCCTTTAGTATGCTTGACTATAGCAGAATACCAGCTGGGTTCAGCTGCCCCAGAGGTGAGTCAATGGTAATGAGCTTCAGGAATTGACTAATGAGGAGAGAGCAAGAGGGTGTGCTGCCAGCAGTCAGCCTGGAGGGCACCAGAATTATTTTGAAGCTAGAAGGGCAAAAATGGCCCTTAAATATGAACTGTAACAACAGGAATAAAATTCATTCAAAATACAAAAGATAGAAAAACATTAGGGACTGTGAAAACTTTGGCTTTAAGGCAAAAACTGTAGAAAAAGTTGGCAAAATAGGGATGCAGAACCATCCTCAGTCAGGTTATGTAGGGGAGGATGGGTGGAGGTCAATCATACTAAAGGACACCGTAGAAGAAACAATATTACTACAGTGAGTCATTTTCCTTCTCACCTCAGGGGTCCTTTAGTATGCCTCACTATAGCAGACTACAAAGCAGTGCAGTTGGGAGCAAGGTACAGGACCTACCTTGGGAAGAGGCCCTGCAGGACCACTGTGCCAAATTTGGCATCAGATCTGGACTGTACATCTAGACAGTAGTGCTTGGTGAAGGTGTGTACAGTCTTCCACATGGCTGCTTTGGCAGACATCAAGCAGAGGAATATCTCTGGAGCCTGCCACTGTGGCAGCCATGTTCTAGTGGAATGGGCCTTGAGGCCCTAAGGGAGTTGTTTGCCAGCTTTAGTGTAACAGAACTGAATGCAAGAGACTATCCAACACAAAATAGTCCTCTTGGTGGCTGGTTTTCCACCCACTTCACCATAGGTGAGAAAAACTGAGTATGAGAGTCTCTGAGCTGCTTTGTATGCTCCAGATAGTAGGGCTCTTTTACATCCAGGCTGTGGAGCTTATGCTCACCTGGTGTGGATTTTTCTGTGAAAAGACCGGGAGAGTGATGGATTGGTTCAGGTGGAACTCAGAGACCACCTTAGGCAAGAATTTTCTATTGGTCCTAAGTACTACTTTGTCCTTGTGGGCAATGATGCAGTTAGGTTTGGTACACAAGGCCTACAGCTCTGAAATTCTTCTGGCAGAGGTAGCAGTAAGCAGTAATACAGTTTTTCAGGTGGCATACTAGTTTAGCAGTAGCCATGGGCTCAAGGGGATTCCATGAGCTTGGCTATGCAAAGTTTTAAGTCCCAGGGAGGAACAGGTTCTTTTAGTGGGGGTTGAAGGTGCAGTAGGCCTTAAAAAACTTTTGAAAATAGGATGGAAATCACAGATTTTTCTTTCCCAGTTTCCTTGAGGGATGAGGCCTTAAGGCCTGAAGACTGTAGGTGGACCAAGTAGTATAGTAGGTGGAGAGGCCTTGAGAGGGTCTATGTGCTTACCTCTACACCCACAAGGAAAACCTTTTCCACTTTGAAACGTAGGTTTTCTTAGTGCTGTTTTTTAGCCATGCACAGGACTTCAGCACCTGCTCTGAGTACTGAGAATCAGGAACTCTAACTCCTCAAGAACCAGGCCTTGAGATGAACAGACTGTATGCTGGGATAAGCCACTCCTGTCTGAGGCAGAATCAGCAGATTGTGGTTCGGGAACAGGCAGATTGGCTTTCTAATCGAGAGGGCAAGTAGGAAGTAACAGGGCTGCCTTGCCCAGTCTGGAGCCACCAGAATCATGGTGGCTGGCTGGTTCTGAGCTTTAGGGAGTTTGAGTATCAGAGGAAAGGAGGAAAGCATAAAGAAATTTCCCCTCGGTCCAGAATCAGGTATCTACTATAGTGTACCCGAGCAGGGGTCTGCAACAGTAAGTAAGGTGACGGTTGAGGTTGGAGGCAAGAGGTCTACCTCTGGGGTGCCCCACCTCCCAAACACTGTGTCCAGAACTTGTCTGTTTAGGGTCCACTCATGGTGGCCCTGGCAGATATGACTCAGGGAGTCTGCCAAAACATTGTCCTTCCCTGAGAGATGAATGGCTGACAGGTGCATGTCCAGGGAATAGGCCAGAGACCAAATTTCATGGCCTCCATACATAGCTTGCTGGACCTTGTGCCACCTGCTTGTTGATATAGAACATGGCAGTGGTGTTATCTGCTCTGATCTGGACAGAGTGACCTTTAGCTGTGAGGCAAAGACCTTGGTAGCCAGGTACACAGCTCTAAATCCAGAAGGTTGATGAGGAGACGTGACTCTATAGGAGACCAAATCCCACTTATGGACTGGTCTGCTAGATGAGCTCCCCATCCCAGGAGGGAAGCATCCATGGTAAGAGTCCTGGAAGGCTTTCTTTGCTAAAAGGAGACCCCTTCTCTGAGGTTTTTCCTTTTCTTCCACCAGCACAGAGCCTGAAGCAAGGTTCTTGAGACTGGAACTAACTTTGAGAGAAATTTTCTTTTGGGACCAGTAAGCCCTTAGGTGATACTGAATGTCCCTCATCTGAAATCTGGTGCCTGGGACCACGGCTATCATGGAAGCCATGTGGTCTAGTAGTATGAGGAAATGTCTGGCTGGTCTTGGCTGAACCAAGACAAAGAATTTGCCAATTTGAGGACGTTCTATACCTGTCTGTAGGAAGCATGGCCTTCCCTTGGATGGTATCCAGTTCTGCTACCATAAATTCCAGTACCTGAACTGGTTCAAAGTGGGAATTTTCTTTGTCGATGATGAACCCCAGGACTCCAGGGTGCTTACTGTCAGCCTGAGAGCTTCCCTGACCTTGTGTGGAGACTTGTATACTATCAGCCAGTCACCCAAGTAAGGGAAGACTGACACTTGTCTTCTTAAGCGAGCTGCCACAACTGCCAGGCACTTTGTGAAGATCCTGGAACTGAGGTGAGACCAAATGGTAGAGCTCCAAATTGGTAATGGCCTGATGGCAGCCTGAATCTAAGAAACGTTGTGGGACGGCCTTATGGAGATATGAAAATAGGCATCCTTGAGGTCCAGGGAGGCTACCCAATCTCCTGTTGTAAGGAATGGTCACAGAAGTCAAGGTGACCATTTTAAATTTGGGTATCAGCAGATGTTTGTTCAGGTATCTTAAGTCCAGAATTGGTCGCCAGTCCTATTTCTGTTCTGTGTGAGAAAGTATCTGAATTAAGGCCTTCTCCCCACTGGGGAAGGGACTTTTTCCATTGCTTTTGCAGACAGAAGTGCTTTCACCTCTAGCACCAACAACAGTTTTTCTGTTGGGGTTAGGGTTTGGAAAGTTTGGCACCCTGCAGAGAGGAAACATTTTGAACTTCACGTTAGTGCCTGACTCTCCACCTCTAGCACCCATTTGTTTGTGGTTATGAGGTGCCATTGATGGAGGTAGTGGGTCAGCCTGCCTCCTACAAGGAAGAGGGAGGTGACCTGGACATTGCAGTCAGGAGTTTGCTTGGACTGAGTGGTGGGAGAAGGCGAGAATTGGACCTTCTGTGGGCTCTCCTCTGAAACAGCCTCTCTCATTTGAGAGTAGTCTCTGGGGCAAAAGGCATAAGGCGGTGTTGAGTAGAGTTCCCTTTTCTATTACTTTCTATTACTTTTGGAAACTTGTTCCAGAGTAGGCAGTACTATGTATGATGGAGAAGTACTGGAAAATGTAATACAGCTTACAGTTACAATTACTTATGTCTTTTATACAAAAGAAATACGTATGTAACTGATTACATTTATTTGAAAGTAACTAGTAACTAACCTATTACTTTCAAAAATATAATCTTTTATAGTTATTTATTTTTGTATTGTTTTTGTACAAAGAGAAATAAGTAACTATAATTGTAAGGTGTATTACTTCTTCTAGTACTTATCCATCTTGCTAGTGACTGCACAGAGCTTCCTGGAACAAGTTTTCAAACGTATAGAAAGTAATAGAAAGAGTAATTTACCCAACACTGCAGCATAGGGTAGAAAGCCCTAGAGTAATAGCCCCCTGCCTCTGTTTCCGGCTCTGGGACCTTTGGGAAGTAAAGGCCTTTTCTTTAGCAGCATTGCTTTGATAGATGGTTTTATATTATTCTACCTTTTCCTGTATGCCTCAGTTTTGTCCCTGAAAAGAGAATTGTTCTCGTAGGGGAAATCCATAGCCTTGGTTTGAGTATCCTGTGAAAGATTAGTAGTTTTCGACCAGGCATAACACCTCAGGCAGATGCCTTGTGCCATGGCCCTGCAGGCAGTGTCATTAGTGTCCACAGCCATATTGAACTGGTATTTGGTAGCCCCAAAGACTGTCTTTACAGTTTCTACCAGGTCTCTTGAGGCATTCTTTCAGGGGCTTGCTGGCTTATGGCAAGCATTGAGTTCCAGAGGGCTTTTGATACTGAGCTGCATAGGCCATATAGGTAGAAAGGTGAAACAGCAAATAGAATGTGGTATAAGGCGTCTTGCCCACAGAGTCCAGTTTTCTTGACTCCTTTTCAAGACGCTGCAAGGAAAGTGGCACCTTAGCTTTGTCACAAGCTGCAGCCTGTACCACTCCTTCATGGTCAGGTGTACATAAAGGAAATCTGCATTAGACTTCTCTAACTGGTATCTGCTTTCAATTTTCTTATCTACTCCAGGAACAGAAGTAGGATTTTGGAGTAGTTTAAAAGTTGTCCTGTGAAGGGATTTATGGATGGGCAGAAGCAACTTTCTAGTAGGAGGGAGATCCATTATGTCCAGATAGTCTGCATCCTCCTCTTGTTCAGTGGTCTCCTGGACAGCAGTGTCCAGGGTGTCCACCATATGTTGTACAAAAGTGAAATGTGAAGAAAAATCCTCCTGGCCATTACAGGAATTACCAAACTCTTGGTCAGGGATACGTCTGGTTCAATAGGTTCACACTCTGGTTCATCATCGACATCATCATCATCATCACCACCATCATAATAAAACCCTGGGAGAAACCAGGGTCAGAGAAATGGTAACATTAATGTCAGCTGGGGCACTAAATCGACCATCCGTGTTCTGCAAAGTCTGATATATTTGCCACGCCTAGCCATTTGTTCAGCAGAGGTGTTTTTTTGTGTCACTGGCATCTTCAGCAGGAGGGGTAGTAATATGTTTTCTTTGCTTCTTTAGCAGAAACCTGCTAATTTCATGTTTTTGGCTTGGTCATTGTTATTATTTTTGTCAGGTTTATTTCAAGGGGTCCTTAGAGGACCTATCTTTAGACTTATGTTGAGAGGAAGACCCCTTCAGCACTTTTATTAGAGCGGAGACAGACTGAGATGCCATTATTTCCAATCTTTTGCAGTTTTGCAGAAAATTTAGAGAAAATCTCACAGGTATGGTCTGGACCTAAACAAGTTAGCAAAGGTCATGGCTGTCTGCCTTAACCACTATCTTAAGGCACTTTAAACAATTTTCAAAACCTGTTGGTCCAGTTCTCTTCTGGTCTTTCTGACATGCCAATTTATCAGAAAACCTGGAAAACTATTGTTTTCCTAAGGAAAAGGAAATACTTAGTTGTTCCCTGAAGAAATGGAACCACAATAAAAATGGTTCCCACAGAAAGAAAATGTGTTTTTCTAAGTAAAAACATGATTTTTCTGAAGAAAAAGGAACTGCTAATGTTTAAAAGTATTTTAAAATAAACTGCAGATTTTTGTACACAGATGCAGTAAACGCTTACTTCAGAAAAGAGTGGAACCGCTATTCCTTGAAATCCTGGTTCCCAGGAACCGAAAGGAACTGTGGAAAACTAATAAAATATATTAAAATACCTCCAAAACAACTAAAGGCAGCACAAATATTATAAAATAATCCTTTCAAAGAAAGAAACCTTCTTCAAGTGAAGTGAAGAGAGAGCACGCCGAGCAGTGTTGCTCAGTCAGCGGAGAAATAATTTGGTGCTCCTCTAGGCTGCCAGCTGGCAGCACATCCTCTTGCTCTCTCCTCAGCGGTCAATTCCTGAAGCTCATTACCATTGACTCCACCTCTGGGGCAGCTGAACCCAGCTGGCATTCTGCTATGGTCAAGCATACTAAAGGACCATTGGGGTGAGAAATACTGTAATGCCCTGCCTTTAGTATGCCACCACCACTGCCAGGCACTTTGTGAATGCCCTTGAGCCAGGTGTGGCTGAATGTTTGAGCTGAAAACTGGTAATGGCTCGATGGTAATCTGAAACTTAGGTACTTTCTGTGAGACTCCCTTATGGGGATGTGGAAGTAGGCATCTTTTAGGTCTTGTCATGCCAGTCAGTCTCTCCTTTCTTTTTTTTTCTATATAGGTTTTTCTCCCCTTCTGGTGGGGCTGGCAGGCAGCTCTGGCCCCTCCCTCGAGGGATCATTCTTCAGTCTCTTGACACTCCCTCACCTGACCCTCCGGTAGGTCCCCATGGGTTGCTCCCCATGGCAGGGCTGAGGGTGAAGGGCATGACTCCCCTGGAGACCAACATCTAGACTCTGGGGGGCTGGGCGCAGTTGCTGCGGGCCATCATGGAGCCTGGCAGCTCCAGTTTTCACATTTTCTCCCTCCTCTTGCCGTGGCTGCTTGGGTGCATGTGGAGGCACGCGCACACAGCGATCTCAGGCACCCTCCCTACTCTTGCTGTTCCCATCTGCACTACCTTGGGCCTCCACCTGGGGACAGCCTTGCAGCGGTCGTGACTGGGTCCCTACCCAGGAGAGGAGAGCTGCATGGTGGCCACTCAAACCATCTCCGGCCCCTGACCTAGGCTCATTCCCTGAATCCAGGTCGCTGGCGTGATGCAAGGTGTGGTGTCCAGTGCCTCAACCCTCAGCACCACTGAGCCAGCCCAGTCAGTCTCCTTTCTGAAGCGTAGGCAGGATCATTGGTTACTATCCTGCACGCTGGCTTTGCCAAATGCTTGTTCAGAACTCCCAGGTCTAAAATGGACCACCATTTCCATTTTCTTTAAGGTCAGGAAGTACTTTGAGTTGAACCTTTCCCTTTGTAGCAAGGGAACCGCTTCTACTGCCCTTGATTGTAGAAGGTTGGCCACTTCTGCCTTCAGAAGCTTCCTTTCTGAAATAGAAGTTGACCTGAAAACCCTTGAGCTTAACCTGGGAAGGATTTGAAACTGAGGATCAGGCCCTGACTCACTACTTCAGGACCCAGTTGTCTGTGGTGATGTTTTTCCAAGCCTGGAAATAGTGAGTCAGCCTGCCCCTACTCTAACTGGGAAGGTGATCCTGGCAACCATGTCAGGGATTCTGTTTTTGTTGGGGTTGAGCCTGGGTGGCTTGATTCACCTGTCTGAATCCCCTTCTGCCCCTGCCCCTAAAATAACCAGCCTGCTGTGGGTACTATGGGGCTGCCTGGGCCTGAAAAAGGTCTGCCATAAGATGACCTGCCTCTATCTCACCTTCCCTGTAGCCTGTAGGAGGTTGAAGGCTTCTCTTTAGCTGCATTGCTTTTATAGGTAGTTTTGTATTTGTCCATCTTCTTCATGTAAGCCTCTGTTTTATCCCTGAATAGTGAGTTGTTCTCACAAGGAAATCACGACTTTGGCCTGTGTATCCTGGGAGAGATTTGTGGTTTCAGCGAGCAAATCTGCTCAAGGTCACAGTTAGAGCCATCCTCCTGGCAGCAATGTCATTGGCATCTACTGCCATGTGGAACTGATACTTAGTGGCTTCCAGCTCACACCTGGCTGTTTCAGTCAGGTTAGCTGCCAATCCTGCAGAGGGCCTTATCCACCATGGCCATTACAGATTGCCATAGTGTTTTCTGATATTGAGCAACATAGACCATGTAGCTGGCCTGTCTTATGACCAAAGATGCTGCTAGGTAGCCCTTCTTAGCCATACTATCAATCTTCCAGAGTCCTTCTCAGGAGGGTGTGATGCCAGGGCACCTAGCCCTGTCACAGGCTGCAGCTTGTACCGCCTCCTTGTGGTCAGGATGAGAAAATAAAAACTCAGCCCGTGACCTACCAAGCTGATACTTTTGTCAGCTTTCTTATCTATAGGGGAACTAAGTTAGGAGTCTCTAAGACTTTCAACACCTACTTTTAGAGACTTGTTGATTGGCAGTACCAGCCTTTTGTGGGTGCCAGGCCCATCATATCTAACCACTCTGCCCTCCTCATCTTCTACCATTTCATTGGTAGCAAGTTCAATGCCTCTACCATTTGATTAACAAATGTATAGTGTGAGGAATAATCCTCAGGCAACCTAGGAGGGAGTCAGATTCTTGGTTGGGAGAGACCGCCAGTTCAATAGGTTTTTCCTTCGCCTCTTCTTCATCATACTCTTCATAGACCGGTCCTGATAGAAGGAACCAGTCCTGGAACCGATGTGGGTACTGTTAGCAGAACTGTAGACAGAACCGCAGAACTTACCGGTACCGCTGAACTGGAACTGGTAACAGCTCCTGGGAAGCTGTGGTTTGCATAGCCTGGATGACTTGCAGAGCTTCAGCAACCACCTCAGCTGAAGGCATAGTTGTTTTGGCACCAAAAGCTCCTTTGCTTTGTCAGCTAGAGGTTCAGTGTGCTTTAATTTATAATTATTTTTGCCAGAACCGATTCACTGGTCCGCTTTTTTTAGATGGCTCTCCTTTATTTGATGTGATTGGTTCAGTTTCTTTAGATTTATCTTTTTAGCAGTAGAAGGAGGGCTGGGTTGGTCAGAACCCTAATCCTCCGGAACCACTGGAGAAGCCATCTTTTTCTTAAACCTTTCCAATCTTTTCTCAACTGTTTTTGTGGAAAAGCTTTACAGATATCACACTCAGCAGTGAAGTGACTCACCTAAGCAGAACAAACACAAATCGTACTTGTCAGCCTTAACTAATACCTCTCCACACGCTGTACAATTCTTAAAGTAAGTAGGGCCTGTTTTCTTCTTTGTCCTCTCTGACATATTTAGTAACACACAAAAAGGGTTTTAACTCAGATCCTGAACCGCATGTTGTGTATAAAATACACAAGTATTGGTTCCTGTAACCCACTGAGGGTAAAACGGATGGTTCCCAAAGGGAAAAACACAATTTAAAATAGAAACGCACAGAAAATAATGGAATGGATCTGAGTTAAACCATATCAGAGAACATATATATATATATATATATATATATATATATATAAACACAAAATTAAATAAATGAAAGATAAACGCTGGTTCCTCAACGCTTTTTCATAACTGAAGAGAAACCGCGAACTGAGGTAAAATAAAACTAAATTAGTGCTAAACGATATTAAAGCATTTGCTTGTGTTTCCATGAAAAAACAATGAAATATGGTCACTTCTGAGGAGAGATCTCTGAGGCGCCTTAACTAGGCAGGTGGAGAAAGAAATCTGAGTGTCACAGAACACAGCAGTTGGTAAGGGCAACAGTTTGAATGGTGGCACGAGCCAATGAGTGTTCTATCATTTGCATAAGTTCCATTCTCTGGGCAGTTCAACACAGGAGGCTGACTGCAAGAGCTAAGCATATCAAAGAATTCCCTGGGTTAGAACTATTCTTACTGGTAAGTAACTGCTTTCCATCGGGATGCTGGTAACATTGTCGGAGTCAACACATTTTCGACACCCCACACTACATCCAGTAACCATTACCAATGTCCCAATGGCCTCAGTTCTGTTAGCAAGGAGAGTGAAGAGCATGCCAGACAAGCATGCTCACATTTTCTATGTCCCTATGCTGTGAGACACTTTATTTTGGCATGACACAGCACAGGACTATAAGTGTAGCACTAAAGAAAAAATTACTCACCTTAGTAATTATGTTTCTTCTAATGGAGTCTTGCTGTAGTCTGACTATTGCAGTTAGCTCCAGCACTTGAACTGCCCCGGAGAGAGAAGAATTAAAATTCTATGCAAAGCATAGAACATTAAGCTCAAGCTCAGTTGAAAACTCTGTCTGCAGCACTTTGAAACCCAACTGTCAGATTCTTCACGAGCTAAAACTCACTGACTTTAATAATGTGGAAATTTGTAAACTATCTACTAGCCAACTGGCAACAAAAGTTTTTGAGTCCTAAAAGACTCAAGTCAGGAAACCCAAAACCAAAAACCAGGTAATAAAGCATAAAATTCTTAACTAATCAAACACAAAGCACCCAAACAACAGAAAGTGGTCTGAAGACACCCTGGGGTGCACTGCACCTGCCCACCCACTTCCCAAAAACAGGTTCTGAGAGGGAGGTAGGAGGAGAAGTCAGAATACCAAGAAGACTCCATTAGAAGAAACATAATTACTAAGGTGAGTAATTTTTTCTTCAAACAACATGAAGTCTTGCTGTATTCTGACTATTGCAGACTACCAAGCAGTATCCCAAGGAGGAGGGACAGAACCTACTTTGGGAATAGGCTCTGAAGTACTGCTGTGCCAAACCTAGCATCACTCCTAGCCTGGATATTCAGAGAGTAATGCTTGGTGAAGGTACAGTATGAACTGTTTTCCAGGTGGCTGCTTGACAAATTTCTAACAAAAGAATATCCTCTGGTCAGAGCCAGAGATGCACCTGTACCTCTAGTGGAATGAGCCAGTTTCTCATAGCAGAACTGGATACAGGACACAATCCATCTGGCAATAGTTCTCTTGGTGGCAGGTTTGCCCTTACATACTTCCCCATAAGTGAGGAACAACTAGAGGGAGTCAAACCTGTGACCATTTGTAATGCTCTATGTAGTAATTAAGGGTTCTTTTAACATCTAAACTGTGCAACCTCTGTTCTCCTGAGGAAGTATGATCAGTGAAGAACACAGGAAGAGACATAGACTGGTTTAAATGGAAATCAGAAACCACTTTGGGTAAGAACCTTCTATTGGTTCTAAGGACCACCTTATCTCTATGGAATGAAATGAAGTCAGGTTCAACTGACAGGGCTTGCAATTCACTGATATGTCTGGCAGAGGTAACAGCAACCAAAACACAGTTTTCCAAGTCAAGTACTTGAGCTCTGCTGAGGACATAGGCTCAAAAGGGTTGCATAAGCTGAGCAATGCAAAGATTCAAATCCCAGGCAGGAACAGGGGGATTGGTATGAAGCAATCCTTTGAAAAATGTACAGAATACAGGGTGAGATGACAGAGAGGAAGTCTTCCCCACTGACAGGAAAGCAGAAACAGATGACAAATGTACTTTGAGAGTAGCTGGTCTGAGGCCTAGGGCATTAAGGTGAACCATATAATCCAGAACTGTAGAGAATTCAGCAGTGTCTGGGGATATATGTTTCTTGGAACACCAAATGCTGAATCTTTTCCATTTGGGGTTGTAAGTTTTTCTGGTGGCAGGCTTTCAAGAAACTTTGAAAATGTCCAGAACCCTAGGGACAGATGGAAATTTGCATACTCTAACTCTTCAAGAGCCATGCCTTGAGATTGATAGACCGAAGATTGGGGTACCAAATCCTCCCCTGAGAGGAGGTTAACCAGTTGTAATTCCTGGAAAGAGGCAGGGAAGATGGACTGCTAGAGACAGCAACAGGGGGTACCAAGGCTGCCTGGCCCAGTCTGGAGCAATCAGAATCACTTTGCAAGGTTGTGACCTTCATTGACTAGAACCTTGAACAGTAGAGGAAAGGGAGGAAGGCACAGAGAAATTTCCTTCCCAGTTCAAAATAAGAGCATCCAGAGGGACTGAGCCCAAGACTGGGGTCTGCAACAAAACAGAGGAAGTTGTTGATTGTCTGGGGCTGCAAAGAGATCTATCTCTGGAGTGCCCCACCTTGAAAAATCACTTTCAACACCAGAGGGTCCAGGGACCATTTTGATGGCCCTGGGAAATCCTGCTCAATGCATCTGCTAGAGTATTGTCATTTCCTGGGAGGTGGACTGCCACAGAGAGGTCTGTAGGAATAAGCCAGGGACCATATTTTCATGGCTTCCGTGCACAAGGCCGTAGACTGAGTGCCTCCCTGCTTGTTGATATACCACATGGTGGTGGTGTTGTCTGTCCTGACCTGAACTACCTTGTTCTGTACTGACTGGGAGAAACTTTGCAGGGCCAGAAACACTGCCTTGAGCTCCAGGAGGTTGATATGAAGAAGGGATTCCTGAGTGGACCACAGTCCCTGGGCTGTGAGACCCCCAGATGGGCTCCCCACCCCAATAGGGAAGCATCTGTGGTAAGGACCACAGAGTGAATCTGAGTGACAAATGGAACTCTCTGCCTCAGATTGTCCAGATTCTGTCACCATTGAAGGGCCTGGATAAGGGTTTGAGTAACTGGGACTAGTTTGGTAAGAGGATCTTTCCTTTGGGACCAAAAAGCCCACATATGGAACTGAATGTCCCTCATCTGAAACCTGGCCCCTTGGACCACTGCTGTGGAAGCTGCCACGTGGCCCAAAAGCTGAAGAAAATGCCTTGCTGGTCGAGAGACCAGGGGCAGGAAGGAAGAGGCCAGCTGTGAGATGGCTGCTGCCCTTTCCAGAGGAAGGAAAGTCTTGCCTTGACCATGTCCAGTTCTGCTCCTATAAAAGTGAGAAGCTGTACAGGCTCGAGAACTGACTTGGGAAGATTAAGAAGGAACCCCAGAGAAGTGAGAACTTGTTGGGTCACCTGCAGATCTGACTTGACTTTGGTCTGGGGACTGGCCCACAAGGAGCCAATTGTCCAGATATAGATAGATTGAAACCCTCTTTCTTCTTAAGAAGACCACCACTACTGCTAGGCACTTTGTGAACACCCTTGGGCTGAAGTTAGCCAAAGGGCATTGCTCTGAACTGGTAATGGCCTGAGGGTATTCGAACCTCAGGTACTTTCTGTGGGAGCACCTGATGGAAATGTGAAAATAGGCATCCTTGAGGTCCAGGGAGGCTAGCCAGTCTCCTGGCCTTAGACAGGGAAGAATTGTTCCCAGAGTCACCATTTTGAATTTTGGCTTTAAAGATGCTTGTTCAGGTACCTCAAGTCTAGGATGGAGTCGCCACTCCCGTCTTTTTGGGGGTAAGGAAGTACCTGGGTACAGACCTTTGCCCCTGTATGGGGTAGGAATTCTCTCTATGGCTGTTAAGGCCAGTAGAGATGAAACCTCTGCCTCTAGAGCAAGGGTTTCTGATATATTTGCAGGTGGAAAGGATCTGGGTCTCATTTTCGGAAATTTTTGAAACTGAGAACTGGTCCCCTGGCTTACTACCCCAGGACCCACTTGTCTAAGGTAACAGACATCCAGTCCTGACAAAGCAAGCCAGCCTGCCTCCCACCGAATAGGGAGTTGACCCGGCTGACACATCAGGGTGTCTGCTTGGCAGAAGCCTTAGGCTGAGGGGTGGATGCAGCCTTGCCCATCCCCCTTCTGCCCTCCCTCTAAAGAACCCCCTCTGAGAAAAGGGAGAAGAGGCCGCACTTTGTAGAAAGGCCTGTGAAAAGGCCTGCCCCTGACCCTAGCTTGCTGCCTTTGAGGAGTTGCCTCTCTCCTTGGCCTGGGCACTCCTATAAGTGGTCCTGCACTCATCCATTTTCTTCATGTAATTCTCTGTCTGCTCCCCAAACAGAGAATTACCCACCACAGGAAATCCATGGCCTTAACCTGGGTGTCCTGTGAAAGGCTAGTACATCTGAGCCAAGCCATTTTCTGAAGAGCCACAGATGTAGCCATGACTCTTGATAACACATCATTGCAGTCCATAACAGCATGAAATTGCACCTTTGATGCCTCAGTCCCATCAGCAACCACCTCCTCCAGCTCCTTGGCTAGCTGGGGAAGCCTGCTTAGCCAGTGCCAGTACAGTGTCCCACCTGGACAGTTTTGTTGGTAGAGCCGAACAAGCACAGCAGCAGAGAGCAGATCTCAGATATTCAAATTGGATCTCTCATCTTTTCAGTTAAAAATCAACACAAATATATTACTCGCTCAGATTGATTCATTTAATATAATATTGATGATAAATATAAAAATCAAAGACATTTGTTGAGCTAACTGAGAGCTTTAGCGTTTATTTAGACTGAATGAAAATGGGGTAGAGGGGTGGGAGGGTCATTGTGTTGCCGGGTCAGGGCTAACTGAAAAGCTCACAGCCGACCTGTGAGTGCCACAACTTTCCTAACCACTTTATTTTTCTAAACTTTCTTACTTTTCCTCATTGGTGTCCTCGTAACCTTCCCAGCAGATTTGCTGGGATAATGGTGTCTGGATGGTGTCTTAATTGCTCTTGGGTTCTGTAACTTTCCCAGCAAATCTGTTGGGAAATGGTGTCACTCTTTCCATTGTCCTTGGTGGTCCAGTAACCACATTTTTCCACATGTAACATTAAATAGATGTTGTGATAACAAGGCTTTTCAAACACATATTTCACCATTAAAATGCAGGAAAAGCCACCATTTGAAGGTAAAATTTTCAAAATTTTCCGGGGAGGGCATGCCCCGGACACCCCTAGCTTTGTTAGAATAAGCCCCCTCAACGTTACACCTCTGGTGACACTCCTGACAGCTACGCATACAGAGATGCACACAGAGACACACGTGTTCGCATGTGTTTAGTGTGTCCAGTGCGACCTGTGGATTACAACTGATGTTAAACTGATTAAACAATTGAAGCTTTGGTGGCCTTTCAGGGACAGTAAGTGCTATTGTTTATCTGTTGCTATACCATTAGTATCTGATTCACTTGGTTCTGGACACCTTTCTGATTTCCTACTGTATTTTTGTTTTATTTGTTTAAGATGGAGATGTACTCCCAGGCCTAATCATGAAACTATTACTACATCTGATGGGCTTATGGGTTTTAATAGCCTGCCTTATGTATGCAATCGTGACTGAGAGTGTCCCACCCAGTCCTTTTTTTGTAAAAGTGCATCAAGATCAAGGAATTACAGCTCAAAATTAACACATTTAACTCTAGATTAGCAGCCTTAGAAGTTAACCAACTGCAAATGCACAACAGGTTTAAAACTTCAGTGATCCTTCCCAGGTGATTAGTTTTACAACTCCTTCACTTTCTACAATTGCCCCAACCTCAAATACATATACTCTTCTCCACTGCACATCAGGCCACTGTATTAAAAGAACCATCTGACCCTCCAGAAAGCGAGCAAGAGAAGATGATATGTTAAATCATGGTGATAATGACAACGATGATGCCTGGTATACTGTACAAAGTTCTAGAGCTAGAAAGGGGAGAAAGGCGCAACTTTACAACATCCAATTACAAAACAGATTTGACCCCTTTTGTTGATACTGATGGTTCTGGTTCTGATTACTTCAGTCATTCTAATGATATTGTGGTAAACCCTATTGGCCCATTGCCTAGTACATTAACGCCCATTACTGAGGGACCACCCCAGTCAGCTCTAATTTAATTAATCTATGTACATTTAGTTAACCATTAATAGACCTATCTAAAGAATTACCCTCCCTTAATCAATGCCACTTTACCTGGCCCTAAACAAATTTATGTGCTGGCGATTTCATCACTAAACACTTGGACAGGTCCATTTGCAACCCAGATAAGGCTAACAGAACATGTTCGAGGTTTCTGTGGGGCTAAGATTGCCGCCTAATTAGTATATTAGACAATATTCTTAAGGATAGCGGATCAATCCCCTTACAATAATACATGTAGGAGCTAATAATATTTACCGGATGCCATACAGGACATTAAAGAATCCTTTGTGGCTATGACTAACAAACTTGTTGAACATGGGTGTGACATCTGTTTGTCCGAAATTCTCCCTATTCCCTGCTTTTCTTCATCACTTAACCGTAAAATTAAGAGCATTAATGAATGGCTGCACAAGTGGTGTTTGCAATAAGGCATCACCTGTGCTACCCATTGGGAAGATTTTAATAGTGTAAATGAATTGTTTTGTGTGGATGGGCTACATCTTAATAGACAGGGCAATGTCCTTTTGGGACAACAATTCTTATCAGTCATACACAAACATTTAAACTAAATAAGGGGTGTGGGATGGGGACTTCTCACCTCAAAATCTCTTATTAACCCCAGTAAATGCAGTAGTCATCTTTTACAGTGTTTAAGCTTTAATGCTAGATGTCTGATTCATAAATTTGATGATTTAAAAATAAAGGCTCATACTGATAATATTGACATAATCGCTATCTGTGAAACCTGGGGAGATGACAAGGCATCCTGGGAAGCTATTATCCCAGATATACTACATATAATCTAAACAGGCTGCATAGAAAAGGAGGAGGTGTTGTATTCATTAATAACCAAATTAAATCTATTGATGTTTCCAGTTGCATTAAAAACATGACAAATACACTGAGTCCATCTGGGTAAAATTGTATCTATCTGTCAATTAGTTTTTGATTTTGAGTCTTGCTGTTGCCCTCCTAATACTCCGCAGATATCCTGGATGCTATATTCTATGAAATAGAACAAGCAAGCTCTTTAGGAAAATGATTTTCACTGGTCACTTTAATCCAGGTAACATTGATTGGCATAATCACACTGCAGTTGGCAGTAATGGCAACAAACTTTTGTCTACCTGTTTAAACTTAAATCTAAAACAGAATGTACTCTCCCCACCAGAGGTGATGACATTCTCGATCTAGTGATTTGCAATGATGTCTTGGCTATTGATAATGTCAAAGTTAGTGACCCAATTGGTAACAGTGAGTCAGTAACCATAATACCATCTTTTGCAATTCATAAAGAAAGTGTATACCATCCTAATCCCACAGTAGTTTATTTGAATGACAGGTCTGATCTTCAGTCAATCAATAATTACATGAGTAAAATTAATTGGGATACATTTTCTTTAACCTATCCCCGAACAATGCTGGGATACTTTTAAACATACACTTTGTCATGTTAGAGACTCATTCATTCAATCTAAGCCAAAATTCTCAATCACAGACGGGCCCTAAATGGGTGAACAACTCCATCAAAAAATTAATTAGATGTAAAGGAAAAAATATAACATCTACCTAAGAAACAAGTTCAGCTCCAACTGGAACTCTAATAGAAAAGTCCAAATAAGGTATAAAACTATGATTAAAAGAGCCAAAAGTAGATGGGGATATAATGTGGCCATAAATGTTAAAAAATCAAACAGTAAGCATTTTTCATATATTAACTCCTTAAAAACCTAGCTGCCAGGTTGGCCTCTTACTTGAAAATAATCAACTTATTTATGATGCCACCTCTATGGCATATTTATTCAACACCAAATGTTGTAATGTCTTCTCTGGCATCCCCACAATACCACATGCTATGACATGGCAAACATGGATCCACCTATTATTTTTAATGCTGATAATAGTAAAACCAAGCAGTTGTCCTTAAAGGAAAATACAGTCCTGGCCCAGGGTATAAATCCAGATATTTAGCGACAGAAAA
Organism: Neoceratodus forsteri; assembly: GCA_016271365.2. Lineage (NCBI taxonomy): Eukaryota > Metazoa > Chordata > Ceratodontiformes > Ceratodontidae > Neoceratodus > Neoceratodus forsteri. Next base: position 408,764,078 of record CM028138.1, read on the forward strand.
GTGTTTCCATGCCTAATGGCATATGGAATTGTGAGATGTATCAGTATATTCCCTAAAGAAAACAGACAGCTCTGGCTTATTCTTGAATTGGAGCACTTTATCGAATCTAGCCTTTTCTTAGGACTGAGGATTCCCTTTGTACTGGCAGAAAAAGACAAACCCACTGGTTAAGTCCACTAAAGAGCCACATTGCTGTTTCTATCAGATTGTAATACCCATTGTGACAGGAGTGTGTTGCAGGACTGGGAGTCCAATTCAGTGATAGTGCACAGGACAGAGTGTTGTATGCAGTAATTAATAGGGATGCACCTTATTTGTGTAGAAAGTAAGGAGATGCAACTCTGACAGGAGAGGAAAAGAAGTAAAAAAGTTTTTTTTTTTGTTTACTATATATAGAATTTTGGGGTTTGTGTCCAAAGGCAAACAAGGAGAGTATATATGTAGGTGTGTGTGTGTGTGTATGTAATGGGGAGTGGTATTAGTCACAATCATAGCAAACAGAAAATGTAGTCCACACTTGAGGTCGCCCCTCTCCAAAATCAGTAACTCAGGCACTACTTAGACAGAGGCAGATGGTGGGAAGGAGAGTGGTGTTCCATGGAGAAGATATTCTTGAAGAGCAGGAATTATGGTAAGTTACGTTCCTATCTTCTAAAAGTCAATATTCTCCATACAGCATCACTCTTTGGTTGAATAGCAAGATTGCCGCTTAATGACAAGGAGCAGGCTCAACATTGAGGCCATAGTTCTCAGTCCTCAGTGGGGAAAACTGAGGAGGGGACTGCCGGGATTATCATCGCCATCCTGGGGTAGGGGTGGGTGAGTGCAACTGGTCCCAACACAGGAAATGTAGCAGGATCTGAAATCTGCTACCCTACCTGCTGGGAAAAAGTAGTTCCTTGAAAGGGGAAATTCAGGGCTTTGCACTGGGGATCAGCTTAGCTGAGAGTGGTAGCTAAGGCATCCATCTGAGGCAGACAGCTGATGCTACAGAGCAGGAAGCTGACTCAGAAGCATCCTGACAACACCCTCATCTGGTGTTGAGCTGCTTACATACCATTAGCAGAGATGCCAATGCCATCCTACACCTTGTCACTTGCAAACATCTCAGATAGCACAGCATACATCTGAGCCCACTGACTGATAACTCACCATGTGTGCCTGATGTAATACTATGGTTAAGGAGGACTTAGCCTCAGTAAACATCTTCCTCCCCAAGGCCCAACATCAACACTGGCATGGTGTAACCACGATCCCAAGGTGACCCAATGGGAGTTTGGGATTGAGTTAGGAGGACCTCTGAGCAGGGGAGTGAAAAAGAAAGCCTTCAGACTGCCATTGTAGTTTTCACAGTGCAGAATGTTTATCTCCCTAAACCATTGCTGCATGTTCTCCATCCACTGATGGAACTGCTACTGGAACAACTGGCCCAGAAACCTAAGGGTCTCAGTCACTCTGTCAAGCAAGGACTGAAGCACTTGAGGTAGTGGTCTGGGAATAATGTAGTGGCCTGAGGCTGAACTGCACCCATACCTTGTCCTGGATCTTGTCATTCACCCAAGTGCCATATCTTAGTGGAAGAGTGGAAAGAGTCTCCCAACATCCGGAGTCAATGTTGGTACTGACACTGGTGCTACTCCTGGCCTGACATCATAAGCAGTGTTGGTATTGGGGCCCGCACCAACACCAGCACTGGTGCTAGTGCTACTAGTGGCACTGGCACTGATGCCACCACCAACAGCTGCACTGGACCCCTGACACTGCAAACAGTAATGACACCAGGACTGGTGCAGACAGTTGGCACCAGTGTCACCATAAGAATGATTGAGAGCCAGCAATTGAGTGGTCCAGTGCCAAGGATTACCAGACCATCGTTGGTGCTCCCCAACTGCCCATAAGAGGTCAAAAGTTCTCCCAACACTACTACCTGAGACTCTGTCATGACCGCAGCTTGGTAGGGGATGGAAGGGATGGAAGTTCAGTATTTCGATCAACTCTGAAGAACAGTGAGGTTATGAGGGGAAATGTCAGGGCCTTCTCTTGAGGCTGCCTGGGTCAAGACCTGCTACTGAAAGTTGGGCTTGGCTGTCATAGCTTCAGCACTCAAATCTCCATCATCCAGTAGTCATGGAGAGTCAGGCACCCTGGCGTCTGTGTTGTGGCTAGGCCAAGGCAGATGAAGCATAACATATGTCAATCAATCAGAGCTATACTTCCCTGGACCCACAAAGCTGGAAAAGTGGCCTTGAGGATTTCAGGGCTTTTACTTATTAGCTTGAGTGTCATGCGGCACCAGTGCTTTCAGCATTGTAAGCACCCTTACTCCAAACGCTTTTCTCCCACCGGGTCCTAGCACCTCTAGATTAATACCAAAGAGTGAGGTTCTATGGAGAAAATTGATTCTTGGGAGAACTACTCAGTTTTACTTTGCAGGTCTTTCACCCAAATAACTTGAGATTGCACTCTTTATAAGTATATCAGATTCTGAAACTGCACATATAAACATATACAATATCAGATTTAACCATAATACTCTGCTGTCATTAGAAACCAAACACAATCCTCTAATATTTAGAAATAAAAGATTTTGACTGGCTGAAAGAGATTTCCTGCTTTATAAGTATTTATACAATTTTTGAGCTTTTATGCATCTCATAAGTGGAATAAAAATTACTTAACATAGTAATATTGTTTCTTCCAAGGGATCCCTCACTATGCTTACTAGTGCATCCAGCCTGCAGATTTGAGCTGCCCGGAGCTAGAATTTTGCTAATTAGAGAATCTTAGAATGAAATTAAAACTCTGCTGTGTGCTCATGCTCACCTAACATTCTAACAGCAGATTTATTTCTCCAGCTAGGGTGATCAGTGAGCACTAAACTAGCTAAACCAATACAAAAATAGAAAACCCCAAAAGTTTCTAGTTCCTCCTGGGACAAAACATGATAGACCACAAATTGCAACAAACCACTAAAATTCGCTTGTAGGCATTGCACAAAGAAGCAAAGACAAAACAAGCATTTGTCAATGCCAAATGTTTGCTTGCTGGCATTGGAATTGCTAGTGCAGGAGTTAGAGAAAAGCATAATAGGAATGGCAGTATTGAACTCCCATACCCACCATGCAGAGACTGAAAGGCATTGGGGTGTACCTTTGGGTCGTCGGCCATAACGCTTATGCCATTCCACCTCACCCGACCCTGCAGACACTGACAGGTGTTGCGGTGTGCTTTTGGTCTCGGATCTTATGCTCAACCTATTTCATAAGGAAACAGGCTGAGATGGTGCAGTATAAAAATGGGGTGAACTTTAGGTCAAGACCCTAAGGCACACCTTTGATGCCTGTCAGTGGCTATAGGGTGGGGTAGAATGCCATAAGCATTATGGCCGATGAACCAAATCACATCCCTGACACCAGTCAGTCTCTACAGGTGGACATTATGGTTGAAAACCTTAACGCCCAGGAATTTGTTGGTATTTTCTCTCAAATTTTCAGAATGGTCTTTTTGGGACCCCACCTCATGAACAGTGGCAGTATCATTTCATTACTCAATCCTGACAGGTGATTTCACAACAAAAAGGAAAGGGACCTGGGGTAATCATATCAGATGACCTTAAGGTTAGCAAGCAATGTGAGAAGGCAGTAGGAGGGCTGGGGGTATACTGGGATGCATAGGGAGAGGCATCAACAGCAGAAAACAGGAAGTTGTTATCCCTCTGTACAGACAGTTGGTGAGACCCCATCTGAGTACTGAGTCCAGTTCTGGAGACCCCATCTCCGCAAGGACATAGACAGGATAGAGGCAGTCCAGAAGAGGGCAACTAAAATGGTGCAGAGTCTGCAAGAGAAGCTGTATGAGGAGAGACTAAAGGAGCTTAATTTATATACCCTTGAGAAAAGAAGGGAGAGGGGGACATGATAGAAACTTTTAAGTACCTCAGTGGAATCAACAAAGTCCAAGAGGGTAGCATCTTTCAGAAAAAGAGACCTGTAAGAACAAGGGGACACAATTTAAAGATGGGGGCAGTTCAGGGGCAATGTGAGGAAGTATTATTTCACAGAGAGGGTAGTGGATGCATGGAACAGCCTTCCTGAGGAGGTTGTGGGGTCTAAAACTGTGGAGAATTCAAGAATGCATGGGACAGACATAAGGCAATTCTTGTGGGGTAGGAAGAAATAGGCAGTTGGTTAACTAGGATCTGTGGCCTATCCTGTAGGTAGGGAAATGGGCAGACTAGATGGGCCAAGCGGTCCTTATCTGCCGTCAAAGTCTATGTTTCTATGTTTCACACAGCAACTTCGACATCTGGTCCACAGGTGCAGAAACACATTTTGGGCAGAATGTGAAAATGACAGCTGTACTGTTCATGAGGAGGTGTGAAAATGGCAATGTTGAAAATCTGGAGTGAAAAGAAAAATTACTCACCATAGCAATGTTGTTTCTTCTAATGGAGTCTTGCTGTATTCTGACTATATGCAGTTAGCCCCAGCAGTTGAACTGCTCGGAGAGGAAAGGGTTAACTCTATGCCAGGACATAGAATGTTGAGCTTGAGCTCGGTTTTCAAACCTCTGTCCCTGGTACTCCTCAGTGCAACCATCAGATTCTTACGAGCACTATACTAACTAACTAACAATTTAGAAATTGTTCTAAAATTTTTGTGCCAAAGGGCAATAAACATATTTTTGTGGGTCTAGAAGACTCAAGTCGAGAAATCCCAAAAGAATCCAAGTAGGTATGGAAAACAACCAATATTTACTAAAAGAATCATAAAAACCTCAAACAAAGATGAGGTATCCGAGTACACCTCTGGGGTGCAGCACTCGCCTGCCAGACCACATCCCCAAAACACTAGGTTCCAGGAGGGGGAGGTAGGAGGTCAGAATACAGCAAAACTCCATTAGAAGAAACATTACTATGGTGAGTAATTTTCTTCAAACAGCATGAAGTCTTGTTGTATTCTGACTATATGCAGACTACCAAGCAGTACCCACTTGGAGGAGGGAGTTACAGAACCTATCTTGGGAACAGGATCTGCAGTACTGTTGTCAACCTAGCATCACTTCTTGACTGGATATCAAGAGTGTAATGCTTGGTAAATGTATGAACAGTTTCCAGATGGCTGCTTTACAGATTTCCACTAAGGGCATGTCTCTAGCTGCTGCAACCGCAGCTGTACCTCCTGGTGGAGTGAGACCTCAGGCCTGAGGGTGGCTCTTTCCCCAACTTTGAATAGTGGAAATGGATACAGGAGACAATCCACTTGGCAATAGTCCTCTTAGTAGCAGGTTTACCTTTACCCACTTCTCCATAAGTGAGAAACAGCTGTGAGCAGTCAGTTCTATGGGCCTTAGTGTGTTCTATATAATAACTAAGGGCCCTCTTTACATCAAGACTGTGCAATCTCCTCTCCCCAGAGGAAAAATGGTCAGTGAAAATACAGGCAATGACATAGACTATTCAAATGAAAGTCTGATACCACCTTAGGAAGGAACTTTCTATTGGTTCAAAGGACCACCTTATCCCTGTGAAATGAAATTAAATCAGGTTCCACTGATAAGGCCTGTAATTCACTGATTCTCCTGGCAGAAGTAATGGCTACCAGGAACACAGTTTTCCAAGTCAAGTATTTCAACTCAGTCGAGGATAATGGTTTGAAAGGGGATGCATAAGCTGTGCAGTACAGATATTCAAGTCCCAAACAGGAATAGGCTCCCTAAAGGAGGATTAATGTGAACCAGACCTTTGAAACATTTCTTGAAAACTGGATGAGAAGCTAGAGAAGAGCCCTTGCCAGCTGAAAGAAAAGCAGAGATAGCTGCCAGATGTATCTTGAGAGTAGTAGGCCTGAGGCCAAACTGTTAAGGTGCACTAAATAATCCAAAGCAGTGGCAATATCAGCTGAAGCTGGCTGAATGTGCCTCTGAGAACACCAGAAACCAACTCTCTTCTATTTGGAATTGTAAGTTTTCTAGTAGATGATTTTCTACTAACTTTAAGAATGTCCAACACTGATTGGGAAAGTTGCAGGCTTACATATTCTAGCTCTTCAAGAGCCAGGCTTTGAGTCTGAGAGTGTGAAGGTTGGATACAGTATCCTCCCTGCAAAGAGGTGAGGAGATTGTTCTGTCTGGGAAGACACAGTGGTATTGTCACTGACATGGACAATAGGAGGTACCATGGCTGCCTGGCCCAGTCTGGAACCATCAGAATCACTTTGCAAGGCTGAGATCTGATTTTGATCAGAACTCTGAATATCAGAGGAAAAGGAGGAAAAGCATACAGAAACCTGCTTGTCCAATCCAACAGTAGAGCATACTGGGGGACAGATCCCAGAAGACAGGTTCTGCAGCAAAACAGAGGGTGCTGGTGATTGTCCAGGGCTGCAAAGAGATCTATCTCTGGAGTGCACCACCTCTTGAAAATGACCTGAAGAATCAAGAGGATTCAGGGCCCATTTATGGTGACCTTGAGAAATCCTGCTGAGAGCATCTGCTAGAATGTTGTCCATCCCTGGGAGATGCACAACTATCAGGGAAACCTGAAGGGAATAAGCTAGAGACCATATTTTCATGGCTTCTGTGCACAAGGCCGAGACCGAAGTGCCTCCTGTTTGTTGATGTACCACATAGTTGTGGTATTGTCTGTCCTGGTCAGCACCACTTTTCCCTGAATAGTGCTTGAGAATGTATGAAGTCTTAGAAAGACAACTCTGAGTTCGAGAAGATTGATGTGCAGAAGAGACTGCTGATAAGACCAGGTTCCCTGTGCCATAAGCTGGTCCAGATAAGCTCCCCATCCCAGCAGAGAGGCATCTGTGGTGAGAATCACTGAAGGGGCCGAATGATAGGCATTGCTTAGAAACAGCATTGCCTTCTCTTTTATGAGCAAAAGAGACTAACAGTTGATCAGTCTTTCTGAGATCCTTCGTCCTGTTGGTGTAGTATCTCAGAATTCGTGAACATCCAAAGTATGCAGGAGGTACTCTCCATGATTAGAGTGCTGTGTAAAGAAGACAGGCAACTCTATGGACTGATTCAGCGTAGATTCGCTACCACCTTAAGGAGAAACTTAGGGTTGGTACACAAAGTCACACGTTCCTTATGAAAAATCAAATACAGGATTTTGCACATCAGGGCCTAATTGCTCAAAATCCTTGAGCAGAAATAATGGCCACTAGGAAGAGAGTCATCCAAGAAAGGAACTTTAGGTCTCTTGAGGCTGCCGGCTCGAAAGGGGCAGAGTAAGCATCTCCAGAATAAAATTCAGATCCCAAGGAGGGCAGGAACCCGGGAGGGGGTCGCAAGGGGACCTCTCTAAGAAAGGTCTTAGAGACCACTAATTGAGCAAACGCCCTGTCTGCAAAGGGGACATGGTAGGACGAGATGGCTGCCATGTGAGCCTTTAAGGAGGAGTGGCTGAGACACTGATCGAAGAGGTGTTGCAGGTAATCCAGAAGCCGCCCAACAGAGCACGAGAAGGGCTTAGAAATCTTTGAGGCGCCCAAATAGTGAACTGTTTCTATGTCATGAGAAGCTCAGAGCCTTAAACCACTGCCTTGTACTGTCTCCTTTGGGAGGCAGTATAGCGAATGGTTTAAGGCTCTGAGCTGCAAATCTGGAGACCTGTTTGAATCCCACAGCCCCTCACATGTATATATACTGTGTGACCCTGAGCAAGTCACTTAACTTCCTCTGTGCCCCCAGGTTGCACCTGTAAAAACTTTCAGCTTAGTGTGTCTCACCTGGTTAAACAATTAGCAAAAAAAAAAAAAAAAGTAGATCTGGTGGAGGGTTTCTAGCCTCCACCAGAATCTCAGCTACTGGGGGGCCCTGAACAGGGTTTGAGCTATGTCTGCAGGAGCCATGAGTGCAACTGAAGGGACTTGAGGCCTGGATGGACCAGTCACCTGATCCTGGGTCAGCAAAAGTTGCGACAGAGGAAGAGAAAAGGAGGTTCCTCTGAGTACTGTTGCAGAAGAGACAACCAAACTTGCCTGGGCCAGAAAGGAGTGATCAGAATCATTCGAGCTCCTTCTGAACTGAGTTTCTGTAAGACCCTTGGAATCAATGGGATCAGGGAAAGCATAGAGCGAATCTGCCTTCCAGTCTAGAGACAAAGCATCTCCAAAAATGCCGTGCCCTGGAACAAGCGAGCAGAAGTCTGGAAGTTTTGTGTTGTGAGGGGATGCAAACAGGTCTACCTGTGGTGTTCCCCAATGAAGGAAGATATTGTCTGCAACCCCGATCCAGTTCCCACGCTTGAGCAGGACGACCGACCGCGCCAGTCTGCCAAGGTGTTCTCGACCCGCGGGATGTCAATGGCCATGAGGTGAAGGTTGTACTGCACTGCCCAATCCCAAACTCACATTGCCTCCCTGCAAAGAGGGTAGGAAATGAGTTCCTCCTGTTTGTTGATGTACAAGACCACACACATATTGTCCGCTCTATACCGCCAAGTGACTGGGAAGCAGATGCAGATGCAGAGCCTGAAGAGCATACAGCACTGCCTGAAGCTCTGAGCACATTGATGTGAAGAGAGTTCTTGAGCTTGGACTAGGAGCCCTGGGTCCTGTGAGGCCTCAGATGGGCTCCCCAACCCTCGCCCGAGGCATCAGTAGTCAGCTTCTGGGAGAGGGGGAGAGACAGAAGGGAATTCCCTGGCAAGGTTCTCCTGAACCATCCACCACTACAAGTCCTGAGCCATAAGAGTGGAGACCAGAGCAGGTTGATCTAGGTTGTCCGCCAAGTGATCCCACTGAGACTGGAGCGTCCACTGAGAAATTCTCATGGGAGCTCACACGAGGGACTGTCGGAATCGCTGCCCACGAGCCCGAGGAGGCGAAGGACCGACCTGGCACTGACCCGCCTCTGGCTGGACAACAGGCTGACCTGGGCCTGAGTGTGTCCGCCCTGTCCGATGGCAGGAAGACCATGCCCGAGGTCATGTCCAGGATCGCCCTGATAAACTGAAGCATCTGGGATGGGAACAAGTGGACTTGGAGTGATTGATGGTAATACCTGGCAGATGAAAACCTACTGGGTAAGGGAAAGGGAACACAGGAGTTCCTCCCAGGAGGGTGCCTTGAGAGCCAATCGTCCAGGTATGGGAAAACCTGCACTCTCTGGGTATGCAGGTAGGCTGCTACCACCAAAGGCATTTGGTGAACACTGGGGTGCGAGGAAAGACCAAATGGGAGGGCCTTGAACTGGTAGTGGTCCCCTGGAATGCAAAAGCACTTAGTATTTGCGGTGGAGCAGGCGGATAGGGATATGCAGGTAAGCATCTTGCATATCCAGAGCCACATCCACTGTCCCAGCTGAAGAAGGGCAGAAAACTCTGCAGAGAGAGCATCCTGAACCTCTTGTACTCCACGAACAAGTTCAGGAGCTGAGGTTGAGAATCAGCCTCACGTCCCTGACTTCTTCAGGACCAGGAAGAACTGAGAATAGTACCCTGTCTCCTGAAGAGGAGGGGGATGGGTTCTTTGCCCCCTTCAAAAGAAGTGCGGAGATTTCTTCCGAACCAGGAGAAGATGATCCTGAGAGTACAACGACCTTGGGGGATTTTGAGGAGGTTTCAAGAAACTCTATTAAGTGTCCTTCATGCGATCATCTGGAGCACCCAGGTGTCTGAAGTTATCCTCCCAACCCAGAAGATGGAGGGAGAACCTCCCTCCTACTGGTTCCTCTGGAGACCCCAGAGGCTGTGGGAGAGGAAAGGAGTCAGTGGTGTGTGGCAGCGTCGCGGCTGAAGCCCCTGCTGCTTTTTGGGCGGGGGACTTGGCAGCGGGTGCTGGCGTTTATTGGCCCACTTCCCTGAGGTTTCGTCTTTTGCTGATTCCTTCCAAAAGGGACGACACTGCACCTGAGGGGGTTTGTACATGGAGTCCACAGACTTCAGTGCAGTCCCTTCTCCTGCAGATCGGGTGATAATGTCCTGACATCACCCCTGAACAGCACTGAACCCTGGAAGGGTGTGTTCTGGATAGCAGACTGCACTTCGGGACCCACCCTGACACACAGAGCCAGGCATGTCACCGTGAAACCCATGGCAAAGCCGAGCTCCTACCAGCAGCGCCCACTGCATCGCACATGGCACGAAGAATGTGCTGACTGGCCGAACAAGCAGAACGGACAAGACTAGCCACTTCCTGTTTCACCTGCGACTGGGAAGGGAATCCAACTTGGATTCCACCTCACTAAGAATCGTTTCTGGTAATCCCCTATGACCAACATAAATTCAGGGCCCTAATACCCAGAGTGGAAGAAGCAAAGACCTTCTTGCTATACTGGTCCAGAAGATGGGATTCTTTGTCAGGTTGAGACAAGCTCAAATGTGTCAGGTTAGCTGGCGACAGTGAGTGGTGCAGATCACGACCGAATCAGATGAGGGTGAGAATTAAGGAGTCAACACCTCAGGAGCCTGATATAGCCTGTCTGACTTCTGGGAAGAGGGGCTATTGCTGATGGTTGCTTCCAAATAGTGGAGACAAGATCGGCATGAGGCTCAATCCAGGTGGCACCAAGGTCGGAGCAGTCTCAGGCAGATCCAGGTGTGCAGCGAGCTCTTATGCTGTGGATCCAGTTCCGGAGCGCCACTGATGAACCTCCTGATTTTATGCAGCAACTCCGTGAAGGAAGGATCCTCCGGAGGTGACTTTGGAGGAGTCCTAGGCCTGGGTTTATCCAGAGAGCGAGGCTCATCGTCTGGGTCAGAGCAACCATCGAGTCATCCGAGGTGTCCGAGGAGGAAGAATAGGAAGAGGAAGACTCCCTCCTAGTGCAGGGAGGAACGGACCCCTTGGGAAGCCCTCAGGGAAGCGTATCCTGCCCCGCTCTGGAACCGGAAGGCTCGCCTCTGGTGTCTCGGCATATGGGAACCAGGGTCGGCACTGTCGCTGGGAGATGACTTCTCCACCTCTGGTGAGCTGAGCCTTGGCCTCAGCCCACCAGGAGGCAGAGTCTCTCAAACTACTGGCGCCTGAGGGGCAGTGGAGAAGGAGGAGGAGGGGATAGATACTGAGTGTATCCGAATGACGTGTATCTGTAACCGGACGGCGGGAACCCGCATCGGGTAATGAGGCACGTGTACTGGCAGAGTCGATAGGCCTGCTGGTACTGGGGCACCGATACTGAGGTCCCGCACGGGCGGCGCCAGATACGGCGGGCTCGGATACCCAGGAACTGGGAGGTCTGACACGGCAGATGGCTCCAGCAGGAGGCCCAGCAGGTGGGCCTGGAACATGAGGCCCGGAGGGCTGTGGGCCCGTGTGGGGGCAGCATCCGGGAGAGGGATGTCCCCAGCGCAGGCAAACTGGCGCTGGGGCCGCATCCAGGGAACCGACGCCAGGTCATCTGGCCCAGCGGAGGGGACCTGATGGGGCAAGCATGATCCTCAGCATCACCCAGGAAGTAGGGAAAAAATCCACGGGTCAGGCTGAGGAGACCCAGGGTCACAGGAGGGCAGTGAAAGCTGTGGGGAGCCGGGATGGCGGAAAAGAGGGGTCGGCGCCGCTCAGCCACCACGTGGCATTGGGAACCCTGACATCCGACTTATCGGCAGAGTCCGGTGGATGTCGGAGGAGCCGACTTCCAACTTAGTGGACCTGCCGCCTGAGGCAGACCGTGAAGAAGGAGCAGCCTGGTCAGATGGAACAGAGGCCGTGTGCTGCACTGAAGATCGGCGACTTAGCGGCTGTCTCGGGTGGGCATCAGAGGAGCTGGCGTCCGGCTTACCAGAGCCACTCGGACCAGTAGGCCGCACAGTGGCAGCCTTACTGGGAAGGTGGCCTCAATGGTACAGAGGTGCCGAAAGGCCAGGTAAGAGCCAGATGGTTGGGCATACCGTCTTGGAAGCCCTCAAGGCGGCTGTCGCTGACAGTGGTCACCGGGGGCGGAGGACGTTACCTGTAGCATGGCGACTCCAGCCAAAGTTGTGGTGGACGAGGAGCCCCGGTCCTGGTGCTTCTCCTTATCCTTCTTCTTACAGACGGCCTTGGGAAGTGGAAGCCTGCCGGAGCTTTTTCAACTCCGCCTCCACAGAGGACATTTTCTTCTGAAGGATGTGGGCCTCAGGGACTGCTGCCTCCGTCTGCGTGGTGGTGGCGTTGAATTTGAGGCAGTACTGGCACTTCTCCACCTGATTATCTGGGCTCAGACAGCAGAAACACTGGGAATGTCCGTCCTGTGCAGGAGTTGGGCACTGCAGTGGCACTTGTTTTGTGCTCGGTGTGAGGACTACATACACCACGAAAATCAGACAAATTAGTAGAATGAATCAAGTAAAGCGATAAAAACTACAGATGACAGAGCTGACGAGTGAACTTTACCACGGTCGTGAGACGAGCTAAGGGTGGGAAAGAACTGGAAGGCAGGCGTGGGGACCGCCTTTTATACTGATGTCGCTTGACGCCAGTCACCTGACATGGGGCGGTCCCCGCCAGAGACTGCTAGCTAGAAATATTTCTGTGGGTCCTGACACCTGCTGGCATCAGTCCTATATGTAATTATCTACTGCAAGAGCCTCTCGAGTAAGATCTTGCCTTTCCTGGTAGGTGTACTGTGGACATCTGCATCCCCAGGGCATATTCCAGATTATGCATCTTCATGACTTCAAGCACAGCTTGGAAGATCTTGTTCCTCACTGTTTGCTGATGTAGTACATTGTTGCGATGTTGTCTGTTCTAATCTATACAGACTGACCACTTATCTGGGAGGAAAGCTCCTGCATTGCCAATAACGCTGTGCTGAATTCCAGGAGCTAAAGATGATCTAGTGCCTCCTGTGCACTCCATGTGCCACTCAATTAGAAACTCCAGGTGGACATCCCAACCTAGGAGGGAGGCATCTGCTGTGGAATGACTATAGGGAATTTCTGGAGGAAGGAATACTTCTATGAGGTTGCATTCCTTTCCACCATTCCAGTGACTCTAAGTAGACCCTTGTGGCAGAGGCACCAATTTGGATAGGGTGTCCCACCTCTGAGAGAGCAACAGTCCCCTAGGTGATACTTCATATCTCTCATTTGGAATCTGGCACCTGGTATCACTGATAAGGAGCAGACCATGTGACCCAGTAACATATGACAAGCCCTGTGCAGACCATGGCTGGCCTCTATGAATGATTCTGCAGCTGAAATCAGATTTGCTACCCTTGCCAGAGGAAGAAAAGCTCTCCTTTGCAGAATATCCAGCTCTGCACCGATGAAGTCCAGAACTTGCACTGGTTCTGTTTAGGACTTTGAAAGTTTATGAGGAAGCCCAAAGCCCAATGTGCTGCCATCATAGCTAGGCACTTGTGAATACCCATGGAGCTGAGCTGAGGCCATACGGAAGGGCTGTAAATTGCTAATGGCAGTCGCTAACCTGACCCTGAGGTATTTTGCTCAGGCCTTTATGCTTTTCTCTTTGGGGCTAGGAAGTATCTGGAGTATTGTCCCTTTGCCCTGTTGCAGCTGGTACTTGTCCCACTGCATGTTTAGCAGCTTCTTTCACCCCAGCTCCAGCAGAAATTTTTTTGGCTGGGATGTGAGCTTGAAAAACTTTTGGGTCCTGTAGTTTTGGAAATCCTCTGAATTGCAAAATCAAACTATGGCTCACTACCTCTAGGATAGAAGTAGTGAACTAGTCCCTGCTCTGTTTTGCCTGGGGTTTGAGTGCTGAAAGGCAGCAGCTTGCCTAAACTCCCTCTCATCTGCTCCTATAATTATAACCAGTCCTTTGTGGGGGTATCCACAGAGGCATAAAAGGAGGTAGTATCCACTACCTTCTTGTAGGTGGTTTTATACTCATTCACCTTTTTAATGAAAGCCTTAGTCTTGCTATCAAACAGGAAATTTCCAGAAGGAAAAAATGTAGCATCTGTCTGAGAGTCCTAGGACAGATTTGTAGTTCTAAGCCAGGCAACCCTTCCGGCCTTCCTAGGGACACTGCACAGGCTCTAAACCTGTATGCAGTGTCCTTCATGTACACTGCCATATGAAATGGGAATTTTAGGGCATGAATGGCTGATTTTGCTGTGCCAGCCATATCCTGTACCCAGTCTTCAGTAACTTGTTCGCTTAGAGCCTGAATGAAGTTCCATAAGGGTTCCTGGCAAATGAGTTGTGTAGGCCAGATAAGCTGCCTGCCTTAGGAGCAGGAGGCTAAAGTATACACTTCTTTTTATTAATGTTTTTCTTAGCATCCAGTTTCCTGGGATCTTTTCCATGAGGCCGGAAGGAAAGAGGGGGCACTTTGGCCCTGTCCCAGGTGGCATTCTGGATCACTTCTTCATGATCAGGGTGGGAATACAGGTACCCAGAACCCTGTCTGCCAACTGATATTTACTTATTTAATTGATTTTAAATACACCAGCAGCCAAGTGGGTGCTGACATGAATGTAAAAGTAACCATACTGAGGGATATATAGATGGGAAGCATCAACCCCTTAGTGGGTATAAACCCATCATATCCATTAATTCAAACCCTTCCTCATCCTCAGCAGTTCCATGTGAGGAAAACTGGGGCACTGACCATATGTTTCACAAAGGTACAGTGAGAGATATAGTCATCTAAGGGTCTTGGAAGAGAGTCGGATTCTTGCTCAGGTTCTCACTCTTCTTCATAAAACAGTTTTATCCTCTTCCGCCACAGGCATTGGGAATGGAACCTGTGCCTGTGAAGGGAGGCAAGCATATTCCTGAAATTTCCCCATAGCCGGAAAAACCTGGAAGAATTGCCATGCCTTAGTAATGTCCTCCATTGAGGGCATTTTATTTTTATTCACTGGTGACTCCTTTCCTTTTTCAGGTGGAGGGACAGCTACTTTTTTTTAAAACTTGCACCATCTCCGGTTCCTGCACCGATTTTAGTCATGTCATCTATTTAGGACATTTTATTTTTATCCACTGGCAGCTCCTTTCCTTCTTCAAGAGGACTGACAGCAGAATTTTGTTTTGTTACTTGGAAACACGGATCAGGGCTCCCTGCTCAGACACCCTGACTTCTGAACCATCTTTAGCATCCTTATCCTTCTGCTTGTTTTGACATGAAGGCAGACTGAGAAGCCAGTATGACTTTTTTATTTTTTAGCTCTTTGGAACACATTTTCACACGAATGCATACAAACTAAAACATAATCTGGACCCACTTTAAGCACAACTCATGACAGTCTGCCTTAGCCTGGAGTTGGAAAAAAACTTAATAAATTTAAAGCCTGTAGGTTCCACCTTATTTTTTGTCTGTCAGTCATGCCAAACACTAATGAACCAGGGAATGCAAATCAAAGTAAAACCAAATTAGAAGAAACCCATATATGTAAAGGGGGTTTAAAACATATGAAATGTGGTTTGTTGCCTTAAAAATGAAACAGCAAATGAAAGCAGCCTAACAGATAATTTAGTTAGGCTAAATTGTAAAATATTGTCTCAGTTCTCAAACAAAGAAGAACTAAAACAATAAACAGTAGAAACCACAAAGCGGTAACTGTATTTTAGTAATTTAGTGAAATGAAGTAGCTTTAAAAGCAGGTTCTTAAAAGTGGGAACTGCGCTGAAAACGGCCTTCTCCAATTCCTGAAAACGAAGGAGAACCAGAGAGAAGTTAACAAATATACAAAATGACATAACTATGCAGAGTTATCGATAAAATAACTAAATAATAGCTAAAACATGCTATTAAAAAAACCCCCAAACTGCTATGAAGTTGAAGAAGACTCGGAGCAACTGCAGAATTTCAGGCAGAGAAACAAATCAGCCCTTAGAATGTTGGGTGTGCGTTCCAGTGGCACTGAGGGTCAAGCGGTGGATGCCACACCGCACCATGCCGGCGACCCAGGTTCGGCAGCGGACTCAGGTCGCCGGGGTTGGCCGGGTGGAGATAGGCTGAGCATCTGACGACAGCTTGCCTTCTCCGGGGAGAGGAGGGACTAACCCGGTGGCGGTGACCCTGGTGGAGGCTGGGGCACGACAGCTTGTCAGCACCTTGGGATTTGATTGGTCACGGGTGGAGGCCTTTGGACCAATCACCTCTAGGGGCTGCATTTTCAAGGGAGGACACTGCGGATGTCGGCGCTCGTGCCTTGAAGTCATGGGCTAGCAACGCCCACACAGAACAGGAAAAAACCCTCCAGAGCCGGGAAGATGGATCGCTGAGCCCGGTCCCGATGAGCCAGTGTCTGCCTACAGTCCAAAGGGAACCTGGCGAAATTACAAGATTAGGGGTGTTTCAACCGCCCTGACCCGCCGGAGAATCAAGCCAGATGAAGGGACTTGGGTTGTCAGGTAAGACACCGGCAGGGACGGGCTTCATTGTTGAAATCCTGATGGGGCGGCTCTGGTAGGGACGAGGGAGGACAAACAGAAATTTAAAAAAAAGAATGTTGGGGTGAGCATGAGCACACAGCAGAGTTTTGAATTTCATTCTAAGATTCTTTGTTTAGCATAAAATTTTAAGCTCCGGGGCAGCTAAGACCTACAGGCTAAATGTACTAGTAAAGCATAGTGTGGGATTCCTGAGGTTTGGAAACATGTTCCAGGAGTGTGCAATGAGCTCTAATGTTTGCGTTTCCTGGATGGCTGCCGCCATATGCTGCACCTTATACTTCACAACCTATCCAAGGAGTATGTATGTAGGTAGGTAGGTAGATATTTATTTATATTTAGGCAACCCACCAATGCTCAGAGTGCCTGTACATACATAAATAACAAAATAAAGACCAATACATAATAAACAACCAAATGTCAAAACAAGAAAAACAACAAACACTTACTTTATCCAAAGCAATACATTAAAATCAGTTATACCACAAGTAAGAAAAATGATACAACAAATTACCAAAAAGATTGGAAAAAAGGTATTTTTTAAGTTTGTTTTAAAATGGAAACACTTCCAGTAGTGTGAATATCCTCTGGCAAAAGCATTTGGTTATTCTTTTTTTTCTTTATCAACAATATTTGTGCACCAAGTGGTGGAGGATATACCCTCTCTGTCAGCCCTGGGTCCCTTTCAGGCTCACCACCATGCTGCCCCTGGACTTTCCAGAGATCCGGAGACCATGGCTTGCCTCCATGGTGGGGTTCCCCTCCAGGACCTGAAGGGGAGAACCAAGATGCTAATCTGGTTCCAGCACCTTGCATTTGATAGGCCCCTGGCATCATCTTGCTTCAGTCATAGGGGTTTCCTGAGCTTTGTTTACCCCTTGGGATATGGATGTGCAGTGGCATCAGTGTGAGGGCATGCATGCTCCACGCATGCTTCACGGATGTCTGCAGTCGTCTGCTCCCCCATCAGTGCAGTCCCGAGCTGTGTCCCCATCCTGCACTGGGAGTCACCATCACACTGGATGCCTGTGACTTCCCCACCCCTGAGGAGGTGAGCAGTCTATGGGATGCTCAGCCAACCTCCACCAGTCATCCCTCTGATGCTCCAGGCTCGTTCCTGAACCCATGTCATCAACGTCATAGCGGTAGTGCTACCACTGCACTGGCAGGCCGGCTTGTTTGGTTATTCTAGTATCCCTGAATATCCTCTTGAATGTTATTCTCTGCCTTAAAACCAACAATCTGATATGGATGAAGCTGCTAATTGGCATTGCTAATTTATGGTGGAGGGCACTTTCTCTTTTGAGTTCTCACTGCTTTTATGGAAAACATGGAGCTATGTCTTTTAATCTTTGTGATGTCCAGTTTTTCTTATAGTCTTACCTCTGTCACCATGGAGAGGTCAATCAAAACACAGAAGACAGCAGAGGGCTACGCAATCTCTCGCTGGAAGCGCATATAATTCTGGGAGGGTAATAAGTCTAGAATTCCAGCAATGAAACCTTCCACTCCAACAAACTGATTTCAGAGAAGAGAAAGAAAATGAGAAAAAGGCAAGAATTAAATAAATTATAGGCACATATGTGTCTGTTGTCTGTCTATCTATCTATCTATCTGACCATCTATCTATCTCAGGACTAGTCTTGAGTCATGAAACCTTCCCTCCTTTTAAATAACCAAGCGTGAATAGTGTATGATGTGTGTGTGTGTGTGTGTGTGTGTGTGTGTGTGGTAAGAATTGTGTGGGGATCTGGTCATGGATCTGTCCTTGTCGCAACCTAGGCTCCTCTCACAGGGGAATTGTGGCCTGCCAGACCTTGAAAGGGAATTGGGCATGATCAAGGTATAGCAGGTTCCACCCTTTGAATGTGCCAAGGTAGTGCATCCGTCATTAGGGTGCCAATCGGCAATTTCACGATCACTTTTTATGTGGGGCTGCACCCTGCACCCCCAACTAAGGATTCTAACTCTGGGGGTGGTGGCAAATTGCAGGTTTGGTGCCCTAATAATGCAGTGCACTAAAGCCAGAGCCCTGAAGGTGTGCAGTGGGTATAGCAAGGTCTCCACCAAGCCAGGAAGGAGCACTTCTTCTTCTCTCATATGCACCAGTCCTATGCCAGGACTAAGATGTTTCTGGTCTCTTCTAACTAGCTCCCTCACTTGATTTATATAGAATATAGGCCTATCCTGCTATCTAATCATGCTCCCCTTTTGCTCTCATATTACAGTTTCTGGCGATTTTTCAATATATGCAACAGGCCATTTTGGATTTCCTTCGACTAAATCCCTCAAACGCTACCCACCTTAGATGGGAGATACTGAACTTTAGAAGGGTAGTGATATCCTACTCTTCCCATAAGAAAAAGGAGGCCAGACGGAAAGGATCTGGATCTGGTTAAGACGACAAGAATTAGAAAAAACATATGACCTCCCATCAGTGAAGTCCCGAGCTGTGTCCCTATCCTCCACTGGGAGTCACTATCACACTGGACGCCTGCGACTTCCCCACCCCTGAGGAGGTGAGCAGTCTATGGGATGCTCAGCCGACCTCCACCAGTCATCCCTCTGATGCTCCGGGCTAGTTTCTGAACCTTGGTCATCAGCGTCATAGCGATAGTGCTACCACTGAAGAAGGCAGAAAGCTGAGTTTTGTGTTCTGCAAACCTTTCATATAGAAAGGCAGATTTTATTGTCCAGTGCTTTTAGCCATTTTAAAGTTCCAACACAAATTTTGTCTGGACTCTGGAATGAGGGTTGTGTGCTGCTAACAGGGTGGCTAACTCAGCAATAATCAACAAAAAAAACAATGCTGCTGCACTTAAACCAAGTGTTACGTCCCCTTTAAGGCACTGAACCGAGGCGCTGAGGCTAGCACAAAATGGTGGAAATAAACAAGCTATTTAGTTGTTTAAACATTTTGGAGTCACTCGTTCTTTGGTTTGAGTGCAGCAGCAGCAGCAGCAGCAGCATTGTTTTCCTTTAGCCATTTTGAAGGGGATGGTGAGGAGGAAAGCCTAGCAACTAAAAAGCAGGGCTACTGAAAAAATGATTTATTCTATCAGAGGGCCAGACAAGCTGCTGCATACTGATCTGGTAGAGATTAGCCACAGCAGCTGCAACAGTTTTATGTGTTTATATTTCGAGGTGACTCTATAGACAGAACCCCATCTACATTTTGAATTTGGTTATTCTTCCTGAAATATCAGACCAAGCCAGCGCTGACTTGGACAACCCACTAATGACAACTGAGGCAGAGGAAGCCCTCAAATCTCATACCCCAGGGAAGGCCTTGGCCTGACAGCCTACCATGTTAATTTTACCAGGCTGTCGTACCTCCTACCTCTGTAATATGGTTTGGACAGCTTAACTAGAGGCCAGTTACCACCCATCTTGAAGATGGCCACAGTTGCTTTCCTCCCCAAACCAGAGGAAATATGTAAGCTCTTCCTACAGACCAATCTCTCTGCTTAATGCAAACTACAAAGTCACTGCTAAAATAAAAGCCAACAGGCTAGAGCCTGTTCTGCCCAATTGATTCATGAAAATCAATCTGAGTTTATAGCAGCGAGGTATTCCAAAAATAATTCCAGATGAGCACAAATGTTCTCTGGAGATGTTCAAAAGAAAATGAATGCAACCAGGCCTTCTGGCTTTACTGTAGAAACAGAAAAGGCCTTTATTAGGGTGGAGTGGAAGTTTATGTTTAGCACCCTTCGGAAATTTAAATTTTGGACCCTGAATCTGTTTTGTATTAGAACTTTTTACAATGATCTTCAGACCCAGGTCCTAAATGACTCCTGCTTATCTGACATTTTCCATCTTTCTCCAGGCACCAGGCAGGACTGCTCATTATCCCTCTGTTTATGTTCTAACTCTTGTTCCCTGGTAGCAGCTGTCTGCACCTATTCTAGGATCTCGGACTTGACAGTGGGGCACCACCATGTCATATTGTTATTTGCAAGATGATATTATATCTATTAGACGCTCAGTCAGCCACACCAGCTTTATTAGATTTTTTATTTTATTTATTTATTTGGTAGTTCAGATACAACCTTTGAGTATACACTGTTTTACAAAGGTTCCACATCAAGGATGTAAAACAGCGGAGGCGTAGAAAAACTTGACAGTTAACACAAAACATAAGATTGCTATGTAATCAGAATATAGATACTGTAAATAATACTTTTGAGTAACCTAGACAACTGAAATTAAACAGCAGGAGGAGATTCCCAGTTAGCAACGTATGGCATAGCTGCCCAGGGGGCCTGTCAAGCTAGAGTATCGGAAAGGGTGGGAGAAAAGAAAGGGTGAGAATGCGAACAAGGTTTCCCAATGTAGCGTGTAAGGCATAGCGCTGCCCAGGGGCTGTCAGGTAGAGTATCAGAAAGGGTAGGGGAAAGAAAGAGGGAAGAGTGCAAACAAGGGGCAGATTAGAGAGAGAGAGAGAGAGAGAGAGAGAGAGAGAGAGAGGAGAGAGAGAGAGAGAAAGGGACTGGGAGAAGGAGAATATTTAGGGAGAGTGGGTAGAAAGGGGAGGTGTTGGGGGTACAGAGGGGAGAGAGTTGGAGGGAGCTTGAGAGGGGGTGGCAGGAGATGACAGGTGGGGGTCCAGGGTAGGTAAAACAGTAGAGAAGATCAGACAGACGAGGGGTATCCAGGTTGAGGATATAGACTCAGGTAAGGAGTCAGAGGTGTTTAAGAGTGGGTATCCAGGTTGAAGATATGGATTCAGGTAAGGCAGTCACAGGCATTTGAGTTCAGCAGGTATTGCTTCAGTTCTCTTTAAAGGACCAAACATTTGTTGTATTGAGAGCTGCAGCAGGGATCTCATTTAGCCATAGTGGAGCTTGGTATATGAAGGACCTTTGTCCTAGGGAAGTTCTACAAAATGGGACATCAAGCTGTGTTGACACTGTTCTTTGTGTGTTGTATTTGGAGCTTGCTTCCTTTACCAGGTCTGCAATGCAGGTAGGGGTTAGGCAGAGCATGGCCTTTCTCCCTAGAAGGCAAGTTTGGTATCTGATTCTGGATTGAAGTGGTAGTATGTGGGCCAGACTACACAGGGTACAAGTGTGTGTGAAGCAGTCAGCATCTAGCAATAGTCTGCAAGCCTTGTTAAGGGCAGTGGCAACCCTTTTGAGGGCTGTATCGGTGGCAGCACCATAAATCACCAGCCCGTAGTTGACCAGGAGAGGACAGAGCTGGAGACTGGAGATTTGTTCCGTCAGTATGGCCCTATCTTGGGATAAACCATCAGCTGGTCCAGTCATGAGTTTATGTTGTTGGAAATAGGAGATCACAATTGTAGATGCTTCACCAGGTTCATTGATCATTGTTATGCAGCTTAAATACTTGGGCATTTTAATTCCTGACAAACTATCTACTACCTACATATCCTCTTTACTACCGCCACAGCTAAGGCATAACTATGGGCACACAAGAATGTTGCTCATAAAGCAGGACTCTATCCCAAAGCACACCTCTCAGATGCTCAGTGCAAGTCCAAACCCATCCCCCAATTTCATTCAGGCACTTTTACTATAGGTCACCAAGGGCCAGCTTGTGGTGAAGCAAATGTTCAAAGGGGAGTGGAGTGTATTTTCATGCACTTAAAAGTCTGTCAGATAGATGCCAAAGATTTTTCTCTGTCATCAAGTCAGGTATCAGCTTTTTTAAATTCATATTTTTCTGTACCCTTCCACGCTGCTGGCTTCCACTGGAACCCTCTGGCACCTCCCTTTGGCCCTCATCTACCATACCTCCACCAGCCTCCATTAAATGTTGGTTTACTCCCTAGACAGGGTATGGTGTTGGGGAATGTACCCCAAATGTACCCACTGTCAGCAGCGGAGGAGGCGGCAAGGACCAGCTCAGATATACTAGGGTTCCAGGAAGGTGACACAGGGGCCACTGTTTCTTGATCTGGTATGCATCCCTCTGGTTCCTGGAAGATGTCAGCATGCAAGGGGACCAATGCACATGCCCACACATTGTGTGGACAGCACAGGTTTCAGCTGACATCTTCACCCTCCCACTTGGTGTCCTCAACTGCATTGCCACCTGGGGTTATCCAGGTGGCAGTACCATAGTGAGGATGGCAACCTCCCTCCCTCCCTCGAGGAGGAGAGCATCCTCTGGGATGCTCAATTATCCTACTGGCTGGCCCCAACAACCTAGGCTTTGTTCCTGAACCCGAGTTGCCAGTATCGCAAGTGATAGCCCTGCTACTGAACCATCACGCTAACTGGGCATCAGCTTCTGAATTTTAATAGCAACACAGAGAATATGCCTTTAATGCCTCCTTTGGAGAAATAGTCTACTCTCCTAGACAGAAAATGAAACCAATATACATGTTATGTAGATTACTGGTTAATGTAGGCTGGGATGACACCTTAGCTACCAATATTATAGAAAATGCATGGGAGTAAGCAACAGGGTTATTTTTTACTCATGCTTTAAAAGCAAAAGGCTGCAACAAATATAGCTGAATTTACTATTTAGAATGTATTATACCCCATTAAATTTGTATAAGATAGACACAGACGCTTGTAACCATGTCCCAAGCGTAAGGCTCAAGATGGTTATTTTATCCATTTGGCTCTAATATACCCAAATGAGTACAGCTTCTTGCAAGATGTAGTGTCTTTTATGAATCATATAATATCACTAAGACAGATTCTTCACCGCTGCACCTCCTTCTGGGTGTGAGCCTCCTTTAGATGTATCCCATTAACACTTCTCACTCTAGACTGCTTGGCTTTTGCCCTAGCCAATGTTAAGAAAAACACAGTGCTGCAGAATTGGATGGAGCAGACTCCCCTACCCCTACCATCATGCAGTGGTTTTAAAACTTAGAAATGTACATATCCTTGGAAAAGGTACACTATACAGTAAGGACCAGGGTAAGATGGGCAGGTTTGAGAAGATCTGGTCTCCCGTGGTTAGAGCAATATAAATAGAGGTCTTTTTCCATGAAACTCAACAATGATTCATTTTAACCAATGTAACTCACCTAGATGCTACAGTAAATGTGAAAATCAGAAAATGTAAAGTGGATGTTCTGTAGAAGGATGGAGTGAGAATCAAAATTTAATAAAGATACTTTTCAAAAAAGAAAGCAACTCAGCAGTAGGAGGTGAGAAAAGGAAGAGTTAACAGATGGCTCTTACCTGGCTACCCAATCCAAGGAACAGAAGCATAATGAAAACAGAGCTGACCAGAGTGGGGCCACTGGCATGAGACTCACAGCTTTTGGGTAGCGATGAACGCCAAACCTGGTCCTGAAATATAAAGACAGGCATCAAGCTCGGTGTTCTTACTTATAGAAGCAGCTGCCTAAATGAAACAGATCCAGTAGAGTATGGGCCTAAATCAATTAGGCCTGATGTTTCTACAAGTGGTCTATGAATCCTTAACGTCATGACTAGCAAAGCATCAAGTGATGCTACAGGTGTCTTGGATCCTACATAAAATATAAGCCATATTTTATTTGGTTTGTGCCATATTTGATTTATGCAGTGGTAAGGGTTTGTGATAAAACAGGTGGATGTGCTACTGTCTGGAGGCAATTATAGTAAAATCCCAGTCTCACTTCCGAACCTGAGCCATCCACCTCAGAGTGTGCTGTTTTACTGCTATGCCATTAAGCGGTCTTTGCATATTGATCTTACTTTATGTTATGTGAGGTGGAATACACTATATAGCTTTCAAAATACAGCTACAGTATTCTTCTGTTTTGAATCCTTTGAGGATATGGGCATCTCACAATAAGTTGGCTGTTCTCATTCCTCTTGGCAGAATATGAAAGTGTGTGTTGTGTGTGTGTGTGTGTGTGTGTGCATGTGCGCAAACGCGAATGCATATGTGTGTGTGTATTTATGTATGCGCAGCAATGGATGGCATTCCTGAGCACCTACCTGACTCAGCCACTTGGGAAATGTCTACTCCTTGTTCTGCTGCCATGAACCCCAAAATGGAAAATACAACAAAGCCAGCAAAGAAGCTCGTTCCACTGTTGATCAGTGATAAGATGAAAGCATCCCTGTATAAGGCAAATAACAGGACAGCATTAAAGGGGGACAATGGGAGGGGTTATTAAACTAACTCAGAATCAGGGGTCTGACTTGAGAATGAGACCTTGATAGCCTAGGGCCACTGCTTGCACTTCCAGTCAGTGAGGTTCTGTGGTGGCTCAGGGGCATTTCACTGCAGTGGAGAAGACAGTAACTTCTGGCACAGTGAACGGTATAACTAGACTGCATGTACAGTTAAAGTGTCATAACAGTGATCCAGGGTTGCAGTTCCCAATAGCACCCTGCAGCTAACCTTCAGTCAAACAACACCCTACTCTTTCATCCAGCTCCCTATAGCTTACCTTTAGTCAGATATCACCCTGCTCTTAAAATCAGCTTCCACAACTAACCTTCGCACCTCACTATGCTCTTTTACTATCTCCCTAGAGTTAAACTGCTTTCAAACAACCCACTGTTCTTTCAGTCAGCAACCTACAACACTTCAGCCAAACATCACCCTGCCCTTTCAATCATCTCCCTGCAGCCACCCTGCAGTTAAACACCCTGCTCTTTTAAAAAGCGTTCTACAACTAGCATATAAACCAGCTCCATAAAGATAACCTCCAGATGAAAATCACACTGCCCTTCAGCCTACTCCTACAGATAATGGAAAGTTACTTACCTACTCCCTACAGATAAAGGAACGTTACTTGCCATAACTCTTGATCTTCTAGAGTGTCTCCTCTATAGAGTAACACTCTTGGTCTTAGGGCAGGAGACACTAGGACCCCATTAAAACCAGAACTGACATACAGTTCCATGCATGCACCTGCAGCATTTAAAACCACTGGCCAAACTACCTCAGTACTTTTTTTTGCCAAGAAATAGAACAGAAAGCTACCAATTAAAACATTTTGAATACATTTTTAAAACACAAAAAGCATAAGATAGCCCACATTTCCCTGTAACAACGTATGAAAACCGTGCTTGTCTTCGCAGCCCATACACCTCATGGGGAGGATAACAAACACAAACAGAGTGAGGTCAGTGAGCCCAGGGCTGAGTGGGTGAGGTGTGCTTACTACGGAGATACCTTAGAAGATCAAAAGTTACGTAAGTAACTTTCCTATTTTCTAGATTTAATTTCCTCCATAGAGCCAGATTCTTTGGTCAAGTGACCAGCAGTATCCATCCCCAGACTATATAGGTTGTAAACAGGACTCATGAAAAAGCAAACCCTGTAGTATAGTTAGCCCAAAACCTGTGTGTTTCCTAGACTGGACATCAGTGGCACAGTGTTTTGTAAAAGGTGAACACTTCTGCAGGTTGTAGCCCTACATAGCTCCAAGATATGGATTGATCTGAGTGAAGCCACTGATGTGGCAACAGCTCAAATGGAACGGGCTCTGACAGAACCTTTCCGTGCTTCCTGCCAGTGAGTAGAAGTGCTAAATGCAATTGACAGTCCAGTTGGATAGACATTGTTTGGAAACTGGAACTCCTT
Organism: Neoceratodus forsteri; assembly: GCA_016271365.2. Classification (NCBI taxonomy): domain Eukaryota; kingdom Metazoa; phylum Chordata; order Ceratodontiformes; family Ceratodontidae; genus Neoceratodus; species Neoceratodus forsteri. The sequence continues at coordinate 408,789,894 of CM028138.1, forward strand.
TGTGACATTAATCAAAGGAGACAAATAGCTGAGATGACTGTGCTCCTTGGGTCTACTGAGGTAGAAGCTGAGAATTCTTCGGACATTGAAAGGATGTAGCAAGACTCCAATATTCTCAGGCTGGGGAAGAATGTTGGCAGTTTTGAGAATTGGTTAATGTGAAATTCTGACACCACCTTTGGCAGAAATTAAGGGTGCGTATAGGAACAACCTTTATACATATGGAACACAGTGCAGGAAGGAATAGCTACCAAGGCTTGCAATATTGATACACTGTGAGCCACGATGATGGCTGTCAGGAAATCCTTCCACGCGAGCAATGTCAACTCACATGTGGCAGTTGGACTGAAAAACTACAGGTGAGTCTTGCCAGCACTAAACTGAGCTCCCAGTTAACTACTGACTTCTTTACTGGAGATCTCAAATGGAGTATTCTCCTATGAAACCTGAAAGGTGGAAGCTGCATCAATGGAAGTCCACTTACTAACTTGTAAGCCCCAGAAATGGGCTTACTTGTTTGGAGCTGCTTTTGTCTTCCTCTCCAGTGGGTCAGTGGCTCTGGTGGGATTCAGACCGGGTTGGTCTGAGGTTGTTTCATCTGGCTCCGGCTGCCATAGTTTGGTGTCCTGGCTCCTGGCAGGTGAGCTGGGTGCCGCATGTTGTTTTCCATGCCTCCGGGTGCACTTTTGGATGGTTTCAGTCCTGGAGATTGCAGTGGCGATAGGACTGCATTTTGTAAATAGTTATGGCAGCCAAGCCTCAGAACACATGAGCAGCCACCGACAAAGACAAATCTGGTGGAGCAGTTGCTCTGGATCCTGGGTCTGGTTTCCTGATTCAGCGGGTTGGGACCTCTACAGGAGAGAAAACAAAACAAAACAAAAATAATAAATACAATTGTAAATAGTTTGGTGTGGTCTGTGTTACTCACAAAGCGTAACCACTGGGGGCAAGTTTAAAGGAGTGACTGCTCCGATGGTGATGGGGAGTAGTTTGGTGCCGGCTGGCATGGTGGAGTGTCATAATTTGTATACAGTTATTTTGGGACTACGGGTCCCAGAGGTCTTTAAGGCTGGGAGGTTTGGCACCCTAAAGCTGGCCCAGGATTGGACCTTGGTTCTGTCGGGTCTTTCTTGGCACCTGAGAGGAAGGAATAAGAGGAGGAGCAGGTAGGAATCAGGGGAGATCTGAGGACAGAGAGAGAGAGAGAGAGGAAGAGGTTGGAGGCGGAAGGAATGGCCCGCTTGGCCCTTTTGGCTACGGTTTGTTTTTGGTGAAGCAGTGCTGTGTCAGCTCTCAGGACATGGTGTCGGCCCGTTCTAGTATTGGAGCCCCATCGATGGGTCTAGCTGTAGGGAGGAGCAGCAAAGAAGCATACAGCTGTTGTATGGGTTCTGCTTTGGAGCCCCATCTTCTGTGAAAATGACACCTAATGGGACGACAGTGAGAGGAAGATCTGGGGATGGGGTTTGATTGGGAACCAGGTGTCCGGAGCCTCCCTGGTCCCAGGCTGACCCTCTTTCAGGACTGCTGTTTGCAGGGCTCAGTGCCCCAAATGGATCTTGTTTTGAGGATGGCTGTGGACTGGGCAGCGTCCCTCTAAGGAATGATGTGGCTCTTTGTCCTGAAGCAGTAAAGGGAAGTACAGAGCATTGCTGCCTGAGATTAAAGGTCTATTTGGCCAGGTTAAGCTGCCTGTAGTTGGACTGTGGCTACCTTGCCAAACAGGTAGCTGCCTGGACCTCTGCTCTAATGTGACCTTCTTAGTCCAGAAAACCTATTAGCTTTGGATGTGACCTAATAGTCCTTTACTACTCCATGGAGTGACTGTTTCTTGTTCTGTATTAATTGTTCATTAAATGGGATCCCCTGTTCCTGCAGTGTGGTGTGTTGCCTCATTTGTTTTGGGTGAACCATTTGCTGCTAACAAGGCCTTTGCCTCCACAGACCAGCCCCTAGTGTGTGTTCCAGGGTGTCAGCAGGATCCAGAAGACCAAGGAGGAAGATGCACATAAGGTCTGCCTGGTGAAGGCTGTCTACAAAGGCCTCTGAGGCAAAGATGGCAAGGCCAGGCAGGTGAAAAAATGTCACTTCTCCGGTTGACCAGTTCTGCACCCAGAGGTCTGAGGGCATGCAGGTTTCATCAGGTCCTGGTAAGCCAGGCGACCAGGTTTAATGGATTCTTGTTGCTGTGGTGCCCCGGGGCTTCACCACCCTACCCCTAGGCGTGGGATGGGGAGCTTACACTATGATATGCTGAAATGACTTACAATGCATTTTAAGTGATGCATACTGTAGGCCAGATTCGAGATAATCTAGAATCTGTTCCGGAGGATGGTGTAAGGGTCTAGATGTCTCTTGAAATGCCAGATATAGAAACATTTACATTTGATGAATTAGGCTTTTCTGGTGGAAGGTTTTCTTGCTGCTATGCTAGCAAGACCTTGGAAACTAGTTCAGAGATACCAAACTTGACAACTTCTACATCCTTAAGAGTCAAGACTGAAAGTGCAGCAACCAAAGGTTTGGATGTAGCATCTGACCCTGAAATTGGGACAGCAGGTTGGATCTGATTGAGAGGTCCAGCAGATCCATAATTGCCATTGCCAGGGTGGACACATGTTGGATCTGGTCTTCTCACTGGGGCTTGAGATTGAGAACCTCAGGACTAATCGGGTAGTTTGGTCCGATCATTGCATGGTGGAGTTCTTGCTCAGGGCACCCTCTGAGATCCCTTCCCTGCAGAGATGGTGAGCTACCGCCCATTGAGGGGTTTGACCCAGGAGGGTTTTTGGTGGTGGCAAACCTATCTAGTGTGGACAGTGCATGCAGGGAGGTGTGGATGAGGCAGTTGATGCCTGTAATAGGGCAGTGACAGAGGCACTCGACTTACTTGCACCGATCTGTGTATGACCGAGATCTTCTCACTTGAGGTCCCCATGGTTTGATGGGGAGCTCAAGGCTTTGAAGATCAAGGGTTGGAGGTTGGAACACTGCTGGCAGGGGTCCAGCCTGGAGGCAGACAAACTGGCCTCCCTGCACACTACGGTGTGTTCAGGGGCAATCAACCTAAGAAGGTAGTGTTCCTGTCCAGGGAGATTGCTGCTGGGAGAAACCGACCAGCAATGCTTTTTCAAACTGTGGACAGGTTATTACATCCTGCCTGTTTTCAGCCAAAATAGCAGTTTCTGAGACCTTGTGCAATGAGTTTGCTCATTTTTTCTCAGACAGGGTGTTTGCCGTCAGACAGGGTGTTCTCGCCAGTGGCCTGTACTATGGCTGACAGTGGTCGCCGGGATGGTCGACAAAGCACTCTGCCTGGTTGGGGGAGTTTTAAACCAGTGGAGGTGGCTGATGTCATTGGGGTGATCTCAAAACTGAAGCACACATATTGTGAACTGGACCCCGCTGACATGTTTCTTAGTGGGATACGCTGGCGCTGTTGGGCCAGTGTTCACCTTGGATTGCCTGGTGTTCCTTGTTGGAGGGGGTTGCCCAGATGCTACAGTATGAAGGAGGCGCTGGTGAGACCCCTTCTGAAGAAGTCATCATTTTACCCTGACATCAAGGCAAATTATTGACCATTCTCCAACCTTCCATTTTTAAGAAAGGTGGTGGAAGATTATGGTTCGTTAGTTGGGTGATCACCTCATGGCATTTGATATCTATGAGCTGCTCCAGTCAGGGTTTCATGCAGGACATTCAACAGAAACCGCATTAGTTCGGTGCAAAATGATCTCCTCAGGGTGAGAGATAGAGGGAGGGACAATTCTCATTCTACTTGATCGCTCCTCAGCTTTTGACACGGTGGACTATCAGGTGCTGCTGGACCATCTGAGGGACTTCTGTGGACTCACCGGCACTGTGATTCACTGGTTCGAGTCCTTTTGACAAACAGAAGACAGAGGGTGGTGATGGAGATTTTTCCTCATCTTTTAGCTTTCTGTCTTGTGGGGTACCTCAGGGTTCGTGTTGTCACCGATGTTGTTCGCCATGTATATGTTACCCCTGGAGAGATCATTAGAAAGTACAGTTTGGGATTTCATTGCTATGCCGATGATACCCAGCTGTACTTATCCTTTGTCCCTGGAACATCAAATGCAGTGGATGTATTAAACAACTGTCTGGCAGAGATCAATGACTGGATGGCCTCCAGCTGGTTGCGACTGAACCCCAATAAGATGGAGGTACTGGTGGTGTAGTTGAACAGGAGGTGGGTGGAGTTGCCCTGGGGCAGATTCTGGACTTGTTCTAGGTAAGTCTCATTGAAGGCTTCCTCTAAGGTGCATAATCTTGGCGTGATATTTGACAGCGGTATGACGATGGAATATCAGGTGTCTGCCATTGTTAAGGGAAGCTTTTTTCATCTGAGAAATATCGCCAGGTTTAGGCACCTGATTCCGCCCCTAGACCTCCCCACCTTGGTACATGCATTTGTCACATCCAGGTTAGACTGCTGTAATGCACTCCATCTCAGGGTCTCTGGAGGCACCTTCTGTTGACTGCAGCTAGTGCAGAATGCAGCTGCCAGGTTGCTGACAGGCCAGTTGAAATACTGCCATGTCACCCGGTGCTGCGAGAACTGCACTGGCTGACAGTTCGATGGAGGATGCTCTTCAAGGTGGGCTTGCTCACCTATAAGGCCCTATGGACTGGGCCCTTGTTACCTGGCTGACCTTCTTACATCTGCTGCCTCGGTTCGGCCTTTGGTCCTCTGCGAGGGCCTCCTGACGATTCCTAGGACAAGATTAAAGACTGCGGCGATCAAGCTTTCAGTGTCGCGGTCCTGTCTTACAGAATTCGTTCCTGTTTTTGGTGAGGAGGCCCCATCAGTGGAGGTTTTAAGACCCACCTGAAGTTCTATTTGTTTAATCAGGCCTTCTCCAGACTCTGTTTGACACTAGTGTTATTAGTCCTTTTAAAATTTAGAGGGTTTTATATATTTATGGGATTTGTATGAAGATATAGTTTTGTATGTGTAAATTAGAGCTTGTGTCTTTTGTATGGACCAGATCCTCTGGGATTGGGCCCGAAAAATAAAATTTTCCTTGCCTTGCCTTTGCCATTTTGATGTAACAGTGGGTACCATATCTGCTGGGGCTAGTATGGAACTATCAGAAACATTTCACCCTGTTGGCCTCCAGTTTGAAGAAGACCCTCTGAACAACAGGTTGGTGGGGAGTCATAGAGAGGTAGACCTCTCCTTTGCAGCCTACAAGCATTCTGACAGAAAGCACCATGCTCTAGATTTCTGGAGCAGCACAGTGGCAGTTTTGCATCGTGAGTGCGACACACAAAGGTCTCTCTCTCTAGTTTGCCCCAATTGTGTACCAGAGACTGAACACATCATTTGTGAGGACTACTCTTGTAGATTTGCAACTGTTTGACTGACACTGTCTGTCTTGACAGTTTCACTCCATGTAGATGGGTAGCCTTGATCAGGATACTGTTCACCAGCTCTCACTCTCAAATTCTTATTGCTTCCTTGCATAGAGGAAAGCAGTTTATTCCACCCTGCTTGATGAGGTGGAACTTGACACAGTTGATTTTTGTCTGGAGATATACTACCTTGTTTTTGCTACATCTGACATGGGCTTGCAGACCATACATGACTCACTCATCTCCAACACACTTTTCTCGGACTGACCAGGTACAAGTACCCTGAATTTGGAGGTATTGGCAGTATGCTCCCCAACCCAGACAGGATATATCCATTATCACTGTTATTTGGAGTTCTGCAGGAGAGAATGGGAACCCCTTGAGGTGGTTCTACTTATTGGTCCACCATAGAAGGGATTGAATCAGAGGATTTGTTACTTATATGGGATGATCAAACAGTTGAGATGCTTGAGATCGTTAGCTGCTGAGCATCCACTGAAGGTCCTTTGTGTAGACTGGGGAGAGATACCGGAAAGACTTTGGCTGGCATGAGAACCAGCACAGGGTGTGCAGTCACTTGACTCTTGGTTCTTAAATAAAAGGCAACTTGTCTAATTGACTCTGCTCTGTCCTCTAGTAACAAGGGACCAGTCTTGTGTGGAGTTCAGGACCATCCCTATGTACTGAAGTCTCTGAGTCTGAACTAGTGAGACTTTGACAAGTGCAGTAAGATGCCCAAGGAACAGAAGAAAGAGCACTCTCCTGATTGGCATCTTTATGACTCAATCATCTAAAGTAGCGAGAAAAACACTTGTATCCCTAGCTTTTAAGGTGTGCCACTAAAACTGCAAAGTACTTAGTAAACACAAGCAATGCTGATGCTTGCCCAAAGGGCAGTACTCTGAACTGGTAATGTTCGAAACTCATGTGAAATCTGAGATACTTGTGGTGGCTTGGTCTGAATGGATGTGTGATTCACATCCTTCATGCTGAGTGAAGCCAACCAGACCTGCAGCTTCAGATATTATAGCAGAGACCCCAGGGTCATTTGCATTTCATATAGATGTTCAGATGTCTGAGCTCTAGAATTCAGTGCATGCTGCTTGTCTTCTCAGGGATGAGCACATACCTGGAGTAGGCACCCTTGCTTTCTTTCTTTGACTCAGGGATTGTGTTCAGTGCCTTGCTCTGTAACAGCCCTGCTTAATCCAAATAAAGATGTTTGGCGATTGGACCCTGATGCAGAGACAATTTTCCTAGCAGGTAATCCAGTGGGTGTTCTACCAGTTCCAATGAGTAACTATCCCAGATACTATCTAGGACCCACCTGTCTGTGGTAATGGCCTCTCACTGCTATAGAATAGTACTAAAAGCTCCCACTTCCACCAGTACAGACTAGTCTACCTTGGGAGGCTGAAGTGGAACCGGGATAGCAACCCACCATACTCTGGACCTGCACTTGCTGAGCCACTTTTGCTGCCATTTTCACTTCTGTTGGAAAGGCCTAGATTCATCTTGTTGTTGGTGGCCCCCTTTGGCTTTGGTTGGGTTTGCCACAAAAGGGCTGCTGGTGCTGATGCAAGAACCCATGCCTCCTTTCTCTGTAAGGTGTAGCATAGATGTTCTTCATGTGTTAGAGGGTTGAATTCTGGTCATAATATGCATTCTGGCGAGTGGTATGACCCACTGATGGGCAAATTCAAGACTTTTGCTACACCTCATTAGCAAAACTAGTGAGTCTGACCCAGGAATATCTTCTGATATAGATCCCTGCTACTGCCATTCAGGCTGCAGCATTGGAAACATCTAAGGTATCTCTGATTTGTGGTTATGAGACTCAATGCCTTGGGTAATAACTGCCAACAACTGTTTTTTTCTTTTTGTTTTTTTCAATAAAGCTTTTTCTTCTAGATGCCATGCGGGCAGGCAATCAGTCCTCTCCCTGCTCTCCCAACCAGTGACCACCTTCCCTGGTATTTAGCAGACCTGAGTTTCCCCATAGATTGCCCCCAGTAGGGCCAGGAGTGGGAGGGCTGTCCCTCACCCAAACACATATCCAGATCAGGTCTTGGTGTTCCTGGGTGGTGGTACTTGTCACAGACAAGCGGGCAGGTATTCATAAAGCCTGCATGACTTTTCTGCTTTTCTGTCCCTCCTATCCCTTGCCACAGACAGGCAATAGTGTGTACCACGGAGGCACACACATACACACACACACTTATGCCAAACTGGTAGCACCTATTATGTGTCACCCCAGCCTGCACTACCACCAGGTCTCCATCTGATGGCAGTCAGCAGTGGACTGACAAGCCTCCGCCCAGTAGAGAAGAGCAATCTGCTGGAAGCTCAATTTTCACCTCCTCGGCTGGCCCCCAGCAACCCAAGTCCATTTCTGAAGCCAGGTTGCTGGTGTGGTGGGTAGCAGCTCCAGTGCTGCACCATTGGGCCAGCATACAACTTCTGTCTTGAGGCTGATTCTGGAAACTTTTCCAAAATAGTTTTCAGGTAAAGACCAGAGTAGTAGCAATACTTAGCCATGTGGGACTGGTAATTCACAACTCTGAGACGGAACTCTTTTCCCAATGATATCAGTCTTAATTGACTCATGCTCAGGTGGTTACAATGATATTTCTTTAGGAGCCAATGGCTTTATCATCTGCAGCCACAATAATGACAGCATCAGCTGTGAAGTGTTTAGTAGTCTGATACGTTTCGTCCAACCGACTGTACTACAGGCACTGAAGGTTGCCTATTCCATGTTGAAGTGAAAGGAATAAATGCCCTAGTTGGAACTTGCTAGAGCAGCATTACCTAAAGCATGCTGAACAGAAAACATTAGAAGCGTGGGCATGGTTGGAATATTTAAATATTCCAGTTAGACTTTTAGTTTCTTTCAAGTCACTGTCTCAAACTGAAGACTTTTATGCATGTTTCTGAGCAGGAGTGGAAGTAAGGTCCTCCTGTGGAACACACAGAGGGTGTTGCTGTGGGGGTGCTTGCTTTCATAATCCTCAGTCTGCATATCTGTGAGGTCTAGATTGTATACATATATCTTTTTGGTGGCAGGCTTTCTAGAGGCTTTGAGAATATCCAGAACCCCTGGGACAGGTGCAAATCTGCATACTCTAACTCTTCAAGAACCATGCCTTGAGATTAAGAGACCGAAGATTGGGGTACAGAATTCTCCCCTGAGAGGAGGTTAACAGGTTGTAATTCCTGGAGAGAGACAGGGAAGATGGACTGCTAGAGACAGCGACAGGGGTACCAAGGCTGTCTGGCCCAGTCTGGAGCAATCAGAATCACTTTGCAAGGTTGTGACCTTACCTTGACTAGAACTTGAGCGGTAGAGAAAGGAGGGAAGGCATACAGAAATGTCCTTCCCAGATCAAAATCAGAGCACCCAGAGGACTGAACCCAAGACTGGGGGTCTGCAACAAAACAGAAGAAGTTGGTGATTGTCTGGGGCTGCAAAGAGATCTATCTCAGGTGCCCCACCTTGAAAAATCACTTTCAACACCGGAGGATCCAGGGACCATTCTTGATGGCCTTGGGAGATCCTGCTCAGTGCATCTGCTAGCACATTGTCCTTCCCTGGAAGGTGGACTGCTATCAGAGAGGTCTGCAGAGAATAAGCCAGGGACCATAATTTCATGGCTTCTGTGCACAAGCTGTAGACTGAGTGCCTCCCTGCTTGTTGATGTACCACATGGTGGTGTTGTTGCCTGTTCTGACCTGAACCACCTTGTTCTGCACAGACTGAGAGAAAGCTGCAGCCAGAAAAACTGCCCTGAGTTCCAGGAAGTTGATATGAAGAAAGGACTCCTGAGGGACCACAGTCCCTGGGCTGTGAGAGCCCCAGATGACCCCCCACCCCAAAAGGAAAGCATCCGTGGTAAGAACCACTGAATGAGTCTGAGTGACAAATGGGACCCCTTGCCTTAAATTGTCCTGATCTTGCCACCATTGAAGAGCTTGGATCAGTGTCGAGTCACTGGAATCAGTTTGTAAGAGGATCCTTCCTTTGGGACCAAAAGCCCTCAGATGGAACTGAATGTCCCTCATCTGAGAATCTTGCCCTTGGACCACTACTGTAGAGCGGCCATGTGGCCCTAAAGCTGAAGGAAGTGCCTGGCTGGTCAGGACACCTGAAGGCTGAAGGAAGTAAGTTCTATAAGAACTCTTGCCCTTTCCAGGGAAGAAGGCTCTTGCTTTGACAGTATCTGGCTCTGCCCTATAAAGGTGAAGCTGCACTGGTTCAAGAACTAACTTGGGAGGTTGAGAAGAAATCCCAGGGTAGTGAGCACTTGCTGGGTCACTTGCAGGTCTGACTTGATGGCCTGAGACTGACCCACTATGAGCCAGTCATCCAGATATGGAAAAATGAAATCTTTGCCTTCTTAAAAGGCCACTACTACTGCCAGGCACTTTGTGAGAAACCCGTGGAGCTGATGTTAGGCCAAAGGGCATTGCTTTGAACTGGTAATGGCCTGAGGGCAACTTGAACCTGAGGTACTTTCTGTGGGAGCACCTGATGGGGATGTGAAAGTAGGCATCTTTGAGGTCAGGGAGGCTAACCAGTCCCTGGCCTTAGAGAGGAAGAATTATTCCCAGAGTCACCATCTTGAACCTTGGTTTTAAAAGGTGTTTGTTCAGGTATCTTAAATCTAGGATGGTCGCCACTCCCTGTCTTTTTGGGGTAGGAAGTACCTGGAGTACAGACCTTTGCCCCAGTGTAGGAGTAGGAACTCTCTCTATGGCTCTCAAGGCCAGAAGAGATGAAACCTCTGCCTCTAGGGCAAGGGTTTTGGAGAGACCTGAAGGTGAAAAGATCTGGCTCTCATCTTGGAAATTTTTGAAGCTGAGAACCAGTGCCTGGCTTGCTACTTCCAGGACCCACTTGTCTGAAGTAACAGATACCCAGTCCTGGATGAAGTAAGCCAGCCTGCCCTCTACAGGATAGGAGAGTCGACCGGGCAGGCCCATCAGGGTGTCTGCTTGGCAGGGCCTTAGGCTGAGAGTGGATGCAGCCCTGCTAATCCCCTTCTGCCTCTCCTCTGAAGAACTCCCTCTGTGAAAATGGAGAGAGGCCTGTGCTTGGTAGAAAGGCCTATGAAAGGCCTGCCCCTAGATTGCTGCCTTTGAGGAGTTGCTTGCCTCTCTTTGGCCTTTGCACTCCTATAATTGGTCCTATATTCCTCCATCTTCTTCATGTAATTCTCTCTCTGCTCCCCAAACAGAGAATTACCTTCCCCAGGGAAATTCATGGCCTTAGCCTGGGTGTCCTGTGAGAGGCTAGTACATCTGAGCAAGCCATTCTACGAAGAACCACAGATGTAGCCATGACTCTTGATGACACATCATTGGAGTCCACAGCAGCAGCATGAAACTGTACCTGAGATGCCTCAATCCCATCCGCAGCCACCTCCTCCAGCTCCTTGGCCAGCTGGGGTGAGGCCTGTTTAGCAGTGCCAGTACAGTGTCCCATCTGGACTTCTGGTACCTGGCTATATAGGCTATATAATTAGCCTGCCTGAGTCCCAAAGAGGATGCCATGTATTGCTTCTTTGCCAAGGCATCCTTCCTCCTGGAGTCTTTGTCTGGGGAGGGTGAAGCCAGAAGAAATTAGCCCTGTCACAGGCTGCAGCCTGCAGACCCCAACATGGCTGTATTGCTGGTAGAAAATTCCATGTCTGAGCCTGATAAAGTATACCTCTTGTCCATTCTTCTATCAACAGGAAGTACAGAATTAGGAGACTTTAACATTTTTGTGTCTGTTTCCCAAATGATTTGTGCAGCGGAATAGACAGCCTCCTGGACTCTGGGATGTCCACCATTTAGACAAAATCAGGCTCCTTTTGCTCCTCTGTGGCTTCCTCCATAGGGGCTGGAGAGTTTCAGCCACTTTCCTGTAGAACAGATAGTGGGGAGTGGACTCAGAGGGCTAGGAGGAAACACCAGAAGGTCTGTCTGGTTCGATGGGCACATCAGACTTTCTACTCCATCATAGTCATCATCTTGTTCATAATCCCCTCCTCCTTAAATTCCGGTTCATAAAAATCTTTAGGGGCATAATCCTGTCCGGTGGAGTCGACCGAACAGCTAGCTAACAGAGCGGATCGGATGGAACCGGGCAAAGTGATTCAATCCGAATCACTCCGGCAATCTGTCAGCGGTCGAACATGAACCTCGGATCTGAACTGGCTGACTTGTCTTTTCATTTCCTTTTACGTGAAACCGATCCCTCAGGATCGGCTCTCCTCTGTCTGAAAGTATCGCCCTGGTCAGAGGCACTCCTTCTGGTTTGGTGGGACACGAACTGGGCTGGCCATCCGGGTCAGCGGACTTCGACCTCCTTTTCCCTACGTCCACCTAATCTTTCTCCAGGGTAGACTTAGGAAAGTTTTCTACAAATTTGGCAGTCTGTATTGAGGTGCTCAAGCCCCAGACAATAAACACAGGTGGTGTGGGGATCGGCCTTAGCAAAGACCTCCCACACTCACTGCAGTGTTGAAACCCAGTGGGCCCATTTTTTCTTGGGTTTCTCAGACATGCAACCTAACCAAACTTTCCTTTTTCGGCAACCGCCAGGCAAGACTCATATCGGTTCCTAACACGTGTCAGGTATTGGAAAAATGTTAAAACACGTTGTTTTTTTAAACCGATAAGGACTGGTAACCACGAAAAGTACAGAAATTCAACTATTGGATCGGTTCAGCAACCAATCGAACAAGTTTCACAATTTCCACAAAGTAAAACGAAAACTATCTAAGTACTCATGGTACGCAGACAGAGCCTGGACCGACAATGCGGAAATAATTTCGGATTAAACCGACACTTTAACCGAGACTTTGACTTTTGAACCGAGCTGAAGGAGAAATCTCTGGAGGCGACTGTTCAGTGAGGTGGAGTAAAGGAATTTGATGGTTGGGTTTCAAAGTGCTGCAGACAGAGACCTCAACCTGAGCTCGAGCTCAACGTTCTCGCACTGCATAGAAAGTTAACCTATACTCTCCAGGGCAGTTTAAAGGCTGGAGCTAACTGCAGATTGTCAGAATACAGCATGACTTCATGTTGTTTGAAGCTCACCACAGTATACACGCTGCCCTAGTACTTGACTACAAGCCTTCTTCAGGGGATGTAGCATTCAGTTGAGAATAATTTCTTAATTTTTTTTTCTAAGCGTGGTTTGAGTAATTTGTGCAAGAAGGTCAGGAGATGGCGCCAGTTTTCTGGACTTTTGGTTTACTAGGGTTAGCAACCCTTACTGAACACCCGCTCCCTTCCACGAGTGCCTAGTTCCCTTCCATGAATGCAGGCAATTTGGATTTTGGAAGCACCATGGAGACACTGGCTGGCAATCTGGGCAATACTGGATACTGTGCTCAGTACCAAAACACTCTAGGCAAAGTGACGGTCCTAAGCAAAAATTCTGTTGCTGCAGCAACAAGTTTTAAAGAGTCTTATTTGACATAGTCACTGAATGAAGGATAAGGCTGTACTAGCATAAAAACTGTGAAAATACAAACTGTGCAGACAAAACATAAAGAATACTGAAATGTCACTGAACAGTAGTCATGAACACAAAACTGAGAGATAGTACATGGCAAACTAGAAGAAAAATGCTATATGATGGAGAAATGAGCTGTGCACTGTGATGGTGGAAAAAAACTACTCACCATAGTAATGTTGTTTCTTCTAATGGAGTCTTGCTGTATTCTGACATTATGCAGTTAGCCCCAGCACTTGAACTGCCCCAGAGAGGAAAGAGTTAACTATGCAGCAGCATAGAATGTTGAGCTCGAAGCTCGGTTTTCAGACCTCTGTCTCTGGTACTTGCCAATGTAACCATCAGACTCTTACGAGCAAACTAACTAACTACTAACTATGGAAATTGTTTACTCTATAGCCAAGGGCAACAATTTTGGGTCCCAAAAGACTCAAGTCGAGAACCCAAGGGAAAAAGGTAGTGACAATATATGTACATATATTAAACCCAAGAATAGTAATAATAATAATACAACTATCTCACCCTTACGAATGAGGGTACAAGCTACACCCTGAAGTGCAACACTGTACCTGCCAGCCCACTCCCAAACACTAGGTTCTGAGAGGAGACCAGGGAGGGAGGAGGTCAGAATACAGCGAGACTCCATTAGAAGAAACAACATTACTACGGTGAGTAATTTTTTCTTCAAACAACATGAAGTCTTGCCAGTTCCAGAACATTATCCCACCTAGACTTCTGGTACCTGGCTGTGTAGGCCATATAGTTTGCCTGCCTGAGTCCCAAAGAGGATGCCAAATATTGCTTCTTGGCCATGACATCAACTTTCCTGGAGTCCTTGTCCGGGTGTGTGAAGCCAAAGGAATGTTAGCCTGTATACAGGCTGCAGCCTGCACTACCCAACATGGCTGCAATGAGTGTATAGGAACTCCGTCCCTGAGCCTGGCAATATATACCTTCTGTCCATTCTTTTATCCACAGGAGGTAAGGAGTTAGGAGTTTGTACAATTTTTGGTGTGTGTTTCCCAAGGACCTGTGAAGAGGGATAGACAGTCTCTTGGACTCTGGGATGTCCATTATTTCTACAAAATCAGGCTCTTCCTCCTCCTCCTCAGCAGCTTCAACCATAGGGAGTTGGAGGTTTCAGCCACCTTCTTGTAAAAGAAGAAGTGTGAAGGGACTCAGAAAGCCTGGGAGGGAGACATTGGAGGGCCTGTCTGGGGAGATGTCTGGTTCAATGGCCACATCTAGAACCCCAAGGTCGTCATCTTTGTCCTCATCATTGGGATAGTCTTCATCCCACCCACTCATAGAAAGCATCTGGATTGTAATCTGAAGGGAGGCGGATACGACTGAACTGACCGCGTAACCAGTGATACTGGTTCAGATGGAACAACGAAGCGATTGAACAATGCTGATCACTTTGGCAATCTTGGCCACAGTTGGAGTATGCGGTACTGGATCGAATCGGCAAACTTACGCTTTCTCTTTGATGGAACCTGCCCCTCAGAGTCAGATCTCTTTTGCCCGAGGAGGTATAACCTCGGTCAGTAGGCACCTCCTCAAGTTCTGCCATACAGAACCAGGCTGGCCATCCGGATCTATGGACTTCTTGGCCTCCCTTTCCTTCAGCCTACTCAACCTTTTTCTAGAGTGGTTTTAGGAAGTTTTAAAATCTGGCAGTCTGATTTGAGGTGGTCAAACCCCAGACAATAAATACAGATGAGGTGGGGGTCAGCCTTGGCAAAGGCCTCCCCACACTCAGTACAGCGCTGAAACCCAGTGGGACCGTTTTTCTTCTTGGGTCTCTCAGACATGGCCAACCTACCAAATTACCCTTAACAGCTTTCAAGCCAGGTAATAATCAACCGATCAGTTACAAACCGTGTCACGGGTTCTGAAAAGAACCAAAAAGTCTGGTTCTTTTGAAACCGATTGAGTACTGGAACACCACACTAATCCCAGAAATACAAAGCAAGTAAACAATTCAGAAAAAGGTTGGTTTCTAACGGACCGACCAATGAGAAACTGAAGCAAAAACAATTTCCACAATTTCAAATAATAAACAAAAGTACAAAAAATAACCATCATATCGGTTTAAATCACACGCTTTTCAAACTTTACCGAACCGAGCAGAGGAAATCTCCAGAGCGACTTCACTGTTATGTGAAGTAAAGAAGAAAAAATACTCACCTTGGTAATTGTGTTTCTTCTAATGGAGTCTTGCTGTATTCTGACATTATGTAGTTAACCCCAGCACTTAAACTGCTCCAGAGAGGAAAGAGTTAACTCTATGCCAGAGCATAGAACTTTGAGCTCGAACTCGGTTCAAACCTCTGTCTGCTGCACTTTGAAGTGTAACCATCAGATTCTTATGAGCTACTTCTAACTAATTACACCCACTATGTGGAAATTGTAAAATTATTAGCCAAAAGGCAACAAAAATTTTGGATCCCAAAAGACTCCAGTAGAAATCCAAAACAAAAAACTAGGTAGTGAGCAATATAATTATAAATAACATATAACATAATCCTCCCCCTCTCTAAAAGGGAGAGTGCCAAGTGCACCCTGAGGTGCAACACTTGGCCTGCCAGCCCACTTCCCAAAAAACAGGTTCTGAGAGGGAGGCAGGAGGGAGGTCAGAATACAGCAAAACTCCATTAGAAGAAGCACAATTACTAAGGTGAGTAATTTTTTCTTCAAACAACATAAAGTCTTGCTCTATTCTGACATTCACGAAGCTACCAGCAGTACCTCCCGGAGGAGTACCAAATCTATTTTGGAATAGGCTTTGCAGGACTGTTGCACAAACCTAGCATCACTCGTAGCCTGGATATCCAGAGAGTAATGCTTGGTGAATGTATGGACTGTTTTCCAGGTGGTTGCTTTGCATATCTCTAATAAGGTATATCTCTGGCAGTAGCCAGAGAAGCAGCTACCTCTAGTCGAATGAGCCCTCAGGCCTGAGGGTACTTTGCCTAGCTTTTCATAGCAGAAATTGTATACAAGAGACAATCCACCTGGCAATAGTTCTCTTTAATAGCAGGTTTACCCTTTCCCACTTCACCATATGTGAGAAACAACTGGAAGGCATCAAACCTAAGTGCTTTAGTGTGGTCAATGTAGTAGCTAAGAGCCTCTTAACATCCAAACTGTGTAGTCTGCTCTCTCCTGAAGAAAATGATCAGTGAAGAACACAGGAAGAGATATGGACTGGTTCAGATGAAAATCTAAAACCACTTTGGGTAAGAACCTCCTGTTGGTTCTAAGGACCACCTTATCTCTATGGAATGAGCTAAAATCAGGCTCCACTGACAGAGCTTGTAATTCACTGATATGCCTGTCAGAGGTAATAGCTACCAGGAACACAGTTTTCCAAGTCAAGTACTTAAGTTCTGCTGAGGCCAAAGGCTCAAAAGGGGTTGTATAAGCTCAGCAATGCAAACATTAAGATCCCAAGCAGGAGTAGGATCCTAAAGGGAGGATTGGTATGGGCGCAAACCTTTAAAGAATTTACAAAAACAGGTGAGATGCCAGTGAGGAGGACTTTCCCACTGACAGAAATGCAGAAACAGCCAACAAGTGTACTTTGAGGGTAGCTGGTCTGAGGCCTAAGCCATTAAGATGAGCCATGTAATCCAGAACTGTAGACAAGTCAGCAGCATCTGGGATATGTGCTATTGAAACACCAAATTCTAAATCTTTTTCCATTTGGACTTATAAGTTTTCTGGTGGCAGGCTTTCAAGAGGCTCTGAGAATGTCCAGAACCCTTGAGACAAATGCAAATTGCATATTCTAGCTGTCCTGAGCCATGCCTTGAGACAAAGAGACCGAAGGTTGTGGTACCAAATCCTCCCTGAGAGGAGGTTAACAGGTTGTGATTCCAGGAAGAGATAGGAGAAGATGGATTGCTAGGGACAGCAACAGGGGATACCAAGGCTGCCTGGCCCAGTCTGGAGCAATCAAGATCACTTTGCAAGATTGTGACCTTATCTTGACCAGAACTTGAGGTAAGCGGTCAACTAACAAATGACAACTCTAGCATTACTATGGCTCTCAACCGCCAATTCACGAACCTGGACCAGTTCAAAGCGGGACTTCCACACCTCCCTCGGTCCGAATATTTCGCCCTCACCACAGATTGGACTGGCCAACCTTCCACATCAGACTAGTAAAACCCACAGAAGTTCTCCATTATTAAAGTCTCTCAAAATATCTGGATCTGTGGGACCAGATGGAATTCACCCAGATACTAAAGGAAGGAGCCCATGCACTAGCCAGGCCCCTGACCTGGCTCCTCATTCAATCCCTAATAGAAGGTGCCATAACGGAACAATAGAAAGTGCTCATGTAGTCCCCATCCACAAGGGAGGCTTGAGGAGTCAACCAACAACTACAGGCCAATCTCCCTTCTTTGCAGCCTGGCAAAGATACAAAACAGGTTGATATACAGCCAACTCCGTGACTACCTAGAGCTCCATCAACTACTAGCTCCTCCCAGCATGGATTCAGAACCAAACATGGGACTGACACCGTGCTTATCAAGTTCTCCACAGATGTTCTCAGAGAACTGGAAAGGGACCCCACTGGGCGGTCTTCATTGATCTATTCAAGGCATTTGACCTTGTCAACCATAACCTGCTGCTTACCAAGCTGAGCTATGTTGGGCTAGACAGCCACTCTGTCGTGGTTGTACAGCTACCTTACAGGGAGATCACAGAGGGTAAAATGAAGGAGACTCCCTGTGCGAGCCTCTCCCACTAACAGAGGGGTGCCCCAAGGGTCTATCCTTGGCTCCCTTCTCTTCTCTCTCTTCACTGATGATCTCAGCAAACACTGTGGTGGGAGCTCTGTGGTACAGTATGGGATGATGCTGTCATTTACTGCCCCTCCTCTAATCTGGGAGATCTCAGCTCCTGTCTACAAGATGACCTGAGATCCCTAGAGCAATGGCTTATCACCAATAGAATGGTCATTAATTCTAACAAGACCAAGGCCATGCCGTTTGGCCCAAGAGCCCTTGGTCGTGATAGAAGCCAACACCTTCAATTGACCACTCGTCAGGCAACAGACTAGAGGTGGTCAAATCAATAAAATACCTTGTCCTTACCCTAGACCAGGGCTTCACCCTCAAGGACCACGTAGATCAGGTAACCAAAAATATTCATGCTAAACTTGGGACTCTATACAGGTTGAAAGACCAGTTGATACCAGCTGCAAGGGCCTCTATCGCCACCAGTGTCCTACTTCCAACTATTACCTATGCAGCCCGGTGGTCCAGGAGTAGCCAGACAAGAGATGAACAGACTCAAGTTCTCTATTATAAGGTGGCTCAGTTCACCACACAATCCGGCCCCAGGACCTACCACTGTGACACATTGTTCCAACTAACTGCCCTCCTGGGATGCCCAGCTCCAGTACCCTTACACTGCCAAACCTTTAAATTACTCAGCCCTCCCCTCCTCCCTGCCTCTCCAGGCTCATCGCCCTAAAGAGTAACCCTAGGCTCCTCCACACGATGGACTCTCCTTGCAGTGCCTAGGGTTAGAACCAGGCGGGGGCAAGTCATTCGCCCTCACCCCCCCACCTTATGGAACTCCCTGCCCCAGGAGTCCAGGAAGCTACTTCATCAACAGCTTCCGCTGAAGGCTTAAGAGCACATATGATGGCCACCTCCAAGTGCAACTGCTAAAGGAATGGGGCCCCAAGCATAAGTCTAATATATCACAGCACAACATTCACAGAGGCCTTACCCCCCCACCCCCCTTCCAGAGAAGTACATATAATGACTACACTAACCTAGTGCCTAACTCAGCATATGTAACCAGCTGACATGCAAGGTTGTACTACCCTGTATTATGTCTTGATCGTCTTATGTAATGTACTTATGCTGTATTTTATACCATGCAAACCCTGGTCGCCCCTGAAAAAGGGACCTTCAGGGCCCACTGGGCTTACCTAGTTACAAAATTTAATAAATAAATAAATAAATAAAACTGAATAGTAGAGGAAAGGGGGAAAGGCATACAGAAATTTCCTCCCAATCCAGAAGTAGAGCATCCAGGAGACTGAACCCAAGACTAGGAGTCTGCAACCGAAGAGTGGAAGTTGGTGATTGTCCGGGCTGCAAAGAGATCTATCTCTGGAGTGCCCCACCAAAAGATCACTTTTGACACTAGGGGATCCAGGGACCATTCGTGATGTCCTTGAGAAATCCTGCTCAATGCATCTGCTAGCACATCGTCCTTCCCTGGCAGGTGGACTGCTACCAGAGGCGTTTGTAGGGAATAAGCCAGGGACCATAACTTCATGGCTTCCATGCACAAGGCCATCGACGAGTGCCTCCCTGCTTGTTGATGTACCACATGGTGGTGGTGTTGTCTGTCCTGACCTGAACCACCTTGTTTTGTACTGAGTCTGAGAAAGCTTGTAGAGTCAGGTACACTGCCCTGAGTGCCAGAAGATTGATGTGGAGAACAGACTCCTAAGGGACCACACTCCCTGTGCAGTGAGGACTCCAAAGTGAGTTCCCCATCCCAGGAGAGAAGCATCTGTGTTTTAGAACCACGGAATGAGACTAAGTGATGAATGGGACTCCTTATCTGAGGTTGTCTTGATCCAACCACCACTGAAGAGCCTGGGTCGAGTCTGAGTCACTGGAATTAGTTTGGTTAGAGGATCTTTTTCTGAGACCAAAAGCCCTCAAGTGGAACTGGATGTCCCTCATCTATAATCTGTCCCTTGTACCACTGCAGTGGAAGCTGCCATGTGGCCCAGGAGTTGAAGAAAATGCCTTGCTGGTCTAGACACCAGGAGGTGAAAGGAAGATGCCAGGTCTATAAGGGCCTTTGCCCTTGCCAGAGGGAGAAAGGCTGTTGCTTTGACTAGTATCCAACTCTATCCCTATGAAGGTCAAGAGTTGCACTGGTTCGAGAACTGCTTTGGAAGATTGAGGAGGAATCATGAGAAGTGAGCACTTGCAGGTTTGCCTTGATTTGGTCTGGAGACTGATCCACAATAGCCAGTCATCCAGTTATGGGAATATAGAAACGTGTTGTCTCCTTGAAAAGCCACTACTACTGCTAGGCATTTTGTGAACACCCTTGGTGCTGATGTTAGACCGAAGGGCATTGCTTTGAACTGATAATGGCCTGAAGGCAGTTCTAACCTGAGGTACTTTCTGTGGGAGCACCCGATGGGAATGTGAAAATAGGCATCTTTGAGGTCCAGGGAGGCTAGCCAGTCCCTAGCCTTAGAGAGGAAGAATTATTCCAGAGTCACCATTTTGAATTTTGGCTTGACTAGGTGTTTGTTTTAGTATCCTAGATCTAGGATGGGCCGCACTCCCCTGTCTTTTTTGGGGCAAGGCAATATCTGGAGTACAGACCCTTGCCCTGTAGTAGGAACTCTCTCTATAGCTCTGAGAGCCAGCAGAGAGGAAACCTCTGCCTCTAGGGCAATGGTTTGGGGAATGTTTGCAGGTGGAAAAGGCGTGACTCTCAGCTTTGGAAATTTTTGAAGCTGAGAGCCAGTCCCTGGCTTGTTACCTCCAGGACCCACTTGTCTGAGGTAACAGACTTCCAGGCCTGGAAGTAGTAAGCCAGCCTGCCTCCTACTGGTAAGGAGTCGACCGGGCTGACACATCAGGGTGTCTGCTTTGCAGGAGCCTTGGACTGAGAAGAGGATGCAGCCCTGCTCATCTCCTTCTGCCTCTCTCTGAAGAACCCCTCTGTGGGAAGGAGAGGAGGCCTGTGTCTGGTAGAAAGGCCTGTGAAAAGGCCTGCCCCAGCCCTAGATTGCTGCTTTTGAGGAGTTGCATGCCTTTCCTTGGCCTGTGTACTCCTGTAGGTGATCCTGTTTTCATCCATTTTCTTCATTATAATTCTCTGTCAACTCCCCAAACAGAGAATTTTCCGTAGCTGAGGAAATCCATGGCCTTAGCCTGGGTGTCCTGTGATAGGCTAGTCCATCTCAGCCAAGTCAATCTCCGAAGAGCCACAGATGTAGCCGTGACTTGTGATGACACATCATTGGAGTCCACAGCAGCATGAAACTGGATTTTAGATGCCTCAGTCCCATCAGCAGCCACCTCCTCCAGCTCCTTGGCAAGCTGGGGGAAGCCTGTTTAGCCAGTTCCAGAACAGTATCCCATCTGGACTTCTAGTATCTGGCTGTGTAGGCCATGTGGTTAGCCTGCCTGAGTCCCAAGGAGGATGTCATGTACTGTTTTTAGCCATGGCATCCAGCTTCCTGGAGTTTTTATCTGGGTGGTGTGAAGCCAAGGGTATCTTCGCCTTATCACAGGCTGCAGCCTGCATGCTAACATGGTTGCATTGCTGGTACAAGTACTCAGTACCTGGGCCTGACAGCATGTACCTCTTGTCCAGCCGCCTGTCCACAGGAGGAAAAGAATTTGGAGTTTTAAGCAATCTTTGAGTCTGTTTCCCAAAGATTTATGGAGGGGAATAGACAGTCTCTTGGACTCTGGTATGTCCATCATCTCCATATAGTCAGGCTCTCGTGTTCCTTGACAGCTTCATCCAGAGGAGCTGGAGAGTTTCTGCCACTTTTTGTAAAGCGTAAAGTGGGAAGGGGACTTAGAAAGCCTAGGAGGGAAACACCAGAAGGTCTGTCTGGGGAGATGTCCGGTTCTATGGGCTCACCCAGACCTTCCACATCATCATCTTCATCATCATCATAATCTTCATCCCCTCCAGATCCGGTTCATAATAGTCTTCTGGGGAATAGTCCGGAACTGGAGGAACCGACCAAACGGGCCATACCGAGAGGGCGGATTGGCGGGCACCGAATGGGCGATTCAACTATACTAATCATCCTGGCAATTTCCTCAGCGGTTGGGCGATGCGGTTCTGGATCTGAACCAGACAATTTATTTTTCTTTCTTTTGCGGAACTGACTCCTCAGGATCGGCTCTTCTTTGCCGAGGGCCTCGCCCAGGTCGTCGGCCTCCCTCAGGTTCGGTCAGAACCAAACCAGAATAGCCATCTGGGTCAGCGGACCTCTCGGCCTCCTTTCCCTAAGCCTGCCCAATCTTTTATCTAGGGTGGCCTTGGAAAATATTTACAGATCTGGCAGTCTGAATCAAGGTGGTCAAAACCCAGACAGTAAACACAAGTGGTGTGGAGTTTCTCAGACAAAGCCTGCCTAAAAACTTACCTTTTACTCTGCAAAAGCCAGGCAAGACCCCTTATTGGTTCCTAACCGTGTCATGGGTATTTGAAAAATGTCTAAATCGTTTTTTCTTTAGAACCGATAAGGACCGGTCCTCACACTAATTTCAGAAACAAAATAAACTTAGAGCAAATAACAAGCAATCGGTTCAATAACCGATTGAAAAATATTCTTTACAATTTCACAAAAAAAAAAAAACACACTAGTCCACTTCCTAAGTACTTACTGTACCACAGACAGGGATCAGAACCGAAATAAAAATAAGAAATAGCGGTTTAAAACAGACGTTTTACTGTACTGAACAGATAGCGCAGGAGAGATCTCCAGATAGACTGTTCAGCTAGGTGGAGTAAAGAATCTGATGGTTACACTTCAAAGAGCAGCAGACAGAGGTCTGAACCAAGCTCGAGCTCAACGTTCTGTGCTCTGGCATAGAGTTAACTCTTTCCTCTCCAGAGCAGCTCAAGTGCTGGGGCTAACTGTATAATGTCAGAATACAGCAAGACTTCATGTTGTTTGAATCTGGCGGTTACACTGGTAAGTACCAGAGACAGAGGTTTGAAAACGAGCTACAGCTCAACATTCTATGCTGCTGCATAGAGTTAACTCTTTCCTCTTGAGGGCAGTTCAAGTGCTGGGGCTAACTGCATAATGTCAGAATACAGCAAGGCGTCATGTTGTTTGAAAAGGAAATGAGGCCGTTGAGGCCACTTTATATGCTGTTGGTGTGTGCACATGGCACCATACCTCGGTGCCATCACTGACAATGTCTGCCCCAAAGTTCTGTCTCCTGTGGTGTCCTAGTGCCTCCATTCCTAAGACCAAAGAGTGTGACTCTATGGGACGACACTGACTGTAGAACTAGAAATATCCTGAAGTTCAACCTCAAGTTGTTCTTTCAACCAGCTCCTTACAGCTAACCAGCAGTTGAACATAACGCTGCTCTTTCAACTAGTTCTCTGCACATAAGCTATTGTTCTGTTTATATGAGGTTTTGAGAGTTCTCCCTAGCCCACTATTATTTTCAAAGCACTATGGGGCCTATTCACGACGGCTTCAGTGGCTAGCGCCCGCACAGCCACCGCACAGCTGTCCGTGCCCTGCACCCTCCGCCCCATTCCCGACAACAATGCACCCCTCTATGCGATCCCCCAGCCAATTGCGGAGCTCTGTGCGGGGAGGGCGGGAAGTGGTGCAGGGGAAACTAACACTCCGCAGCATGCATGTCCATGTGGAGTGCTGTGCTTGTGAGTTCTGCCAGCTCCATATCTGGGAGGCAGCCGTAAACCAGCAGGGCCAGTTATGCATCCCGGGAGGCTGTCTCTGGTGCGGCCGGACTCAGTGGGGGCATCTGCCCCCAGCAATGCTACCCCTGCCATCAGGTACTTCAGGAGGTCACGAGTCGGTTGGACGAGGTAAACCCCTTCGGGCACGGTCAGCACCGTGGCATGCCAGCAACATGGCGCCTGATAGCGCAAGGATCCACTGGCGGGTCCCTGTCTGGGCAGCCGATTGGCTGGTTGCCAGGATCTACTGCTCTGCACCCACCTGCCCCTGTGGACCTGCATGCTGGGGCTGTGCAAGGAAGCCGGACAGGGGGCGGTGTTCGTGAATGCAGCCCTCGCACAGAAATCCCTCAGGTCTGAGCTACACCCCGATATGGCCTCTTGCATGATTTTTTGTGAATAGGTCCCAATATGAACAGAATCTCATAAAAACCTATAGTAGAGCTAGAAGAGTTAACCACATGACATTAGGTGGCATAGGTGGGACTCTGGCTGACACATTGCTTGTGTGAGTGTCAATAGCAGTGTTATTTATTTATTTTTTCACATCTGGTCTAAGGCTGTTACAGGAATTAGTACAGTATACCCTATGTTAACAACATACAGAAAATAAAATAAAAATACCAAACATCTAATGCTCCACTCTCCCACTACACTGCATATTAGTCATTTACTGGGCAGGTGAAAAGTGCAGGGGCCCTGAGGAAAGACCTCTACACCCATGTGGTCAAATGCAGATCTTGTCTCGTCTAGGAAACTATACTGACATGTACTTTTGCAACCTTTCTTTGCCTACAATATCCCAGAAACCTGACCATGCTATCTGTTTTATATATATTTTATGTTTAGTGTTAAAGATCTATTAGTCTGAACTGAAAGTAGTATTGACATTCTTCCAGTTTTGCTGGGATTTAACAAGTATATGTGTAAGCAGAGGTGATGCTGGTAGAGGTGGCGTTTACCTGGTGTCCACCTCGGGAGACTAGGGGCCACTGACTAGACCACATAAAGACCTGAACTAGCAGAATATAGCATTTCAGGTAATATATTTTGAATGTCGCTGCAGTGGGAATAATTATCCATCTAGATATTATGGCGCTAATAAAGCCTGCAGATGGAAGAATAGGTAGGCAGTGTACTGGATGCTTAATGATTAGCATTAGTCCCCAGTTCCTGTGAGAAGGAATTGTTCATATATATTAACTGAACTGAAATAAAGAAGTCTGAGAGAAGTCTCCAGTTTACAGGAGAAACTAAATAAGGTGGGAGACATAAGAGAACATAAATAGTTTGTGGATCAGTTCTATCTAGGTTTTACTGTTAGGGCATAAGGCCTTCCAGATGGTAAAAAAAAAAACAAAATGATATAATTATACCTGAGGATTCAATCCTTTATAATAAAAAAAGACACAGTGACAGGGTTGAGAATTTGGGCAATGGGCGTAGGTAGGAGTTAGAAATTCTGGGATGTTCTGGTTTCTAAGCAGATCTAGTGCCTCTAGCCTAAGGCCAAAATGTGGGGTCTATGCAGGAGGTAACCTTTAAGAAGATCTGCATAATTCTACAATGGAAGTGATCAGACCCACCTGGAGTAGCTATGTGGTACAAGGCCCATACTGCCCAGATTTCATTCAAATTAATTAGATATGCCAGTGAACTATGTTCTAGAAATTCTACACTACATGAAGCATATCCTTGAAGTTACAGACTGTTTAGCTCTGAGAGATAGTTCTATATAAATGGAACAAGCCAGACCACCCTGGGACAGTGAGGATATGCTACCTGGTAGATTGAACTTTTGCCTCCGTCTCTCCTGTAGTGGATACTTCCCTCTTTGGGATAACTTGGCTCCCAACAGACTAACCAGGATCAGATGGACAGGGGAGGTTGGAGCTTAGATGAACTTAACTGAATGGTGTTTGCAGAGACACGCAACTTTATATTGACTGGAAAGTGGTGGTCCAGATGTGCACTGAAATAGCCATTTGCTGCATACTGTATACAGATTGCTTTCATTATTAGACCTGTTAGGCAGTAAACATCTTTATTTTTAACAACAGGATCACACGATTATGATAAAATCCTCCAGCTTTGAAGTATTTATAATAATAAATAGGTTAAAATATGATAAGACCTCATTCCATATAGTGTTAAATATGGTTTCAGTACTGTGCCAGCTATAGTGTTGTTCTGCTGCAGTGTAGTGCACCATGTAACAGTATTTGTGCTCATAAAAACTGAATAAAAAGGCCGGCCCGCCAGTGCAGCAGCAGCATCATGACTGCTCATGATGCGATATGGGTTGGAAATAAGCCTAGGTCGTTGAAGGCCCTGCAGAGGGAGGAGGACTAAGCATCCCACAGCATGTTCTCCTCCTCTGGGGAAAGGGGAAAACAGCCACTGTGTGACCACCATCTGGGTGACCACAGGTGGTGGTGCAGGCAGGAGTGCAGTTACAGGACTGGGGATTACTGATTGGGTGAATGGACATACACTAGTGTTGCTCAGATAGTGCTTTTGTGGATCCTGCCACTAACTGTCAGATAGTGTTGGTATCCTACCTTGATCCTACTAGAAATCCTACCAAAGACAGATGTAGGATTCAGGATCAGGTATTGCTGGATCCTAGTTAGGTTCCAGGGGTCCTAGGTCAGATAGGAGCCAAGCTGGATCCAGAGGATAGGCTCCATGGTCAGGTAGTACTACTATCCTATCACAGCAACTATCTGGCCAAATGGAGGTATCTGTTAGTATCCTAATTTCTAGGATACTATCTGAGCAACACTAACATACACATCTTGCATGCTCCGTCCATCGACCCAAGCATCCCTAGGCAGAAAAACAAGAAAATCCAGCCATGACAGCTCCAGACCACCCACAAACCCCACCAAACTAGGTTCACTCCGACAGCACCACAGATGACCTTCCTGGGACCTGGCCCAGCCTGAAGACCTCCACTGTGCAGGGGTGAGGGGTTGGGAGCCACCAAGTGCTCTGAGAAGGGCTGCACTGAGGCTGAGAGGAGCATAATTTATTAGAAAGTAAAAACAAAAGAAGAATAAAAATAAATGATCACCAAAACAGACCTCAGGACCATTAATGAGAAGTATGGTGAGGTGCCCCTTCCCACCATGGCACAGACACAATACCTTTTGTTAACCTGCTTTACATAACCTGATGTCAAACATAAAAGCTGTTTCAGTAGTCTTTGGTGTCCCATGGATTCAATGGAGCCAAGCCCAATGCCCACAGGCAACTCCAGTGAGTCAAAATGCATTAATCCCTCCCCATTAAACAGACAAGATAAAGACTTGACAACACAATGTCATGAAGGGACTGGCACATTAGAACCTCCACAAAACCAAAACAAGAAGTCTTGTAGCAATCATTGTTGAATCGAGTTGTAGCTGCCTAATGCGGTGAGAGCACCAATCCGATTGCATAGGAAAAAGAAAATCTGTGTTCCAGCGTCAATCCAAACCTGGGAGGAAGGGTGGGGGAACATATTAATGTTGTACTCACTGTGGTAGGGTACTGAAGCAGCAAAGCTGGAGTGTGAGAGGGGTGGTGCTGTGGGTCAGAGGTTGGTGGAGGCAGGCATTCCAACAAACCTGTCGGCAGGATGAAGGTAAAACTCCACCATGTGTTGAAAAACCCTTTTTCTTTTAGGTTAGAGTCAGTTTACTGAACATTCTTCCTTTTCCAAAAAACATGCACCATAAAACAGTGTTGCTGTTCAAGTGGCGGATCTTTTCCAGCCATGTTTTCCAGCTGTCATGGGGGATGGGGGTACAAACCAACTTCTAAAATTAACCTACTATGTTCATGCTTTCCTTGGAATGTATCTGATTCACAGCTGCTTCCAACAGTCTCCAAGTCCAGTTTTAAGAAGATAGGATGGGGATGGAGCAGCAATAACACCTGCTACCAGAATCCTGGGTGGGGTGGAGAAAAGTTCTTCCCTTATCCATTGTAAGAACATGAAGTTACTTGAGAACATGAAGTTTTAAAGAGTTCTGATGCCCTGGATAACAATATTTGGACATAATTTAGTTAAATTACATATATTTTCTGCATCCATCATCCTGTCATTCTTTATTACTGAAGAGATCTGAACAAAACAGCCTTTCTCCTTTGGAGCTCATCTCACCCTACTGTTTGCCATAGGTGATGTCATAATCCTCGTGTGACATTATAAAAAAATCCTTTCTACAGCAACAGCTTGTTTTATTTATTTATTTATTAAACTTTCAGATAGCACCTTTGAGCAAATGGGGTCTTTTACAAAAGTTCCACGTCATGGACACTGCACAATTTAAGACAGAGAACAAGCAATTAATAACAAACATTACAGTATGGTTTCAGTACAAGGAGCCACCAAAGGCTTTGTCAAGGATCAGAATGTGAATTAAGTAAGAGATGCAGTTGGAACAAAACACCAATCATTGTACACAGTATACCTGGGCTGATACATGAGAGACAGAGATCTTGCAAGTGCCAAGAGAGGGGCAGAACAGAGTCGCTTTGAGTGTGAACTTAGAAGCAGGAAACAAAGCAATGATCGGGGACAGAGGAAAGGAGGTTTGGAGATGGGGAGTAAGGAATTAGGTGTGAGGTTGGGGAGGAAAGTGATGGGAAGGATGGGGGAAAAGGAGAGGAAGCGGCAGGATAAAATAGGAGGACAAAGGAGAGAGCAAAATAAGACTAGGATGGGGTCAGGGGTTTTTAGGGAAGGAGCTCAAAGAGTAAGGGAGATGCAGGGTGAGGTGGAATGATACAAGAGGGCAAGGAGTGGGTAGGGAAGGCTGTCAAGGGATACAGTACACGCCCACTTGAACTGCCTCACGGATACTGCAAGCAGTTGGAATATACAACACTTTGCTTAAACCAAAAGCCACTTACTATCGCCCGTATTATATAAGAGCGACACTTGTCCGCCTGCTATTATTGGCATTTGAAGCACCAGACAGCCCTTCTCAATCTACTTCGTCCTCTTACATTAAGTGGTGTAATTAACATCTCTGAATTTACATTAGAACTGCTGCTTTCAGAGATGTCACTGTCGTTGTCTTACTGTCCTGGAGGTGTTATAAAAGGATGAATGTTTTGGTGTACTCTATCTCACAGTGTTTTGCTGCTGCAATGGCCCCAAAATGGAGCAGCTCACTCTGAGTGAGAAAGTGGTACTGCTGTGAAAATTGACTCATTAACAAAGATTAACCAGCGCAATCTGGCGCAGCAACTCAACCTGGCAAAATCTACAGTTGCTGATCTCCAAAAACAACGAGAGGAGATCTTGCAGCAATGGCATGAAATGCAAACCTCGCCCGCAAAAGAAAGCGCAAGGGAAAGATGTCAAAGTGGAGGAGGCATTGCTTTGGTGGTTCGAAAATGGTAGAGGCGTGATGCCTCATTAGTGGATCACTGTTGGCTGCTAAGGTTTAGCAGCTTGTGACTGCTCTCGTCGCTCTAATTTTAATGCCAGTGAAGGCCAGTTGCAGTGCTGGAAGAAGTGCAACAACACTGGGTTTAGAAGATCCCATGGGGAGAAGGAGCGCGAACACTGCTAGTGCAGATCAGTGGCTCACTCAGGTTCTCCCAGGGCTGCTTGCAGTTATGTCCTTCACAACATTTACAGTTGTGATGAAACTAGCCTTTTACCCATTGCATTGGTTACGGGACTCTTTCCTTTAAACAGAATCTCTCCTTGGGCAGAAGAAAGCCAAGGAGAGGATTTCTGTTTTAGCATGTTACAATATGGACGGGAGTGATAAAACTGTCCTTCACTGTCACATGAGTCAGTGGTGCATTGTAGGACAAAGGAATACAATTAAGCTGTCTCAGATGGAGATCCCCAGGGTCGGAAAACTACCATAAAGCTAGCAGGCTAATTTAGAAAAAACTCTTAATAGTAGACAGAGGGAAGGACACACTAGAACCTAACATACAAAGCAAAACACTCTGCAGAACATATTTTTACAAATTTTGGGTGGACTACTCCTTTAATGTGAGATCTCTCTGCCATGCTACACAATGATGCCTGTAGCCAGGTTGAGGAAAGTCCTGCTGTTGGAAGGACAGATAAGACTGGTCCCATGTCTACATTATTCATATTCCAACCCAGGATATAGTAAGTTGACCAGTTCAAGTCACGTGTGTATTGTGCAAATTGATAGTTACACAGATGAGTCCCTGGAGCCTTTTAAAGCGTAAATTTTCATTTTTAATAATGATTGCTCCCTACTAACTTGACACTTCCTAACCAAAAGATGTCACAGAAATATAACACAGAAAAAGAAGTTGATGGCAGAAAAAGGCTGTATGACCCATCCAATCCTGACTGAGTTTGGAAGTGATGGTCCTAGTGTCCACTCACTTCTTCATCTTCTCCTCCACTTCTACTGCCTACTAGTCTCAAATGTTTGTCCCACCGTGTTTTAATCTGTTCACTGATTTATCACAGACAACATCACAGACAACTTGCCTTGTCAGTTTGTTCCATCTATCTACCACCCTTTCAGTGAAAAAAAATATTTCCTGGCTTAATATTTCTCTTCCCTCCCCACCCACTGCTTCATTAAAGTTCCACCTGGTGCCTGTGTTTCCACTCAGTGTGAACAGTTCTCTGCTGTCCACCTTGTTCATTTCATGAAGATACTTGCATGTCCTTTATCATATCCCCACACTCTTTTCTTGCCTCTTGGATGTACAGGTGCATGTTGAGGTCTTCAACCGCTCAAGTATGATTTCCCTTGTTGCCCTATATTGTTTTGGTTACACTCCTCTGCACTGCCTCTGCCCTGTCACCATCTTTCCTCAAGTGCAGGCTGAAGAACCACTTACAGTACTGCCATGTGTAGTCGAGACCAGGGATCTGTATAGGGGTAGGACCACCTACCTCCTTCTACTGCTGATCCCCCTTCCAATGCATTCCAGCATTCAATTTGTTCTCCTCACTGCCCTGTTGCACTACACCAGTATTTTCAAGTTCTCCATAATTATCACCCTTGGTCCCTTTCTCTGCTGTTCTCTCAGCCATTACTCCTCCATTCTGTATTTTGTTCTTAGGTTTTCTGGCACCTATGGGCATTCCTCATACTTCTTTGAATTAAATTTTAAGTGCCATGCCTAAACCATTTCTCATCTCTCTAGATCCACCTTCATAGCCCTAACACTCTTCGCTATCCACTCTACCACAGATCTTTGTGTCAGCTGTAAAGAGGCAGATCTGCCCTTGAATCCATACACCAATGTCACAGATGAAGATGTTAAAGGGGACTGGTCCCAAGGCCGATATTCGTAGCACCCCAAAGGTAACCTCCATTACTTTTCAGTACTCTTCATGGAGGACAGCGGTTGGGTTCACCCACTCAGTCAGCTCTTTACACATCTTGTAATCCTATTCTCTACCCCAAGGTCAAGCAATTTGTAACCAGCTGTCCATGTGGGACAGACTAGAAGGCATTATTAGAGTCAGATACAGTTAAGTCAACTGCTTGTCCCTTGTCTACCACATTCAACACCTGGGCAAAGGAAATGATCAGATTAGTCGACAAAATCTCCCTCCTATTTCCCTCCTGTGAACCCATGCTGCCTAGTGTCCTGCATACTGTTTGCCTCTAGGAACCCCACTAGCCTCTCCTTTAATATGGCCTCCAATTAACTTCTCCACTATGGATGTCAGAGTGACCAGTCTATAGTTTCCTGGTTCATTCCTGCTTCCACTCTTGTGCGAGGGCACCACATCTGCAGTCCTCCAGTTCCTTGGTATCATCCTTGTTTTCAAGGAGCAAATAAAATATATCCTAGTGGTGCAGCCAGAACTTGTGCCATTTCTTTCAGTACCTGTGGATGCAGCCCATCCAGGGCCCATTGATTTATCCACTTGGGAGTACATTTAGTCCTTTCAGTACTCATCCCTGTGTTATTTGTTTTCAGCTGACATCCTTCCTCCTTTTCTCTGGCTTTGATGACACATTCAGGCAGCATCCCTTGTGGTTCACCATGAATTCTGAGTAGAAATACTGGTTCAGTATGTCCTAGTCTAACTAGCACCTCTTTGGATTTTCATTTCTCCTATATGTGTTCAAAGAATGCTTAATCCTTCTGCATTCCCTCCACTGTCCTCAGATCAGTATTCGACTTTGCCCTCCTCACTATCTTGCTGGCCTCCCTTGCCCTGTTAAAATACTTTTCTCTATCTTCTTCCAGGTGGCTGGTCTTACACTTTTGAAAGCCTTCCTTTTCTCCTTTACTGCCTCCCACTTTCCTCATGTAGCCCAGTGGTTTCTTCCTTCACTTGTTCTTACCTACCACCCTTACACAGAGACTTGCAGCCTCTAGTGCCCCTTTTCATTAAATTTCACATGCTAGCCACCCGCTACTGCTGTTCCCACCCTCCAGTCTCTCCTCAGCATTCTTGCATCCTCCCAATATTTGCTCCTCTGAAATCCAAAACCTTTGCCTGAATATGTATTCTATCTGGCCTTAACTCGATATCAAACCATGTGGTTGCTCATCACTGGATTCCTATGGATCCCAAACTGTGACCTTCCTATACTGTCCCAGTTTGTAAGAACCAAGTCAAGTCGTGCCTTTCTAGCAGGCTCCTCTACTTTCTGCAATAGAAATGTTTCCTGAAATGCCTCTACCAGCAAATGGTTTCTTATGCTTGCTGCCACTAAAATGCTCTAGGCTACATCTGGCAAGTTAAAGTATTCCATTAGCAGCACTCCCCTGCTCTCTACCCTCCTGATCACATCTCCCAGTATCCTCGAGTTGTCTCCTTCTGAGACAGTGATCTCTGCATCACTCCTGTCCTGATGTTCCTCTCCCACTCATGCCTAACTGCTCCTACACTGTTTCCATACCACTGCACACCCGTGTCTTTGACTTCTGTGGTTTTCGCGTCTCTTATGAATAATGCCACCACTACCCCTCTTCTTTGTCCCTCTCTCTCTTCCTTCAGTAATGCATAACTTGGTGTGATCAAGTCCCGCATGGTACTGTTTGCACACCTGCCACCAGGTCTAGATGGGCTTCAGCCACCAACGCCACGTGGTCACAAATTCACTTCCTAGGCTCCTGACATTTGTGCATGTAGCCTTCCAGGATCCCTGATTAAACCTTCCCTCAGAATTTTTCCTGTCCCTCTTCCCCATCTCCCTTTGCTTTTGAACACCAGCCCGCTACTCTTGTTTACTGTGTGTCTTTGGCCTCCCTCCCTTATGCATCCTGCCACCCTCATATTTGCAAATCCACCATATTCTGCTCCCTCCCACACCACTCCTTAATCTTACACCACTTCCCTGATTCTATTTGCCTGCATTCCCTCTCCCCTTTTGTTTCTTTGTCACCCCCTCTGTCTGCATTAGTTCTGGGTAACTCTTAGGCCCCTTAGTTGTGCAGGTGTGCCTAATATTAATTGCACTGTCTCTCCCTAGTTAAAATGTGTCCTGATGTACTCTGCAAATGTCTATCACAGAATGCTAGTGCCCTCCTCATTGGGATGTAGGCTATCCACTTGAATAGCCTCCAGTCTCTCCAGGTGTGACCCCAACCTCTGAAGATATTAAACCCCATGCAGCGTTCTCTTCTGAATGGATAGCAGTTCTAAGTTTCACATCTGTGTTCCTGATGTCTGAATCTATGCTGGTCTGTAGGCAGATTTGCTGTCCACATCTATCCTTGGCTTCCCAACTTTGAGAAATCTTGATGAGTCAATATAACCTTGGTCAAGAAGAAGGCAGTGGGCCTTCCATCATGTGTCTTTAGCTGCACTAGTGAGTGTCAGAAGGAGAGGAAATCAATAAAAACAGGGGTATGCAATCTAGTCAAGAATCATGGGCAGGATTACCTGTGCAGAACCAAGCTTGGACCAATCGGGTTTCAAGTAATACATATTCCATCTTTGCACCGGCAGAGTTGCTCCACGCACAAGCAAGATGATGAGGACCACGTATGGGAATGTAGCAGTCAAATAACAACCTAGGGAGGGATACAAACAAGAACATAACATTCAGAGATCACGCCTGGAAATGAGCCTTCCCTCAGAGTGTCTTTCTTGGTCACCAATTTTAAATAAATAAATATATGAAAACAGAGTACAGTATGTCCCATAGGAAGTCATAATTTACAGGAAAACACAGGAGAAAATCATCCTGTAGCTACAGGGCAAATGCTAAACTCATCAATGAGCCCTGGTGTGTGTGCATGTGTGTGTGTATCTGTGTTGTTTATTGGAGGAATGTCTCTGTGACAAGAAACAAAGATTTCCTTGTTGACATAAAAAGGAAAGTTACTTAGCATAACTTGATTTTTTCTTTATTGTATTTTCTCCACTTTCCGCTGAGCTGGCAGGTGGCTCTGGCCCTCTCTAGGAGGGATTGTCCTCTGAGCCCGGCCACCTCCCCAGTCCTACCCCAGTAGTTCCCCAAAGGATTACCCTGATTTAATGAGCCATTCGCAGTTTCACTGTACCATCCGTTTGTACTTAGACTTGCATGGCTTAATCTTTGAGACAAGCATAGCTACTAGCAGGATCAACCAGATAGTTGCACAAAGGGGCAGCCAGAGGAGGGCCTGGGCCCAGACCTCCAAGCTGGTGGGGACCTCGAGGGAGGACTCCCGGGTTGGTCGAGAGCCAAGGCCAGAGTGGGGAGTATTGACTTTCTCCCTCCCCAGCACAATCCAGAATCCAGGAGGCTGGTGCAGGGGTGCGTCGGGCCATTATGGAGCCTGCAGCTCCAGTTTCATGTTTTCTCCTCTCCCTTTGCTGCCATCATGCATGCGCCAGTGTGGATGCACATGCATGCTGCTGCCCACAGTGCCATCCTTGTGTCACTCCCCATCCCGCACTGCTCCTCAGGCCTCACCTGGGGCAGTCGTTCAGCAAGGAGTGGCAATCCTCCCACCTGGGTGAGAGAGCAGTCCTTGGATGCTCAATCCATCACCCCAGCTGACCCCGCAACCCATGTTCACTCTGAAACACAGGTCACGGTGTGGAGTGAGATATGGCATCCAGAGCCTTAACCTTTAGCACCATCGGCCAGCCACAACTTGATTTTGTGAGTCTATCTCCTCCATAGTGCCACACTTTTGGTCACAGGCCAGAGACACCAGTACCCTGGGAGAACCATAACTTTTGAGACATGCGATGCTGGTGCATGGCACTGATGTATGGTACCACACACATTTGCAGCATATAACGTGGTGCTAGCCACAACCCCTCAGTACCTTTTTAACTGAGGAGGAAGAGGAGAAGCTAGCAAATTAATTATATTAATTATAACAGTAAAAACACAAAAAGGAAAAGATAGGCTCCAAGTCCCTGTAAGAAGGAAGAAAACAAAATTAATCTTTGTCACCCATACATCTATTGGGGAGGGATAACAAGTACACACATACTGTACCGTAGATACTCTTGAGTCTATGGTGGTTATGCAAATGTGGCTCTATGGAAGAGATACTCAAGAAAACCAACAGTTACAGTAAGCAATGTTCCTATCTTCTAAGAATCAATCACCTTCATACTTCCCCACTCTTTGATTGAAAAACATCAGTAAAACTCCCAGAGTGGATAGAGTGCAATAGAGACTATGAGGAAAGCGAACACTGCAGTACTGTAAACCCCAAATTGTATGCTTTCTGAACAGGACATGAGAGCACAGTATTCAGTGAAAGTATTTGCAGAAAAGATTTTTTCTAAATTTGCTTGCTAGCTTTATGGCCCCGGGGATCTCCATATTTGCATTTCTAATGGCCTTTCTTGCTCCCACAATGCCTCTTGTCCCCTGTGACTGTGTTGCATCCAGAACATTGATTTAGAGAGTAATAACTGCTGCTGCAACAATCTAGTGTTAGATGCTGAATATTCTGGCTTCAACTGAATACCTCTATCTAATCCAAATGTTCTGTTTTCTAGGTATGTGTCTAGGTCTAGTCAGCAGAAGTGAATGTTTTGTTTTTAAAGCCTTTCATTTTATCAAACTACATACAACCATTAAGAAAGCACACACATCACCCTGGGTCACAAATGCTATAATTAGTGAAGACTCCAGCTGTTTCCTTACAGAATAGCCCACTCAATTATCCCTCAGGCATTTGCCATGTGTAAATGTAACCTTCATTGAGCTCCTTGGGCAAGGAGACTTAATTAACATAACAGCTCTACTACTGTAAACTTAAGAAACAAAACAGCCCTGCTTTGAATTAATGGTCCAGGACACATCGCTGTCACATGGAACTGGAGGCATTGTAGGAACAAGAAGAGCCATTATAAATGCTAATATGGAGATCCCCAAGGGCCATAAAACCAGCAAGCAAATTTAGAAAAATCTCCATTCAAGCAAACAAAGGGAAGGACTTACTAGGAGTATACACCTACAAATGAAAACACTCTGCATAATATATTTTTTTGTAAATGTTGACTTTAATTTTCCTTTAATTACAGTTGACAATCCAGTTATACACAGGGCAGGATTTCCAAACGTCTTATATTGCTGCAAGCCCTGGTGTGCTGATGATATGGGGCATGGGGCTTGCGGTGATCTAACAGGTTTTCTATCCCATGCGACAGTTGCTGCAAGTTAAACCAACTTTTCTGGTCTAACTTGTGGCAATCCAAGGCTCTTCACGGAGCTTGTGCCAGATATTTGGTGCAAGCTGCTGTAATTTGTAGAAATTTTCACAACTGTACCTGAGACTGTAAAATTGGGCACAGTTGCGTGAAGGGTTTGGTGCACCGTCAAGCTAAGTGTCATGGTGCAGGGCTGGATGCAAGCCCAGTGCCATGCTTTGAAACTCCTGCCATATTGTTTGGACACTGGATTTTTCATACCATTAGTATCAAAGGAAACAAACAGCTTTGATGACTGTCTTTGATTTTATTGACATAGAAGCTAAGAATTTTTCTGAACTTGTGATAATGGAGGAGCGCTTTACTGGGGTTCTCCAGTTTGGGAAAAGAAGTTTGTAACATCAAGAACTGGCTGATATGGAACACCAACACTACCTTCACTTATCTCAACAGAGTGAGTGGTCATGCTGTGATATATGCATGCCTTGGGTGGGATGAGAGGCAGAAGCAAAGCTGAGTGCTTTCAACCACCTGAGAAGTGCCTATATCAAACAGTGAATGCATAACCTGAAGTGTGTTATCACACATAAAATGGGCACAAAATCAATATATATCAGAAAAAAGCACATGAAAAGGGGGCAGGTGTGTGGTTGTTGGGAAATAATGCACAGTCATGTGACATGCTTGCAGTACAATTTTTCTTACCCTCCCTCCCTTCCCTCTCTCTCTCTCTCTCTCTATATATATATATATATACAATGTTCCGACATATCATGGTATTTAATTATCCAGTTAACACCTGCCATGTAATTTTCACTCTATTAACACCTTTATAACACAATAATGTCTGACTAACACACTACAAAATGCCTTATTACAACTTTCTTAACACATGTAACAACCGCTTTGTTAACACTTGAAACAACCACCTTATTACTGTACACAAATAACAAACACCTTATTAAACATGTAACAACCATCCTAAAAATCTTAAACCATCTTACAAATACAGCCCATGAAAAGCAACAGAAAGCAAAAAGAATCTAGCTACAAAACTGCCCCAGCCTAAAATCCTAACACTTACCAGTACCTTTCTCGGTTTCAAATAGAAAAGGAAAAGGTGAAACTGTTTAACCAGGAAAGTCACACTAAGCCAGAGCTTGTTTCCAGGTGCGACCTGGGAGGCAAGGAAGTTAAATGACTTGCTCAGGGTCACAGAGTATGCAAGTGGTGGCTGATCAAACCCAGGACTTACAAAACAGCCATGTCCCTGAACACCCAACCTCTTTCTTCCACAGCCTTTATGCTGCAGTGTTTATGCTGCTGGAAAAAACACCTCTGGAGGGCACAGAAGAAAATTCTATTGTATACTGTAGCTCTGTGAAATCATCTTCAGTACTCAGGCATGTGATGTGGTCAGAGCACATCTGTTGATTAACATCTGTAGCCATATACCCAGAGCTTGTGGGCAAAGATGGGCCCATAAATATTCATGCAGAATAATAACCTCCTCCACAGTTGGTTCTACAGAAGTATTTACAGGAGAAATTACCTCTATTCTGCTTGTACTTCAAACCAGAGAATGTGTCTCTGCTTTGCTGGTTTACATATGTTGGAAAGGAATGAAAATTACTATGGAAGTTGTAACCATGACTGAAACTCTAACCTCTGAAGCCACTATAAGATGATTGCTTGTGTTTGGAACTTTGCAAAGACCCTTTCTTTCCTTAATACCCTTCAGGATCTCTTCAATCTGTGGGATGAGCAATATGCCACCTGTGAAAGACCCACTGAGTGAATGTGATTTGGATATGTGGTCTGATGACCAATGTCTCAGTCAAGCCAACCTAAGAACCACTATAGCTGCAGCACAACCTCTGGGTAAAGCACACAGCAGATTCACTATAGAAGTCCCTAAAAGGGGCTGCAGTATGCACTAAAGGAAGGAGATCTCTGACTAGAGAATCCTTCGGACCTTATCCATCACTGCCATTGATCATTCCTACAGTGCTCGTGCTGCTAATACAGAGGCTTATGTGACCTGCAAACCAAAACCTGTTGCAGAATATGCATGATTACAGGCTGTTCATAGAGCTTGTCATTATAGTCTAAAGGATAGCTGTGAATTTATAGGAATGACCATCTGTTTCTCTACAGAAGAGATGGTTGCACCTGTAATATGAGGAACTTCCCATTTTTGATCAATAATCAAGTAATGGGTAACGTTTCACCAGTGACTTATAAAACTGTGCCTTCTTGTCCATATTATCCTTTTCATCTTCAACTATCTGCACAAAATGTTGACATTCAGGGCAGCAATTAGGTGACTCCTGTGGAGGACAAGATGTGATTAATATTCTTTTGGTGGTAGATTGTGTCTCCAGTAGCAGTAGAATCCTACCTAGCTCCTTGATCTGGAATGAAATGCACTTAATTTCAAACAGAGATAGGGCAGAAAAGACAGACTCTTCTCTATCCACACCTTCTTTTCAACCCTCCAGAATCCTGGGAGTCCTCTGGATTCTAAGGGTCAGCAGGATTAATACTGTCTTGTAAGCCTTCCAGGCCATTTGGCTGAGGGGTGTTCCCTTGCCTGGACAAATTCCTGCTTACCAAGGGAATCATAGGGTACACTGGATAGTAGAGGGGCATGGAAACCTATAAATCAGTTCATATTTTTATAGTATACTTACTGATCCCTGCTTGTGAAGCAGGGTGGTGGCATATCTGATAGGAATGAGCCCTTTTGACCTTAAATTATGTTACTATGTTGTACTACTTTGCTGCGGACTTCGACTGCCAGGGCTTACAACCTGTACATCACTGCACACATCTGCAGAACATTTATGTGGAGATTTTGCTCTTGGGTTGACCAGGTTACCTCAGTCTGAAAACCCCAACAGTGTAGCCCTATCCCAGACAGGATGCATCTGTCACCTGAGGCACTGCAGGAGAGAATGGGAACCCCATCAGGAGGTTCTTCTTTTGGTCCAGCACAGAAGTGGTCCCTGAGGAGATCTGTCACCCATATGGAGAAAGCCAATGGCTGGGATGTCTGAGATCACTGGTTGCTGAGCATCCAGTGAAAGTCCCATGTGCAGTCTTACCAGTGGCTCTGAAAAGACTGTAGCCACCATGACACCTAGCAGTTGTTGCTTGGAGTGCACTGTTACTTGACTTGCCATTCTGATGTAACCAACCATAGGTAATATTGACTCTCCTCTGTCCTCCAGTAGGAATGACCTGGCATTTTGGAGTCTAGTATTACCACTATGAACTGAAGCCCTATATGGAATTAGCTGAGACTTGAGTAAGATCAGCAGGACACCCACAGACTAGAGAAAGGGAGCAAGACACTTATCCAGGCAGAGGAAGAGTTGAACCACCTGTTTTCTGAGATGTGCTGCTAGAACTGTGAAGCACTTGGTAAAGACAAGCAGCACCAATGCTGGGCTGAATGGCAAGACTGTTACTCGGAAGGAATCAAGCCCATGCAGAATCTGAGATATCTGTAATGGCTCATCAAATTGGGATGTGCTGATGATACACATTCTTCATGTCCAAAAACACTAGCAAGCTCACTCTAGGAGATATGGCAGGAGGGATCCTAGGGATACCATTTTGAATTTTTTGTCTCATAAAGACATTCAGATGCCTTAGATGCAAGATAAGCTGCATTCCATGAGTTTTCATAAGCTCCAGAAAGTACCTGGAATAGAAGTCTTGCCCTTGTCTAAATGCAGGACTTCTCCATTGTTCTTCCTTTAAAAGCTCTACTACTTCTAAAGAAAGTTATTCTCCCATATGATCCTGCAAACAAATCAACTTGCCTGGTAGATGATTTAGAGGGTGTTCTAGCAGTTCCATATAGTAAATTTCAGGACCCACTTGTCCATGGTAATGGAATCCTATTTCTGGCAGAATAGGGTAAGGTTAATGAATGTGGAAACTGAAAACTTCAGTTTGGCTTCCATTCAGACCCATTGTCTTCAGTTTGGCTTCAACACTTTGGCTAAAGACAATTTGTATCATTGATATTGGGGTTTAGCAGGATATAAACAGGGTAAGTGGCACCCATGAACCACTCCTCACCCATCCTAGTCAATCCCAACCTATCCACCCTTCCTCTGTGTGTGTGTGTGTGTGTGTGTGTGTGTGTGTGTGTGTGTGTGTGTGTGTGTGTGTGTGTCTACGTGCCTATCAGCCTACATGCTGCATGCCCATGCTGGGAGGTAGAAGGCTTGGGAGAAAACAGGAGAAAACCTGGCCTGCTGCCCATTAACCAGATCCTGATTTTGGCCAGGGGTCCCCGTTATAGAATGGAAAGCCATGGATGAATGGCAGAAGTGGCAGGATTAGTAGCTGTGGGGCTGTGTGGTTGCTGTTCACAGCCTGAAGGATTGACGTTATGGTCCAAAGTGGAGAAAACCATCTACAGAAAAAAAAACTTGCTCCACTGTGCTTGAAATAATAGAATTTATTTTAGTTTTCACATAAGCAGATTTATGAGGGCAAGTTCCTTTTATTCACAGTCATCCACACCCTACCACTTCCGTACAGACAAACACTAATTCACAGCACTTGTGGATTCCCCATTTGCAAGGACAAGAGGCCAGAATGTCATCCAGCTCCCTCACCCTTCCGGGATACTGTCATAAGAAAGCTGCAGGCAAAAAGAAAGTTGTAAACCCATGTAAACTGCCTGTCAAAACTCAGTGAATCCTGGCTGCGCAGAATGCTGGGCACCATATACAATGTCATAAATATGATAAACAGTTTATTTTAAGATGAGTGGAAACAGAGATGGTTTACTTTACAGAGGCCCTGTTCACATTCCCCATCAACAGAGTTCCATACAGCACAGCAGTAGCCAGGAAATGACTAGTGCTGTAAGTCTCAGGCTCCAAAACAGCATGGGCCATGGGAGTGCTATTGTGTGGGAGGTGGTTTTACTGTTAATTACTCTGTAGTGGGTTTAGAGTTTTAATAAAATGTACCAGATTGACTGCACTGAAGACAGAAGTCCTCTATCTATATGCCAGGTACAGCATGGGCAGTCACAGTGCAAACATACCCACACATAGCCCTGTGAGTGTGCATCAACCCTCCATCCCCTTTTCCCTTGCTTTCTGTGAACATTACTATATGCAACTGTCATAGCAACAGGGCTAGGAACTAGTGTGAGATTACGTTTAGTGAAAATTACATAGTGTTTGCATTTTATTTTTGATTTGTATTATTGTATAAACTGTTACTTATTTATGTTATTTGATCGGTTACATAGAAACAGATTTTGTGGCAGAAAAGGACCTTTACACCCAACCAGTATGTCCTTGCCTCTGCCTATTCCTTTGGTAAAATGTTGCATTACAGGATAACTTTGTAAATAGGGCTTATTTACACTAAAGTTCTTATCCTGGAATAATAATAAAGGCTTTACTACTACTACTACTTATGGTTGTACCTTACTAAGCTGGACAGGTTCCACTTCCATGAGTCTTGATTCTGCCTGCTTACATTCCCATAAATGGTCTTCTTACACAGCCAGAACTGACATTGCCATAATGCAAGTACAGCATTTTGCATCTGCCACAGTTGGGGCTTTTCCCAGCCAGTATACATGAAATGAGCATATCCAACACAGAGCACCATACAGCAGAAAAAATGTAACTTATGTAGTCACTGTAATTCTTGATCTTCTTGGACAAGTCTACATCATTTATTCAGACTTCTGAGTTACAAGCTAGAGGTGCTTGGACCTTGCAGGAGCCCACAATCTTCAGAGTGCTGCGCCAAGGTAGGACTGCATGCGTGGTACCATGAGACTGTCTCGCACCTGTGTAGGCTATCTTGACATCGATCCTACAATCGCCTCAGTAACTTTTTACTGAGGAGGTGCACTGTAATTATAACCTAAGAAACACCTAACCTAACAAGGGCATAAGATAGACCAATTGACCCGTGTAAGATGGGTCAGTTTAGACAATGACTTCACAGCCCAAACCAAATGAGGTGAAGACCAGGAACAGACTGAGTGAGCTCAGGGGATAATGGGTGGGCGTATGAATAAATGGTGAAGACTTGTCCAAAAGATCTAGAATTATGGTGAGTATGTAATGTTCATATCTTTCTGGACTTAAAGTCTTCACCATTTATTCACACTTTTGGGTTAGAGTACCAAGCTCAAACCATTCCCCAAGTAGGGTGGTAGAAGACGGAGCTCACTCGGGATAGAAGTCCATTAAGGCTTGTCCTGCCAAAAAAAGTGCGCTGTGTGGCATGGACATCCATGGCATAGTGCTTCACAAAAGTGTGCACTGAGCTCCAGGTAGCTGCTTTGCAAATGTCAGCAATGGGGACAGAGCGGATCTCTGCCAGGGACGTGAGAAATGATCTGATGGAGTGGGAACATACCTGGCCTTCTAGCCTGTGCCATAGAGTAACAATAGCAAAGGTATACCACTATTCAGGAAGAGATGCATTTGATGAATACTGGCTGACCCATCTGGGCCATGCTGAAGGACACAAAGAGTTGCTTGCCACACAGATATCCCTGGTTCTATCGATATAGAATCATAGAGCCCTCTTAACATTCAGGGAACAAAGGGTGTGTTCCCTTCATTCTGAAAGTTAGGAAATAAGTGGGAAGAACCAAAGGCTGATTGAGGTTGAAATCCAAAAACACTTTGGGTAGGAATTGATGGTGTGTAAGGAGGGCCCCTGTCTTTATGAAAGATGGTATATGGAGGGTCTGTGACCAATTCATGTATTTCAGAGACCTTGTGAGCAGAAGTGATGGCCACCAGAAAGGCGGTCTACCAGGTCAGAAATTTCAAATCACAGGTAGCTAGAGGCTCAAAGGGTTTATGAGTGAGCATGTCTAGCATGAAGTAAATGTCCCAGGGGCAACCGGTTTTCCAATCAGTGGCCTTATGTGAAGAATACCTTTCAGGAACCTCTTAGACAGTGATAACTGAGCCAGAGTCATATTTTGAACTGGCTCATGATAGAGCGCAGCAGAGGTGCACCTTGACTGACAAGTGTTACAACCCTGCATCTGAAAGGTCTAGCAAGTACTCTGACACCTTGTCCAGAGGACACCAAGTATATCTTAATACACCATTCTGTGAAATGCCTCCACTCAGCAGTGTAAGTCTTCCTGGTGAAGGGCTTATGTACCACCAAGAGGATCTGTGAGATTCTCTGAGAAACTTTAAACTGCCCACTTCTGTCTCCACAGGAGCCAGGCACGGAGATGAAGGGAGCGCAGGTTGGGATGAACCAGGGGTCCCTGTGTCATTAGGTCCATTCACAAGGGCAGTTGCTTTGGAGGAGCCTCTGACAACTTGTTGATCAATGGAAACCAGATTTGTTGAGGCCAGTATGGTGCAATGAGAATCATCTTGCCCTGTGTGCCTCCAATCTGAGCAGCACCCTCTGAATTAGTGGGAGAGGGGAAATGTGTACAGAAAACATCTTGTCCACCACAGCCTGGAATGCATCCTGACAGAAAGTGCCAGGTTCTGGATTTCTACAGCAGAATAGAGCAGCTTTGCATTGAGTGGGGACACAAAAGGTCTAGGTTTGAACTGCACCATTCGTTGAAGAGTGATTGTACATCTGGTGCAAGTGACCACTCATGAGGATCTGCTTCTGTCCTGCTGAGGTGGTCCACCAGATCATTCTGAGTCTCTGGCAGATAGACTACCTGAATTGGAGCATTGT
Source organism: Neoceratodus forsteri (assembly GCA_016271365.2). Classification (NCBI taxonomy): domain Eukaryota; kingdom Metazoa; phylum Chordata; order Ceratodontiformes; family Ceratodontidae; genus Neoceratodus; species Neoceratodus forsteri. The sequence goes on from CM028138.1 coordinate 408,833,558, forward strand.
GCTTGAAGCATCACTCCCATACCCTCATTGCTTCTCTGCATAGAGGGTGGAGTCGCCTCCTTGTTTGTAGATGTAGCACATTACTGTCTTGTTGTCTGTTTGAAGAATTACTTTGTAACTGACAACTTCTTCTAGGATTGAGATGGCATACAGGGCTACTCTCATTTCCAGAATATTGATGCGGAGATGAGATATCTCCTGAATCCACACTTCCTGAGTGTGGAGATCCTGACAGTGAGCTCCCCAGTCGAGCAGGGATGCATCCATGGTGATGGTGATCTCGGATTCTGGTGGGGCAAGAAGCAGACCTTGAAGAAGGTTGTCCTCCTGTATCCACCATGCACGTGATCTCCACAGAGGTTCCATCACTTTGATGAGGTAAGGCTGCAGATGTGTCATTGGAGACCACTGTGTGCTGAGCATCCACTGGGTGGTCCTTATGTGCAATTGAACTAGAGGTACTGTAAAATGAAAGAGGCCATGAGGCCTAACATCCATTGCATGGAGTGAGCTTGTATCGGTTTGTTCTTTCTGATGAAATGAACCATCTGGAGAATGCCGTTCCTTCTGTCTTTCAGGACAAAAGCCCTCACTTTGTTCAAGGGGCTCCTATGAAGAGAAGCTGCTGAGAGGGCCGACGCTGTGATTTCTCTAGGTTCAGCAGGACCCCCATGGAGGTTAGGAACTGAGATGTTGCGGTTAATGCCTTCTGTGTTTCCTGCCTTAATGGACTTGCAAAAGCCAGTCTCTAGGTAGAAGACTTGAACGCTGGGCTTTTGAAGGTGTGTGTAGCAAGAACTGAGAAACACTTGGTAAAGACTACAGGTGCAGAGGACAGCCCAAAGGGCAAGACTCTGAACTGCTAATGTTGACCCAAGGCCGCAAACTGAAGGTACTTGTGGTGATCTGGGTGTACTAGAAATGTGCTGGTAGGCATTCTACATGTCCAGGGATGCCAGTCAGTTGTGCTGTCAGAGAAGTGGTTGAAGCATCCCTAAGGAGACCATCTTGAACTTCTCCCAGAACAAGAACTTGGTTAATATTTTGAGGTCGAGAATGGGGTGCATGCTGCCTGTCTTCTTTGGAACCAGAAAGTAATGGGAGAAGAAACCCGTATTCCACTCTGCCCAGGGAACTACTTCCACTGCCCTGTTTTGAAAAGGCCCTGTATTTCTGAAGTAAGAAGATCTGACTGAGTGGCTGACAAATTCGTTGCCACTTCGACAGAAGGCCTGGGGAATCTCTGAAAATTGAGAGAGTACCCCTACTGAACAATCCTGAGGACCCATTTGTCCTTTGTGATAGACTTCCATTGACTGTAAAACTGAGTAAATGACCTCCCACTGCCGTGGAAAAATTCACCTCAGGTGGTTGACGTGACACTGGGGCTGGACTTTCAGAGGGTGGCACTGGGCTTTTGGGCCTTGTGCCTTCTGCTGCAATTTTTTTGTCATTGAGGAGGCTGGTGCCTGTTTGGGAGCTCCTCAGCCTCTTCCTTGAAAGGGCTGCCTATTATGAACAAACTAATGGTTCCTGCTCTTCTGAGGGCAGAAGGAACCAGCCTGGCTGTTTTAAGGCAATCCTGGTTTTCTAAGAGGCCTCAAGGACTTTTTCTGTCTGTTGGTTAAACAGATACATGCCATTGAAGGGGACATTCATTACCTGTTGCTGAGCATCAGAGGAAAACTCAACATCCTAAGTAAGGAATGTCTTCTGATACATATTCCAGCCGTGGCAGCCCTAGAAGTTGTATCGTATGCATCAATGGAAGCTTTCAACTGATGGCATTACATTCTATACCATGGGTAACAATCTGCAAAATCTCCATTTTAGAGTCAGATTCCAGGAGACATTCCAATAAGGACTTAAGGGAAGTGCAGAGGGCACATTCGTATTGAGAGAAATGCCTTTGAAAGCTGTATTTGCTGTTTCTTTGAGCCCTGGCACAGTGTCTCAGACAGTCTCCGACACTGCATGGAGGACAGTGGGTAATCGGAACCATAAAGTAGCATATTATGCAGATGATTTACTTCTATTTATCACTAACTCTGAACAATCCTCCCTATTCTACAGGAATGCCTACAAGAATTTGAAATCTTTCAGGATACAAAATTAACACAGACAAAACTGAAGTGCTCCAACTAAATTTTACCCCCTCTTAAAATATTAAGGATCAGTTCCACTACAGATGGGGATGGCAGTCCATTAAGTACTTAGATGTCCATACAGGCTCCAAACCCCAAGATATTTACTGACTGGAACTCGCTATTCATGAAGATTTACAACACTGAGCCCTCCCATTCTCCCTGTTTCAATGCATTGAGTCTATTCATATGAATATTCTACCTCGCTTTCTCTGCCTACTTTAACACTCCCAACACAACCCCTGCACAAGTATTCACCAAGTGGGACAAACAGTTTTAACAATACATCTGGAAGGGTGGTAATATGAGGATAGCTTTTAGGAAACTAAAGAATCAAGGAGACTCAGTCAGCAGTTCATAATCTAAAACACTACTCCAAGCTGCACTGTTTATTCATGTACTACATTGGAAAGTCTTTCACCCAGACCTAGATGGGCTGATCTTGAACTTGAGATGATACCTGCTTCAATAGATGACGTTTCATTTGGTTCATAAGATGTCTTGAATTGGCTGGTAAACATAATAGTTTCCAGAAAAGCCCTTCCCAAATGTTGGCATGGGTTTTTCATCAGGCAGATTTCTGTAAGGGATTTCAGTGGCTGAGTTGCCCTACATATAACTTGAGATTCCTACAGCCAATCTCAACCACAGATTTAGACACTGGGATGTTTGTGGACTATTGTACATTTTTCAGTTTTATATAGCATGTCATTGCACAGTTACAGACCGTGTATAGGTGGGACAGAAGTGATTACTATTGCTATTTGCAAATGAAACATTACTTCAGAACCACCCTAGGGTTATCCCTTGACAAAGCGCCCTCTCCCGCTTTGATCTCCTTGATATGAGCTAGTCTACAAGGATAGTGGTCCCCACATTTTATTTCCTATATTATTTATTTATTTCAGAGTTTCACTAGGAAAGACATACTGAGCTGAAAACAGCTCAATTCCTTGTGCATCCTGGGGGAAGGGAAGGGACCTAATCAATAAAGAAAACAATATAACAGAAGCAAAACAGCAGTATAAGGATATGCACATTAGATCAAAATTGAGACTTGGTGGCAAGATTAATACATAAAGTAGTGAACTGTGTAATGGAAAAGCCAAACATTTTTTTTGGGGTGGGGATAAGTATAAAGTGCAATATAGAGAAGATGATCAATGACAGTTGCAAGAGGGAGAAAAAGTCGTGAAGAAGAGACTTTAAAGAGAAAGCAGAAGAAGCAGATCAAATTGACAGGGGAAAAGAGGACCACAGTTAGGGAAGCAACAGGAGAAAGCGACTCACCTGCATTAGTTTTTCTAGAAGAAATAAGGAGGGAATGTGAAGTAATACTGTGGAGAGTGTAGCTGGAAACAGGAAGAGAGAATAAGAGGAAGTAAGGTAGAGGAAGAAAACCAAACCAGAATTTAGAAATAAAGGAAACCCAATGAGAAAGGAGCTTGGCATTAGGAGAGAGGAGAGGAGAGGAGAAAAGAGCAGAGTAGAGTGAACAACGGTGGTACCAGGAGAGCAGTCTAAAGCAAAATGACAGAAAGAGGAAAAAGTGAGTCCAGTCTGGCAAGGAGGAATTAGGTGCACCACTACCAAGTCAACAAAATCAAAGATCGGAGAACCATCTTTAAAACAATCTCCCGTGATCAGGAAGCAGAATACTTGCTTTGTTCCTGTGTAGAGCACCAAGGTTTGATGGAGCTTTGGTGACTGGCATCAATATGAGCCATAAAATCAAGATGATGGTCAAGCCAAACTTCAAGGTACTAAAAGGAAACATCCTCAATCATAGCACCATTCGTGTTTGAAATACAGGGAGGAGTGTTTCTGGAAAGCCTCTGATGGGTGCCACAAGTCTAGAGACTTTTTTTGGTATTGAGGGTTTTATTTATTTATTTTTTAATTTGGTAACTGGAAAGGCACACTGAGCTGAGGCTCATTTCCAGGTGCGACCTGGGGACAAGGTACAAAAGGGCAATTGGAGAGCAGGGTAAACATGACATCTTTTGACAGCATAAAACAGGTAAGTACAGCCAAGTAGGAACATTACATGTAGTAATACTGTACATACAAATGTGGTACATTTGGCAACACATTAATACACATAGTAGCAGTATTGCAACAATGGCATAACAGGGCTAGGAAACCAGTTCAGTAGTGGAGAAGTCAGTAGATACACCTGTAGTAGTAGCCCCTGAGTCAGAGGAGAAGATGGTGGCAGGAGCATGTAGGTTGAGAGAGAGCCTTAGGAGATGCTTAAGAAAGGAGAGAGAGAGAGGAAAACCAAAGGGAGGAGGAAGTTGGTTCCATAGAGTGGGGAACAGATACTAGAAAGTCGCTTATCCTGTATGAGAGTGTGTTTGGGAATGGAGACAGTGAGGGTTCCTAGAACGAGAGTGGGTGACAGGAGTAAGGATAGGTAGAAGGGTAAGGAATCAAACCACTACTTGACAATGAGGATATAGCTGTGCATAGAGCATTAACTGATTAGACTGGAACCAGCACTGAAAGTTGTCAAAATCCAGCTACAATTGTGACGTAAGTTCATGGGAAGAGGAGCCAGATGCAAAAGTACTATATCATCAGTATACATGAATGAATGCAGAAGAACAGATGGAGGGAAGGTCATTTAAGAATATGGAAAGAGACTAGGACCCAGAAGAGACCTTTGAGGGACAACTGAGCAGGGATGAAATTGAGATAATAACTATCCAGACAGCTTGAGCCCTACCCACAAGGTAAGAATGGAACCAGCTGACTGCAGTCAGAAAGACCCACTGTTTTAAGCGTGTTCAGAAGGAGGGGAATGCCACTGTGTCAAAAGCTTTAGCAAGATCAACAAAATGGCAGACGTGATCAGACCCTGATCCATGCCTGAGAGCATGCAGTCACTGAGCCTAGTGGGTGGTAGAAGTGGAATGAGATTTCTAAAACAGACTGAAAGGGAGTGAAGAAAGAGGAGAAGTAAGAAGTAAAACAGCTGAGACAAAACAAGGTGTTCCTGTAGCCAGCTGGGACAAGAAGGGAGAGAGAAAGAGAGAGAGAGAGAGAGAGAGAGAGAGAGAGAGATGGTAGTTACCAGGAGAAGAGAGTCACTGCCTTAGAAGAAAAATTACTCACCTTAGTAATGTTGTTTCTTCTAATGGAGTCTTGCTATATTATGACATATGCAGTTTGTCCCAGCCTTAGAACTGCTCGGAGGTGAAAAGAGTTAACTTTTCATGCCAGGCATGGAATCTTGACCACGAGCTCGGTTGAAAACTCTGTCTGTTGTTCTTCAAACTCAAATGGTCAGATCTTCTGAGCAAAACTCACTAAGATTCCATGTGGAAGCTGTAAACCTACACTAGCCAACTGGCTACTAAAATATTAACACATTTTTGGTCCCAAAACAAAGACTCAAGTCAGGATCCAAAAATAAAATACAACACCAAACACCCCCAAAAAGGGTGAAAACACACAAGGTGGTATCTATTAAGTGCCAACACTGCACTGCCCACCCACATCCCAGAACAGAGGTTCTGAGAGGGGCAGACAGGGAGGTCATAATAGCTAAGACTCCATTAGAAGAAACAACATTACTAAGGTGAGTAATTTTTCTTCAAACAACATGAAGTCTTGCTATATTATGATATATGCTGACTACACAGCAGTACCTCCATGGAGGAGGACAGAACCTACTTAGGAAATAGGCTCTGAAGCACAGCTGTGTGAAGCAGGCATCACTCCTAGCCTGGATGTCCAGGGAGTAATGCTTGGTGAAAGTGTGAACTGTTTTCCAGGTAGCTGCTTGACATATCTCTAAGATAGGATGTCCCTGGCGCAGCTAGGGGCGCAGCTGTACCTCTGGTAGAGTGAGCCCTCAGGCCTGAAGGGGAACCTTACCCTGTTTTGATAACAGAATTGGATACAGAGACAATCCACCTGGCAATAGATCTCTTTTAGTGGCAGGTTTCCCTTTACCAACCTCACCATAAGTGAGGAACAGTTGGAGGAGTCAAACCTGTGACCCTTAGTGCGCTCTATGTAGTAACTAAGGGCTCTCTTTACATCTAAACTGTGCAGCCTCCTCTCGCCAGAGGAGTAATGGTCAGTGAAGTACACTGGAAGAGATATAGATTGATTAAGGTGAAATCTGAAACCACCTTAGGCAAAAACTTCCTGTTAGTCCTGAGGACCACTTTATTCCTGTGAAAGGAGATAAAATCAGGCTCCACTGACAAAGCTTGTAATTCACTTATGCGCCTGGCAGAAGTGATGGCTACTAGAAACACAGTTTTCCAAGTCAAGTACTTAAGCTCTACTGAAGACAAAGGCTCAAAGGGGTTGCATAAGCTGAGCAATGCAAACATTAAGATCCCAGGCAGGAGCAGGGTCCTTGAATGGAGGTTGGTGTGAAGCAATCCCTAGAAAACTTGGAGAAACAGGGTGAGCAGAAAGAAGGAGGGCTTTCCTGCTGAAATAAAAGCAGAGACAGCTGCCAAATGCACTTTCAGGGTAGCTGGCCTCAGCCCCAAAGTATTTAGATGGACCATATAATCCAGGACTGTGGGCAAATCAGCAGATTCTGGGAAATATGCTTCCAGAGCACCATGTGGAAAACCTTTTCCATTTGGAATTATAAGTAACCCTGGTGGAAGGCTTCCTAGAAGCCTTCAAGATATCGAGTACACCTTGAGAAAGGTGTAGGTCAACAAACTCTAACTCTTCAAGAGCCAGGCCTTGAGGTTGAGGGATTTGAGATTAGGATACCAAACTCTCCCTGGGCACAGGTTAACAGATTGTGATTCCTGGGAAGACACAGGGAAGGTGGACTGCTAAGGACAGAAGGAGTGGATACCAGGGCTGTCTGGCCCAATCTGGAGCAATCAGAATCATCTTGCAAGGTTGAGATCTGATTTTGACTAGCACTGTGAACAAGAGAGGAAGGGGGAAGGCATGAGAGAACTTTCCTTCCCAGTCAGAAGAAGGCATCCAGAGGGACTGAGCCAACACTGGGGGCCTGCAGCAAAAGCGGAAGTTGGTGATTGTCTGGGGCTGCAAAAGATCTATCTGAGGGGTGCCCCACCTGGCAATACTACCTCCAGTACTAGGGATCCAGTGACCATTAGTGATGGCCTGGGAAATCCTGCTGAGAGCATCTGCCAGGACGTTGTTCTTGCCTGGGAGGTGAACTGCCACAAGGGAGGTGTTCAGGGAATAAGCCAGAGACCACAACTTCATTGCCTTGGTGCACAAGGCCAAGACCAAGTGCCCCTTGCTTGTTGATGTACCACATTGTAGTGGTGTTGTCTGTTCTGACCTGTACCACTTTGTTCTGAACAGATGCAGAAAAAACCAGTGCTAGAAAAACAGCTCTGAGTTCCAACAGATTGATGTGGAGCAGAGATTCCTGGGGACCACAATCCCTGGGTGGTGAGGTTGCCCATGTGAGCTCCCCATCCCAAGAGGACGCATCTGTAGTAAGGGTCAAGGAGTGAGACTGAGGATGAAAGGAACACCCTGTCTCAGATTGCTCTGATCCTGCCACCACTGCAGGGTCTGGATGCGGGTTCGAGTTACTGGGATCAATTTGGTTAGAGGATCTCTCCTTTGAGACAGAAGGCTCCCAAATGGAACTGGATGTCCCTCATCTGAAAGCTTGCTCCTTGCACTACAGCTGTGGAGGCAGACATGTGCCCTAGGAGCTGTAGAAGTGCCTGCTGGTCGAGAGACCTGCAGAGTGAAGGAGGAGGCCAGAGCCACCAGGGTCTTTGCTCTTTCTAGAGGAAGGAAAGCTCTGGCCTGCTTTGAGTCCAGTTCTGCGCCTATGAAGGTGAGTAGCTGAACAGGCTCTAGAACTGACTTTGGAAGATTGAGAAGAAAACCTAGAGGCGAAGGCAGCTGCTGGGTAACCTGAAGGTGTAACTTGACTTGGTCTGAGACTGACCCACTATGAGCCAGTCGTCCAGGTAAGGAAAGATGGCTATCTTTGCCTTCTTAAGGAGCAACTGCTACTGCCAGGCATTTTGTGAATACCCTTGGGGCAGAGGTGAGGCCGAAGGGCATTGCTCCTGAACTGGTAATGCCTGAGGCAGTTTGAATCTGAGGTACTTTCAGTGGGAGCTCTGATGAGAACATGGAAGTAGGCATCCTTGAGGTCAGGGGCCTAACCAGTCCCCTGGCCTTAGGGAGGGTAAAATAATTCCCAGAGTCACCATTTTGAATTTTGGTTTAAAGGTGCTTGTTTAGGTATCTGAGATCCAGGATGGGCTGCCATTCTCCTGTCTTTTTGGGGGTAAGGAAGTACCTGGAGTACAGTCCTTTGCCCTGATGTAGGGAGGAACCCTTTCTACAGCTCTGAGGCCAAGAGGGTTGAGACTTCTGTTTCCAAAGTGAGAGCCTCTGATGGATTTGCCGTGGAAGGATCTGGTTCTCAACTTTGGAAATTTTTGAAGCTGAGAACAGTCCTGGCTTACTACTTCCAGGACCCACTTGTCTGATGTTAAAGACTCCCGGTCCTGGGCAGTAAGCCAGCCTGCACAGGTAATGGAGAATCGGCCCTGGCAATCCCATCAGGGTGCCTGTTTGGCAGGGGCTTTAGGCTGAGGGGTGGGAGCAGGCCTGCTCGTGCAGTCTGCCTCTCCTCTGAAGAACCCCCTCTGGGCATAGGCTGAAGGAGGCCTGGGCTTGGTAAAAGGCCTTGAAAGGCCTGCCCCTGCCCCTGAAGCTGCCTCTGAGGGTGGCTTGCCTTTCCTTGGCCTGTGCACTCCTATAACTGGTTCCATACACATCCATTTTCTTCGTGTAATTCTCTGTCTGCTCCCCAAACAGAGAGTTACCCACAACAGGAAAATCCATGGCCTTAGCCTGGGTATCCTGTGACAGGCTAGTACACCTGAGCCAAGCCATTCTCGAAAGCCACAGATGTAGCCATGACTCTTGAAGATACATCATTAGAGTCCACTACAGCATGGAATTGCACCTTGGATGCCTCAATACTATCAGCAGCCACCTGCTCCAGCTCCTTGGCAAGCTGGTCAGGGACCTGTTCGCTAGACCATAACAGTATCCCATCTGGATTTCTGGTATCTTGCAACATAGGCCATATAATTTGCCTGTCTGAGTCCCAAGGATGCTGCCATGTACTGTTTCTTAGCCATGGCATCTATCCTCCTGGAGTCCTTGTCAGGAGGGTGTGTAGCTAAGGGAATTTGCCTTATCACAGGCTGCAGCCTGCACTACAACATGGCTGCATTGCTGTGAAAGGAACTCCATATCAGAGCCTGACAATGTGTACCTCTTGTCCATTTTTTATCCAGGAGGTATAGTGTGAGGAGCTTTTAAAATTTTTATTGTCTGTTTCCTAAAAGATTTATGTAAAGGAATAGACAGTCTCTAGACTCTGGGATATCCATCATTTCTACATAGTCAGGCTCCTCCTGTTCATCCACAGCTTCTTCAAAGGGAGATGGAGGGTTTCAGCCACTTTTTATAAAACATAAATGAGAAGGGGACTCAGAAAGCCTAGGGGAGACACTCTGAAGGTCTGTCTGGGGAGATGTCCGATTCAATGGGCACATCCAGACTTTCAAAATCACATTCTCTCTTCATAATCTTCCTCCCCTCCCCGGTTCATAAAAATCCTCTATATCATATTCCTGAACCAGTGGAACCGACTGAACCGACTGCTTACCTGATGGTGCCGGTTCGATGCCGGAACGGGAAAGCGACTGGACAATTTTGATCGCTTTTGGCTATCTCTGCAGCGGTTGGAGAAGAAATTTTGGCTCCACACCTGCTGATTTTCTAGTCCTTTTGCAGGGACTGGCTCCTCAGTCAGCTCTCCATTGCCGAGAAGTCGCCCCTGGTCAGAGGCACTCCCTCCGTTCGGTTGGCACCGACCGGACTGCTCATCGGGTCCAGCGGACTTCTTGGCCTCTCGTTCCTTGAGCCTACCAACTCTCTTATCCAGGGTAGCTGCAGGGAAATTCTTCAAATCTGGCAGTCTGCATTGAGGTGGTCAAACCCCAGACAATAAACACATGTGGTGTGTGGGTCAGCCAGGCAAGGCTTCCCCACAGAACACTACAGTGCTGAAACCCAGTGGGCCGGTTTTCTTTTGGTTTCTCAGACATAGTGCCAGCCTAACCAAAAACTTGCCCGTTCACGGCAATTAGTAAACAAGACACCCTTCTCGGTTCTCAACCGTGTCAACGATTATTGGAAAAACCATAATGAAATCCGTTTTTTTAGAACCGATAAGAACCGGGAACCGCACTCTAAATGCAATTTAACAAAGTTTAAACACAGCCTGATCGGTTCAAACCGAACCCGATAATATCGTTTACAAGTTCCACACAGAAATAATGTAAAACCTATCTATTACTACGATACCACAGACAGAGCTTGAACCGACCGGTTGCGGTTAAAATAAAAACAAAATGGGTTTAAAACCGAAATTACACTTTTAACCGACAAAATGAACCGAGCAGTAGGAGAAATCTCCGGGCGACTGTTCAGTGAGGTGGAGTAAAGAATCTGACAGTTTGAGTTTGAAGAACAACAGACAGAGTTTTCAACGAGCTCGGCTCAAGATTCCATGCCTGGCATGGAAAGTTAACTCTTTCACCTCGGAGCAGTTCTAAGGCTGGGACAAACTGCATATGTCATAATATAGCAAGACTTCATGTTGTTTGAAACATAGACTTTGATGGCAGATAAGGACGCTTGGCGCACCTAGTCTGCCATTTCCCTACCTAGAAGATAAGCTGCAGATCCTATTTAACCAACAGCTTATTTCTTCCTACCCTTACAAAATTGCCTTATGTCTGTCCCATGCATTCTTGAATTCTCCCACAGTTTAGACCCCACAACCTCCTCAGGAAGGCTGTTCCATGACGTCCACCACCCTCTCTGTGAAAAAATACTTCCTCCCATTGCCCTGAGCCGTCCCTCCTCTATCTTCAAATTGTGTCCCCTTGTTCTTGTACATCTCTTTTCTGAAAGATGCTACCCTCTTGGACTTTGTTAATTCCACTGAGGTACTTAAAAGTTTCTATCATGTCCCCCCTCTCCCTCCTTTCCTCAAGGGTATACATATTAAGCTCCTTTAGCCTCTCCTGCATGGCTTCTCTTGCAGACCCTGCACCATTTAGTTGCCCTTCTTTGAACTGCCTCCATCCTGTCTATGTCCTTGCAGAGACAGGGTCTCCAGAACTGGACGCAGTACTCCAGATGGGTCTCACCAACTGTCTGTACAGGGGATAACAACTTCCTGTTTTCTGCTGGTGATGCCTCTCCCTATATATCCCAGTATCCCCAACCCTCCCTACCGCCTTCTCCCATTGCTTATCAACCTAAGGTCATCTGATATGATTACCCCAGGTTCTTTTCCATTTTGTTGTTGTACTACCCCCATTGTGTAATCTTCCCTGGTTTTGTTTCCCAGGTGCATTACTTTGCACTTCTTTGCATTGAATCCAAGCTGCCATACTTCTGACCATTCCTCCAACCTTGCAAGTCCCTTCTCATCCTTTCCACGCCTCCTTGTGTATCAACCCTGTTGCAGATATTTGTGTCATCTGCAAAGAGGCATAGTTTTCCTTCCAGTCCCTCTGCAATGTCACTTATAAAGACATTAAAAAGGACTGGACCCAATACTGAACCCTGTGGTACCCCACTAGTAACTCCTCTTTCTTCAGAGTGGACTCATTTACAATACCTTCTGTGTCCTGTTGTTCAGCCAATGTTTTGCCAGGCTACCACCCTGGGACCCTCCAAGGCTAGTTAATTTGACTACTAATCTTTTGTGTGGACTGTGTCAAATGCCTTGCTAAAGTCTAGGTAGGCCATGTCCACAGCCCCTCCCTGGTCTACTACTTTGGTCACCCAGTCAAAGGAATCAATTAGATTAATCTGACATGACCTTCCCACTGTGAACCATGCCTGGGGTCCTGTGCCCACTGGCCTCTAGGTACTCAACAATTATTTCCTTCAGAAGTGATTCCATCACTTTCCTTACCACAGAGGTCAAACTGACAGGTCTGTGGTTTAGTGCCTCTGTCTTGCTCCCACTTTTGTGAAGGAATCACATCAGCCTTCTTCCAGTCCTCGGTACCACACCATCCTCCCATGATTTGTTATAAAGGGTAGTCAGTGGTGTCACTAGTTCTCTTAATTCTTTTAGAATTCTGGGGTGAATTCCATCTGGCCCCATTGCTTTGTCCACCTTCAGTTTTAGGAGTTCTTTCAGAACCGTTTCTTCTGTGAAAGGACTGGGATTGACCACTCCCCTCCAGAGTGCTTCTGTTAATTTGATTAGGCACCTCCCACACTTCCTCTTTTGTGAATACTGAACAGAAGTATTCATTCAGTATCCTGCTTTTTCACTGTCACTCTCTGCCCACCCACCATCCATTCTATCCAGTCTCACTATCCTTCCCTTTGCCTTTCTATGCTCCCTGATATATCTATAAAGGTTTAGCCCCTTCTTAACGAGTTGGCTATCTTTTCCTCAGTTTGTGCCTTTGCTATTCTGACTACCCTCTCTGCTTCCTTTTGCCTTAACTGGTACAGTTCTCTGTCCTGCTTCTTCTGTGTTTCCTTATACTTCCTTTAAGCTTTAAGTTTGTTCAGAAGGAGGTGAATGCCACAGTGTCAAAAGCTTTAGCAAGATCAACAAAAATGGCAGCATGATCAGACCCTGATCCATGCCTGAGAGTATGCAGTCACTGAGCCTAAGTCAGTGATAGAGGTGGAGTGAGATTTCTAAAACAGACTGAAAGGGCATGAAGAAAGAGGAAGTAAAGGAAGTAAAACAGCTAAGACAAAACAAGGTGTTCCTGTAGCTCAGCTGGGACAAGAGAGAGAGAGAGAGAGAGAGAGAGAGAGAGGATGGTAGTTACTAGGAGAAGAGAGATCACTGCCTAAGAAACGTAGAAACATAGACTTTGTTGGTAGATAAGGACGCTTGGCCACCTAGTCTGCCCATTTCCTACCTAGAAGATAAGCTGCAGATCCTATTTAACCAACATTATTTCTTCCTACCCCTAAAAATTGCCTTATGTCTGTCCCATGCATTCAGGAATTCTCCACAGTTTTAGACCCCACAACCTCCTCAGGAAGGCTGTTCCATCAGTCCACCATCCTCTCTGTGAAAAATACTTCCTCACATTGCCCTGAACCATCCCCTCTATCTTCAAATTGTGTCCCTTGTTCTTGCACATCTCTTTTCTGAAATATGCTACCCTCTTGGACTTTGTTGATTCCACTGAGGTACTTAAACATTTCTATCATGTCCCCCTCTCCCTCCTTTCCTCAAGGGTATACATATTAAGCTCCTTTAGCCTCTTCTCGTATAGCTTCTCTTGCAGACCCTGCACCATTTTAGTTGCTCTTCTCTGAACAGCCTCCATCCAATGAGGATATAGCTGTGGAAAGAGCATTAACTGATTAGACTGGAACCAGCTCTGAATGTTGTCAAAATCCAGCTACAATTGACGTAAGATCATGGGAAGAGGTGCCAGATGCAAAAGTACTATATCATCAGTATACACATGAATGAATGCAGAAGAACAGATGGAGGAAGGTCATTTAAGAATACAGAAAGAGACTAGGACCCAGAAGAGACCTTTGAGGGACAACTGAGCAGGGATGAAATTGAGATACCTATCCAGACAGCTTGAGACCTACCCAAGGTAAGAATGGAACCAGTGACTGCAGTCAGAAAGACTGACTGCTTCAAACTTGTTCAGAAGGAGGGGGAATGCCACTGTGTCAAAAGCTTTAGCAAGATCAATAAAATGGCAGATGTGATCAGCCCTGATCCATGCCTGAGAGTATGCAGTCATTGAGCCTAAGTGGGTGGTAGAGGTGGAGTGAGAGTTCCTAAAACAGACTCAATGGGAGTGAAGAAAGAGGAGAAGTAAAGGAAGTAAAACAGCTGAGACAAACCAAGGTGTTCCTGTAGCTCAGCTGGGACAAGAAGGAAATAGAGAGAGAGAGAGGATGGTAGTTACCAGGAGAAAGAGATCACTACCTTTGGGAGAGGCGTGTCAGTAGTATGTTTCCAGGCATCAGGTACAGTAGCAGAAGAAAAGGAAAGATTGAGGAGAAGGGTAATAGGCAAAGTGATAGCAGAGCAAAGAGAAGAATTTTAGGATCAAGTCCATCAGGGCTACCAGCTTTATGAAGATTAAGGGTAAGCAATGACTTAACAGTAGCAGAGGTAAGGATAGAAGGGAAGGAAAATAGTCATTAAAAGGAGGAGGTAGAGATGGGGAGAAGGGAAGAGGAAGGAAGATGTCAGAGAAAGGGCACAGGTAGTAAAGTAGGAGTTAAAAGAAGAGGCAACAGTACAAGGATCTGAGATGAGAGAGTCACCCACCTGGAGAAGAAAGGAGGAGACTGGGTCGAGGTGGAGAAAAGAGGTGGATAACATTCCAGAAGTTGGAGGGCTGATTAAGTTGTTCTGAAAGGTGGAAGCAAAATACTCAGACTTAGCAGTCTTATTGCTTTGCTATAGGCATTACAAAGGGAACGTCAGTTGTATCCTTAAAAGGTATTCTTAAAGCATATATCTTCCATTCAAATATCATGGGAGACAGATTGATGATAGAGCCATCAGATTCATTTTGAAAAGTCATTTGGACTTGACAATATATAATTACAAGTCCCCTCTGCCCATGGTGGGAATTCACTTGGAAGACAGCTGTATGCTTCTTTCAAACACCGCAATTACGACTAAATATCCACCAGGATTCCTCATGGGGAGGGGTTGTGGGGCTGAAGTGGCCACACATACTCATTTATTGTGGCCCTGTCCAACTCTGAAACTATTTTAGAAGGCAACTGAAGGAGAAATAAAGGACAGTTACGTAAGAACTTATCGTAACAGTAGCTCTTCTAAGGGATCTCAGTCATCAGGTCACACTGTACGAACTTCACTGTCAGTGAAGCAGGATCCACATGGATGATTTTCCAGCAGTACAACTAGAGCCACTCACACCAACGTCACCTGCTGACGTCATCAACCCATAAAGGCATGAGAGGCCCTCTGCCCCTCAGTTCTTTCCCACAGAGACTAAGGAAGTAACCCCTGTCACGGGATCGAAGAGAAAGAGAGAGGTGCCCAGGCCTAAATAAAGGCTGGATACACCAGACAGCCAGTCTGTGACAAAACCCAAAGAGGGATGGTGGAAGAGAAGCTGATGTGATAACTGAGATCCCCGAAAATCTATTGTTATGGTAAGTTCTTACATAAGTGTTCTGTCTTCTTTGAGGTATCTAAGTCATCAGGTCACACCGTAGAATGAGTCCCAAGCAGCTAAAAGTGCAGCAGAGCAGTCTGGGTGGTAGGCCCACCGATGTCTAGGACAGAAGACCTTGAAGGACAGCCTGGTCAAAGCTTGCTGAGGCTCTAGAAGCAGTGTCCAGACTGTAGTGCTTGGTAAAAATATGGATGGCACTTCAGGTGGCAGTAGCGCAAATGTCAGTGGCTGAGACCCCCTTGAAACAGGGCTAGAAGTGTATATACCCTCTGTGGAGTGGGCTTTACTGCCCCTGGCAATTCTTTGTCATGCTTGTTGCAGCAGAACACAATACAATGGGCCAAGCATTTGGACAAACATTGTTTGGAAACCTGAATGCCCTCTCTTCCTGGGGCAAAAGAAACAAAAAGCTGCTTTGTCTTTCTGCAGTCCTTAGTTCAGAGCAGATAATTTTTAAATTATGCACACATCTACAGTATGGAGCACTGCTTCCCTGGATTGGCATGCTCAGGAAAATTGATTGATTCAGAGTAAACTCAAACACCATCTTAGGAAGAAACTTAGGATTCATGCACAAAGACATCCTGTCTTTGTGAAAAATCAAATAAAGCTCCTCACACCAAGAAAAGAAGAAGAATCAGCATTTATATAGTGCTTTTCATACATCCAAAGTGCTTTACAAGCAATGCTAGACTGGTAGTGAAGTGACTGAATGTGTGTGGCGGCCATATCCACATCATCACCCATACACAGCCTGGATAATTGCATGAACCAGTTTATGGGAAGGGAATGTTGGCCAGGACACCAGGAATGTTCCTTACTCTTTTTAGAAGATGCCCTGGGTTCTTTGCTTCAGCTGGACACCCACCAGGACAATACCAGGATGGGCAGAAGGGACCTCGGTTTAATGTCTCATCGAAATGCGGCACACCCCAGCAGTACAGCACCCTCAATACTGCACTCGGATGCCAGCGATTTTTGAGTGCAAGTCCAATCCCAGTGTGGGACGAGAACCCATGACCTTCTGGTCCAGAGCGGATGTGCTACCAACTGAGCCATGCTGACACCTGAGCCTGAAGCTCAGAAATCCTTTGGGCAGAAGCAATAGCAAACAAAAACAACACTTTTCATGAGAAAGCATAGCTCGGAAGATGTGGCAGGTTCAAAAGGAGATGGTCAATTTCTCCAAAACAAAATTTAAATCCCAAGCTGGGACAGGGATACAGCTTGGAGCGTTGTGCAAGATGCCCTAAGAAAAGTACAGGACATATCTAGCTGAGCCACGGTATGACAATCCATGGGCTCATGAAAAGTGGAGACAGCCGAAAGGTACACCTTGAGGGAGGAATACTGGAGGCCTGAATCTGACAGGGAGGTCAGATAATCCAGAATCTGGCTTACCAGACAGGTAAAAGGGTCTAGATGGTGTTTGGCTGCCCAGGTGGCAAACCTCTTCTACTTCATGGAATATGTGGCCCTAGTGGATGGCTTCCGAGCTGCCATGAGAATGTCAGATACCTTCTGAGAGACTCCAGACCGGGCAACAGCTATGTCCTCAAAGCCTGGCAAGAAAAATGAAGGGACTTGAGGTTTGCACAAAATAGGGTCATCCGAGCCTAAGTCAGCAGGTCTCTGCAGGGGCAGAGGCACTGGAAGGTCTGCTGCTAACTGTTGTAGTAATGGAAACCATATTTGCCAAGGCCAATGTGGTGTGACCAGGATCATGCTGGCCCCTCCATTTGAAGCTTGATTAGCACCCTCTGAATCAGGGGAATGAAGGAAGGCATAAAGGAACCTCCCGCTCCAGGAGAGGAAAACACGTCTCACCAGAAAACTCCAGGCCCTGGGAATAGTAAGCAAAAACTGGGCAGTTTTGCGTTGAGTGGGACACAAAAGGTCCAACTCTGGATGATCCCATCTGTTAACCAGATCTTCTGCGACAGATGATAGAAGTTCCATTCATGCATCCTGGACTGAGTCCAGCTGAGGCCATCTGCCAGGGTGTTCAGTACACCTGGGACATGGACTGCTGAGAGGTCCAGGCAGTGGTCCAGTGCCCAGTACCAGACTCTCATGGCCTCCCTGCACAGGGGTAGGAATGTGTCCCCACTTGTCGATGTAGTAGACAACACTAGATTGTCTGACTGGATCAACAACTGACCAAAAGAGGTGGTCTTGAAAACCCTGCATGGCATACAGGATGGCACGCATCTCGAGGATGTTTAAATGCAGGGACGTCACAATCTTGGACCATGTTCCTGAGTCTGGAAGGAACCCAGGTGCACACCCCAGCACAAGCCAGAGGTGTCTGTATTGAGAATCTTTTGGGAGAGGAGATTAGGAATGGGACCCTCTTAAAAGGTTTTGGGCATCCATCCACCACCAGAGTACCTTGTAGACTGGAGAGGAGACCAGCATTAGCTGCTCCAGGTCATCCATGCATTGGTTCCACTGCACACGGAGGGTCCACTGGAGCACCCACATGTGTAGGCTGTCCAAGGCGACCATGGCAATGGTTACAGTCATGAGACCTAGTAGCCTCAAGTACACTCTCACAGAAACATAACAGCTCTGAGCCACCTCCTGAGCCTGGGAAATGAGGCACTCCACTCTGTTTCAGGGTGGGACTGGCCCTGTCCTGCACTGAGTCTAAGACCAGCCCTATATACTGCAGCCTCTGGGATGGAAGCAAAACGGACTTGGGCAAGTTGACAGTGATGCCCATGGGTGAAGTAGCTGGAGGATCCTCTCCAGGGTCCAGAGAGCTGATCTCTGAACAGAGCTTTGAGAAGCCAGTCATCCAGGTAGGGAAGGCGTACAGGCCTTCTCACTGAAGAGCAGCAGCTACTACTGCTAAGCATTTTGTAAAGATTGTGGTGCAGGGAGAAGCCAAGAGGCAATGGTAATGTTTGCCCTGAAAAAGAAACCGGAGAAATTGCCTGTGTGGAGGACAAACCAAATATGAGGTAACGTCCTGCATATCTAGGAGCACAGCCAGTTGCCCTGCTTGAGCAGGGGCAGCAGACCTGGAAGAGTGACTATGCAGAATTTTCTGTACTGGATATAAAGGTTGAGGTCTCTGAGATCCAGAATAGGCTTCAGATCTCAGGCTCATTTGGGGACTGGGAAGAACCTGGAATAGAATTTCTGTTCTTCTGCCACCTGGCACTGGCTCAATGGCCCTATTTTGCAGAAGGGACTGTACCTCCTCCCAAGGAAACACTGCATGGGCTGGAGGGTAGGTGGAAGATATTGGAGGAGCCTCTAGGGGCTGTTCTGAAAGCTCCAGTGTGACCCCTTTATATAATCTGAAGAATCCAAGCATCTGAAGTTATGATTCTCCATTGATGTTGATGGAGGCGAACGGACGTCAACCACCACCACCTCTTGTTGGGGACCAGAAGAGGGGGTCTTGCAAGGAGTCAGGCAGGCGCAGATCCGGCCACTGAGCCTGATCCATCCCTTCTGGGTTGTTTCATGCCAGGACCTGAGGCAGAGGGGTAGGTAAGGCAAAAAACCTTCTGTTTGCCCTGGGATGAGCCCACACTGGACTTGTGGGAAACCTTACGAAGATGGCGCTGTTTGCTCCTGGGCTGGGTAAGCTAGCGAATGGACAGACAATAGCCCTAACAGAGGCCTCTAAGTCATTAATGATGTCCTGGACATCTGGCCCAAAAAGCTTTAAGCCATTGAAAGGGGCATTCAGCACCTTCTGTTGGACATCTGCCATGAAACCTGACATCCTCAGCCAGGCGTGGCTATGAAGGCAAATACCTGTGGCAGCAGTCCTGGCACCAGTATCAGAAATGTCATACAAGGCCTTGAGGAGGTAAATACTAATATCCTCGGTGGCCTGTAAGGATATGAGAACCTCCTGTTTCTGGGAGCACTCTGGGAGGGCTTGAGCAGCAGCATTTCCCTTCTTACAGATGGTGTTTTGGTACTTGGCCATATGGGATAAATAATTAACAATATGAAGTCCCAAGGTGGAGGAGGCATAAGCCCTCTTACCCCAAGGTCAATCCATCTGGATTCCCTGTCAGTGGGAAGAAGCTAAGGTGCTTGGGCACCTTGGATCTGTCAAGTGTTGCCTTGATAACCACAGAGTCAGTCTCAGGTTGTACAGCATTATAAGGCAAGCCCTGGGGGGCATGATGGAGTTTATCTGCCCTTTAAGGCATGACAAGAACCATGTCTGGGCAGTGCCAAGCCACAGTGGTGGCATTCCTCACAGCTGGTAGAATAGGAGGAATAACCTTGGAGAAGATCCTGGGATCTCAAGAAGTCCACCAGATCTCTCCTGATGGCATCCTCTTCCTCAGTATGGAAGCCCATAGCCATGGGCAGCTGCTTCATGACATGGAGAAATGAAGGATCTTCAGGAGTGGACCTGGGAGTATTATACCAGAGTCTCGATCACTGAAGAAGCAAGGACCTATCTGAGGAAAGAGGTTCCTTCTCTTCTTCCTGAGGGAGGATGAGGTAAGGGTGATACCTCTCTTTGGCATCGACCTGTTCTAATTCAAGGTCTGATGAGTGAGGACTAATGGTGCCCTGCGGAACACAGACTGAAAAGGCAGAAGCGGCATCAATGATGGCAGAGGTTGATGGTGCTGGGGACCCAGGTCTGTATGAGCCCAACTGGTACATTGGGGCCGTGGTTATCTGGGTCAAATAGTGCTGAGGTTGACAGCAGAAGAAGGCTGCATCCACAGCAGAGGAGTCACTGGCACAGAGCAGGATGAGCCATCCATCAGGTTTGAAAGCCGAGGCCCCAACACTAAGGGCCTGGTGAAGTGTCAGGCCAGGATTGAGTGGCTGATGTTGTGACCCGAGGACTAACGACTAGGGGCTGAAGACTTGAGGGTCAGGCTAACCTCCCTGTGAAGTGGGAGGAGACACTGTTGGTAGGGGCTTGGAAGAAGCAGAGGCTTGGACAGCGGAAGGCGTCAGTGCAACCACAACCAGCGGAGCACCCCTGGATGAGGAAAAATAAGCCATTGGGGTGGGAGCACCGTTGAGGGCAGCAGTCCTGAATGTGGTCTTTTGTGACTTTTCCCAGATTTGTCTCAGGCCTTCAAGGCCTGGGAGCTAATGAACCAATGTTGACTGGGAAGGAAGGACCCTTGGGGACCCCTGCCCAGAACTGGCTATCTGCTGTTCCATGAGGAATTTCTTCAAAGCTTTTCTGTGTCGCCTAAGGGTTATGAGGTTCAATTTTGGCAGAGCTCACAGTCATGGTCAGGCCGAACAAAGCAGAAACAGAGGTTGTGGTCATCTGAAGAAGCAATCTTCTTTCTGCAGCGGCAGCAATGAAAGAGAGATGTGGAAGGAGTAACTCTTGACATAAGGTAAAGGAATCTCTTGTACAAAAGAGATTCTAAAAACAAAGGTAAAAGAAAAACATAGGCAAAATTGGTGCAAACTGCAATGGAGCTTCCAGGGAGACCCATGCAATAGGAGTTGATGGCGGGAAAGAACTGAGAAGGAGTGGGGCCACTCTCGCCTTTATAGGGTTGATGACATCGGCAGGTGATGTTGGCATGGGCGGCCCCAGTTGTACTGCTGGAAAATCTTCAGTGTGGATCCTGCTTCACCAAAGGTGAAGTTCCTGTAGTGTGACCTGATGAATGACATATCCCAAAAGAAGATATGCTATGATCCAATCCTACGGCACGTTAAAACCCGAAGCTGTCCTTTCATTAGCCTACCCATCTTACATATGTAACAAAGTCCACCTTTACTTGCTAGGCATCTTCCTGACAGCAGGAAAGAAAGTAAGTACCAGACTATAGCTAAAACAAGGCCCTCTAACATTAACACATTGGGAGAATACAATCTGGGACATTTATAAAATGGAGAAGCTTACTGCACAGTTGTGGCATCAAGAGGTACAGCAAAATAAATGGACCATCTGGCTGATTCATATTATAGCCAAATGCCCAAATGTTATCCCTGAAAAGGGCCAGTACAGAACCAGTGGAATAGTGGAGGACTGCATATGGAGAATTAAGGGGACTCCGGGGGAGGAGGAGGAGGAGGATTGTGGGTCTATACCAGGAGGGTTAATACTGGTGGATAAAAACTGCTATATCTGTTCCAGCCCTACACTTCTCCAACATGGATAAGGAAATCAGTTTCTTTTGTCACTTGCATATGGTCTTGAAGCAATATTTAATTTCTGACCTGTGCAGATGGATACATTCACAACCATATATTGGAGTAGATATTTCAGATAGACTTGCAGAGGATTATGACTGTGCTGTATATGCTTTTCTGTGACTAAAATGTAATAAAACTTAAGTATATAAAAAAAAAAAAGAAATACAAGCAATCAGTGTGTAATAGTCTGTGCACCTAAGCCAGTCTGGACCATACAGCATTCAGAGCTCCCAGTAGTAGGAGCAGGAAAATGGCAGACCTGGATTGGCTATCTGGTTTACAACAGTAGTCTGAGTCTGTGGTCAAGTGTATCTCACACCTAGTGCAAACAATGGCTTGTGGGATATGGCAGTCTATATCCCAATCACATTATATTTTGTTTAAAAAAATTTAGCCACTATGCCCCTGTTTCTCTGTGGTCTGTTGGAGTGCTGAGGGCAAAAGTGGAGAGGCCTGTTTACAATCTGAATCACTCAGGAGTGGTGTGGTATGAGGAACATAAGGCGTGCAGCAAGGTCCCCTTGGTGTTGCCTGCATGGCCTCTCAGGGGCCTCCACAGCACACAAATTGCACTGTGGATGGCAGCAATGTCTGGCAATTCCCCTTATGGATCCTGACTTGACCACCCACATAGATCTGTGGTTTGGATCTCCCATCCACAGACATATAGAAACATAGCCCACCAATCTGCCCAACTCCCTACTTATTGGATAAGCTGCACATCCTAGTTAACCAACAGCCTACTTCCTCCTACCCCCCACTAGAATTGCCTTATGGTCTGTCCCATGCATTCTTGAATTCCCCTGCTGCTTTTGACCCACTACCTCCTCAGGAAGGCCGTTCCATCGTCCACTACCCTCATTTTGTGAAAAAATACTTCCTCACGTTGCCCCTGAGCCGTCCCCGCCCCCAACAGGTGGAAGGAATTGATGGGTATTGGATGGAATTGTTTTATAGCTGCACAGAGGTCTTGGCACCTACAGAGATGGGCTTCCAGACATCCTGGCCCTCCCTGCACAGCTACATCGAGGTGTGTGGGCTTTGTGGAACAGGTCTAAAAGCTCTACAGGGAACAGAATACTCTGCTAGTTCTCTCCTAACCCATCTGTATTATTAACTCCAGTCCAATTCAGCACGTTTTATTTTAAACACTATCCTCTTTTAAACATATGTATCTCAAAACAGTTACATATGACAGCTATAGTCAGAGATCATATTCAGAAAATTATATCATGGGGGCAACATGATAAAAGGGAGAGAAAGAAGGAAAGAGTTAGTAAAGAGGAATAAACCCAAAGATGTCTCTTCAGAGCAGTTTGGAAAAGAGGCAATTAAGAGACTCAAAGAAATTCCCAAAACGCTGCTCTGCCTTGTTTTCACCCTTCACTGGCAACCCTCTGTTCCTGTAACTTTAATCTGCGTGGTATCAAACTGCAGTGAAGAGAATGATCTATGAAAACTGCAGGCTACGAGCATGCCAGCACGTCTCATTGCAGTTCTCCTCTCTAAAGGAGGTTACTACAGCTTCCCTTCTCTTGAAGATGCATCAGTATTTTGCCTAGACAAAAACACCTCCCTTTCTCTTTCTCTCTCTCTCTTGCTCTCTCTCTCTCTCTCTCTCCCAGTCTCTCATTCTCTCTGTCGCTCAGTTGATTTCTTTCTTTTCTGGAACAATCTAAGAGTGCTGCTATAGTAACCAATTCAGAGAGGTGTGTGTGTGTGTGTGTGTGTGTGTGTGTGTGTGTGTGTGTGTGTGTGTAAAGTGTCTGTACTATTTAATCAAAGCAAGGTTACAGACGTCCAATACCCATCAATCCCTTGGCTAAGAGAAAAGACTGTTTTACCATGGAATTTTCCAGTCGGCTGTCTTTCCGCGCTTTGTATCTGACTAGCTGTAACTGGAACTGCAGTGCCCTCCACCGACATGGTTTGAGTTATGTTTCTCAGTAGCTCTGGCTACCTCATCCCTTGAAACTGGCTAATACTGGATAAGCAGTATTAACAACAATGCAAACACTATGGTGTTACGTGCCTGGGTGGTGAGAGAAGATGGACACTGCAATACAAGGGCATATGCTGATGTTCACCTGTGCAATAATTTGATATACAAAGCAGCTTATACTGGGCTAGCTGTAGCCAGCGACCACCAAAATGTAGTAGTGGTTCATGAACATATGCTACTCTCAGTCTGTAGATTATGTAGTCAGCCCACTTAGGATTACTTGTGCTCTGATCCAGAGGCATTGCCCACAGCTCACTGCAAGTGGAACTGAGTTCAAGTTTTATGTTGATAGCTTTGCCAGCCAATTCCTATGTATTGTGGGCTCTTGTGTGCAGCTGGTGTAGTATTTGTTCACAATTGGTATGATCGGTTAAGTACATTATTGACAGTAACCTAGAATGGACAGCTACATGCACAGTCATTCTCACTAACTGCTGATGCACCCGCAAGGCATGGCAAGGCAATTTGTATTTATAGGGTGTCCATTCCCAGAGGCTCTGGACGCCTAACAAACATCAATAAAATAAAACAGACAATTAAATACAATAAAGAACATCTAAAAATAACAGCATTACAGTAGCAAAATACCATTTATAGCTCAGCATCTTAAAAGACAGGCTTCAGGTTGTCAAAAACATGGACTGGACACCAAGAATAAACTTCAGCAATCAGCAAAAGCCAGGCTAAAGGGTGGTCCTTCAGCGTTTGCTCAAACACCTCATTCGAGGAGTCTCCCAGATTGCAGGTGGGCGAATTCCATAGGTTCGGCCCAGAGACACTAAAGCACTGTCTCCTGATGTCCTGAGCTGAACACTGGGAATGTCAGGAGGCCCCTTGAAGAGGAGCAAAGGGAGCAAGCAGAGATCGCTGGTGTCAGGAGCTCTGACTAGTAACCAGACCCAGTCCATATAGGGCCTTATAGGTGAGTAAACCCACCCTGAAAAGGACCCTCCACCTGACAGGCAGCGGTGCAGTGCACGAAGACCAGGGTCACATGACTGGACCTCGAAGGCCCATCAGCAACTGTTCTGCACCAGCTGCAGTCTGTGGAGGATCCTCCCGTGACCCCAAAGTACAGAGTTACAGAAGTTGAGCCTAGAGACAAAAGCATGCACCAGTACGACAGATCCTCGGGCGGAACAAGGGGCTTAATCATGGCAATGTTCCACAAGTGGTAAAAACACTTTTACTACAGATGACACCTGATCTTCAAGGTCAATCTGCTGTCGGGATCATGCCCAGATTTCACACTTTCAGGAAGCCACCAATGGAGCAGAACCCAGGACAAGGCCAGTGTCAGCCCTGGGTGGCAACCCATCACACCCGCCACCTGGCTTGATCACAAGTACCTCTGTCTTGGCGGATTAAGTCTCAGCCAGCTGGAAGCCATCCAGTCGTTGATCTTTGCCAAAGCGTTGTTTAGCACATTGACAGCTTTGGATGTTCCGGGGCAAAAACAAATACAGCTGGTGTCATCTGCATAGCAGTGAAACTCCATGCTGTATTATTGAATGATCTTGCCATGGGGCAGCATATACACTATGAACAGCATCGGTGACAAGATCAAGCCCTGTGGTACTCCACAGGACAGAGGCATTGAGGAGGAGGAGAATTCCCCATCACCACTACTCGCTGAACTCTGTCCATGAGATAGGACTCAAACCATCTAGTAACCATACCGGTGAGTCCACAAAATTCATAGAGCTGAACAAAAAGCATGATATTGTCCACAGTCAAAGCTGAGGAGAGATCGGGGAGAACAGAACTGACCTGTCTCCCTATCTCTACCCTGAACAGATCATTATGCATCCTCACTAGAGCAGTCTCTGTGCTATGTCTGGCCCGAAACCCGACTCAAATAGCTCACAGATGTCAAGGGACACCAGCCGATCCTTGAGCTGCTGTGCCACTAATTTCTCAACAACCTTGCTCAAAAGGGCAGGTTGGAGATGGAACAAGGAATCGCCAGGACATCTGGGTTGAGGTAAGGTTTCTTAAGGTGGGTCTCACCAGTGCTTCTTTCAAAACTGCTGGGAATACCCCTCCACCATCAAACACCTGGCAATCCTGGCAAACACAGACCTACAGCCTCGACATATACCATTAAGAAATGCATCGGGGCTGGATCCAGTTTGCAAACAGTGTCTTCAGCTCTGAGATCACCTTAGTCACTTCAGACATCCTGACTGGCCTAAACTCCTCCCAGATAGATAGAGAGCATCTGAACCTCTCAGCTTGGTCACTGCAAGGCAACAGCCTCCTGGCGGAATCCCAGACTGAATAGCCGACACTCTGTAGGAAAAAACAGAGCAAACTCTTTGCATAAAGTGGAAGAAAAAGCCGTTTTCAGCTGCAGATAGGCCAGGTGAAAGCCTGTCTATAGTTTGAAACAATTGATACGGTCTGTTTCTCCCCTGCTGCAATTTCCCGGACAGGAATTCTTCCTTCTTACAGGAAATTGCCCTAGTATTCATCATAGTGAGCACGCAGAGGCCAGCCTGTCAACCTCCAACCGGGTCTTCTGCCAGCAATGCTCCAACTTCTGACCCTTGATCTTCATCACTTTGAGATCACCATCACACCAAGGAGATCTCAAGTGAGAGGATCTGGGTCATATATGAACTAGCGTGATGGCATCCAGAGCTTCAGAAACCACCCTATTATGGTGGCCACTGCCTCTCCGGTGCCAATTGCACATGCCACATCAACCCTAGATAGGTCAGCTAATGTCAACAGTCCCTCTGGGTGCAAAACCCTTAAGGGCAGTAGCTGACCATCTTCATAGGGAGGGACTTTAAGGGGCCCCAAGCGTGAACTCCATGGTACAATGTTCATACCAAGAGACCCAATCAATCTTGAGGTTGTCAGTTTCAAGACCCAGTTGGAACACCAGATCGAGTATGTGGCCATGCTGGTGGGTAGCAGAAGCAACCACTTGTGACAGGCCCAGTGATGACATCGACTGGAGGAGGTCGTAACTGAAACACGAGGATTCATCGTCGATCCATGCATTGAAGTCCCCAAGATTAAACACCTGGGGACTCCAACACCTGGTCAATAATGAAGTCTGCCACCTCCTGCAGGAATTCTCCCCATCCCAGGAGGCGATAAATGAAGAGAATCCTGCAACCTGCACCTGCACCCCATGCACAGCAACACACTCAAAGTTGGGTGTTACTAACTTATTGTACTGTGAAGCCCAGGCTGGATCGAAATACAATGGGAACTCCCCACTCCTGCGACACTTCCTGGCGGTGCACTACGGAGTAACCGGAGGGGACGGAACAATCGCAGAACATTATAAATCGATCTTGTGTCAGAACAGCAGCTTCCAAAATTTATCCAAATATGCTTTAAAGGGAATACAGGCATGCTGGATCACTCATATTCTGAAAGCATCTAAAGGCTCTTTCAAAGAGGTATTGTGCTAACCTGTAGGTGTCAGCAGTACGGAGATATCCTTATCTTAACCAGGCATATGTTAAATAAAGGCACTGCCCATTTCATGGAGCCTTGAGATAGAAAGAGAAGTCACTGTTAGAAACTGTGTTGTTACATAGCCCTAACAACACAGGAGAAACTTTGAAAGTCTTAATTTTTATCCACCGTTCAGCTATATTTCACATGTTGGGGGTTATGCACTATTGCTGGGCTGGATCATGCAACTGGCGTGTACCCAGCCAGTGTAGCTCTGCACCCCAGACAGGCATGATGGTTAGCATGTACCTGTCTGCGGCCCCATCCCCTTGAGTACTGCTGTGCGGATGTGGATTGGAGGACACAGGTGGGCATCCAACTGGATGCCCATCCTGGTCTTCTAGTGGATCAGTTCTGGGAAGTCAGGAGTTAAAACTGCAAAGGACAGGTGAGTGCCCAAATGGTTGCCCCAGCCTCTCTGTCTACCAGAGGGCTGGAGCAGCATGGTAGGGGATTCTTTGTTCCACTGTAGCTGGTGGGTACAATCTGAGATCATGCAAAAGATACAACAGGTCCCTGCTGCGTATATTGCACCCCTCTCACCTGGCACTCCACACCTTTGTGAATAGCACAGAGTGTGGGCATGCTACAGACACCCTGGATCATCCGCACATGTAGTTGCGCAGATAGCTGGCGGATCCAGTGTGGAAGGATGCACACCCTTCCGTGAATGCTGCCTGGGTGACAACAGGTGGTGGTGTAGTTGGAACCATAAGTGGGAGGAGAGACACTGCCTGATGCAGGCTGTGCAACCACAGTTGCATGGGCTTGCATGCCTTGGGTCCTTGCTGGTGGCATCTCAGGAGTAGCAAGAAAAACCCAAGGTGGAAATACCCCTCGTTAGTATAGAATGACACTTTTACTCTTGGGTTCTGCCTGATGCCTTCAAATACTGAGAGGCCTGTGGGGAGTGTCCCTGGCCCCAACAAAATCCACCAAGAGGAGTAGAGGTGGAGGTACACGTGAACCACCTAGAAGGTGGCAAGAGACAGAGAAGGGCAGGAAGTGGCAAGAAGGTGGCATGACATAGCATTATGTGTGTTAGTGTGGCTCAGTTGGTAGCATATCTGCCTCTGGGCCAGAAGGTCAAGGGTTCTAGTCCAACATCAGTACTAGGCTCATTCCATAAACCCAAGTGCAGTACTAGGGATGCTGTACTGTTAGAGTGTGCCATCATTCAGAAGTCCTGTCTGCCTTTTGTTGAGATGAGCGTTAAAAGATCCCATGGCACTTCTGGAAAGAGTAAGGAGTTTCTTCAGTGTCCTGGTCACATTTACCTCATTCACTAAAATGTCACCAACAGCTTAATCTGGTTCACTTCAGCTAGTTTGCATCCATTACCCCCTCCCCCAGACAGGACAAGGTTTGAAAAAGGTAATATTGACTAGCCCTTCTTTCCCAATCAACAAAAACTAAATACATTAATTATTATATGGCTGAGAGGTCAGTACTGGTGATTAGGGATGAAAAAATATAAATGACCGTAAAAATGTTTGTCTGGTCAAAGTATCTGAGGAGAGTTAGTTAAATCCTGTTCCGCCATTTTACTGCAGCTGCTGTTATCAGAAAGTCTATGTAATTCCACCTCAGACTTCAGTTAAGAAAAAGATGAATGAAGGTAAAAGTGGGCCTCCTGTTATGAAAAGTTTGCTTATAAGGAAAGATCACATGCTGTGCTGAAAAAATGCAGCATGTGAGAGGCCTCTCCTGAGACAGAAGAAAACATCAAACTTCAGACAGGGCAAAAGAATGTCACAGAAGGGTGAAAAACTGCATGGAATCTTGGTTCAAGCAATAGTGTAATAGGAAGGGGCTGGAATAACACACTGCTGCTGGCTGTTACTTTTTATTAACTGTATGTGTTCATGGACCTTGACAGATGTATAAAATAAGCAGGACTCAAAATGGCAGGAGTCCAGCAGTTTGATGAGGGTATATTTTGTTATAAATCATTAACATTTTCTTTAAAGGAAAAGTCCACCCAAAACTTAAGCAAATATATGTTGTGCAGAGTGTTTTAATTTGTATGTGAAGTTCTAGTGTTTCCTTCCTCTGACTGGTATTAGGTGTTTTCCTAAATTAGCCTGCTAGCTTTATGCTAGTTTCGACCCCTGAGGATCTTCATCCCTGACAGCTTAATTGTATTTCTTGTTTCCACAGTGCATCTTGTCTCATGTGACAGTGATGTAAGAGAGACCTAAAATTCAGCACACACACCAAACAAACTAAATATCTTGGAAGCTTTACAAGCTGCACAAAAATTACCAGCAGCAAAGTTTTTCAGGACAGTAAGACCTTTACGATGAGGGTGGTCACCAAGCTGAATTCTACAGATTTTAAAATATAGCCATCTCTGCTGTTGTGAACTGATTGTAATGCAATGCTTTCTGCTGGATTTATGGGCTCTGCTACATCACCATCACATGAAACAATGTGCATTGTAGGATAAAGAAATACAATTAAGCTATTTGATATGGAGATCTCCAGGGTCGTAAAACTACCCTAAAGCTAGCAGGCTAATTTAGGAAAAACTCCTAATACCAGTCAGAGGAAGGAAACACTATAACTTCACATACAAATTAAAACACTCTGCACAACATATATTTTTCAAGTTTGGGTGGACAATATTGTATTTAGACACAAAAGTCAATATACCCTCTCACCATACAGTAGCAGCTTAGTCTCCCCATCCACAAACCCTGTTTACCAGTTGCACTCAGAGGCTAGTAAATGATTGCATATACCAACGACTAAAAGATTTCTAATCAAGCTGTGATTAGTTTCAACTTGCCGAATTATAGACTTCTCTGTCCCAGGACATTACCTGCTCCAACCCCATCACTACCAATAAACAAAACTAAAGAAACACTTGTTGTGTACTTGTGTAACCCCTAGATGGCGCTATCCCAGGGGCTACTACCCCTGCCTGATTTGCCACTAACAGGTTGAGGGCCTGGATCCAATGGCGGGTGCCTCCACCCAGAGGTCAGGGTTTGCAATAGTTAAACTAACTTGGTCACAGCCCTCTGGGACACTGCAACCCCCTTTCTTCCCACTAGTGGCCCACACAATATATCAGAATTACCTTCACAGTATACACTTACCCCAGGTCTGGTTCCGCACTGGGACCTCCTGTGAAATGAGATACAGTGCAACAGTCACAGTACAGTACTTTAACATAGACAAATACCTCAGGCAGTATAACTTTGCTGAAACAAGCAGCTCTGATTTATTTGGGGGATATAACAAGGACAGGGAAATCAGGTTAATTAGCTTATCACTCTAATAATCTACCTATGGCTCTGTGCAGAGGCCTATCCCTATCAGTTACTGTCCCTGGGTACCCAAGCCCTAGTGGCTAGTCCAAACCGTGGCAGCTGGTAGGGGCCCTTTCACACAGAAAAGGAGAATTAAACAGTCAGCAGTACAGTAATTCCATTTGGATTTAATGTGGCAATTCAACAGGGGCGACCTGAATTAGTACTCACGACCTCCAAATAAGATAGGGTCCTTCAATGTCAGCAGGGCTCACTTGAGGTACACAAACCTCTTCACACATCCATATAAAAGAAAGCACTATACCAGGCAGGCTGCATCTGTATCGATCATCAATTACTGCACAATACCGGAGAACACACAGCAGATTCAGTTCCTGACAGATCAGTGCAATTTTCAGCAATTTCTCCAGTCTTCTACAGGGTGAGCCTGGTTTCTACTCTTCAGAGATCCTTTGATTCTTTTCACAGGACGCAGTTCAGTCCTAACAAGCTGTTACACAAGCTGCAGACGGAACTCTGGGCCTTACACGTTTTGACTAAAACTGCACACTGAAAAAGCACAGGGCTCCTTCCTTCTTCACTGCAAAGCTCAACTGAACTCCAACTGACAAAACCGGGCACTTCCTTTGAGTTCCTCCCAGTTCTTGACTGGATTGGCTGTCACTCACAATAGACTGCTGCTGTTGGTCCAAAAGGCACTGAAGTCTAAACTACATCTCCCAGAGTCACTGCCCATACAATCCTCTTGTGGCTGGCTCAGATTATGAGTCCAAGTTCTGATTCGTCAAGGCACCATTTTAGAGCTAGCACCCACACTGATTGGTCCAGTTCAGCAGTTCAAAACTAGAATGGGAACTAGCAGACACAGTTCTGACTGCAAAGAAAGCAGGTTAGACAAACTGTAATTTCATTATTACTCTAAATAATTTCTGGCAAACAGTTACATCTTTCAGATAGGTTCCCTTTGCACTCCTAGTGACTGCAAAAATGAAGTGAATTGGCAGCAGCTTGAGTGGTACTCAATCAAAAAACACACAGTCCCCATACAAACTAATTATGTCTGCAAGCAGACAGCTCTTAAAGACAGTACCAGAGGTTCTAAAAACACTCACTGATAAATGGCAAATGCCAAACACCATTCAGGCTTGGAGCATTCAAGCAAGCTCCTGGAAGTCTTTGGAACCCCCATTTGCAGGGGTTACACCCTTCCTGGCCTGGGAAAGCTTGGCGTCCGCGTCAAGCAAGTACCATAAGTTTCAACTGCAACCATATACATTTGCATTAGGCTCGCACATGTAATCATCAGTCAATATATAATTTTACCAAGAACACATTTCTGAAACATTGCGTCGTCACTCTTTACACAGTATTACATACATTGTACCATAACTCAAGTTATTACCTCTTGTACATGAAACCTGAAGAGAGGGCCCTTCCTATCAGTTACCTTGGGGCTGGATGGGGCAAGGTGCACATATGAGGGCAACACAAGTAACTTGGAGTTAGCACTGATGCTCAGTTTGGGCAATGAGCTGGGGACACATACACTCCTTTATGGACAACATTGAGAGGCAAGTCCACAGGCCTCCCAAGTGAATCATAACTGAGGTGCACCACAGGCTTTACAGCTCGACCAGTCTTTCTAGGGGAACTGTTACAGTCTCTGCACTCTGAGCCTCATTTTCAGCATTGTCCTCACTTGTCAGGAGTCTCCTGGGGGTAGAGAGGCTAGAACTTGGGGCACTTTCAGCTCCAGGAGTTACAGTTTCTGAGTCCACAACATTTGGCTCGCATGGAGAGCTTTCGGACACTGGCAGTGGACTGTCAGGGCACTCAAAATACTCTTCTTGTTAGGGTGTATCACCAGTCTGCCCCAATCTATCATTTTCCTCCCTGAAAACTCAAACAGTTCAACCATGCACAATGATTCCATTTCATCTGATCTGATGCTTTGCACTTCACTTTCTGGGAGCATTGGCTCCAGGGATGAAGCTGGGGGCTTAGACAGTCCAGAAGGCCCAGCTTCATCTCCAGTATTGACTAGGGGATTGCCCAAACAATTGACTCAGTTCGTAAGAAGGATAGTATTCAAAGTCACTCTCACTTTCTTCCGACATGGACTGACAGTCATGCTCAACTGGGACTTGTGGAGGGAACACTCTAACTTTGCTTCTGTAGGTGCAGACTTTCTTGATCTTTTCTTAGCAGCAGCTCTAGTCACTGGTCAGAGGGGCATCTTCTAGGGGCTCAGACTCAATTAAGATTTGTCCAATGGGCAGTAAATGATTTCTATGCATTGTTTTTACATCTTTTGAATTATTCTCAGGCCTTACTTTGTACACTGGCAGATCATCTAGTTTGCCCACTACAATGTGAGGGAGATGGTGCCATCTGTCAGCAATCTTGTGCTTGCCATGCAGTCCCAGATTTCTTAGCAATACCCGATCTCCCTCCTGGAGTTCCTGTGCTTTCACCTTTTATCATACCTTTCTTTGTTGGCCAGATTTCTTTTGGCAGCCATGGTTTGAGCCAGTTAGTACGCATGAGTTAGCTGGGCCTTTAACTTTGCACATACTGTAAATAGTTGTCAGCTTGAACCCCATCAGGAGAGACCCCAAAACACACATCTACTGGTAGTCAAGCTTCTCTTCCAAACATCAGGCGTGGGGAGAATCAGTGGCATCACTTTGGTGCAGTTATAAGCATGTACCAGGGTGCTAATTTGTTGGCTCCATCTAGGCTTGTTCTTTGGGTGCAGGGTGCCTAGCATATCTAGCAAAGTGCGGTTGGAAACGTTCAGGCTGTGGGTCCCCTGGGGTGGTAAGGAGTGGTTCTGGACTTTCGCCTCCCCACAGAGAAAGCATCTCTTTGATCAGGCGACTCTCAAAGTCTCTCCCTTGATCAGAATGGATTCTTTGTGGAGCCCCATAGTGAACAAAAAGTTTTCTACAAGTACTTTGGCCACAGTGGATGCTTTCTGGTCTTTGGTGGGAAAGCTTGGGCATATCTCGTGAAATGGTCAGTGACCACCAGCACATTACTGATATTTCTTTGATCTGACTCCAAACTCAGAAAATCAATACAGACCAGCTCCATGGGTGCACTGGTGGTGATGTTAACAAGGGGCAGCCCTCTGAGACAAAGCTTTCCTCTGTAACAGCATTCTAAGTTCGAATGTGTTGCTCCACATCAGCCCCATCTTAGGCCAATAGAATCTGGATCTCACCAAGTCAAGTGTTCTGTCTATACCAAGGTGCCCCATGTGGTTGTGCAAGGACCTCAGTACTGAGTCTCGAAAAGCAGTGGGCAGCACTAGTTGTTGTTTGTCTACTTGTCCCCCTCTGTCTACTGTTTCTCTGTATAACAGTTTATTGATCAGTTTCAACTTAGGACCTTCTTTGTATAACAGTGCAGTTCTCAAATCAGTGGGCGTAATTTGGACACATCTTTTCCTGCATAGAGGGCTTCTAAAGCTGCTTTGATCATGGGATCGCGGAGTTGAGCCGCGAATACTGTCATTGTCCAGCTGAGGCAGTGCACCAATGTCTATTGCAGAAAAGTGGCAATAAGCAGCAGGTATGCAATTCTTAGAGGCTCCCAAGCAATCCACCATGCAGTCCACTGCGTCCGTGGACATTGTTCCTCCCTGTCAAACTTCCGGCAGAGTGCCCGAATGTCAGGTTCTGCCAATCGGACCCAATCATTCTGAGGAACAGGCCTCCGAGAGAGCATCAGCATCTATGTGGTTCAGACCTGCTCGGTATTCGAGAGCATAGTCATATGTAGATAATGCAGAAAGCCACCTATGGCCAGTGGCATCCAACTTAGCTGAGGTCTGCACATAGGTCAAAGGATTATTGTCAGTTTTACTAGTATTTTAGCCCCATACAAGTACTCATGGAATTGGTCAACAATAGCCCACTTCAAAGCTAGGAACTCTAACTTATGTACAGGATAGTTCTTTTCGGATGGGGTCAGGCTTCTACTGGCAAAGGCCACTGGTCTCAGCCATTCTCATGCTCTTGGTACAACACAGCCCCAACCCTTGCAAGCTAGCATCAGTGTGCAGGACGTAAGGTTTTCTTGGATCAGCATAGGCCAGCACTGGAGCATGGGTAGTTGATATATGATCTCATGAAAAGCAGTCTCACAATCAGGAGTCCAGCGGGCCCAAATACTTCACTCGGATGAAAATACACTCTTTCAGTCTTGAGGATGCTGACTTTCGGTATTTTTGGGTTGGGGATACCCTTGAGTAAGGTTAAGTAAAGGCGGATCACTCTTGAATAGTCCTTGATGAAGCGCCGATAATAACCACAGAATCCCAGGAATCTTTGCAGTTCTTTTAGATTTTTGGGCTGTGGCCAGGTGGTCAAGGCCTCAACTTTACTTGGGTCGGTCTCTATTCCTCGGTGGATACTTATGTCCACATACTTTACTGATGTTTGAAAAAATTGACACTTATCAATGGACAGTTTAAGGCCAAAGTCCTCCAGTCGGTCCAATACCTTAAATAATCTGCTCTCATGTTCCTCCAGTGAGCTGCCAAACACAATAACATCATCTAGGTATACCAGGCACTCTAGTAAGTTCATGTCCCCACTGCACGCTCCATCAATCGTTGAAAAGTGGCTGGGGCACCTGAAATCCTTTGAGGCATCCTCATGAATTCATAGAAACCAAGTGGACAGATAAAGGCCGTCTTCTCCACGGTCCTCTGGGGCCATCGGGATCTGGTAGTACCCACTACGGAGATCCAGCACAGAGAACCACTTGCTCCCATTTAGGCAGTCCAAAGCATCCTGAATGCGGGGCATTGTGTACTGATCAGGGATAGTCCGCCCGGTTTAAGGTGCGATAATCCACACACATCCTTACTGTTCCATTCTTTTTCCTCACTACCACAATGGGGAAGCATAAGGCTTCTGGATTCTTGTATTACACCAGCAGCTAACATCTCTTGCAGATGCCGTCTCACATCATCTATGTCAGCAGGTGCCAGGCGTCGAGACCTCTCACGAAAATGGTCTTTGTCATGCAGCCGGATATTGTGCTCAGCTCCTTGCCGCATCCTACATCCCATTCCTTTAAAGAAAACACCTGGTCTCTCTGGGCAAGCTTCTCACTGATCCTCACTTTCCATTCAGCTGGCAGCGGGAGTCGCGAATCAAACAAGTCAGGCGTTACTCTGTCATTCTTCCTTGAACTCTTGCTACTGGGTAGCACTGCAGTGTCTGCACAATGCAAATTAGCCAGGATGCAACCTCTGTTTACTCGAATGTCTCTTTCAGACACATTATGAACTTGGACCATTACCCTTCTGGCATAAGCATGGGCTCTAGCGGGCAAAATACTAGGCTTGACCAGCAGTCCCTCTGGCAATTTTCCATCGCCTGGTGCATCCAACATTAATATTTTATTCTTAACATCCTTTCTGATACGGACCTCTCCCTGTAAGGTACACTGGGCATTTAGCCAGGATCAGAGACTCAGGATCCTTCTTCCATACAATTCCGACCGGTTCCTCTGGTTCTGTTTTTCAGCATCTCTCTGTGCCTCATAGGCCTTCTTAATTAAAGCTGAACTCTTAAAGCTCTACTAGTCTTTGACCCTGTTTTTCATAACACAACTGTGCCAGCCTTCCGAACATATGAGCATTTGTTCCAATCAACAAAGGACACCATCATACAGTCCAGTGGGGGACACACTAAGGCTAGGGTCTCTACTTGTGGCCACTCCAGCCACGGAGGTGGGAAAGACAGCCAAATTCGGATATACCGCGGAATAGGTGAGCCTTACTTAACCCCATACATGCAGTCCTTCTAATGGTTGTAAGGCACGTCTGACAAATGCTTCTGATACCAATCCTGGAACATAATTGTCACTTGGGAGCCACTGTCTAATACAGCTCTTGTAGACACTCCATTCACCTTTACAGTGGTCTCCATGGAGGACCCACTATTCTGGACCAGTCTGGAGAGGCGGTAGTGGGGGCCTGGGCAACTGACTTTGCCACAAAGGACGTGAATTAGCATTTTGGTGCCCTCACTGGGATCATGTCGTGCACCTCTTAACCACTGATTTCTTCTCCGAAGCTCTCCTTGTAGCCTATATGCAACTTTGTCAGTGTCTTTTGGGGACTGGCATTCCCTTTCATGTGCCCATCTTTCCCACAATTATAGCAAAACATACTTTCTGGAGTTTGAGCTGGCCGGCGCCACACTGGGAGCCAGGGCGGGGTATTACTAACTGGAAACCTGGGTGCCATCTCTGTCTGCGGTGTGATAAGCATTTGGAGACATCTCGTCAGTTCTCCACTTCCATGGTCAAGGAATTGAGTTTGGAGCTGTTATCAGCAGGAGATACATGGGTGGGTACCCCCACCCCCTAGCAGATGCAGTCGGATATAGGTCAGGGCCCGTACTTGCAGGCGTGGCCTTCATAAAGGACTGTTTTTGAATTCCCGGATCTCTCAACAGTTCGCCCCATTGTGGCATATCTTTTTCCTTGTCAGAGCACTCATTGACTGTCAACCTCTGCCCCTGAACTTCACTTGATGGGTCACCCTCAGTCACTCGGTCGTAGCCACAGCTGTTGGTGCAGGTACCTCCAGGTCGCCTTTCTCAACTCCTCGAATTTCTCTCATTAACTCATCATAGGAGGGTGGGGATTCCAGTCGATTTGCCAGGCGTAACTGAAGCAACAGCAGTTCTGAGAAGGGGCAGACTTAAGGATTCTGTCCAGTCTGGTTCGGTCCAGTTCAATCGCTGGCAAACTACCCTTTCTGAGGCATTCTTGCAACAATTTTCCAGCGAGACATACACAGACAACAACTCCCTTGGTACTGTTGTGCATTTCTTACTCTCCACCATAGGTCCTCATCAGAATCTGGGCTCCCATACACATTCTCCAAGGCCTCAAGATAGGCCTGTGCAGTCGCTTCAGGGTTACTGGCCCGCTTAGCAGGATGGTAGCCAGGGCAGGACCTCGGAGGCTCTCACTAACCCTCTTTCGCTTTTCGCCTTCCGAGCATTGCCATTCTAGCACTGGGGGCAACATAGTCTATCCAGGTCTCCCAGTCATCCTCCCTTGGGGGTGGGAGGTGCCAGAAGATCCTCAACCTCCGTGAAGAGTCGTGACTAATGGCAGGTGCAGAAATAGGAGTCTGCATTGGTTCAGCCACCATTACGGGCACTGGAGCAGGAGAGGGTGTTGGGAGAACACCCCAGGTGGCAAGAATAGTTTCTTCAAGTCCTCACAGTTTTCCCTCTCCCAGCAACCATTCAGCAAATTTCTCCTCAAAAGTTTCAGATAGTGTTGAGGGCTGATTCCCCCGGTCTTTACTGTCCTTAGTTATCACTCTCCAAGCAGTGAGGGCTCCCTCTGGGGTAATGGTCTGTGGCACTTTGGAGCTATCTATGGGATCCTAAACTCTACTAGGGCCAGGAAAGTGTGGGTGAGCAGATTAGCATGCCGACCCACCACCACAGGGTTTGTAAACCTTCCACCTTGGAAAGTACTCCTGCACAGTGTCCGTATTGATACCCAGGGGATGTCCAGGATAAGCATAGCATTTTGGGGTCGATCTCTCCCAGTACACCACTCCACCAGCCGGTGCACAGCCACTTCTGTCGGGTACCCATTTTTTCTTAACAGTGGTTCGTAAATATGGCCACTAGAGGACACACAATCCCAGGTGAGCCTCAAGATGTAACCCTAGATGGCGCTATCCCAGGGGCTACACCCTGCCTGATTTGCCACTAACAGGTTGAGGGGCCTGGATCCAATGGCGGGTGCCTCCACCCAGAGGTCAGGGTTTGCAATAGTTAAACTAACTTGGTCACAGCCCTCTGGGACACTGCAACCCCTTTCTTCCCACTAGTGGCCCACACAATATATCAGAATTACCTTCACAGTATACACTTACCCCCAGGTCTGGTTCGGCACTGGGACCTCCTGTGAAATGAGATACAGTGCAACAGTCACAGTACAGTACTTTAACATGAGCCAAATACCTCAGGCAGTATAACTTTGCTGAAACAAGCAGCTCTGATTTATTTGGGGGATATAACAAGGACAGGGAAATCAGGTTAATTAGCTTATCACTCTAATAATCTACCTATGGCTCTGTGCACAGGCCTATCCTATCAGTTACTGTCCCTGGGTACCCAAGCCCTAGTGGCTAGTCCAAACCGTGGCAGCTGGTAGGGCCCTTTCACACAGAGAAAAGAGAATTAAACAGTCAGCAGTACAGTAATTCCATTTGGATTTAATGTGGCAATTCAACAGGGGCGACCCTGAATTAGTACTCACGACCTCCAAATAAGATAGGGTCCTTCAATGTCAGCAGGGCTCACTTGAGGTACACAAACCTCTTCACACATCCATATAAAGAAAGCACTATACCAGGCAGGCTGCATCTGTATCCGATCGCAATTACTGCACAATACCGGAGAACACACAGCAGATTCAGTTCCTGACAGATCGAGTGCAATTTTCAGCAATTTCTCCAGTCTTCTACAGGGTGAGCCTGGTTTCTACTCTTCAGAGATCCTTTGATTCTTTTCACAGGACGGATTCAGTCCTAACAAGCTGTTACACAAGCTGCAGACCGGAACTCTGGGCCTTACACCGTTTTGACTAAACTGCACACTGAAAAAGCACAGGGCTCCTTCCTTCTTCACTGCCAAAGCTCAGCTGAACTCCAACTGACAAAACCGGGCACTTCCTTTGAGTTCCTCCCAGTTCTTGACTGGATTGGCTGTCACTCACAATAGACTGCTGCTGTTGGTCCAAAGAGGCACTGAAGTCTAAACTACATCTCCCAGAGTCACTGCCCATACAATCCTCTTGTGGCTGGCTCAGATTATGAGTCAAGTTCTGATTAGTCAAGGCACCATTTTAGAGCTAGCTTACCCACACTGATTGGTCCAGTTCAGCAGTTCAAAACTAGAATGGGAACTAGCAGACACAGTTCTGACTGCAAAGAAAGCAGGTTAGACAAACTGTAATTTCATTATTACTCTAAATAATTTCTGGCAAACAGTTACATCTTTCAGATAGGTTCCCTTTGCACCCTAGTGACTGCAAAATGAAGTGAATTGGCAGCAGCTGGGTGGTACTCAATCAAAGAAACACACAGTCCCCATACAAACTAATTATGTCTGCAAGCAGACAGCTCTTAAAGACAGTACCAGAGGTTCTAAAACACTCACTGATAAATGGCTTAAATGCCAAACACCATTCAGGCTTGGAGCATTCAAGCAAGCTCCTGGAAGTCTTTTGGGAACCCCCATTTGCAGGGGGTTACACTTGTGAGTGCCCAACTTAACTGATTCATTGCATTAAGTATTGCTTATGTTGTAGCAACAGTATCAAATGCTACTGATTCATGACTACCCTGTATACCATGAAATGACTCTTTTAATGCCTACTGATTTGTTTCTCAATATGATGCCTTGCTGCCTCTACATTATGTATGTATGTATATATATGTTATCGTTAACTTCTCCCCTCACATCGTGCCTTGATCCTCCCTATGGAATCACCTCAAGCTCTCCTTGGTGTGTGGTGGTCTCAAAGAAAAATTACTCACCTTAGTAATTATGTTTTTCTAGTGAGTCTTGCTGTATTCTGACAAGTGCAGTTAGCCCCAGCCTTTAAACTGCCCCGGAGAACAATGGGTTAACTTTTCTATGCATGGCATAGAATGTTCATCTCGAGCTCGGTTGATGTCTCTGCCTGTTGTTATTCAAACTGCAACCATCAGATCTTTACAAGCAAAACTCACTAGGTGTTCTGTGTGAAACTGTAACATTTTAACTAGCCAACTGGCAGAAAAATAATGTTTTGGGTTCTCAAAGGAAGACTCAAGTCAGGAACCAAACACAAAAACCAATCAAATGAAATAACATTTCACCCCAAGAGAACAGAGGTGTAAATGGGGCACCCTAAGGTGCCAACACTGTGCCTGCCCACCTACATCCCAAAAATCTAGGTTCTGAGAGGGAGGCAGGGGAGGTCAGAATACAGCAAGACTCCATTAGAAGAAGCATTATTACTAAGGTGAGTAATTTTTCTTCAAACAACATGAAGTCTTGCTGTATTCTGACAAGTCTGACTACAGCAGTACCTCCATGGAGGAGGGACAGAACCTACTTTGGGAATAGGCTCTGAGTACTGCTGTGCCAAACCGAGCATCACTCCTAGCCTGGATATCCAGAGAATAATGCTTGGTAAAAATATGGACTATTTTCAGGTGGCTGCTTGACAAATTTCTAAAGAGGATATCCCTGGCAGCAGCGGAAGCAGCTGTACCTCTTGTGGAATGAGCCCTCAGGCCTGAGGTGGGATTTTCCAGTTTTCATAGCAGAATTGTATACAAGACACAGTCCACCTGGCAATAGATCTATTGGTGGCAGGTTTGCCCTTCCCTACTTCTCCATAAGTGAGGAACAACTGGAGAGTCAAACCTGTGACCTTGGTACGCTCTATGTAGTAGCTAAGGGATCTTTTAACATCCAAACTGTGTAGCCTCCTATCTCCCAAGGAAGAATGATCACAGAAAAGCAGGAGAGATATAGACTGATTCAGGTGGAAATCTGAAACCACTTTAAGCAAGAACTTTCTGTTAGTTCTAAGGACCACTTTATCTCTGTGAAAAGAGATAAAATCAGGTTCCACTGACAGGGCTTGCAATTCACTGATACGTCTAGCAGAGTAATGGCTACCAAAACACAGTTTTCCTAGTCAAGTACTTAAGCTCTGCTGAGGACAAAGGTTCAAGGGGTTGCATAAGCTGAGCAATGCAAACAGTAAGATCCCAAGCAGGAGCAGGATCCCTAAAGGGGGATTGGTGTGAAGCAATCCCTTGAAAAACTTCAGAATACAGGGTGGGATGACAGTGAGGAAGACTTGCCTACTGACAGAAAAGCAGAAACAGCTGACAAGTGTACCTTGAGAGTAACTGGTCTGAGACCTAGCCATTGAGATGGACCATGTAATCCAGAACCGTAGGCAATTCAGCAGTGTCTGGAGAAATATTCTTCTTAGAACACCAAATGCTGAATCTTTTCCATTTGGAATTGTTAAGTCTTTCTGGTGGAGGGCTTTGAGAAGCCTTGAAGATATCAGAACCCTTGGGAAAGATGCAGATCTGAAACTCTAACTCTTCAAGAGTCAAGCCTTGAGATTGAGACTGAAGATTGGGGTACCAAATCCTCCCTGAGAGGATGTTAACAGGTTGTAATTCCTGAGAAGAGACAGGGAAGATGGACTGCTAGGGACAGCAACAAGGGATACCATGGCTGCCTGGCCCAGTCTGGAGCAATCAGAATTACTTTGCAAGGTTGTGACCTTATCTTGACTAACACTTTGAACAGGAGAGGAAGGGGAAAGCATACAGAAATTTCCTTCCCAGTTCAGAATCAGAGCATCCAGGGGACTGAGCCCAAGACTGGGGTCTGTAACAAAAAGAGGAAGTTGGTGATTGTCTGGGGCTGCAAAAGATCTATCTCTGGAGTGCCCCATCTTGAGAAAATCACCTTCAACACCAAAGGATCAGGGCCCATTTGTGATGGCCCTGAGATATTCTGCTCAGTACATCTGCTAGAACATTATCCTTCCCTGGAAGGTGAACTGCTATCAGAGGTTTGCAGGGAATAAGCCAGGACCACAACTTCATTGCTTCTGTGCACAGGGGATAGACAGTGCCTCCTTGCTTGTTGATGTACCACATGGTGGTGGTGTTGTCTGTTCTGACCTGAACCACCTTGTTCTGTACTGATTTGGAAAAAGCTTGCAGTACCAGAAACACTGCCCTGAGTTCCAAGAGAGTGATGTGTAGAAGAGATTCCTGAGGCAACCACAGTCCCTGGGTGGCGAGGTCCCCAAATGGGCTCCCCAGCTCAAAAGGAAGCATCTGTGGTAAGGACCACTGAATGAGACTAGTGGCAAATGGAACTCCTTGCCTCAAATTGTCCTGATCCTGCCACCATTGCAGGGGTTGGATCGGGTTCAGATCACTGGATTAGTTTGGTAAGGGAATCCTTTCTTTGGGACCAAAAAGCTCTTAAGTGGAACTGAATGTCCCTCATCTGGAATCTTCGCCTTGGACCACTGCTGTAGAAGCTGCCGTGTGGACCAAGAGCTGAAGAAATGCCTTGCTGGTCAAGACACCGAAGGCTGAATGAAGAGGCCAGTTCCATGAGCTCTTGCCCTTTCCAGGGAAGGAAGGCTCTTGCTTTTACTGTATCCAGCTCTGACCCTATGAAGATGAGGAGTTGCACTGGTTCGAGAACTGACTTTGGTAGGTTGAGAGAAATCCTAAAGAAGTGAGCACTTGTTGAGTCACTTGCAGGTGTGACTTGACTTGGTCTGGGGACTGGCCCACTATGATCCAGTCATCCAAATATGGAAAATAGAAATCTTTGTCTTCTTAGGAAGGCAACAACTACTGCCAGACACTTTGTGAAGACCCTTGGGTATGAGGCTAGGCCAAGGGCATTGCTCTGAACTGATAGTGGTCTGAGGGCAACTTGAACCTGAGGTACTTTCTGTGGGAGCACCTGATGGGAATGTGAAGTAGGCATCTTTGAGGTCCAGGGAGGCTAGCCAGTCCCCTGGCCTTAGAGAGGAAGAATAATTCCCAGAGTTATCATCTTGAACTTTGGTTTTAAAAGATGTTTGTTCAGGTATCTTAAGTCCAGGATGGGTCACCACTCTCCTGTCTTTTTGGGGTTAGGAAGTACCTGGAGTACAGTCCTTTGCCCCAGTGTGGGTAGGTACTCTCTCTATAGCTCTTAGAGCTAGGAAAGAAGAAACCTCTGCCTCTAGGGCAAGGGTCTCTGAGAGATTTGCAGGTGGAAAGATTTGGCTCTCATCTTGGGAAATTTCTTGCAGATGAGAACCAGTCCCTGACTTACTACTTCCAGGACCCCTTGTCTGATGTAACAGACATCCAGTCCTGGACAAAGTAAACCAGCCTGCCTACTGGGATAGGAGAATCGACCGGCCAGACCCATCAGGGTGTCTGCTTGGCAGGGGCTTTAGGCTGAGGGTGGATGCAGGCCTGCTCATCCCCTTCTGCCTCTCTCTCTGAAGAACCCCCTGTGAAAAGGAAGAAGAGGCCTGTGCTTCCTGTATTCATCCATTTCTTCATGTAATTCTCTGTCTGCTCCCCAAACAGAGAATTACCCACCTAGAAAGGCCATGGCCTTAGCCTGGGTATCCTGTGAGGAGTTAGTACATCTGAGCCAAGCCATTCTCAGAAGAGCCACAGATGTAGCCATGACTCTTGATGATACATCATTGGAGTCCACAGCAGCATGAAACTGAACTTTGATGCCTCAATCCCATCTGCAGCCACCTCCTCCAGCTCCTTGGCAAGCTGGGGGTGAAGCCTGTTTAGCCAGTGCCAGTACAGTGTCCCACCTGGACGTCTAGTACCTGGCTGCATAGGCCATATAATTTGCCTGCCTGAGTCCCAAGGAAGATACCATGTACTGCTTCTTTGCCATGGTATCAATCTTCCTGAAGTCCTTGTCTGGGGTGTGTGATGCCAAGGGAATGCTTGCCTTATCACAGGCAGCAGCCTGTACAACCCAACATGGCTGCATTGCTGATAAAGGAACTCCATATCTGAGCCTGAAAGAGTATACCTCTTGACTTCTTCTATCCACAGGTGGTATGGAATTGGGAGACTTAAGAATTTTTGTGTCTGTTTCCCAAAAGATTTGTGGAAGGAGTAGACAGTCTCCTGGACTCTGGGATGTCCATCATCTCTACATAGTCAGGCTCCTCCTGATCCTCCACTGCCTCCTCCACATGAAGCTGGAGGTATTAGTCACCTTTCTGTAAAACATGAAGGCGAGGGAACTCAGAAAGCCTAGGAGGAGAAACACCTGAAGGTTTGTCTGGGGAGATGTCGGGTCAATAGGCACATCAGACTTTCACCATCACTAAATCATCTTCCAACTCTCCTTCCTCCTCAAACTCCTGTTCATAAAATTCTTCCAGGGTATAATCTTGAACCAGAGGAACCACCGAACTGAGCCCCTGCCAAGGTGCCAGATCAGTCGGAACGAGGATAGCGATTCCCTATCTGAATCGCTTTGGCTATTTCTTCAGTGGTCGGGAGTATGAGATTCTGGATCCGAACCATTCGATTTGCCTTTGTGTTTTCTTTTGTCAGAACCGATTCCTCGGAATCAGCTCTCCTTTGCCTGAAGAGTATCGCCCTGGTCAGAGGGCACTCCTTCTGGTTCGGTCGGAACTGAACCAGGCTGGCCACCTGGGTCATTGGACTTCTCAGCCTCCCTTTCCCTCAGTATACCTAATCTCTTTTCAGGGTAGATTTGGGAACATTTTTATAAATTTGGCAG
This sequence comes from Neoceratodus forsteri, assembly GCA_016271365.2. Taxonomy (NCBI): domain Eukaryota; kingdom Metazoa; phylum Chordata; order Ceratodontiformes; family Ceratodontidae; genus Neoceratodus; species Neoceratodus forsteri. The sequence continues at coordinate 408,878,249 of CM028138.1, forward strand.
TCTGAATCGGGTGGTCAAACCCCAGACAATAAACACAGGTGGTGGGGGATCGCTTGTAAAGACCTCCCCACACTCACTGCAATGTTGAAACCCAGTGGGCCCGTTTTTTCTTGGGTTTCTCAGACATGGCCAACCCAACCAAACTTATCCTTTTTCGGCAACACTGGCAAGACTCCCATATCGGTTCCTGACCATGTCACAGGTCTTGGAAAAAATGTACTAAAACACGTTTTTAGAACCGATACAGACTGGTAACCACACACTAAAGTAAAGTACAAAATTTACCTGAATGATCAGTTCATCCAAACCGGCATACGCTTTTTACAAGTTCTACACAGAAAAAAGAACAAAACCTATCTAGTACTCACAGTACCACAGACAGAGACTTGAACCGATTATGCAGAAACAAAATTTTAGTAGAAAACCGAGCGAGCAAGACACTTCAACCGACTTTGAACCAAGCAACAGGAGAAATCTCGGAGGCGACTGTTCAGTGGTAGAGTAAAGAATCTGACGGTTGCAGTTCGAATAACAACAGGCAGAGACATCAACTGAGCTCAAGATGAACATTCTATGCCATGCATAGAAAAATAAACCCATTGTTCTCGGGGAAGTTTAAAGGCTGGGGCTAACTGCACTTGTCAGAATACAGCAAGACTTCATGTTGTTTGAACCCCATGACCTCTCCTGGTCCTTGCACCACACTTTTATTTTCTTGGATGTGTTTTGGACCATTTTGGGTTGCTAGCCCTGTATATAATGTATTCTAACCCATGTTGTTGGGTATTGCTCTGACTGTGGCTCCACTTCCTGGGGCACTAAGCTGTATATTATGTGTATCTGCTGCATCTCAATTTGTACTTATTGTACTGCCCTTAGTTTCTACATGTGTTCTACTGTTGTGTACATACTGAATATGATATGCCTTCCCTGACTGTAAATTGTCTCAATCTGTATCATGTTGTCCTATGTACTTTGAATCTGTAATTCCTGTACTCTCTCGGTTTGTACCTGAAAATAGGCAATTGTCTTGTCTAGTGTACTTACCTGGTCAACAAAACCTAAATAAATAAATGTATTATAGTAATAAAAGGTATATATTGCATACATGATACCTGTGATGTCTTTGAACAGTTTCAGTCAGGTCAGTACTAGACTGGCACCTGGACCGAGCTAGTCTTTTATCTGTCCATTATTTTCTCTGTTTCTATTACTTCCCCTCCACCCCTTATCCAGGTCACATCTGTAAAATAAACTATTGTTCCTGTATGGCTTACCTGGCAAAACATTTTAAATATGTTTTATATATAGTCTGCATTTCTCATTAATTCACCATTACTTGGTTAATCTGCGCATAAACAGGATCCTTGCCTCTAAGAGTTCATTTGCTGCTGCTGTACGCCCTTGCTGAAGTCATAATCCTGTTTGTGATGCTGTGGGAATGTTAATGATGCAACGACCAGAGGATTGTGTCTTCAGCAAAAACTGTAGAAGCAGCTTTGGTCTGTGAGGACAAAGATCCGGTTTCCATGTGAATGGGCCTAATAATAAAGAACAAAGTAAAATGAAATACAAAGATTTATAAAATATAAGCTAACTGTGTGACAGAATCACTTTAACTAGCCTGTTGGCTTGGTGGAAGCTAACATTTTAGTAACTATTCAAGATGGGCCAGCACAATGTCAGTAGGACCATCACAGTTTTCTAGCCCTAGCCCTGCTGTACTGACAGCAAAACTTACATTCTACATCCATTATGATGTTTAATGTAATTTAAAGAACTGTCTTTAACCTGAAAGATAGCTTTCTGTAGAACTCTTTTTCAAATACCAGTCCGCACTCTTGTTATTGTTCTTTCTTTACTGGTCTTTAGTAAATTCAGTGAGTGTTTCTGATGTTCTGTACATGCTGCTGTTAAAGATCATTTTGAACTGAGTGATGTAGCTCAAATCCACGTTAAAAGCTTACATTGTTGTCACAATGCAGCCATATTCTACTCTAGAACTCAGTGGTTAAAAGGATATAAATGACACCATGCAATTCTAAAATGGTAGTTTTTTGCCACAGTTGTGTAAAACAGGAACATCCACTAAGTTTACTAAAAGGCTAATAAAGCGAGCAAGAACAGAACTGAAACCAGTATTTAAAAAGAGCTTATGCAGGAAATTTAACTTGCAGAGTTCAGACTAGTTGTTGCTTAAAGAGCAACTGACACCTCCAGGAGAACTTTAAGAAAACATATTATTTAGACACAGTTCAATTTATTCTTCAGATTATTTCTGATGTTATCTTCCCTGATTTTTTTCTTACTGAGGTAATTTACATGAAAACAGGATCTTTGTTCCTGAAGAGTTCATCTGTTTCTGTTGTTTTCTCCCAACCTGAGGTTATAATGGCCTATTTGTGACATCACAGTTACTCCCATGGCAACAGATTGTGATGCCACAACAGAGGATTATGACTTCAAGTAGGGAGTAAGCTACAGAGCCGGATGAACTCTGGAGGAATAAAGATCTTGTCTGCATGCACATTTCCTCAGTAATAACTAATGAGGTGGAAAAATGCATGGACGATATATGAAATACAAGTTGAAATGTACCTTAATATTATATTCCAAAGTTTTCCATGAGCTGTTGGCAGCTCTTTAAGTTTTAGGGGAAGGGGCACAAAACAATGATTTTAATCACAGGACAAAAATACCAGCTGCACTTGTTTGCCTGTCTCCTCATAATGCTCTCTGTTGACCTAACCAGCTGATTTTGTTAAGCAAGAAAGGAGTGAGACCAGACTTTGGAGGGTTGGGAACAGGTAAGAACACAACAAGCGAGAAAAGTACAGTTAAGAACTTACCGTAACAGTAGTTCTTGAGAGAGGCTCTTGCAGTAGGTAATAACAAATAGGACTAAAGCCGTCAGGCATCAGGACCACGGAAAAATTTCTAGCTAGCAGTCTCTGACGGGACTGCCCCATGTCAGGTGACTGGCATGGCGGCGATCAGTATAAAGGGGCTGTCCCTCATGACCACCTTCCAGTTCTTTCTTGCCAAGGGCCAAAAGGCAAGATGAGAGAGAAGCGGATATTTCCTTCCTGGAAAAGGAGCTGAAAAAGCTAAGGATGGTGGGCGGAAGGCAGTACCTACTGCAAGAGCCTCTCATAGATCTATTGTTATGGTAACTTCTTATGTAACTGTGCTATCTTACTTGAGAGGCTCTTGTAGTAGGTAATAACAAATAGGACTGAGTCCCAAGCAGCCTGGAACAAGAAGCACATGACAGGAGGAAAACTACATCCATAGAACCTCTGGCTGTAGGGTCTCAAGAAAGGAAAGCTTGCAGAACAGCCAACCCAAAGCCTGCTCTGTGGTGAGAGGCAATGTCAAACTGTAGTGTTCATAAAGGTATGGACAGAAGACTAAGTTGTGGCTGCACAAATGTCAGCTGCTGGTACATTCTTGAAACAAGCCGCAGAGGCAGCGACTCCTCTGGTGGAGTGACCTCTGACTTGACCCGCAGGGTTTTGTGGTACTTGTCATAACAGAAAGTGATACAATGAGCCAACCATTTAGATAGGCATTGTTTGGAAACATCATTGCCTTCTCTTTTGTGAGCAAAAGAGACAAAAAGCTGATTAGATTTCCTGAGATCCATAGTCCTAATGGTGTAGTATCTCAGTATTCTATGAACATCAAAGTATGCAAGAAGTGCTCCCTTGATTGGAGTGTTGTGTAAATAAAGCAGGTAGCAATGAATTGATTCAGCGTAGATTCTGCCACCACCTTTGGGAGAAACTTAGGGTTTGTACGAGAGCCACACATTCCTTGTGGAAAATCAAATACGGATTTTACACATCAATGCTTCGGAAATCGTCAAGCTGAACTAATGGGCACTAGGAAGAGAGTCTTCTTGGATAGGAACTTTGGAGTCTGCTAAGTCTGCCAGTTCAAAGGGAGGTCAGGGTAAGCTTCTCAAGAATAAATTTCAGATCCCAAGAGGGGCAGATGCTCTGCTGAACAGGGGTCTCAAATGGGAACCCCTCTAAGAAAGGTCTTAGAGACTTCCAGCTGCGTGAATGTTCTGTCCCCAAAGGAACATGGTAGGTGGAAATAGCCGCCATGTGAACTTTCAATGAGGAATAGGCTGAGACCAGGTCAAAGAGATGATGCATATAGTCCAGAATTCTCCCGACAGAACACGAGAATGGCTCAAAGTCCTTGGAAGAGGCCCAAATTGAGAACTGTTTCCATTTCATGTTGTGGGTAGATCTAGTGGAAGGCTTTCTGGCCTCCACCAGAATTTCCAGCCACAAGCGGGGAAACCCTGAATTGGGTTTGAGCTAATGCCTGCAGGAGCCACACATGCAACTGAAGGGATTTGAGACTGGATGAATCAGGTTCCCTGATCCTAGGTCAGCAAAAGTTGCGCCAGAGGATGAGGAAGTGGAGGTTCCTCTGAAAACTGTTGCAGAAGAGAGAGAGAACTAACCTGCCTGGGCCAGAGAGGAGCGATGAGATCATGCAAGCTCCTTCTGAGCTGAGTTTGTGTAAGACCTTCAGAATCAAGGAATTGGGGAAGGCATAGATGAATCTGTCCTTCCAGTCTAGAGACAGAGCGCCCTCAAAAATGCCTCGCCCAGGAGCGGCGAAGCAGAAGGTGGGACATTTTGCATTGTGAGGAGACACAAACAGGTCTACCAGAGGTGTTCCCCAGCACAAGAAGATGTCGTCCTACTACCCCTTGATCAAGTTCCCATTCATGAGCCTTTGCTAGCGGCCGACTGAGGTGATCCGCCAGTGTGTTTTTCGACTCCCCAGAACATGAACTGCCATCAGATGAAGGTTGTGCTGCACAACTCCAAACTCTCATTGCCTCCCTGCATAGAGGGTAGGAATGCATTCCTCCCTGCTTGTTGATGTACCAGACTATGCACATATTGTCCGTCTAGACAGCCAGATGACCGGTGCACATACGAGTTCAGAGCTTTGAGGAGCATACAGAATGGCCCTGAGCTTGAGCACGTTTATATGAACAGTCTGCTTGAGTCTGGACCAGGAGTCCTGAGTCCTGTGAGACCCTAGATGGGCTACCCAACCCTCTCCGAGGCGTTTGTTGTCAATGTTAGGGAGAGGGGTTTGAGGCAGAAGGAACTCCCGGCAAAGGTTCTCTTATACCACCCACCATTGCAGTCCCGAACCATGCAGTTGGAAATCAGGACTTCTTGGTCAAGGTCGTCGAGATGTCTGGTCCCATTGAGACTGAAGCGTCCACTGAGAGATTCTCATACGGAGCTGAGCATGAGGGACTGTCAGAATAGCAGCCGCCATGAGCCCCGAGGATGTAAAGCACTGACCTGGTGCTGACCCGCCTGTGACTGGACAGCAGACTTGCATGAGCCTGAAGGTATGCACCCTGTCCAGCAGCAGAAAAGCCATGCCGATGGTCATGTCTAGGATTGCCCTGATGAACTGGAGCCTCTGGCAGGGGACCAGATGGGACTTGGCCTGTTTGATGGTGATACCCAGGCTGCTGAAAACCTGCAGGGTAAGGGAAAGAGAGCACAGGAGATCCTCCCTAGATGGGGCCGCCAGGAGCCAGTTGTCCAGGTACGGAAAACCTGCACTCCTGGTACGCAGATGAGCTGCTACCACAGAAAGGCATTTGGTGACCACTCAGGGTACCGAGGAAAGACCAGATGGGAGGGCCTTGAACTGGTAGTTGCCCCAGAGTGAAAACTGAAGGAATTTATGGTGGGAAGGGCAAATGAGGATATGCAGGTGGCATCCTGCATCCATGGCTACAGCCACTGTTCCTGCCAAAGTAAGGGCAGAAGGCTCTGCAGGAGAGCATTCTGAACTGTTTGTACTCCACGAACATGTTCAGGGAGCTGAGGTCTAAAATAGGCCTCACATCTCCGATTTCTTTGGAACCAGGAAAAATGGGAGTACAGTCAGCAATCAGATATCCATTGCCTTCCGTTCTCAGGTCAGGTGATGGATATGTGAAGAACAGTTAAATGGAAACTGGATGCTTCAGTCTGCAGTTTGATCTATGGCTGCTGTGGCTGCTTAGGTCTGTGGCTGCTTTGGTTTGTGACTGCCTTGCCTGCTTTGGTCTGTGGTTTGCTGTACAGTACTCTACTGGGGATGAAAAGGGCCAGTTATCTGAGAGTAAACATTGAGATCCACATAGGAGACAACAGGCAGGATGGTAGACGAAACAGATAACACACGAGGGATGGATAAATGAGTGTAAACAAATGGGAAATAAAGAATCATGCAGTCAAAGATGGATACATGAGAGAAATGGATGAATGAGAGCCAGATAAACATGTGCTGACTGTAGTAGCCTGTCCCCAAAAGGTGGGTTGGGACAGGATCTATAACCGCCTTCAAGAGAAGGTAGGATATTTCTTCCCGAACCAGAGGAAGATGTTCTTGGGAGTAAGATGACTTGGGGATGGTTTTCTGGGTGGTTTCTGGAAAACTCGATTGAGTGTCCTGCTGCTATCAGTTGGAACACCCAAGCATCTGATGTGATCCTCTCCCAATCCGGTAGATGGAAGAAGAACCTCCCTCCTACTAGTTCATCTGGGAGATCCAAAGGCTGTGGGAGAGGAAAGGAGTCCAGAAGGTGTGGGAGCAACATGTGGCTGAAGCTACCACCGCTTCTTTGGGCTGGGGGCTTGGCACCGGAGAGGCCAGGCGTTTGTTGACCTGCTTGCCCTGAGGATTCACTTTAGGCTGAGAACATCTGCAAAGGGTGATGCAGTCCTGGGGGCCTGTACATAGAGTCAACAGATTTAAGCGCAGTGCCCTTCTCTTGAAGGTCAGTGATGATGTCCTTGATATCCCCACCGAAAAAGCCCGAACCCCTGAAGGGCATCCTGAATAGTGGACTGCACTTCAGGGACCAAACCTGACACCTGGAGCCAGGCATGATGCCGAAGACCTACAGCGAAAACCAAGCTCTGACCTGCAGCATCCATTGCATCGTAAGTGGCACGGAGCATGCCAACTGGCCGAACGAGCAGATTGGACGAGGTCAGCCGCTTCCTGTTTTGTCTGAGACTCAGGAAGGAGTCCAACTTGGCTTCCACCTCACTCAGGATAGCCTTCTGGTAGTCCCCATATGTGCAACATAATTCAGGACCCTGATCCCATAGTGGAAGAAGCATGCACTTATTCCCGTACTGGTCCAGAAGATGGGATTCCTTGTCAGGTGGAGCCGATCTGAAGATGTTTAGGATTTGCCCGACGGCTGTGAGCAGCGCTAATCTGACTGAGCTCAGCCTTCAGGTGTGTGTTCAAGGAATCCACACCTTCAGGAGCCTGGTATAGCCTATCCGCCTTCCGAGGAAGGGGGACTAACACCGACGGCTGTTTCCAAATGGTGAAAAAGGTCCACGTGAGGCTCGATTCAGGGAGGAATCGATGTTGGAGCAGTTTCGGGCAGATCCAAATGAGCAGTGAGTTTCTTCCACTGTGGATCTGGCTCCAGAGATTGCCACTGGTGAACTGCCTGGATCTTTCTTAGCAACTCCAGAAAAGAAGGGTCTTCCGGAGGAGACTTTGGAGGAGTCCTTGGCCTGGGACGGTCTGAGGTGCATGGCTCGTCGTCAGGATCGGAGCACCCTCAAAATCTAATTCCGAGGTCTCCGAAGGAAGATGATGACCCTACCAGTGCGGGGAGGAACAGACCCTTGGGCAACCCTCGGGAAGCGATCCTCCTGGCTCTGGCACCTGAGGGCTCACCTCTGGTGTCGGGTAAGGGAGGGAGTCTCTCGTCTCTGGCGACCGCATCCGGAACTGGGTCCAGTGTTGGTAGATGGCTCTCCACCTCCCTGGTTAACTGAGCCTTGGCCTCAGCCCACCAGGAGCCAGAGTCTCCTTCAGATCCACCAGTGGCTGGGGGTGGTGAAGGAGGAGGAGGAGGAGGGGGATATGGATACTGAGGGTATCCGTGAAGCCAGATATCCATAGCCTGATGGCAGGAAGGCCAGCGTCGGCTACTGATGCATCGGGTACTGTGGCGCTGGGTAAGCTAGCTGCCGTGTATTGTGGTGCAGGATTCTGTGGTCCCTGGTAGGATGGCATCGGATAAGACGGGTTGGATACCTGAGAACCAGGGGCTCTGACAGAGCAGAAGGCCCTGAGAGGGGGCCCAGTGGGCGGGCCAGGTATAGGTGGCCCAGTAGGGGTCGGGTCAGGCGTTGGGACATCATCCTGTGAGGGAAGTCGCCTGACGTTGGGTAGGACAGTGTCGGAGCCAGCATCCGAGGGTCCAGCGTCAGGTGATCCGGCCCAGCAGGAGGGAGACCTGACGGAGCATACCAAAATCCTCAGTGTCACCGGGAAGGAGGACTAAAATCCCTGGGGTCCAGCAGGAGGTGCTGAGGTGAGCAGGGGATGGTGGACAGATCATCAGGGTCGGCGTCAGCTCTAACACCATGTGTTCATTGGAGGAGCTGACATCCGCCTTACGGTGGGATCCAGGTAGGTGTCGGAGGAGCCAGCGTCCGACTTATCGGAACTGATGCGAAGGCCATGAGGGAGGCGGCCTTGGAGGCGTTTTTGGGGCCATGCACACTCCTCCGGTCCGGGTAGGACAGTGTCCCAAGTGCAGGCCTGATGAGAGGGATGACACCATCTTTGACATCGCCAAGATAGCTGTCGAGGATTGGTCCCCTGAGGCGTTACCTTTAATGCGGCGTGGAAGTGGAGTCCCAGTCCGGTGCTTCTCCTTCTTCTTGTGTGTCCTCAGGGAAGTTGAGGCTGGCTGAAGCTTCTTCAGCTTCTTCTCCATGGAGGAAATCTTTTCTATAGTATGTCGGCCTCCAAGAACTGCCGTTTATGGGTGGCGGCGTTAAATTGCTGGAAGTGCTGGCACTTCTCCACTGGAGTGTTCTGGGCCTAGACAGAAGTGGCACAGTGAATGACTGTCTCCACGGGAGCTGGGCCGCGAGTTGCACTTGTTTTATGCGAATCGGAGGGATTAGGGGATGACATACACAGCAATTTTTAGGATAATAAATTGAAAATAGCGGAAAACCAACGACAGACTGACGAAGCAGTAGGAACTTAACCACGCTTTCACAAGCTAATGGTAGGAAAGAACTGGAAGGTGGGCATGGGGACTGCTCCTTTGTACAGACATCGCCTGACGCTGGTCACCTGACGTGGGGTGGTCCCCGCCAGAGACTGCTAGCTAGAAATGTTTCGTGGGGTCCTGATGCCCGCCGTCTTCAGTCCTATTTGTTATTACCTACTGCAAGAGCCCTCTCAAGTAAGATCTAAAGTTATGTTGTTCTGCCATACTTCCTATGACATGTCCTCTCAGTCTCCTTGATAGTTAAGACCTCCTTGGGCATGCCTCTAAAAGGGTGGGCACCTTCAAATATCTAGGAATGACTCTGGATGAGCATTTGTCCTTAGAAATGCATGCCATGAATGCAACCAACGCCATGAATCAAAAATGAGGCCTCCTATATCACACTGTTCCTATTCAACATCTCATGCTTGCAAGACCTTTGCCTCGGCCACCCTTCTCCCAGGTCTATTTACAGTGCTCTCATAACCCACTCTGCCGAGACGTCTGTCCTGACCAAACTCAAGCTAGCCTATCATAGAGTCACATGCTTCACAGTCAGTTCCTCATAGTGCACAACACTGTGATGTACTTAATACTATAGACTGGCTGACCTTGAGGCAAAATGGACTTCCCTGTTCTATGCAGTCTTCAAACTCTTGCACCTCCCTTCACCTCCCATTCTCTTCAATCTCCTTACATTAAACCCCTCCCCAGGACCCTGAGATTCTCCCACCTCCCTATCATAATAATACCCAAAACCTAACTTGCCACTGGAGGAGATCCTTCTCCTCTGCAGCTCCGCCTAAATGAAACAACCTCCCTCACATCCTTCTCTCATGCCTATCTCTTCCCAATTCAAAAGGTACTTCAAAGAAATCTTCTCTCCTCCTCCCACTTGCAACTGCATCTAATTCTTCACTCACTCAACCTGTGACTCCTCCAGCCTTCACCCTCTCCCTCTCCTTGTGCCCTTCCCTACCTTGATGCTTTTACCTCACTCCACCAACCCCCTTCACCTTCTCTCCTCCGCTCCATCTATACTCACCTACCTAATACCCTATCCTCATTTCCCCCTTCCCTGGTCTCACCTTCTCCCGCTTCTATGGCAATACTTATTTATTATATTGTATAATATTATAAAAACAAAAGTAAGTAAAATGTGTACACTGCCATGTGTCTACAGTGGAGACAGTATAGCCAGTGGTTTAAGGCTCTGAGCTGCAAATCTGGTGACATCCAGCAGACCAGACCTGGGTTTGAATCCCACAGCTTTAGCTTTGCATACTGTGTGATCCTGAGCAAGTCACTTAATTGCCTGTTGCTCCTGTAAAAAGCTTTCAGCTAGTGTGCTACTCCTGGTCAAATAACAAAATAAAAAAAAAAAAATACATTGTATGATATCTATGTGCACCTAATATCAAGCAAACAACAAAAAGCAGCATGGCCCAGGTACTATAAGAGAATATCAGCTTTATTACATAAAATGATGAAAAACACCACAGATATATACATCATGGGGAAAAAGAACCTCTACAGGTTTCGTCTCACTTGGTCGTCATCATCGGGTAGAGATCAAAACGAGTTGAGTTCTTTTTCCTATGTCTGTCTGTGGTGTTTCTATCATTTTAATAAAGCTGGTATTCTTATAGTGCCTGGGCAGTGCTGGTTTTGTTGTTTGCTCGTGGTCAGTTTATTCGAATATCCCCAAAGCCTGGTGGAGCTGTTTTGATTTTGCTTTCTGCACCCTAATATCACCTGCTTTGGACCAATGACATAGTGATTTTGTCTCCATACCCACATCGGATTGCTACTATTGATGTCTTACTTTCTGTTCCTGTACATTTGTCTGTTAAATACTATGTTACACTGTATTGTATGGAATGCCTCTATTCCTAGGTCACCCTGAAAAGGGACTTGTATGTCTCAGTGGGCCACCAGTCATCAAAATTCAAATACTGTAAAATAATAAAAATACACAATATTTTTGGGGTGAATGGACCAGACTGATCTGCGGCTCCGCACACACACTGACAGTGGTGGATTTCCTGGTGATTTGTTTCGCTACCATCAAAGGTTTTGAGTGTGGTACAGTACATTGTCTGCTTTGCTGGAATTTCTCAATCTATTTAGAAACTGACTGCCCTGGCAAGAGGAGGGATGTACATTTCTATAGCAAAATTGTTCTGTTTCAAAATAACTGTCTAGAACATAAAGCTGTATGCTGCTGTAATTGAGGAACTTTCCTTCACAGTTTCTCTGAGGTGGATATTTGGAATCATGATCTCACTCACAACCTGCCCTCTTGCTTCCCTCCTTCTTAAAGCTATAATATCAACACGCTACTGTCCAGGGTCATCTCTGTCTCTATGCTGCTATCCCTCTCTCCCAGACAAAGGTAATCTCTTGTGGGTCCAAACTAACTGGCACTTTCCCTCCTGCCCTCCCTCCACCTGCTTACCCCTGAGCGGAGAGCTCTCAACTTGGCTGCCAGGCACCCACTGCCCACACCTACTCACCCCCACTTTACTGAAACCATGCCACTCCCTACCGCCCTCCTTCCTACCAGTAGGCAGCAACATGGGCACTGGACTATGTGCAGTCCTGCTCTCCCCAGCCAACCCCTCTCGCTCTTCCACCACCGTCCCCCCAACTCCTGCTCCACCTCCTCCTCCTGGCTGCCCCCAAACCCTGAAGCTCCCAGTTCCTACCCTACACCCAACCAAATGGTCCACATTCATGAATGTCACCAACTCTATGCCAAAACAAGAAACTTCCTCCTCAGGATACTTGTCCTATTATGAATGCGCAGGCAATGTACATCCAACCCTGGCTCGTCGACTGCCCCAACCCACCACTACCTCTTCTAATGGGCTGCGAATGCCACACTAAACATCTGTAGCCTGTAAAAAGTGGGACCCCTTTCAGGGAGGATACACCAGCACCAACCTGACATAACTGGACTGAGCAAAACTTGACTGTTCCCTCTGTGCTGGACTCTGCTATTAACCTTCCTGGTTACATCCTCTATCGCTCTGATCAAGTGGGTAAATGAGGTGGTGGCTGTACTGCATACCTTAAAGACTCACTGTCAGGCCAACTGCCCTACCTCTCAACTAGCATCGAGAGCACAGACTGTAACACTAAAATTGCTCCAGAGCAGGTCGACCGCCGCCTCCTACTAACCATTGTCTACCTCCCACCAAAGCGAAAACAAACTTTTCTTCCAGACTGTCCTGAGCAATATCACGTCTCTTCCACCTCAACATGAAAAATTGTCATGGCGACTTCAACATAAACTGGTTGTTCATGAAAGTGGCCTCTACTATAAACAATGCCTCGGCTCAACCTCACCCAGGTTATCACCTCACCCACCAGAACAAATCCCGCACAGGGACATCCTCCATCCTGGATCTGGTCTTCACAAACCACCACACAGAATTGCCAACACCCAAGTACTCCCAAACACTGTAAGTGACCACTCCTGTTCTCTGCACTTGGTCTTGCAGGGCACCTAAACAACCCCCAAAATTACCTTTCAGCGCACCCCTTGGCCCTGGGAAACTCTACCAACTCAAAGCCTTCCTTAGAAACTGGGACTGGTCACCCCTCCTTAACACCCCAGACCCCAATCATGTGCTTGATCTATTTACCTCCACTTTCAATAGGATCTGTGATAAGTTAGCCCCATCAAGAAAATATCCAAAGGCTACCAGGTCCCCTGGTTCTCTGATCACCTCCTTGACCTAATGAAACAGAGTGTCTCCCTCTGGCATATTGCTAATGAAACAAAATGGCCATCTGACATGCAAAACTTTAGGGAGACTGCGTAACAAATGCCGCAGTCCCCTACATTACCTCCTAAGCGGACTATTACAAAGCGTCCTTAACCTCTACCTGGGGAGATGGTCAGAAATTCTAGAACAATATTAAGGAACTCTGCAGCAATCCCCAAACCAGCCCCCAGACCAACTAGAAATAGATGGTAGCGTCACGGATCCCCACTGCATTGCCACAGCACTAAACTCCTCCTTAGCTAATTTTAATCATATTCTCCCCTAACTTCTTGATCCACCGGCTACCTGGGTCCACCCTCCTCCTCCTGCCCCTCCCTTTTGCTTAGCCTCTTGTTCCCTGCTGATGCCAAACCCTACCTAGACAAAGCCCTTGGCCACTTTGCAAACCACAGCGGCCCCTTTCACTGAAGCTTCTTCACCTTACTTTCCAGGAAGTCCTCCTCCTCTCACTCGTGTCTAAATCACTCCCTCTGTCAGGAAATTTCCCTCCCAGTGGAAGCTGGCTAGGATCACCCTATCTTTAAAATTAGGAACGCACTTCCACCAACAACTACCGGCCAATTTCCATCCCCCAAAGCCTAGAATGAATTGTCGCTGGCCAAATCACTGACCACTTGACTAAATACAAACTTCTCTGACCAAACAACATGGTTTCCATAAGGGTCACAGTACCACCACTGCCCTCCTCGCTTTCACCTCGCATGTCCACTCTGCCTTGGATCACAGTCACCTCACAGGTGCCATCTTCATAGAGCTCTCAAAAGCCTTTGACACTGTCAACCATGCCCTTCTCATAAACACTCTCACCCTCCTGTGGCTTCTTCAGCAATGCTTTAAAATGGTTCACCATCTACCTGTCGGATAGAACATAACAGGTAAAGGTAGGCACTGTCCTGTCTCCTTGTCTCCTGGTCACTCTGAGTTACCGCAGGGTCAATTCTTGGTCCTTTACTTTTCAACCCTATTCCTAAACTCCCTCCCGTTGGCCGTCTCTGAAACCTACTCCTGTATGTGGCCGATGCACGTACTCTTCGCCTCCAACCATTTAATCTCCACTAAACACTTCAACATAACTTCCATGAAGCAGAACATTGGTTCTCCACCCAACGGCTAACTATCAACTACAAAAACTAAAGTCATGATCTTCTCACCTCATAGAACCCCACAAGAATCACTGTCCTCCTTTTCTCACCGTCAACCACACCCCCTCGAGCAAGTTAACTACTTTAAATACCAAGGGATCACTCTGACCCACCCTCAACTATAAGCAGCACATCCTCCTCCTCACCTCAGCCCTAAACTTGAGATTAGGAGTGCTTTATAGACACAAACATTACCTCACCCTGGAAGCCCTCGGCTACTGTCAACTCCTCAGTCCTTGCCCTCCTTGACTATGGTATTACCATATACTGTGCTGCCCCAACTCAGCCCTAAACAGTCTCCACCTTGTTTTCAACAAAGCCTGCCATCTGGTCCTAGGCTGTGATCGCGCACCCACACCTGCACTTTACAACTCCTCTAAATGGCTAAACCTATCATTCATGCCTAAACTAAGAAGATCCTCCTAGAACTCGTCCCTTCCTCTCTCTCTCTATTATCCGCACAGCTGACCCAAGAAGATCCACGAAACTCAAACAGACAGCTGCTACAGGTCCCCTGCCCACTACCCAACTTCAAAGGACTTTCAGCTATCAAGCCCCTACTCTGACTAACTCCTCCTATCCAAATAGCAATGTGACAAGGCTAGGTCTTTCAAAGCTAGACTGAGAATTCCTCCCAAACTCTAACGTATGTGATTGCACCTAACTCTACCCTACCTTTTCCTGTCCCACCATACCCTATAATTTTTTCCTGGTTCCCAGTACAAACACTCCGAACCCGCTACCTAGTATCAGCCTGTTGCAGACCCATCTGCAACTATTTTATTGTGCTTACTGTGACCCCTCTACTTTTGTTGCCTAATACTCTCATTTACCCTGTAGCTCATGTTTTTGAATTGTAATGTAATACTTCGTTATCTATTTATCCTGTACTGCCATTCTCTGTTGTACCAATTGTCTGTATTGCCCTTGATGTATGACGTGGAACCTTTGTAAATGAGTCTCTGACTCAAAGGTCTTTCTGAATATTTCACAATAAACAATGATTAATCAATAGAATGTTTGGACATTAAAAATCATTGTTGGAAGAAATGGTGACTTTACTGCTGCAGAGTGATCAATATAGCAGAGTTTTCTTGTTACCACCTTACCTTCCTGTGGACTTGACCCTTTCCACACACAGAAGTACACCAGCACCCAGACTGCCAGGAGACAGAGCAAAATCTCCCAATTGATGGCACCTGGAACATCTAATCCACTGGAGATCTTCAGCACCTTCTGCCTGAAAGAAGAAAGCACATAGTAAGCACTGCTGCATCCGCTGATGCCAAGACAGGTACAAAAAAAAGTTTGACTCAAATTCTGTACCACAGAGGAAGAACAGGGTGATCCTTTACAAGACAACTAGTGAAGCCACATGTTTGTTATGAAGAAAAAATTACCATAGTAATCTTGTTTCTTCAAGGGACTCTTACTGTATTCTGACATATGCAGTATGGTCTCACCATAGGGCTGGCCTGGAGCCGAAATGGTTAATAGAACCTATGAAACATAGAATTTGACGCAGATAAGGACCGCTTGGCCCACCTAGTCTGCCCATTTCCCTACCTAATGGATAAGCTGCAGATCCTAGTTAACCAACAGCCTACTTCCTCCTACCCCAGGCAATCATCCTCCCTGGCTATAATGTCTTCTGGATAGATCGTAAGTCTAAAAGAGGTGGAAGGTGTGCGTTATACTTGAAAGACATTCCCCATTGATACCACTCTTCCGGCTACTCCTGCTCAGATTCTTCCATCAGAATCTTATTAGGCACCCAATAAAGCCCTCACAGTTGTCACTATCTACATACCACCTAAAGAACAAGGACCTGGTCTAACTGCCGTCCTGGATTTTGTTAAGTCTCAACGCCTGACTCGAAATCATCCTTCTTGGTGACTTAACATCGACTGACTTGCAGGCAGAGGATAGGTCATTTAAGGATTCCATTATATCGGTCAACCTGTCACAGATGGTTGACTCCACAACCAGAAAGAACTACAGAACTGGGACCAGCACCCTACTTGACTGGATTCTAACCAACCACCCTCTTGGATCACAAATACCTCGGTCCTCCCTGTCTCACTCAGTGACCATTCTTCTGTCAGCTGTACTTGGTCAAACAAATTCTGTAAACCCACCAAAATCATCACCAACAGAGTCCTGACCCCATGGTCAGCTATCCCATCTCAAATTACCTCCTCCTCCTCCTTTTGCAGGACTGGTCTCCCATCTTTAAGGCAATAGATATAATATTGCACTGGAGCAATTTATCCACATTTTCAATGAAGCATTAATACTGTAATCGCTCCCCTCAAAAGCGCAAAAGTTAAATCTCTGTAACCCATGGCTGTCAGAAGACCTCTAAGGAAACTTAAATCAGGGACCACCTTTGGGAACTGGTTAGAAACTCGGTAAAGCAAGCTGACATCCAAAATTACAAACGGGCATGGAATGACTGCACCAAATCCATTCAGCAACAGAAATCTGACTTTACAAGAATGCCCTCACCAACTCCTGGGGAAATGGGAGAGACTTTTGGAACAACATAAAAGATGTCACTGGGAAGCAGTCCAAATCCTCCCTGCTATACTCAACATAAATGGGCATACTACACTTGATCCAAAAACTTTTGAACACTTTTAACATCGTGTTTGCTGACCTAAGCAGTGTTCTCCCATCCGATTTCTTCAAGATGCAAATACCCCCATACCCACCAACTCCTCTACCCATGCCAGTCACTCACCCTTCTACTTTAAAGCAGTAAAGAAGCATGAAGTCCGAAATTACGTCATGCAAAACCATTGGCAATCTAGAACAAGCAATAATAAAGCTGACCTCAAGCTGCTGGCCCTCACGCTTGACGCGGGTACTTGGGCCCCTCACCAAGATTTTTAACCTCTCCCTTTCCTCAGCGAGTTCCCAGACAAATGAAGTGGCCTCTGTTGCCCCGACCCACAAAAGTGGTGACAAGACTGACCATACGAACTTCCGCCCTATCTCTATACTACCTCCGCTATCAAAGGCCCTGGAGCGTGTGTAGCTGACCAACTTATTGAGTATCTGGACAAATATAACATTCTCTGCAGACAGCAACATGGCTTCAGAAAAGGTCATAGTATATCCTCTGCCCTACCCGATTTCACGGCGCCATTCACAGCTCCCTTGACAACGGACAACTAACTGGTGCTATCTACATCAACCTGACCAAAGCCTTGATACTGTCCACCACTGCCTCCTGCTGGACCAACTAAAAATGCAGATCTCTCCCTGAATCAGCTACATGGTTCAAAAGCTATCTTGAAAACCGCTCTCAAGCGTGTAAAAATCACGGATGTGCTCTCTGATGCCAAACCTGTTCTTTCTGGAGTCCCCAGGGTTCTAACATGGGCCCCTCCTGTTCAGCTTATTCCTTAACACACTACCAGACTCCTGTACAGAACAAATCACACTTTATTCTGATGATGCAGTAATCCTTGCCTCCCATCAAGACCGAAGAAACTGCAAGAAAACCTCCAGCTCCGCTTCTCCTCGGGTGAGAACTGGTTCACAAAGCACAAACTGATCCTTAATCAAAAAAAAAAACCAAGGCCATGATTTTTAACAGCTCCCATAATAAACATAAGCACCATCATTTCTCCGTTGTCACCAGACAAGGTGCCACTCTGGAACAGGTCCAAACCTTCAAATACCTTGGTATCACCCTTGACTCTCACCTCTCCTACC
This sequence comes from Neoceratodus forsteri, assembly GCA_016271365.2. Classification (NCBI taxonomy): domain Eukaryota; kingdom Metazoa; phylum Chordata; order Ceratodontiformes; family Ceratodontidae; genus Neoceratodus; species Neoceratodus forsteri. Next base: position 408,895,990 of record CM028138.1, read on the forward strand.
TGAACACACAAATAATGGTGCTAAAGCTGCAAACTCCTGACTGGGCTTGCTATTCCGCCACAGAAACACTTAACTCCCAAAGCACTGGCATGAGTCCAGAGCTCTATCATCACCATTATTGACTATGGCCTTATCATATCTGGCTCTGCTATAGCTACTGCGCTCAAGCGTGTATCTACCGCCCTCAACAAGGCTTGTCGGCTTGTCACTGGCTCCATCATATACACACTTGTGACCTCTATTCTCAAACCGGATGGCTGAATCTTGCCAATCAAATTAAATACCAAACTTGTATTACTGGAAAGAAAATAATGCTAGGCCTTGCACCCCAGAGTCTGTGCTCTCCTACAACCTAGACAATACAACACATAACACCAGGGGATCGAAACCACAGCTTTTTCAAATCCCCATTGCCGCACAACACAAGGCCAAAGATCCTTTGCCTAACGGGCCCCAAGTTGGTTCAACAGTCTTCCCAGTGACATCTCCTCCACACCATCGCTCAGCACATTTAAGTCTCGGCTGCCTCTCACTCATTGCCTCCAGCTCCTGTGACTGTCATGGCTAAGCCACGCCGTGTGGTTCCACTAGCCAAAGATCGCTAGTGGGCCCTCATCTCCTCAGCACTTTGCCTACACCCTGTCTCATCTATTGTACTTCCCCATCTGCCCGCGACAATGCCACCTGGCTGCTCGGCTCCCTCCTTCTCTCTTACCCCCAACTCCTCTTTTCTTGCTGCTTCCCACCCCTCCCTTTCTCTATACACTCCCTACCCCTACTCCCCTACCCCACCTTCCTCCTAATGTCCCTGACTACCCCACTATTCCTTTTCTCTTTCTTCTTTCCCAGTTTCACTTTATTTTCAACTTTAAGTTTTTACAAGATGAAGGTGTGAACTGTTTTCCAGGTAGCTGCTCTGCATATTTCCAACAAGGGAATGTTCCTTGCAACTGCTATTGAAGCAGCTGTACCTCTTGAGGAGAGCTCTGAGCCCCACTGGGGTTCCTTGCCCACTACTGTAGTAGGATTGGATGCAGGCAACAATCCAAAGGCAATTGACCTTTTTGAGGCAGGTTTTCCCTTCCTCAATTCTCCATATGTCAGGAAGAGCTGAGTTCTATCCTGCCTATGGGCTTTGTGTGGTCAAGTAGTTGCTTATAGCTCTCTTGATATCCAGGCTATGCAATCTGGGTTCCCTGAACTGGAATGGTCAGCGAAAAAGTCTGATAAGGTGATTGACTGATTAAGGTGAAATCGGAGACCACCTTAGGAAGGAACTTTCTGTTAGTTCTAAGGACTATCTTGTCCCTATGGACTGTTATGTAGTCTTGTCCGTAGACAAGGCCTGGAGCTCACACATCCTCCTAGCTGAGGTGATGGCTACCAGGAACACTGTTTCTATGTCACATGCTTAAGCTCTGCTGAGGACATGCGTTCAAGCGGTGGTTGCATTAGCTGGCCAATGCATATATTAAGGTCCCATGCAGGACCATGGGGGAAATAATTGCAGTAATTCCCTGAAGAACTTTCTGAATATCTCGTTGGAAGACAGGGACACACCTCTCCCAGCTGAAAGGTATGCGAGACATTTGCTAGATGCACCTTAAGGTGGAAGGCCTAAGGCCGAGGGAATGTAGAGTGTGCCAGACAGTCCAAACAACTGATAAATCGGCCTGGTTACAGTCCATCTGCTTCTGCTGGCACCAAATGGAAAACCTCTTCCATAGAGAGAATAAGTCTTTCTGGTAGAGGTTTTCTAGAAACCTAAGGACCTCTAGCACCCCTTCAGAAGATTTAGGTTAGCATACTCTAAGTTCTCAAGAGCCAAGTTTTGAGTCTGAGGACTGGAAATTGGGGTAAGAACTGTGCCCTGAGAGGAGGTCAGCAGGTTGTGCCTCCTGAGCAGGGAGATTGGTTTGGATATTGACAGGGACAGCAGTAGGGAATACCAGGGCTGCCTGGCCCAATGTGGAGCAATAAGGATCATTGTTGTTGGTTGGCCCTGAGCTTGTTCAGTACTCTGAGCAGCAGGGAAAGGAGGAAAGCATACAGAAACCTCCTGTCCAATCCAACAGCAGTGCATCCACAGGAACTGTGCCCACTGCAGGAGGCCTGCAGCAGAGTGTGGCAACTGATGATTGTCTGAGCTGCAAAGAGGTCTATCTCTGGAGTTCCCACCTTTTGAACACCACTTGCATGATCTGCTTGTTCAGTGACTACTCATGGTTGTTTTGATTGATCCTGCTGGGGGCATCTGTGAGGACATTGTCCTTTTCCAGGAGGTAAACTGTCAAGGGAGATCCCTAGGAGTAAGCCAGATTCCACACCTTCATAGCCTCTGTGCAGAGTGGGGAGGATCTTGTGCCTCAACGCTTGTTTATGTAATCCATTGTGGTTGTGTTATCTGTCCTGACTTGGACCACCTTGTCCAGCAGCATTGAGCGAAGGCCTGAATACCTGCATAAACTGCCCTAGCTCTAGCAGGTTTATGTGGAGCAGGGACTCCTGTTGGAGCCAGGTAGCATGTGCAGTGCACTCCCCAGGTGAGCACCCCATCCTAGAAGGAGGCATCTGTTGTCAGAACTGCTGATGGTGGTTATTGGAGTAAGGGGACACCTTCTCTGAGGTTGTCCTTTTCCTGCCACCACTGCAGTGCTTGAAGAAGGGTTCCTGTGACAGGAACCAGTTTTGAGAGGAATCCCTTTTTGGGACCAAGACACTTGGGTGGAACTGAATATCCCTCATTTGGAACCTTGAACTTGACACTTTTGTTGTTGATGCAGCCATGTGCCCCAAGAGCTGAAGAAAATGCCCTTGTGGCCTGGGTGTATGCAGCTGGAAGGAGCTTGCTAGCTGTACCAGGCTGTCCACCCTTTCCTGGGGAGGAATGCTTCCCCCCTCACAGTGTCCAGCTCCACCCCAATGAACTGTAGGAGTTGAATTGGTGTTAGTACTGACTTTCTCTAGTTTATTAGGAAGCCCAGTGTAGCCAGGGTGTCCTGACTGATAGTCAGAGCCTCCTTGACGTGCTATGGGGACTGACCCACTACCAGCTCAGTCATCCAAGTATGGGAAGGCTGTAACCCCTGCTCCTTAGGTGTGCCACCACTACTGCTAGGCACTTGGTAAACACTCCTTGGAGCTGAGGTTAGGCCAAAGGGCATGGCCTTGAACTGACAGTGGCCTGATGGCAGCCTGAACCTGAGGTACTTTCTGTGGGACTGCCTAATGGGAATGTGAAAGTAAGCATCTTGTAAGTCCAGAGCAGCTAGCCAATCTCCCTGAGTGTGGGGATGATGGAAGCCACAGGTGACCATCTTGAACTTTGGTTTTGTCAAATGCCTGTTTAAGCGTCTGAGGATCAGTATGGGTCACCACTCCCTGTTTTCTTTCAGGTGAGAAAATATCTTGAGTAGAGACCCTTCCATCTAAGTTGAGCTAACAGGTTTTACTGCCTTGTCCTGAAGGAGCTTTGCTACCTCCTCTTTCAATAGAGCTGCCTCTGTAGGTGTGGCAGGTCTGATAATTCTTACCCTCAGCTTGGGCAGAACCTTGAAACTGAGGGCAAGACCCTGGCCCACTCTCTCAGGACCCACCTGTCTGTGGTGATGGATTCCCAAGCCTGGAGATAGTGAGCTACCCTTCCCCTACTGGAAGTGGGAGGCGACCCTGGCAGACTCCTCAGGGGTCTGCTTAGTCTGTCACTCGGCTGAGTGTTGGAGCCAACAAGGCAGCTGCCCCTTCTGCCTTTTCCTCTTAAATACCCCTCTGAAGCTGGTAGACTGGTGATGCCTGAGCCTGGAAAAAAGGCCTATAGCAGTTTCTACCCCTACCCCCTTACCTTGGTATTTCTGAGGAGTTGCTGCTTTCTCCTCAGCAGCAGCACTTTTATAGCCGCCTTGTATTCATCTATTTTCTTCATGTAAGCCTCCATCTGCTCACCAAAGAGGAATGTTGGGTCACAAGGAAAATCAAGTGCCTTTGTCTGGGTATCCTGAGACAAATTAGTGGTCCTCAACAAGCAAACCTCCTTAGAGACACTGAGGTTGCCATTTGTCTGGCTGCTATGTTGTTGGCATCTACTGCAATCCAGAACTGGCACTGGAAGCCTCTGTGCCCCTTCTTGCAGCTTCAGCTAAGTCTGATGCCATGGGTGCAGGGCACACCTTGGCAATCAGTGCCACTATGTTCCAGAGACTCTTCTGGTACCTGGACACATAGGCCATGTAGAATGGCCAAAAATGCACACAGATAAGACTTCTTGGTCATGAAGTCAACCTTTCTTGAGTCCTTATCAGGTGGGTGTGATGCCAGAGAAAGCCAGCCTTATTACATGCAGCAGCCTGCACCACCCCTTCATGGCTACAGTGCCCAAACAGAAACTCTGTCCCAGACTTGGCCACCCAGCACTTCTTGTCTGTCCTCCATCCACTGGAGAGATGGACGTAGGGGTCCGTAACATTTTGAGGCTTTTCTCTTCAGGATTTATGGATGGGCAATAACAGCCTTTTGTTGCTGGCACATCCATCATCTCCATGTAGTCTGGCTCTTCTTCCTCCTCAGTTGATTTCTGGGTGGGAAGATCCAGTGTCTGTGCCACTTGCTTCATAAAAGCAAAGTGGGTAGACAAATCCTCTACCCCCTTATCAGAGGTTAGGGCGCTGGGGATCAGGGGATACCTCTGGTTCAAGGGGTTCCCGAAGTCCTCATCATCATCCTCCTTTTCCTCCTCTTCCTGTGCATAAACCTCTGCAAACCTCTCCAAGGAACCCGGAACTGAGGTTGAACCCAGATCCTGAGTGGGGGTCTGTGAACTGGGGCACTGAACTGGGACCGTAGTACTGGTTTGCAGTGCCTGTATTATTCTAATAGTGTTAGCTATTTCTTCCATGGTAGGAACCTGAGGGGTGATGGTTTCAGTTCCTTAACTGAGTGCTTTTCCTTTCTTCTCTTTTAGCCACACTTGCCGGTTCAGAGACAGTGTCTGTGGTTCTTTTCTTGACTGAGGAGCCATCACCCTAGTCAGAGGGTTGTTCAACTGGTTCCTTGGGCTTCTCTATTTGAGAGGAGAAAGGTTTGTCCGAGCTGGATCAGCTTCCTTCTCAGACATTTTTTCTCTCAATCGGTTCAAGCGACTATCCAGCGTTGACTGTGGAAAATTCTTGCAAATCTCACAGTCTGCCTTTAGGTGTTCAAACCTAAGACAAAAACAAAAAATACAATGAGGATCTGCTTTGGCAAATGGTTCCCAGACTCTGTACAATGTTGGAAACCCATTGGACGGTTCTTTTCTTGGGTAGTGACATAACCAATGTAAAACATTTTCAAAGATGGATTTCTGCCAGTCAGAAACCCACACAAAATAAACAAATGTTTCTCTTTTATTTTTTTGCGGTCAGTTCTACGACTGGAGCAAGAACCAAGAGTTACCCTGGTTACTTACCTAAAAGATCAAATAAGTAAAACAACTGGCCCATGGGGAAAGTTAACAAACTTTACCTTTTAAAGGTAAATAAATGTTAGGTTCCTTCCGGTTGGAAAAATGGCAAGAAACCGAAAAAATAACCGAACAACTGTAATTCTAGACTAATCTACCTGCAAACCAAGGACAGTGTTTTAACAACATAAAGAAATAAAAAGTACTTCAGAAAACCTACAAAATAGATATCTTCAAGACAAATCAAGGAGATTTCTCTAAGGCGTCTGTACTAGGCAAGCAGAGAAAAAGCTGACAGTTACAGAATGTTTACCAGGGACAGTGGTTTGAAAACCAAGTTTGAGCCTAACATTCCAGCAATAGCATAGGTTCTATTAACCATTTCGGATCTGAGGCAGTCCTATGGTGAGACCATACTGAATATGTCAGAATACAGTAAGATTTCTTGGGGTTTGAAAATATTATTCTTCCTAGTGGGTATAAGTGAGGATTAACCCATGACAGCGTGGATCTCTCAGAGATTAATGTATGGTGGAGCTGGACCATGAGGCTGAAGGCCGAGTGGGGAAGAGAAAAGGTTTGGCACTCTTTTAATGCGTTTCTCTTCCTCATGTTACATTTCGTAAAAGTAATTTTAAAGTGCAAAATTACAAAAGTTCCAGGAGGATATTAAGGTTCCTACGTGGAGAAAAGAAAAAGGGTTGCACCCATACCTCTCAACCTCTTGCCCCATAAATCAGGGACAGGGCTTAAAAATCAGGACACAGACCCCAAATCAGGGACAAATCTTAAAACTTGGCAATATTCACCCAGAAAGCTTATTGAATAAGGAATTAGTTTGATGCATTTTCTAAATAACAACAGGTCTGTATTTTTATGTTTGATATTATTTTATGCTTGCAGCTTCCACTGCTCAGTCATAAAAACACACATTTTACAAAGAACAGAAAAAATTCTGAAGCAAAATCAGAACCAGTGAAAATCAGGAACAATTAAAAATATGGTTGCACTTGACTGAGAAACTACATGCTTCGCTTTTTTATATTGTGACTGCAACATTGAAGACTTACTGATTACATGCAGATGTTATCAACATTTCAGAATATGTGCTCATTTTGACTGACTTAGTTTAAGTAAACTGTGGAATCATCTCCTTTTTGCGCTATGTTTGATGTTTGGGATTTGGCTGCTGTGTATTATAGGAAATGCATATATTTAAATGCAGAGGAGATTTGAGATCTGGTAGTTGTTGCTGCAATTCCCTTGCCGACCTACAGATGGTAGTACACTGAGGCTTACATCTTTTTAGCTCTGAATTTTACTACCAGCTTTGCACATTAATAACTCTGCACCCTTTCAACTGATTTACATGAAATTTAGCAAGCACAGCCTCTGTGTCAGGAACTCTTGATCCTGTAAATTCCATGTAGATCGGTTCAGAGGAGAGCAAAGTTACAGAGGTGCACAAAATGCAAAAATCTTAGTTTTTGAAAATGTTAGCCTTTTTTGCCACCCAATAACTACCAAAATAGGAGACTTTGAAACCTGAAACTTTTGGTTTGATTGACATTTGTCCAAGGTGTGTGCTTTTGTGGTTTTAGGTTCCACTGTTCAAGCAGTTTTCTTAAATAGTTAATAAAAGACATAGAAGCAATCTGGAAAATCATATGTGGCATACATTACTGTGTAGTTATTGAAAGGGTATGTGTTTCTGATTTACATGAAATTTAATAAGCACAGCCTCTGTGTTAGGAACTCTTGATACTGTAAATTCCATGTAGATCGCTTCAGGGAGGCAAAGTTACAGAGGTACAAAAAATGTAAAAGTCTCAGTTTTGAAAATGTTGAGCCTTTTATTGCCAAAACTAAAAAATAATAGATTTTGAAACCTGAAACTTTCAGGTTTAATAGAGATTGGACCAAGGTGTGTGCTGTTGTGTTTTTAGGTTCCACTGTTAAAGTAGTTTTCTTAATATTTAATAAAAGACATGGAGCAATCTGGAAAATCAGGCAATCTGGAAAATCATATGTGGTATACATTACTGTGTAGTTAATGAAAGGGTATGTGTTTCTGATCCAATAGACCAAGTAAAAAAAAACATTACATAGTCATAGATGTTTTCAAGCTACTTATGACAGAACTACCAGACATTTCACTTACACATATCTATTCTTGTTCGAGATTCATCTGTTGGTTGGCCATAAATTGCAGGTGAAGACTGTTTTGGGACAGGAAACTAACATAGGGAACAGAATGTGGGTGCACTTTACCATTGATTAATTCTCAGGCAACCGTGGATTACTTGAGAATTAATCATGATCCTGATGTTGTTGAACCAATCTGCGCCTTCCCTTTCTCTTCCCGTGTTACAAATGTGATTGTCATTCAGGAATCCATTGTATAAACTGCTTATTGCACTACATTTTGAAAGTTATTTGTCAGTTTCATGTTAAGTAATTCTGGGGATGGGCTAAATCATAGCCATACTGACAGACTGCTGCACTAGCCAAACAGTGTGATGGCAGTGTGCCGTGTTGCTAACTGGGAGACCATGGAATCTTGCTGAGGCTGCCTGGGTTGCTGGAGAATTATGAGGTGAGGTACCTGTTGTCTGGCATATGTGCATCCTGTGCTGACTAAACAGAAAATGGGATTAGTGTCACCTGTGAAGGCAGCTGCTCACCTTTACAGCCAAAAAGATATAGCCATGGTGACCTATTTGGAATGGGTAATGCAGAAAAATAACACAAACAGTGGTGAACTGCTGTCTTGATGCCACATGGAAGGGTTTGAGCAGGAACTATAATTACTTCTGTTACAGCAGAGTTAAGATCGTCAATGTCCTGTAAATAAAATACTTAGAGGAGATCACTGTGATTGTGTGAACACTAAGAAAAATTACTTTTTTTTTTCAAAGGGATCCCTCACTAAGTTTAACAACAGAAATCATTTCCTGGAATGAGCAGCCCAGGAGCTTTAGAATTCATGCAAATTATGGAATTTTAACTAATTTCAAACTCTGCTCTGTGGGGTCAAATTCAACCCTATGTTTTATAGTCAGGTTTATTTCTAAGGCTAGACGAACTGTGACCACTGAAACTAGCTAAAAGGTTATCAAAAATGTATTTAGATTTTTACATTTAAAATTAGTAAAACAAGGCAGAGCAAGCTTATTTGTTATGAAAAACTAAAGCATGTCAGATCATTTAGCAACAGCTGTGCAGGCACTGTAACAAGTACTGCTCAAACAAGCAGAAAATAATTGCTTCTTGTCTGAACCTTTTACCAGGTTCTGAAAGGAGAGGCAGGAATGAAGTGTTATTAAACTGAGTGAGGATCCCTTTGGAAGAAGCAACTTACTACAGTGAGTAAATGTTTCTTCAAACCCGGAATCCCTCACTTAAGTTTAACAACAGTAGACTCCTAGCAGTACTTGGGAGGCTGGGTACAGAACCTATTTAGAGAAAAGGTTCTGCAAAGCAACAATTACCAAAACTGGCATACCTTCTGGACTGTATGTCCGCACAGTATTACTTTGGAAAAGTGTGACTATTTTCCAGGTAGCTGCTTTACAGATTTCCTGCGGGATACTCTTCAGAGTTGCCACAGAGGCAGAAATACCTCTTGTAGAGTGTGCTCTGTGGCTTTAGGTGGCAATTACCAGCTTTGTAGCTGATGTTGATTCGCTGATATGCTACTCCTGTGTAGTTGGTTACTGGGTAACCTGTTGCTATTTTAACTAATTGTTCCTATGTACTTTACCTGTCTTGTACCTTGTGCAATTGTCTTTGTACTGTCTTGCTGTATTGTACATATAAGTTTGTATGTAACTAATTCTAGGTCACCACTGAAAAAGAGATCTCTGGTCTCAGTGGGTTCAACCAGTTACCAAAATGTCATAAATAAATAAATAATGCCATAACAGAACTGAAAACAGGAGACTATCCAGTGAGAGATGGTTCTCCTGGATGCTACTTACCCGTCGGTATCATGTCAGAAGAAGCGATCACATATAAGCGACTCGCAAATGAGTGAGTCATATTGAGTGAAATGGTGAATGGCCCTGCAAGGCAGCGACCTGGTCGATGGCGACCAGAAGGCAGGAATAGCAAGGGAAGGGAGGATGGAGAGATGATTTCTGTGGGGCAGTGTTCCTGGTGCTGCCGAGGAAGCCCGTGTGGTGTAGTGGTGGGGTGGCTGGCTCCGGCATAGGAGATTCTGGGTTTGGGGACGGGGAAAATATTTTGTCGCTGCCTGCAGCTCTTGTTTTGAGGTGAGTCTGCCTCCTCCCTGACATACACCCCTGGGTTGAAAATCCTTAAGTAGGAGGGTGCGAGAGGCACAGCCCCGTACACATAATGAAATCTACTGGCTGGATGTAGTGTCACTGTTTTGTGTATATCGCCAAATTGCTGTTTGTTGATATACACTCACCGTAATAGTGATCACTCTTCGCATTCGCTCTTATGACATGGAACCACCTTTCACCACTTATGTAGTTCGGATCTGTGCAGAGCACTTGTAGCTCACTTACCCTTCTGGCAGATGTTATTGCCACCAGAAAAACTGCTTTTCAGTTGACATACTTCAGCGCAGCAGTTGCCATGGGCTAGAAGGAGACTCCATAAGCTGGGTAATACATGTGTTTAAGTCCCAGGGAGGAAATGTTACCTCAATGTGACACTGGTGGCAAATGTACCTTCAGTGCTGTCGATCTTAGGTCTGGAGAATGGGTGGACTAGTCCAGGACTGTAGACAGATCTGCCTGAATTGGGTTACTCTGTCTAGGAGCATACCATAAGGAAAAATCTTTTCCACTTTGAAACATAAGTTTTCCTTGTTGCCAGTTTCCTGGAAATTTTCAGCAGTTCCATTACTCTTTCAGAAAGATTTAGCCCAAAGAATGCCAGCTCAAGAACCATGCTCTGAGGAGTACAGTTCGTAGACCGGGAATGTAATCCTGCCCTGGGACAGTGTCAACAGATTGTACCTAAGGGGCAGGTTGATGGGAGGCCTGCTGGAGAGGGACAGGAGCATGGAGTGCCAGGTCTGCTAGGCTCTGTCTTGAGCTATCAGAATCACTGTTGCTGACTCCTTCCTCAGATTTTATCTGTGCCCTTAGTAGAAGTGGGATGGGGAGAAGGCATATAGAAACTTCCCCAACCAGCTGGGGACTAGGGCATCCTCTGGGACTGAATCCACTAGTGGGAATCTGCAACACAAGAAGTGGGAGCTGGTTGTTTTCTCAGAAAGCAAACAGAACAGTTATCTAAGAAATAAAAATTATGTACCTACCGTAATTATGATCTTTCTGTGTATCTTCACCATTCATCACATTTGAGTTACTGGCGGGTCATGACCCCAGGAGCTCTTTTTTCTTTTTTGATGGTCGGAGTCGATGCAGCATCGGCACCACCCTCGAGGCTGACGCACTGTGTGGCACCTGCGGGTTGGCCGTTATGTGCAGTCGACTCCGCCTCCCGCCAGTTCTGAGTCACTGAGAGGTGAGGAAAAGGGATGGGAGGGTGGGACAAGGAAGTCAAGGGACAGACAAAGGAAAGATATATAAACCAAAAGAAGAAATAAATGACAAAGAGGACAGAAGAAGAAGAAGCAGGAAACTAAGGGATTGGGTAGGGGTCCCAATCTTTGAAAATAGGTAAAAGGAGACAGGAGGAATTTAGGGTAAGTTTGGGAGGAGAAGGTAGCAACCATACCCTGGACCTCGACTTGTCTCCAGATTGTATAGGAACTGTAAGGAGTAGCCAAGGCTTAATGACAGAATTCAAGGCACGGAATTACTGGCAATAACTCCAAAAGTCAGAAAAGCGGTTATTCTGGAGAGAGAGAGAGAGATAGGACACGGGATCCCCGATAAAGGATTTTGGTGTAAGAAAAATTAGTTTTTTTTTTTTAAATAAGGAAGGATCTGTCCAACAGACAAAATAAATTAAGGATTGACGGGAGCAAAGGAAGAGTAGAGAATGGAGGGCAACTGCCAACTCCCACCACACAGGGGTGGAGCCAAAGCACAGAAGAGAATGTCCCCACGCTGACCACTCTCCCTTGAAATATAATCCCCTATGTGCCCCTGTTTATCCCACTCCTGACAAAGAAGGGAGGGTGTGAGGAGGGCACAGAGAGAGGGGGACAGAGACTGAGGCCCCAGGGGGATGGTGAGTGGGATTGTGATGAATGGTGAAGATACACAGAAAGATCATAATTACGGTAGGTATGTAATTTTCATATCTTATCTGTGTCAGTCTTCACCATTCATCACATTAGATGAGTGCTGAGACCTCCAAGCGGGTTTTAACCTAAAGGACAGAGTCCCTTTGCTCTCAGTGGGTGACACACTAAGAGGGAGAACCTTCAGGGCCTGGGAGGCCTGAGTGTGGGGAAAGTGAGGCAGGGGACCCCGGAGGAGGAAGGAAGTTGCCCCAACAAATGCCGTCTTGCTCTCAGGAGAAGAGATAGGTTCTCGGGTGAGCGGAGTTAATCACCCTACACTGGGCCAAGGGTGACAACTGGAAAGATGTAGCCATTCCGGCCCACCTGCTGCAGATTATGTCCTTCGACCCTGGTAGCTACTGCTGGCCAAATACGATGCCTTGCCAACTCAGGCCATCGCAGAGTGCGATGGCTTGTCTGGTTTGTTCAGTGTCAGGCAAAGAGGCTAGGAGCTGACCCAGCCTGGACCACAATAACCTATCATAGGATGCATAGTGGGCCTGATCTGCTGCAATGGAAAGCAGCAACCGTGCAGTAGAACGTCCTCCTCCTCCAGAAGTCAAAATCCAAGGAATCTTGATCTGGGGGCGGTCACGGTGGAGGGTGTGAAGCCCATCAGGAGTGTCCAGCTGTGTATATCCTGACTGAGGATGAGGCATGGAACCTGGAGACTCTGGGGGCACAATACTGCTGACAGAGATTCCTATCGGCAGGAACTCCAGAGAAGGGTCTCTGCCAGGAATGCAATGATGCCTCCCAAAGGGAGCAGGCCGGGGGCACCACAAGGTGTCCTTGTTGAAGTCACCTAAAAGGTGTGTGAGTGCTCTGGATTACTTTGAGTGGGAGGGTGATGTAGGTCCTCCAATATCCTCCGAGGAACTGCTGATACTCGGCGAGATCAGCAGCTGGGGAGGTGTGGACAGAAGGCTTCACTCCCCAGAAGAGGGGATGAGGAGTCATAGGTCCTCAACTGCTCAGAGGGTGGCTGCTCGGGGAGGTTGAAAACCTGTCTGTCCATTGCCCTGACATAAGCAGGGAATCAAGCAGCCACAGCCCTGAACTGCTCACAGGAGAGAGGCCCACTAAGACCAAGGATGCCTGGGAGTGCGGAGAATGTGGCAGAGGGATAGGGGCAGAGCCGACAAGAGAAATCGACTGACCTCCACCTGGGCTAGGGCGCACCAGGAGAAACAGCAGAAGAAGGTGTTCGGAGACCCCACAGCTGACAGTTGACAGCTGAACAACCATTTCAGAACTACTTGGCTGCACCTGGAAGAATACCCCCATGAGGTGATCGGGGCCATGTAGGTCCAGAAGGATGGTCCCTACCTCCAAAGAAGCGAGGCCCTCTCAAAGAAACTGAAGGGAAGAGTGGAGATCCGTGCTACAGCTTCTCTCAGAGCCTGGGTGGACTCCAAAAAGGTGCCGCACAGAGCCCATGCCCCTCGATTCCTTGGAATCTGAAGCACCCTCCTCCTCCTTGAGAGAGCCAGCCTAGGCAACTGACAGTCCTGGTCAGCCCGAAGGAGCTATCCAGGGTGCAGCACCCTCCCCGTGGGTGCTCTGATTGGCCCCAAAGTTGGGCAATCTGAGGCACACTACCTGAAGGGTACCACCACTGAGGGTCAGAGAATCCTCTGAGGCTGGGCTGCAGTGCAATGGTGGTCTGCACTGCAGCCTGCTGGTCAGAACCCTGACCCCAGCCCGGCAGTCCCTGCCCGCTCCTCAAAGGAGGCTGACCCGACCTGTTGAGGACACTTCAGAGTGCCCACCAGCAGCTAACTCCAAGGAGCCAGACTGCCCGTCTGACTCAAAGTCCAACTCCTCCTCTGAAGAGGTGGAGATCGAAACCCTGTGCCAAACAGCTGGTGGCCGCCGCTACCATCTCGACAAGATAGGGCACCAGAAACAGAGACCATGCCCGAGTCAGTACCAGTGTTCCTCCGCGAGCACCATGAATGGTGGCAGAAGAAGACATGGCTCCAATCAGGGCAGCAGTCTCTGAGCCATAAGCCGACACGGTGCCATCTTGTCCCTTGGCATGGTGAGCAGCGCCGAGGACAGAGGCGGCACCAATGTCAGCTCCGACAGCGCTCTTGGTGCTCGCGAACAGAGCCGAGGTGAGAAACACCACGGCGCCGTCCCCATTCCACAGTGTCGCACAAGCAGCATCAAGAACAGAGATGGCACTGACGATGGCTCTGACAGTGCTCTCGCACTGAGATCGAACCCCCATGGTGCCGTGCCCAAGCCTGGAACTGTGAATGGCCCCAGAACTGTACATGCCACTGTGCTCAACCTCGGCACCGCAGATGGCGCTGAGCGAGAAACAGTCAGAGCGGTGCCGTAGAACCTCCCATGGTGCAGCTAGCACTATCAGCTCCATGACGGTGCCGACAGCAGCCACAGCACTGAGCAATGGACGGCGCTGCGTTGTCTCTGTCAGGGCCCACAGCACAGTGAATGGCACCAAGGCCTGAAATGGTGCCGACAGGCGGCGTCGAGGATGGCACTGACCCGGCCTTCCAAGCCGGGTCCGACACTGGGAGCCTTCACCCGAAGGGGTGATTGCCAATGTGATGCCTCCTTCCGTCTCCGGAGGAAATGGACTGGGCCTCCTGCACTGCAGGAGAAACATTGGCCACAGCTAGGCTATGAGAGCCAAAACTCCTCCTCCTCAGCCCGTATAGAACTGGGAGGGACCCAGAGGAAAGACCGAAGAGCGTGGCTTGGCGAACCTCGAAAGTTAGGCGGAGCTCACCACACTTTCCGTGCATTGCTTTCGACCGGGTCCATGGAGAAACAGGTTCGCTTCGTCCATGTTGTAGGCGGGCCAAGACACCGTAAGCAGCAGTCGTGCTGGTCAGTGACAGAGTATTTTCGACACATAGGCACCGTCGCATAGAGGCGGCCTGTCTTTAAGTTTTCTTGCCCTCTGACTGAGACATGACCTCGGAGAAAAACACCAAAACAAGACTCGGCGATAGCACAACAAAAGTAATGAAATATCTTGCAGGCGTGATAAAGTGTGATGAACAGAACCGACAGGGCAGAGCTGATGGACTACGGCACCGAGAAACGACATGGAGTCGATGGATAAATTTGCTGTGAAGCATGTAGGCCTCACTTTCTTCTCTTGAAGCTCTCATGAGGTGATCTTGATGGCGGAGGCGAAGAACTGGCAGGAGGGTGGAGTCGACTGCACATACGCCAACCCACGAGAGCCACACAGTCGTCAGCCTTGAGGCGGAGCTGATGCTGCGTTGACTCCGCCCATCTAGAAAAAAGAAAGCTCCACGGGGTCATGTCCTCTGGCCAGTAACCCAAATGTGATGAATAGTGAAGACTGGCACAGATAAGATCTTACCATTCCAGTAGATCTTCAAGGGATCTCAGTCATCAGGTCATACCGTAGGAACTTCACCATTGGTGAAACAGGATCCACATGGAATATTTTCCAGCAGTACAACTGGGGCTGCCATGCTGACATCAGCTGCTGACGTCATCAACCCTATATAGATGTGAGTAGCCTCACTCCTCCACAGTTCTTTCCCTGGAGACTAAGGAGCAAACCTTTGCCATGGGGACCAAGAGAGAGAGAGGGATGTTCAGACCTAAATAAAAGGCTGTATACACCAGATAGCTAGTCTGAGCAGAGGATCACAAGAAGAGGGATGGAGGGAGGAGGAAGGCAGACCTGATGACTGAGATCCTCGAAGATCTACTGTTATGGTAAGGTCTTACGTAATTGTTTTATCTTTTGGGGGTATCTCAGTCATCAGGTCACACTGTGAGAATGTGTCCCAAGCAGTTACAGGTGCAGCAGTACAGTCTGGGAGGAAGGCCAAGCAAGGCCTAGGACAGGAGGCCCTCAGAACATCCCAGCCAAAGCCTGCTCGTGCTCTGGAAGCAATGTCCAGACTCTAGTGCTTGGTGAAAGTATGCATGGCACTCCAGGTGGCAGCAGTGCAAATGTCAGTGGCTGAAGCCCCTTGAAACAGGCCACAGAGGTAGCCATGCACCTTGTGGAGTGGGCTTTCACCACTCCTTGGCAACTCCTTGCCACACTTGTTGTAGCGGAACACAATACAATTTTCACATTTATATGAAAAGGTTTCACCAGGAAAGACAAC
The DNA here is from genome assembly GCA_016271365.2 of Neoceratodus forsteri. Taxonomy (NCBI): domain Eukaryota; kingdom Metazoa; phylum Chordata; order Ceratodontiformes; family Ceratodontidae; genus Neoceratodus; species Neoceratodus forsteri. The sequence continues at coordinate 408,911,792 of CM028138.1, forward strand.
GTGAGCTGTAAACAGCTCGTTTCCAGAAGCGTCCTGGAGGGGGTTACAGGAGTGGGAGGTCAATCAAAAACATAGCAATAACAGAGTGCATATATTGCAATACAGGTGTTACAGGTACATTGAATAATACAGTAAATATCACAGTCCATTTTAATTCATGGACAATAGACAGTAATGTATAAAAGGAGCTTGCTAGATAACTAAGCTAACTACATGGACATTGGATGAGACAAACCAGGGTAAGGAATATAATATGCAGGTAGAACATACACGGTAATAAGCTAGGGACAGGTAACCCCACAAGGTATAGGCCAGAAGAGGGGTACACCTAGAAGTGCTACAGTGGTAGCTAAGCTCTGGGCTAGCAAGTGCTAAAATAGAAAGGCTGTTATAACACAAAAGTGTGGGGTGAATGGTGGAGCATGGATAGGGTTGGGGAGGGTTGGTGAAGGGAGGGAGGGAGAAGCAATGCAAAGCTAGTCCCCACAGGATGCTGCTAACCCTGCAAGGGATCAGGACCTGTAGAAAAAGGTGGAGAGAAAGGGGGAGAAAAGAGGTGGGAATTACTAGTTCCCTCAGAATGCTGAGAACAACAAGGAAATGGACTCAGTAGATAAGGTGGAGAGGGAGATGAGGGAAGGGTAGTGGGGGTAAGGTGGAGAGAGATAGGGGTGAGGTGGGGAGGAAGGGAAGGGAGGAAGGAGGAGTCCAAGAACTAATCCCTTCAGGATGCGGAGAACCCTGCAAGGGAACTGGACCTGGCAGATAAGGAGAGAGGGGCAGTAGAGATGGGGGCAGGAGGGTAGGTGGTGATAGAGGTGAAAGGGCTCCTGCGAGGCAACCAAGAGTGGGAGTGGGGCACCAGCTGAGATATAACTGGAAATGGGGGAGGGTATTGAGGTGGGGTGGGGAAAAATGATTCGCTAGTGACGGGTATTAGATGCAGTTGCAGCATCGAGTAGAGTGCTTGAGGAGGAGGAATGAAAGTGAAAGACAGGATTGAGCAGAGCAGATTTCATGTGGGAGGGAGTTCCAGACATCAGGGAACTTATAGAAGCAGGCGTGGCCAGATGTCATGCACCTTGGTGGAAGGGCTAGAGTTCTAAGTGTGGAGTTATGAAGGGTATAAGCGGGGGAGGGATTGATAAGAGGAGGATAAATAACAAGCAGAGAACCGAGCCAGAACTTCCGACTAAATTGCCGATGTGTGACAGGCATCTGGCAGGCAGAATGGGAAAGGAGAGTGAGGAATAGACGTCACAGTGGTGAGGACATGGGGCAGTCAAGTATGTAGTGGCAGAAAGAGTTGAAGAAAGTGTCTAGTCTGGATAGGGTAGTCTTAGAATCGGAGCTGTAGACTATGTCCCGAAGTCAAAGACAGGGAGACTCATCTTTGGATTATTTCTCTCCTGGCTTGCTGAGGCAGTCAGCTGCGGTTTCTGTACAAACACTGAGTCTAGGGAGTAGCTTTTGTGGATGGTGTCAATGTGTACTCTGAAGTCTAGATTTTGTCTAGCCATAGCCCAATGTACTTAAATGTGGCTACATTATCAGTGTTGAGCCAGAGAGGGTGTGGAAGGTGGGAGTGGAATCATGTCTGCCAGTTTTGCCTGGAGCAAAGGTCACAGAAACTGTTTTGTGACATTCCCAGAGATTGGTTTGCATTAAACCAGTGCTGGACATTGCTGAAGACTAGTGGCCAACTTGGAGGGAGTTCGGAGGAGAAAAACAATTACTCACCATAGTAATGTTGTTTCTTCTACTGGAGTCTGTTGTATTCTGACCTGATGCAGTTAGCCCCAGCATTTGAACTGCCCCAGAGAGTAAGGAGTTAAACTCTATGCTGAAGCATAGAACATTGAGCTTGAGCTTGGTTTTCAGACCTCTGTCTGTGGTACTTCCCAGTGTAACCATCAGTTTCTTACGAGCAACTAACTAACTGAGTATAAATATTTGGAAATTGTTTGAGTGTAAGCCAAAGCATAACAATTTGGGCCCAGAAGACTTAAGTCGAGAACACAAGAAGAAAAAGGTAGTAACAACACTAAACACATTTGTAACACAAAAGAAGTTAATAACTAACCCACCCAAGAAGGAGGGTACAAGGTACACCCCTGAGGTGCAACACTGTACCTGCCAGCCCACTTCCCAAAAACTAGGTTCTGAGAGGGAGGGGGGAGGTCAGAATACAGCAAGACTCCATTAGTAGAATCATTACTATGGTGAGTAATTTTTCTTCAAACAACATGAAGTCTTGCTGTATTCTGACTTAATGCAGACTACCAAGCAGTTCCCTATGGAGGAGGGAATGCAGAACCTACTTTGGGAACAGGCTCTGCAGTACTGCTGTGCCAAACCTAGCATCACTCCTAGCCTGGATATCCAGAGAGAAATGCTTGGTGAATGTATGTACTGTTTCCAGGTGGCTACTTTGCAGATCTCTAACAGGGTATATCTCTGGCAGCAGCCAGAGTAGCAGCTGTACCCCTAGTTGAGTGAACCTCAGGCCTGGGGGGCTTTACCTAGTTTATCATAGCAGAATTATATGCAAGAGACAATCCACCTGGCAATAGTTCTTTAGTGGCAGGCTTCATTTTTCCACCTCACCATAGGGTGAGAAACAATCAAAGACAGTCATTCCTGTGAGCCTTAGTGTGCTCTATGTAGTAGCTAAGAGCTATTTTAACATCCAAACTGTGTAACCTTTCCCTAAAGAAGAATGGTTAGTGAAAACACAGGAGAGACACAGACTGGTTCAGATGAAAATCTGATATCACTTTGGGTAAGAACCTCCTGCTGGTTCTTAGGACCACTTTATCCTTATGGAATGATATGAAATCAGGTTCAACTGACAAGGCCTGAAATTCACTACTCCGCCTGGCAGAAGTAATGGCTACCAGGAACACAGTTTTCCAGGTCAAGTACTTCAGCTTGGCTGAAGCCATGGGTTCAAAGGGGCTGCATGAGTTGTGCGATGCAGACATTGAGATCCCAAGCAGGGTTAGTTCTCTAAATGAAGGATTTATATGAACCAGACCCTTGAAAAACTTTTTAAAAACATGATGAGAGGCCAGGAAGAGCCCTTCCCTGCTGAAAGAAAAAGCAGAAACTGCTGCTAGGTGAACTTTCAGAGTTGCAGGCCTAAGGCCTAGACCATTGAGGTGAACCAGATAATCTAAGGCTGTGGAGATGCCTGCAGAATCAGGGACAATGCCTTTCTGCGAACACCAAATGCTAAACCTCTTCCATTTGGAGTTATAAGTCTTTCTAGTAGAAGGTTTCCTGAAAACCTGCAAGATATCCAGAACTGCCTGAGAAAGATGCAGGCCTATGTATTCTAACTCTTTAAGAGCCAGGCCTTGAGATTGAGAGACTGGAGATTGGGTTACCAGATCCTCTCAGAGAGGAGGACAGAAGACTGTTTCTCCTGGGAAGGGAAAGGGGACGTGACACTGTCAGGGACAACAGTAGAGGATACCAAGGTTGCCTGGCCCAGTCTGGAGCCACTAGTATCACTGTGCAGGGTTGAGTTCTGATTTTGATCAAGACTCTGAACAGCAGAGGAATGGAGGGAAGGCATAGAAGACCTGCCCTTCCAATCCAAAATCAGGGCACCCTGGGGCACAGTCCCCAGGAGTGGAGGTCTGCAACAGAACAGAGGAAGTTGGTGATTGTCTGGGGCTGCAAGAGATCTATCTGTGGCATGCCCCATCTGGAGAAGATGATCTGCAGGATGAGAGGATCCAGCGACCATTTGTGATGTCCCTGGGAAATTCTGCTCAAGCATCTGCCAGTACATTGTCCTTCCCTGGAAGGTGAACTGCTACGGGAAGTCTGAAGAAATAGGCCAGAGACCACAGTTTCATTGCTTTTGTGCACAAGGCCATGGACCGAGTGCCTCCTTGTTTTCTGATATACCACATTGTGGTCGTGTTGTCTGTTCTGACTTGGACCACCTTACCATTGACCGAATCTGAAAAGTACTGAAGGCCAGGAACACTGCCCTGAGTTCCAGAAGGTTGATGTGAAGGAGAGACTCCTGTGCAGACCAGACCCTTGAGCTGTCAGGGCTCCCAGGTGGGCTACCCAACCTAGGAAAGAAGCATATGTAGTCAGAACTACTGAAGGAGCTTGAGGAGAAATGGGACTCCTTGTCTGAGGTTGTCCTGTTCCAGCCACCACTGCAGAGCTTGGACCAGAGTCTGAGTCACTGGAATCAGTTTGGTAAGAGAATCCTTTTTCTGAGACCAAAAGACCTTAGGTGAAACTGAATGTCCCTCATCTGAATCTTGCTCCTGTACCACTGCAGTGGAAGCTGCCATGTGGCCCAGGAGTTGGAGGAACTGTCTTGCTGGGAGAGACCTGAGCTCAAAAGATGAAGCAAGATCCACTAGGGCCTTCACCCTTGCCAGGGAAAGAAACCTTTGCTTGGGTAGTGTCCAGTTCTATTCCTATAAAGGTGAAGCTGAACTGGTTCGAGGACAGGCTTTGGAAGACTGAGAAGAACCCCAGGGAACTGAGCAGGTCCTGGGTGGTTTGCAGAGCTGACTTGACCTGTTGAGATGACTGACCTACAATAAGCCAGTCATCCAGATATGGGAAGATGGTGATACGCTGTCTTCTGAGGTAAGCCACCACCACTGCGAGGTACTTTGTGAACACCCTTGGAGCTGATGTTAGACTGAATGGCATGGCTCTGAATTGGTAATGGCCTGAAGGCAACTCGAAATGAGGTATTTTCTGTGGAGCACCTGATAGGGATATGGAAGTAGGCATCCTTGAGGTCCAGGGATGCTAGCCAATCTCCTGGCCTTAGAGAGGGAAGGATTAGTCCCAGAGTTACCATTTCAAATTTGGGCTTTGAAATGTGTTTGTTCAAATACCTTAGGTCTAGGATGGGTCGCCCTCCCTGTTTTCTTTGGGGTAAGGAAGTACCTGGAGTACAGTCCTTTTCCCTGTGTTGAGTAGGAACCTCCCTATAGCTCTGACAGCTAGAAGAGAGGAAACATCTGCCTCTAGGGTAAGGGTTTCTGAGATTGATGCAGGTGGAAAGACTTGGCCCTCTTTTTGGAAAGTTTTTGAGCTGAGGGCCAGTCCTGGCTTACCACTTCCAGGACCCACTTGTCTGAGATCACAGACTTCTAGGCCTGGACCGGCTGACACATCAGGGAGTCTGCTTGGCAGGAGCCTTAGACTGGGAGGAGGAGGGAGCAGCCTGCTCATCCCCTCCTGCCCCTCCTCTGAAGAACCCCTCTGTGGGAAGGAGGGAGGCCTGGGCTTGGTAAAGGCCTGTGAAAAGGCCTACCCCTGCCCTAGACTGCTGCTTTTGTGGAGTGGCTTGCCTTTCCTTGACCTGTGCACTCCTGTACGTGGTCCTGTTTTCTTTATGTATGCCTCTGTCTGCTCCCCCAAACAGAGAGTTACCCACTACAGGAAAATCCATAGCCTTAGTCTGGGTATCCTGTGAAAGGCTAGTACACCTGGAGCCAAGCATGTCTTCTGAGAGACACAGATGTAGCCATGACTCTAGATGCCATATCACTGGAGTCCACAGCAGCATGGAATTGTACTTTGATGCCTCAATTCCATCAGCAGCCACCTCCTCCAGCTCTTTGGCTAGCTAGGGGAGGTCTGTTTAGCCATTTCCAGAACAGTATCCCATCTGGACTTCTGGTACCTGGTTGTGAGGCCATATAATTAGCCTGCCTGAGTCCCAAAGAGGATGCCAAATACTGTTTTTGGCCATGGCATCCACTTTCCTGGAGTCCTTGTCCGGGGTGTGTGAAGCCAAAGAATGTTAGCCCTGTCACAGGCTGCAGCCTGCACTACTAACATGGCTGCTATGATTATAAAGAACTCCGTAGCTGAGCCGATAACATATACCTTCTATCCATTCTCTTGTCCACAGGAGGTATTGAATTAGGAGTTTGTAAAATTTTTGTGTCTGTTTCCAAGGACTTATGAAGATGGATAGACAGCATTTTGGACTCTGGGATGTCCATCATTTCACAAAATCAGGCTCTTCCTCCTCCTCTGCAGCTTGACCAAGGAAGCTGAAGGTTTCTAGCCACCTTTTGTAAAACAAAAAGTGTGAAGGGACTCAGAGAGCCTGGGAGGGAGACATCCGAGGGCCTGTCTCAGGAGATGTCTGGTTCAGTGGGCACATCCAGACCCCCTGGTTAAGTCATCATCATCATCATCATCATCATCATCATCATGGATAGTTTTTGTCCCTCCACTCCTCATAAAAGCATCTGGATCATAATCCGAAGGAGACAGATCCGACCGAACCGACCGCCTAACCGGTGGTACTGGTTGGATGGAACCGATCTAGCGATTGGACAATACTAATCACTTTGGCTATTTCGTCCGTGGTTGGAGAATCGGTAAAGGATCGAATCTGCAGACTACGTTTTCTTTTGTGGAACTGGACCCTCAAGGTCGGCTCTCCTTTTGCCGAGGAGGTATTGCCTAGGTCAGTAGGCACCTCCTCCAGGTTCGCTGCAACCGAACTGGGCTGTGCCATCGGGTTCACGGACTTCTCGGCCTCCCTTTCCTTCAGCCTACTCAGTCTTTTATCTAGAATGGATTTAGGAAAGTTTTACAGATTTGGCTGTCTCATTTGAGGGTGGTCAAACCCCAGACAATAAACACACAGATGAGGTGGGGTTCGGCCTTGAAGGCCTCCCACACTCAGTACAGTGTTGAAACCCAGTGGGACCGCTTTCTTCTTGGGTTTCTCAGACATGGCCAACCTACCAATTTACTCCTGTAGTAGCTTTCAAGCCAGGTAAATAACTAACCGATCAGTTACAAACTGTGTCACGTGGTTTTGAAAAGAACCAGAAAAGGCCCAGTTCTTTGAAACCGATCGCTACCAGAACACCACTCTAATCCCAGAAAAATTCAATTTTGAAACAGAAGAAAAAACAAGGTCAGTTCCTAACTGGACCGACCAATAAGAGACCAAGGAAAAACAATTTCCACACTTTTTCCAGAATAAACTCAGTCACCATCTATCTACAACACTACCTGTACCAAAAGACAGAGGATGGAAATCCGAAAAATAAAATAGGAAGGCTTAAAACCGAATGCTTTACTTATACTGAACTGCAGAGGAAATCTCCGGAGCGTCACTGTTAGGTGGAGTAAAGAATCTGATGGTTACACTGGGAAGTACCACAGACAGAGGTTTGAAAAACGAGCTTGAGCTCAACATTCTATGCTTCAGCACAGAGTATAACTCTTACTGTCTGGGGCAGTTCAAGTGCTGGGGCTAACTGCATTAAGTCAGAATGCAGTAAGACTTCAAGTTGTTTGAATAACACAGTGTTGTCTGCGTACATGTGGATAGATGATGATGTGCAGGCATTAAGGAGGTCATTTAGGAAAATGGAAAACAAAATCGGTCCAAGTACTGAGCCTTGGGGGACACCTGTGTTGATTGGGAGAGGAGGAGAGAGTATTGCCTATTCTGACAGACTGAGCCTATGAGGGTGGATGGGAACCAGCTGGTGGCTGAATCAGACAGGCTGGCCGAGTCAGCTTGCTGAGTAGAAGGAGTCGGAGACAGTGTTGAAAGCTTTGGCCAAATCGACAAAGATGGCAGAGATGATGCAACCCTGATCCATGCCTGAGACAATGGAGTCAGTGAGCTGGAGGAGGAGGAGGAAGGTGGTGGTGGAGTGGTCTTTGCAGAACGCAGACTGGAAAGGGTGAAGAAAGAGGAGGAATCGAGGAAGGAGGAGGTTGTTCAAGAACCAGGTGTTCCTGAAGTTTGGCCAGAGTGGGGAGTAGGGAGATGGGGCAGAAGTTGCCTGGGTTGGAGGTGTCCCACCTTTGGAGAGGGATCACAGATGCAGGCTTCCAAACATCAGGAACTGTGGCATGTAGAAAGGAGAGGTTCAGGAGGTTAGACAAAGGATATGCAATAGAATACTGAGAGAGGTGGAGCAGCTTGGGGTCAGGCCATCAGAACTTTTCCCTTGGATGGATTTAGTGCAAGAAATACTCTGAGGGTGTAAACTGGGAGAATGGGCTTGAAAGAGAACCATGGGCACAGGAGAGGACTTGGTGAGAGGTGAGAGGTGAGAGGTGTGGGGGGCGGGACCTGAAGAGTCCCTGGGAGTCGTGCAGGGAAGAGACACAAGAAGGGAGGAGGCATAGTAGTGAAGTAGTTGTTGAATTCCTGTGGCCACAGAGGGAGGGTCATCAAAGTGTGGGCATCAATTTTCAGGACAGGAGATGAGGAGTGGGCAGGGGAGAGAATGAGGCATGGATAACCTTCCAGAATTTTGAGGGATTGATGTTTTCCTGGAAGGAGGATTGGAAATACTCCACCTTGGCGAGGTGGATTGCTGGTGCATGCGTTATGGAGTGAGCGATAGTACTGGAAGTTGAGGGGTATTCAACTTATTATACTCAGTCCATTCTAGATCTCTTGCACGTTGACACGCTTATTAGTTCTGTGGTGACCCAGGAAGGTGATTTCCACCGACCCTAGCCTTTCTGAACGGGCATGGTGGTCCCAGATGTCCAGGAATTGCAAGCTGAAGTAGGACTGGGCAGAATTAATGGAGGAGGCTGTAGTAATTGGTATCCAATTGATATTGGACAGGTCATTATGGAGGGAGAGAAGATAGATGTAGGAAATGGAAGGAGCCGAAATTAACAATGAATGGAGGAGACTTAGCATGGTGAATTTTGCACACACAGTGGACCATATGGTGATGGCTGAGTGCGTCGGATAGAATACCAGAGTTTATGACATGGTGGGGGTGGGAGGTCAGCACCCAGTCAATTAGGGTATGTTCCTTGTTTTGTGATTTAGCGCATAGGGTCAGTAATAAGTTGTTTTAAGTTTCACGAGCTGACATGGTTGCAAATTTTGGACTGCGTGCTGGACAGCCAATTTATGTTGAAATCCCTAGGACAAATAGTTCACCAGGGGTGGCATGGGAGATGGTGGAGATGAGATCAGTGATGGAGAGAGGCAGTAGCAGGGAGATTTGGGCAGTAGTAGACACCACAAACATAGATGGGGAGGGAAGAGGGAGGATAGTTTTACTAGTTACAGTTCGTGAGGCAGAGGGAGATGTTGTGGAGAGACAAAGTATTTTATGGATGAGGATATACATGGCAATGCCCCGCCTCTAGGCGTGCAATCCTGGCAGACAAGGGAATATCAAGGGATGGAGATGGCTATGTCTGGGATTTTGGAGCTAAGCCAAGATTCTGACAGAGTGAGGACAGAGGGTTTAAGGTATGTCATGAGTGGCTGCAAAAGGTCAATTGATGTAAAAGTTTTAGACCTTTTGGCAATTCGGGTGATGGGGTGTGGGGTGGCCCTAGGTTAGCTAGATGTCACCTGATGTGAGCAACAGTAGTGTGATAAGTGATCTTGTAAGCATAGTCAGTGATCTTTTAGGTGGGGCGTAAGGATGTCTGTGGGCTGACTTGGGCATGGAATTGATATTACTGATTTTTGAAAAGGAGGGCATGCAGGATGGGTAAATGGGAACGGTTCCAGTGAGGACACCAGCTGCAGTGCACCAGGGGAACTGAAGTAGTGGAGGTTGACAGAGGAGGAAGGAGGAGGGGAGGGGAGGGGGGAGAAGGGAGTGGTGGAGTGGATGGAACAGAGGTGAAAGAGAGGTGAGGGGAGGATGTTAGGGTGAAAAGTAGTGGGAGGCAGGCAAGGAGGAGGGAGCATGGTGAGAGGTTGGTGAGCCAGCACAACAATGGGCCAACCATTTGGCCAAACATTGTTTGAAACCTGGATGTCCTCTTTTCCTGGAGCAAAAGAAACAAAAGCTTCTTTGTTTTCTGCAGTCTTTAGTTCGGAGAAGATAATATTCAGAATTCTGCGCACATCTAAAGTGCAGAGCAGTGCTTCCTCTGGATTGGCAGCTCAGGAAAATAAACAGGTAGGTGGATAGATTGGTTCAGGGTTAACTCAGACACCACCTAGAGAGAAACTTAGAATTCATGCACAGACACCCTGTCTTTGTGAAAAATCAAATAAGGCTCCTCACACCAGACAGCCTGAAGCTCAGAAATCCTCTGAGCAGAAGTGATAGCAACCAAAAATAATGCTTTTCAAGAAAGAAAGCATAGCTAAGTTGCAGCTGGCTCAAGCGAGACAGGATACATTTCTCCAAAACAAAATTTAAACCCCAAGCTGGGATAGGGGAGGCGGACTGGAGGTTTCAAGTGCATCCTGCCCTGAGAGAAAAGTATGGGACACATCTAACTGAGCACGCTACTGACCGTCCATGGGCTCGTGAAAGGCAGGAATAGCAGAAAGATGCAATCTGAGGGAGGAATACTGGATGCCTGAGTCCAACAAGGAGATCAGGTAGTCCAGAATCTGGCTCACCCAAGGTAAAAGGGCCCAGATGATGTTTAGCAGTCCTGATGGCAAACCTCTTTCACTTCATGGCATATGTGGCTCTAGTGGAGGGCTTTGAGCTGCCACGAGGATGCCCACCACCCTCTGAGATACTCCAAACCAGGTGATGGCTATATCCTCAGGAGCCAGACCTGCAGACAAAGGGACTTGAGGTTCAGATGGACCAGAGTCCCCTGAGCTTATGTCAGCAGATCTCTGCAAAGGGGCAGAGGTACTGGAGGTTCCACCACAACTGTTGCAGTAAAGGAAACCAAATTTGCAGTGGCCAGTGGGGTGCGACCAGGATCATGCTATCCCCTCCATCTGCAGCCTGATTAGCACCCTCAGAATCAGAGGGAATGGAAGGAAGGCATAAAGGAGCCTCCCGCTCCTGGAGAGGGACAATGTGTTTCACCAGAAAACTTCAGGTCCTGGATCTAGTGAGCAGAAACTGGACAGTTTTGCATTGAGTGGGGGCGCAAAAGGTCCAATTCTGGATGACACCATCTGTCAAACAGATCTTCTATGATGGATGAGAGTTCCAATTCATGCAGCCTGGACTGAGTCTGGCTGAGACTGTCCATCAAGGTATTCAGCATGCCTGGGACATGGACTGCCGAGAGGTCCAGGCCGTGGCACAGTGCCCCTACAAGACTCTCACGGCTTCCCTGCACAGGGGGCATGAATGCATTCTCCACTTTTAATGTAGTAAACAACAATGGACTGTCTTACTGGATCAACAACTGACCCAGAAGGAGGTGGTCCTGAAAGGCCTGCATGACATACAGGACTGCGGCATCTCAAGGATGTTGATATGAAGGGACGCCTTGATCTGGGATCATGTCCCTGAGTCTGAAAGGACCCAGGTGTGTACCCCAGCCCAAGCAGGAGGCATCTGTAGTGAGAATCTGCTGGGGAGAGGAGATCAGGAATGGGACCCCTTGTAACAGGTTTTGGGGTCCACCACTGGAGCACCTTGTGAACGGAGCAGAGACCAGCACTAGCTGCTCCAGATCATCTGTGTGTTGGTCCACTGTACCCAGAGAGTCCACTGGAGCACCTGCTTGGGGAGTCTGGCAAGGGGACCATGTCAATGGCCGCAGCCATGAGACCTAGTAGCCTCAAGTACACCCTCACAGAAACATAAGTCCTGAGCCTGGGAATGTGGCATTCTCCCTGTCTTGGGACAGGAAGGCCCTGCTCTGCACTGAGTCAAGGACCACTCCATATACTGCAGCCTCTGGGAAAGGATCAAAACAGACTTGGGCAGATTGACAGTGATGCCCAGGGAGTGAAATAGCTGGAGGGTCTTCTCCAGGGTCTGGAGGAGCTGATCTCAGGATGGAGCTCTGAGGAGCCAGTCGTCCAGGTAGAGGAAGATGTACAGGCCTTCTCTCTGGAGGCAGCAGCTACTGCTGCTAAGCATTTGAAAGACCCGTGGTGCAGAGGATAAGCCAAAGGGCAAGACTCTGAATTGGTAATGTTCGCCCTAAAAAGAAACAGGAGAAACCAACTTGAGGAGGATAAACTGAGATATGCAGGTAGGCATCCTGCATATCTAAGGAGCACAGCCAGTCACCCTGCTTGAGCAGTGGCAGCAAACCTGGAAAAGTGACCATGTGGAATTTTTGTATTGGATATAAAGACTGAGGTCTTTCAGATCTAAAATAGGCCTCGGATCACCGGTTCTTTTTAGGGACCAGGAAGAACCTGGAAGTGAATCCCTGTTCTGCTGCCACCTGGGCACTGGCTCGATGGCCTTTTTCCATAGAAGGACTGTACCTCCTTCCGAAAACCATTACATGGGTTGGAGGGTAGGTGGAATATATCGGAGGAGTCTCTGGGTGCTGTTCTACAAGCTCCAGAGCATGACCCTTCTATAATCTGGAGAATCCAAGCATCAGAAGTTATGGTTCTCCTTGGTTGAGATGGAGGAAAACTCGACCTCTGACCACCACCTCTTGGTTGGGGACCACAAGAGGGGGTCTGGCAAAGAGTGAAGCGGAGGCGGATCTGGCTTCTGGGGCTGATCCATTGCCCGTGAGTTGTTTCTGTGGCAGGGCCCATGGAAGAGGGGAAGGTAAGGCAGAAGTGTCCCTCCATGTGTCCTGGGGACAGGAGCCTGCACTGGACTTGTGGGTCACCTTATGAAAGGATGGGCACTGTCTGCTCCTGGGCTGGGTATGGTAGATCAAATGGACAGACCTAACAACCCTACCAGAGGCCTGTAAGTCATTAATGATGTCCTGGACATCTGGCCCAAAGAGCTTTGAGCCACTGAAGGGGCATTCAACACCTTCTTTGGACATCTGCCGTGAAGCCCGACCCTCAGCCAGATGTGCCTAACAAGGCAAATACCTGTGGCAGCCCTGGCATCATTATCAGGAATGTCATACAAGGCCCTGAGGAGGTGTTTACTAATATCCTCGGTGGTCTGCAAGGACTCGAGAAAGAACCTCTTGTTTCTTGGGAACCATCTGGGAGGGCTTGGGCACCTGCCTTGCCCTTCCTCCAGATGGTGTTCTGGTACTTGACCATATGGGATAAATAATTAGCAATCCAAAGTCTCAAGGTGGAGGCATAAGCCCTCTTACCCCAACGGTCAATCTGTCTGGATTCCCTGTCGGGGGATCTAAGGTGCTTTGATGACCACAGAGTCAGTCTCAGGTTGGGCAGCATAACAAAGCAGGCCCTGAGGGGCATGATAGATATTCCTCAGAGCTGGTGAAATAGGAAGAATGACCTTAGAAGATTCTGGGATCTCCAAGAAGTCCACCAGTTCTTCCCTGGTGCATCCTCTTCTCAGTGTGAAGCCCATAGCTGTGGACAGCTGCTAACATTAAAAAGGTAGGATCTTCAGAGGGGACCTGGGAGTATATTTAACAGAGTCATTGCTCACTAAAGAAGCAGTGGACCTATCTGGGAAAGAGGATCCTCCTCCTCCTCCTCCTCTTTCTGAGGGAGGATGAGGTCAAGATGGTACTAGTTTTCACGCTGACCTGTTCTAATTCAAAGTCCAATAAGCGAGAGACCAATGTCACCCTACATGGGGGCAGATTGAGAAGGCCAAAGTGGCATCAATGACGATGGAGTGGTCGACAGCACCAGGGACCCAAGTCTGTATGGGCCCAATTGGTGCACCAGGGCGTAGTTATCTGGGACACCTACAGGGTTCAGATTGAGAGAGGCCAAAGTGGCATCAACGACGATGGAGTGGTTCGACAGCTGGGGACCAAGTCTGTATGGACCCAATTGGTGCACCAGGGTCGTAGCTATTTGGGTCAAAATAGTGTTGAGGTTGATGGCAGGAGAAACCTGCCTCGATGGTAGAGGGGTCACTGGGACAAGGCATGACAAGCCATCCGTCAGGTCTTGACAGTCCAAGGGCCCCAACATCGAGGGCCTGGGGAAGTGTTAGGCTACAATGGAGGGGCTGATGTCAATGGCCTGAGGGTCAATGGCCGGCCTCTCTGAGAAGTGGAGGAGGTGCTGCTGGTAGGGGCCTAGAAGAAGCAGAGGCCTGGACAGCAGAAGGCGTCAGTGCAGCCAAAGCTGATGGAGTACCCCTAGAAAGGAAGAAGAAGCCATCAGGGATCAGAAGTGCCACTGGGGAGCTGTTCCAATCTTTTGTGACTTTTCCCTGAGACTTGTCTCAGGCCTTCGAGGCCTGGGAGCTCTATGAACCCACCGGTGACTGGGAAGAAGGGACCCTGGAATACTCCTGCCCAGAACTGGCTACCTGTTGCTCCATGAGGAATTTCTTCAAAGCCTTTTTGTGTCACCTAAGGGTGGTGAGGTTGAATTTTGGCAGAGGTCACAGTCAGAGACTTGGTCATCAGGCCAAAGACAGCAGACACAGAGGTTGTGATTGTCTGAAGAAGCAATCTTCTTTCGCAGCAGCAGCAATGAAAGACAGATGTGGAAGGAGTAACTCTTAAATAAACAAGGGAAAGAAATCTCTTGTTTAAAGAGATTCTAAAAGCTAATGTAAAAGAATAAAACAGGCAAAGATGGCGTGAACTGTGACGGAGCTTCTGGAAACCTATGCGATAGGGTCGATGGCAGGAAAGAACTGAGGAGGGAGGGGGCCACACTCCTTTATAGGGTTAATGACGTCAGCAGGTGATGTCGGTGTGGGCAGCCCAGTTGTACTGCTGAAAATCTTCCTTGTGGATCATGCTTAGTTTCTAAAATAGAAAAACAACATGGTTCATCAGTCTGGCAGCTCCTCACTATGCAGAACAAGGAGCCGCCATGTTTCTGAAAGAGTTTAGCCCACCCAGGAGGATGTGAACAGAATCAGGTGGCGGCTGTTCTTCAGTGACTCGGCACATGGTCCCCCATTATAACCTGTGGGTCCACTGACTCACATACCTTTGTGTTGCCCTGCTACTCCTTATCCTCTCACACCCTCTCCACTGCCCTTCATAACTTCCTCTCCTCTAACTGCACCTGTTTTCCCCATTCTTAAGGCTCCCGATCTCTCTTATACTCTACCCCTAGCAAGGACTGTAACATTCTTTACCCAATTGCAATTACATATAAATTACTAGCACTTTTACTGTCTGTACCTGTTGCAATCTGTATCCTGTTTTTCTTCCATTGCTGTATTTTTGCATTACTGTATTTTACGTTAAAGCATGCTGTCGCAAAGGCGTTTGAAGTAGCACACTTTGGGTGTGCCTCTCCCTGCAATCCACTGCTCCGTTGAGCAGGCGTGGCAGTCCTGCACCAGCAGTGCAGGAGCTGTATGACAGCGATCTTCACTTCAAAGAAACCACTGCTGACCACAGAGCACTGCGTCCGCTGCCCCCGTGTCATACCCGCCCCTGCGTCACGCGCCCCCGTGTCACGCGCGCCCCCCAAAGCTTTGGTGCAATGCTGGGAGCCCACCCCAGCGTGGCAAGCGTCCTCCGTTGTTTGCCGACGGGGTGCCCAATCCCCGCCGGCCTCGACCCCCCAGCCATCCTTCTGCCAATGCTGGGAGCCCACCCAGCGTGGCAAATGTCCCACGTAGTCTTTTTTATTTTAAACCTGTAAATCAAAACGGTCCCACAGCTTCTCCCAGTCCCCCCTCCACAACCCGCACCCACCCTGCGCACCAGCCTCCCCACCCCACCCATACTTACCTCTGGAGCTCGAGCGCGACGATCTTGAGTGGACGGGAACACGCCTGCACTCTTCAAAGCCGACTGCAAACTGAGGAAATGCTGGTAAGCTGTATAATGGGCTAGATAGGGGTTTCAACTTTATTGCATATCTCAGGCATTTTTGGAATTTTTGCACCAAATTTTCAACATGGGGTTTTGGGACCCTTCTCATGAATGATGTCACTGTCATGGCGTTATTCGGGCCGAAGGTGATTTCTCAGTCACTGCACGCCATGACAGTGACATCATTCATGAGAAGGGGTCCCAAAACCCCATGTTGAAAATTTTGCAAAAATTCAAATGACTGTTACGAGCGCGCATTGCGTAGTTCCTATGCAGGCTCGTAAGTTCGCTGAATTTTCAATATTTGCACTCCAGATTTAATATTGCCATTTTATCACACCTCCTCATGAGCAGTACAGCTGTCATTTTCACATCCTGCCCAAAACATGTTTCCGCCCATGAAGCGCGCATACAGTGGCGCAGTCGGTGTCGAACTCAATGTATGGGACACATTAAGAAAATCACAGTGACACTGTTCATGAGCAGAGGTCTTAAAATGGCTATGTTGAAATTTGGTGAAAAATTCCTAAAAATAACGATTTCTGAGGTGTTCATTGCGCGGCTCCTATGCGGCTCGTAAGTTTCGATTTTAATATTTTCACTCCATTATTTTCAACATTGCCATTTTACCACACCTCCTATGAGCAGTGCAGCTGTCATTTTCACATCTTGCCCAAAACGTGTTTCCGCCCATGTAGCGCATAATGGCACAGTCACTGTGCGAACTCAGTGTATGGGACACATTAAGAAAATCACAGTGTCACTGTTCATGAGCAGAGATCTTAAAATGGCTATGTTGAAAATTTGGTGAAAATCTACAAATAACTGTTTTCGAGCATGCGTGTGCAGTTCTAAACCAGCTCGTAAGTTTGCGAATTTCCATTATTTTCACTCCAGATTTTCAACATTGCCATTTTACCACACCTCCTTATGAGCAGTACAGCTGCCATTTTACATCCTGCCCAAACGTGTTTCCACCCATGTAGTGCACAATGGCGCAGTCGGTGTGCTAAATCAATGTATGGGACATTAAGAAAATCACAGTGACACTGTTCATGAGCAGAGGTTTTAAAATGGCAGTGTTGAAAATTTGTGAAGAAATTCCTAAAAATGACTGTTTCGACTGTTCATTCTGCGCGGTTAAATTGCATGCTAGAAAGTTTGCGAATTTTCAATATTTTCACTCCAGATTTTCAACATTGCCATTTTACCACACCTTCTTATGAGCAGTGCAGCTGTCATTTTCACATCTTACCCAAAACATGTTTCCGCCATGTAGCGCACAATGACACAGTCGCTGTGCGAACTCAGTGTATGGACATTAAGAAAATCACAGTGTTAATGTTCATGAGCAGAGATCTTAAATGGCTATGTTGAAAATTTGGTGAACAAATTCCTAAAATAACTGTTTCTGACCGTGCGTTGCAGTATTCTATGCGGCTCGTAGTTTGCGAATTTTCAATATTTTCACTCCAGATTTTAAACATTGCCATTTTACCACACTTCCTTATGAGCAGTACAGCTGTCATTTTTCACATCCTGTCCAAAACATGTTTCCTTCTGCTAGTACAATACGCAGTCGGTAAAAAATCAATATATGGGACACAGTAAGACCATCACAGTGACACTGTTCATTAGCAGAGGTCTTAAAATGGCAGTGTTGAAAATTTGGTGAAAAATTCTAACAATGACTGTTTTACGGCGTCGTTGCACAGTTCCCACGCACGCTTGTAGGTTTGCGAATTTTCAATATTTCCACTCCAGATTTTCAACATTGCCATTTTACCACACTTCCTTATGAGCAGTACAGCTGTCATTTTTCACATCCTGCCCAAAATGTGTTTCCGCTATGTAGCGCACAATGGGGTAACTAAAAAGGTCATGCTGAAAATTTATTGTGCAAATACCAGCAGTCGACAGGGCATTAGGGTAAAGCACCATATGTGCCAAACACCACTGCAAATACCTGCAAGTGAGCGTTCGGCATTGACAAATGCTTGTTCTATTACATGCTGTATTCCGCATTTCTGTATTTTGTATTGTATACTGTATGTTGTATTCCTACCATTGCTGTATTTTGAATTGTTTACTCCCAGTGTAATGAATGTTTATATTTTTCACTATATGTATGCTCCTGTTCCCCTCCCCAGGTCACAACGGAGCAGCAACTTGTTGTTCAGTGTGCCCTCCTGGTGAAACATTTCAATAAGTATAACTCGGTCAGTCCATAGAAAAAATTGCTGACCAGTTATTACCATTGCTCTTCTCATCTCTGTCTTTATCAGCAGCCTTTCTCTTGTTTCTCTCTCTGATCCTCCCTAATTTATGAAGATTACCTTGCTCTCTATTTTACTTCACAGACTACAGGCATTATTACTGGCAGCTTAATTGTGACTTTTATAATATTCAGACCTGGCTCATGAAAATAAATTAGTCCTTAATGCCAAAATACCCAGGCTATGATATCTGGTTCTAATGCCCAAGCTTAGGTTCTTTGTGGATGCCCTAGCAGTCACCTGTGCTGATGGCTCCTTACTTGTCACGGTTGACCAGTTCAAATACCTTGTATCACTCTGGACCCTCATTGGATTTCTCACCACATATCCCCACCATCTGCAGGGCAGTTAAAACTAAGCTTGGCATAGCCTACAGAGTTAGGCACATACTTACTCTGAACACCAGACTTGTCATAGTTAAAGGTGTCCTCTTGCCTAACCTATACTATGGCCTTTTATACTTTGTCCATGCTTCTAAAAATATCCTGGCTAACTGGGATGAGAAATATAACTATATTTGTTATTTTCACTGTCCTCTGTCTCATTCACCACAGTGATCTGTTTTCTACCCTTGGATGACCATCTCTGTCTGCTCTTATGTTCTCGGTGTTTCCAAGATAAGCTTAGGAGATCCTCTACTCCTTTGCTCTTCAGTGCTCCCATCAAACCTACCTCTTCAGATCCTCTGACATGTCCCTCCCTTCTCCTTGTTCCCAAGTGTGCCACCAGGATAGGTGGGTCTCTGCATAAAAGGGGCCACCAATGGAGCCACTAATTTCTAACTTCATGACAAGCTTTAGGAAGTTCCTGCTATATGCTTGTTGATGTGGCATTTTATTATACCCCATGTAAAGAGATAAATACAAAAATGAATGGCATTAGATGCTTCTGTGCTATTAAACTGTACTTTCCCCTTTAAAATCTATCCACAATGGTGGCCCTTTTGTGACATAGCAAAGGAGCTATTGAAAACCGCTTGTAATGACAGTTATTTTAATTTTGTCCCAAAATAAATTGTGCTACAACACAGTATAGTCTCCTATGTTTAATTCCTAAGCCTGTTCTGTGTGCTTCAGCAATCTTTTCCCACACCTCAGATGACCCTAAAGAATTGGGCAGGTATGTAATTATTTATGTCCAATTCTGTTAGCTGCATCTTATCGCTTAAAACTTGATACACTAAGGGTTCTTGTGCAGGAGTCTTTCAAACACTAGCTGTGTTTTCTGCTGTATCCCTTGTAGGCTTAATTTAAGAGTCTGTCTTCACTATGGTAAGATCAAGATATGTGCCCTTAAAAGTAATGAGGTTTTCATGTCCAGCCCTCAAGGACATTCATACCAGTTTGAAGGGGATGGGTGAGTATCTTTGTGATCTGTTCAGAAACAGCCAAGTTGCTGAAAGCGGCTGGCTTTGGTGGGGAGTTTAAAAACACAATCCTCTGCTGCAGACCTTTGTTTTCCAGCCAGGTTAATTGGAATAAAGTTTTCTGTCCCTTAGAGGAGCCCAAGTTATGTACTCAAGCTCTTTGATCCTTAGTTAAGTGGTAATACTCATTGCTGAAGAAGGTAAGCATTCAGGTTTGACTGCTGGCTGGATATACAGTATTGTTCATTTTACCATTTTTATTTCATGGACAACTGGCAATGTTTCTGCCCCATGAATATTTTAGTGCTCAGCCAGGTCAGAGGCTGGCTAAGGAGCATTTCCTGATCTTGAATTGGTTTAGTTGTTCGCCCCACCACATGGCATCATGCTTTGCATTTGAGCACATGGCTGGTACGTGTTGCTGCTGTTCTTGTAATGTAGTGTGGCTTCAATTAATGT
Source organism: Neoceratodus forsteri (assembly GCA_016271365.2). Lineage (NCBI taxonomy): Eukaryota > Metazoa > Chordata > Ceratodontiformes > Ceratodontidae > Neoceratodus > Neoceratodus forsteri. The sequence continues at coordinate 408,931,496 of CM028138.1, forward strand.
TTGATGCACAAATAGTAAACCAAAAAGATAATGGGGGTATTTTCTGAATTTATGATGCCTAAATAGTGAGAAGAAATTAAAGGGGTGTTTTCTGACTTTGGGACCTGACCCACGCTCATGACCGTGATAACCTCCCGCCACATACTACCTTTTGTTTGGCCCACTGCATGGCAGGCTGTGCTTGTTGTCCTGTGCCATGTCATGTTCTGCTCAGGGTATGTTAATGAGTGTGTCTTTTAATTTATTTTAATTTTTTATTGCAGTATTTTGTGTGCACTGTATTGAAAGTGCTTTTGTGCATGGCCCTACATACACAGGTAGCTCATTGGTGGATGCCTCCCTCCATCTTCTATGCAGCCACCTGGATGCATGTTTCCCTTTTACCAGATGGGTGTATGCGTACTTCCATTTGTTGGCAGAGCTGTGGATGCCTGGCTTCATTTTTTACTTTTCTTTGTGTTTGATTTTTTCCCCTGGCAGATAGGATAATGCATGGCTCAGTTGTATTGCAATTATTGGTAACTGAGGCAGTATAGCGTAGTGATTAAAGATCAGCCCCACCCCCACTTGCATACTGTGTGACCCTGAGCAAGTCACTTAGCCTCCTTTGTTCTCCCAGGTCACACCTGGAAACACGCTCTGGCTTAGTGTGCCTTTGCTGGTTAGACAATTTTCCTTCCCTTCCTATTGCTTAATTTTCTCCTTTTTGACTGTGAAAACAAACTATAGTGTTTTATGTGGTGTTGCTGTGTTCAGCTGACACTGACAGTTCATTATCCAGGAGACATGGATATGGACTGATGATGCCCTGCTCAGAATGCATGGTTTAATGATTCTTTGTCAGACTTCATCAGCTATTTAGTTGTTTGCCTCCATGTTGTGTGCAGATAGGTGGTGGTGTGCCTTCATGTTGTGTACAGATGGGTGGAAGCTTGCATCCATGTTGTGTGCAGATGGGTGGTGGTGTGCCTCCATGTTTTGTGCAGATGGGTGGTGGCACGCCTCTATGTGGTCTGCAGACAGGTAGTGGCATGCCTCCATGTTGTCTGCAGATGGTGGTGTGTCTCCATGTTGTGTACAGATGTGGTGGTGTGCCTCAATGCTGTCTGCAGATGGGTGGTGGCATGCCTCCATGTTGTGTACAGACAGGTGGTGGCATGCTTCCATGCTGTCTGCAGATGGGTGGTGGCATGTCTCCATGTTGTCTGCAAATGCGAGTGGTGTAGCTCCATGTTGTCTGCCAATGGGTGGTGGCATGCCTCCATGTTGTGTGCAGATGGGTGGTGGTGGTGTGATTCCATGTTGTGTGCAGATGGGTGGTGACATGGGGTGACATGTCTCCATGTTGTATGCAGACAGTGGTGGTATGCCTCCATGTTGTCTGCAGATGGCTGGTGGCATGCTTCCATGTTGTGTGTAGATGGTTGGTGGTGTGTCTCCATGTTGCATGCAGATGGATGGTAGTGTGTCTCCATGTTGTCTGCAGGATCGGTGGTGGTGGTGTGCTTTCATGTTGTGTGCAGTCAGGTGGTGGAATGCTTCCATGTCATCTGCAGATGGGTGATGGTATGCCTCCATGTTGTCTGCAGGTGGGTGGTGGTGTGCCTCCATGTTGTGTGCAGGTGGGTGGTGGTGTGCCTCCATGTTGTGTGCAGATGGGTTTTGGCGTACCTCCATGTTGTCTGCAGATGGGTGTTTAGCCTGTAGTGAATTTAATCTGTGGTCATAGTTTAGCCTGTGGTCATAGTTTTGTTACTATTTAATATATATTTTTACACATATAAATGTATATGACATTTTAAGTCTGTGGTAATGGCATAGTCTGTATTTACAGCCAAAATAGTTAACTGATACAGTACATTACATCAAACTGCTTTTGTTGTAAATATGGAATACTTTTTAAATGTATGGTTGTTTGACCCGCTTGACCTTTTTACCTTGAATGATAAACTTTGTGAAAATTGAACTATTTCCGTCTCTTATTACATGCTGTGGTACTTTAATGTCCCCTGTTATGTGTGCAGCCCTACTTTTATGTCCCCTGTTACACATGCAGCCCTACTTTTATATCCCTTGTTACACATGCAACTTTGTGGAGGCTTTTCTCAAGATCCAAAATGGGAATTATCTTGCACCATACTACATTTTTATAAGGTGAGTCACAGCATAATAAAATGCTTATAATAATTACTATAGTATGACTTTTGAAAATTGACACTAATGCCACTCTTTGGTAGCCCTTTTTCATGCATAGACCCAGGTGAACAGACTTTCTCCTCATTTGCACCAAAGTTCTGGAATTCCCTTCTGTGCCCTTATGAAGTATTCCTTCCTACCCCATCTTCAGAGGTGCATGACGATTAGTCAGAGTCTTATGCTCATAAGTGGAAACAAAATCTGTACTCACCACACTGCAAGCCTGTACTGTATTTATCTTGGAGACAGACAGATGTAAGAGAGAAAGAGAAATATGTACATGAGAACAAAGGATATGGTGTGAGGTCATGATTTAAGAACTGCAGTCCTAGGATGGGATGTAGGCATAATGTGAAACAATGTATACAGTATTAGACAGACAGACAGACAGATAGACAGACAGTTAGATGGCTGCTAGATAGATGATAGAAAACCATTTGAGTATATCTAGTCAAGAACTGGAATGCTTTGCATGCTAATCTTAAAACTATTGCCATTTTGTACATGTTTAAGACTGAATTACAACTGTTAACTGTTGAATGTAAATGTTACTAGGCTTATTGCCTGGGTATTTACTCATGCTTTATGTTGCTTGTATTGTACTGAATGCTGCCTCTGCCCTAGAACCTTTTTGTGTAAGGCTTCTGCTGTTAAAAATGTTACTGGGCTTTTATACTTGATATATAATCAATAAAAAGATACATAAAACACGTGACACAAAGGAAACATAATGTGGTTACATGGTAACAAGATATAACATGGTTACATTGTTCTCACTAACAGGGATAGTGTTGCAGATGACAAATGTGGAGGCCACCTGGTGACCAGTGATCACTGTACAGTGTGGTTCAATATAAGGACAGCTGTGGAACTTGAACCACACAAGAGGAGGGTCTTGGACTTCAGGAGGGCAGATTTTATAAAGATGGATGAATACCTCAGGGATCACCTGGCTGGGAGGATCACCTGGGTGGGGTGCAGGAACAGTGGCGAAGCCATCCAAAGGATGGCAGACAAGGGTGAGGTAGTACTGGTTGGAGACTTCATTTCCAGACGTGGACTGGAGCATTCCAGCAGCAGCATCAACTAGGAGCAGATTTATCCTGGACTCCCTTCAGGGTGCCTTCCTCAAGCAACTGGTCATGGAACCAACTCGGCAGAAGGCAATACTGGACCTTGTGCTCACAAACAGGGACAGTGTGATGGGGTAACAGTGGGGAGCACCTGGGAAACAGTGACCACCAGTCATTGTGGTTTGAAATCACAGAAAGAGCAGAACCAAACCACACAAAACACGTATCCTGGATTTTAGGAGGGCAGACTTTGGGAAAATGAGGAGGTACTTGAAAGAGGCATTAAGGGAATGGGACAGGAATCAGGGTTGAGAAACAGTGGGCAGTATTTAAAATGGGAATTACAAGAACAACAGAATTATGTATTAAGCAGGTTAGCAAGAGGAAAAGGAAGAGGAGACCATTATGGTTTCCAAAGAGGTAGCAAAGAAAGTGAAAGCCAAAAAGATTGCATTCAGGCAATACAAAAAGACACAGGCAGAAGGGATAGGGAGAAGTACCAGGAGAAGCAAAGGGAGGCAGGGAGGTCAGTAAGGGAAGCCAAAGCTCAGACAGAAAACACATTGCAAAATCAGTGGGTAGAGGGACAAAACCTTTACAGGTACATAAGTGAAAAAGAAAGGCAAAGGGAGGGATAGTGAGACTGAAGGGGGAGGATGGGGGCGTGGAGGGTGACAACAGTAAAGCTGACATACTGAACAGGTATTTCTGCTCAGTCTTTACTGAGGAAGAGGAGGGTAATGGGTCTGAAGGGAGTACTAGGGGTGAGAATGGTGCAGAAATGGACACAAGTCCCTTTACACGAGAAAGGGTCCTGAAGGAACTGGAATAAGAGTTGATAAAGCAATGGGGCCAGATGGGGTGCACCCAGGGTCCTTAAAGAACTAAGAGAGGTGGTGGCTGAACCTCTGGCTATCCTGTTTAGCTGATCACTGGAAACAGGGAGGTACCCAAAGACTGGAGGACAGCAGATGTTGTCCCTTATACAAAAGTGGGAACAAAGAGGAAGCAGGAACTACAGACCAGTCAGCCTCACCTCGGTAGTGGGGAAGATCATGGAAGCACTACTGAAGGAGAGATTGGTGGAACATCTGGTTGTCAATGGACTACAGGACCCAAGGCAGCATGGTTTCACCAGGGGAGACATGTCAGACCAACCTCATTGAATTTTTGACTGGGTGACTAGGGAGGTGGATCAGGGAGGGCAGTGACATGGCCTATCTGGACTTCAGCAAGGCCTTTGACACTGTGCCACATGAAGACTATTACACAAACTGGGGAATATGAGTGTGGGCAGGACAGTAGTGTGGTGGGTAGGTAACTGGCTGGGTGGCAGAACACAGAGGGTGGTGGTAAATGGCTGTCACTCCACAGAGGGAAGAGTGACCAGTGGGGTACCACAGGGATCAATGCTGGGACCGTCCTATTCAACATCTTCATCAGTGACATGGCGCAGGACCTAGAAGGCAGAATTTCACTGTTCGCTGATGACACAAAGCTCTGTAACAGAGTAGACACACCAGAGGGTGTAGACAGAATGAGAAGCGACCTGCAGAAACTTGAAGAATGGTCAGGGGTTTGGCAGTTGAAATTCAATGCAAAGAAGGGCAAGATAATGCATATGGAAAACCCTGGCACAATATATCAGTTGGGGGTGAGGATATAGCATGCACCAAGCAGGAAAGAGATCTTGGGGTTATCATCTCTGATGACCTCAAGGCTGAGAAACAGTGTGACAAGGCAGCAGGTAAAGCAAATAGGATGCTGGGATGTATAGGCAGGGCATTACCAGCAGGAAAAGGAGGTCATAATTCAGCTATACAAAGACACCAGTGAGGCCCCACCAGGAGTACAGTGACAGTTCTGGAGACCATACCTACGTAAGGACATAGGGTAGAGAAGGTTCAGAGGAGGGCAACAAAGATGGTGCATGGATTGCATCACAAGTCCTATGAAGACAGGTTGAAGGAACTGAACATGTACTCCCTGGAGGAGAGGAGAGAGGATATGATAGAGACATACAAGTATCTTGCAGGGAGGAACAGGGTGCAGGAAAACACTATTTTTAAGCGAAAAAGATGTTCCAGGACTAGAGGGCATGGGATGAAGTTGGAGGAGGCGATTCAGAGGAAACATGAGAAAGATTTTCTTCACAGAACGGGCGGTGGACAAGTGGAACACCCTGCCAGAGGAAGTGGTGGGGGCTGAAACAATCACGGATTTAAGAATGCATGGGATAGACATAAAGAATTCTGGAGGTCAGGGGTAAGGTGCAACAGACTTCTAGGAAAACAAACTGAACTACAAGGCTCAAATGGGCAGAGCTGGGTGGGCCATAGGCCCTATCTGCCGACACTGTCTATGTATGTATCTATGAAGCTAAAATGGACATAGTAAAGGCAACAAACCTCTGCATCAAGCAAGTGAGCAAAACAGACCACTATGGTTCTCAAAAGAGGTGGTTGAAAAGGTAAAGGCTAAAGGGTAGCATTCAGAAGGTATCAGGAGACGAGAGGAAGAGGAGGATAGGGAGGTGTAGCTGGCAAAACAGAGGGAAGCAGGGAAAGAAGTAAGGAGCGTAGTGCAAACCAAGAGAGAGAATAGCACAGGTGGTAACAAAAGGGCATGACATTTTTAGGTATGTAAGTGAAAAGAGGAAGATCAGGGGACGGATTGTAAGGTTAAAAAGGAAGGGGAGACTGTGCACAGGGGACTAGGAAAAGGCAGACATCCTGAACAAATACTTCTGCTCAGTGTTCACACAAGAAGGAGAAAAGCGGAGCAGCCACAAAAAAGTAACAGGAGACTGGGGGCGTTGGACATTAGTCCTTTTCAAGGAGAGAGTCCTGAAGGAATTTGTTAATTTTAAAGTGGACAATGCAATGGGGCCAGATGGGGTATTGAGAGAGCTCAGGAGGTACTGGCTGCACCTTTGATAGTCCTATTTAACTGTTCACTAGAAACAAGAGTGGTTCTGGAGGACAGGAGGAGGGCAGATGTAGTCCCACTTGACAAAAGTGGTAGCAGGAAGGAGGTTAGAACTATCGGTGAGTCAGCCTGGCGTCAGTCATGGGAAAGTTAATGGAATCACTATAGAAGGAAAGGATTATGGAATATCTTGAATCCAATGGGTGACAAGACATGAGGCAGCATGGATTCACGAGTGGGGGTGGGGTCATGCCAAACAAATCTGATAGATTTCTCTGACTGGATAAGCAGGAAATTAGATCAGGGTGGAGGGTGGATATGGCCTACCTGGATTTCAAGGCTTCTGACATCGCTCTACATAGGAGACTAGTAAGCAAACTGGGTAGCTTAGGAGTGGGTCCAAAGGTGGTAAACTGGGAAAGAAATTGATTAGGGGACAGGCAATAGAGGGTGGTGGTAGACAGAGCTGACTTCAAGGAAGGGAGGGAGGGAGGTGTGGAGGTGATCAGGGATCAACTGGGGCTGATCCTTTATGTCTTTATAAGTGACATTGCAGAGGAACTGGAAGGAAGGCCTGTTCTTTGCAGATGACACCAACATTTGCAATAGGGTAGATACTCTGGGGATGGGTGGAAAGGTATAGCAGAGAACTGAGAAAACTTAAGGCATGGTCAAGGGCATGGAAGCTGGGTTTCAATGTGAAAAAGTGCAAAATAACTCACTTAGGGTGCAGAAACTTGGCGGCAGAGTACAAAATGGATGGAGTGGTATTGACAACCACCAAACAGGAAAGAGACCTAGGAGTAATCATATTGGATGACCTAATGGTGGGCAGACAGTGTGTCAAGGAAGTTGGGAGAGCTAGGGGTATGTTGGGGTACACAGGAGGGTATCACCAGCACGGAATAGGCATAAGGGAATCTTAATGGAAAACAAGGGGGCAGAGATTGATTAGGATCTGCAGTGATACTGTAAGGGAATAATGAGCAGACTGTGGGCCAATCCTTATCCGCCATTAAATTCTATGTTTCTATGGTGTATCTGGATTTATGTAACACTAGTGAGGATAAATTTTGGCAAATATTTTTATATTTACAGGGTGGTCAGACCTAGAGTGAGAATATTGCATTTATCGTCGGTCTAGGACCCCATGCTAGAATTTATCCACATCATAGGTAGCTATTAGTTGGAGCTGACAACGCAAGCAGCACAATTAGAATGCAACTGCTCAGTTATGTGCCAGCTCCTTTGTTTTGTTATGCAGCCGCCACCAACAAAAGTATTTTCACTTTTTCCTGGTATTTTAAGAAGAAAACACCAAACCTCAATTTAGACTGAAACACTCTGCAAACAAAATCCATTTTCCTGCCTTCCATAATGCTACCCAACCACATTTTCAACTCTTACCTCCTCCCCAACCCGAGTAGCACTCCCCTTCTCCAATTGGCACTTCCACGTCCTGCAAACTGGCAGCAAGTATTCCTTCCCTGGCCTCTCCCTCTGCTACTACCGCTCCCTCCAGAAGCTCCAACCACTACTGCAATAACTGAAACTTGCATGCAATAATGAATCACTGATGCACGTAAGCATTGTGTGCATTAGAAATGGCTCTCAGTCCATGCAGTCATCCAAAAATCATGCTTGGTCATCCTAAAAAGAAAAATAATGCAAAATACACTTAAAAAGAGAATAAATACTGAAGCAACACACAAATTGTGTTGTATAAATCGAACATGCCATTCCCTAACCTGAAATATTGCTGATATTTCCCTCACGCTTTTGAATTTTTACATTACTTCTGGCTTTGGCATGCATTATATCTTGGGACAAACTGCACTTGGGGAAAGTATCTGTGATATTTCAGGTAGAGCTATTGCATATCCCTTATATGTAACATAGCTTATCTCTAGATAATGTTTACTTGTGGTCAACTATAAGAAAAAATTACCTTAATAATTATGTTTCTTCTAATGGAGTTTTGTTGTATTCTGACTATTGCAGTTGGCTCCAGCCTTTAAACTGCCCTGGAAAACAAAGGTTAACTTTCTATGCAAAGCATAGAATGCTGAGCTCAAGGTCGGTTGAGGTCTCTGTCTGGAGCCCTTTGAAATCCAACTGTCAGATTCTTATGAGCAAAAACTCACTAACTATCCTATGTGGGAATTGTAAAATTTTACTAGCCAACTGCAACAAAAAGTTTTGATTCCCAAAGGAAGAATCAAGTCAGGAAACCCAAAACCATAAACCAATCCAAATAAGAATAATAATAAAACAAACACTCAAACAAAAATAAGAGGGTGTAAAGGAGCACCCTGAGGGCACACTGCACCTGCCCACCCACTTCCCAAAAACAGGTGCTGAGAGGGAGGCAGGGAGGAGGTCAGAATACAGCAAGACTCCATTAGAAGAAACATAATTACTAAGGTGAGTAATTTTTTCTTCAAACAACATGAAGTATTGCTGTATTCTGACTATTGCAGACTAAGCAGTACCTCCATGGAGGAGGGACAGAACCTACTTTGGGAATAGGCTCTGAAGTACTGCTGTACCAAACCGAGCATCACTCCTAGCCTGGCCATCCACAAAGTAATGCTTGGTAAAGGTATGGACTGTTTTCCAGGTGGCTGCTTGACAAATTTCTAAGAGAGCAATATCCCAGGCAGCAGCCAGGGAAGCAGCTATACCTCTGGCAGAGTGAGCCCTCAGGCCTGAGGGTGGAAGTTTTCCTAGTTTCTCATAGCAGAATTGTATACAAGACACAATCCACCTGGCAATAGTTCTGTTGGTTACAGGTTTGCCCTTTCCCACTTCTCCATAAGTGAGGAACAACTGGAGGAATCAAACCTGTGACCCTCAGTATGCTCTATATAGTAGCTAAGGGCACTTTTAACATCTAAACTGAGTAGCCTCCTCTCCTGAAGAAGAATGATCGTGAAGAAAACAGGGAGAGACACAGACTGATTCAAGTGGAAATCTGAAACCACTTTGGGCAAGAACCTTCTATTGGTTCTAAGGACCACTTTATCCCTAAGAAAAGAGATAAAATCAGGTTCCACTGACGGGCTTACAATTCACTGATACGTCTGGCAGAGGTAATGGCTACTAAAACACAGTTTTCCAAGTCAAGTACTTAAGCTCTGCTGAGGACATAGTTTCAAAGGGAGGTTGCATAAGTTGAGCAATGCAAGCGTTTAAATCCCAGAAGCGGGCAGGGTCTCTAAGCGAGGATTGGTATGAAGCAATCCTTTAAAAATTTACAGAACACAGGATGAGATGACAGTGAGGAAGACTTCCTCACTGACAGAAAAGCAGAAACAGCTGACAAGTGCACTTGAGAGTAGCTGGTCTGAGGCCTAAGCCATTCAGATGGACCATATACTGTAATCCAGAACTGTAGGCAATTCAGCAGAGTCTGGGGAAACATGTTTCTTGAATACCAAATGCTGAATCTCTTCCATTTGGAGTTATAGGTTTTTCTAGTGGTGGGCTTTCAAGATGCTTTGAGAATATCCAGAACTCCCTGAGACAGATGCAAATCTGCATACTCTAACTCTTCAAGAGCCATGCCTCATGCATTGAGAGACTGAAGATTGAGGTACCAAATCCTCCCTGAGAGGAGGTTAACAGGTTGTAATTCCTGGGAAGAGACAGGGAAGATGGACTGTTAGGAACAGCAACAGGGAGTACCAAGGCTATCTCGCCCAGTCTGAAGCAATCAGAATCACTTTGCAAGGTTGTGACCTTAACTTGACTAAAACTTTGAACAGCAGAGGAAAGGAGGAAGGCATACAGAAATTTCCTTCCCAGTTCAGAATCAGAGCATCCAGAGGACTGAGCCCAAGTCTGGAGGTCTGCAACAAAAGAGAGGAAGTTGGTGATTGTCTGGGGCTGCAAAGAGATCTATCTCTGGAGTGCCCCACCTTGAAAAAAATCACCCTCAAGACCAGAGGGTCCAGGGACCATTCGTGATGGCCCTGTGAGATCCTGCTCAGAGCATCTGCTAGCACATTGTCTTTCCCTGGAAGGTGGACTGCTATCAGAAAGGTTTGCAGGGAATAAGCCAGTGACCACAACTTCATGGCTTCTGTGCACAAGGCCATAGACCAAGTGCCACCCTGCTTGTTGATGTACCACATGGTGGTGCTGTCTGTTCTGACTTGAACCACCTTGTTCTGCACTGATTGAGAAAAGCTTGCAGGCCAGAAAAACTGCCCTGAGTTCTAGGAGATTGATATGGAGGAGGGATTCCTGATGGGACCACAGTCCCTGGGCAGTGAGGGCTCGATGGGCTCCCCAGCCCAGAAGAGAAGCATCCGTGGTAAGGACCACTGAATGAGACTGAATGGCAAATGGGACCTTGCCTTAAATTGTCCTGACCCTGCCACCATTAAAGGGCTTGGATCAGGGTCCGAGCCACTGGAATCAGTTTGGTAAGGAATCCTTCCTCTGGGACCAAAAGGCCCTCAGATGGAACTGAATGTCCTCATCTGGAATCTTGCCCCTTGGACCACTGCTGTAGAAGCTGCCATGTGGCCCAAGAGCTGGAGGAAATGTCTTGCTGGTCGGGACACCTGAAGGCTGAAGGAAAAGCCAGTTCTATAAGAACTCTTGCCCTTTCCATGGGAAGAAAAGCTCTTTCTTTGACAGTATCCAGCTCTGCCCCTATAAAGGTAAGGAGCTGCACTGGCTCGAGAACTGACTTGGGAAGGTTGAGAAGAAATCCTAGAGAAGTGAACACTTGCTGGGTCACTTGCAGGTCTGACTGACTTGGTCTGGAGACTGGCCCACTATGAGCCAGTCGTCCAGATATGGAAAAATTGAAATCTTTTGCCTTCTTAGGAAGGCAACAACTATTGCCAGGCACTTTGTGAAAACCCTTGGGACTGATGTTAGGCCAAAGGGCATTGCTTGAACTGATAGTGTGAGGGCAACTTGAACCTGAGGTACTTTCTGTGGGAGCACCTGATGGGAATGTGAAAATAGGCATCTTGAGGTCCAGGTAGGCTAGCCAGTCCCCTGGCCTTAGAGAGGGAAGAATTATTCCCAGAGTTACCATCTTGAACTTTGGTTTTAAAAGATGTTTGTTCAGGTGTCTTAGGTCTAGGACGGGTCACCACTCCTGTCTTTTTGAGTTAAGGAAGTACCTGGAGTACAGGCCTTTGCCTCAGTGTAGGGTAGGAACCTCTCTATGGCTCTTAAGGCTAGAAGAGATTAAACCTCTGCCTCTAGGGCAAGGATTTCTGAGAGACCTGCAGGTGGAAAAGATCTGGCTCGCTCTTCGAAATTTTTGAAGCTGAGAACCAGTTCCTGGCTTACTACTTCCAGGACTCACTTGTCTGAGGTAATAGACATCCAGTCCTGGACAAAGCAAGCCAGAATGCCCCCTACTGGAATAGGAGAGTCGACCTGGGCAGGCCCATCAGGGTGTCTGCTTGGCAGGGGCCTTAGGCTGAGGAGTGGATGCAGCTCTGCTCATCCCCCTTCTGCCTCTCCCTCTGAAGAACCCCTCTGTGAAAAGGGAGAAGAGGCCTGTGGCTGGTAAAAGGCCTATGAAAAGGTCTGCCCCTGCCCCTAGACTGCTGCCTTTGAGGAGCTGCCTGCCTCTCCTTGGCCTGAGTACTCCTATAAGTGGTCCTGTACTGGTCCATTTTCTTCATATAATTCTGTCTGCTCCCCAAACAGAGAATTACCCACTACAGGAAAATCCATGGCCTTAGCCTGGGTGTCCTGTGAAAGGTTAGTACATCTGAGCCAAGCCATTCTCTGAAGAGCCACAGATGTAGCCATGACTCTGATGACACATCATTGGAGTCCACAGCAGCATGAAACTGTACCTTTGATGCCTCAACCCCATCTGCAGCCACCTCCTCCAGCTCCTTGGCTAGCTGGGGAGGCCTGTTTAGCCAGTGCCAGTACAGTGTCCCACCTGGACTTCTGGTACCTGGCTGTATAGGCCATATACTGTAATTCGCCTGCCTGAGTCCCAAGGAAGATGCCTTATACTGTTTTTCACCATGGCATCAATCTTCCTGGAGTCTTTGTCTGGGGGGTGTGAAGCCAAGGAAATGTTTGCCTCGTCACAGGCAGCAGCCTGCACTACCCCAAAATGGCTGCATTGCTGGTATAAAACTCCATATCTAAGCCTGATAGTGTGTACCTCTTGTCCATCCTTCTGTCAACAGGAGGTACAGAATTGAAGACTTCAGGATTTTTTGTGTCTGCTTCCCAAAGTTTGTGAAGGGCAATAGACAGTCTCTGGACTCTGGGATGTCCATCATTTCCACATAATCAGGCTCCTTTTGATACTTCATTGCCTCCTCCATAGGAAGCTGGAGGGTTTCAGCCACTTTTCTGTAAAACAGAAAATGGGAAGGTCTCAGAAAGCCTAGGAGGAAACACCAGAAGGTCTGTCTGGGGAGATGTCCGGTTCCACAGGCACATCCAGACTTTCACTATCATCACCATCATCTTCAAACTCCCCTCCTTCTCAAACTCCAGTTCATAGAAATCTTCAGGGTACAATCTTGAACCGTGGAACCGACCGACTGAACCCCTGCCAAAGCGTGCGGATCAGTCGGAATCGGTGACGATTCCACCTCCAAATCGCTCTGGTTATCTCCTCAGGGTCGGAACATGAACCTCTGGATCCGAACCAGTTGATTTTTCTTTGCATATCCTTTTTGTAGGAACCGACCCCTCAGGATCGGCTTCTTCTTGCCTGAAGAAGTATCGCCACTGGTCAGGGCTCCTTCTGGTTCGGTCGGAACCGAACGGGCTGGCCATCTTGGTCAGCGGACTTCTCGCCTCCTTTTCCTCAGTCTACCTAATCTCTTTTTCAAGGGTAGATTTAGGAAAGGTTTTATAAATTTAGCAGTCTGTATCGAGGTGTACAAACCCCAGACATAAACACAGCTGGTGTGGGGATCGGCCTTAGCAAAGACCTCCCACACTCACTGCAGTGTTGAAACCCAGCGGCCTGTTTTTTTTCTTAGGTTTCTCAGACATGGCCAACCTAACCCAACTTACCCTTTTTATGGCAACTGCCAGGCAAGACTCTCTATCGGTTCCTAACCATGTCACGGTATTGTAAAGAAACTGTTCAAAACACTTTTTTTAGAACCGATAAGGACCGTAACCACACTCTAAGTAAACACAAGGATTCACTACAAGTGATCGGTTCAGCCGAACCGATCTAACACTTACAATTTCCACACAGAAAATCAGAACAAAACCTATCTATTACTTATGGCACCATAGACTGAGACTGAACCGACTGTGTGGAAATAAATTAGGTTTAAACCGACAATTTACGAGACTTTAACCAACTTTTGAACCGAGCTGAAGAAGAATCTCGAGCGACTGTTCAGTGAGGCAGAGTAAAGAATCTGACAGTTGGATTTCAAGGGTTCCGGACAGAAACCTCAACCAAGCTCGAGCTCAGCATTCTATGCTCTGCATAGAAAGGTAACCCTTTGTTCTCCGGGGCAGTTTAAAGGCTGGGGCTAACTGCAATAGTCAGAATACAGCAAGACTTCATGTCGTTTGAATACAATCGTTTTATCTTGAAAGTTTTAATTTTATTAGCAATCTGGGGATTACTTAAATATGAGAGCAATTTGACAGTAATCAATGACATCAGAATGGAACTGTACAGCATTCTAAATGGACATTCTAATAAGAGCAGAGATAGCAAAGTAAGTAAAAGTTGGCTATGGCAAACAGTGGCTGCCTTTGTCTTTAGCACAATCGTAATTTTATTTTATTTTGTGTTAACTTGAAACAATTGTGTATACAGATGCTGAAATGGTGCTGTAGTCACTAACCAACAGAGATAATAGGGAAAAATCCACGCCCCAAAGACCTTCAGTAGGCCAAATGGTGTACTGAAATGTTTATGTTCCAGTCAGTTTCCTACAAACAGGTGGAGGATCTGCTCCTCTCGCTAGACACCAAAAGAGCGTGGTGTCAATTCGCTTGAACCCTTCTTCTTAAAAGCAGGTTCTTATTATCTGGCAGCTCAATTGCCCATCTCTTTAACAGCTCATTATCCCAAGGGAATTGCCGCCTAGTTGGAAAACCGTAGCATTATCCCCTGTTCAAGTCAAGATACCCCACTGACTTGAACAACTATAGGCCTATTTCATTGCTTCCTGTTTTATCCAAGCTACTTGAAAAATTGTAAACTGTCAAATAAGGGAGTACTTGGATCATGAGAAAATCCTCAATCCAGTCCAGTCAGGTTTCAGACCCAAGCACAGTACCGTGTCTGCTCTTGCAAAAGTGTCAAATGACTGGCTAAAAATCCTGGACAGTAAACAGCACATCTTTGCACTCTTCCTTGACCAGCAAAGCATTTGATATGGTTGATCATTCCATACTTCTTGATTCCTGAGTAGCATCGGTTTAACCTCTGCTGCAGTAAAGTGGTTCGCTGCTACCTCACAAATTATAAACAGCAAATTAAAGCCCAAGGGAATTCTCCCACTAAAATTACTGCCCGAGGCATTCCACAAAGTTCCATTTTGGGATCTATCCTCTTCGTCCCTTACATCAACCGCATCGACTCTGGCCTAGTTGCTGGAAACATTCATCTCTTCGCAGATGACACAGTCCTCTACATGACCAACCCTCCTCGAACATCATGCATAAGGAGCTGCAGCAGGATTTTATCATCTCCAGCACAACCTGTTGAATCTAAAGCTCGTGTACATGCAAAAAGACCCAAAAGCTATGATTATTTCTCCATCCCACAATGTGCAGATACCTGGGACCCACAGATTATTACTCTCCTTAATGAACCACTAGAGCTGGTGGATAAATTTAAATATCTAGGGAGTTTGGTTGGATAACAAACTCACGTTCGTGTACATCTAGTGAGTTAACAAAAAGTTAATGCAGCGCCTCGGTATTTTCTACTGCATAAGACACCTACTCACCCTGGAAGCTAGAAAGCAGCTGGTTCAAACAACCTTTCTTCACCTGATTTACTACACTGACTTCCTATACAGCTATTGCCCCAGTATACATTCCAAAAGCTGGATACACTCCATCATCGCACACTGAGATTTGTTCTTGACTTGCCCTTGCAGACTCATCACTGCTCACTGACCCAAGCATTAGATTGGCCATCCCTCTCCATGAGAGGCAAATAAATGCCCTCATGTAGCTATTCTGGGCTTTGTCCAACAAACTATCACCTTATATCTGTAACCTGTTTGAGCGTTCAAGGGTGCCTATGGACTAAGGAACTCCTCCTTTGTCCTCCTTAAGCTACCACAGAACAAGGACATGTCTTGGCTCAATTGCCATTAGCTCCTTTTACCAGCGCTTTGAATAACATGTAAACATTACTTAAAATCTCCTGCTGCCTAGCCATTTTATATGTGGGGCTGCTCTATAGAGGCCTGAAAATGGTGTCTGATTGTTTTAGGTAAGTCTTACCCCACCAACTGAGTCCCTTAGCCTCTGTAATCCTGGGACGTCTATTTCCCATGTCAGCCAGCATCTCTTTTAGGACAACCACCTCCTCCCCTCTACCTCCCCCATCAATTAGCTTTGCAAGGGCCTCATTCTATTAGGCTGCCCTATTTTCCCTCTCTACTATGTGTCTGATAACTTTCTTCCCACTGCCCTTCCTATGTCCCTCCTTCCTCCTCACTTGTACTCTATAGGCTACAACTGCATATGCTGCACTTTAAAAGCCTATATTTGCACTTGCTTTACATGTCTGATTCATCCAAGTACTGATTTTGTATATTGTAACTGCCTGTACGATGTCTACTTTTGTATGAAGTGTTGTCTACTATAAGCAAAGTGTCCTCTGTGTCAGGACTATCTTGAAAATGAGGCTTGCTCAATGAGTACCTTGGTTTCTTGGTAAATTCAACTCAGTAAACTTCCTAACCGATCTAGCTACGATCAGGTGGCAAGACCTATATCTTGGCAAATCTGCTGATGCCGTCATCTCTGTCTTAAATGACAACCTCACCACCCTAATTAACAAGCATGCTCCTCTTATTAAAATGAGGGTGTGGAAAATCTCACATCCGTGGTTCACCCAAGAGCTCAAATCTGCACTTACCAATAGAGACAAGCTATGGGCTAGGCCAGGCACACAAAGCACCCGCAGACTGGCAGGCATTTAGAACTGCCAGAAATGCCTGTGTTAAAAGTGTACATGCTACTAAAGCAAACTTCTACATCTCCACTCTGGAGCAGGCCAAATGGAACTCCCAAAATCTGGAAGACACTGAGATCCATTGAAGGCCATCCTGCTGCTTCCTCCTTCCCACCAAGATTCTGGCCAAGGGACGGATGGTTTGAAAATAAACTGCGAATCCTGGAAGAACTTAATCTTCACTTTGCCACTGCGGGTTGGCATTCACTCCTCCCCATATGCTAGCTGAGTGAATAACAACACTAGCCCAGATACTACACATGCTACTTCACCTCATCCTTTCCAGTTGTGCTTGTTTAGCTACAAAGAAGTCGAAGACATAATTCTTAGCCTTGACACCAAGAAAGTGCAGGGAACGATGGCCTTGAATCATTTTTCTTGTGGTCAGGCTATGCCCAGCTCACAGCTCCCATCCTTCACATCTTCAACCACTCTATTACCACAGCCACTGTTACATCCTGCTGGAAATCTGCCCACATTCTTCCTCTCTTCAAATCAGGAGATCCTTGTGACTTAAACAACTACCGTCCCTATCTCTATCTTGCCTGTTCTCTCCAAAGTGCTGGAAAAACTTATATACAACCAACTAAAAATCACCTCAAGCGCACTCACTCCTAAACCCAAGCTCCAATCTGGCTTCAGGTCAAGCACAGTACCATCTCAGCCTTGGCTAAAGTCTCTAATGACTGGATCCATGCTATGGACACCAAGAAGGTTACTGGTGCAGTCTTTCTAGACCCTCAGTAAGGCCTTCAACACTGTAGACCATTACCTCCTAATCACCTGTCTTGCCTACATAGGTGCCACTCCACTTACCTTACAGTGGTTTAACAGTTATCTCACAGAAAGGATACAGAAAGTCAAAGCTGATGGCCTATTATCTGCCCCTTTCAATTGCCAGAGGAGTCCCTCAAGGCTCCATCCTAGGACCAATCTTTTTTCCCTGTACATCAACAACCTTGACTCCACATAAAGAACTCTAGCATACATTTCTTTGTAGACTGTATGGTTTTGTACGCATCAGGCTCTGTCCTTAACTGAAGTCAGGAAGCACTCCAAGCTGACTTTATCCAGTTAGAAAGCAACCTTATCAATGTCAAGCTTCTCTTAAATGCCAAAAACCAAGACAATGATTTTCTCGAGACTTGCCTTGTCTAGTGCCCTACCTACCCCACCTAAAAATCTCATAGTTACCTCCCTAGGTGAACCCTTGAAGTTGTACCTAAATTTAAATATCTAGGTATGTGGATAGACAACAAGCTTTCCTTCAACGACTACATTGAGGATCTATCAAAGAGGCTTAAAGCACGCTTGGGTTTCTTCTTTAAATAGGACCTCTTTTCTTTCGCGACCCAAAAGACTTGTCCAAGCAGCATTCCTTCCTTTGCTTGACTACGGAGACATTATCTTTATCTCCTCCCCAACCTTGAGCCTATCTAAACTGGACGTACTCTATCATTGTGCTTTTGCTTCATTACTAACTCTGCATGCAGGACCCACCACTGTCATCTTTATGCAGCAGTTGGGTGGACCTCTGTTGACACCAGGCGCCTCCTGCATGCTGGCATTTGGACCATCAAATTACTACTCCACAAACGCCTGTCTATTTAACGTCTCTCATACACATCTGCATAGTGCCTACTCCCTAAGGAAATCCGGACCTTATCCTACTAGATGTTCCCAGGACACGTACACAGCTGGCCAAAGAGCTGTCTCATACGCCTCCCAAACATTTGAAACCAACTACAAGCCATGCTGAAGCTAACCAGCATTGTAACAATGAACTCCTAAAACACTAGGTATCTCTAAATTAAAAGGTGCTACTAGGCCCCAACGCCAAGTCAACTTCCTAGGTACCAACTGGCCTCTACTTATTAAGTTGAAATGCGCTAGTATAATTTAGGGCAAGGTTAAAGCTGGAATGTACTGCATATATAGCATAAGGACTTCTATTGTGTATACCTATTGTATTATGTATTTTTTTTCTTTGTTCTACATTTTATATCTCCTGTCTATGTAATTGCAAACTGTATGTGTATATGCCTCAGGACCTCCTTGTGAATGAGCTTGCTCAACGGAGTATTTCCTGCAATAAACTTGAACTTGAACTCTGTATTGTTGTTTTCTCCCTACCCAAAATGTATTCCTGTTTATCCTGCCTCATTGTCACTTGAACTTCTTATTGCATTTGAACTCTATAACTATCCTGTTAATGCGTATGTACTAGAGTTCTTTGGTTTCTCTGTATTGTTGTTTTCTCCCTACCAGAATGTATTCCTGTTAATCTTGCCTCATTGTAATTCTCCGGTCTGCCTAAAATAGTCATGCCTTTGGCTATGGTACTCATGCGGTAAACAAAGACTAAATAAATAAATAACTGCCTGGTTAAATAAAGTTTGATTGATCGATTGATTGATTAATTGATGTTACCTTTTCCAGTGCAAGTTAATGATTCATATTACTGCACATGTAAATAATACTGATTTTCATGTACACTATGTATCTGACTGACTTGAATATTTTTCATTTATTTTGCACCTTTATTCTCTTTGTCTGTAATTTTACGGTCTTGAAAAACTTTATGATATAAGGAGTTAAAGGTCCTAAAACAGCTAATTTGAACATTTTACATTTGGTTAATCTGGATATCAAATGGACTGACACAGACTATGGCATTTTTTTCAGTTGCTTAACCAGGAGTGGCACACTAAGCTGAAAGCTTATTTACAGGTGCCACCTGGGAGCATAGGGAAGTTAAGTGACTTGCTTAGGGTCACACAGTATGCAGATGGAGGTTGTGGGATACAAACCCAGGTCTGGTCTGCTGGCTGTCTCCAGATTTGCAGCTTAGAGCCTTAAACCACTGCACTATACTGCCTCCCTCAACAGTATATCAACATGTGTGAAGAAGGATGAACTTTCATTACTCACAAAAGGATTTGCCACTCCTGAGTTATAGTCTTGCCCCCACGAAGATAAACAGCATATTCTGAGTCCGACCATTACATATCACCTATAGTTAGAGACATATTATAAATCTTAGAGACAGATATAGTAAAGAGAGAGATAAAATATTCTGTATTATACATTGCATTTGACACTTTATTTGATATTGTATTGTGCTTTGCATTTGTCACTGCTTATTGTATGTCTTACCACTTTGCAACCCACATTACAAGGAGCTTTACAAACTGCCACAAAGTCTCATACATTTCCTGTCCCTTTCATGAAATATCTTCCATAATAAACCATGAAAGGTCCAGAAATTCAAATTTGTGGGTATGTTGCATAACTGAGTTCTGCTGCTGCTAATTGTGATTTTGCTGGAAACCATAACATTTCTTTAAATGTCTTTCCTTAACTATATATTTGGCAGCAATAACTCTAGTTCCTGATGCAGTAATGTCAGAAGCTAAAACACTCAAAACAAGAAAACAAAGCAGAGGGGATTCAAAGGTGGGAAAGAACTGTACTTACTCCCAGAATTCAATAACAGGTGATGTCTTGTTCACCAGATCTGGGCATGTCAGGTT
The DNA here is from genome assembly GCA_016271365.2 of Neoceratodus forsteri. Lineage (NCBI taxonomy): Eukaryota > Metazoa > Chordata > Ceratodontiformes > Ceratodontidae > Neoceratodus > Neoceratodus forsteri. The sequence continues at coordinate 408,951,403 of CM028138.1, forward strand.
TTGGAACATGAAGTTTCCCATGGTGACGTTGGTACAGTTCTCCCGTGGAAGCTCTCGGCACAATTTACTGTGTTCCAGGAATTACTGCAGGTGGACCATGGCAGTTGGGAGGTGAATGACTTGATCAGGTAGAAGAAGGCCCAGCTGAGCACCATAATGTAGTAGGTGTTGCAGAAAGACTATCACCATGGAAGCATAGCCCAAACCTACAAGAAGCACAGAGAGAGAATAAAAAGACATAAAAGGCAACCCCAAGGAAGACTGTGGGTCTATAGCATATAATGGATTGCTAATGGAGTCAAACCTTTGATGTACAGTTGTACACTGCTGCTATGAACCCCAGTTACCCAGCAGTACTTCATAGGGACACCATTTTATGACACATTGATAACTAGGCCTGGGTGACATTAGCAAATTCTGCTTTCAATGAATTTTTGTGAAATTCAACATTTTGGAGATTTTTTTTTTTTTGAATTTTGCAAAATTCTTTCTTTGGTCAGAATGCAGTGTTTCTTGCAGCTACAGACCTGAAAAGTGACATGCTAAATTGTTGTAAATGAGTCCTGGGGACATTCCAAAATTCTTGACATTTGGATGAGTAATTTGAACTTATAGGGACTCAGATTCTGAAAGTTACTTTTTGTAAATTTTTCTAAAATAAAATTCTGTTTACAAATTACTAGCTTTAGAGCTAGATACTCAGATATTGCATGCCTAACCTTCCTGTAAAGGTCTGAGAAACTTCTTAATGTGGAGTGATTTGGTTAAGTACATTCTAAGTTAAAGGGGTTGCTAATGTCACAGTTTAATTATTTGTGAAAGTATGTGAATTTTTCAAATATTTTGATGTTTGTAACTCTGCTGCTATTTCAGGCATACACCTGAACTTGGTCATGCATACTCAATCCAAATGGGTCACTTAGCAAAGCTGGAGAAATTAGGTTTAGAGTTTAAAAATTTACAGTGGAAATGCTGCAGATTACTACTTGGTAAAATTTGCTCACAAATTCATGGAGGCAGAATGGATAATACAGTACCACTACAATTCTGCCAGTGCAGTTTAACTTTTGTGAAACACTTTTCACCACTGGGCCCATTTAGCTAGGCTGAGCTGATTGTAGTCCTGTAGTTTCTTTCTTGATGACAAATTTGTCACCACTGTGCTTTTCCTTCTAGCTTAACCAGATAGACTCAGTGAAACTGCTTGTCACACCAATTTCCTCCTGTTTTTACAGGTATCCTCCCTTACAAAGACAGCCATCTACTCCTTTTCCTGTCAGACCTATCCCTGTGGAATAGTCAGAATTTCTCTTTGGTGCCACCAATAATTGAATTCCCCACCAGATCTCTGTGAGTGCTTCTAAGTCCTGGGCTTCCAAATGCATCTAACTCCTGCCACTGGTGATCCCTGCACTACCTCCTCCCATATCCTTTAGTTTAAATTCCCTAACTTCCCTTTCCGTTGATATGACTGTACCCCCTTCCTCTTGGCAGAACTGCACTTAATCCTGGCTTGGCTACGGATCACATTTATCTGACCTGTACTGCAGGCAATAGACAAATCACCTTATCTGCAGTAGCATCATGGTCCTGAAATGCCGCTCTAACACTCCTGTGGTGCCCAGCATAATGTTTCATCATGACTGATGATATCTCGATAATTCTGTCACAATAACATCAACCACAATTTGTTGTTGTGCTTGGTGTCATGGTGTTCAAATGCTAAAAATATCCATTGCTATCTGCAGGGTTGTTAAGTGGTCAGTGGCTGACATTGTGCAGAAACAATGCTGGGCATGTGTGTACCTCCACAAGTCATTTAGTCTGTGAGCTCTAGTGGTTAGCTGGTAAATTGCAAGAAGACAGACAAGTGTAAAGTGGTGGCCTTGACTATTCTTGAGTGTTTCTTTACGTAAGATGCTGATTGACACAAAGGTACTTGACACTGGGTACTACTGTATTTTACTCTGGAGCCCCTATGAATGCTACATTATTACCAGTCTACCCAGTATTTTCCTTCCTCATTCATGGCAGCACAAGAGTATAGCTGGGCAACATTTACGGATGTGGCTTCCACAAAATTCACAAATTTTCACAAAAGTGCATAATATTCAGCTATAATTACTGATGTTATTCTGCCATTTTGACTACTTATAACTCGGCCATCCTATATTTAAGAGATTAGAAAGCTGAGATACACAACCTTATTTTAAAGTCTATCAGCCTACCAAAATTGGTGGTGTTGCATTCTTTAGTTTTAAAGCTATAGGAGCCTAACATTTTTAAGTTTACATTCTTGTGAGATTTTATATAAACAACTCTGAATATCTGGCTGCTTATAATTAATAACTTCTGATGAACTGATTTTAGGGTAGTTTGAAAAAGTAGTTTCAAAATTACACAGAAATAATTGAAATTTAAACTTAAGCCTGACTTTCACTGACGGAAGTTAATTTTCACCAGCACTATTGTTACAAACACATTTCCCTCAGGAAATGAGAAACAACTAGATACACACATCAAGGCAGACAGTTCTTTTGCATGTATTAATTATAAAACAAATCAATACTGGAAGCCAGGCAGAATCATTATCCCACGACCAAAAGTACTTCAGTCTAAACCTTTAAATTTATATATGGGTGTCTCAGTTATTGGCACAGCCCACTAAGTTAGAAATTTACTCCTGCAATCTTTACTAGGTGTTTATCAGCTAGGAGTGGGCTGATAGGATGTTTAACTAGTAAGTAATTTTGCTGAGATTACCTTTTACCAATTATGGATTTCAAATGGCAACATGAAGCACTGCTCAGCAATGATTAACAGGAATGTATAATGTCTCCAGTTACTCCTAAGAAACTCAGAGAAAAGCCTGCAGGGACCAAATGTTGGGACCCAGCCTTTTCCAGAAACCGATTTCTGTCTTATGAGTCTCGCTTTGCTACAACATGAAACTAAGGCTGACGACATGTGAACATTTGGTGTACAAAAACAACATGCTTTCTCATTTCTCTAGGTTTGCTGCAAATTTCTGGCTGTGTTGTATGTCACTGTAGTTCCTAATATGCAGAGTGAGGAAAGGCAGTAAGAGCAATGGAAGGGTGGGAAGAAAAATGCTCACCTTAGTAATCTTGTTTCTTCTAAGGGAATCTTACTGTATTCTGACATATGCAGTATGGTCTCACTATAGGACTGCCCTGGAGCCAAATGGTTATTAGAACCTATGCAAATGATGGAATGCTAGGCTCGAGCTCGGTTTTCAAACCACTATCCCTAGTAAACAACTCCTAACCATCAGATTCTTACGAAGCATGCACTAAGCAGATTTCAACTAATGGAAGAATAATAATAATAACAATAATAATAGTTATAATAATAATAGTAACAACCATAGAACCCTCCCTAAACTGGAAATGGCAGGAGAAAAATATTAGGGAATTATCCTTCTTTCAAATACTCCAAAAACCTGGCATCCTTGAAGACTCAAGTTACAGATGCCCAGTATAAAACAGTATATACTCCCAGGTTTGCAACAACTTTAGCACAGCTGTAACGCAGTAACCATAGGTTCTAGCAGGAGGAAGGAAGGGAGTTAGAATACAGTAGATTCCCTTAGAAGAAACAAGATTACTATGGTGAGTAATTTTTTCTTCAAACCCCGGAAATCTTACTGTATTCTGACTTATGCAGATTATCAAGCAGTACCTTTGGAGGTAGGCCTATAACCTATTTAGGAAACAGGCTCTGAAGTACTGATGTGCCAAACCTGGCATCACCTCTGGCCTGCCTGGATGTCCAAACAATAATGCTTTGTGAATGTGTGGAAAGTCTTCCAAGCTGCAGCTTTGCAGATATCTACTAGGGGATATCTCTAGCAGCTGCTAGAGAGGCGCAGTACCCCTAGTTGAATGGGCCCTGAGGCCTGCAGGTGTTTCCTTACCTACCTTGCTATAACAGCTCTGTTTAGCTAATTTTCTCAGTTTTAAAGGGACTGTACCTGTATCTGGCAGGACCTGAAACACACGGCATCACCAGAGTAGAGACGACTTCAGCGAATATAGGTGGGTGACAGATGTAACGTGGTTGGAAATCTACTCTGCCATTCAGTTAAGCAATCTTTCATTTTAAAACTGCAAGTATTCACTTTCTGTTGGCTGGAGGTGAAGTGAACACGAGCTGGGATGTATCAGTGTAGCACCAATTACGTGAGGTGCTAGCTTAGTGTTTTCATTTACAAAGCTTTTTTTTTATGCAAAGGGTAAAAGATTGCTTGTGTTTCACTCGGTTGAGTTTTTTTAATCCAGAATAATAGCAGGAGTCAGAAATTGTTGGCGGCTTGTTAGTGCAGTGCGGCAAGAGCTAAGCGGGACTTTCCATGTGAAGATCTATTGGCACTGCTAGCTAGCGGCACTTAAGAAAGTGGATGTCTGCTCATGACAGCCGAGTCGGGTTCGACTAGAAAAAAAAAAGAAAAACAAACAAATAAAACAGATGTTGCTGTGGTATTACTGGGGCTGCCATTTTAAAAGTAGCAAATGTATTGGCAATCAGCACTGAGATTAGACTGGAAGACTGCAGTCAGGAGAGGAACTGCAAGGGGGATTGTACTTTCATTTACCAGGCAGGTGTGAGCTGTGGAGCTGATTCCTTGTTGGGTGGCAGGCAAAACTTTGTATTCTACAGAGGAGCAGAGTGGGGGAGCCATTTGAGGGCTAATGAATGGCACTCTACATGTGGAGTTCATACAGAACATGGTTGCCGCGAAAGGCAGAGCACTTAGGGAGAGATCCGATGAAGGAGCGGTAGCAGCAGGGGTTTTACTCACAGAACAAAAATAAACTTAAAGCCTGACTTATAACCATAAACCTGTACACTGATCTTTTGTTTAGTTACTGGATGGAGTCTTTGTCTTTCTAGTCTAGGGAATGAGTGTGTGGGTGGGGCTCTCACTCTTGCTAAGCAATGAAATAAAATGGCATCAGTTTGAAATTGTGTGAACCAGTGCTTCAGCCAATGAGAAAGCAGGCTGGGCACAAAGATACTTGGCTGCATATGAGGAAGGTTTGGGCTGGGACTCTTATTTGGTGGGCATCTATTATCTGATAGATGCCCACCTAAATTAGTGCTTCAGCCAATCAGAAGAGAGCATTTCTTTGCCCATTTTCTAAAACCCCAATACATCATATATCCTGGGAAAAATCACCTTATTGAGTACCACCAATGAAAAGATCTTGGTATTAATATTTCAATCAAGTTGTATCACCCAAGTCAAATAAATCAGGTCATCAGTAAAACAAATAAAGTTATATGGTCTATTCGCTGTAATATTAGATCCGTAATCCTAATATTATGATGCCTTTGTACTGACTTACGTAAGACCCCATTTGAATATGCTTCTCAGTTATGGTGCCCGTATAAGAAGTCTAATTATATTGAACTTGAAAAGGTGCAAAAGAAAATTCACTTAAACAATTGCAGGGTTACATACTAGTTCATATAGCAGCAGATTGAATTCCTCAATTTAATGTCACTAGAGACATGCTGATTGAGGGTGAATTATTGTTTCTATTCGATATTATCAGTGACCCATATTTGATGACTGAACTGGGGTTAGAGTTTAAATCCAATACATATAGTACCAGAGGGCATCCACTACAATTGTCTGGTAAACATTTCCATTATAACAACAGGACATTTTTCTTCACATTATGGGATATACATTCCTGGAATACATTGCCATTATCAGTTATTATCAGTAAATCAAAACATGAATTCAAAAAGCGATTAGACTCATTTTACTTACAGATGAGAAATTAAAGTACTACTAATTTAGTAATTGGTTAGTATAGGAGCACCCATGAGCTTTTAGCTCTTGCTCCTCACTTTCCTTAGTATGAACCTTAGTATTTGGCTTACAGGAACTGGGACAACAAAATCAATATGTGTAATATGAAGATCCATTATGGAGTGGTATTAGACGAAGAAGAAGGTGGCAGTGTTAAAAACACTTGTATTGCCTCTCTTGCCCATCTCAGTATGGTTTACCCACTTCCTAAGTCACTGGAAGCCTGTTTTATAGCCTCTTCTTTCAGCTGGTGTGGAGCAGCAGGCTCACCCTATTAAGTGGAATATTCTCTGTCTCCTGATTGCTGAGGTGGATTACACATGATCAGTCTGTTGGTCTTCACTTTCAGCCACTTCCTTACCTGGAATATTGTACCTGTCCTAAAATCAGTACAGAAACCCTGGACTTTGTGGGTAGCCCCATGGTTGGATGCCCTACTACAGAGTTGAAGGTTGTCTCTGTTTTCAACTTCCTCACATGTCACCCCCTGCCATATGTGCAGAAGGTAACTGACAAGCTGAAACACTGGACAATTGATCCTATGCATTTAGGCGCTTTGTCTTCCTGACAGTTGCATGCCGCATTATGTCCTCAAATCTTCTAGATGCCCCACGGTACCTGGACATACCGAGGTTACACTCCTACCATTCACTGCGTCCCTGTTGGACAAAAGCACCCAGCTTAAGATGTGGGATGTGCGTGGCTCTGCTGTCACAGCAGGCTTAGTGTTAAGGCAAATAAACATAAAAGTATGGAAGATCGATTTTGCCCCAGGTCTGGTTCTGCCACTGACATGAAAACCATGTTGCATTTTCTAAAGGATTATCCTTACACAACAGCCTTTTGGACCTACTTGGCACATGCCATGGGGATCTGAGCTGGACCCGACTGGATTATGTCAATATAATTTTGAGCACCTCTCCTCAGCATCAAACTATGATATCGGCACCCTGCAATTACTTTTGACTGTCATTAAATATTATCTATGGCATTCCCGCTGCACCTTCTTGTTTCAGCAAAATACCATTCCACCTGCGACCCTGCTTCACCTAATTGAAACAGAATCACTTGCTCTGTACTGGGTTGATAGAATCTCTCCCTGGTGCTTCACTTTTCCGACAGTAATGTCAGCCCCATCTGGATAATTTGAGGCCTCTACCTTTTTTTCAAGACAGGATCTCACTGTTTCCTGCATCCGCTTGTACATTTTAAATTTATTTTCTTTTTGTGATTATACTAGGTTGTATCATGAAGTACCTTCTGTCATGCTTTTTTTCTCTTTTACTTTTTTTTTCTTTTCAATTTTATCCACTCAGTAGCCAGCGAGCTCCTACCTATTGTTGTTATAAATGATGTTCTTTACCATGTGGATTGATATAGTATGATTTTCTTTTTGGTTTCCCTGTATGTTATTTTCCAATAAAAATTCCTCAACTCTTTTTGAAAGGTGCCATGGGATTTTTAATCTCCACGTAAACAACCACCAGAACAGGCAGATGGGACCTCTGTTTAATGTCTCATTCAAAGACAGTACCTCAGGAGTGTGGCACCCTGCTGTACTACACTGTCAGTATTGGGATTTAACCCATGGTCCTGGTGGTGGGATGGAACCAAAGCCTTCTGATCTTCTGGCCTCAGAGGCAAGCGTGCAACCTACTGAGCCACTGACACTGCTATGCTTATGTATAATAAGGTAAGGCTCTTTATGGGACAGTGCCTGAAGTTTACCAGTCCTTCTGACTGAACAGACTGCAATTAGAAAAACACCTTGTAGGACAGGATGTCCAAAGGCACTGATGAAAGAGGTTTGAGCAGTGTCACACAGAGCATTCAGCACCAGGTTCAGTTCCCAGGGCACTGCAGACTGGAACACCAGTCAACTTCTGAAGACTGCTCTAAGAAAACAGTTAACATCAAGTCACCTCCCACCGCTGCTTTTCGCCCAGGGGCCTCTTGTAAACCAAGCAGTACCCAGCCCCAACTTGACTGGTCCCCATCTCACTGGCCTGATATAGACACGGTGTTAGCCTACCTCACCAGAGCCTTTCTGCAAGGCCTGTGACCCCTTTGCCCCCTTTTAACAGTACCCGCTCCAAAATACATAATGCCACCTGGATTTCCTTCCTTATTCAACAACTGAGGCAGAGATACAACCTCTGGCATGTCACGGTCGAGTCAGGCAGGACACTGGACAGACAGGCCTATAATGCCACTCATAACCAATGCACCTGGGCCATAAGGCAAGCCAAGTCCAAATACTACCAAACCACCCTGGCCACCTCCTGGGGCTCTGCACATGCATTCTGGGATAATATTAAGGAACTCAATGGAAAAACTTCGCTCCCCACCCCATCTCAGATATCTGTCAATGGCGCTATTACCACTGACCCCCACATATTGCTGACTGCCTCAACACGGCTTTCTCTGATCTAAGCGCAGTCCTTTCTGTCCACTTTGTGACCCTATCCCTACCTCAGACCCCCCACCCTGAATCGCGTCCCCCATTTCTCCTTAGCACCATATCTCCCCATGAAGCCAAACCACCCTACTAAAATCCTCTCCAGCCACAACCCCAGCTGCACTCCCATTGACTCCAGGATTCTCCGTCTAACTCTAGATGTCATGCTAGCCCCTCCCACTGACCTGTTAAACTGGTCTCTGTCCATGGTCAATTCTGAGCACCTGGAAATCGGCTGAAATGACCCCAATTCATAAGAATGGAGATAAGCACATTACCAAATAACTACAGACCGATCTCCATTATCCCCCAATACCTAAAGCCCTGGAAAAATAGTATCCACCCAACTCATAGAATATCTAACCAAATACAGCATACTATGTCCAGAACAGCATGGTTTCTGCCCTGGATACAGCACCACCACAGCCCTCCTAGAGTTCTCACAGCAAATACACTCTGCACCTGACTCTGGGGACATTGCTGGGGCAGTGTTCATTGACCCATCTAAGGCTTTTGACACTGTGTGTCACCCCTATTGTTTGACTCCCTCCATCAACTAGACTTCTCATCTGGCCCCTTGCCTGGTTCTCCAGTTATCACCATGTCAGATCCCAACGGTCAAGATAAACGGTACCTTATCAGCTGCCCTACCTGTTCACTCAGATGTCCCCCAGGGTTCCATCCTGGGCCCCACATTGTTCTATCTCTTTCTAAACACCCTTCCTAGCTCCTGCTCAGGCAGTATGCTCCTATATGCCCGACAAAGCGGTTCTCGTCGCTTCCCACCCGACCCCATCACCCTCCAGAACTCTCTGCAACTCACCTTCAGCCAAGCTGAAAATGGTTCCTCGACCATTGTCTAGTTCTGAATCTCAAGAAGACAAAATCTATGCTTTTTGTCCACCACCAGAGTAACTCCAGAAATGCCCCCCATCTCATCCTCCCCAGCACCATACTCCCTTGAACAGGTGTCTGCATACAATATCTGGGCATTACCTTTGACTCAGCTCTCTCTTTGCACTCTCATCTTAATTCCCTGTCCACTGCCTTAAACACCTGGATTGGACTCCTCTACACCACAAAGACTGCCTCTCTCAGAATGCCCCCTGCTGGCTATCACCTCCTCCATCCTGTTATTGGTCAACTATGGGCTCTCATCTATGCGGTTGCTGACCCCACCTCACAAAGTCCAGACCTCGATCAGAAAGGCTTGCAGGCTCCTGACCGGTCCCCAGCAGAATGCACACATTCCATTTATACTCCTTCTCGAACTTACTCTTTGATGGCGCTCTGCGCTACCACACCTGTATACTGGCAAAAAATCACTACTTGCTGCTCCCCAGCGGTTGCTGCATCCCTAAATTGGCCTCCCACTTGGTCATCACCCAAGCACAACAAAGCCACCTTCCAGGTCCCGAGAGCCAGGACCTCTCTCGCCCAAAGATCATTCCACCACAGAGCCCCTACTTGGTACAACTCCTCCCCACTCATATCACAAACATCCCCAAATTGGACCCTTCAAAATCGCCCTCGAAACCACCTCACTGACACTTGCAGCCATAAATGCCCCTGACTTGGCCCATACCTAGAGGCTCCACCTGGCCCAATTTACAGGCGATGTCCTTCTAGGCTGCCTTCTCCCCAGCAACCACCCCTTGCCCCCAGGTATCGCCTCCCTAGAACCACTAGAGGTACTCTTATTATTTATATACTTGACTAATTGTAACTAACTGAAGCCTTTGTACACTTTTTGTATTACTGGAATTGCTTTGTGTGTTCTTTTATTGTATCTCACCTGTAATGTTCTTCATTGTTGTACTCCACCACCAATTGTTGTCTACCCTCCTTGCGATGAGGTGCCTTTGCAAATGAGTCTTTGACTCAAAGGTTGTAAATCTGAATTATGAAATAAATAAATAAATAAAGTTGTTTCCCACGGATGAGCCCATGGAAATTCCCAGGGCTGTTCCGAGCACAGACACCTGGCCTCTAGGGTGCTCAACTTGAGGCCTTTGTCTACCCCTGTCTGCAAGAAATCCAAAATCTGTGGAACTGTAGCTTTTAAAGGCCTGATCCCCTCTCTCTCTCTCTCTCTCTCTCTCTGTCTCTCTGACCCAACCAGAGAAAGCATTCCATACACAGTTATAAGTTGCAGATGTAGAAACCTTCCTTGAGGCCATTAGGGTATACACCACTTTCGTGGAGAAACCCTGTTTTAACAATCTCCTCCTTTCAGGGACCAGGCTGCCAGCTGCATTGCCTCTGGATTTGGATGCAGAATGAGATCTTGAAAGAGAAGCACCCCAAAAGCAGGAGTTAAAATGTGGCCTGCTGAGCTAGATTCATAAGGTCTGAGAACCATGGCCTTCTTGGCCACTTGGGGGTTATCAGAAGGAAGCTTCCTCTTGACCACCTTATCTTGAGGATTATCTTGGGATGCAGCGGTAGTGGAGGGAACAAGCAAGCTCTGAGAAAATCCTATGTCTTGGACAGAGCATCTACTGCCTCCACCTGAGGACAGTGGTACTGGCTAAGAACCTTGGTGCCTGAGCATTTTCCTTTGACAGGAAGAGGTTGATATGAGGTTGACTGAACCTTTTGCACAGAAGCTGGGACACCTCTGAGTTCAATGTTCATTCCCCTGGATGGACTGTCTCTTGACTCAGCCAAGCCATGGTACCACCTCCTAATAGCCAATATCTCTGTTGCAGCCAGAACTATAGATACAAATACATACAGGCCCTTGGATGCTGCAGTATAGTATTCTGCAGCCAGAAATAAATATACGAGGCTCCTATGGATACTGTAATAATGAACATGGTTGAGGCTGCTAAGAGAAAACTTTACCCTGTGCCTAATGCTTATCTCTCCCCAAGCTGAGCACTGTGTGTCTACTGATTGCACAGAGTAAGAAAAATTACTCACCATAGTAATGTTGTTTTTTCTAAAGGGGTCCTTCACTGTGCCTAACAACTGCTTCATTCCCCTGGAATGAGCTGCCCCAGAGCTTAGACGCTTATGCTAAATAGAGAATCTTAGAATGAAATCCAAACTCTGCTGTGTGGTCATGCTCACCCTTGCATTCTAATGGTAGCCAGGTAACCTGCCCTGATAACAGGTTGATGTGCAGAAGTGATTCCTGGGGACCATGTACCACTGGTCGTGAGGTCAAGCATGTGTGCCCTCATCCCAGAGAGAGGCATCTGTGGTAAGCACCACTGATGGATCTTCTTTGAAAGGACTTCCTTCCCTGAGGTTCTTTCTGTCTAGCCAATAGGTTGTCACGATAATAGAATTTCCATGATACAATAACCATCATAAAATTATCACAATAACCGTTTTATTGTGGTATAGCACCAAGTAATTTTTGTACAAAGCATCAGGAGAGTAGGCATGGAAAGGACAGCTGTCCCTGAAAAATACAAAAAAAAAATTGTGAATTGTGGTTATTGCAGTATTAGAAATTGCCCACGGTATCAATACTGTGACTTCTGATACTGCTGTATACCGAAAACTGGTATACCTTGACATCCCTAACTGTAGAGCCTGTAGTATGGTTTTGTAACAGGCACCAACTTGGCCAGAGGATCCCTTCTTTGAGACCAGTAAGCCCTTAGGTGGAACTGGATGTCTCTCATTTGAAACCTAAACCTGGAACACAGCTGTGGCAGCTGCCATGCGGCCCAGTAACTGCAGGAAGTGCCTTGCCTTGCCTGAGTCTGTTTAGCTTGAAGGATTCTACCAGCTCCAGGATACTGTTTACCCTGTCCTGAGGAAGGAATGCCCTTCCTTGCAGGGTGTCCAACTCTGTCTCTATGAAATCCAGGATCTGTACAGGTTCCACTTGAGACTTCTGGGCATTTATCAGAATCCCAGAGATTCCAGAGTGCTCTAAGCTAGAGCAAGGGAGTCTCTGGTGTGCTGAGGGACTGTCCTACGACTAGACAGTCATCTAGGTAAGGAATACTGTGACCCTTGCCTTCTCAAGTGAGCTAATACTACTGCTAGGCACTTTGTGAATGTCCTGGGGCTGAGGTTAGGCCGAAGGGGATGGCTGCAAACTGGTAGTGGCCTGAGGGAAGTCTGAACCTTAGGTACTTTCTGTGGCTGGGTTGGATTGGGATGTGAAATAGGCATCCTTAGATCCAAGGATGCCAGTCAGTCCCAACTGTAGAGTCAGTATTATCATAACCAAAGTGACCATTCTGAATTTTTTTAACTTGAAATATTTTATTGAATCGAGATTGCAACATCTCTACACTTAGTTCAACTATATAAACATAAATCAATGGGTTAATAAAGTATATAATGCCTGCCATCAAAATAGTTACATTGATAAGTGTCCTTGATATCATGCCCCAACAAGATGTCATCGACCAGTCCAGAATCTGGTAATTTTTCATGTGTAGCTCAAGAGTGTCTTCATAGAGTGTAAGTCTCAGCAAGGTCTTGATTAGTTCCCAGAGGTCCAGACCTTGAGAGTTGGAGCTACATAGGTCCCCAAATCTGGGGTCAATGTGGGCTACAGTCCAAAACTAAGAAGACAGGATACTGTGTATAGAAGATATGCAAAGAAAAAAGATAAAATAATGTAAACACAGCAGTTTGCAGAGAACCAAAAAGGAACTGCAGGTAACTTTATAACTTTGGTGTGTTACACTCTCCTTCTCATATGGCCAAACCACTGACAGACAGTCTCCTTATACAGTATCAGTATTTAGTGTCAACTGTGCTTGGTGCCAAGGGTGCCATATTTCAGAATTTTTCATGTTGCAGCCTAATGCGAATTAGTTATCCCTTCCACTCTTTCCAAGTCTGCTACTCTGGATTTCCAGTGGTCTGTGGAGACTGGAGAGGGATAACCTTTTGGAGGTGATGATTTGAGTGCTGCCACTCGCAAAATCTGACCAAAACGCCTAGTATTACTAGGCAGAACAACAATGCAGGAAACCCAATACTAATTCAGTAAATATGAGGGGAATATTAAGTCTTGTAAGTCTTTGGATTTCAAAGCATATCGCCTGCCAAAATTCTGAGAGTTTAGGGCAGGCCCAAAATATATGGTGGGTCCCTTTGGCACCACAGCCCTGCCAACAAAGGTCATATGACTAGGATTAAAGTGTTTAGTTATAACTGGTGTAAGAAAGAATTTGACCATGACTTTCCACTTAAATCTGTGCCAGAAGGGGAAGCAGGGACTAGCCAACCCAAATTCAACCTCTGTGACCATTGCTCTGGGTCAATCTGGTACGGTCTTCTTGTTCCCACTTCAGCCCAAAATCTGGCATAATTTCTAGACTGTATGTCAAGGCTATAATGCTTGGTAAAAGTGTGTAGTTTTCCATGTAGCTGCTTTGCAGATATCCAAAAGTAGGATATATCTTGCAGTTGCTACTGAAGCAGTTACGCACCTGGTTGAATGTGCCCTGAGGCCCATGGGAGCCTGCTACCAACTCTTACAGTAACAGAACTGTAAGCAGGTTACTATCCAACATGCACTGATTAATTTTGATGCAGGTTTTCCTTATCCCCTTCATAAGTGAGGAATAGCTAGGTATGCTCCAGCTTATGAGCCTATGGTCCTGTCAAGGTAGTGGCTAAGTGCCCTCTTGACATCCACGCTATGTCGTTTCCACTCAGATGAGCTGGAATTCTCTGTGAAGAAAACATGTAAGGTGATGGTTTGATTCAAGTAAAGTCTGACACCCTTTAGAAAGGAAGTTCCTATTGGTCTGAGTACAACCTTGTCCCTGAGGAAGGAGATGTAGTTCAGGTCTGTGCACAGGGCCTGCAATTCATTTATCCTTCTGGCTGAAGTGATGGCCACCAGGAAAACAGTTTTCTATGTGACATACTTCAGATCTGCAGCTGCCATGGGCTCGGGGCTCCATGAGTTTGGCAATAAAATGTTGAGATTCCAAGCCAAGACAGTCTCCCTAAGGGAGGGTGTAGATGGCTGAGACCTTTGAAGAATTTCTGAAAGACAGCCTGAGAGGCCATGTCTTTACCAGCTGAAACATATGCTGAGACTGCAGCCAGATGGACCTTCAGTGTAGAAGGTCTAAGGCCCAAGGAATGTAGGTGAGTCAAATTGTCCAGTAGGACAGGAACACGAGCCTAGAAGGATTAATATCCCTTCTTGAACACCATATGGAAAACCTTTTCCACTTTGAGGAATAAGTTTTCTTGGTTGATGGCTTTCTGGATCCCTGAACACAGTCAAAACCTCCTCTGAGAGGTTTAGGCTAGGGCATTCTAGATCTTCAGAGCCAAGCCTTCAGTTGTAGGGATCTGAAGATTGGGTAAAGGATCCTGCCCTGAAAGGATGTCAGGAGGTTGTGCCTCTGGGTCAGGTGAATTGGGCACGATGCTGACAGGGTTAACAGGAGTGAGTACCATGGTTGCCTTGCCCAATCTGGTGCCACCAGGATCATTGTTTCTGGCTATGACCTGAGCTTTACCAGAGTCCTGAGCAGCAGGGGAAAGGAGGAAGGCATACAGGAATCTGCCCGACCAGTTCAGTGCTACTGCATCCACTGGAACTGTGCCCCTTCAGCATGTAACAAAACTGTGGCATCTGATGATTGTCTGTGGAGGCAAAGAGATCTAACTCCGGTGTGTCCCACCTTCTGAATATGTCCTGAAGCACTTGTGAATTCAGTGACCACTCATGATGATCCTGGCTGATCCTGCTGAGGGTCTGCCAGGATATTGTCCTTCCTGGAAGGTGGATTGCGGATTGGGATACCTGTTGGAGTAGGTCAGATTCCACGCCTTTATGGTTTCTGTGCACAGTGGGGTGAATCTGGCACCCCTTGTTTGTTAATACAATACATGGTGGTGGTGTCTGTTCTGATCTGTACCACCCTGTTTTGCAAGTGAGGAGTGAATGCCTGAAGAGCTAGATACACTGCCTGAGATCTTTAAGATTTATATGCAGAACTGATTCTTGAGGGACTATTTGCAGCTAGCTGTTAAGTCCAGCATGTGTGCTCCCCTCCCTATCAAAGAAGACATCTATTGTAAGCACAACTGAAGGATGCTCCTTTTGGAAGGGAATCCCTTCCTGAGGTTTTCCCTGTCCAACCACCACCACTGCAGGGCCTACAGAAGTGTGTTCGTGACTGACACCAATTTGGCTAGGGATCTCTTTTTGAGACCAGTGAGCCTGCAAGTGGAACTGTATGTCTCTCATCTGAAACCTGGATCCTGGAACAACAGCTGTGGCAGTTCCATGTGGCCCAGTAAGCATAGAAACTCTCTTGCTGATCTGGGCCTGTTTACCTGGAATTATCCTATCTGCAAGATACTGCTCATCCTGTCCTGAGGAGAAAAGCTCTGCCTTGGTGGGTGTCCAACTCTGCTCCAATGAAGTCTAGGGCTGACTTGGCTCTTGTTGAGACTTCTGGACATTTATCAGGAATCTCAAAGATTCTAATGTGCTCCTGGTTAGGGTCAGAGAGTCTTTGGTTTGTTGCAGGACTGACCTATGATTAGCCAGTCGTCCAGGTATGGAAACACAGTCACCCCTGCCTCTTAGGTGTGCCACCACTACAGTCCCTATTGTGAATGCGTTGGGGGAGGTTGCAAAATGGCATGACTGTAAACTGGTAGTGGCCTGAGGGCAATCTGAACCTCAGGTACTTTCTGTGGCTTGGTCGGATTGAATGTGAAAGTATGCATCCTTTAGGTCTAAGGATGCCAACCAGTCCCCTTTTGCAGCGTGGGATGATCATGGCCAAAGTCACCATCTTGAACTTTATTTTTAGCAGATGCTTGTTTAGGAGTCTTAGATCCAGAATGGTTCACCAATCCCTGTTTTTCTTCTGGAGTGAGGAAGTATCTTGGTAGAAACCCTTTCCCCTCTGTAGCAAGGGTACGGGTTCCACTGCTTTGATGGCCAATAGGTTTGCCGCCTCTGCTTCCAAGAGGATTCTGTCTGCAGAAGTAGATGGGGCAAAATTCTCTGGCCTTCAGCTTGGGTAGTGATTTGAAGCTTAGAGACAGTCCTTGGCTCCACTACCTCCAAGACCTACTTGTGTGTGGTGATGGTATACCAAACTTGGAGGTAGTGAGCAAACCTACCTCCTACTGGTAAGTGGGCAGTGACCTGTACCAGCCAGTCAGGATTCTGCTTTGGCTGGGCCTGGGCTTGAGGTACCTGTGCTGACCTCCTGATGATCCTTTCTGCCTCTACCCCTGAAGTACCCCCAGACTGCTAGTAGTCAGGCATTGCTTGAGCCTGGAAAAAAGGCCTGGAGTAGGAGCCCCTACCCCTGCCTCCCTGTACTGGGACCTGTAAGATGTGGAGGGTTTCTAGAATCATTGAATCATATAAATCTGACAGCAGAAAAGGATCCTCTGGCCCATTCGCTTGCCCTCCCCCAACCATCACCTATGCCAAGATACCTCCCTTCCCTCCACTTGCCAACCACTTATGTCTGCCCCGCCTCTTGAACCCTCTCCACCATCTCAGCCCCCACCACTACTACCTCTGGTGGTCTATTCCAGGCCTCCACCACTTCTCCATGAAGTAACATCCCCTCATAGTGCTCTAAATTTTTCTCCTTATAATCTTAGACTATGCCCTCTAGTTTTATCCCCACCTTCCTTTTAAATAAGCTCCTTTCCTCACCTTACTTGATCCCCTTCAGGTACTTAAATGTCTCTATCATGTCCCCTCTCCTTCTAGTCCCAATGGATACAGAACTAATTCCTCAACCTCTCCTCATATGGTCCCCTGCATACAGTGCACCATCTTGGTTGCCCTTCTCTGCACCCTCTCAATCCCATCTATGTTCTTGCGTAGGTGTGGTCTCCAGAACTGGACCCCGTGCTCCAGGTGTGGCTGCATCATGGTTTATAAAGAGCCATCA
Organism: Neoceratodus forsteri; assembly: GCA_016271365.2. Taxonomy (NCBI): domain Eukaryota; kingdom Metazoa; phylum Chordata; order Ceratodontiformes; family Ceratodontidae; genus Neoceratodus; species Neoceratodus forsteri. The sequence goes on from CM028138.1 coordinate 408,968,579, forward strand.
GTACCTCCCTCCTTCTACTAGTTATGCCCCTCCCAATTCTTGGCAAAATTGCTTCTGTAGGTGGCTTTGTACTACTCACCTTTTCATATAAGCCTCTGTTCTGTCACTAAAGGGAATCACCCTCACAGGGAAATTCATTGCTTTGTTCTGTGTGTCCTGAGTCAAGTTTGTAGCCCTCAGACATACAAACCGGCTTCATCGAACTAGAGAGGGCCATGAGCCCTGGCTGCGGTATCATTAGCATCCACAGCCATGTGGAACTGATGATTGGTTGCATCCAATGTCATCCTGGCAGTCTCTGCCAGGTCCACTCCCACGCCACCTGGAATTCTGTCAGTCAGTGCCAGGTCTTCTGATATTGGGCTGTAAGCCATGTAGTTGGCTTGTCTCACTAGAAGTGAGGCCACCAGGTACCCTTTCTTCCCATCCCATTCCATCCCATCAATTTTCCTGGAATCTTTGTCAGGAGGGTGGATGAAATAGGATCTTAGCTTTTTCACAAGTTGCTGCCTGAATCACTCCCTCATGATCAGGGTGGTGAAACAAAAAGCAGAATTAGATCTATCAAACTGATATTTTTATCAGCTTTTGTCTACCCCAGAGACAGTGGTAGGGTTTGCAATAACTTTAGCACTGCTTTTCTCAGGGATTTATGTACAGGAGCATAAGCCGTTTTGTTGGGGCTGGCCCCAACATTTTGAGGAAATCTGCTTCTCCATCCTCCTCAGTCTCCTGGATTGGGAGGTTCAGAGTGTCTACCATTTGTTTCACAAAGGAGTAATGCGAGGTATAATCATCAGGATCCTAGGTGGGGAACCGAACTACTGTTCAGGGACACCTTAGGTTCAATGAGTTCCCTCATTCTCTTCCTCTTCTTCTGGGTTATCATATATACACTGGTTCCTGAGCCACTGGAACTGGTGCTGGAACTGTGGAACCAGTGTGGTCACTGGAACCACAGCTTGAAGAGCCTGCAGAATCTACAGGGCTTTGCAATGTCCTCAGCTGAGGGCATAGCTGGTCTGTCTGCTGACAGCTCCTTAGCCTTCTGGACTGGAGGTGCAGTGACATGCTTTTCCTTATGTTTTCTCTTAGTTGGAACCGTTTTACTAGCCAGTTCCACAGGCCTTTAAGCTTTACACGTCAGCTTCTCTGTGCATTTTGGATCCACTGACTCTTTGGACCTGTCTTTGTCTTTTTAGAGGAAGAAGTAGATGGGGCATCCTCAGAAGGAGTTGGCATTTCCTCCAAATTTTGTGGCCCTTTTCTTAAGAGTCTTAGGGCAAAACGTCTTGCAAATAGTGCAGTTTGTAGAAATATGACTGGGTCCCAGACAAAAACACGCAAGTCGTGGTTCATTCTACTTTTAGCCGCTATCTGGCCACAACTAATACAATTTCTTAAACCCAGTCAGTCCTGTCTTTTCTTAGGTTTAGAAACTTCTAACATTGATGTTAGATTTTAAAATAGCAAACCGTTATAATCTAAGTGATCGGTTCCTGGAACCGATTACAAGTAAATAAACCTCACAATGATTAGTTCAAACAGTAAATGGAACTGACGGCTGATTGGTTCCTGACAGGAAAAGGAACCACAAAATCAGTAAAATTAAATAAAAATATAAAACTTACAGTTCCAACCCAGAACCGTAAATCAACAACAAGTATAAAAGCTGAGGTAAAAGCTTCTTGAACAGTGGTTCCCACGGTTCCACGGACCCGATGAGGAACTGAAAAACACTAAAACAACCCAAATAACTAACTAAACTATACCTGTTAGGGCAGCAAATTAAAATATAAAGTAAAAAGCCTTGCTTAGCAACAAAATAAAGTTCAAATAGTAAGTTGAGGAGAGTTCTCCTAGGCGCCTTTACTGGCAAGTGAAGTGAAGAATCTGAGCACTTCAGAGTGCAGCAGTTTGAAACTGGCATGAGCCAATGAGAGTTCCATCATTTGCATAAATTCTGTCTTTCCATGGCAGCTCAACACTGAAGGCCAACTGCATTAATTTCATTATACTGTGTGAATCCTGGGGTTAGAAAGGAACAGAAGATGAGAACATTGATTTTAATAGTTTGGATTCTCCCATACAGGGTAAGAGGCAATAGGTTCCACCTGGCAACGCCTGCTTGCAGATCCTGATATAGTTTAGTGTAACTGGTACTGAACAATAGGAAGTATTGGCTGAAATGCGGATCCTAAGTAGTAGACGTGTTTTTGTAGCCCAGGCAAATGGGAAAGAATGTCAAAAATCTGGCGGAGAGGCTCGTGGGACCAACGCTTCTGATTTATGAAAGTTAATTCTGTAACCTGCTAAAGAGCTGAATTCCTACAGAATCCTTTGTAAGTGAGGTAGAGGAAGCCAGGTCTGCGAAAGAAAAGTTAATCGATGGTGAGGGTTAGTTTCGCCGACTCTCCCTGCCATCACCCCTTTAGTATGAACATTGGATCTGACTGATATTGCCAAGGGTTCCAAGGAAAGGGCAAAAGTATAAGGGCAGAGGCATCTGCCGGTGCCTTGTCCTAGAGAAAATGCTCAGACAAAAATCTGTTTACTTTGATTCTAGCTTCCAGGGTGTACAGCGAGGTAACTGCAGTGATAAAGTATTGTCCTAACCCAAACTGCCTTAGAGTAGTGGTCATGAATAGCCAGTTCACACTATCAAAAGCCTTTTCGGTGTCCATATTTATACCAATTGAAAACACTGTTTGGTTCATTAGGCCATAATAACATTCAGGAAGTGGTGGATGTTATTTTGGAGAAATTGACCAGAGATAAACCCTGTCTGGTCTGTATGGACTAGGGTAGAGATACAATAGGTATCATAGGAGGGTTATGAATCAAAAACAGCCATATTAGACTCCATAGTTTTACTTATTAAAAGTTTTCCTATATATTCATCTATAGCTATTTTAAACGATTCCATGTTTGTACTATTAACTATGGAATCTGGTAATGAGTTCCATATAGATACTGTTCTTTGGCTGAGCCAGTTCCTCCTTAGTAGATTTGTACAGTTCTCCTTTAAGCTGCTTATTATGATCTCTTAAATTTCTAACCATATTTTTAGCCTGTAAACCTGAGGACTCACACAAGTCATGATTTTCAAATGATCGAAAGACAAGAGAGAGTCACCTCGTAAGCATCTATACTCAAGCGTGAACAAGTCCAGCTCAGCTAAACTTTGCTCATAATTCAAATGGGAAATATTATAAATTTTTTTGTTACTCTTCTTTGAACTTTCTCCAATTGTATGACATCTTGTACTTTATGGGGGCCCAAAACTAGCACAGTACTCCTGGTGGGGTCAAACCAAGGCTCCATACAATGCCATAATCACCTGTCTATCTCTACTTCTAATATGTTTGAGTATACATCCCAGAATTGTGTTCCTCTAGTAGCCATCTCTTTAGTGTGTTCAGAGAAAGATAGGGAGTTGGCAATGACTATACTCTAGGTCTTTTTCTCTTTCAGTTGCTTCTAGCTGTATGCCATTTAAGAAATAAGTTGCCATTTGATTATGTTTGCCAAGATGCATAATCTTGCATGTGTCCTCGTTAAAGAATAACTTATGCTCAGTGGCCCATATTGCTATATTGTTTAGGTCTTCCTGGAGTTTCCAACTGGCCTCAATATTATCTACTATTGCCCCCTGTTCCGTGTCGTCCACAAATTTACATATCCAGGAGGCTGTAGATGTTTTCATTGTTGATATGTATATATTAAAAGTGTAGGGCCATGTTCCATGTCATAACGGCGACTGCCGAAGGCGATCGTCATTAGGGTGATGTCACATCGCCAAAAATCCATTTCCCGACAATGCTTGACTCCCGGCTTACACAAGGGCACCAGGGACTTACAATTCTTAATTTTTGCGGGGACACCTACTTTAGAATTCCCCAGGCTAGGGGTGTAAGTCGGGAAAATCGGGAGTGTTGGTCCAGGCGCAACAAAAACATACCTGCACCCCCACCCAAACCCAGCACCCTGTCCACCAAAGCCCTTAACCCACTCAGCACACCAATGGGGCCAGCAGCGGCTCACTGCGGCACCACCTCTCCAACCCTCCCTCCCTCCCACCCCTCACTGAGCATGCCCCCGTGCTTGGCGTACTGTAGCAACATCATGTCGCTATATGCACGAACCCACCCCATCCGGTCACCCTACCTCATCCGTAGCCCTCATGACATGTGCCGTGATTGAGTCGCCGTTTTGTTTGGTGCTCAATGTCGCCCATGTCACGGCTACCATTGGGCCTAGTATCGAGCCCTGTGGCACCCCATTGGTAACACCCCAGTCAGAGAAATAACTCTAATCGCAATCTGCTGCCTTCTTTCATCCAGCCATGAATCCACCCATGTAACAATATTACTAGTGAATCTTAGTAAGGCTAGTTTTTCAACCAACTCTTTATGTCGAATGCTTTTGAGTAATCCAAGTAAATTACATTTACAGTGAATCCCTCATCCAGGGTCTTGCTGACTTGTTCAAAAAGTGCAATAAAGTTTGTCAGGCATGATCTAGATGGTGTAAACCCATGCTGTGTTACATCCACTATTCCTAACTCCTGTATCTCTTTTCCATGATGTCTTTTATAAATTGTTCTAGGATTTTGCCTATAACAGAAGTTAGACTTATGGGTCTATAATTTTGGACCTCTTTTGTGCACAGGTGTCACATTTGCTTCCTTGCACTCGGAATTACTTGCCCACTAGCTATAGAGCTAGTAAATAACATAGATAAAGGCCCAGCTAGTTCCTCTGATAATTCTTTTAAAAAGATTGGGTGTAAATTATCTGGTCCTGGGGATTTATTTGTTTTAAGATTGTTTAGTTTTTTTTTAACTTTAAATCTTTATTGGGCAAAATAGAGACATACAATTAAGACATAACTGAAGATCCAGAGGCAAGCCATCAATAAAAGCCAAAGTACAATATTATTCAAAGAAATAGTACAGTGGTCAGAGTATTTATGTACAGAAATAGCCATCAGGTTAAAAGTAAATAAAACATTCCAAATAAAACAAAAGGGACAGTGCTAAAACAGATACAATTAAAGGACCCACCAGACAAAATAGTTATGGCACAAAATCAGCCTTTTTCCCCATAATATACAGTACTCATCGCCTCCATAAAAGTTCAAAGGACTGAAGTTTATTGTGGAGTCTAGCTTTGATCTTTTCCATATAGTAAATTTAACAGACTATATTGTACCAAAGATTGTTAGAGGGACTTGGGGATAGCCAACATTTGGTAATGGCCTTATGGGCTGCAAGCAATAAAATATGTAACAATTTACTAGTACCAGGTGAACGAAGGCTCATGAGCATCCAAAAAGAAAAAGCGTGGGGTAAGGAGCAACCCCGGCCCCACAGATCTAATAAAGCTGATTGCAGCTTCTGAAAGAAGGGCACTAGTACCGACAGGAACAAAAGAATATGGGCTAAAGCCACAGGAGATTAGGCCACATCCTCTCCAGTAATGCGCTCTAAGGCAGGTAATATTTTGTGGTGATTTGATATACAGCCCATGATGCTTTGCATTATGGGGTATGTGGGATTGAATATTTAACTTGCCTAGTGGGGTCAAAGATTGTTTAGTTTTATTCTCACATTGCCTTCATGGATTTTATATTTAGTAGGATCACTGACAGTTTTGCTGTTAATAAACACCGTTTTATATTTTGGTTGATAGACACTAAGAAAGCAGTCATTGAATACTTCAGTCATATCCCTTTCATTGTCTACAACTGAATCAGCTATTTTTAGGGTCCTATATTATGATGTCTCCTCCTAGACTGTTCATGTGCTGGTAAAAGGCCTTTTATCTGTCACCTTGGTAGCTAGCAATAGTTCATCTTCTTTTTAGCCTTTTTATGTTTGCTTGTGCGTATGCGCCAAGAAACATGTTGCAGCAGCTTGCTGCAGAAGCAGGTTGTGGAGGTGGGGCAGTGTGGCGGCCAATGCCGCCTCTGCATTTGCAGGCTTGGTCCTGTTTATCCAGTGCAGTGGCACGCTGCTGACACTAGTTCAGCAAGCGTGCCACAGACTTCAAAGAAACTGGCTGCTGCAATGATGGAGTGCCCGTCATTGCAGGGCGGCTTGAAACTCACTGACCACTGCAATGAGGGAGCGCTCGTCATTGCAGGGTGTACCTTGCCTGCCCACACATTTCTGTTGCACCCCTCCCTCCCTCCCTTGTCCACTGTAGGAGCAAGAGTGCAAGTAAACCTCCCGCTTCCTCCCACTGTGTGCTGTCCACCCTACTCCCCTCTGTTCCCTATCCAGGTACCCATCCCGCACTGTAATTAAACCTCCCACTCCTTCCCACTGCGTGCTGTCCGCCGCTTGCTCGATTCCCCTCTCGGCAATTGAGAGCAAGCAACCCTCCCACCCCCCACTGCATGCTGTCCACCCCGCCCCTCCGCTTCCCATCCCGCAACCATAGCGCAGGTGAACCCTCCTGCTCCCTCCGACTGCATCCTGTCCACCCTACTCCGCCTGTTCCCAGTCACAGCACGTAGGCAAACCCTCCCACCCCACTGCATGCTATCCACCCCGCCCCTCCGCTCCCCATCCCGCAACTGAGAGCAAGTAAATCCTCTCGCCTTCTCTATTGCATCCTGTCTGCCTGCTCCCTCTGTTCCCAGTCCTGGCACATATGTAAATCCTCCTCCTCTCCACTGCATGCTGTCCACCCCACTCCCTCCGTTCTCGATCCCGCATGTAATTAGACCTTCCCGTGACAAGTCCGCGTGCATTCTTCTTCCTTGTTAAACTTGTTTTTTTTGTCTCTTGCTTTGCCTCCTCTGATCAGTTGGGTGACCAGCTTCACTTGCTTCCACTTGAGCAGTTCTTTAAAGATTAAGTGTAAAGGATCTTATTATTTGTTCCTAAACAGTGTATGTCAATGTAGTATAGGCACTCAGTATGATTCTGCATTTTATTGTTAAATTGTCAGTCAAATAAAATGTATACCTCCTCCATTATTACCTGCTGGTCCCACTGATGCCCAACATTTCTCTGGCTGTCCCACTGTGCAGTGCCTTGACCATCATGTTATTACATCATTAGGCAGTATGTGAACAAAAGACACTGTCAGCATTTGACAAAGTACAGTTTTGCAGTCTGTGCCATCTGTCTAAATCTGCATGTATTTTTATAAAGAATATGTCCTCTGATGAAGACATCCTGGACACAGCTTTCTTTTGCTACCCTTATTGTTTGCACAGTCATTCTTGCAATTAAGTTTCACAAGCTAGATACAGTCAGGCAGAAAACACACTAAACACTTCAACACTGTCTAAACCACAGTGTTAATTTGCAATTGAGTGCCGATGATTATAAAACAAGTGACAGAAAATATTTGTAACAAAAAACAGACAAAATATGGGGTGGAGGGTGGGGGTCACTAGTGCTAATAGATTGGACTGATGCTCACTTACTAAAATTGGACCTGTAAACAAAACAAATCCTTGGGACGGCTAGTCTCACACTGAAATAGCACAGACTGCAAGTAAAACCCAATACTCCTACTTGTGCCTTAAAATAAACAGGCTTACCTTCACAGTGTGTGAAGTTAGGACAGGCTTATTGCATATCACAAGAGTAGAAATCCCATAGCCAAAGTCAATAGGATAGCAAAACAACTACAGCCCTAAGATAATAACATGAATATATATGTTCGCACCACATATAAGGGGCAACTTCTAGGTATGCATACTACACTTTATGGCTGCCTGGCCAAGTTTAAAACTTTGGGAGCACCATATATAGCGTCAAGGTATATTCCTTTGTTCTCTCTCAGTTGTAGTACTGTCGCCTTATTTTAAATACCTCCTACTGACTTTGACTATGTAATTTTTATCTGCGTGTGATATGTAACAAACCTGTCTTAACTTCACACACTGTCATGTAAGCCTGTTCATTTTAGTTATTTTGAGGCACAAAGAGGAGGATTCAGGAAATAAATGTAGTCTTTTTTTGGGACTAGCCATCCCATGGGTTTGCTCCAAGGGTGTAGGAACTGTAGGGTGAGGGCAGTGGCCACCCCATCATTTTTGGCCCAAAGGAGAGTGCCTAAATAAAAAAGCAATGCAAGCGCAAGGGCTAGCATTACAGAAGGTGCAGTGAGAAAGTCATGCTGCCGCCCCCACATGAACAAAACAAAAGTGTCTGACTGTCTGGTATTAACTTGTTTGATGTCTGATCTCATCTCTACAGTGTCTGGGATGGGTCAAGAAGCATCAAGACTCAAGCAGTGTGTGCAAACACTGTGGAATAGTCATTACCTTAACAATTAACAGAATTACTTAATTTGCTTTTAAATTCAAATAATTTTAATCCTAAATGTAGGCTAGTTCGTTCGCCTAGTCCCATTATTAAATTATATATTACAACATGTGCACACCCTGCCCCCAACCTGCAAGCCTGGGACAGACTGTCCTGTCCTCTTTGAATGTGCTGCTCCCACTCTGCTGCCCACAGAAAACAAAAGAGGTGCCAAACTGCAATGCCTTCCCTGCCTTGCTGTCTCCAGACTCAGAGGTATCAAGTGCTTGTGAAGTACAAATCATTAATATAACTACTGTCTGTGACTCACTCTCCATTCCAGCCTTCCAGCTGTACCTGCATCCAGCTAATGAGCACCCAACCCAAGACAGTGCACACCTCTTTGGGGAATGGGGTCAGGACTTCTTTGATGTGCCCCTCCTGTGCTAACGCCTCCACCTTTGCTGCAAAACCCGGTGTAGTATCAAATCGTGCTACCTGTCAGAATTTGCTATACAATACACATGTGCAGACAAGGGTAGCAAATTCTGCGGTAGCACAGTTTGATACTACACTGGACTCCCATCCTCACCATGGCACTGCAATGGACTGTGACTTTTTTGCCTTTCTTGAATCTTCTGTTGTTGCTGAGTGACTTGGATAATTTGATGCACTTAGTAAGTAAGAATGGGCAGTCTGGCAGCAGACTTGACACTTGGTGGGGGGCTCTGTTTAATATAAAAATGAAACTGAATCTGTGTTGTGTCTGTGTTGTGAAAAGTTGCCGATCCTGGGTTTTGGTCCATCGCTCCCCTTTCCTTCGGCATATAATTTACTAAACATGAGCATTGCTGCGCTGGCTCTGGATTATTACATATTTGCCTGTTGCCTCTATGATCTTTTTTTCTGGGTGCCTGCTTGGAAGGAGTTGAGGTTGGACCATTGCAGCTAGGAGGTGGAGGTGAGTGTCACCCTGGAATAAAAATTAGCTAGCTCCGATCTGTGAGTGAGGGTTTCCTAATCCTGGCCCAAATTCTGATCCAGCTCTTATGTCGTTGGTTGCTTCCCTGGCTGAACACCTGCTCACTTGACTGAGCCTGCCCTAAGCAAGTTAAAGAATAAAATAAATAATAAATTAAACGCCAAGCCCTGTGCTCAGCGAACTGAGCTTCAGTGGACCCTGCTTGTTCAACTCAGCCTGCCGGTGTAGTAGTTAGTATTTCTGCTCACTGCTCAGCTCACTTAGTCAGTGCTGGCATATTATTTTATTTATTATTTTTTTATTCTTTATGAGTGGCAGCAGTCCCTCACTAGTCACAGACAGTCTGAAGCTTGACCCGTCCGCTACCAGCCACTTCCAAAACCCAAGGCTGAATCCTCATAGTAGCGTAAGTGGATCTGATGGGCCAGGTGAGATTCTACACAGTACCAGTGCACAGGACAGGTTCCGAATCAGCAGCCACAACTGGCCCTCAAGGACTGGAAATTGTGGCAGCTGTTCCCTTCTCAGTTCCTACCCTGTTGGTAGTCTCTACACCAGTATGGTTATTAGCAGGAGTAGGACTGCAAAAAATGTGAAAAATAACAACAAACAAAACAAAAAACAAGCAAACAAGGAAGTGGAGGTTGTAGGACTTAAACCCAGGTCTACTGGATGTACTAAGCTCATCCACAGCTGGTTATTACCAACCCATCTCCTCTACACTACCAGCCCCTGAGCCCCATGCTTGCCTTGCTTGCTTGTGCCCGATTCCCATTTCCCAGGGCAGGTCCATTTCTCAGTTCCTGTGTTTTCCTTTACTCCTAGATACTGCTATTTGAAAATGCTTATTTATGCAGCCTCCCACTCGGATAGAGTAAGGATCTCTTTCTTGGGTTGGGGGGCTTCGAAGCAGGTACCAAAACTGCTCTCTAAGGACATAAGAATAAGACAATTGAAACTTACTTAAGTTACAAACTCAGTTTCTGTCTTTCAGATACAATCTGAATTACCAAAAATTAATTAAAGTAAAAAGTTATTTTTACAGCCATCTAATTTAAGTTACATGCAAAAATATATTGGTACAGACACTGTTTGCTGGTTTTTTTCTGGCCCAACAACAACAAAAAAGTATTGATAATGTCCTTAAAAGCAGTTTCAGTTCAAGTAATATCACTACATATACAGTAATACTAAGACCGTAGCATACTATAGTACTGGCACATAAAAAGGTATTAATGGAACTGATAAAAACGAGGGACAGAAAATATTTGCAATAAAAAAGAGACAAAGAAAATATGAGGGGTGGTCATTAGTGCTAATAGATAGGACTAGTGCTCACTTATTAAAACTGGTCCTGTAAAGACAAATCCTTGAGATGGCTACTCCCAAATTGAAGTAGCACAGACTGCAAGTAAAACCCAAATCCTCCTACTTGTGCCTTAAAATAAACAGGCTTATCTCTGTAGTGTGAAGTTAGGACAAGTTTATTGCATATCACAAGGACGATAAAAACCTATAGCCAAAGTCAATAGCACAGCGAAACAACTACAGCCAGAAATAAAAAATATATGTCCCACTACATATAGGGTACAATGAATAGGTATGCATACTACACTTTATGGCTGCCTGGCCAAGTTTAAAACTTTGGGAGCACTATATATAGTGTCAAAGTATGTTTCTTTTATTCTCTTTCAGTGGTAGTACTGTCACCATATTTTGAAGTTAAACATTTTCATTGATGTACATAAATACTACTGTCACCTTATTTTAAATACCTCCTACTGACTTCCACTATGGAATTTTTATCTGCGTGTGACATGTCAGATACCTGTCTTAATTTCATGCACTGTCATGTAAGCCTGTTCATTTTAATTATTTCAAGGCAGAAACAGAAGGATTTGGATAATACTTGTAGTCTTTGCCACTTTATTTCGAACTAGCCATCCCAAGGGTTTGATCATGGAAAACGGAGTGGGTGCAAAAAAAAAAAAAGCCAAGATGAAAAAGTGAACTTTAGGCAGCATTTAGGTTAAGTATAAAAAATATCAGCATATGAATTCTTAGATTGATGCCCTCTGATACAAAAATTTATCATAAACCTGTTGTGAAGTACTTGGGCACTACTGCTGAGTTTCCTATTAAAATAGTTTCCTTGTGAAATAACCTTTTGCATTGGATGGCATCAGTCTATGAATTCCTAAGCTGACCTTTCTTTGTGCTTAGCGAGTGCTGCCTTGTGTTTTGTTTTCCTAATTGTAGCTGTAAGTAGGGTTCAGTACTGGCTAATGGGAGACTGCTGCCAGAAAAAGAAATCTGTTTTAACAAACAGACGAGATCAGTAGCCACACAACGCACCACCGCCCAGGGCGTGGCATGGCCAGCAATGCAAACAGTGGCAAAATAAGAGTGGAACACAAGAAAATGGGGCACAATACAAGACAGGCAAAATATGATTTTGTTGCAAATGATGACTCTAAACCACACAAATACTGCCCTTACAACACCTTTATTATTCAATGCATGCACAAAATAAGTAACAAATAAAATCATGGCTCTATGATGCAGGTTCGATGAGAAAAACATTGGCCAGCATTACAGCACAGGCTCCATGCTGACAGTGATTTGCAGTCAGCATGGACAGCACACATCAATGTGTGTTTTACTTTTACTTAGGATCCTAACTCAAGATTGGAGTTAGTCTGTGAAGGGTGCAGTTGGGAAAGGGGTTACCTGGCTTCAGCGGCACTTCACGGTGACTTGGTGCTGTTTTGATATTGACACATGTCACTGTAGAAATGTTGCTGTTCAGGGGCCATACCCGCTGGGCTGCTTGAATCCACAGCAGACTCTGAGTGGACTAGGAGGAGCAGGACAAGCATCAGCTGCCACACTATACAGAATACTTTTGTAACAGGAGTAACAAGACAAAATACTTTTGTGATAGTAGTAATACACTACAGGTAATGGATTACCTTCAATAAACACACACTCTCCCCAGAAATAAAGGTCACTGGAATTATTTATCCAAATAACTGTGGGGCAGGTTACAGTCTGGAGCTGTGAATGAGCATAGGGCATCCAGCAGACCTGGGTTTTGATTCCTACAAGTCCCACTGGCATACTTGTGACTCTGAGCAAATCCCTTAACTTTCCAGTAGTACTGAGTCATCCCTGAAATCAAGCACTTGTACCCAGTGGGTCAGAATTATGGTTACCAAAGAATTAAAAAGATAACCTGTGAACTTCTTTTTGGTATAGTCCTCAAGCATGGAAAATGGGTCTGATGTTTACTTCACCTTCCTGGTTATAACCAAACAGAAAGACATGGCAGGGTGGCTTTGAACTGAGACACTATAAGTACCCATCCAGCAGCATAGTAAGGCCAGAAACCACAACTTAAGGGACTTACAGCACCTGGAAGGGTGGTTATCATAGTCTAAAGTCCAACGTTGTGTATCTTCTTGCACTTTGTTTAGGTCTCATTATATTATTTTCATACAGCATATGAGGTACATAAAATATCGAGTAATAATACTTCTGCCATACAAGTAGTTCATTCATTATCCACAGTTTTACATTACAGTTAGCTTTGACAAAAATCAGAATACAGTACTCACCATTTTATATTATAAGTTCCATTCTGTACACCAGTCAAACAGTTGTCATATAAATATCTTATTGCACTTATAAAATGGGTAAGAAGGCAGCTTAAAAACATGAAAAGAACAACAAAACAAAACAAAAAGGTTTGGATTTAAAAGTCAAATAGTTTTCCACTGATACATGTCACGGGGGCAGTGATTTGTTTCCGCAACTGTCTTTAGGTTCTTCCTGAGGTGCCTCCTGCTCCCTCTTCACTCTCCTTTGGCATCTGTCCTGCTACAGTATGTCCGTAACAGGTTCCTGCTGCCTGCCCTGTAAGCGGGTATGTCTGTGCTGCCACCATGGTGGTCTTTCAGGAGAGAGAAGTGGTGTGGCAGGCAGGCAAGATCAGGTGGATGAGAGAACAACATACAGCAAGCATAGAAACACAGAAACACAACATTTGTCAACAGAAAAGAACAAGGAGGGCCATACAGTCTGCCTTATTTTTCCATGCCTATTCCAACATCTTCAACCCTATTTGTCCTTCCCACCTCCCATGTCAGACATACTTGACACTCTCCACTGTTTTGCCCTCACCACTTGTTTTAACAGGCAGTTCCAGGCATCCACCACCTTTTCTGTGAAGAAGTATTTCCTCACAACCTTCTTAAACCTCCTCCCCTCAGGTTCAATGCCTGCCCCCATGTTCTGGTGCTTTTCCTCCTTTGATAGACTGCCCATCTGTACCTTGTTCACCCTGTGAGGTACTTATAGTCTCAATTATGCCTCTCTTGCTCGCCTCTCCTCTCTCCCTGAAGGGCTGCAAGAATGGGTAGCACTGATGGGGATGGCTGCTGAAGGAGAAGAAAGTATATTAAATAAACAAATGTCAACAGACACCTTTTATGCAGCAATGTCTTGAAGACAAAGAACCTCTGTCGCAAACACTGAGGCAAGGGTTACCCTAAAGGCATTTGGCTGGGAAGCCAAGTTTCAAGAAAATACAAAATCACACATGCCCCACAATGCAAAGCATCATGGGCTGCATATGCAAATCACACAGAATGTTATGCTGGTCCAACTTTAAGCAGAATTGCATGGTGCCAAAGGCCTCTCACACAGTTTGCAAAGGGTGCTAACAGAAGACATAGACACGTGTTTCGGCCTACCAGGACTCATCAGTATGCCTCATCTGTTTGACACCCCAGTGGAATGGACCAGCTACCCCTTAAGGCAGTGTGCCTTGGATATATTGTGTGAACCGATTAAATAAAAAACTATTTAAAAGACAAAAGAACCTCTAAAGCAAAACACTGAGGCAAGGTTACTTCCCAGCGGGTATTTGGCTGGGAAGCCAAGTTTCAAGAAAATACAAAATCAATAATGTCTTGGAAGCTTTACCAAAAATAATACTCTGAAAAGTCCATGACATGTTAATAACTTTTACAGCATTCTGAATGAGGCTACAGTTCAAGCAAAGACTTAAAATGCTGTAGACAGTAACAAATGAAGGCAGCAGTATTTCAACCACTCCTTGCCAGTTTGCAATCTTCCTACACAAGCAAACATTTATTTTGCTTCTGAGTAGTCACCTATTAATGATGCTTCTGCAGTTCATTTTATGTTTGCTTATGCGCATGCACAAGAAACATGTTGTGGCAGATTGCTGGAGAAGCAGGCTGTGGAGGTGTGGCACTGTTATGGCCAATGCCGCCACTGCTTTTTGGGGCTTGTCGTGTAGCACCAATTGATGAGCATGCTGGCTATGATAGTAGTTTGCAAACATGTCACCGACCTGAAAGAATTTTGCCACTGTAATCAGTGAGTGCCTCGTCATTGCAGCGCCTCAGTGAGTGCCTCTCATTGCAGCGCCAACCTCTCACACCGCTTTGAATATGCTGCATGCAGATGAGAAGCTGACGCTGCTGAGGCAGTCTCTGTTTGTTGCAGCAAATAGTATCTTTTATTAGCTTCATGTTTTATGGCATGGCACAACATCAGGAGGAGCAACAGGAGGCTAAAGCAGCTTATAACATGGGGCAATAGATAGACAGACACAATTGGTGAATTCAACCCGTGACTGTAATGCTAATGACTGTTAACGAACAGTGAAGTTGGGGTGGCATAATCTATCTGGTGGCATGGAACTTGTTCACTGTTTAGAGTAGATGTATTTTATTGCCACCATTAAATGGCAGTAAGCTGAGCTGTAAATTGTAGCCAACCTGCACTCAGAACTGTAGTTGTAACTGGATTCAAGCTATGTGCGACAAAGTCACTAGTTTATGATAGACAAGTATTGATTTATTTGCTCAGTGTGTGATCTCACCAGGTTTAACCCACTCATCTGCTCAATGGAGCTCAATTCACTCCGCACACTGTCACTCCACTGGCATGTATTTAAATATGCCTTGGACATAGTCGCAGTGTATAGTTTCAAAATACGCTCTCCATGTCTTGGTACAGCCCCATGCTGCTGTTGCTGTTAATTACCAGCGTGCTAAAATCACCACCACAATTCACGAGCCCCCATCATGACCTGTGGGAATGGTGCCCTTATAGTTCATGACAGCGAGCAACTAAATGTGCCTGAGCACGCAGCAGTCTCCATGATGGTCCCGGACTCAGAGTGCTGGGATGCTAGTATTAGGTGGCCCTCAAAAGGTTGGTCACCGCCTGCGAAGCTCATTGCTTAGGAACCAGAACAGCGCAATCGGAGCCACACTGTCAGAAGAGCAGGCAAATACATGGGTCTTTTGCCTGTTGCCTCATCAGTTTCTTAACACAGCATGGCACTCCCAGAATTTCTGTCATCCCGCGGCTGCAGACTCAATGAACACCAGAAATCATGCTGAATGCTCAGCATGCTAAAGTATATGTGTGTGCTCCACTGTATTTGTTGCTGCTTTAGTGATTGTGTTAAAGTATATGCCTCTGTTCCACTTTGTGCTGTTTTGTTTTTGATCTGCACTTAGGAAACACATCCCTCATAACTGGCTGAATTACTAGTCTCAAACAGCGTGCTACTATATTATATGACAGGTGCTTCTGTTCTATATATATATGTATATGACAGTACCATCTCCTTCCCTTCCACTGTTCTAGTTCTGACTGTGATTATTGTGCTGTATGTTTTGTTGCCCTACTTTTGTTCCTCAGATCTCCTGGTGGCAGAATACATAATAAAGTTCCACAGTTGGCATCAAATTGTTATACATTTTGTCTTATTTACAAACAGTAGAATTACTCACTTTTGCTCCAGTAAAGTTATGCAATAACCCACTCCAGGGTATGTGGTTATTGGGATTAAATTCACACCTTGGTGCATTGTGAAGCATGTCCCAATAACTGCACACCTGTCATGGGTTATTGTTTATTTATAACATAGGTTTCTGAAAATGGAACCCCATTGGTCCACTCAGTATGTGTGGCCATGCATTAATCCACAATATGAGCACACTTAATGTGAGTAGTTGTGGTGGCATGATCCCTGCTCACAGCCCATACTTATTTATGGGCCAGCCAGAGCAACCAGTCAGTGACAGCCTTTAATTTCCTGCTAAGTGTGACAAGCAAGTGTGCGGTACTGTGAATGCTACTGCACATTTCCAGCAACCCATGTTATAAGTTAGAGTGAGTGTCCCAACCGCTACATGATGTCCCACCTACCGCAGGTCTCCTTTTGCTCATAGTGTCACCTGTTCCCGCAAAGTGACGCAGAGAGAGAGAGAGAGAGAGAGAGAGAGAGATGTCACAGCCACCTGCCTCATGGATCTCGTACTTTTTCCCCTTAGGTTTGTCTCTCACCACCCACCCACTCACCCATGCTAGAGACCTCCATGGCCCAAGCTCAAAGTGAAACCAGGTACACTGAGCAACATAAATGGCAGGCACTGTGTCAAATATTTCACCCCCACCACACACTCACACACACACACACACACATACACACACACACACACACACACACACACAACTCATATACACACACACACATGGTGTCCAGTGTCAGAGAAGCTTGTTCTCACTGTGCCCACAGTGTCCAGCTGAGGAATGCTCCCCTGCCAAAGCAAAGAATTAGAGCCACAGGGCTAGTTTGTCCACCCTGACAACAGCTTTGTGTGCAGTCCTCCCCGCTACTGTCCGGGTCCCCATCTTGGTCAACCACAGTGCTGGACAATGTGTGATCTGGTAGCCCCTTGCAGTGAGAGGTAGAGTGAGAGAGCGAGGCAGCAACAGGAAAGAGCTTCCCTTTGTTTGTGTTATCAGGGTAGAAATGGCAGAAGAAGAAGTACAAATGGTGACCAGGCAGCAGCGTGGGAGACAGCATTCTGCGGGAGCACTCAGTTATAGAGATCTCGAAAGAGTGAAAGCAGTCACCAAAACTGACACCCTGTACCTCTAGAAAGAGAAGGCAAGGAAGGGCCTGCAGTAATCTGTCTTCCCACAGAGGCAATGAGCAGGGGAGGTGTAAGAGAAGCACAGATGCAACAGACAACTGCTTTTATGTTTGCTTGCACGCATGTGCAAGAAACATATGCCATCATCCGGAAGTTTCGAGGTGTGTCACCCCTCTTCCAATTCAGTGTGTTGGAAGGCGCTGCTCCCAGTCCGCTATCGATGCTGGAGCTGTCTATGACAGCTCCAAAATGCAGTGGCATATAGTTGAAAGGGAGAGCTATGCTTCAGTGAGCAGTGATAAGATATCGCCTGCCCGCACAGCTCCCCTACACACACAAATACACGTGACACACTGCGTATGCCCCCTCAAAGCACACACTGTATAGACGGGCCGGGGTGCCTAATCCCCCGTCGGCTTGTGCTGCACCCCCAAAGTTTTCCTCCATGCCACACTGGGTGCCCACCCCAGCGTGGTAACTCATGGTATAGCTGACTGGGTGCCCAATCCCCATCGGCCCACTGTCCTCCCCCAGAGTAGGGGTGCCACGCTGGGAGCCCACCCCAGCGTGGCAACTTCGATGACTATGGCCGACGGGGTGCCTAATCCCCGCCGGCTCCATGCCCCCAGTATCCTTGTGCCATGCTGAGAGCCCACCCCAGCATGGCAAATGTCCCGCCGCCACTGAAAAAAACCTGTAAATAAAAAACTGTCCCTCGCGCTTCTCCCTGGCCCTCCCACAACCTGCACCCACTCCACACGCACTGATTCGACACCCTCACTTCCCCATATTGCCTCCTGAGTCCGCGCCGATGATCTTCGTGGTCGGGAACATGCTCTGCACTCTTTCAAAGTCACCCAGAACTGAGGAAATGCTGGTAAGCTGTATAATGGGATAGATAGGTTTTTTCAACTTTATTGCATATCCTCAGGCATTTTTGAATTTTGCACTAAATTTTCAACATGGGGTTTTAGGGACCCTCCTCGTGAATTCTTGCACTGTCATGGCGTTATTTGTAGGCTCAAGGGTGATTTCGCAACCACTGTGCAAAATCACCTTTCTAGAATGATTAACAAGCGACACTGCCAGAGTTCATAAGGTGCGCTCTCAAGAAGTTCTATTTTGAAAATTTGGTGCAAAAATTCAAAAATGACTGTTTTCAGCGTTGCGCGATGGCCAGTTCCTCGCATGCTCGTAAGTTCGGAATTTTCAATATTTTCACTCCAGATTTTCAACATTGCCATTTTACCACACCTTCTTATGAGTAGTACAGCTGTCATTTTCACATCTCACCCAAACGTGTTTCCGCCCATGTAGCGCACAATGGCGCAGTCGATTATCTTGCGAAATCAATGTCACCGGGACAAATTAAGAAAATCACAGTGACACTGTTCATGAGCAGAGAGTCTTAAAATGGCTATGTTGAAAATTTGGTGACAAGATCCATAAAATAACTGTGTTACGAGTGAGCATTGCGCAGTTTCCACGCACCGTGAAATTCATGACTTTGTAATATTTAAGTCCAGATTTTCACCAGTGGCATTTTTCTACACTTCCTTATGAACAGTACAGCTGTTTTTTCACAACATGGCTGAAGTGTGTTTTCACACTTTCAGTGCTGAGATGCTGGTCACTGTGGGAAATCATTGTTCGGGACAGATAAAGAAAATCACAGTG
This sequence comes from Neoceratodus forsteri, assembly GCA_016271365.2. Lineage (NCBI taxonomy): Eukaryota > Metazoa > Chordata > Ceratodontiformes > Ceratodontidae > Neoceratodus > Neoceratodus forsteri. The sequence goes on from CM028138.1 coordinate 408,987,492, forward strand.
ACACTGTTCATGATCGGAGGCACCAAAAGCCTGAGTTGACAATCTGCTGTAAAATCCCCAACCTAATTAAATTATGGGTGTGTTGTACAGTTTCTTATGTACTGTGACTGCACCAGTTTTTTTTATATTTTTACTGCAGATTTGCAACATTGCCATTTTTTACACCTCCCCATGAACAGTACAGCTGTCATTTTTACATCCTGTTCGGAATGTTTTGCACCTGTGATGCTAAATGCCATAGTCGCTGTGCATAAGCAGCTTGCTAACAAACTGATATTGCCACTGTTCATGAGGTGTGGGTCACAAAACCATGTTGAAAATTTGGAGTAGAAATACCAACGAATGCCTGAGGTATTTGGGTTTCCAACTATAACGCCTAACCCTGTAGAGAATGACAGGCATCAGGGTGTGACTTGGGATTCTTGGCTGTAATACTCTATACCTATTCCGCACTCTGCAGCCAGTGAGAGGCATCGAGGTATGCCTTTGGACTCTTTTGCCCAAAGTTCACCCCATTTCCTATATTGCACCCATCTCACCGTATTTTCCTAACGGAATGGGTGCGATAGGGCCATAGACCCCAAGAGACACTGTGACACTTGTCCAGTGTCTGCAGGGTGGGTGTGGTGAAATGGCGTGGCCATTATGCCTGACAACCCAAAGGCACACCCCAATGCCTGTCACTCTCGCAGAGTGGTGGTGGTGTTGGTTTCAGTTCAATACTCACTGCCATTCCTATTACGCAGCTCTGTAACTTCTACACTACCACTACCAATTCCAGCAAGCAAACATTCGGCATTGACAAATGCTTGTTCCCCTGTCGCTGTGTCGTGGCTTTATCCAGTGGTCACCACTGAATGGAAAGTGTAGCACACCCTCACCCCCATGTGTTCCAACAGAGCACTGAGCAATGGAGGTATAATGGCAGTGGAGCTGGAGCAGGCATGTGTTCTTCCACATCTCGGGTGTCTGTGTGATCATCTTGTGTCCGAGCTCGTCAATGAGATCCGTGCCTACTTGAACCCCGAGCAACAGAGACTGCCACAGTGAGGGGACATTCAGATGGTATGGCCGTTGAGCTGCTCCTTGTCAGCGTATGCATAGCACAACAGCAGCAGGGCTGAACACAGGCAGGCATTGTCGGAGAGGGGAACAAGACAGTGACCGAGGTATACCACAGGGCTTTTGGAGAATCAGTTCACTGTGTCTCTGTGCCAAAATTGTATCGGGATATGCAGCACTAACATACTAAAATGACAGCAGAATAGGCCCAAAGGTCATCGAGTCTGCTCGAGAATCCAGATCCCTGAAGGGGCACTGCAACCATTCTCATGATTTCTCACCCCATCCCTTCCCCAGCCAGGGGTTCCCACCCCTGACCGGCAGTCCTCCTCTTCACCTCCCTCCTGTGCCTGTCCCAGACCCTCTTGAACCTCTCCACCATAGACATCTCCACCAGTTCACCAGGCAGTGCATTCCATGTCTCCACCACCCCTCAGTGAAGTAACGTCTCCCCTTCTCCCTAAGTCTCCCTCCCTCCCTCCAACCTCCAACAATGCCCCTAGTGAACCCCCACTTCCTCTGAAAAATCCATGTAAACTAACCTTATTCAACCCTTTTAAATACTTGGAACACCTCGATCATGTCCCCCATCCCTCCTCTTTCTCCAGCAAGAACAGGTCCAGCTCTCAAACCTCTCATCATAAGTCCTGTCCCACAGACCCGGATCATCCTGCTTGCCTCCTCTGGACCCTCTCCAGTACTTGAATGTCTTTCCTGAGGTGTGGGTGCCAAACCTGCATGCAGTATTCAGATGTGACCTAACAAGGCACTGTATTGAATCGTAAAATCACCTCCTACTTCTTGAGGTGATCCCTGGCAACAGCCCAGCATTTTATTTGCCCTGGCAGTGGCCCTCCTACACTGTTCCAAATTATTCATTTTGGCATCCACCAGAACCCCAAGTTCTTCTTCCCATTTGATACCTACAATATGCCCCTGGGTGTATACCTGACCTGGTTTCATGTCCCAGGTGAAGTATCCCTGCATTTAGCTGTGTTAAACCTCAGCCCCCAGGCACGTGACCATCCCCAGAGCATCCAGGTCCTCCTGTAGGTCCACCCATCTCCAACCCATACACCACCACTCCCCAGCTTGGAGTCATCTGCAAAGAGACTCATTGTACTCCTGATAACCACCCTGATGTCAGAGATGTAGGCATTAAACAGGAGCGGACCCAGAACTGAGCCCTGTGATGACCCTCCTTGGGGAGGAGACTACCCTCACCACTACCCGCTAGGTACGCAATGATAGCCAGCTACCCACCCACCAGACCATCTGTCCCCCTCATCCTCCACAGCTTATCCAGTAGGCTTTGTGGGGACAGAGTCAAATGCCTTGCTGAAGTCCAGAAAGATGACGCCGACAGACCTACTCCTGGTGAAGTGCAGCTGTCACCCATTCGTAGTACTCCAGCAGGTTGTTTGACATGATCTCCCCAACAAAGCCATGCTGATGATCATCCAGAGACCCCTGTTCCTCCAGGAACACTCCCAGCCTCTCTTTACTTGGGACTCCATCAGCTTACCCACCACTCAATGTTAGGCTGACTGCCCACTGTTCTGCTCCTCCCTCGTGTTCCCCTTATGGATGGGCACATGTACTTCCATCCAATCCTTCGCACCCGCCTGTCTACAGAGAGACACTTCAAAAAGGGCCACCAGTGGCTTGGCCAGGACATCAGCCATTCCCACAGCACCCCGGGTGGATTCCATCAGGACCTGGGATTTGTCCTTCCTAGAGTCCGGAGGGACTCCCATACCCTAACAATGGGTATCTCCCCATCTATGCTACCAAACCCCTCCTCCAATCCTGCAACCCCCCATGTGAGTTGGTTTACCTCCCCGTGACTAGAGGTATCCCCTGGCCAGAGGGCCCTGTCCCATCCATCCTCTGTGCTCCTGCATCCTGTGACTCCTCACCACCCCTTTGTGAAAACAGACACAAACTATTCATTGAGCACCCCTGCCTGATCCCCACCTCCTCTGCCTGCCCCTGCCCTGTGCAGCCAATCTGCCCTCTTACTCTCCTCTCTCCCCAATGTACTGAAAGAAACCTTTCCCCTTCTTGATCCCTTGTGCCAATTTCTTTGCCATCGCTGCCTTGGCCCCCTCAACACCCTAGTAACCTGTCTGGATGTGAGAATACACTCATCCCTATTTAAAACCCCTTGTGATCTCTTGAACCTCACAGTAGGCTGCCCTCTTTCTCTCCCACCTCCTCCACCTCCCTGGTCCACCAGCATGGCCTCCTAGATCTACCTCCCTTGTGCTCACCCTTACATAGGCCCTGGTTGCCTCCTGTAGTCCGCTTCTGATGATTTTCCACTTACTGTCTACATCCATTCTCTGTTGAATCCCAGCCAAGTGGTCCCTGATATGTGGCCCATGCTCACAAAGTCTGCCCTCTAAAGTCAACCAGTCGAGTTTTGTGATCCTTCCCTTCCCAGGTGTAGAGCAAACCAGACCATGTCATGGTCATTTCCAGCCAATGGGTCTCCCACCTCGAGCTCCTGAACTAGGGTCACCATCATCCAGAACAACATCTAGGATGTGGCAACTCTGTGTCGGGTCAACGGAAAGCCTCCTGAAAGGCATCCAACAGCTTCTGCTTCTAGCAACTGGGGATGTCATGGTCCCCAGTCAGTCGCTGATATGTTTAGGTCCCCAACATCACCACCCTCCCCTTCCACACTGCAATGGTCCTTAGTCACCAGCAGACAATCCTCCAGCTCATCAGCCAGCCCTGGGGGTCAGTAGACCACCCACATATTGACCACTCTGCCCCTCCTGGTCCTCATGGTGGCCACAAGAGTCTCCACGCTGTCATCCAATTTCTCTACTTTGCATAATTGTATGCCATCCTGGACAAACAATGCCTCCTGCCCACCGCTTCTATCATTTCTAAGCCCAGTATACTCATGAGGTTAAGGTCCCAGTCATGCCTGGTGTGGCCTGTTTCAGTGACAGCCGCCACATCCACTTGCCCTCCACCAGCACAGCCTGGCGCCCGGCATCTTATTGCCCAAGCTCCTGGCATTTATCAAGACCACCCTCCAAACCCCACCCTTGTCCTCGTTCTCCACCCCAAAGACTACATTCCTCTGTGCCATGATGACCCAGGTCCACATCTGTTGCTCCATTGGGGACTCACAAGGGTCTGCCTCCATCCCTTCCTCACCCTTCACAAGTTTAAACCCTGTCTGCCCTGTATGAAATTTGTCAGTTTTATTTCAGAACCTCCTTCCTCCCTGGTTGAGGTGAAGCCTCATCCCTTGCATACAATCCCTTGTCTTCCTAGGTTGCCCCCAATCCCCACTACCCCACTACCCTTCGCCCCATGTCCTCAGCCACTTGTTCACCTCAAAATTGTGTATTTCTGTAGTTATCTGTGTCACAGATGTTGACTATGAGGAGGCCTGTGGCCACAGTGCACAGTTTAGTGTTTTGTCATTGTCATCAGCTACAGTCAGTCAGACATGTACACAGCAGTAGACATCCAGAGACAGAGGTAGGAAAAAGACAAACACAGGGAAAGGACAGCAGCAGACAGGCAGCATGTGGTGCGAACTTCTGGTATTGGATGTGTGTTGATGTGTTGCTGGGGTTTGGGGGACCAGCACAGTAAGGGTGCAGCAAGTGAAGGTCAGCATATTCTGCACAACAAAATGTCACAAATGCTGTCAATATTGTATGTGTGACATTTGTATGTGCATAGCAGTAGTGAGAAATGCAATCTATGTTGGGGACTGTTTTGAGTGTGGCAGGATACAGTCCCTTTTCTGCTCTTTTGACAGTCACAAAAGGCATGTATGTGCCTCTTTGTACTTTTCAGACATAACCCATATAGAGGTGCAATAACCCACTCCAGGTTGTGCTTCTTATAGGGATTAATGCACACTGGGTGCTGTGGAGGACACTGCCTGCGCCTCATGCCTCATAACTCACCTGGGTGTGTTAATCCCAACAACACCACAACCTGTCATAGGTTGTTGCTTACTTACTACACAGCGACTGACTACTTGAGCAGAGTAGCACGGAAGATAACATTCAAAGGCGCCATAGGAGAGAGCCGCACACGACTCCATTCAAGTGGGGGACAGATGAACACCATACCAGCAAGTCACTGCTCAGCAGTACAGAGGTAGGTGGGAAGGAAAGTGGTAGCACTAACAACTTCACAATGCACACCTTGCCCCACCCTGTACAGACTGACAGGCGTTGGGGTGTCTGGCTTAGGTTGTCAGCCATAATGCTCATGCCATTACACCCCACCTCCACCATGCAGCCACTGACAGGCATCGAGGTCTGCCTTGGGGTCTTCAGCCCTAACGCTCACTCCATTCTCCTATACTGCACCTGTCTCACCTTGTTTCCTTATGGAATGGGGTGAGTGGGGAGCCAAAGACCCAAAGGCACACCATGGCACTTTTTAGGGTCTGTAGGGTGGGGCAAGGTGGAGTGGCATGAGCGCTATTGTCAACGATCCAAAGGCACACCCCAACGCCTGTCAGTCTTTCGTGGGTGGTGGGGTTGGCATTGGTGCAATGCTTCACTGCCATTCCTATTTTGTATCTTCTAACTTCCTGGTACTAATGCCAATACCAGTAAGCAAACATTCGGAATTGACAAATGCTTGTTTATTAGGTGTTTACATTTTCTTGCTAGATGTTTATGTTTGGCCCAGTTTCCTGTGGTTGGATTTGATTTGTACTTTTTATAAGCTCTTTTTCTCTTCTAATTTCTCTCTTTATCTTATTAGAGAACCATGTTGGTATCTTGCCATTTTTGTTGTATTTAATCCTTTCAGGCACAAACTTTTCAATACAGTAGTCCAATGATGTTTTTATTTTATTCCACAAATCATTTAAAGATATAATTCACTTTTCAAGTTCCAGCTCGCAAATGTTTTCTGATACCATTAAATTGTGCTTTATTAAAACACTTTACACTTGTAATACCCTTACTAATTGTTCAGTTTTCATTAACTACTAATTCCATCATATTGTGGTCACTGTCTTGGAGGTTCTCTTACCTCACAATGTGCTGCATCGGTATCTAAGTTAGAGATCACAAGATCTAATAAATTATTACCCTGTTGTTTTGTTGTGTAACCCCACCCCATCATTTTGTAACAATAGGTGGTATGCTGTTTGAATCTGACAGCAGTACCAGGTGGGGACTGGGTTCTGGAGGAATAGGTTACTCGGCACAAGGGCTAGGTTGGCTACTCTGACAGGGACACTCAAGTAACTCCAACACAGGAAGCAATAACTGTAATGTCCAATACCAGGAATGGGATTCTAAAGTGTGGCTTCTATTCACATTCAAACAGAATAAACAAAGCACAGATGGACTCCACGGGCTACATTCCTGGTAATGCAGATAAAAGAATCAAGAACAATTCTTCAACACTTCAGCCCTCAGGCTCTAAACCCACTGGGCACACAGCCCGGACTTGCACACTGCTTTGGGTACACAGCCTGAACTTGTACACTAATCTGAGTTTTCCCAGGCCTCGGCCCCTTGCCGCCCTCGGACACCTTCCATATGTCATGGAAACATTTTCCTGGTGGCTCCTAAACCACCTAAGAGCACCTCAGCTCTATTAGGGAAACTTCCTTTTAATCCCACATCTGGGTACTTTCCTCAGGCACTGGCCAAGTACCTGAGAGAAGTAAAGGTGCCACAGAGCAAATCCGTAGAGGTGAATTTGTTACTACTGATGGTGGGTCTCCCACCTTGCTTCCACATACATACCCGCCATTTCTCTGACAGAAAGCACCTCATACTATAAAGCTTGGCAATGTAGATTAAGGCAAATGTATGTCACATTTCCTCTACTTGTCTTGCTTTCCTTTGTGTTGGACTTGAACATACTTTTACTTGGCTTAGCCCATTGCTCTAGGCCCCCACTGATTAAGCAGTCCAGTCCCACTTTACTTCACTCTTTGTGCTGGACTTGAACCTACTTGAGTTAACTGCAATGTCTATTACACTAGACCTCCTATAGATTAAGTAGTCCAAACCGCATCGCTCCAACAGTTCAGGTGAAAAACATTGGCCATCTGTCAGAGCAAATTCACCCTTGGTTGCATGTGCCCATAGGTGATTCCTCCACAGGAATTTCTCTCAGATCTTCTGGTGCCGCAGCACAACTTAAAATAGGCAGTTTCTTCCCTTAGCTGGAACCAGGAGGGTTGCCCCTGGAAGACAGGCAAACCTTTTCTCCCATCCCCTCAAGGAGGGGGCACTGGATCAGTGACAGCGGTCTCCACCACTTTAGCACAAGTTTCTGTGTCCCCTTCACGGTGGAAACACACACCTTTCTTAACAGTAGCTCTAAAACAGAACTTAATGTTCTGAGAGCCTGCACGGACTGCTGTGCTGCTGTCTCTTTCAAGACTGCCCACAGACTCTGTTCAAAATCCCCAACATTCTATCCAAACTTCCAACTGCAGCACTCCAGTGTGGCTCATGCAGCTGCGGAGTTCTATGATGATGTCATCCCTCAGTCTCAGCTGAGCCTGAGAACAGAGTGAGACAGTGAAATCCATTTAACTGGAGTTTCACAAGCTGCCTCCTTGCCTACCACTAGGTCTTACTGAGATTCTAGTAACCCGGGTAACAGGGGGTTACACTCACCCTGGTCAGGAAAATGACTGTCCACAGTCATTATTTAGCCAGCTTGGCCATCTCACCCTATGTGCTACCTGCAGAGGGGGTGATCAAGCACCTCCCTCCATGTAGCTAGCTCAGGCAGGCAACACCAAGGGCCTAGAGGCCTCGGCTGACATATCAGCCTCTACTCTATCCACTAACTATGGGTACCTAGTGGCTGTGGTAGAACTGTCCAGAGCATAGTCCCACTAGATCAGCACTGCAATCCCTACGGCCGCTCAGGACCACAGCCTGTCTATCCCCCACCAGCCCTCTAGGGAAAACCTCTGCCTCTACCTCAAACCCAAAACAAAACAAAACAAACAGAGGACCACCCCAACTTGGGCACCATGCAACCACACACCAGGAGCTAATACCAACCATATCATTACTCTCTAACTCCCCACAACCATACCTGTGGAAGAAAAATGGTTACATACAGTAACAACAACAACAGCAGTACTTTAAATACTACATACTCAGTACTAGTGAGGAACTCTGATGAGTCCCTCCTCCTCTTCTTGCCTTCTCTTCTATCTTCTTCAGGAACACCTGCAAGAAAAGAAAGACAACACACACTCCTAATCTGCATACACAGTCTATCTAAACCCCTACCATCAAAACACTGGAGAATCCAAAAATACATATATTTTTAGAAAAGTAGAAAAACAGTATAAACGTTAGAAAACAGTAGAAAACAATGACATTATTTACAATACACATTTGGGGGATGGAGGCCCTAAAAGTCCCATCTAGTGACCACAGTGCCCGAGGCTAGTCCATTAAAGAGTCTCTCCTGGCCGGAGCCCGTGAAGAACAAGTTCTAAGAGGCCAAAGTCCCGAAGGGAGAGTCTTGAGAACAGTTCACACATCTGGAGTCCACTAGTGTAGGTGTGTACTGCAATGTCATAAGAATAAAAAGTTTGGACTTACCAGTCCCTTGTAGATCGAACAAAACACTGACCTGGTCCTTAGCCGAGGACTCTCCCTGGCAGTACTCTTCTGATACAGCTGGGTGGATATCTTCCGGAAACGACAGAAGGGCACATCTGGAAACTGCTGGGTTGATGTCATCTCTGGAGATGGAACTTGGAACAGGAACAAAAGGAAAACAGCTGGTCTAATCGTCATCACATTACCAGGCGAGAATCAAGATACAGCTGGCTGGCGTCCTCTCTGGATCTGAAGTCATCTGGTGGGCCAGTCGATGGATTCTGGAAAGTCAGTACACTGTAGAACTGATGAATGGGGCACCTGAGTCCTGGACGTCCATACTGGGGAACAACAAAGACACTGCAATGGCTGGAGTGGCAGCACTGGCTACCACTGCTCTGCTTTCCATTTGGTATGCATGGGCACATTTGCAGGGAGGTCTTTGCATTGTGGCCAATAACACAACGGGTCAGGCGCTTGAATTATTACCCCATCTGCATTATAATTCACACTGTGAAAGGCTTCATGTCCTCTCCATCCACTATTCGAACAGTGTCCATTAACAGTGTCCTGTCTCTTTTCCACTGGCTATATTTTTCATGAAACATTCTGTTCCTGACATGCTTGTTTGCACCAGGATGCACACATTTCATTGCTTCAGCCCAAATCCAGGATTTCCTGCTGTTCTCAATCTCCTCCCAGACTCTCCGAGGAAAGGTAGGAAAGGACATCCCATAGATTTCATTCGCCTTCCTACAAACCAGTCTCTCCTCTTTACTAGCTTTGGTCAACTGAGATCTCTGGCCTGGCTTGGGGTGGCAGTCCTGGTTCTGCTAGCTACACATTCTCAAAGAGACAAAGAAAGGATCCCTGACTTCTTTTTGCACAGCCAGGCAGTGGAATCACCACCTCTTCCATGCATTCCTCTGAGGCAAGAGCATGAGGCTGTGTACCAGTTCCTTTTCACAAGGCCACATAGGTTCCTCTTCTTCTTCCTTACTGAGAATCTGTGCCCAGAAGTAAGCAGTCAGTCTCAGTCCTGAGACTATCCACTCTTCAGCTGGGTGGAGGCTCGAAACCTCCCATTCAAAGGCTCCCTCATCTTGTCTTCTCCTATGAGACTTGGGCTAGGCCCCCCAAGGGGCTCTACTGATGCTCTTCCTGAATTGTCTCTCTGCATCCAGAATCCAAACATCAGCACATTGTTCTGTCTGTAAATCTGCACCCTCAGCTTTGTGCCACACTCCACCTAGGGGTCTTCTCCAACAGGCTCTGCCTGGTGCTGTGAGCTGCCAACTGCAAATTCTTGAACTTTTGTCCATGTGGGAGCCAAATGAATCTTCAGCACTTTAAATAAACTGTATTTCTCGAGGCACCCAGAACAGTGAGGTACCATGAAGACGCCCTTTCAGCATTTAAGCATATTAAGCACACTTGCACTGGGTATCCAGGAATCGCCACAGAGAAGGCAGTTGTCCTCCATAGTAACACCTCCTCAATGTCCCTTAACTTGTTTACTTGCTGCTACACAGCCCGGCATGATCCGGTAGCGGCTAGTCCTGGAGGCCATGACTGCAGAGAAAAACAAACAAATGCTCACTGTTATTGAAAGTCCCACATCACTGAAAATGTTCTTTCACTTTCAAAATGGCTCTCTGCTGCTGTGTTTACATTACTACCCCACCCTGTAATGCATGCGGCGGCAGCACTTGTGCATCAACATTCTGAAATTGGGTCAAGCCACTTACCACATACGATTACACGCTTACTGATAGCTTTGCTCAAACTGCACAAACTTGCAACTGTTCTTTTCCTAGCACATTTATATGATTTGCCACAGACTTTTCTCTTGCTGAAACATTGCACTAGCTCACAGTCCCTTAAAGCTCTCAGTATTTCAAGCACAGGATTGCCTGTAACTCTTGCTGCATAACTTGATACAACTCACAGTCTCTCTCATGGCTTTGAAACTTTACCTGATGCTGAACCCATAACTATGCTCACAGTCAATGGTTTAACAAGCTTGCTGTTGCTGGTAAATACTTAACACAGTCTTTGTTTGTAAACGACTACACTGCGGCACACAGATTCAGCTGGTTTTGGCAAAATCACTGATCTGAGCAATTATTTCTGTTGATACTCACTGTTATCAGTAGCCGCTTGCTGCAATGGAAATGGTCTGCAGCCAGTCTTGGAGGCCTCTGGACAGCAGGTTGGCAGTCCTGCCGATCATCCCTCCGAACACCACACTCACAATCCAGTAGATCGAGATGCGGGTTGAGCCCAATTTAGATGGAAAGTCTGTTTTTAAACTTTTACAGTGCTTTCCGTCACTCATACGCTCCTCCGTAAGCCAGTACACGCCTCCACTCACAATCCCTCTCAATTCGGGCAGTCGCTGTAGAGCTGGCTTGGCGGGACTGATTGCAGTGTCACCAATCACACGACGCCATGTAAATGAGCCTCTTTCCTCGTGGAGTGCTCTTTCCTCAAGGCGCATCGCCAAGCAGACAAATTTAAACTGCAAAACCACATTTTTTTCTTCCGAACTGACTCACAGGGAGCCCATTTCAACCATTTGTCAAGGCCATTAACACAGCAAGTCTCTCCATTCACTAGAAAGCATTTCCAACGTCCAGGTACAATTCTCCTTTTGTTTCCCCTAGTCTTTCACACTTTTCTTTGTCACAACAGTTTTTAAAAGCTGGGCAAACGCTGTAAATTCTGATGCAGGGCAAGGCATACTTCCTCAAGCTTTACTGCTCTTGGTAAACAGCTGGCATTTTAACAGCAGCATATGGACAACAGCACACAGCGACACACTAGTTAACCTTGCTTCAGTTTGTTGGGCTACCCACTGCCAGATACCCAAAATGCTAGCCCTTTGCCCAGCACCTTTCCTCCCTAAATTTCAAATCCCAGCCGTGCCTCCATTTGGTAACCCCACCCCATCATTTTGCAAGCGACAGGTGGTATGCTGTTTGAATCTGACAGCAGTACCAGGTGGGGACTGGGTTCATAGAGGAATAAGTTACTGTCACAAGGGCTAGGTTTGGCTACTCTGCACAGGGCACCCAAGTAACTCTGAACACAGGAAGCAATAACTGTAATGTCCAATACCAGGAATGGGATTCTAAAGTGGCTTTTATTCACATTCAAACCGATAAACAAAGCATAGATGGACTCACGGGCTACATTCCTGGTAATGCAGATTAAAAGAATCAAGAACACTTCTTCAACACTTCAGGCCTCAGGCTCTGAACCCCCGCACACAGCCTGGACTTGCACACTGCTTTGGGTACACAGCCCGAACTTGTACACTGATCTGGTTTTCCAGGCTTGGCTCCTTGCCATCCCTCAGACACCTTCCATATGTCATGGAAACATTTGCTGGTGGCTCCCTAAACCACCTAAGAGCACCTCAGCTCTATCAGGAAACTTCTTTTAATCCCACATCTGGGTACTTTCCTCAGCGCTGGCCAAGTACCTGAGGAGAAAGTAAGTGCCACAGAGCAAATCGTGAAGAGGTGAATTTGGCTTCTACTGATGGGAGGTCTCCCACCTCTCCTTACACAATTCATACCCGGCCATTTCTCTGGCAGTAAACACCTCATACTGTAAAGCCTGGCAATGTAGATTAAGGCTAAAATGTATGTCACATTTCCTCTACTTGTCTTGCTTTCCCTTTGTGTTGGACTTGAACATACTTTTACTTGGCTTAGCCATTGCTCTAGGCTCCCCACTGATTAAGCAGTCCAATCCCACTTTACTTCATCTTTGTGCTGGACTTGAACCTACTTGAGTTAACTGGCAATGTCTATTACACTAGACCTCCTACAGATTAAGTAGTCCAAACCCCACATTCCAACAGTTCAGGTGAAAACATTGGCCTCTGTCAGAGCGAACTCACCCTTTGGTTGCATGTGCCCCACAGGCGATTCCTCCACAGAAATTTCTCTCTCAGATCTTCTGGTGCCGCCTTAACTTAAATAGGCAGCTTCTTCCCTTGCCGGAACCAGGAGGGTTGCCCTGGAAGACAGGCAAACCTTCCCCCATCACCTCAGGGAGGGGGACTTGGACCAGTGACAGGTCTCCACCACTTCAGCAATTAGTTTCTGTGTCCCTCTTACGGTGGAAACACACACCTTCTTAACAGTAGCTCTAAAACAGAACTTAAGGCTCTGAGAGCCTGCACAGACTTCTTGTGCTGCTGTCTCTTTCAAGACTGCCCACAGACTCTGTTCAAAATCCCCAACATTCTATCCAAACCTCCAACTGCAGCACTCCAGTGTGGCTTATGCAGCTCTGAGAGTTCTATGGTGATGTCATCCCTCAGTCTCAGCTGAGACTGAGAACAGAGTGAGACAGTGTGTGAGATCCATTTAACTGGAGTTTCACAGCTGCCTTCCCTGCCTGCCACTAGGTCTTACTGGGATTCTAGTAACCCCGGTAACAGGGGGTTACAGTTGTACAGGTTGGTCCATGTTGTGGAACAGTTGATAGCCAGAAATTTGTTTACCCTAAGATTCTGTGGTCCACCAGGTCTCAGTGATTGCGCATAACTGAATACTTTCCTGTTTGATTAGTAGTTCAAGGGCACCAATTTTTTAATTTAAACTTCTGGCATTTATAGTTAATAAATGCAGACCATGAGATGTTTGTTTTATATTTGTAGGATTTACATTGGCTTGATTAGTACCAGCTGCTGGTCCCTGTATCCCCAAATTATTTAGTATAAATAACCCTTTTGGACTTCTTGGGCTAATATTCTCCAAGGAGACAGCTTCCTTTTACTCAAGTATAGTCCATCATGTGCAAAGAGGTCCTTCTGCCCATAAAAGCGCTCCCAAGTCTTTAATCTATGGATGTTATTTAATAGGCACCACCTTCAAACTATTGTTAATCCTGAGTATCTTCTAAATTTGTTTATAGTGGCTCTAGGGACTGGCAATATCTCTGAAAGAACTACTTCACATTATTGTCATTTAATAATTCATATAGCATCTGAAATTCAAGCAGTATTTCACTTTCTGATTTCCTTCTTATGTTGTTGGTTCCTGCATGTACAATGACTTTTCTTCTCTTTGTATGGATTTTGTATGCCTGGTGCCAGATCATAGATGTCTGACAAACCTGCACCTGAAACTGTTACTAATAACCAACTCTTTATTCACTTGTGTAGTATGCTTATATGTGTGCTTTATAATGCGAGTCTCCCTACGATGATCATAGGGAATTATGGTTTAGAAGTACTATCTTGGGAAGCGACCCGTCAAGCGCAGTGGTTGGATTTCCGCATACGGCGGTGGCCGAAGTTCAAGGAATGTACCTGGGTCACTAGAGGGGCGGCCAGGGAGAGGATACAGCATCCTGTGGACTGCTGTCTTTCTCTGGGGGGGAGGGTGGGAGAGCACGGGCAGACTATGGACCCCTAGGCCGGAGGCGAGGTCGGGCAGCTACTGGTGCCTGTATGCATAGGAAGTGAGGCGGATGCAGGATGTCATTGCACGTCCCCACCTCCCTAGAAAACCATGGCAAAGGGACAGCTGCTGGCCAGTCTCGATGAAGCCTGCCATGGCTTCAGTTAGCCCCAGGCTGGCCCTCCGACCTATCTGGATGTCTGTGATGTTGTGGTGGAGGAGCACAGCCCCATCATGGGGAAAGCCATGGGGTATCGGAGGTCATGGCCGATGTAGGGGTGGAAGTCCTGTGGTCCATGACTGGGCTGAGTGCCCACTCTAGGGGGATAAAGAAGAAAAATAATAATAAAAAAAATAAGTACTATCTTGGGTAATCATGGGTTCGAGACCTGTGTCTGATTCGGTGGCAGTGATATCTATATCTACAGTATATCTATGAGATTAGTTTCTGTCATTGGTGTTGTATTGTCTCTTTTATCAAGTGTACTAAAGGTGTCCCCTATGTGTGCTTCAACTGGTGTGTGTTCTTCTATGTTTCCACCAGTTTGGAGTGTCATGAATATTATTATTGTCTAATAATGATACCTCCTATGAAGTTTATGCCTTTCCTGCCCCAATTGATGTTTAATCATATCATCAAGGGTAATTTGATGTTGGAACTCCAGATCAGCGATCTTTCGTTCCAAATCAATCTCTCTGAATCACGGACCTTTTCACTCTAGATGAATATTTAATAACTTCACCTTGTAGATAAATTCCAAGGTGTCCCAGCGGACCAGTCCCTGTGTCTCCTGATAGTTTAAATTGGAGGAATGTTTTAACTACTTCTTTTATCAGGTCTGTAAATTCTGCCTGGGAGAGTAGACTAACATTTAGTCACCACAGAGACTCAGAGGCACAGGGAGGTGTCTAACTGGATTTGGATTGTGCATGATCTGTCAAAGAAATAGAACCTATTGTGGTTCCACTCAATTTAGGTACCCAGTTGGCTCAAAGCAGGAAGAAGTCAATGCGGAAGTACATGTACTAAGAGAATAGTAAGTACAATCCCACCCATGGGGTGAAGAAAACACCCGCCATCTACTAACCACAGCTCCATGCATAGGCGAGACAACACCTTCCCTGTTCTAACTGGCCCTTTTGACCCAGTGCCCACTCGATCTAGTGGGAGTCCATAACACATTAAAATCTCCCCTACTATAATCAAACTCTGTGCATCCCCGACTGTCTCACTAAGTACTTTAGTAAGAAAGGCAATATGGTCAGATTCCTTATTCGGGCATATAGGTTAAGAAATATACTTTTTGACATCTATAGTCATCATAAATGCAGATATATCTTCCTTCAGGGTCAGTGTCCGCCTGGCATATGTGTAGAGGTGTACTGTGGTGAATAAGAATGGCAACTCCTCTGTGGTGGGGGTGGGCCACGCTAATGAAAGGCATGCACTTCACCCACCCATTCACACCTCAGCGTAAGGTGTTCCTAGTGGGTCAAGTGTGTCTCTATTGCAGGAAGGCTATGGTGGTGTTGTCGATGCAGTTCCTGTAAAAATACAGCCCTTTTAATGGGGCTATAAATGTCCCTTTAGATTAAGAAAAATTACTTACCATAGTAATCTTGTTTCTTCAAGGAAATCTTTACTATATTCTGACTAATGCTGTTAGCCTTCTACCATTCAACTGCCCTGGAGAGAAAATGGGTTAATAGAATCTATGCTAATAATGGAACATTGATAGGCTCGAGCTTGGTTTTCAAACCACTGTCCCGGTGCATTCTATGCAACCATTAGATTCTTACAAAGCATATACAGATAAATCCTATATTCTATCTACGTATGCTATCCTAAATAACTAATACACCCACTGAAATCCAATCCTCACAATGAATGAGGCATTAAAAATGCAAGTCACAGACGCCTAAAAGACAACTAACCTCAACAATTTCAACAACAACATAACAGCTGGAGTGCAGTGCCCCATGTTCTGGTAGGGGAAGCAGAGTGGGAGCTCAGAATACAGTAAAGATTCCCTTGGAAGAAACAAGATTACTATGGTAAGTAATTTTTTTTTCAAGCCCCCGGAAATCTTTACTGTATTCTGACTAATCTGAACTACCAAGCAGTACCTTTGGAGGTAGGTTTAGAGCCTACTTAGAAAGAGGCTCTGCAGTATTGCTGTGCCAAACCTGGCATCACTTCTAGCCTGAGTGTCCAGGCAGTAGTGTTTAGTAAAGGTATGAACAGTTTTCCAGGTGGCTGCTTTGCAATTTTCCAGCAAAGGAATGTCTCCTTGCAGCTGCAACAGAAGCAGCTGTACCTCTTGAGAAGTGGCCCTGAGACCGCTGGGGCTCCTTGCCCAGCTATCCATAGCACAACTGAATGCAAGCCACAATACAACATGTAATAGTCCTTTCTGTGGCTAGCTTGCCTTTCCACTTCTCCATAGGTAGAAAAATCTGAGTATTCTCATTCCTATGGCCTTTGTGTGGTTCAAATAATAACTGATAGCCCTTTACATCTAGGCTATGCAGTCTGCGTTCCCCTGAACTGGAATGGTCAGTGAAAAGAAAGGCAGGGTAATAGACTGATTGATTTGAAAGTCAGATACCACTTTGGAAGGAACCTTCTATTGGTTACGAGGACTACTTTGTCCCTGTGGACTGAAATGTAGTTAGGCTGTATGGACAGAGCCTGCGGTTCACTAATCCTTCTAGCAGAAGTGATCGCAACTAAGAAGACGGTTTTTCATGTCACATATTTGAGGTCTGCTGAGGACATGGGCTCAGAAGGGCTGCATTAGCTATGCAATGCAAACATTCAGGTCCCAGGAGGGAGTTGGTTCCCTGTGAGGGAGGTGCAAGTGAAGCAAACTCTTGAAGAACTTTCTGAAAATCAGATTGGAGGCTAGAGAAGAGCCCTTCTCTGCGAGAGATAGCTGAGATAGCTGCCAGGTGTACCTCGAGGGTAGATGGCATAAGGCCCACAGAATGAAGATGGGCCAAGTAATCCAAAAGGACCAACAGTCCTGATTGCTGAGGGTCTGTAGCCTTTTGTTGGCACCAAATGGAAAATATTTTCACTTAGAAGTGTAAGTTTTCCTGGTGGAGGGTTTCCTAGAGACCCTAAGAACATCCAGGACTTCTTCACACAGGTGCAGGCTGACATACTCTAGGTCCTCTAGAGCCACAGGCCATGAGTGTGAGAGACTTGAGGTTGGGATAGAGGATTCTCCCTAGGAGGGCGTCAACAGGTTGTGCCTCCAGGGAGGCACATTGGCTTGAATGTTGACAGGGACAGGCGCATCAAGTACCAAGGCTACCTGGCCCAATATGGAGCTATGAGGATCATCGTTGCTGGCTGGGACCTGAGCTTGATCAGTACTCTTCCCAGCACAGGAATGAAGGAAAAGCATACAGGAACTTCCCTGTCCAATCCAACAGAAGTGCATCCAATGGCACTTTGCCCACTGCAGGAGGCCTCATGGAAGAACTGTGGCAACTAGTGATTGTCCTGGGCTGCAAGAGATCTATCTCTGGAGTACCCCACCTCCTGAACACAGACTGCAGGGCCTGTCTGTTCAGGGACCACTTATGGTGATTTTGGTTGATTCTGCTTATGGCATCTGCCAGGATGCTGTCCTTCCTGGCAGATGAATCACGAAAGAGCAACATTGAGGGAGTAGGCTAGACTCCAGATTTGCATAATCTCTGTGCATAGCACAGTGGACCTTGTACCCCTTGCTTGTTTATGTAGTACATGGTGGTTGTGTTGTCTGTTCTGACTTCACAACCTTCCCTGAACCATTGTGGCAAAGGCCTGAAGGGCCAAAAGACTGACCTGGGTTCCAACAGGTTTATGTGCAGTAGTGACTCTTGCTGTAGCCATGTGCCGTGTGTTCCCTAGGTAGGCGCCCCAGCCTAGGAGGGAAGCATCGGTTGTCAACACCACTGTTGGGGACTGCTGCAGGAATGGGACCCCCTCTCTGAGGTTGTCCTTTCTCTGCCACCATTGACATCGTGAAGGAGTATCCCTGTGACTGGTATCAGCTTTGACAGGGGGTCTCTTTTTTGAGACCAGTAAGACCTAAGATGGAACTGTAGGTCCTTCATTTGGAACCTGGCTCCTCGCACTGTTGCTGCTGAGGCTGCCATATGGCCTAACAATTGCAGGAAATGTCTTGCTGGTCTGGGGGTATGGAGCTGGAAAGAACTTGCCAGCTGTACCAGGCTGTCCACTCTCCCTTGAGGGAGGAAGGTCTTCCCTTGCTGTGTCCAATTCTGCCCTATGAAGTCCAAAAGCTGGACTGGTTGCAGGACTGACTTTTTCAAATTTACCAAGAAGCCCAGAGACTGCAGGGTGGCTTGTGTGAGAGCCAATGCATCCCTTACCTGTTGGGGAGACTGCTTCATGACTAGCCAGTGGTCCAGGTAAGGGAATACTGTAACCCCTTGTCCTTGTCTTCTCAGATGGGCCACCACCACAGCCAGACACTTTGTGAAGACCCTTGGGGCAGAGGCCAGACCAAAGGGCAGGGTTCTGAACTGTAATGACCTGACGGCAATCTGAACCTGAGGTATTTTCTGTGGGATTGCCTGATAAGAATGTGGAATAAGCATCCTTGAGGTCCAGGGATGCCAACCAGTCTCCCTGCCTGAGTGTGGGAGAATCATTGCCAGAGTGACGTTTTAGAATTTTGGCTTTGTCAGATGCTGTTTAGATTCCAGAGATCGAGTATGGGTCGCCATTCCCCATTTTTCTTCGGAGTTAGAAAGCACCTTGAGTACAGGCCCTTTCCTCTGTGAAGGAAGGGACAGGTTCTACTGCCTTCTCTAGGAGTAGGTTGGTTACTTCTAATTCCAGTAGCGCATTTTCTCCTGGGGTTGCAGGTTTGAACAGCCTTGCTCTCAATTTTGGATCGCTTTGAATTTAGAGCAAGGCCTGGTTTACTACTTCCAGGACCCACTTGTCTGTGGTGATGGCTTGCCAAGCCTGGAAATAGTAAACCAGTCTGCTCCTACTGGAACTGGGAAGGCCCTGGAAAGCATGTCAGGGGTCTACTTTGCAGGTGTTCTGGGTTGGGCACTGGGGCTAGAGTGGCTGGTGTCCTTCTGCCCTGTCTCTGAAGTACCCATGGTGCTGCTGATATGCAGGGAAAGCCTTGGTTTGGTAGAAAGGCCTAGTATAGGGCCTCCTCTCCTATCTTCCTACCTTGCTGCTTCTGAGGGGTAGATGCTTTCTCTTTAGCAGAAACACTCTTGTAAGCAGCTTTGTATTCATCCATCTTTTCATGTAAGCCTCTGTCTGGTCCCCAGAGAGTTATGATCACAGGGAAAATCCAAGGCTTTTGTTTGAATGTCCTGAGAAAGATTAGTGGGTATAAGCCAGGCAAACCTCTTCAGGGACATTGTGGTTGCCATCGACCTGGCAGCATTATCATTTGCATCCACTGCCATATGAAACTGGTATTTGGATGCTTTGATGCCACATTTGGCAGTCTCTGCCAGGTCTTCTGCCAACTGAGGGGAGACTTTACTGGCATCTGTAGTATGGAGTTCCAGAGTTGCTTCGGTATCTAGAAACAGAGGCCATACAAGAGGCCTGTCTAGTGGCCAAGGAATCCCTAGATACACTTTCTTGGCCATGGAGTCTATTCTCCTTGAGTCCTTATCCGTGGATGAGAGGACAGAGGAATACCTGCCTTGTCACAGGCAGCTGCCTGCACCACCCCTCCATGGCTGGGGTGGCTGAACAGGAATTCTGAGCCATTCTTAGCCAGGAGGTATTTTTCTCTCCAGCTTCTTGTCCACAGGTGGAATAGAAGGAGGGTCTGCAAGAGTTTAAGTACTTGCCTTTTAGGGAGTTATGGATGGGGATCAACAACCTCTTAGTTGCTGGCACATCCATCATTTCCATATAATCCAGTTCCTCCTCCTCCTCAATGGTTTCCTGAATGGGAGGTTCTAGAGTCTTAGCCACTTGCTCCATGAATGTAAGTGAGAGGAAAATCCTAGGATTAAGAAGAGGGATTCAAACTCCTGTTGTTCAGGGATACTTCAGGATCAATAGGTTCCTTGAAGCATTCCTTTCCTCCTCATCATCATCGTCATAATAGCTCTGTACATTCACTGGAGCATGATTGAGCCCTCAGCATTTTGCAGGCTCCATGGCCCCCCACCACCACACACATTAGCTTGTTACATTCACTGGGCCATATTCAGACCCTCAGTGTTTGCAGGCTCCTGCGGACCCCACTCCTCACCACTCTATTCACATTCACTGGGAGCACTATTGAAGAACTCCAGCATTAAGCCTTCAGCGTTTGCAGGTACAGCACTCTGAAAATGTACCTACTTTCCTGAACTGGACTGTTTATTGAGGGTGATCTGCATGGGACTGGACTTGAACTTTGCTAAATTAGCTTGTAGTGCACTCTGCCACTTTATGCCTGTACTTTAATTTTGGCAATTTTGATCAATTACTGTCAGCACAGTGTTTCTGATAGTTTATCTGAGAAAATCTGTGAGCCAGATTGTGCCTTAAAGTACTACTTTTCCGCATCTCCCTTAAGAGTGCCTTTTGTTAATTTTAATGCCCTCTTTTAACCTTAATTCCGATTGAGCCTTGTTTGCTTTAGTTTGCCTTCTCTGTGCTTTCCAGGGTTAGACTGCATGGCAGTGATGACAGGATTTTCTTCGTTTGTTGAAAGTTTCCCGCCTTTGAATTGCTTTGTTTTTCTCTCTCCTTTTCTACAGCTCCACGGACCCCGCACCACTCTAGCTCTGTAAATTCACTGAAGCACTATCATAGCCTACAGCATTTTGCAGGTACAGCCTGAAAATTTTCCTGCTTTCCGAACTGGATTGTTTTGTTGAGGGGTGATAGCCTGTCGATGCTGTGTGTCCCCATGAGTTCCTTGTGCTCTCCCCTCCCTTTCCTTGTCTTCCTTCTCCTTCCACCACTGTCCCTTCCGCCCATCCCCCACCTAATCTCAACTCTTACCCTTCGCCCTTCTCTTCCCACTCTGTAAACCTATCTACTCCTACTGCCATCTCCTCTCTCCTCCCCTTCCATTACCCCCACCCCCCATCATAATACACCGTAGACTACTCAGGCCGGTCTCTCTTAAACTTAGCAGCTATTCATCAGCTTATTTCCCCATCCCCTCTTGAGCATCCCCTTCAAATCTGCGAATCAAGTGCAAGTCCCATGCCGCACACCTACACCTTTTGATTCTCTTACTGCTCCTAGCTGGAGACATTGAACCTAATCCTGATCGTACTTGCCCATCCTCACCAGCAGGCTCTCCCTAAAGGTCTGTGGATTTTCTATACTAATGTGCACAGCCTACTCTCAAACTTGATGAACTAAAGTGTGGGTCATTCAACACTCCTGACATACTATGTGTATCAAACATGGATTTATCCTCGTATCCTAGACACCCAATTGGCCCTACCCAGTTTAACCTCTTCCAGGCAAGACAGTGTAAGCGGAGGTGGTGGAGTGGCTATTTACTTCTGAAATACCTTAAACTGCTCTATCTTTCACCATGAGGCAATCCCCCACTCCCATGCACTCCTCTTAATCTCACCTTTCCATCTTCGTCTCCCCTTCTTGTGGGGTCTTATATGGCTCCCCAAACTTCCTCCTTCATCGCCTGTCTCCTGCATCATTGCGCCTCCACCCCTAGCAAACACAGGTAGACTAATCCTTCTTGGCGACTTTAGTCTTGACTGGCTCTCCCTTTATCACTTAACTCTTGCCAGCGGATTGAAGCGCTTAAACCTAACTCCAACTGATCATAGAACCCACCTGCCCAACCCAAGAACTCAGTCAACACTTCCTACTAGACTGGTGCTTTCATCCCACCCCACCACATTTGCTCTGCAGGTATTTTACCCAATGTCTCAGCGACCACTGCCCTATCTTTGTATCAGGAAGTACTGTCCTCCTCCATTCCCTAAATATATCGAGTATCGCCCCCTCAAGTCCCTTGATGTGAGTAAACTTCTTCATGACTGTCCCTGGCCAGCTGATCCTGAGTCCTTTCCTCCTCTCAGTTGACACTGCCCTCACCCACTTCCACAGCCACCTTCCTAAAGATCTGGGATGGCCATGACATGCTAAAAACAGCAAGAGTAAAATGTGCCTACCACCCTTGGATCACTCCCGATATCAGGCCA
This sequence comes from Neoceratodus forsteri, assembly GCA_016271365.2. Lineage (NCBI taxonomy): Eukaryota > Metazoa > Chordata > Ceratodontiformes > Ceratodontidae > Neoceratodus > Neoceratodus forsteri. Next base: position 409,009,744 of record CM028138.1, read on the forward strand.
AGTGCAGAGTTCGTGATCATGCTTGGCGCTGTTTAAATCCTCAGGCGACCTCGCCTCCTCCAAACCTTTTGTGCCCTCCACAATTGCACCATTAGCATCCGTCACGGAAAATCTGATTCTTTCAATCATGTTTGCATCCCTCAAATAGTACTCCATCCTCTTTCTGGAGGATCTCCATTCGCTCCTGCACCGCATCTGATTCCTCCTCCCTCAGTTTGTGAGAATGGTTCACTTATCTCCTATCCCTCCCATGTTGCTGAAGCCCTAGATAAGTACTTCAGATTCTGCTGTCTGGCCTGGGCCCCTGCCCTCCTTGCAACCCCAACTCCCCCACAGCTCTTAGGCTTTAATTTCACCTATTTTACTCTTTCAGAAGTCCTTACAGCTCTTACTTCTCTTAATCCCACTAAATCAAGCCCTGATTGTCTGCACCCTAAGCTCCATAAAATCTCAGCACAAGCAATTGTTTTCCCTTTAACCTACATCCTAAATCTTTCACTCTCCTCAGCCACTGTTCCTCTAGCCTGGAGTCTGCCATGGTCCTCCTCTTTTCCAAGGTGATGACTCCACCATCCCTGGCAATTACTGCCCCATCTCCCTCTCCTGCCCTGCAAAGTCCAAGAATCCCTTTATCCTCTAGGCTCAACGACTTTCTACTTACCTCTAATACCCTCTCCCCATTCCAATCAGGTTTCAGGGAATCTCATCAACCACCTCCTCCTCCTTCCTGCTTCACTGATGCATTCACTCTATCCACGGACCTTGGCCAGATCACCTCGGCTATATTCATCAACTTAGCTAAAGCCTTTGACTCTGTTTCCCACCCTCTCCTGCTTTATAAACTGAGCTCTGCTGGCCTATCCCATATCTCTGTGTCTGGTTTGGGACCTATCTAACTAGCCACTCCCATACTGTTTCAATCAATAATGTCCTGTCTTCCTCCTCCCCATCCTGCTGGGTACCCAGGATCTATCCTTGGCCTGTTATTTTCCTCTTTATTAAAGGCCTCCCTCAGTATGCACCTGCCAATATACACATGTATGCGGATGACATTGTCCTTTTCTTGTCCAGCCTGTCCAACTCAAGCTGTCCAAACCCCCCTTCAAAATGATGTCACTGTGGGCACAGCCTGGTTTGATGCCAATTGCCTAAAACTAAATACTAAAAACTGTTGCCATGATCTTTGGCTCTAAACAAAAACTCACCAAGCTTTCCCTCCCTTCCTGTTTTCTCCTCTGCAGCTAACACCTTCCAGACAATGTCCTTACTTACAAGTACCTTGGTGTTTGGCTTGATTCCTCCCTGGACTTCTGCGTCCCACTTTAGTGCACTCACACCAAACTGCACCCTAAACTTGGGCTTCTCTATTGTCACAAGGCCAGGCTCTCCCTCCCTGGAAGATGTGATCTCATAGTTAAATGGATTCTCCTGTCTTTGACTTTGTTGACATAGTTTTCAGTGCTGCCCCTACCACCTCCCTCACTAGACTTGATGTTCTGTTTCATGCTTTTTGTAGGTTCGCCTCTAATTCCCCTTTTACTCACCACTGTGACCTCTACTCTTCCCTTTCCCTCCAGTCCCTTGCACAGAGGCATTCCTCTCACAGCTCCACCTTTGTAGCTAAATACTGGTTTGGGTCTCCCATCCTACCTTGCCTCTCTCGGTACTCCTTCTCCTCCCTCGCCTCTACAGCTGCAGTCGAGCGTTGCGCCCGCACCTTTCCTCTCCTCGTGTCCACATCTCAGCTGGCAAACTCTCCTTCTCCTATAGATTTCCTTCCCTCTGGAACAGCCTTCCTTCCCAAACCCGCTTCTCTCCCACCTTCCCTGCTCTTAACGCCTACTCTGACCAACCCGTTACTTTCTGCATCTGTTCTCCTTCCTAGACCTTGCTTACTGCAGTATGCCTGCTCCCCTTTCTCTTACTGCATACCATTGTAAATATCATGTATGTATTATATTTTGTACTTGCTTAGAACTTTATCTATTGTATATAGCACTTTGAGTTTTGTATAGGTTCTGATATTGTTTTACCTCTGTTTGTATTGGTCTAACTCCTTTTCCCCTTCCCTGGTGCATCTGGAAAGAGCTTCTGTTCATGGTGCTTTACCTGGTTATCAACTTTTAAATAAATAAAAATAATATGACTCAGGATCAAATGAACCGGCAGCAGCTGAGGTACCAGTTGAACCGGAGCTGTCGTTGAGTTTACTGTGTAACTTGTAATAATGTGAATCGTATTGTCAATTTCTCTGTGGTTGAAACTGGGGCAGTTTCTGACTGTGGTTCTGACTCTGAAGATATCTTCTTCTTCTTTGTAGGAGCTGGTTCAGCGTCTGATTCTGTGGTTCGTTTAGTTGTAGAAGAGGATTCACCTTGTCAGAAGGCGTCCCTCTGGTTCCATCAGTTTATCTTTAGAAGTGGGAACCTATCACTATTTCTGGTCCTGCTCTGTTTTACAGGAGTTCTGGAGGGAATGAACCAGGAAGTGTAGATACTACTTGGTAGAGCAATACTACTGACACCAATGGTGATGTTGTTTGGGGTGGAGGAGACAGGGGAGATGAATGGATTCCTTTACCACGGTGGCTCAGAGTCTTGTTAATCATGGCCAGACATTGCATTCTTAATACATGGGTCTCTGTAGCTAAGCCCATTAACCAGCAATGGAAGACATTGATACTGCAGGCCCTCGCCCTAGAAAGGCTCACATATGTAATCTTGAGGAGAGAGGGAACAATTTTATGATGTCTGGCAACCCGTATCTGGTAACCCTGTCACCTGCAAAGACGCTGACACTAGAGGGAAGGATGGGTGGAACAGGGTAAAGAGGGATTACTTAGAATGAATGTTGAAATAAATTTCCTGTGCTGATGCTGCCTAGCGGGCTGTTAAAAGGAGGTACATTTTTGGTTTTAGATAAATTCCAATCTGTGTAAGTGAACTTATAATTTAGCCTAATTATCTGACTGTAATAAGGATGGACTTGGATCTGAATGTATATATTAAGTTTTAGTGTTGTCTGTTATTGTCTTGTCTCTCGTTTAAATGTATTGGTTGTAATCTTTGTTTATAATAAAACTGAATAAACATATTATGCAAAAAAAAAAAAAGTGGAAACCAACTGTCCGAAGCTGTGTCAGCAGCCTTTTGGACATTTTTCTTTCAGTCAGTTTAAACGCCTATCCAGTGCAGACTGAGAAAGTTTCTACAGATTCCACACTCTGCTTGCAAGTGGTCAAACACCAACAGAAAACACACATTAAATGGGGGTCAGCCTTGGCAAATGGCTCACCACACTCCCTGCAGTGTTGAAAACCTATAGGGCCAGTTCTCTTTTGGTTTCTGTGACATAACCTAAAACCCTGAAATATTTTTTGTGTGGTTAACTGACAAACTATAATAAGCGGTTAGGCTTTAGATCAACTGTGTTTTGTTTTTTGTTTGCACTCAGTTCAGAGACAGATGACAAAACGAGAAAAACTCGGTTTTAAACCAAGAAACCTCTAAAGGTAAAGAGAAACTGGCCCAAAAATACTTAAGAAAATAAACTTTGCCTCAAAATAAAGTAAACAAACCTCCATTTCCTTGTGGTTGCGAGAACTGGTGAGAAACCGAGAAACTTACCCCAAATGAAGCTAAATCTAAACAAGTCTACCAGAAAACCAAGGACAATACTTTGAAAAGCAAAAGAAATAAAATGGTAACTTGAAAACCGATAAAATAAACTTTTCTTCATAATGCTGACGGAGAGTTCTCCAAGGTATCTTACTAGGTAGACGGATGAAGAATCTGGGGGTTGCATAGAATGCACCAGGGACAGTGGTTTGAAAACCGAGCATGAGCCTATCAGCGTTTCACTATTAGCATAGGTTCTATTAACCCATTTCTCTCCGGGCAGTTGAATGGTGAAGGCTAACTGCATTACATAGAAACGCATTAGTCAGAATACAGTCAAGATTTCCTGGGGCTTGAAATAAGGTTATCTGAAGATCAGCCATAACGAATGTTGGATTAGTGAACTTGCATGGTTTGAGGGAGGAGGTATGCACCATCAATAAACCAACCATAAAGAGTATATAATAACCAGAAAGGAACAGTCTCAAACCGTCAACACTGAACATTGAACCAGATAACATGCCATTATAATGTGTGTGTCAAGGTTAGGATTATCCTACCCTCATCCACGTTGTGTTGCTCAGTGGGATGAGGAGGTGGCTACTTACTATGGCTCCTTGGTCTGGTACTCTCTAACCTCTATAGGGGTAGAAGACCAAGGGCAATTTAGTCGCAAGAATATGACAAGGTGTAAAATAGCAGAAGTAGAGCTACTCACTTATATGGAGTAAGGTAGAGCAAAGTAGTGAAGTAGCACCAGCTGCCCAGCAGAATTATCCTTTTCCTATCTGTCCAGGAGTAAGTGGAGGCATGTGAGGGGGGTTGACCCAGTCCACGGGAGGAAAGGTAGGAGCATGCCTAGCTCAGCATTTCTCCATCTGAAGGACCAACTGTGAGGGAACTACCAGACAACGGAGGCGTATGGAAGATCAGATACACTAGATACTTAGAAAGTGCCACAGGACCCAAAGCACTCCCTACATAGGACCCACCTAGACCTGTATAGAGTAAATGAATTCCTGTTAGGGGACGAGTAGTGCTGAACACCACCTACTGGGGCATTCTATAGATAGGCTGGTTACCTCGGCTGTCTGTATGGGCTTAAATCCTCTAGAGTACACTGCAAGACATGAAACAATAGGGCAGGGGCTAAGTCCAGTACACAGGCTAAGTAAGTGGCATCTCTATCTTATAGCCATCCACTGGAGAGAGCCCCTATGGCTGCCCCAACCAGTCACCTAGGCTAATTTGGTTTTCCAAGTATTAACCAGCCTGCGTGAGAGACTAACTTATAGCAGGGGTAATTGGTAAAAGAGGCATGCTGTCCTGCTCAGCCCCCTTGGTCAGATTTGTCAGGAAGGAACTTCAGCCTCTGCAGCCACTCCCAGGGTCAGCCCCTGAACTTTGGTTTTGACAGATCTTGTTCAGAGACTGAGATCCAGGATGGGGTGCCAGTCCCCATTTTTCTTCTGGGTGAGAAATACCAGAATAGAAGCCTTTGTCCCTCTGAGATAGAGGGATAGGCTCTACTGCTCTGATCAGCAAGAGGTTAGCCACCTCTGACTCCAGTAAAGTCCTTTCTGCTGGGGCTGCTGGAATTAAATTTCTGCTTTGCAGCTTGGTGAGTGTTTGAAACTTAGAGATAGTCCTTGGCTCAGGTTTTACTATGCCACGGCGACATCCCTCACAGTGCTGCGAGCATGCCGACATCCCAACACCGATACATCTAGAACTGACCGGCATTATGCAGACAGTAATGTGGGGGCTGTGCCTCATACACCCCCATATTTAGATTACTAACCCACATTGCACAGACAGTGGAGTTAGGTGCCTACACCCATCACTGCACAGTCCATTGCTGTGGAATCTCCATCACCGCAATGACCGTCACCATCGGGGTTTCGCTGTGTGGGTTTCACTGTAAGGGTATCGCTGTCCTGTCAGCATATGCCTGGCTCACTACCTCCAAGATCCACTTGTCTGTGGTGATGGTATGCCATGCTTCCAGGTAGTGAGCCAACCTGCCTCCTACTTGAAGGGGGGACCTGTACAAGCACGTCAGGGTTCTGCTTGGCTGGGCTTTGGCTTGAGGTGCTGGTTCGGATATCTTATGGCCCTTCTGCTCTACCTTGAAAGTACCCTCCTGGTCTACTGGTAGTCTGGCATAGCTTGGGCCTGGAAAAAGGCCTGGAGTAGGATCCCTTACTCCCTGCCTCCTGTGAATTGGGACTTGTAGGAAGTGGAAGGTCTAACCCTTGCAGAATTACTTCTGTAAGTGGATTTATATTCTTCCACTTTTACATGTAGGCCTCTGTCTTGTCCCCAAAAGTGAGTTGTTTTCACAGGGGAAATCAATGGCCTTAGCCTGGCTGCCTCGGGACAGGTTCTGTAGCCCTGAGCCATGCAAACGGCCTCATAGAGACAGTGAGGGCCATAAGTCTAGTGGTGGTATCGCTGACATCCACAGCCATATGAAACTGGTATTCTGTGGCATCCAGGTCTGTTCTAGCCATCTCAGCCAGGTCCACTACCATCTCCCAGAAATCTTATCTGTCATGGCTAGTACAATAGACCACACAGCTTTTTGGTACTGAGCTGCAAAGCTGCATAGCAAGTCATTTGACACAGTCTCACACAAAGATTGATAAACAAATTAGCCAGCCTGGGAGTGAGTCCCAGGGTGGTAGCCCTAGGTAAAACACTGGCTGGACAACAGGGCCAGAGGTAATAGTAAATGGAGTCCACAGTGAAGAAAGAGGGGTTACTAGTGAGGTACCACAGGGTTCAGTACTGGGTCGGTCCTTTTAATATCTTTATAAGCGACATTACAGAGGGACTGGACGTGAAGTATAGTCTCTTTGCAGATGATACAAAGATCTGCAAGAGGGTTGATACACAAGGTAGGGTGGAAAGGATGAGAAGGACTTGGCAAGATTGGAGGAATGGTCAAATGTATGGCAGCTTAGATTTAATGCAAAGAAGTGCAAAGTAATGCACCTGGGAAACAAAAACCCAGGGAAGAGTATACAATGGGGGTGAGATGACAACAACAAAATGGAAAGGGACCTGGGGGTAGTTATATCAGATGACCTAAAGGTGGGCAAGCAATGTGAGAAGGCAGGGAGGGCTGGGGGATGCTGGGATGCATAGGGAGAGGCATCATCAGTAGAAAACAGGAAGTTGTTATCCCTCTGTACAGACAGTTGGTGAGACCCCATCTGGAGTACTGCATACAGTTCTGGAGACCCCATCTCTGCAAAGATAGAGACAGGGTAGAGGTTGTCCAGAGGAGGCAGCCAAAATGGTGCAGGGTCTGTACCAGAAGACATACAAAGAGAGACTAAAGGAGCTTAATATGCATACCTTCGAGGAGAGGAGGAGGGGAACATGATAGAAACTTTCAAGTACCTCAAGGGAATCAACAAAGTCCAAGAGGGTAGCATCTTTCAGAAAAAAGATGTGCAAGAACAAGGGGCTAGCATCTTTCAGAAAAGAGATATGCAAGAACAAGGGGCACAATTTGAAAGATAGATGGGGACAGCTCAGAGGTAATGTGAGGAAGTATTTTTCACAGAGGGTTGTGGATGCATGGAACAGCCTTCCTGAGGAGGTCATGGAGTCAAAAACAGTGAGAATTCAAGAGTGCAAGGGACAGACAAAAGGCAATTCTAGTGGGGGGTAGGAAGAAGAAGGCTGTTGGTTAACTAGGATCTGCAGCTTATCCATTAGGTAGGGAAATGAGCAGACTAGGTGGGCCAAGTGGTCCTATCTGCCACCAAATTCTGTGTTTCTATGTTTCTATATAACTGGCTTGTTAACCAGAAGGAAGCTGCCAGATACTCCTTTTACCCATGGCATCAATTTTCCTGGAATCCTTGTCAGGAGGGTGAGGTGCTAAAGGTACTCTGGCTTTACTGGTAAGGTGGCATCGAGAGTATGGAGTTCAGTACTGGTGCCCACACCTCAAAAAGGACATTAACCTGCTGGAGAAGGTCCAGAGGAGGGCTACAAAGATGATAGCTGGTCAGCAGGGTAAGGCATACGAGGAGAGACTGAGGGCACTGAACATGTACTTCCTGGAAGACAGGAGAGAGGGAGACATGATTGGGACCTTTCAGTACTTGAAAGGGATAAATAAGGTTGATAAGGAGAGTCTCTTTAAGCTGAGTGGCAATCATAACATGAGGGCCAGAGTCTTAAGCTGGAGGGTGGGAGGTTAAGGAGGGAGGTCAGGAGGCACTTCTTCACAGAAAGGGTGGTGGACACTTGGAATGCGCTGCCAAAAGAGGTCATCTTGTTGAAGGCAGTGGGCAGATTTAAGAGAAGATGGGATAGGCATGGGGAAGGTAAGGATCATGGATAGGGAGGATGGGAGGAGGGGAGAGAGGGCAGGAACATTAGCTCAAGCTGTGGACCCTGCAATACAAGCAGACTTGATAGACCAAATGGCCTTTTTGCTGGCTTCTTTATATATTCATATGTATGTTTATCACATGCAGCAGCCTGCACCACCACCTTGTGGTCAGGGTGGATAAAAAGAAATCAGCATTAGATCTGTCTAGCTGATACTTTTTAGCAACCTTTCTGTCTACCCCTGGCACAGAAGCAGTGGTCTGCAGAATTTACAATACAGTTTTCTTAGAGACTTGTGTAGAGGCAAAGGAGTCTTTTAGTTGGGGTAAGACCCATCATGTCCAAAAGTCTGCTTCTTTCTCATCCTCCACCGTTTCCTGGATGGAAAGATTAAAGGTATCCACCATTTGTCTCACAAAAGAATTATGAGATGAATAATCCTCTGGTTTCTGGGGCGGGGAACCGAAGTCCTGCTCTGGGGAGACCGAGGGCTCGATGAGCTCCCCCTTCTCTTTCTCCTCCTCCTCCTCCTTTGGATTCTCATTTAGGTATGGTGGTTCCTGGGTGGAAGGATCGAGGCAGGAACTGCTGGAACTGATGAGAACCAAAGGGCCAACAGCCTGGAAGACCTTTAAAATTTGCAAGGCCTTGGCAATGTCCTCAGCTGAGGGCATTGTTGGACTGCTCGCTGAGAGCTCCTTTGCTTATTCAGCAGGAGGTGCAGCAACATGTTTTCTTTTATGTTTCTTTTGCTGGAACCTGTTCTGTAGCCAGTTCCACTTGTCTCTTAGGCTTAGAAGAGTCAGGTTTATCTGTGGGTTTTGGAACTACTGGCTCTTTGTTTTCTTTTCTTGAGGAGGAAGCCTCATCTGTAGACTTCGAGGGAGAGGAAGGAGTGGCCATTTCTTCGATTTCTTAGCCCTCTTTGTCAAAGTTTTAGGCAAATGGTTCTACAGATTTCACAATTAGCAAAAAATGACTGGGTCTCAAACACACAATGCACAAATCATGCCTATCAGTTTTAGTTATGAATTGGCCCCAGCTAATACAATTTTAAACCCAGTAGGTCCTGTCTTTTCTTCTGCTTAGGTGTCTCTGAAATGGACACCAGGCACTCAGAAAATATCCCAAAGAAAAAACTGTCTGCTCCTAGACCGACAACAAAGCAGGGTAGAAAAACCCAAAAGTGATCAGTTCCCCAACCGAAATAAACACACATGGAACTGAAGAAAGCACTCAGTTCCTGACAGGAAAGGAACAGCAAGCATGCTAAAAATTGAAAATATAAATAGTGTTACAGTTCCTAGTGAGGAACTGGAATGTTAAACAACAAAAAGCAGGACTGTGATAAAACCACTAGAAACAACGTCTCCTCTCGGTTCTGTGGAACCGCTGAGGAACCACAAAATAACACTAAAACCCTCTGAAACTAAGCTAACTAACCTGCAAAGGGCAGCAATTGACAAATAAATGCATAAAAATGTTACTTTATGAAAAGAGACTTGTTTTAAGAAAGTTGAGGAGAGCTCTCTGAGGTGTCTAAACTGACAGGTGGAGAAATGAATCTGAGCATTATCAGAACGTAGCAGTTACTAGGAGCAGCAGTTTGAAATTGGCACGAGCCAATGAGAGTTTCATCATTTATATACATTCCATTCTTCCGTGGCAGTTCAACATAGGAGACTGACTGCACTTAGTTAAGCATACTGAATGATTCCTGGGTTTGAAGCATGCCATGTGTCAGATCATGGGCACCTGGGAGAAAGGGCATGAAAAGGAGCCTGATGTCTGTGAGTGGCTAAGGGAAGGCGTGAATACAGGCTACACACTGGCAACTGCCAGCAGTGGCTCAGGTAAACCACGCGGTCCAAATGGGGTGGGAAAGATGCACTGTAAGGGCTTCTCTTGCAAATGTTTTGACTAGGGAAGGAAGAAAAAATTACTCACCTTAGTAATTACGTTTCTTCTAACGAAGTCTTGCTGTATTCTGACTATTGCAGTTAGCCCCAGCCTTTAAACTGCCCAGGAGAACAAAGGGTTAACTTTCTATGCAGCGATAGAATGCTGAGCTCGAGCTCGGTTGAGGTCTCTGTCTGGAGTCCTTGAATCCAACCTTAAGATTCTTACGAGCAAAACTCACTAACTATCCTATGTGGAAATTATAAAATTTTTACTAGCCAACTGAGAATCAAAAAGGTTTTGGATTCCAAAGGAAGACTCAAGTCAGGAAACCCAAAACCAAAAACCAATCCAAATAAGAATAATAATAAAACAAACACCCAAACAAAAAAAAGAGGGTGTAAAAGGAACACCCTGAGATGTACACTGCACCTGCCCACCCAATTCCCAAAACAGGTTCTGAGAGGAGGAAGGAGGAGTCAGAATACAGCAAGACTCCATTAGAAGAAACATAATTACTAAGGTGAGTAATGTTTTCTTCAAACAACATGAAATCTTGCTGTATTCTGACTATTGCAGACTACCAAACAGTACCCATGGAGTAGGGACAGAACCTACTTTGGGAATAGGCTTGAAATACTGTAGTGCCAAACCGAGCATCACTCTAGCCTGGATATCAAGAGAGTAATGCTTGGTAAAGGTATGGACTGTTTTCCAGGTGGCTGCATGACAAATTTCTAAGAGAGCAATATCCCTGGCAGCAGCCAGGGAGAAAAGCTGTACCTCTGGTGGAATGAGCCCTCAGGCCTGAGGGTGGAATTTTTCTAGTTTCTCATAGTAGAATTGTATACAAGACACAAGCCACCTGGCAATAGTTCTCTTGGTGGCAGGTTTGCCCTTTCCACTTCTCCATAAGTGAGGAACACCTGGAGGAATCAAACCTGTGACCCTTGGTACGCTCTACGTAGTAGCTAAGGGCCCTTTAACATCTAAACTGTGTAGCCTCCTCTCTCCTGAAGAGGAATGATCAGTGAAGAAAACAGGAAGAGACATAGACTGATACAGGTGGAAATCTGAAACCACTTTGGGCAAGAACCTTCTATTGGTTCTAAGGACCACTTTATCCCTATGAAAGGAGATAAAATCAGGTTCCACTGACAGGGCTTGCAGTTCACTGATACGTCTGGCAGAGGTAATGGCTACTAAAAACACAGTTTTCCAAGTCAAGAACTTAAGCTCTACTGAGGACAAAGGCTCAAAGGAGGTTGCATCAATTGAGCAATGCAAACATTTAAATCCCAGGCTGGGGCAGAGTCTCTAAATGGAGAACTGGTATGAAGCAATCCTTGAAAAATTTACAGAACACAGGATGAGATGATAGTGAGGAAGACTTCCCACTGACAGTAAAGCAGAGACAGCTGACAAGTGTTCCTTGACAGTAGCTGGTCTGAGGCCTAGGCCATTAAGATGGACCACATAATCTAGAACTGTGGGCAATTCAGCAGTGTCTGGGGAAATATGTTGTTTGAGCACCAAATGCTGAATCTCTTCCATTTGGAGTTATAGGTCTTTCTAGTGGCAGGCTTTTGAGAGGCTTTGAGGATATCCAGAACCCCTGAGACAGATGCAAATCTGCATACTCTAACTCTTCAAGAGCCATGCCTTGAGATTGAGAGACTGAAGACTGAGTACCAAATCCTCCCTGAGAGGAGGTTGCCAGGTTGTAATTCCTGGAAGAGACAGGGAAGATGGACTGCTAGGGACAGCAACAGGGGTACCAAGGCTGTCTGGCCCAGTCTGGAGCAATCAGAATCACTTTGCAAGGTTGTGACCTTATCTTGACTAAAACTTTGAACAGTAGAGGAAAGGGGGGCAGAGAAATTTCCTTTCCAGTTCAGAATCAGAGCATCGAGAGGGACTGAGCCCAAGACTGGGAGTCTGCAACAAAGAGAGGAAGTTGGTGATTGCCTGGGGCTGCAAGAGATCTATCTCTGAGCGCCCCCACCTGAAAAAATCACCTTCAAGACCAGAGGGTCCAGGGACCATTCGTGATGGCCCTGTGAGTTCCTTGCTCAGTGCATCTGCTAGCACATTGTCCTTCCCTGGAAGGTGGACTGCTATCAGAGAGGTTGCAGGGAATAAGCCAGGGACCACAACTTCATGGCTTCTGTGCACAAGGGCGCAGACCGCATGCCTCCCTGCTTGTTGATGTACCACATGGTGGTGGTGTTGTCTGTTCTGACTTGAACCACCTTGTTCTTCACTAACTGAGAAAGCTTGCAGGGCCAGAAAACTGCCCTGAGTTCTAGGAGATTGATATGGAGAAGGATTCTCAGGGGACCACAGTCCCCAGGCAGTGAGGGCCCCAGATGGGCTCCCCAGCCCAGGAGGAAGCATCCGTGGTAAGGACCACTGAATGAGACTGGGTGGCAAATGACCCTTGCCTTTAAATTGTCCTGATCCTGCCACCATTGAAGGGCTAGAATCAGGGTCTGAGTCACTGGGATCAGTTTGGTAAGGGAATCCTTCTTTTGGGACCAAAAGGCCCTCAGATGGAACTGAATATCCCTTATCTGGAATCTTGCCCTTGGACCACTGCTGTAGAAGCTGCCATGTGGCCCAAGAGCTGGAGAAATGCCTTGCTGGTCAAGACACCTGAAGGCTGAAGGAAGAAGCCAGTTCTATAAGAACTCTTGCCCTTTCCAGGGAAGAAAGGCTCTTGCTTTTGACAGGATCCAGCTCTGCCCCTATACAGGTAAGGAGCTGCACTGGCTCGAGAACTGACTTGGGAAGGTTGAGAAGAAATCCTAAGAAGTGAGCACTTGGTGGGTCACTTGCAGGTCTGACTTGACTTGGTCTGGAGACTGTCCACTGTGAGCCAGTTGTCCAGATATGGAAAATGGAAATCTTTGCCTTCTTAGAAAGGCGACTACTGCCAGGCACTTTGTGAAAACCCTTGGGGCTGATGTTAGACCAAAGGGTATTGCTTGAACTGATAGTGGCCTTAGGGCAACTCAACCTGAGGTACTTTCTGTGGGAGCACCTGATGGAATGTGAAAATAGGCATCCTTTAGGTCCAGCGAGGCTAGCCAGTCCCTGGCCTTAGAGAGGAAGAATTATTCCCAGAGTTACCATCTTGAACTTTGGTTTTAAAGATGTTTGTTCAGGTATCTTAGGTCTAGGATGGGTCACCACTTGCTGTCATTTTGGGGTAAGAAAGTACCTGGAGTACAGACCTTTGCCCTGTGTAGGGTAGGAACTTCTCTATGGCTCCTAAGGCCAGAAGATTAAACATCTGCCTCTAGGGCAAAGGTTTCTGAGAGACCTACAGGTGGAAAAGATCTGGCTCTCATCTTTGGAAATTTTTTTTAGCTGAGAACCAGTCCTGGCTTACTACTTCCAGGACCCACTTGTCTGAGATAACAGACATCCAGTCCTGGACAAAGTAAGCCAGCCTGCCCCGTACTGGAATAGGAGAGTCGCCCGGGCAGACCCATCAGGGTGTCTGCTTGGCAGGGGCCATAGGCTGAGGAGTGGATGCAGCCCTGCTCATCCACCTTCTGCCTCTCCTCTGAAGAACCCCTCTGTGAAAAGGAGAAGAGGCCTGAGCTTGGTAAAAGGCCTATGAAAAGGCCAGCCCTGCCCCTAGACTGCTGCCTTTGAGGAGTTGCCTGCCCTCCTTGGCCTGAGCACTCCTATAAGTGGTCCTGTACTGTCCATTTTTTCATGTAATTCTCTGTCTGCTCCCCAAACAGAGAATTACCCACTACAGGAAAATCCATGGCCTTAGCCTGGGTATCCTGTGAGAGGTTAGTACATCTGAGCCAAGCCATTCTCCGAAGAGCCACAGATGTAGCCATGACTCTTGATGACACATCATTGGAGTCCACAGCAGCATGAAACTGTACTTTGATGCCTCAATCCCATCTGCAGCCACCTCCTCCAGCTCCTTGGCTAGCTGGGGAGTCCTGTTTAGCCAGTGCCAGTACAGTGTCCCACCTGGATATCTGGTACCTGGCTGTATGGCCATATAATTTGCCTGCCTGAGTCCCAAAGAAGATGCCATGTACTGTTTTTTGCCATGGCATCAATCTTCCTGAGTCTTTGTCTGGGGTGTGTGAGCCAAGGAATGTTTGTTTTGTCACAGGCAGCAGCCTGCACTACCCCAACATGGCTGCATTGCTGGTATAAAAACTCCATATCTGAGCCTGATAGTGTGTACCTTGTGTCCATCCTTCTGTCAACAGGGGTACAGAATTGGGAGACTTCAGGATTTTTTGTGTTTGTTTCCCAAAGGATTTGTGAAGGAATAGACAGTCTCCTGGACTCTGGGATGTCCATCATTTCCACATAATCAGGCTCCTCCTGATCCTCCATTCCTCCTCCATAGGAAGCTGAAGGTTTTCAGCCACTTTTCTGTAAAACAGAAAATGGGAAGAAGGACTCAGAAAGCCTAGGGAGGATACACCAGAAGGTCTGTCTTCCACAGGGACATCCAGACTTTCACCATCATCATCATCACCATCATTTTCAAACTCCCTCCTCCTCAAACTCCAGTTCATAAAAATCTTCAGGGTATAATCTTGAACGGGAAACCGACCGAACCCTGTGAAAATGTGCCGGATCGGTTGGAACCGGGTGAAGCGATTCCACAATTTGAATCACTCTGGCTATTTCCTCGTGCCAGAACATGAACCTCTGGATCCAAACCAGTCGATTTTTCTTTGTGTTTCCTTTTGTAGGAACCGACCCCTCAGGATTTGCTCTCCTCTTTTCCGAAGAAGTATCGCCTGGTCAGAGGGCACTCCTTCTTGTTAGGTCGAACCGAACCGGGCTGTCCATCCAGTCAGCTGACTTCTCGGCCTCTTTTCCCTCAGTCTACCTAATCTCTTTTCAAGGGTAGATTTAGGAAAATTTTACAAATTGGGCAGTCTGTATTGAGGTGTTCAAACCCCAGACAATAAACACAGGTGGTGTGCGGTCAGCCTTAGCAAAGACCTCCCCACACTCACTGCAGTGTTGAAACCAGTGGGCCCATTTTTTCTTGGGTTGCTCAGACATGGCCAATCTAACCAAACTTACCCTTTTATGGCAACCGCAGGCAAGACTCCTTATCGGTTCCTAACCGTGTCACAGGTGTTGGAAAAACGTTCAAAACATTTTTTTTTAGAACCGATAAGGACCGTAACTACACTCTAAAGTAAAACACAAGGATTCAATACAGATGATCGGTTCAGCCAACCCATCTAACACTTACAATTTCCACACAAAAATCAGAACAAAACCTATCTAGTACTGACGGTACCACAGACAGAGACTGAACCGACTATGAGAAATAAATTCGTAAAACCAACAACTTAACCGAGACTTTAACTGACTTTCGAACCGAGTTGAAGGAGAAATCTCCAGAGTGACTGTTCAGTGAGGTGGAGTAAAGAATCTGAGCGGTTGGATTTCAAAGGACTCCAGACAGAGACCTCAACCGAGCTCAAGCTCAGCATTCTATGCTCTGCATAGAAAGTTAACCATTTGTTCTCCGGGCAGTTTAAAGGCTGGGGCTAACTGCAATAGTCAGAATACAGCAAGACTTCATGTTGTTTGAAAGGGCAGTTTCCTTGACAATCTTCAAATAAAATATTTAGTTGTTCCCTTTGAGTAAAAAATGGGCACATGCCTAATTTCTGGCTCAGTATACAACTCAACTATATAAAGCCTATGAATACATTTTTATTTCCCCAAGTAGCCCACTAAGCAGAGTAGCACATGCAAGACTACAGATAAAATTTAGCACAGCTAGCACTGAAAAGCACTAAAGGCACTGCACTGTTAGACGTGTTCCACTCAGACTATTCTAAATCCATGGTGGAGTGAGAGGTGGGGTGGGAGGGCAGGGGAGGGAGAAGAGGAGAGAGGAGAGGTGACTGCTTTGGGTATATTAAATCTCCATTGACAATGTGGAGTGATACAGAAAAGGTGCAAATGCTTAGCATTTATTTTAAAATTAATGTTACAGTACATTAGAAGAGCATACAAATAACAGAAGTAACTTAGTTTTATGAAGTATCATCATATTTAGTTCACAGCATAAATGAAAATGACATACCTACCATAATTCTTGATCTTCCTGGATATATTAACCATTCATTATTGGTGGATTCCTAGCCAGAAACACTGGACCTTACGTGTAGCTTATAGCTCTAAGACTTTTGAGGCAGGGAGCATGTTGGGGCAGTGTCACCTTGTTTGTGAATTGGAATGTGGCACTCACAGATTGGCCAGTAACCGATGCTGACTCCCAGCCTCCTCGGTTCCTGAGCTCGCCGAGGGCTAGAAAGCAGGTGATAAGAAACTAAAGGAGGAGGGAGGGCAGAAGGCCCAAGTAACAGCAAAAGGAAAGGATGTAAACTAAAATAAAAGCTGGAGAGACAGAGAGAGAGAGAGAGAGACAAGGACTTTATAAAATCTTGGTCAGGAGGCCCAGACCACTGGGCAGGCCAAGTATGAGAGAGTAAGAAGAAGAAGAAGGAGGGAGAAAGAGATGACTGTCTTCCAAAAGGCAAAAACAGAACCTCCTGAGAGAGAGCCAAGGGCTCAAGGTGTAGTAGAAAAACAGGCCTATAAACCCGGAGGGTTCAAGAGGAGGAGATTATAAACAGTTGAACAGATCTTGAAAGTACTCTGAGGCAAAGCAAGGAGATGGGATAAAACCCACCACTGCTGGTGAAAGGATGCCTGAGCAGGCTCCTTCTACCCACTGCATTCTCCTCTTGCTACCTCTGTTACTCCCTCTGGTTTTTTTCCAGCAAGGTCTGAAAAGAAATTGGAGTTCCTCTCCAAGAGAGAGAAAAATCTCTTCATGTAAGTCTCCAAGAGTGGAGACAAAAGTAGGTGAAGGGGTAGGCTATCCTCCAGGCGTAAGGACTCGTAGGTTTCCAAATGCAGTCACCTATCAGAAAGAGAGGTGACTGACAGAGAAAGCTATCTTTCTGAGCATTCAAACTTGAAAAATTGCCTTCCACTAAAATTTACCCAGAAACTGGGAAGGGAGGCGAGCTGAAAATAAGAAATAAAGGACCACAAAGTGGTAAAGAGAGAATCCCACAGCTCGAGAAGCTGAGAGAGAGAGAGATAGAGAGAGAGAAAACTCCGACTGAACATAAAAGGCAACTTTAAAGTTGTTTGCAGTAAGGAGGTCCAGAGCCTGAGAGTTTAGGCCACCTCAGCTTACTGAAACTGTGTTAGTGATTTAGAGTCGCAAGCTCAAGGAAAGTGGAGTTCCTCGCATCTCGGATAACTTGAGTCTCGGGAGGTAAGAGTCCCTGCTTGCCTTCTCCCTAGAGTGGCACCCTAGTACTTTAAGAAGAAGATTTAGGGGCCTGGAGGTGCCAGTGAGATGAATCCATTATGTAGAAATGGCAATGGCCTATCTGGTTGCCTCGCTATCAGGCATGGCTGCCAGGATCTGCCCCAGTGAAACCCTCAGGTACCTCGCTAGGCTACCTGGTGCACTTGGTATGGAGATAGATAGCAAGAGACGGCAGAAGAGGACATCCTTGAGCTCCAGCTGCTCAAACTCCACAGAGTCAGCCTCTAGGGTGGTCTCTCAAAGGGCGGTTATGCCCCGAGAGGGTATGCAGTCACTCCAATCCAGCAGTAGGATGGGGCATAGCTCCTGGAGACCTGGGGGAGTGGAATACCTGTGCTGGCAGTCCAGAGGGGCTGGAACAGAGGAGGAAGGAAACTTCCAGACACTGTGTGACTCCTCCATGAAGGACAGGGCCATGGAGGGATCACAGCAGATTCTGTACTGTACTGTACTACCCGAGGAAGGACAGCATTGCACACACAAGATTATGGCCTACAGATGGAAGCAGATGGAGTTCCTCCAACATTGTCATGAGGAACCACTGATAGTTGGTGTAATCAGCATCAGAGGAAATGTAGAAACATAGAAGTTGACGGCAGATAAGGACTGCAAGGCCCATCCAGTCTGCCCATTTCTTTTCTACCTTATAAATGTGCCATTGTCCTTGCTGTCAGTAGCCTATCTATTCATACTCATCTGTATTGCTCCCTTATGCCTATCCCATGCCTGTTTGAAGCCCTGCACTGTATTCATAGCCACCACTTCCTGAGGTAAGCCATTCCATGCATCCACCACCTTTTCTGTGAAAAGAACCTCCTCACATTACCCCTTAATCAGCCTCCCTCTAATCTCATGCTGTGTCCTCTTGTCCTGCTATTTTCTTATATTGAAACATGTTCGACTCTTTCACCTTGTTAATGCCCTTAATGTGTTTGAATGTTTCAATCATATCACCTCTCTCCTCCTTTGTTCTAGGGTATACATATTGAGCTCCGCTAATCTGTTCTCATATGTCTTCTGATGCAGTTCCTGCACCATTTTGTTACTCTTCTCTGGACTGCCTCAATTTGGTTAATGTCCTTGTGAAGGTGTGGCCTCAGTACTGCACACACTACTACAGATGGGGCCTAATCAGTGTCTTGTAAAGAGGATTATTACCTCCCTCTTCCGACTTGTGATATACCCCTACTAATTCACCCTAACATCCCCCTAGCCATACCTACTGCTTTAGAGGTCTGCTTGGATGATTTCAGGTCATCGGTGATGATGACGCCCAAGTCTCTTTCTTCCTTTGTGACTGCCAGCTACCCTCCCAGCCTATGGGTGGCTTTAGGGTTTCTCTTCCTATGTGCATGATCTTGTACTTTTGCATTAAATCCCAGTTGCCACTCTTCTGACCATTTTGCTAGTTTATCCAGATCTCTTCTCATTCTGCCCACCATCTGGATCATCTACTCTGTTGCAGATCTTGGTGTCATCTGCAAACAGACAAGCCTTACCCTTTAGTTCATCTGCAATGTCACTGATGAAGATATTGAAGAGGACTGGCCCCAAGACTGATCCCTGAGGTACCCCACTTGTGACTTGCATCTCTTCTGACTATATACCATTTACCACCACCCTCTGTTTTCTGCTCACAACCAGTTGGCCACCCAGCTGACCAACTTCTGACCCACCCTGTAGATGGAGCTGTCCTCTTCTCTGAGGAGGAATCTGATGAGGTGGAAGGACTCTGTACAGGGGCAGGTGGTGCATGGGCTGGAGGTGGAAAACTGTCTCATCCACAGATCTAAAGTAAATTGGAAATGCACTCACCGTTGCCTGTACTGTTCCCATATAAGGGGACCCAGGGACTGAAGAGTCCTGGGAGGAGGGGCAGAGAAGAAAGAGGGGAGAGGTCCCAAGAGACTGAAGGCCCTCTGCCAGGACTGTGGAAGCAAGCAGGGATGCCTCCCAAGGAAGGGGCTGCAATGCCCAGCCACCAACTGTCACTCAACCAGCCCAGAGTGAACAGGGTGGTGCCCTTGGGGAAGACCCCTGGTGAGGAAGTCAGAGCCTTACAGATCAAAAGGGTGGCCCCTGTCCCCATCAACAGCAGGGTTCTGATCTCTAGCAGGAGAAGGAGAGCCCACATCAGCACTCTGGCTCTGCCCCAGGGTGGCAGAAGCCACAGGGACAGACCATGACACCAGACGGGCCCTGCCCGACAGAAGACTGAGACCTACCCCTTGAAAGAGGCCCCACCTTAGCCACTGCCCTCAGGGAGGGAGTAAAGGAGAAACCGCACCAAGGTCAGCCTCAAATTCTCCTCAGTATGAACAGTGGCGCCGGCAGCTCCAAGCGACACCAGGGGCAGTGTTGGCAACAAACATGGCACTGAAGGTGGTGCAGTCACCAGAAGCAGCACCAACCATGGTGCCATCACCAGAAGCAGCACCGACAGCAGCACTGGCCTCGGAAGCGCTACTCATCGTGGTGCCGTCCCCAGAAGTGGCACTGAACATGGCGCCACCCTCTGGCATGGCACAGGAATCAGCACCAGGAGCCCTGGCACTGTAGGCTGCAGAGGGAGAGGCAGTACTGCAGATGGTGCTGGCCAGAGAAGAGGGCAAAAGGAGGACTCAGACTGGGCCTGGAAAGCACCCAGAGCCCCAGAGAGTTGTAGGTTAATCGGCATCATCCCGATCATCCTCCGATTCTGGGGAGGAGACCACGGAGATCCCTAGAGAAGTAACCCCAGACATGTTAACCATCCCAGCACCAAGGATGGCATCACAAGGGATCAGAGCCAATGACGGTGCTATCTTCACTCACCAACACCGGGCTGGTGTTGGGAGCCAAGGACGTGCCAGCTGAAGCCAACAAAAGCTGCAGATGAAGGCCTCGTATAGCTGAGGCCTCAACACCAGGGGCGTTTTTGATCCCCAATGGGGAAACAGGCCATGAGGGCGCCAACCAGCCCCCCAGAGGAGACTGACTTTCTACATGACCTCACCTAAGCCTCCAGTCTTGGTAAGACCTGAGACAATGGAGGCCTGCTGCCCAGTGTATACAGCAGTGTTGAGAGGCCTGAGGAAGGGCCCAGAGATCTTACTTTGCAGCCCTTGTAATGACGCTAACCACCAAAGTTGGGGTGTCTCCCCAACCTCGCTGCGTGGTTTAACAGGGTGCGGAAGTCCACTGAAAACAGACATCACACGAATCCATGTCATGGCGGCCTCAGGCAAGTGAAACACCGATCATGCAGGTCCGCATGGTCATGAGGCTACCACAGGGGAACCGATGCAAACTTCAAAATAAGAAAAAGGGTCAGTACCAAAAGCAGTGACAAACTGGTGGC
The DNA here is from genome assembly GCA_016271365.2 of Neoceratodus forsteri. Lineage (NCBI taxonomy): Eukaryota > Metazoa > Chordata > Ceratodontiformes > Ceratodontidae > Neoceratodus > Neoceratodus forsteri. The sequence continues at coordinate 409,030,319 of CM028138.1, forward strand.
ATCGAGTAATGATTTGGCGGATGAACAGAACCTTCTCAAGACTGCTGTGGTGCTCCCACAAAGTCCTCAGCTGCTGCCTCACGGGCGGAAAAACAGAACTGAGGAAGCTGGGGAATCGATGTCGGTTACTGGCCAATCTGAAGTGCCACATTCCAACTCATGCTTGAGGACAGTGCTGCTCCTGATGTCAGATTCCCACCTCAAAATTCTTAGAGCTATAGTTCCTGTGGGTCCCAGTGCTCCGCTAGGAACCCACCAGTAATGAATGGTGAAGATTGATCCAGGTATGATCAATCATAATATAACATCAGCGCAGGTGGAAATCAGGCAGTAGGAGCAATTAGAATAGACTGTCAGGTCCCAAAGGTTAACTTGCAGTACCACGTTATACATGGCATATGCGTTCTACATTAAATTCTGCAAAAGGACACAACTAGGGCTCACCTTCTAAAGATAATCCTCCTTTGATGCTGGTACTTCCAGGTGTATAGAGGCATCAGATCACTGAAAATCCTGTCAGAATGTAGTGAAATGACCCAGGCACAGACTCAAGTATTATCAATTATTGCTCCATTTTAGTGATACTAGGAAAAACTAACTTGGTAACATTTTGAGCAAAAATCTGACAAAGGCATTTTGCTGAAACATTCTAAGTACAGTATCAACAGAGGATATCATATACTACGGAACCAGTTATAAACAAACACTATTACTAAGGGCATCCTGTAACTTCATCACTTATTATAAGGTACTACAATGCCATGTTGGCTTTCCAGGAAAGAGAAAGAGAAAGAGAAAGAGAAAGAGAAAGAGATGAAAGTGTATTTTCCCTATAACTTGTAGACCATGAATGAGCTACATGATAGTCACCCTGTATTTATTTTATAAGCATCATAGTCCAGTATGATGTTTATTTAATTATTTATTCAATCTCGGATTACAATACCTTTGAGCGCAAGCACTCATTTACAAAGGTTCCATGTTCCACGTCAGTGGGAGGTGAACAAACATACAAAGGCAGTAATACAAAGACTAGGTTTAAAAACAGTAAAGTACATACTTTAATTATCTAGAATTAATAACTTTAGTAGAGGAGAAGACAGTAGCGGGGTTAATAAGAGAGAAGAAGAAGAAAAGTGGTATGTGGTAGTAAGTAGGTAGGGATGGGAGGTAGTGGGGGTGGGAGAGTGGGGGGAGGGTAAGAGGATATAGCAAGGTTGGAAAGTAAAGCTTTGGGGTGGAAAGATGTGAGCCAGCATGACTGTTTTAATCAGAGGACTTGCTGTCAACAAACAGAGAGGCCCACCTTTAAACAGAGGTGCAATATTCCAGACTTTGACCCCACCAGCCTTCATGAATCTGCCCCCAAGGCAATCTCCAGGAAGAAGATTGGGATTCCAGCCATTAGTGCAATCAGGATGTAGGGAATGAGGAACACACCTGATAAATGAAGAGAAAGAGTTAGTAACAGACTAGTTGTTTTATCATTCCCCTCTATAAAAAGGTGGTTTTAGGATTTTAGGGTCACCCAACAGAATTAACCATGGGGCCCCTACTCAACATATCATCATAAAATTTATTTTGCAGTATCTCATATGCACACCATTTTATTTTTAGCACAACCAGTAGCACATTGGCTCTACACAACCCAGGGATAAAATTTGTGGTTGATTTAGAGAATTGTTTGTAGCTGTATCGGTTCTTGCACAAACAAGTGAACTAAGTAGGTGGTTTGATACCATTCATTGGACCAAATCCCAGAATCTCCTGCAGCTGACATCAGATGAGGGGTGCAACACTGGGAGATTCAATAGCCTGCAGTGCATGTTAGCTCTGATCTTTTATTTGCTGGTCCTGCTGTCCTCCTTGAGCAAGGTGCAGTCACAAAGGACTAGTGTACTTAATTCCAGTAGAACAGCGGGACTGGCAAACATCTTATCAATCAATCAAAATCTTTATTTAACCAGGTGAAACACCATTGAGCAAAACTCATTTACAAAGTGGACCTGGACATCCATACAGTGATAAACATAACAGACAAGGGTTATACAGAATCAGGAACTGAGGACAGTAAACACTACACACTAGAGTCATTACAAGCACAGGAAATGAGAAAGCAACAAACATAAGTACTCGAAAAAACAAAATTACATAAAAGTCAGTATATTTACAACATTTTGAGTAAACCCTTAGCAGGGGTACCCTAAGTGCATTTAAGGACAGCATATTACGGTTTAACCTGAACTAGAGACAAGCTAGGCAGAGAAATTTACAAGGAGTGGAGGGAGGTAAGTGCATATGAGGCCTAAGAGGGAACATAGAGGGAAAGGTTGGATACATTTATGAGACATAAGGAGAAATTAGTGGTAGGGCTGAGGATAATGTTCAGGGGAAGGTAGGGAAGGAAGAGATGTACAATCCCAGACAGCTTGTTTCCTACTAGGGTATAGTCGTTAGTGGTAACAGTTGCAGGAGTCACTGACTTGTTTTTTTAGCAATGTTCTGAATGTTGCCATTTTAACAAGGGAGGAAAGTTTCAGTGATTTCTGTAAGGGGTTCCAAAGGGCTGGCAGGGCATGGCTAAAGGCTGAGTACCCAAAGCGAGTTCCATATTTAGGGACGTCAAATGTGAGATAAGAATGACTCTTAAGTGAATAAGCTCCAGGGTATTGGATAGAAGGCAAGATATGTATTGCGGTAGCTTGCCAGTTAGGGCTCTGTAGGTCCAGGTAGCTTTATGATTCTCCTGGTATTCAAAGACTGTCAGCCTAGCATAGCGTGTAAGGAGCAATGGTCCTAAGGGAGCGCCAGTGATGAAACTAAAGCCCTATTATACAATGTGTCGAGCTTGGCCAATGCAGTACTAGGTCCATGGCTATACAGTAGGTCAGCATAGCCCAGGAGAGGAAGGAATGTGGACTGCATGAGCCTTTGCCTAGCTTCCTGGTAAGAAGGTGTTGAATTCTGAAAACAATCCTGGACGTTGTTTCAACTTTTGCACAGTTCCTCTATATGAGTCATATAGGAGAGTTTGTGGTTCATCCAAAAGCCTAAATATCTGAATCTGTCCACTGTCTCAATAGGTTCCCTCAAAAGACGTCATGTGTTGCTGAGTGCCCAGTAAGGGTAACTGGCCATGTGTTGTTTTGGGAAAAGAACATTGCTTAGTTTTCTTTATCTCATCTAATTGACCCTCCTGAACACTACCCAAGCTTACTTTCTCCCTCAATTAGCACTTTGCCACCTCCTATCCTCCTCCTCCCCAGTAAGCACTTCTCTGTGTTGACAATGCCACAGGCTACTCTAACTCCTCTGTTGTCTCCTCCCACTCTCTCTTTTTTCTTTCCTTATCCCTTACCTCTCCTCCTCTTCGCTTTCCCATGACCTACTCTCCAAAACTGTTTAATATTCTTTGAAACTACATGTATTCTGATTACTGTTCCGGCTTTAGCTTATACTTTTGTCATTTTGTTTTACTATACTGAATTGTAACTGACGTGGAACCTTTGTAAAAGAGCCTTGGCTCAAAGGTATTTGTAATCCTAGAACTAATAAAAAATCAAAATAAAAATCTTAGTGTTCAGCAAGAGCTTAAGATTTAGGAGGTTTTGCTGAGTATAATGAATTTTATTGCAACGCATCGCATGCCATTTTGAGGGTGGCTTTAGCAACATAGATAATAGTATCATCAGTGAATAGGTGAACATTTGCTTGACTGATACGATTGTTGATGTTGTTGATATATAACGCAAAAAGAAGAAGTCCCAATATTGAACCTTGAGGAACTCCTCTAAGTAATGTTTTAAGAGGCGACAGATCCCTGAGCCTTTACTTGCTGTTGTCTTTCCATAAGGTAACACATGAACCAGTTGACAGCAGTGACATCCAGGCCAGTATCATACAATATGGACAACAGTAAGTCATGGTCCACTGTGTCAAAGGCCTTACTTAGGTCTAGAAATAAGGTGTTCATGAAGTGTTTAGAATCGACAGCTGTATGCCAGTCATTTGTTACCTTTACTAATGCAGATATCGTGCTGTGATTTTTTTCTGAACTCCGATTGAATAGGGTTTACTAACCGAAAGGAATTAAGGTAGTTTCTGATCTGTGCATTCACTAATTTTTCAAGGAGTTTGGATAGAATGGGTAGTAGGGATTTAGGCCTGTAATTGTTGAGATCACTAGTGTCACGGACTTATAGAGAGGTATTACGGTGCTATTTTCCATACAGAAGGAATTTCACTGCTCATTACTAAGGACATGTTGAAAAGGTGTACTATAGGTGCAGTCAATATGTGGACCCTAATTTTAGGTAACAGGGTTCTAACTTGTCAACTCCAGCACTTTTCTTGGTGTCTAGATTCATGAACAGATCTTCTACTTGTTTGTAAGTGACAGGGCTGAAGGAGAACTTTGTCTCGTGAAGAAGCCATTGTAGTAGAGCAAGCTGAGGTGGGATTTTGAACCTGATTACAAAGCTTACTAGCCGTGGATGTATCAAATACAAGGCCAGCTGTGGCAAAGTGGTTGTTTAGCAGGTCAAGTATGCCCTGCTTATCTGTGGTGCAGGTGCTGACAACGTTAATCTTGGCAGGAAGCGGATTGTTCAAGTGATAGCCTTCTACTTCCTCAAAGTTTTCCAGAATTTGACAGAGTTACTTGTGGCTAAGGCTAGCTGCGATTTGAAATAACTAGCTTTCACAGCTCTTGTAAGTTTTTGTACAGCGATTTCTGATTTCTGAAAGCTACCTAGTTACCGGAGTCTTTGTTTTTATGCCCTTCCAAAGAACATTCCTACGTGAGGGGCAGATTTTAGATCAGCGGAGAACAAAGGGCAGGATCTTTTTGGTTTTGGTTTTTGTCAGAGGCACATGTTTGTCTATGACACTTAAAATAAGTTTTTGAACAGCACAAAGGTGGAGTCCACCAAGGAGGCAAGATAGAAGTCCTGCCATCTGACATTGTTTAGGTCTGCTAGGAAGCTAATGGGATTAAAGTCTCGATGATTTCTTTTTAACGATATATGGAGGAGGAGGGTAGTTTTGAATTGACCTTATGCATGCTATAGTGATATGGTCACTGATATCATTAAAAATACACCAGCATAGTTAAAGATGTGTGGCTTGTTTACCAGGATGAGGTCAAGGAGCATATTGTTAGCTGGGTTTTAGTGTTAGGTCGGTAGACTCTATTATAAGCTGAGTGAGTCCAAGCTCATCACACAGGTATTTTAGGGCTTTTGAGGAGTTGGAGTGCCAATCTATGTTTAAGTCTCCCATAATAATTGTTTCACCAGAATGTAGGTCAGCTTAATTTGCATATGTAACTGAGCAGCTTAGACCACCTGACAGGGGCGATAGCAGCCAGAGATATTGATGGCTTCCAAGGATGGGAGAAGAAGCCTTACGGAGACACACTCAAATTTTTAGGGATAGAGATACAGTCAATCAGAGTAACAGAAAACCTATCCCTCAAAAATCACAACCCCCACTAGGTCTATCGCCCGGTACACATTAAAGTTGGAAATGTTAATTTCATGGTTAGGAGTAGAGCTCTTCAACCAGGTGTTTGAGACAACACGTCAGGTTCTATATGAGAGATCCATGCTTGGATGGAGTCCAATTTCATAGGAGACTGCACGCATTTATGTGCAAGAAGGTTAGGTCTTTAGAGTGCAGGAGATTAGAGGGTGCTGAGATGGACAGGGGGACCGGTTCAGTTACACAGTTCCTGAACACAATAGAAGCAGAAGAAGCAGTTTCTTTAGGGCAGCTATCAGATATTTTCAGAGTGCAACTTACTCCGTTTGGTTTCAGCGAATGGTACGGGGTAACAACGTAATCATAGGATTTATATGACATTGTTATAGAATAAATAGCCACTTGCACTGATAAGGTTAGTGGGGAGGGGCTGGGGTGGAGGCAATGACTTGTTGGAGGGAATGTTTCCATGAAGTAACAAGTTTCAGTGTGGTATCCATCGCCCAAAAATGTGGCCAATAGTATAACAGGACAATTCATGTCCGAGGTGTAGCTTGACATTTCAAGGCAGGTAGGGATTACCGTCTTCTTGCTGTTAGGGAGGATGTGAGACATAAGGAGAATCCCTATGAGTATAGTACATGTGAACAGAGACATGATGGAGGTTGGGATTCTATAAGGAGTGGGAGCAAGACACAGGTGAAGGAAGGAAAAATGTGTCAAAGTGATTTCACTGTTAATAGAGGCACACTATTCCTGGCAAGTGGTTACTTTATCAGCAGCTAGTGGCCCATTGCTTTAAGAAGGTTCTGGGTTTAGCAGCCAATAGTAGAGTGCACAGAAAAGAGGAGGAGCCCAAGTCTATTTAATAGAGGTCAGGGCAGGGGTGCACGGGCGGGATAGCCAGAGCTTATATAAGTTGTAACATGCACTGTAGGCTGTTGAATCTTCCCACTGCTGCAGCCTCCCATGGTGTCAGCTGCAGTGGATTCTGGGATTTTCAGTTACAGAAAATTTCAGCTTGCAAGTCAGAAAATCTGTCTTATACAATGTACTATACTGCATTAAACAGCAGGTGAAAAAAAGTTTTACACACAAAGTAAATTGGAACCAGCCCCACACTTGTGTATGTAGCTCTTGGTGCCAACAGCTTGCCTTTAAATCAAGCCCTGATGTATTTTCACCTAAAATGTATCACCTGTGTTTTTCTAAAGGTAAGACATTGTCTGTTACATTGCCTCTGTAAATTGGGGTTCTGCTCTGTGGTAGCACAAAAGTGTGCTGGTGGTGTCCACATGTAGCCACAATATATCCATTTGTGAAACTCTGCTTTAAGTAACAGACCACGCATTCTGAAGAGATTAATTGGTGCTGACACACCATGCTCTTTTGACACTATTTCCCATCCTCTCCTACTCAACAAACATTTGGCTGCTGGGCTAATATCTTGGGGGTCAAATGGTTCAGCTCCTACCTGGCTGACAGGTCTCAGGCTATTGTAGTAGGTGGCTCCCTCTTCTCCTCTTTCCCAGTCATGTCTGATGTTCTCAAGGCTCTGGCTTCTTCGATCCTATCCTGTTCTTAATTTTCCTTAATGACCTACCTAAAGCCTGTACATTCATCGAACGTTTATAGGTATACTGATAGCACTGTGTTCTTTACAAATGGACTTGCTGCCCTGATCCAGCTATGCAGCTCTAGCATGACCTTAATGTGATAGGGTGGAATAAGGCCCTGTCCCATCTGTTATGCAGAAAGAGTTAAATGCAAGGATCTGTTCTATCCTCTCTTTTCTGTCTACTGTCTGTCTGGTTGTGTAGCCAAATGGTCTTGTGAGACCTGGGAACTGATCACTCTGATGGTCTTGGGATTCTCTGCCTCTCGCTGTCTCTTTGCCTTCACTTGCTGTTTCTGCCTTTTCTTGCCTTTGCATATCTGGGTTTTAAAATATATATGTGAATCTTTATGTGAAACTGGGCACCGTGGTTTGAAATGTATATAGTTATACTGTTGAAATGATTGCAAAAGTTATTTGGAACTCAAGGGTTAATCTGAGATGCAGTTTGAGCTTCTCTCAGGCTTACTTGCAAACACTTTTTCAGAGCTGTCAGCAGGAGGCCAGCTTGGGACTCTTTGCTATTTTCAAGCCTGCTCTGCAAAGAAACTGACAAGAACATTCTGTGAGAAACAGAATGTATCCTTAACGAGTTCCCAGGCAAAGACTTATAAAACAGCAGCAATCTTTGCTGGAGAGAGACTGAGATTTGAGACTGAAACTTGGAATTAGAGATACCCTCAGATGAAGGACTTTTTTCTCTGTTTGTACTGCCCTTGTAAACAGTTATACTGAGCAATTTTATTTTCTATTTTACTGTTATTGATAATACTAAAATGCTACTTGTGAATTTTGTAACTGCTCCTAGTTGTATTATGCTTCCTGACCTGTGCCTCGATGACAGATGGTGTCAGACTAAGTGGGATTTATGCCGTTCATACTCTAAGCCAGGAGTTTTGTACGGGGTACTAGATCTAGTACCAGGCAGCAAGAAGAAAGAGTATGGATTCTAGGTAGCAGCCAAGAGTGATCACCAGAAGAATGGCAGCCAAACTAGCAGAGACGGAAGTCCAAGCTGAGACCTATAGCTAGCACCATTGAAGGAAAAAGGACAGGCAGTGACAGAACCTGAAAGCCTGAATGTTTTTCTTTTCAAATGGTGGGCTATACAACAAAGAGAGAAGGAGCAGCAGAGAAGAGATGCAGTGACAGGAGCAGTGATGGCTGAATGTCTGCAAGCTATCAAAGCAGGAGGATCTAGCACAGGTCCAACACAGCCACAAAACATAAACAGCTTAAAAGCCATTAAACTTACACACCTGTGTCCCTCGGATGATATTGAAGCATACCTGACAACTTTTGAAAGGGTTGCGCAGCCTGCCAATGACCAAAGCAGCAATGGGCAATCAGTCTGGTACCTTACGTGACAGGCAAGAAAAAATTACTCACCTTAGTAATCTTGTTTCTTTCAATGTATTCTTCAATATTCATAACTCTCTGCAATTGGCCTGCTCAGTAGAACTGCCCAGAGAATGGAACTATATGCAATGATGGAATCATTGGCACGTGAAACATTCAAACTGCTGCCCTCATCTGCTGTACATTCTATCAATGTCTCAGATTTCTAGGAAGCCCACAGGCAACTTTACCAAGTGACTCAAGCTCAAAAACTGCTTAATATAGACAGCTCTGTTCTATAACTAACCTACCACTGATACCAATGATTGTGGTATCAGGCCTACCTGAAACACCCAGAATCGCCTGGGAAAAAGAAAGGTAAGTATGAAGAAACAACCCCACAGGATTAAAGTAAGTGTGCCTGTGTTTGGGACTGCTAAGTAAGAAGACCATTCAGAGGCTCTGGTTCTGGAAGGGAGGTAGGGAGGAGAGTTATGAATATGGAAGAATACATTGGAAGAAACAAGAGTACTAAGGTGAGTAATTTTTTTCTAAACCCATGTATTCTTCTCATTCCTAACTCTCTGCAGACTTCAAAGCAGTACATTTGGAGGTGGGCAGAGAACCTACTTAGGAAAGAGGCTCTTAGAAGACTGCTGTGCCAAACCTGGCACCACTTCTGGACTGCAAGTCCAAACTATAATGTTTAGTAAAGGTGTGTACTGACCTCCAGGTAGCTGCTTTACAGATCTCCAGCAAGAGGATATCTCTAGAAGCTGCTATAGAAGCAGCTCTGCCCCTAGTAGAGTGGGCCTTGAGGCCTGCTGGGGCATGTTTTCCAGATTTTGTGTAACAAAACTGAATGCATTGAACTATCCAGTGAGATTGATCTCTTAGAGGCTAGAGTGCCCTTTCCCACATCCCCATAAGTGAGAAAGAGTTGTTGTTTATCAGCTCTGTGATCTTTGGTGTGAGTTAGATAATAACTCAATGCTCTTTAACATCCAGACTATGGAGCCTCGCGCCTCCTGAACTGGCATGTTCTGTGAAGAAGACTGGCAGTGTCATGGACTGATGCAAGTGGAAATCAGAAACCACCTTAGGGAGAAACCTTCTGTTAGTAACGGCACTACTATATCATTATGAAAAGATAAATAATCATTTTCCACACACAATGCTTGCAACTCACGGATTCTTCTAGCAGAAGTGATTGCTACCAAAAACACAGTTTTCCATGTGATATATTGCAAATGTGCTGATGACATTGGCTCAAATGGAGGTTTCATGAGCTGAGCAATGCAAATATTCAGGTCCCATACTGGGACTGGTTCTATTAATAGGAGGATGTAAGTAGGCTAATCCTTTTAAAGAATTTTTGAAAATAGGGTTAGATGCAAGGGAAACAGTTTTGTGCTGAGATAAAAGCTGAAATTGATGTCAAGTGCACCTTCAGGGATGTATGTTTGAGGCCTTGAGAGTGCAGTTCAGTAAGATATTCAGTAATAGTGGAATCTCTGCCAGAGAAGGAGAAACATGTTTAGCATCACACCAGACAGAAAACCTTTTCCATTTTGCATTATAGGTTTTCTTAGTCAAGGTTTTCTATATCATTTTAGGATATCCAGAACAGCCTGGGTAAGCTGCAAATTTGTAAACTCTAAGTCCTCAAGAGCCAGGCCTTGAGTCTGAGAGACCTGAGGTTCCAATACAGGATCTTCCCTGGTGGAAGTTAATAGGTTGTGCCTCCTGGGTAGGAGGATTGGTGTGGACACTGACATTGACAGCATGAGGGATACCATGGCTGTCTGGCCCAGTCTGGTCCTATCAGAATCATGGACGCAGGCTGTGACCCAAGTTTGAGTAGCACTCTGAAGATGAGAGGGAAGGGAGGAAAGGCATATAGATGCTTTCCTGACCAGTCCAAGGCCAGAGCATCCAGGGAAATTGTGCCCTGACTGGTGGCCTGCAACAAAATAGGGATAACATGTGACTCTTGTGAGAGACAAAGAGATCTGTCTCTGGAGTGCCCCATCATCTGAACACTGAGTCCAGTACCTGTCTATTCAGAGACCATTCGTGATGTGCCTGGTTGATCCTGCTTAAAGCATCTGCCAGGGTATCATCCTTGCCTGGTACATGAATGGCTTGCAAGGAAGCTTTTAGAGAATAAGCAAGTTCCCAAATGTTCATGGCCTCTTGCACAGGGGTCCGACCTGTTCCCCTTGCTTGTTTATGTAAACATTGTAGTGGTGTTGTCTGTTCTGACCTGCACCACCTTGCCCTGTATTAACTGTGAAAACTTTTGAGAGACAGAAACACTGCTCTGAGCTCCAGCAGATTTATGTGGAGGAGAGACTTCATGCTTGACCAAGTGCCATGGATAGTGTGCTCCTATATGAGCTCCCATCCTAACAGAGAAGCATCTGTTGTAAGGATGACAGAGGGATTTTCACTTTGAAAGGAACTCCTGTCCTTAGGTTGTGGATATCTGTCCACCACTGCAGGGACTGGATCACTGACCTTGTTACAGGGATCAGTTTTAACATATTGTCTTTTCTTTGGCACCAGTGTGTCTGTAGATGAAACTGTATGTTTCTAATTCAAGACTTGCTCCCAAGACCACTCCTGTTGCTGCAGTCATATGTGCCAGTATTTGCAAGTATCTTCTTGCAGGACATGGCTTTCCCAATTCGAATGAGGCAATCAGTTTTAGTATGGACTGAACTCTGTCCTCTGGAAGAACAGTTCTTCCCTTTAGGTGTTCAGTTCTGCTCCTATGCAATGCAGGACTTAAACCGGTGTGAGAATGGACTTTTCCTGGTTAAGCTGGAAGCCCAGAGACTGCAACAAATCTTTTTATTTCAGGTGTGTTTGCTCCTGCTGAAATGACTTTCCTACTATTAGCCAGTCGTCGAGATAAGGAAAAACTGTAATTCCTAGTTTTGTAGGAATGCCACTACCACTGCCAGGCATTTTGTGAATACCCTTGGTGCTGAGGTTAGACCGAAGGGCAGGGCTGAAAACTGATAATGATCTGAAAGGAGTCTGAACCTGAGATATTTTCTGTGAGACTTCTTATGGGGATGTGGAAATAGGCATCTTTAAGTCTAGAGATGCCAACCAATCTCCCTGCTAAATGACAAGTAAAATTAAAGGTAGAGTCACCATCCTGAATTTTGACTTTGCCAGGTATTTGTTCAGATGCCTTAGGTCCAGAATAAGCTGCCACTGCCCACTCTTCTTCTTGGTAAGAAAATACCAGGAGTAAAACCCTCTGCCTCTCTCAAGGGTTGGTACCTGCTCCACTGCCTTTATGCTGAGCAACATTTGAACCTCCTTTTCAGGAGCTGTTCTTGAAAGGAGGCTAGCTTGAATAGCCTTCACTTCAGAGGAGGAAGGACTTGAAACTCAGGGAGAGTCCCTGGCTCTCTACTTCCAATACCCACTTGTCTGTGGTTATGGCCTTCCAGGCTGAAAGAAGTGAACCAGTCTGCCCCTACTGGTATAGGGAGGCGACCTTGGCAAAGGAGTCAGGGATTTTGTTTAGGTGGTGCCTGAGCCTGGGTGGATTGGGAACCTCCTGAGCCCCTCCTGCCTCTGGCCCTATAATACCCAGTCTGCTGTGGGTATGGCTGCAGCTGTGGAACAGCCTGAGGCTGACAGAAGGGCCTGCCATAGGACCTTCCTCTACCCCTCCATAAGGCCTATAAGAAGTAGAAGGCCTGTCCTTGGATGAATTACTCTTAAAGGTAGTTTTGCATTCATCCACCTTTTTCATATACTCTTCAGTCTGTTTGCCAAAGAGAGAATTATTCTGAACAGGAAATCCATGGCCTTAGCCTAGGTATCCTGTGTTAGATTTGTAGCCCTTAGCCAAGCAAACCTTCTCAGGGCTACAGTCAGAGCCATAATCCTAGCAGCGCTATCACTGGCATCTGCTGCCGTCTGGAACTAGTATTTGGATGCTTCCAGTCCAAGTCTGGTTGTTTCTGTTAGGTCAACATAGATAGGAGAGGGAACCTCTTGACATGGCTAAACAGACTGCCACAGTGTCTTCTGATACTGTGCAGTGTAGGCCTAGTAATTAGCCTGTCTGACCCCCAGAGAGGCAGCTAAATACCCTTTCTTTGACATACTGTCCAGTTTCCTTGAATCCTTCTCAGGTGGGTGAGAGTAAAAGGAACTCTCGCCTTCTCACAGGCTGCCTGTTGGACTATACCCTGATGATCAGGGTGAGAATAGAGGAAGTCATCCCTTTCCTGTCCAGTTGGTACTTCTTGTCAGCCTTCCTTTCCAGTGGCGTGACAGAGTTGGGGTTTTGTAGGACTGTGAATAAATCCTTCTTGAAGAATTTATTGATAGCCAGAAAATCTTTTAGTGGGTGTTAACCCCATCATTTCCATGTATTCTGCCTCTTCCTCATCTTCTATAACCTCAGTGGTAGCCAGGTCAATAGCATCTACTATTTTCCTCACAAAGGAAAGTGAGAGGAAAAATCCTCAGGCCTAGAGGAGGCCAAATTCCTGCTCAGGTGAGATTTCTGGTTCAATGGGCTCACCTTCATCTTGGTCTGGTAAATCATACTCCCCAGTATCCGTCTCTTGAGACTGGGGATCCGAGCAGGGAGTAATCTCCTGAACCCTTGGAGGAGGAGGGGTTGGAGAAGGTATAAACCCTGAACTGCCTCAATGACTTTGATAACCTTGGCAATTTCCTCAATAGTAGGCAAACCGTGAGGCACAGAAGAATCCCTGTAGGTTTTGCTTGGGGTTCATGTGCTTGGTCTTGTTTGACGCTTTGGAGGGGACCAGAGAGTCAGCCGCCCACTCAGTCTCTTTAAAGAGGCTGATTCACCCTTATCAGGGGTGGTAAAAGAAGAAACTGTGGTTTCACCTGCTGATTTGAAGGTGTTGGCTAGTTAGAGCCTTTAACACCTCCTAACTTTTGTTCAACCTCTCCATCCTTTTTTCCACAGTTTTCTGTTGGAAACATTTACAAATTTCACAGTCAGAATTCAAATGATCAGTTCCTGTCATGGTTGTCTGCCTTGGCAAACACTTCCTCACACTTCACACAGTTTTTAAAACCTGGGGACCAGTCTTTTCTTAGGTTTTCAGAGTGCTCCATTTCCAGGAAAAACCTTAACTGCAAAGATTTTATTTATTTTTATTTTTTGCGGTCAGTTCAGGAACCAATTAGGCCCCAAAGAACCAATAAATAAAATTCAGAACCAGGTCAGTGTTCTCAGAACCAATTCAATGGTTCACAGTAACCAAGTTAGCGGTTATAAAGAAACTGGGTTAGTGGTTTAAACAAAACATAAAACTTATCACAGTAATATTTTTAAAAGCGGAAATAGACGATTTAAAGCGGAAAAAGTCTGCAACTAATTAACTGCTCGGTTCCTCAATGGATATACCAAACCCGAGGAACCTAGAAATAAACGCAAAATCTAACTAAACTAAGACTAATTAAATGTTAGAATAAAATTAAACAATGAATGAAGGCAGCAGAAAGAAAATTATGTATAATTCAAGAAATTATACTTCACAATAATCCAACAACGACCTGAGGGATCTCAGGGCATCTAGACTTTGTGAGGCGGAGTAAGCAATCTGAGGCGTTGATGGAATGTACAAGCAGATGAGGCAGCAGTTTGAATGTTTCATGTGCTAATGATTCCATCATTAGCATATAGTTCCATTCTCGGCAGTTCTACTGAGCAGGCTAACTGCAGAGAGTTAGGAATATGAGAAGAATACATGGGGTTAGAAAGCCTAACTTGCCTATAGCAATATGAACACTGTACAGTCAGAAAACCATGACCTGGTGAAAGAGAAATCCTGAAAAAGTATGACATCTCAGGAGAGACCTTCAGTCTCTGAAGTACAACTCAGTCGACAGTCCTCAAATAGCCTTCACCCAACTCAGAGAACTCCTTAGTAAATGCTCCAACCAGAGGGCAAAACAGTCTTACAGATCATCAGCGTGCTTGCAATGGAGCAGTTCGTCCAACATCCTGCTGACTACATCATCCGTCGTCAAGGCACAGGTCAGGAAGCACAGGACAACCAGAAGCAGTTACAAAAATTCACAAGTAGCGTTCTATTAAATATTATAACATGGGCTCTGAAAATACTGTTTTCTGATTAGTCAAACCGTCACCTGACCATTGATTAATCCCTGATATAACCAGAGTTGCATGCTCACAGGGTTTTATTTACTATTTCTTTAGGTAAACCTCTAACATAACATTGCCCATGTTATAAGAGTATTAACCACTCCAGGGTATGGGTTTTACTGAGCATTAATCCATGCCTGGGTGGTTAAAGTCACTAGCTTTGCTTGTGGCTAACCCCCAAGCATGGATTAATGCTCAGTAAACCCATACCCTGTTGTAGGTTAATCACTTCTTATCAATAACAGTAAAATAAAAAATACAAATTGTTCAGTATAAATATTTACAAAGGCAGTACAGACAGAGAAAACAAAGTCCTTCATTTGAGGGTATCTCTAATTCCAAGTTTCAATCTCAAATCACAGTCTCTCTCCAGCAAAAAGATTGCTGCTGTTTTATAAGACTTTGCCTGGGAACTCATTAAAGAGACATCCTGTTTTTCACAAACTGTCCTCATCAGTTTCTTTGCAGAGCAGGCTTGCAAATAGCACAGGGTCCCAAGCTGGCCTCCTGCTGACAGCTCTGCAAAAGTGTTTGCAAACAAGCCTGAGAGGAGCTCAAACTGCATTTCAGGTTAAACCCTTGAGTCCCAAATAGCTTTTGCAATCATTTCAACAATATAACTGTATACATTTCATAGTAAGGGATCAAAGTTTAACATAAAGATTCACATATAGTTTTATAACCACATATATGCAAGGGGAAGAAAAGACAGAAGCAGCAAGTGAAGGCAGAGATATAGCGAGAGGAGAATCATGAGAGACGCCAGAGTGATTAGTTCCTAGGTTTCACGGAATATTTGGCTACGCAACCAGACAGAAGACAGAAAAGGAGAGGATAGAACAGATTCTTGCATTTAACTCTTTCTGCATAACAAATGGCACAGGGCCTTATTCAATCCTGTCACACTAATATTAAAGGCTGTTTAAATTTGCTAACCAGTTGACCCTCTATGCCAACAAGACTCTCTTTATGACTTTTGGGTGCAGCCACAGTCTGGCTAAATTTCAGACTCCCTGGTCTTAACTACCATGAATGGTTCCCTGATTGAGGAAGACAAGACAAGGAAGGCAGTAAAGCCTACAGGTTATAGCAGCAAGCTTTGAAAATGGAGAATAACAGTCCTAGGTATGAAACCAACAAACACCGCTTGCATAATGTGTAACCAGGACACATCACTTAACCTCCCTGTGCTTCTGTGTCATACCAGGAAATGAGCTTCAGCTCAGTGTGTCTTTTTCTGGCCAAACATTCCTCTTTAAATGGTTATTTATTTAGAATTTTACACACCAGGCAGCAACTATCTTCCAAGAAGGTCGGGGAGGGCATTACCAGCAGCTGAAATGTCACACATTAACAAATAAAGCTGCATAAATACTGTAATGTCAAATACAATAAAAAGGAATAGAGTGAACACCTTGAAATCAGATGGGCGCAAAATGGGTTCTGTATATATCAGTGCAGGACCCCTTTGTCCCATGAGGACCTTCATTAATATGAAAGGGGCAGGGTGGGAGAGGAAAGGAGGGATATTTTAAGAAATCCATCTTGTCTTAATTTTTCTTTCCATGTCTATGAATGCACTGCACAACCTCTAATGCTAAATGATATAATTTGCCATGATGTATGCTATAGTAGAACATATACTTATCATGCGGATGTACTTCAAGAACTATGCATACACTTGAATTTCCTGACTGATTGTAAATTTTATGAGCTATATTCCACTCTTTTTACTGTACTTAAAAAACTAATAAAATTACAGTATAAAAAAATATAATAAATACAAATGTAAACATAGTATATATGTAATAGATAACCCACTCTTAGGTGTGCGGTCTGCTCTGATATATACCTGCGCTTGGTGTGCGTCAACCACCAGAGTGTGACAGCACACCATAGAGTGGGTTATCTATCTTATAAAATGGCTTGTTTTAGAGGGGGCAAAGTCTAGGTGTGTAGTTCGCTTCTGATATATGCACGGTCGTGGTGATGTGCTTTATAGAATCAGAACATTGTATTTGGAGCTTCTTCTTTAACCCATTTTATAAATACACACATATATATATATATATATATATATATTATGGTATACGATAGTGCTACCATGAATTAGAGTTGAGACCATTTACATGTTAAACCCCAAATTTTGCACCTTAATAACTTTGCAACCATTTGACGGATCTGCATGAAATTTGAATACACAATCAAGACCCATACGCCTTGGGATCTGCCAAGTTTCGTGCCGGTTGGATTTACAGCTGCAGAGTTATTAAGCGTGATCTGCACGCGTTTATGCTTTTTGAATTCTAGTAGTCACTTACCAGTCGCAAGGTTTGCGACTGGTCCAAATCTTCAGGGAACATGTGGCCGGGTCTCCGATGTGCCTTTTGAAGATTTTGTGAAAAAATATTAAACGGTTCAAAAGTTATTCAAAACAAGTTCCCATTATAAGTCAATGGGAAGAGTTAACAAAAAGTTCGACAGTGTCTAGAAATGCAGTTTTACTTTCAAATGGCCCTTTTACTGTCACAAATCTGCCATTTTGATTTCAGTTGGTGATCAGAAAAATGCTTGGCATTTAAATTTGGCACCATCTAGCAACCTAATTCTTTTCTATTCACCTAGTCGGACCCTGAGGATGCTAGCTGTGTCTTTATTTTGGGGTAAAACACCACAGAAATATATTTTCACATTTCTGGAAAAGATACTTTCTAAAAGTACTTTTCGCACTAACGACACTGTCGAATGAATTTCCAAAAAGCTTTATAAATTGCGACAGTACTTTTCTAGGCTGTAGGAAAATGACAGCAATTCTTTGGCACCCCGCTGCAAAAGAATGGTTTGGAGTTTTGGGCTGAAATTTGGAGGCAACCGACATCCACAGATGTGCCTTTCAGTGTTTTCTTGAGAAAATATTACACAGCGGCAAAGTTACGGTACTCCAAAGTTGACATTTTTTCCCATAGGATAACATCACGGCGTCTGACGCATTGCAGCAATTGTGTCGTTTGGCGCCCTACTGCAAAATAACGGGTTGGTCTTTTGGGCTGAAATTTACAGGAACACAGCCAACATCCCACAGATGTGCCTTTCAGTGGTTTGGTGAAACAATATTACAGGGAGGCAAAGTTATTGCACTCCAAACTTCTGTTTTTTCCCATAGGATAACATTATGGCGTTGGCTAAGCCTTTCAGGGCCAGTATCTTGGAGCTGGTGCAAGATACGGACTTTAAATCAGAAAATACCTAGCCCTACAAAACTAGCTAGGAAAGTGGTAAGTCATATGACTTTTACATTTTTTCTATGTCATACGGTTCCTGAGATATAAGCAATTTACTATTCCAAGTCCTCATTTTCTGTTCCGAGACTCATTATTTGGCATACATTCTTTGTACTCACTGTCTTTCTCGATGCAGCTTTTGGGAAAACCAAGCCAATGGCTTACATTACTATTATCATTACTGTTTCTGCTTGCGGTTCCATACCCGTTCACTTACCGTTCACGTCTCCGCCACCATCTGCGTTACCTTTGCGTTTTCATTTGCGGTTGCGTTGCGTTGTTTTTAACATTTCTGTCTACAGTACTGTTTCTCTTTCTGTTTTGCTTTGCGTCACCATGCACATTACGATTTGCGTTTATGGGCACAATGTTACTATGTGACAAGACATCACGTGGGCGGGAGGGCCCCACGCTCCTGCATTACATTCACTATTTCTCGTTATCATTCTCAAAAGAAGGAAATTAGAGGCAAAAACTCCATTTAATGCATCAGTTAGGGTTATTCCACGGCGAAAAGCGAGGAAATTCAATGTTGGGGTTGAAGCCCCTTTGCAGCCCTCCAGCCCACCTAACTGGAATGGAGTGCGCATTGGGGTCATCAGTCCTAACTCTCACCCCATTCTCCTATTCCTCAGCTTCTTCCACATGTGATGGGGTGAGAGTTAGCTGACGACTCTAACGCACACCCCGATTCCAGTTGGGGGTGGGCTGAGGTGCAAAGGGGTTTCAACCCTAACATCAATTCTCACTTTTGTTGCTGTGGAATAACCCTAACTGATGCATTAAATGGAGTTTTTTGCTCTAATGTATATATGTACATATATATATATATATATATACATATATATTACATTCATACAACAGATATCTATGTGTAAAGAAACATTAAAAAGTGAAAAGATGTAACAGGTGGTAGTGCAGATCAGTGGTAATGAAGTATGAGGGATAAATCAGATCAGCAGGTGCAGGGAGTGAGATGACTGTGCATAGCCTGCTTGAAGGTGTTGATAATCATCGTGATTTCCCCTGCTTATGTTGACAGCATCCACAAAATAGGCTGCCTGAATTATTGCCTTAAAAATAAAATGGTCTGGTTTATTAATAGCAATATAGTGCTGCATGAATTGAGTTACCTTTGTAAATCAAACCCTAGGGCCATAAGGGACTTTGCTTCACCTCATACCTCATGATCCCTCTAGGGCTAGTTTAACAGATGATAACCAATTCTTAGCTGTGCCTTAATGCTTAAAATGTACAATATGTAAATATGTAGTACTCAGTGTTCTACCTGTACCACAACTACTCACTGCAACTAACCTTTCTCTCCCATCCTTGGAAGGTAGGCACCCCTACTACTGTTCTTCCTTAATCTCTAAATTCTGGTTTGCTCCCTCCCTGCTACCTTTCCTTTCCTTTTTCCTTGTGCTCAGTCCCCTCACCAGCTACTCCTCAGACACTCAGACTCTGCTCCTTCCTCTCCCCTACTACAAGACCTAAGCCAGGCAGGCTTCCTTCCCTCCAGACTATACCATTCATGGAATGACTATACATCCCTTCCATTCTTCCTCCTCACATTTCTCCTTTAACGTCTTGCTCCAGGAGCTCTGTACCACTACTGCTTCTGCACCTAGTCATTACCTGAAAACTCTCACCTCAGTGTTGCCTTGCTCCTTGTGCTCTGTGATGCTCCACTCCCCTTGACCAGTGTGATCTCAGTCAGTCAGAATGCATATTGTTTTACTGCACATGCTGATGTACTCTTGAACTTATGTAGGTATTAACTATATCCATAAATGTTTTATATATTTCTTTGCAATTTCATATTACATCCATAAACTGTGCTTGAGGTCAATCTGTAGTCTCGGGGCAGAGGGGAGAAGGACAGAGAGCTCTGGTAAGAACTGGAAAGAGGAATAGCTAAGGGAAGTAGTGTGGTGGGTGAGCTGAACCTACTGGGCATTGATTGGGATGTTCCAGTGCCCAAGAGCACCAGAAGCCAGGTCTTGCTGGATCGTTCCAGGACTGTCTGCTGGGACTGTTAGTTAAGGAGCCCACCAGGCAGACCACAATTCTCGATGTGGTGCTCACCAACTCAGAGGTGGTAGGAGCTGTGGGAGTAGAGCCCATTAGAGAACAGTGACCATATCTCCATTTGGTTCAAACTGGCCTTGGGTTTGGAAAACTGCAGTCGACAGCTGAAGTCCTTGATTTTAGAAGGGCAGACTTCAATAGGCTTTAGAAGCTGATCAGATATAAGTTAGCAGGGGTGGATAACACAGATGGGGTGGAAGAGAGATGGGAAATTAAGGAGGCCATTCTTGGAGCATCTAAGGTATGCATGAGAATGGTAACCAAAGAGAACAGGTTCAAGAGACCACTATGGTTCTCGGCAAAGGTCAGGAAGCAGTGAGGGCCAAGGAAAGGCCTTCTACAAATTTAAAGAAAAGCAGGGAGGAAGAATGAGAAGAATATTTGCTGAAAAACAGGAAGCAAGAGGGTGGTTAGGAGGCAAAAGCAGACACAGAGCTGCATATTGCAGAGGAATCAAGAGTGGAAAAACAGTTCTTCAGGTACATTAGTGAAAAGGAACAAAGGAGAAGGAATTGTGAGGCTAACAGAGGATAGGATGATTCAGATGGATGGGCAAAAGGCCACCATCCTTAATGATTACTTTTGCTCAGTTTTCACTATGGAAGATGATGGGCCCTGCCAGAGAGTGGCATCAAGCGGGCATTAAGGAGGCCCTGGAGATGACGCAGCCAACATTTACCAGCAAAAGGATCCTGAAAGGGCTAACAGCCCTAAGGCTCCAGGACCAGATTGGTTGCATCTGAGGGTACTCAGGGAATTGGCAGTAGAACTGTTTGATCCCCTGGCAGGTCTGTTCAACAGCGCTCTCTAAGGACAGGGTGGTTCCGAAGGATTGGACGGGTGAACGTAGTTCTGCTCCATGAGAGGAACAAGGAACAGGCAGGGAACTACAGATCTGTCAGTCTTGCCTCTATTGTAGGAAAACTGATGAAGTCACTGGTCAAAGAGGATCTCGTGGACTACTTGGAAACAACGGTCTCCAAGATAGTAAGCAATGCGGATTCGTGGCAGGATGTCTTGTCAAACTAACTTGATAGTTTTCTTTGACTGGGTGATGTGGGAATTAAATAGAGGCCATGCTGTTGATTTGCTCTACTTTGACTTCAGCAAGGCTTTCGACTCAGTACCCCACAGATTCTTGCTGAAGAAGATGGAGTGCAGCTAAGGTCATAGTAAATTGAGCAGGCAACTGGCTAAGGGGAGAAAGCAGAGGTAGTTGCCAGTTGGATTAAATCAGAAGAAGAAGGTCAGGGTGGTGTTCCACAGAGATCTGTCCTGGGTTCGGTCCTCTTCAATGTTCATCAGCGACATTGGTGGGGAGAATCAGGGCAGGCTGTGTCTCTTGTAGATGACATTAAGCTTTGAGGGAGGGTTGCTAGTGATGTGGGAATAAAGGAAATGCAGAGAGACTTGCAAAAGCTGGAGGGGTGGTCAAGGGTTTGGCAGCTGAAATTTAATGCCAAAAAGTGCAGGTGATGCATAGGAACAAGAACTCTAGGATGGAGTACTGGATGGGGGGTGAGACTCAGTACCACAGCTGAGGAATGAAACCTTGGAGTTATCATCAGCAACTCCCTAATGCAATCAAGTTAGTCGAACAAGGCTTACGGCAAGGCAAATAGGTTTCCTGAATGTATCGGAAGGGTATTGACAGCAGAAAAAGGAAGGTAATACTTCCTTTGTATAGATCCTAGTAGGCCACACCTAAGTACTGCACCCAGTTCTGGGGCTCTGACCTCAGGAAAGATAGGATAGGCCTGAGACAGTGCAGCGCACAGTAACAAAAATAATTCAGGACCAGCAGGCATGTCCTATGAGAGCACCTCAAGGTACTGAACATGTACTCATCAGAGACCAGAAAGGAGAGGAGATGTGATACAGACCTTCAAATTCCTAAGCGGAATTAACAGGGTGAACTGCGGGGAACTGTTGAACTAGAATACCATCTTGCGGTCATGTGGTCATGAGTGGAAGCTAACAGAATGGAGTAAATATTATTTGACAGAAAGGGTGGTGGAACAGGCTGCCAGTCGAGGTGGTGGATGCAAAAAACATTAGTTGTTTTAAGCATGGCCAGGACAGAATGAAGGGTATAGTGGTTGCCTGGGGCATCAGAATCAGGGAGGAGAATGGGGGGCAGGGAGGGCTAAAACCCTGGAGGAGCAGTAGGCTTATGCTTAGCTACACTCTTTTCAGCGTATAGCCACTGCCATATATTTTCAACCTCTCACTTAGGCTCAGTCAGTTCCCTGATAAATGAAATCCACCACTGTTACCCTATCATAAAAGTGGTGACAGGGCCACTCATGGAAACTACCGTCCGATCTCTATATTGCCACCTCTCCAAGGCCCTTGAGCGTGTGCAGCAGATCAGCTCACAGATTTCCTGGAGAAATACAATATCCTGTGCTTGCAACAACATGACTTCAGGAAAGGACACAGCACCTCATCTGCCCTACTGGAATTCTCTGGCATTCTTCACAGCTCACTGGACAATGGTTAGTTAATTGGGTCCGTCTTTATCGATCTAAGGTGTTGACACTGTCCATCACCACCTACTGCTTGTGCAACTTCTGAAGCTAGGCTCTCTCCGACTCCACTGCCTGGTTCAAAAGCTACTTGGAGAACCAGTCTCAAGAGTAAGAATTGCAGATGTCCACTCTGATACCAGGCCTGTTCGCTCAGGTGTCCCCAGGGATCCATTCTGGGCCCCCTACTATTCAGCTTGTTCCTGAACTCCCTTCCAAATTCTTGCTCGAAACAATCATCCTCTATGCAGGTGATGCTGTAATTTTGCCTCCCACAAGGATCCTAAGCCTCTACAAGACAACCTTCACCTTGGCTTCACAGCTGTTGAAAACTGGTTCTCAAATCACTATCTGGTCCTCAATAGTAAGAAAACAAAGAGTGTATGATGTTCAGCAGCTCTCATAACAAGCATAAGCTGCATCCTCTATCCATCAAAACCAGTCATGGAGTCACCCTGGAACAGGTTCAAGCCTTTAAGTACCTTGGGATCCTCTAGACACTCATCTAACTTACAGTGCCCACATTGA
The DNA here is from genome assembly GCA_016271365.2 of Neoceratodus forsteri. NCBI lineage: Eukaryota > Metazoa > Chordata > Ceratodontiformes > Ceratodontidae > Neoceratodus > Neoceratodus forsteri. The sequence continues at coordinate 409,053,362 of CM028138.1, forward strand.
CTCTGTAGCCAAAGCAGCAAATACCGCCTTGGCCTTCTCTTCTGGCATAGGTAGCATCTTACTCCAGAAGCCCTGACTGTCGCAGTTCAGAGCTCTGTTGTCTCTATTATTGAACTATGGGCTTATCATCTAAGGCTCTGCCCCGTACAGCTCTTAGGCGCATATCCACCTCCCTCAATAAGGCCTGCCAACTTCTCACTGGATCCCACCACCTTACACATGCGTCGACCTCCTATGCACAAACTGGATGGCTGCAACTCACCAATCGGATACATTACCTAACCTGCACCATGGCAAAGAAAATAACTATGGGCCTTGTGCCCTCTGGCGCATGTGCACTCCTGCACCTAGCAATAACCTCCACTCAACCAGGGGTCTGAATCACAGCTCCTGCAGGTTCCACATTGTCGTACCTCACAAGGTCAAAGATCTTTAGCCTACAGTGTGCCCAGCTGGCTAAATGGTCTAAACAGTTACATCTCCTCCCTCCTACCCTTGGTGTATTTAAATCAGGCTATGCCTCTCTCACTGCCTCTAGCTCCTGTGACTGCCTCCACTAGCTGACCCATGAATATTTCCCTAACCTTATGCAATTCTCTCTCCAATTAGCACTTGAATATCCCTTAGCACGCACTTCCTCATGTTATGTCTCGACAATGCCTCTGGCTGCACTCCTCTCTATAGCTCTCTGCCCCCCCCATTCTTCCTCTCTCTTGTCCTCTATCCTCTCTGCACCTCATCCGCTATCTCCTCGTAACCTAGCCTCCAAAACCTGTTTTGTTTCTCAGATGCTTTGTAACTCTGTTTAGCTTTACACTTTTGCAACCCTGTCTTATGTATTGAATTTTAATCTGACTTACATGTCTTATGTTTTGAATTGTAACCTGACATGGAACTGTTGTAAAGAGCCCTTGCTCAAATGTATTGTAATCCTAGATCTAATAAATAAAAATTAAAAATATCTACTTCATTTCTTTGATGAGGTACACAGAGCTGGGTTGCTTAGTCCAGTTGAGACCTCACTTACCTTCTGTGTAATGGCAATGATACAGTTTTACTTTGTGTATAAAATGTTTGTGAATGCATTGTATCCTAGTATTTTATTTGCTTTCTCTGTAACATCTCTACACTGAATTTTGTTGCTGAAATTATTTATTATTACGTCTATGTCTCGTTCTTGTGTGACATATTTGATCTCTTGTTAATTTGGTATTTTTCATTCTATTTGTTCTAACAAAATGTAAAATTTTACATTTATCAAGATCGAGACTCATCACATTTGCAGCTGTCCAGTCTGCCAATTTGAGAGAGCTGCTCTGGAGTGTTTCTAACTAGCATTTCTACTTCAACTATTCTTCCAAGTTCTGTGTCATCGTGTACTTTTGTAGCCAGTTGTTACAGTCTTTCCACAAGTCCATTATAAAAACAGCTCTAGCTGACTCACGGGCTGGTTATCTACAGGTCAGCGACCGACATGCCTGGTGCATTAAATGGCACTAAGCAAAGCTTATTGGCTGATCACGGGCACCACACATAGCTCACACCTGTGACCCTGTCGCCCAAACAGCGGCTCAACTCAGCGAAGACTAAAATATCAAACATGCCTGCTGGCAAAAGTAAGCCTAGGTATGTTGGCCCCTGGAATCTTGTAGTTTTCTTATCGCTGCGTCGAGTATAGCCATACTCAGAGCTCTGAGAACCAGTACTTCATTACTCCCCAGTGTCACACCTCCCAAGGCCAAAGGCCCTTTGTTACCGTGCCCCTCATTGGTTCAACTCCCTTCGTGAAACTATATCTATCACACCCACCTTGGGTGCATTTAAACAGAAGCTCAAGCAGCAATTGGTGTCTAGCTCCCCCTGTGACTGCTTCCTCAAATCTCTCCATTCCTGCACTTCTGTTTCACTCTTCCCCCTTCCCTGCTTCCTCTCGGTGCTCTGACTCACCCCTCCCATTGTACCTCCTATTTTCCATACCCCAACTTCCTTCTTTCACCCCACCCCAGTTGAACAGACCTACTGTTTTTCCTTTATCTATTGCCCTGCCTTTGTTGACTTCCCCACCTTTTAGATACTGTCCCGCTGTATACCCTCCCAACAAGGCTCCTTGGCTGCTCTCCTTTCTGTCCATTCTGGTCCCTGTCTCCACCTGTCCTCCTCAGCACTTAGCAACCTGGCAAATGTTATATAATACCTATTACAGCTGCTCTTGTTTAGCTCATTTTGTTAACTTTACTTACCTGAGTATAAGCTCTGTATTCAATTGTGGATTATTTCTAATTAATGTTTGTTTTGTATTTCTCTGACTTGGAACCTATGTAATGAGCTGGGACCATACTATTTCTATAAAATCTATGCAGTAAAACAAAAGAATAAACAGAGCGACTTGGAAAGGGGCACTGCCGAACCATATACCCCATTTTCAGAGGCTGACAGAGCATTACAGATTTCCTTCTCATCATTACAGACATTTAGCACCCCATAGCCCATTTGATATCAAACTTTTACAATGTGGAACCACACAGCAACACCGATACATACACCAGTGTGTTTGATACAGTAAATGAGGAATAATAATGCACCATCAAACATCGGCAGAAGCAAAGCCATATAAGGAAACCTGGTCTGATTTTTCCAAGGTTGCTTAAAATGTCACCAGTTTGCAAAGGTGGTGCTATACAAACAATAATTCATCACTGTCAGCAATCATGAGAGTCACGAGTTCTGAGATAACGTAGCCAGCTTTCCGTATCTTTAAAGTTACAGCATGTGTCTTTGCCAGCCCTAAGGACCATAAACCTCAGACTGGTGGAGCAGTAAATTATTTATTTTATTTATTTATTTAACAGACTTTAGGATTGCAACCTTTGAGTCAGGGACTCATTTACAAAGGCTCTGCATCAGAAAAAAACAAATACAAACACTTAATACATATAGGCGTAGAATGGTAGCTAAAGGTTACGTTTTTCAGTTATATAATATTGCAGAATCAAGATCCATCAGTACATATCAGCTATACATTACATAGAAACATAGAAGTTGATGGCAAATAAGGACCACAAGGCCCATCCAGTCTGCCCATTTCTTTTCTACCTTATGAATGTGCTATAGACCTTTGCTCTGTCAATGGCCTATCTATTCATACTCATCTGTATTGTTCCTTATGCCTAACCCATGCCTGTTTGAAGCCCTGCACTGTATTCATATCAACCTTCCTGAGGAAGGCCGTTCCATGCATCCACCACCCTTTCTGTGAAAAAGAACTTCCACACATTACCCTTTAATGGCCTCCTCTAATCTCATGCTGTGTTCTCTTGTCCTGCTATTTTCTTATATTGAAACATGTTAGACTCTTTCACCTTATTAATGCCCTTAAGGTGTTTGAATGTTTGATCATATCACCTCTCTCCCTCCTTTGCTCTAGGGTATACACATTGAGCTTATTGAGCTCTGTTAATCTGTCCTCATATGTTTTCTGATGCAGTCCCTGCACCATTTTGGTTGCCCTTCTCTGGACTGCCTCAATTTGGTTAATGTCCTTGTGGGAAACTATGGGTATGCAAGTGCATTATTTACACAAAATGTACATGTCAATGGCCCTATTCAGTTAGAGTTAAGTGCTGTTTATTTGTCATATCCTATTGGAAGTATCAGGATGGCTCAGTTTGCAGCACATTTCCCAGGACCAGAAGGCTTTGGGTTCTAGTCCCACCAGGGTTCAGGTTTACACCCTGTACAATGGCACTGCAGTACAGCACTAAGGGTGGTTCTGCACTGCTGAAGGTGCCATCCTTCCATCTGATACTAACCTGAGATCCAAGATGGCTGTAAGAGAGGACTCACATTAAAACAGCTTTCTTGTGGGGCACAGTATTCAAAAGACATGCAAAGTTTGAGAAAACAACAGAAATGAAAAGACATATTCTTTTCTACCAAAACAGCTGTGAAAACATCAGTACAATGAGGTCCTTAAGACCATTTTATTTGCTCTGAGCAACATAGCCTAGGGCAAGCCTGCAGCCAAAACAATGACCATAAGTGCAAGAATGCCCACCAGAGCTCTGGGGCCATGGTGATATCAAGGACACTGACACATCGGGCAGAACTGTTAAAACTCCATGGTTTGCAGGGAAAGACTTAGCCAAAGAAAAGAGGCAAGAGAAATAAAGGCCATTAAAAGCTTCACGGATATTGCTAATTCAATGCAAAATCTGTGAGAAAGCCTACTTCAAAGTTGGATGCTTTCAATGATAAGACCGCTTACCTAGAGGGTCAGATAAACACAGTAAATGTAAAACTGACAAAATAAAACAAGCACTAGAGAAGCCTGTAAAGAGCTTCTGGAAACAAGACTAACATGCTGACTACTGATGTACTGGCTGCTACAAATACAAGATTGATAATAACACTGCAGGTTATGCAGGACCAAGTTTAACATTTATACATTTTAGGATTGCCCAACAACAGTGACAGAAGAAAAATTACTCACCTTAGTAATTGTGTTTCTTCTAATGGAGTCTTGCTGTATGCTGACATATGCAGTTAGCCCCAGCACTTGAACTGCTCTGGAGAGGATAGAGTTATATTCTATGCAGAGCATAGAAACGTTGAGCTTGAGTTCAGTTCAGACCTCTGTCTGCTGCACTTTGAAGTGTAACCGTCAGATTCTTACAAGCTAATACTAACTAACCCCACTATGTGGAAATTGTAAAAGTTTTACTAGCAAATGGCAACCAAATATTTTGGATCCCCAAAAGACTCAAGTAGAAATCCAAAACCAAAAACTAGGTAGTGAACAACTTATGACCATCAAAACAATAAAACATAACCCACTCCCCTCTCTAAAAGAGGGTGCCAAATGCACCCTGAGGGCACAACACTGCACCTGCTAGCCCACTTCCAAAAACCAGGTTCTGAGAGGGAGGCATGGTGGGAGGTCGAATATTACAAGACTCCATTAGAAGAAACACAATTACTAAGGTGAGTAATTTTTTCTTCAAACAACATAAGGTCTTGCTGTATTCTGACATATGCAGACTACCAAGCAGTACCTCCATGGAGGAGGAATCAAACCTATTTTGGGAATAAGCTCTGCAGTAAAGCTGTACCAAACCTAGCATCACTCCTAGTCTGGATATACAGAGTAATGCTTGCTGAATGCATGGACTGTTTTTCCAAGTGGCTGCTTTGCATATCTCTAGTAGGAATATCCCTGGCAGCAGCCAGGAAGCAGCTAATACCTCTAGTTGAATGAGCCCTCAGACCTGAGGGTGGTATTTTGCCTAGCTTTTCATAGCAGAATTGTATACAGAGACAATACACCTGGCAATATTTCTCTTAGTAGCAGGTTTCACCCTTCCCACTTCCCCATAACTGAGGAACAACTGGAGGAGTCAAACCTGTGCCTTAGTATGCTCAATGTAGTAGCTAAGGGTCTTTTAACATCTAAACTGTGTAATCTTCTCTCTCCTGAAGAAGAATGATCAGTGAAGAACACAGGAAGAGACATGGATTGGTTCAAATGAAAGTCTGAAACCACTTTAGGTAAGAACCTCCTATTGGTCCTAAGGACCACCTTATCTCTATGGAATGAGATAAAATCAGGCTCCACTGACAGAGCTCGAAATTCACTAATACATCTGGCGGAGGTAATAGCTACCAGAAACACAATTTTCCAACTCAAGTACTTAAGCTCTGCTAAGGACAAAGGCTCAAAGGGGTTGTTGCATAAGCTGAGCAATGCAAATATTAAGGTCCCAGGCAGGGGTAGGGTCCCTAAAGGGGATTGGTATAAAGCAATCCCTTGAAAAACTTACAAAAAACAGGATGAGTTGCCAGTAAGGAGGGCTTCCCTACTGACAAAAAGCAGAAACAGCTGACAAGTGTACCTTGAGGGTAGCTGGTCTGAGGCCTAGGCCATTAAGATAAACCATGTAGTCCAGAACTGTAGACAAGTCAGCAGTATCTGGGGCTATATGCTTATTGGAACACTAAATGCTGAATATTTTCCATTTGGAATTATAAGTTTTCCTGGTGGAAGGTTTTCGAGAGGCTTTGAGAATGTCCAGAACTTTTGAGAGAGAGAGAGATGCAAACCTGCATATTCTAACTCTTCAAGAGCCATGCCTTGAGATTGAGAGACGCAGGTTGGGATACCAGATTCTCCCTGAGAGGAGGTTAACAGATTGTGATTCCTGGGAAGAGATAGGGAAGATGGACTGTTAGGGACAGCAACAGGGGTACCAAGGCTGCCTGTCCCAATCTGGAGCAATCAGGATCACTTTGCAAGACTGTGATCTTATCTTGACCAGAACCTTGAACAGTAGAGGAAAAGGAGGGAAGGTATACAGAAATGTCCCTTCCCAGTCCAGAATCAGAGCATCCAGAGGGACTGAGCCCAAGACTGGGGGTCTGCAACAGAAGAGAGGAAGTTGGTGATTGTCTGAGGCTGCAAAGAAATCTAGCTCTGGAGTGCCCCACCTTGAAAAAGTCACTTTTAACACTAAGGGATCCAGGGACCAATCGTGATGGTCCTGGGAGATCCTGCTCAATGCATCTGCTAGCACATTGTCCTTTTCTGGGAGGTGGACTGCTACCAGAGAGTTATGTAGAGAATAAGCCAGGGACCATAGTTTCATAGCTTCCTGCACAAGGCCATAAACTGAGTGCCTCCCTGCTTGTTGATGTACCACATGGTGGTGGTGGTTTTGTGTCCTGACCTGAACCACCGTGGTTCTGTACTGAGTCCAAAAGCTTGAAGAGTCAGGTATGCTGCCCTGAGCTCCAGAAGATTGATGTGGAGAAGAGACTCCTGAGTGGACCACACTCCCTGGGCTGTGAGAGTCCCCAGGTGAGCCCCCAGGACAGAAGCATCTGTGGTTAGGAACCACAGAATGAGACTGAGTGATGAATGGGACCCCTTGCCTGAGATTGTCCTGATCCTGCCACCATTGAAGAGCCTGGATCAGAGTCTGAGTCACTGGAATAAGTTTGGTTAGAGGATCTTTTCTGAGACCAAAAGGCCCTCAGATGAAACTGAATGTCCCTCATCTGAAATCTGGCCCTTGGACCACTGCAGTAGAAGCTGCCATGTGGCCCAGAAGCTGAAGGAAGTGCCTTGCTGGTCGAGAAACCAGAAGGTGGAAGAAAGAAGCCAACTCCATTATGGCCCTTACTCTTACCAAGGGAAGAAAAGCTCTTGCTTTGACAGTATCCAGCTCTACCCCTGTGAAGGTCAGAAGCTGTACTGGCTCAAGAACTGATTTGGGAAGATTGAGAAGAAATCCTAGAGAAGTGAGCACTTGCTGGGTCACTTGCAGATCTGCTTGACTTGGTCTGGAGACTGCCCCACAATGAGCCAGTCATCCAGGTATGGAATATGGAGTATTGTTTCTCCTTAAGAATGCTACTACTACTGCTAGGCATTTGTGAACACCCTTGGACCTGATGTTAGGCCAAAGGGCATTGCTTTGAACTGGTAATGGCCTGAAGGCAGTTCGAACCGAGGTACTTTCTCTGGGAGCAGCTGATGGGAATGTGAAAGTAGGCATCTTTTAGGTCCAGGAGGCTAGCCAGTCCCCTGGCCTTAGTGAGGAAGGATTATTTGCAGAGTCACCATTTTGAACTTTGGCTTTAGTAGATGTTTGTTCAGATATCTTAAATCTAGGATGGGCTGCCACTCCCTGTTTTTTCGGGTAAGGAAGTATCTAGAGTACAGACCTTTGCCCTGTGAATTGTAGGAACTCTCTCTATGGCCCTTAAGACCAGTAGAGATGAAACCTCTGCCTCTAGGGAACAGTTTTGGAGATGTTTGCAGGTGGAAGAGATCTGGCTCTCAGCTTTGGGAATTTTTGAAGCTGAGAGCCAGTCCCTAACTTACTATCTCAGGACCCACTTGTCTGAGGTAACAGACTTCCAGTCCTGGAAGTAATAATCCAGCTGCCTCCTACAGGAATGGGGAGTCGACCGGGCTGACACATCAGGGTGTCTGTTTGGCAGGAGCCTTAGGCTGAGAGATGGATGCAGCCCTACTCCTCCCCTTCTGCTCTCCCTCTAAAGAACCCCTCCAGGAAAAGGAGAGGAGACCTGTGCTTGGTAGAAAGCCTTATGAAAAGGCCTGCCCTTGCCCCTAGTTTGCTGCCTTTGAGGAGTTGCCTGCCTATCCTTGGCCTGTGCACTCCTGTAGGTGGTCCTGTATTCATCCATCTTTTCATGTACTCTCTGTCTGCTCCCAAAACAAAGAATTACCCACCACAGGAAATCCATGGCATTAGCCTGGGTGTCCTGTGAGAGGCTAGTACATCTGAGCCAAGCACATCTCGAAGAGCCACATATGTAGCCATGACTGTAGATGACACATTGTTGGAGTCCACAGCAGCATGAAACTGGATCTTTGATGCCTCAATCAAATCAGCAGCTACCTCCTCCAGCTCCTTGGCAAGCTGGAGGGAGGCCTCTTAGCCAGTGCCAGTACAGTGTCCCATCTTGACTTCTGGTACCTGGCTGTATAGGCCATGTAATTAGCCTGTCTGAGTCCCAAGGAAGATGCCATGTACTGTTTCTTTGCCATGACATCCAGCTTCCTGGAGTCTTTATCTGGGGTGTGAAGCCAAGGGTATGTTAGCCTTATCACAGGCTGCACCTGCATGACCCCAAAATGGCTTCATTGCTGGTACAAGTACTCCGTACCTGAGCCTGACAGCATGTACCTCTTGTTCATCCTTCTGTCCACAGGAGGTAAAGAATTTGGAGTTTTAACAATTTCTGTGTCTGTTTCCCAAAAGACTTATGAAGGGAATAGATAACCTCTTGGACTCTGGGATGTCCATCATCTCCATATAATCAGGCTCCTCTTGCTCCTCACTCATCAGACCTCTATTCCATCATCATCATCATCATCATCACCATAATCATCATCCCCTCCAAATCTGGTTCATAAAAATCTTCAGGGCATAATCCAGAACTGGAGGAACTGACGAACTGAATGCCTGCCAGAAGGCATTGGATCAGTCGAATCAGACAAAGTGATTCAACAATACTAATCTCCGGGCAATCTCCTCGGTGGTCGGATGGCAGCGGTTCTGGATCGAACCGGCCGATTTTCTTTTCTTTTCTCTTTGATGGACCTGCTCCCTCGGAATCAGCTCTCCTTTTGCCTGAAGGAGTATCACCCTGGTCAGAGGCACTCCTTCTGGTTCGGTTGGAACCGAACCGGGCTAGCCATCAGGTCAGCGGACTTCTCGGCCTCCTTATCCCTAAGCCTGCCCAATATTTTATCCAGGGTGGATTTAGGAAATTCTTACAGATTTGGCAGTCTGAATCGAGTTGGTCAAACCCCAGACAATAAACACAGGTGGTGTGTGGATCAGTCTTAGCAAAGACCTCACCACACGCACTGCAGTGTTGAAACACAGTAAGCCCGTTTTTCTTTTGGGTTTCTCAGGACGTAGCCATACTAATAATCAAACTTACCCTTTACTCAGCAAAAGCCAGGCAAGACCCCTTATCAGTTTCTAACCCTGTTATGGGTATTTGAAAAAATGCAAGAAAACACGTTTTTTAAACCGATAAGGACCGGTACCACACATTTAACCTAAAGTAAGAAAAAGAATACTATAGCACACAAAGTAACGGTTCAGCCAAACGGTTAAAAGTTTATAAAATTACAATTTCCACAAGTTTTTACAGCTAGTCCACTACCTAAACACTTACTGTACCACAGACAGGGATCTGAACCAAAATAAACACAAAAGGATCGGTAAAACTGACTACTTTAACCGACTGAGAACCGTGAGCAGAAGAGAAATCTCCGGGCGACTGTTCAGTTAGGCAGAGTAAAGAATCTGATGGTTACCTTCAAAGTGTAGCAGACAGAGGTCTGAACTGAACTCAAGCTCAACGTTCTAAGCTCTGCATAGAATTTAACTCTATCCTCTCAGAGCAGTTCAAGTGCTGGGGCTAACTGCTTATGTCAGAATACAGTAAGACTTCATGTTGTTTGAAACTACTCAGTGCTAAGTGATATGCAGAACTTTGTGCTGAGTACCTGAACTACCATCAGAGAACTTGACTATCATGTACCGAGCATTCAGAATACCCATGAAGGTGGACAGACAGAAAAATATCTCCAATTTCCTGGAGATCATACAGTCTCAGATTTCATTGCCAGTGTTCCACATTCCACTCCATTGTGCCATAGACAAACAAGCATTTGTCAATGCCGAATGTTGTCTTGCTGCCATTGGCAGTGCAGGAGTTAGAGAGATGCAGCATAGGAGTGGCAGTCAAGTATTGAACTGATGCCAACCCACCCCACCCTGCAGAGAGTGAGAGGCATTAGGGTGTCCCTGTGGGTGTTTGTTAGTGCAGTGCGGGAAAACATGCTGGGCAGGATGTGAAAAATGACAGCTGCACAGTTCATAAAGAAGGTGTAATTAAATGCCAGTGCTGTAAATGTGGCATACAAATATACGAATTTGCAGAGTTGCAAGGTGCGTGAAATATGTAAGGCATGCTTGCAGACACCTGCCAGTTGTGGGCGTTCGGCACCAAATTTTCAACATAGGCATTTTAGCACCTCTGCTCATGTACAGTGTCACTGTCATTTCCTCAAAGTGTCCCAAGAAGTGATTTCGCATAGCGACCACGCTATTCTGCGCCGGAAGTGCGAAAACACATTTTGGGCAGGATATGTGAAGTGACAGCTGTACTGTTCATCAAGAGGTGTGTAAAATGGTAATGGTGAGAAAATCCAGGTGAAACTATCACACAAATACACAGCAGTGCGAGCATGCATGCAATCTGCCAACACACGCTCAGTAACACAGTCATTTATGGAGTATCAGCTCCAAATTTTCAACATAGGCATTCTAGGAGCTCTGCTCATGAACTGTGTCACTGTCATTTTCATAATCTGGCCCAAACACTGATTTCCCACAGCGACTGGCAATTGTGCACCGGAAGTGCGGAAACACATTTCGGGCAGGATGTGGAAAATGACAGCTGTACCTTCACAAGGAGGTGCACAAAATGCCAATGCTGAAAATCTGGCGTTAAAATATTGCGAATCGCATAGAGATTCTGAGCCTGCGTAGGAACTGCATAACCTGCCTTCATAAAACAGGCATTTGTTGGATTTTCCCACAAATTTGGAACATAGGCTTTTTGAGAGGCCACCTCATGAACACTGGCACTGTCATTCCATTAATGGGTCCCGAAGGTGATTTTGTGCTGTGACTACTAAATCACCTTCGAGGCTGATTAATGCCATGACAGTGACAGAATTCATAAGGAGGGCCCCAAAACCCCATGTTGAAAATTTGGTGCCAAAATTCCAAGAAATGCCCGAGATATGCAGCAAAGTTGAAAAACCCTATTCATTGCATTATACAGCTTACGGCATTTCCTCAGTTCGCGGTTGGCTTTGAAAGTGCAGAGCGTGTTCCGGTCCACTGAAGATCTTGGCGCCAGAGTCCGGAGGTAAGTATGGGGTGGGGGTGAGGGAGGCAGGGTGCGCCAGTGGGTGAGTGCGGGTGAGGGAAGGGGCATCTAGACTACGAGGGACGGTTTCGTTTCCAGGTTAAAAAAAAAGGAAAACCGTCGTGGGACAGTTTCGCATTGCAGGGCATTTGGCGCTGGGTTGGGCTCCCAGCATGCCACCTAAGTGATTTTGTGGGGGGGGTGTCAGTAGCTGGCAGGGATTGGGCACCCTGTGGAAGGCACACAACATGGGGGAGTGTCCGGCCAGTTGGGCACCCCGACGCCAAAAAGAAAGGAGAGAGGAGCGAGTCGAGGATTGGGCACCCCTCGGCATTCAACAGTTGGGGGTGATGCTGACAGGGAGTGGGCTCCCGTCGGTGGGCAAAAGCGGGGGTGCAAGCTGAGGGGATTGGGCACCCCTCGGCATTCCACATTGCGGGAGGATGCCGACGGAGAGTGGGCTCCCGTCGGCGCCTACAAACACGGGGGTGTCGACAGGGGATTGGGCACCCCAATGTCAGGAAAGGTGAGGTGGCGCTACGCTCACGGCCATAGCCATAATAAGCGGGTGAGCACGTCAAGCAAAGGACCACCGCATTATAGCGAGCATTGCTTGGATTGCAGCGAACCTTTGCTTTGATGTGCTCGCTCCATTATGTATGCATGGTGTGGTGGTGGCATGCAGGCTGATTGGGGAATGAGGCAGCACCTACTGATGCATGCCCTGCATTCGCCCAACAGCAGCCGCACTTCTAAGACCCGGTGACTGTCGCAGATGTTGCTTTCATGATGCGCCGCAAGCCACAACATAATAAATACACACAGACAAGACATGCAGCTGTTTAACCTGACTTTGGCCTGTGACCTTTGACCTTATCAAAATCTGAGAACAAAATGATTTGTTTTAGCTGAGGAGAAGATTGTGATTAGTGTGGCCCATAAGGAGAGTCTGATAAGGATTTTCCAAGTCTGTTTGCCCCTATGTTCAACAGCAGTCATCAGACACATGTCTGTGGCTATCTTAGCATGCTAAACCATGCTTAAATGGTCAACAACAGACACATGCCTGGGTCCATCTGAACATGCTAAACCATGGTTTAGATAGCCCAGAAGCAGATGTAAGTCTGTTTCCATCTGAACATGCTAAACCATGCTTTAGATGGTCCAACAGCAGACGATGTGTCTGTCAGGCTGAATGTGCTATGCCATGCTTTTGATGGTACAACAGTAGATGTTTGTCAGTGTTCATATGAACATGCTAAACCATGCTTGAGATGGTCCAACAGCAGACACATGTCTGTCTGACTAAACCATGCTTTAGATTATCAATCAATCAAAATTTTATTTATAAAGCGCTTTTCAATATATCAAAGCGCTAATACATATCAAGAATAAAACATCAAGTATAATAAATAATGACATAAAACAATAAAATGACCATAAGCTTATCCAAATGCTAGTGCAAATAAGTGGCTTTTCAGAGACCTCTTAAATGATTCCATGGACAGGCACTCTCAAATCTGATGGTTCAACAGCAGGCACACCGTCTGCCTCTGCCCAGCCCTGAACATGCTAAACTATTCTTTAGATGATCCAACAGTGGGCACGGGTCTGTGTCTATCTGAACATGCAAAACTATGTTTTAGAATTAGATGGTTTCACATTCCTGTCCCTCTGGACAAATTTGCATGCATTTTGAAGGCAAATTGCTAAATTTAGGGCAATTTGGATTCAGCCTTGAACTTTGAACACAGAGACATGAAGTTTGGCTGCAATTCTGGATGCAATTTCAGATGCAAAACTGGATGATGATGCAAGTGTACCATGCCATTGGCATCTGCATCTTCCACTTCTGAAAATCTGTCTCTCTGTCTTTCCACTTAGCTTCAATCATGACATAATCATTGTAATTTTGTTTTGTAATGACAGCCACTGGTTCAAGTGCCCCTGTAGTCAAATGTACAGCAGTTGTCAGAGTGGGCAGCTCCTGGTGGTTATAAATACACAGGCTACCCTTTCCCTAGACCTGGAGAAGGAAGATCAGCAATATTGTGCTTGTACATTCAAGCATACAGCTACGAGCATGACTCCTGATTAAGGACAACAGCTTAAAAAGATTAACTGTGCCCTCTTCCCCTATTAATCCTGGCCTTATGAGTGCTGGCACTGACATTGACTGTGTTTAGGTACAGTGCCAGAGAAAAGAAGGCAATACGGAAACCACGCTAACCTGGCACCATAGAACTCACACTAACCTTATGGGAAAGTTTAATTATTAAATATATGTAGTAGTGGCTGTCACACAAAATAACATTTTGAATGACAGTAGGTGAAAACATGGGTATTTTACTCTTTGATTAAGGAAAATGTGTGTGGCTGTGTGTGGGTGTGTGCTTGCGTGGGTGTGTGCGTGCACATGGCTTTGCTTGTGTGTGTGTGTGTGTGTGTGTGTGTGCCTGAACTTTTGTGTGCTCCTGCGTCGTGTCTCTGGGTCACGTGTGCAGCTGTGTGTGTATGTACATATCTATAAATTCCAAAAACTTAATTAATGCTGTAGTTAGGGTTAAAGCTACACAAGTAGGGAAATGTGGCATTAGGGTTTCCAACTAACACTCACCCTGCACACACCAACAGGCATCGGGGGTGTGCCTTTGGAGTTGTCAGCCCTAACATTTGACCCATTCCATAAGTAAGTAAGCTAGGCATGGGTACGGGTACAGGAGAATGGGGTAAGCATTAGGGCTGATGATCCAAGTCACACCATGCTTGTTGGTGTGTGCAGGGCGGGGTGGGATGTTAGGTTGAAATCCTAATGCCACATTTCCGCTTTTGTGGCTTTAACCCTAATCTAGAGCATTAACAAAGTTTATTTGCAATTTATTTCTTTACTTTTGAGATAGTACAGTTTAATCATATCCTTATTTGCCTGTGGGAGTGCATGGTCCTCTGGGCCCTCATGCAGCCATCCCTCTGTAGATGTGTATATGTATGTAGCTTGAGACGTACAGGGCCCTCTGGGTCCTCATGCTCCATTTATAGGACAACAGTGACCAAACTGTCAGCATAGCCATCTTATTACCCCACTTCATGTACACATGGTATGGAAAATTTTCAAATCCCTGCAAAACGTAATTCTACTCAACTGCAACGCTATTCTGCAACACAGGTGCAAAAACATATTTTGGCCAGGATTTGAAAAATGATAGTTGTGACATACATGAGGTGGGTTAATAAGAAAGGCTGTGTTAAAATCTGGGGTCATAATATTTAAATGTCCAAAGTTACAAGCGTGCATAGTGAAATTACAGCGAATGATCATAACTTTGCCATTTTAGAATTTTAACCCCAAATTTTCAACATAGCCTTCTTAAGACCCCACCTCATGAACAAGTTCAGGAAAAATGTTGAATCCGCCTCAGAAAGCTGATTTCACCAACCGACCATGAAATCACCTTTCAGGCGTTAGTTGCGAATGGCAGTCATATTGTTCATGAGGTGGGATTCCCAAAAGGCCATGTTGAAAATTTGGGGTCAAAATGCTAAAACTGGCAGTTATGCATAAAAGCTGAAATCCCCATTGAAATACTTTGAACTGCATTTACCTTAGTTTCTCATACTGCAGTAGCAGGTTCCAGCAGCAAGATGTGTCTTGATCGTAGAGTGGATCTCAAACATGGGACCTGTTCAGGTGAGTGAGGTGTGCTGGGGTGTACTGGGGTGTGTGGGGTGGTGGGTGCTGAGTGGGAGGTGGGGTGGGAGGGCTAATCATCGAGGACCATTTTTTCCAGGTTTTGTAAAAAAAAAATTGAGGGACTGTTTTCTTAATTTCAGGGTTGTGCCTGAAATGAGAGGGTAGGAGGTGCCACTAGACACTAGAGAACAACATTACAATAACAGGGACAGTGACTGGAGTGCAGGGGATGCCATTGGACACCAGGGGAAATACTTAAACAAGGAGGGCGGTGATTGGAGGGTGGGGAGGACCACTAGACACCAGGGAAAATTAACTGACAATGAGGACAGCAATCGGAGGGCAGAGGTGCCACTAGACACCAGAAAAAACAATAAAAGCAAGCAGGATGGTGATCCAACAAGGGGTGCCACTAGACACCAGGAAAATAAGAAAAAGGAACAGGAATGGCGATCGGAGTTTGGGAGGTGCCACTAGACACCAGGAAATAAAATTACAATGATGGAGATAGCGATTGGCGGGTGGGGGTGCTACTAGACACCAGGGAATAAAATAAAATGACAGGGGAAGTGATCAGAGGGTGGGGGGGTGCCACTTGACACCAGGGAATAAAATCAAAATTACAGGGACAGCAATCGGAGGGGGGTGCCAATGAGACACCAGGGATATAGATTTTTTTTTATCCTTTTCAGCTAGACAATTTTCATTTTCACAATGACGAAAATGAATCGTGAAAAAGGAACTTAGTGAGTCACAAAAACGATTTCAATAGTTGTAAAAAGTTTGGAGGCCATGGGAGCTATATAAAATACACAGGAAGCTCATTGGCTCCTGATGAGCAAGATACATGTTTGCATGTCTGTAGAAGACATATCTGGGCAGAGTTATGACAGGTTGTGTGCAAAGAGAAAACAAGATAGCAGCTCATGAAAAGGAATTTTTCTGGAGAAAAGGACTGGCCCCTCATGAGACCAAATTCCTTTTCATTCCATTCCTCTATCCTTGAGAGTGATATTCCCATTGAAAATAATGGAACTTAAAAACAGAATAACTTTGTAACAGATAAATATTTTTCACCAAACAAATGCAAGGCAGTTCTGTCGTGCAAGCTGTTTCTACCATAAAAACTTCCACCAAAATTCCACACCATCTGGGCACAAGGTGATGAGGAAAAACTGCATAAAATGGTGAATCTTAAGGTTTTTCCACTATCCGGATCTCAGAATCTGCACATCCAACTGAAACAAAACTTACCATGTCAACAGATCTACCCTCCGGGACAGTGCATGCCAAATTTTGTGCAAATACAGTGATCAGTTGCAAAGTTACTACAGTGCAAAATTTAAGGTTTAACATTGAACAGGCTACTCAACCCTAACTATAGGGGCATGACTGAGCCTCTGTAATATATACATGTTATAGGACGCATGAATCGCCCTATAATTAGGGTTCGACGTTCACTTCTATGCTAAATTTGCAATTTTGCACTTTAATAACTGCAACACATTCAAATGATTCGCAGGAAATTTTGCAAGCGCCGCTAGGACCAAAGATCTCTTTGATGTGGCAAGTGCTGTTTTGGTCAGATGTGTGGGTGTGAGATATGGAGTATCAAAAATTTGAAAATTACAGCTTTTGTAAAATTCATTGTCACACATCTGTGCAAGTATGGTGTGGAATTTTGGTCTGACATTTTTAGTGTACAAAGGTCTTGGGTCACAGATGTGCATTTTGAAGATTTGGTGAAAAAAAATCCATTCCAAAGTTATTAAATTTCAAAGTTTCCAATTATTTCCTTTGGTACCAGTTAGATGTCTTGCTTGAAAAAGGATTCTTTATCGTAAATATGGAATCTTTTTCGCAAACACGGGATCTTTGCTGCAAATGTGGAATCTTTTCCATGTTGCCACCATCTTGTTTTCAGTTAGCAGTGACAATAAAATTAAATTACTAAAAATAGATGTCTTTAATAGACACCAACAGTTGTCCTTACCTAATTGGGACCAGTAGAATGTGATCCTAGGGTTACTTTTTCAATAAGTTACTTAGAAATGTTTTTTAATGTGCCCAAATCCTTTTTGCAAATTGTGAAAAGAAATCACGAAAGAGGATCGTTGGCTGTAATGCTCATGCCATTCCACCCCACCCTGCAGCCAGTGACAGGCATCGAGGTGCGTCCTTGGGGTCTTCGCCCCAACTTTCACCCTATTCTCAGATACCACACCCATTTCATGCATTTCATGGAATGGGATGAGTATAAGGCCCAAAGACCCTAAGGCACACCACAACATTCCGTCAGTGTCTGCAGGGTAGGGTGAGATGAAATGACGTGAGCGCTATGACCAACTACCCAAAGGCACACCCCAATGCCTGTCAGTTTCTGCAAGGTGCGGGTGGGTTGCGTCAGTTCAGTACTTCACAGCCATTCCTATTAGCATCTCTCTAACTCCTGCTACCAATGCCAATGTCAGCAAGCCAACATTTGGCATTGACAAATGCTTGTTTAAACCAGGCAGACACATAGATTTAGTCTTTGTCGTATTGGTCCTTGTAAGAACAGATCCAGAAGCAAATGATTTGATACATTTTGTTGGACCAACATAGATGTAACAAAAAGAACAAAGTGCTTAAGTTTTCAGACCAACAAGTCCTTTGTCAGAATCTTAATGACAGTATTTAGAAAATCCCAGACTTTTAACACCGGATCATGCGAAAAAACAGAAAAAAACCCATTGGTTCAAAATACTCATTTAAAAAATACATAAGAAAATGTCAGAAAACTTGGTTTCTGTTTTTTCTCGTGACCTGGGTGTTTAAAGTCTGGGATTTTCTAAATAACTGTCATTAAGCTTCTGACGAAGGACTTGTTGGTCTGAAAGCTAAAGCACTTTGTTCTTTTTGTTACATCTATGTTGGTCCAATAAAACGTATCAAATAATTTGCTTCTGGATCTGTTTAAATTAGGAACACTCCGAGTCTTAAGGGTGTTGACAGTGTCCCTTTAAGGGAAACCAGGCTATCAGTGCAATAGTTCAGATCCAAAAGCAGCTCCGTTCTGGAGCTGTGCAAGCAAGCCTCAATCACAAAATTTCAAATCCCAAAAAGGCAGCACCAGCATCCACAATTCATAAAACAGCTTCTTTTAATATATTACATGCCTGTGGCTATAACAAAATGAAAAGACAAACTCACAAGCCCAAGAGTGGGTAGCAAGATTCTGTTAGCAAGTTATATAGAACTCTTTGGTAAGGTATGCCTTGACTCTGTATGGCAGCCCACATTTCTTTTTAGTAATGAAGTCAATGTGAGTTCTAAATGACAGAGCAACTATATAGAAACCTAGACAATGATGGTAGAAAATATATCATAACCCATCTAGTCTACCCAACCCTACCTGTTGTATGTTGGGAGTCACCTAGCAGTCACTCCCCTTCTCTAATGCCTTCCTCTCCAACCACCTTTACCAGCTTCATATGCCTATCCCACCTGTACATAAATCTCACTACTGGTTTAGCATGGATCACCTACCGCCCTTGGAAAGTTTATGCCACTTTTCTGCACCCTCTCTGTAAAGAAATACTTTTGTATGTCTTTGTTAAAACTCCCACTCATTAGTTTTATGATGTTCCCTTTGTTTCTGTGTTCAAACTCATTGTGAACAATATCCTGCTGTCCCCTGTTTACTCCATGTAGCAACCTATAAGTCTGTCACCCCTTTCCTTCCTGTCTTTTAGGATGTATATGTAGAGGTCCTCATGACATTCCTTCTAGGGCTTCCCTTGCTGCCCCTAAATTATCCTGGTGACCCTCCTCTTCACTGCCTCTACCCTCTCCCTCTCATTTTCCAGTACAGACTCCAGAACTATTCACAGCATTATAAGTGTAGTCTTACCAGGGCTCTGCACAGGGCAGAATCATCTCCTTTCTTCTGCTGCCTGCCTGCCCAGGCAAACCAGCATTCTATTTGCCTTCCTCACTGCTTTATTACACTGTGCTGTTTGTTTCATGTTGTCTGTAATTATCACCCCAAGGTCTCTCTCCTCAGTTGTTGTTGCCTCCAATTCCTGCCCTCCCCTCATTCTCTGTACTCTGTTCTCAGGTTCCTGACCCTAATGCGCATGACCTTGTGCTTTTTGCACCCTTCATAGAAGCCGTATCTCAAAGTGCTCTATAGTCCCAGGAAGAAGTTGCTGCCATATTAAGTGCACAGGGAGATTCAATGAGTTCTTTTGTTTGGTAAAATAAAAGGAAACAATATCCCACAAGGAAACTAAAACCTCCAACTCTGAAGCTCCCTCCCAAAAATATATGTACGTTTATGTTGCTCTGGGCAACAAAAGATGCTGAAAACACCAGTGGTCTGCTGAAATCACAAGTACTGCAGGTTCAGTTCCAGTACACAGCTCCTGATTAGCTGTTAGCTTCACTACTCCCCCACAGCAAGGCTGGGGAGGCAGGGCACCACCAGTGCTGTACATGCAGCATTTGAAACGCACCTAGTCTTGCCTTCCAATGTCTGAAGACTGTAGGTTACTCTATATAAGGAAAATAGGGTGGTGCATTCAAACTCACACACCTCCTCCACTCTCAGCAGTTTCCATATTAACATGAATAAAGATTGCATCACTGATGGCCTCTCCAGCAAAGTTTAACTTTCTTGGAATGTTTACAGTTCAGTAAGCCCACAGATTAGGAATTTAGCAGTCTTGGGATATAGATTTTTGATGAATGTTTTCAAATGAAGGCTACCCTAACAAAGCTCCTGCCCTGTTTCATCATGGGTATTTCTGAAAGGCAAACAGTGCAGCCAGGATGTGCAGAGAACCTCCCCCAACACACACACACATACACAGTTGTGGACAATTACAGAACCTAACTGGGTATTTGAGCACTGACAACCATTTAACATTGATACTTACTTGAGTGTGAGGAGCTTTCAAGACACAAGACAACCCAAGTGCAAGTTTTGAACATGTTTATTGTGAAACTTTGGTGGAGGGGTTATTAATTTTTTATTTAAATATATTTATTAACATTTTAAAAGCAGACTATAAAATATGAATACCAAATGTTTAAGCTGAAAGTCTACAAACTCATAGCATTTTGGCTAATTGCCACCTGAAAGTTTTAGCCAAGTGACAAAACTGTTACCCGAATGTCTCATCCAAATGATGTCACCATCAACACAACAGCGCAGCACCCTTGTAGTACTGCAGTGCAGTGGTAGTATTTGGTATGAACCAAAGCCCTGTTAAGAGTGAAACACTCTGAGTCACATCAATACATGCTATAGAAATATCTTCACTGATGACACACTTAGTGAAAAAGGACACACTATAACTTTTGAGGCGAGAGGGCATATCCCAGTAAAGACAACATAATAAAATACTTTAGTATGTGCTAAAGTTAATTCAGTCACTACTCCACATTTTATCATTTACATTTTATTCTCTTTACAAGTGCTGTTCCTATCTACTGGTGACCTCCCAGCCCCATCCAACTTCTATGACACTTAAACCTGGCCCCACAGCTTACTCCGTGTGGCGTGTTCTTTCAATATAATATCTCTCCATTAGATAGACTCTTTGGTAGGAGTCCGTCACCAGAGTGGTGCCCTATAGTTTTCTGCCTCATCCTGCTTGTGCTGGGCTTTTCCTTTCATTTCTTTATTAGGGACTTAAGAAACTTTAGGAGGGTGGACTTCAGGAACAAGAGGCAGGTACCAGAGTGGCACCAGGTGGGCATTAAAATGGATATAGGGATGGAACAAAAGTGGTCCATTATCAAGGATGGAATATTGGTTGCCACAGAGGAGTGTGTTAGCGCATGAGGAAGAACTCAAGGGCCAAAGCACCCAGCTGGTTCAGCTCTGAGGTCCGCCCAGGCAATGAGGGACAAGAGGTCAGCTCATAGGAGATTCAGAAAGACCAACAGAGAAGGGATAGGGAAAACTACCTAAAGTTGGCCAATAGGGCAAGCAAGGTAGTCTGGCAGACTAAAGCACAAAAAGAACTCCAGATAGCTGGGGGAATCAAAAGGGAGAAGGCATTCTTTCATACATAACCAAGAAAACAGACAAGAAGGATGGGATTGTAAGGCTTAAGAAGGGGAAAAATTGGTAGAGGAGAATGGGGAAAGGCTGAGGTACTGAATTAATATTTCTGCTCTGACTTCACCAAGGAAAAAGACAGATCGGTGCCTATGGGGAGAGGGGAGTGGGGAAAGGAAGCACGGATGCGGTGAAAGAGGAGGACAGAGTGAGGGAGGGGCTGCTAGCATTGAAAGTGGACAAAT
Source organism: Neoceratodus forsteri (assembly GCA_016271365.2). Lineage (NCBI taxonomy): Eukaryota > Metazoa > Chordata > Ceratodontiformes > Ceratodontidae > Neoceratodus > Neoceratodus forsteri. The sequence continues at coordinate 409,074,825 of CM028138.1, forward strand.
CACCAGGCCCAGAAGGCAAACACCCAAGGGTACTGAGGGAGCTGGCAGGGGAACTTGCAGGAGCCACTGGCAGACCTGTTCAATAGTTCCCTGGGTCAGGCAAGGTACCACAGGATTGAGAATGGCACATGTGGTGCCCCTCTATAACAGTGGTCCCAAGGATGACCTAAGGAATTACAGACCTGTCAGTCTGACCTTAGTCCTGTGCAAGCCAATGGAGACCATACTTAAGGAAGTTGGTAGGGTATCTAGAGGAGAATGATCTCCAGGATAAGAGGTAACACAGGTTTATGGGAAGGAGATTGTGTCATACTGAATCAGATTGAACTTTGACTGGGTCACTAGGACAATGGACAGGGGCCAGGTGGTGGACATCCTTTATTTGGACTTCAGCAAGGCCTCTGATGCGTACCCCACAACAGGCTTATCAGGAAGTTGGTGGATCTCTGGGTGGGGAGAAGTTGACCAGGTGAGTAGAAAACTGGCTGAGGACAGGACCCAGAGGGTGGTGGTGGGGAGAGTTATCTAGCACCAGGAAGTCACCAGTGGAGTCCTGCATGGCTTGGTGCTGGGGCCAGTGTTGTTCAGTGTCTTAGTCAATGATATTGGAACATTGGGAATGGTATTAAGGGCAAACTGTGCCTATTCATGGGTGACACTAAACTCTGTGGGAGGGTGGACACAGCAGAAGGGATACAGAACCTGCAGGAAGACCTGGAAAAACTTGAGAGGTGGTCCGATTTGCAGTTTGGCTTCAATGCCATGAAATGCAAAGTTATGCACATTGGAGCCAGGAATCCAAGGATGGAGTACTACCTAGGAGGGGTCTGGATAGCAGAAGGATTTGGGAGTGAGGATCACTAGCAACCTGAAGCACTCCATGCAGTGCAAAAAGAGTAGCAATGGCAAACAAGATGCTCGAATGTTTAGCCAGAAGAATCAGCAGTAGGTGAAAAGAAGTTATTTTGCCTTGTACAGGTTGCTTGGTGAGACCATAACTATAGTATGGAGTAAAATACTGGTGCCCACACCTAAGAAAGACATCAACCTGCTGGAGACAATCCAGAGGAAGGCAACAAAGATGTCTGTGGGTCAAGCAGGGTAAAACATATGAAGAGAGGTTGAGGCCCTGAATATGTACTCACTGGAGGAGAGGAGGGAGAGAGGGTACATGACAGAAACCTTCACGTACTTGAAGGAGATAAATAGGGTAGATAAGGAGGGTCTCTTTAAGCTTAGTGCTAGCTGTAACATGAGGGGACACAGTCTAAAGCTGGAGGGTGAGGGTGGTGACCAGTTAGAATGCACTGCTACAGGAAGTGGTCTTGATGAAGTCAGTGGGCAGCTTCAAGAGAGACTGGGAAAGGCATGGGGAAGTATGGTTCATTGGAGGGCAGATGGAAAGGATGAGGTACTGGGGGTAGGGTTAGTTGTGTAAGCTAAGGACCCTACAATATGAGCAGATTAGATAGACCAAATGACCTTATTCTGTGGGCTTCTTCATATGTTCACATGTTCAACCAGCCCTCAAGATGCCAGTACACAGGAACTCTAAGAACACATACATGCATCATGCCACCACAAAGCTCGTCCAGCATTCTCCCTCCACAGTACCTCCTGCAGTGACACCTGTGTTCACCTAAATGGCAGTGCTGCAGCAGAGGTAATGACCCTTTCTCCTGATCAAGGAGGGCATTCTCTGACATGCTCAATCCTCCTTCCCCAGCATCCCTCCAGCATACAGGGCTCATTCCCGAACCTGGGCTGCTGGCGTCAGTAATAGCTACAATGCTGAAGCACCCATAGGCCACATTATTCCACATTATGAAATGGATGGCCAAATACCTCAAATTTGATTAACTGAGACTACGCTCAGTCTTGATGATATCTCAGTACATAATCGCTGACTTGAAGTAGGTCATGCCATCTTTCAGCAAAATCAAAATGGATCCATTTCATAATCGCAGTAATACACTCCAAGTTGTGAGATATCATTGGATATCATCCCTTTTGATGGTTGAAGTCACTTAGCCTATGGTCTTGCACCTGAAAACGCACTTGAAGTAGGGATGATATCCCATGATTATCATAAACCTTGTCATGTATTATTGCTTAAATAATTTCTGGGTAGCGCTTTTTCCATAGTAACTGTTATAATTTGCCATTATAACTTGGTTATAATGGCAAATTATAACCGGTTTCCTTAGATCATCATGTGCCACTTGCGCGATCTTCTTTCAGTGTGCGGAGGGTTGAACATCGCCCCATTGCACTCAGCACTGAATGTTTTTTTTTTTACTAAAAAAAAAGTCTCTTCCTCTAGTCACTGGCAGGGAAAACCAAATAGAAAATATTTAAACATACATCTGGTTTCGGTTTCCTTCCAGCACACAAGAGCCAGTGGATCTGTCTACCTTTCTACTGGAAGCACTCCACAGCTCAACTGCCAACCGCCAGTCTACTGCCTGATTTTTACAATTGCTGAGGCGTAAAAAGTGCATGCCAGCAATTATAAAATAATAATATATGGGATGATGTGTAACGATATTCTACACACACATGCTCGCTGGGATGCATTTCATAAACCCCGGGCTTCACCCTCGGTGTTTATGCAGCATCCCACCAATCAGTGTGTGAAATCATCGCTACACACACCGCCTCCCATATATTATTTAAGCAATAAGGCATGACAAGGTGTGTCTTATTGTGTAATAACATCACCCTGGGTGAGTTGATGCACAGATGAACCTGAGTGCTTTCACCACCCCAGGAGTGATGTTATTACACCATAATACACATCTTGAGTGCCTTATTGCAATTATACAATTGCTCGATGTTATACAAAAAAAAAAATGTTTTAGTAGATTTTATGAGGCAGTATATCTTTGTTTCTGAAAAAATCCATATCCTCCTAAAAATCAGGAACCTCCACCTAAAACGGTTTATGTAGTTCAACATTAAATAAAGGTGGCCAAGAGAACAGGATATTTGTAGGAAGAGGTTACCTTCAAAGGTTAACAGACTTGATGTGTTTCACTCAATGTTTCATGGAGTAGAATGAGAAATGAGATAATTTAGTAGGGCAACCTTTGATCTATTAATTGTTTATTCCATTAACATGGGCTTTTTTATGGCTGTACAACATAGGAACAAGTGTCTCATGAATTATGGATGGGGTGTATCCTGGCAGTAGTGAAGGTAACATGTACAAGGGCCAGGCTGTGACAAAACTAATTCACCTCTGTTCTGTTGAATGGCAGTGAGCTGTGTCTGACCTCGGTGCAGCACTTCATTTTAACTACTATATGTGAATCACTACAGGATCCCCCCACACACACACACACACTACACACTACACACTACACAACTGTTCGCCACTGGGTTATTTGTGCCTGAATTAACACTGGTCCCCCACTGGGGCTGTTCTACCTTCACATGAGAAACACCAATTTGGGGGTTAATTTTCTTCTTCACATTTTCACCTGTATGAGCTGTCTTAGAGAAACAAACTGCAGATACCTACTGGGATGCATTAAGAGCTGGTTTTAGGCACCAGCAGTCTCTTGTTAGTGTGGACAGGAAGTTACAGTTGTCTGTAGAATGTTCTGCTAACAATAAAGTCACACAATAAAATGCTGCCAGGCTTCTATTCTGAAGACTGTACAGTGAAAATATTTGCTTTGTCAGCCACCCAGAGTGAGAATATATGCGATAACACACAACGGGTTGTTGTTATTGGCAATTACTGCACACCCCTTCCACTCTGTGGGTTGCAGGCAGAGTCGAGTTGGAGGAAGTGTGACAACTACCCAGTAACAACAAGCCCTAAGGTGCGTTATTGCATTTATAAATGGCACCAAAATAGTAAAAAACACAAGACTAAATAAATTGCTAAATTAAGAATAAATACATCTTCATTACTGGTAATTTGATTCTCAGACTAAACAGCTGGAAATGCCTGTGCTCCATCAAGAGGTCAAGCAGCCTGACATGTAAAGCACTCCGTGTCAGTGGCTCAGTAGGTAGCACACTTGCCTCTGAAGCCGGGAGATCAGAAGGCTGTGGGTTCAGTTCCCACATCTGGCACTTGGGTTAATATCCCAGTACTGACACTGTAGTGCAGCATGAGAAGGGTGCTGCACTTCTGAGGTGCCGCCTTTCAGATAAGATGTTAAACCGAGGTCCCATCTGCCTGGTGGTAGTTCAGGTGGATGTTAAAGATCCCATGGCACTTATCGAAAAGAGTAGGAGAATTTCCCTGATGTCCTGGCCAAATTTCCCTCCTTCACTAAAAACAAACATACCACCAAGCTTAATCTGGTTCAAGGTCAGTTGGCTTTCATCTGTATCCCTCCTGGGTCATGCCTGAAAATAGGCAGGATTTGTCTAGTGCACTTACCCGTCAACAAAACTAAATAAAAAATAAATGTTGTTAGTTGAACCTTTCTTTTGTTTTCCAGCTGTCACAGTAATGGAGAACTCACTAGCAGTGTAGTGATATTCTATGCAGTTAGCCAGCCTAGAAAACAACTTGCAAGGCACTGAAAATTTACTAGCAAATAACTCTGGTATTTTGCTTGTCAAGGATCTTCAGTGAAAATATCATGCTATAAAATCCACTGTAGGTGAATGACAAAGCACTATAGGTCCTACAGAATAGAAGCCTGACATCATTTAATTCCAGGACTTGATTATAATCATTTTCAAGAAAGCTCTACTTATAGAACTTTAATTGTAAGTTCCTTAAGGCAGGAGCACATCCAACCATTTTATCACATAAACCAATGTCATTACGTAAATCAGATATGACATGGGCCCAATAAAATTATGCTTGATCTTATGTTTGTGATCTGGATCTGTAGTCTGGAGGCTGCTGACGAGCGGAGCAGTGGAGTGGACATGGGGGTACTGCTGTTTTTTGGGCATTGCTGTGAGTCTTTTGTTTTACAAACGCGTGGGGACAATGTTGGGGAAAAGTGATTTGTGTGACTGGGAGGTGGGAGGATGCCGACAGAGAGGGAGAGGAGGGATGGACATAGAGGGGCAGGATGCCATGGACCATGTGACTCTGTGGAGCTAATAAGGCCGTGGAGTTGGGTCCTTAACTGTGCCATTGTTGTACTCAGCTCTGTAGTCTGAGAGGCCGCCAAGAGGAGCAGTGGAGTGGGTACACGGGAATGTATTACTGTTTTGTGGGCACTGCCATGAGTTTTTTTTTTACCAAAGCGAGGGACAATGTTGGGAGAAAAGTGATTTGTGTGACTCGGGGAGGTGGGAGGATGCTGACAGAGGGAGGGACTGAGAAGGGCAGGATGCCACAGACCACATGACTCTGCAGAGCCAATAGGGCCATGGGAGTCGGGTCCTTAATTGTGCCATTGTTGTAGTTCACTCAATAGTCTGAGGCTGCCAAGTGGAGCAGTGAAGCAGACACTGGAAGGGAAATATTGCTGTTTTGTGGCATTGCATGAGTTTTTTTATTTGTTTTACAAAAGTGTGTGGACAATGTTGAGGAACAGATTCACAGTACTGGCCAATTTGGTAGAACAGGAGGTGGGGGTCATGTAACATGAAAAAATAAGGGCCACAAACAGTTGTGGAGAAGGACATGGGGCAGAAGGGGGGCGCAGACAAGGAAGGGTGGGGGGCAGTAGGGAGGTTATATGAGAGTGGAGAGGACATCTCAGACAGGAAGTCTGGAGGGATGGGTTGGGGCCTAGAAGGGGACACACATGGGTGAAGCATTGGGATGAGGGAGGCAGGAAAGGTGGCAGAAGTGGCTCTGGACTGTGCGCAGAAGGTAGAACAAAATGGGAACAGGGGGCAGGTGAAAGAGAGAGGGTCATCATACTGGGAGATTCCATACTGAATGCTGTGAGATAGGAAGGCAAGAGTGGAAGGAACAGCCAAACATGGGGGAGTGTATGCCAGGCATGACGGCAGGCGGGTGGGGCAGCTTATACCAAAGTGTGTGGGGCATGAGAAACAGAGATAGAGATACAGAAAGAAAAACCTCACATAGTGGTGCACCTGGGGCAAAACAACCCGCAGGGGTGTGGGGTCATGGAGGTACAGGATAAGTTCAAGGAGGCAGAAAGAATCTGCAGCAAGGTAGGTAGATTAATTGCATTCCTTTGAAATTCTACCTGTCCCTAGGGCAAGTACGACAGAAAACAAAGAATACAAAATTCAACAGATGGTTGAGAAGTGGTGTGCAATCAAGAGGTATCGGGCTGGTGGGGGTAGGAGGGCGTGGGAAAACAAGGACCTCTATGCAGCAGATAGGCTGCCAAATAAGGATGGCATGGGGTACTGATAAACTGGAGGAATATTTGTCTTCTGGTTAGTTTAAACTGAAGAGTGTGTGTGTGTGTGTGTGTGTGTGTGGGGGGTGCGATGGGGTGAGCTCCAATCAGAGCCACCAGGAAAGGGAGACAAATGGCCTCCCCAAGTAGATCAGGAGGTGGAGATAGGAAATTGAAAAGGGGGCGAGAAAGAATGGGAAGGGGGATGGTGTGCAGGAGTCATGTTGGAAGGTGGTATCGTTGAATGCAAGAAGCCTGGTTAATAAGATGGCTGAACTGCAGGTACCGATGGCGGACGGAGAGGGGATTTAGCAACCATCACGGAGACATGGGCCACCCAATTGCAAGACTGGGACTTCGTGATCCCTGGGTATAGGTTGTACTGGAAGGACAGAGAAAGGGGAGAGGAGGTGGGGTGGCTTTATTTGTAAGGGATGGGCTCTTATGCACTAGGGAGGAGGGAGAAGAGAGCAGCACTGAAACCTTATGGTACAGCTCCAAAACTCTAAAGGAAGAAAAGTTAGATTGGGGTGGGTACAGACCACCCTTGCAAAGTGAAGAAATGGACAGAGAGCTGGGGAACAAATTAGAAGGCCAGGTGGCAGGGGCAACATTGTCTTAATAGGGACTTCAATCTGCCTGGGAAAGAGTGGAGCACCTGGCTACCTCCTGTTCTAGGGAACACATTCTCCTGGACACATTCCAGGGCTGTTTCCTGGTGCAGGGGTCACAGAGCCAACCAGGAGGGTACATACTGAACCTGGTGTTGTCGGATGGTGAACAGACCCAGGATATACTAGTTGAGGACCCCAGCAGGTAGTGACCACGCTGCAGTGGTTCTCCTCCAACTTGTGCAAGGAGGGAGCCAAGACCAAGATTAGGGTGGTGGACTTCAGGAGAGCAGACTTTGGAAGGATAGGTGACATCCTAACAGGGCACATAGCCAAAATCAGCCCAGAGATGGATGCTGCCCAGAAATGGACCATTATCAAGCTGGGACTGATTGAGACCATGAACACGCGTGCTAAGACCCAGAGTAAGAAGACCAAGACAAAAAGACCGAGCTGGCTCAGCAAGGAGGTGGCAGAGAAAGTGAGGGACAAGACAGCAGCTTTCCATAGATACAAGAAATCTATGAGAGAGTTGGACATGGAAGAGTATTTGAGGAAATCCAGAGAGGTGAGCAGAATGGTCAGGGCAGCCAAGACCACAAGAGAACTAAAGCTTGCACAAGAGATCAGAGAAGGGAAAAGGATTTCTTCAGGTACATAAGAGAAAAAGAAGCTGCAAGGATGAGATAGTCAGGATCAAGTGGGGGATGGTAGGAAAGATGGGTGGACCAGGCGGAGGCCCTAATGAGTATTTCTGTTCAGTGTTCATTAGGAAAAGGTTGGTCCTATACCACAGAGGATAAAAGGCAGTAAAGGGGAGCAGGGGTTATTGAGGGGACATTTTGGAGGACAGGGGTTTGAAGGGCCTTAAGGTCCTGTGAGGACAAGGCTCCAGGACCAGATGGCTCTGGTTGACCTGTTCAACACCTCACTGAAGTCAGATCATGTGCCTCAGGACTGGAGAATGGCGCATGTGGTGCCTCTCCACAAGAGCGGACCCAGGGATGAACCGAGTAACTGCAGACCGGTCAGCCTTACCTCCATTGTAGGGAAGTTAATGGAGACCATTCTGAAGGAGAGACTAGTGGACTTCCTGTAAGTCAATAGTCTCCAGGACGAAGGCAGCAAGGGTTTGTCTCAGGCAGATCTTGTCAGACAAACCTAATAGACTTTTTTTGATTGGTCACAAGGGCACTTGACAGGGCTATGTGCTGGATATCCTTTATCTGATTTCAGCAAGGCCTTCAACTCAGTGCCACAACATAGGTTGCTCAGTAAGCTACCTGAACCTGGGAGTCAGGAGAAACCAGTGGGGTGGGTCAGGAGCTGGCTGCTGGACAGAATGCAGATGGTAACCATGGGGAAACTATCAAACCCAGGCCTGTAACAAGTGGGGTCCCACAGGGTTCGTACTGGGTCCAGTGTTATTCAACATCTTCACTGGGATAATAGCAGAAGGATTAACAGTAAAATCTGCCTATACACAGATGACACTAAGATCTATGTGAGACTGGACAATGAGAAGGAGGCAGGAGCTCAAGGAGAACCTGGCTAAGCTCGAGCATGCTCAGGCATCTGGCAGTAGGGTTAAACGTTAAGAAATGTAAGGTCATGCACCGGGAGCCAGGAGCCCTAGGACTAGCTACTGACTGGGGAGTACAGGTATCCACAACAGAAGAAAATAATCTAAGGGTGATTGTCACGGGGAACATGAAACACTCTGCTTAGTGAAGTAAAGCAGCTGCCAAAGCAAACAAAATGCTGGGGCGCATCACCAGAGGATTCACCTCAAGGAATGAGGAAGTCATTATGCTGGTTGTACAGGTCCCTGGTTAGACAGCACTTAGAGTACTGTGTGCAGTTATGGTGCCCATATTTGAGGAAGGGTATCAAACTACTGGAGGAATGTAGCGAAGGCGACCAAAATGATCCAAGACCTGGGGGACAAACCCTATGATGAGACACTGAGGGAGCTCAACATGTACTCCCTAGAGGATAGGAGGGAAAGGGGGGACATGATAGAAACCTTAAAATACTTAAAGGTATGAATAAGGTTGGAAACAGAGGCATTTTAAAATTAAAGGGGAGGGTCCAAAGAGGACACAGTCTGAAACTGGGGGTGGGGGGAAGATTTAGAAGGAAATGAGGAAGCACTGTTTCACTGGAAGGGTAGCGGCAGAGTGGAACTAATTGCTGGAAGAAGTGATCTCACTGAAAACTGTGAGCAGTTTCAACAGGGGTGAGGCAGGTTAAAAGGGAGGGTCAGTTCTATGGGTAGGTGGGGAGGCAGAAGAGGAGGATAGGGAGGATAAATCTAAGGAGGAAATGGATGGGATGGAAGCTACAGCAAAATAAACTGTGTGCTGCACACTCAAGCAGACTTTGATTGACTGCAGTGGCGGTATCTGCTGGCATATTCAGATGTTCATGGGTGATCTGTGACCCCTGTGATGTCACAGGATCACAGTCCTCTTCTAAGAAATATAAGGCATATTTTACTAGGTCTATGCCACATCACACATAACACACACACACACAGACACACACACACACACCACTGGAGTTCCAGAAAACGTCATCTGGGTCACAAAAGATATTGTACTACTTCATTTCATGTCTATGTTATGAATCTGAATCAGATCACTGTTCCAGGAGTAGTTTCTCCTCAACTTATCTTCCAACAATGAATATATTAAAAATAGTAAACAGCCAGGCCAAGGATGACAGCTTCTGCAGCTGCATTGAGTTTCTGCAGTTCTGAGTGTTCCCAAGGTGCGTCAAGGCAGCCTCAATAAACACTGCAAACTGCTGGCCTCAATTTTAAAGTTTGTGTTGGCAATGACCCAGCTGGCTTGACGAGGCAGCAGTCAATGCTGATGTGCTGATATTGCTCAGGTTGTTAAAGTAACTGAGCAACCATTACTCCATAGTAAACAGTCCAGACCCTAATCCAGCAACAGGGACACTTTTCTTTAGATCTCAGTGTCTAAGCTTTATTCCTTAGCCTTGCAGTCTATAAGGCCCTGAGGCACAGCTTTGTGTGAACTACAAAAATACACACTTAAGGAAAGGAAGCTCGGAATTGATCCTAATTCATACTGCTTACCCCGTTTCTCTGCCTGTGCTTATTCTCTCTCTCTCTCTCTCTTGTTTGTCTTATTTATTTACAGTATGTATATATTTAATGTGTAATCCCTACAAATGGGAGTTCCAAAAGTATTCCTTGAGCTTGCCTAAATGCTCACTGCCAGGCTGGTGTCCTGCATTTCAGCAGTTTAAATGTGATTACAAGAGCCGGTATAGCCTCTGTGTACTGTCTCTTTAAGAGCTGCCTGATTGCAGCCTAAATAATCTGAGAGGGAGCTCTGTTGAAAGATGTCACTATTTGCTGAAAATCATTTAGAGTGATAATGATAATGTAGTTTGTCTAACCTGCCTTCTTTATAGCAAGGACTGTTTTGTTTGTCTCCACTATCTTGGTCCTGACTGCAAATTGGACCCGATCAGTTCTGGTGGGACCTAAAATGTAGCCGGACTACAGGAGCTGTCTGAAGTCAAAATCTGTAGGAAATGTAGTTTTGAACTTTTGCACCTTTTTGCAACTGAAGAGGGAGCTCTTGCTTTGACTGACAGCCAGATCAGCCAAATGAATCTTTTGGATCTTGGGAAGTCCCGGCTGCTTGCAGTTTTCAGTTAGTTCTGAGCTGGAAGTGAAATGAGAGGAGCTGAAGTGATTCTGAGCAACAATCCTGGTGGATTTTCATGGTTGAACTATGAAAAGGCTGAGTTTTTGGCTTACATCTCTGCCTGCTGCTCCTGAGAGGGAGAGAAGAGAATTATTGTGACTAAATCCAAGTTTGTGTGACTAAAATAAGCTACTGAAGTGGGCCAGGCTCAACCTGAAGAAGTCCAAAGATTTTGCTGAATGTGATCGGCCTGTCAGGAGTTCCAGCTACCCCTAAGCTCCGGTTTGTGCACAGACTTAAGGGATTATGACTGGGGAGCGCTTGCCTGGTACAGTAGAATTCTCTTACATGTAAATGTGCTATGAGCTGCTAGTGGGTTGTGAGTTAGTTCCCACTGTGTGAACTGTGTTCTGCTTGCTGGAAGCTGTATCCAGCCCAAAATGGACTGCATCCGAATTTGTCTCCATGCGGTCTGGGCCTTGCCAGACTGGCCCAGCCAGACTACCCACTGCACAGAGAAGCCATCAAAAGAGACCTGCCTGGGTATCAGCCCCTGCTCCATGCTTGAACAGGAATGATGCCTCTGCACTGTGGGCCCTGCTTCTCCTGGCATTCCAGATCAACCACCTGCAGTCTCGATTTTCATTCAGCCTGTGTCCAGTCTTGGGTATCATGAGTAAATACCAGGGTAGCTCCCTGCAACAACAGCTTAATCTGAGTGTGTCATCTGATTGTCTTGTTGTTTAATTTCCTTTACAAACTGAGCCCTCTGGCTCCGGATTACAAATACTGTGTACTGTGCATGTTGTGTTTTCCATCACAGGGCCCCACCAGCTGCAACCTCGGCAACGGTCCTGGCTAGCATGTCTTCCACCTGGGTACCCAGAGGTGGACTGTGGGGACTCAAAGCACATGCATAACTGCTTGATTGATATAACCTTTAAGCTAATTAACCTGATTTTGCCCTCCCTTGTTCAAGTTCCCTGAATAAATCAGATCTAACATTTTCTGCATGTAATATGACTGTGGTTCCAGTTTGTGCTCAAAGTACTGTACTGTTGCTATTTGCTGTGCATAACCTTGTTTTACAGGGGTCCCCAGGATCGAGCCAGAGGAACCAGCTCTGGTGGTAAGTGCAAACAGTGTGAGGACTTATGTGGTGTACCAGGGATATTGTGAAAGTGATTATTGTACAGTGTTCAGGCCACTAGGGGGAAGGGGGGTTACAGTGTCCCGGAGGGCTGTGCCCAGGTTAGCTTGACCACTACTAACCCTGACCTCCAGGTGGAGGCACACATTTCAGAACTCAGGCCCCTTAACCTGCTACTAGCCAAACAGACAAGAGTAGTAGCCCTTGGGATAGCGCCACCTAGGGGTTACAAATGTCTTGGATTGTAACAACCTTTGAGCTAGTAGCTCATTTACAAAGGTTCCACATCCAGTATAAACAATGAGATATACAGAGGTACAGTATTTAAATGATACACAATCAGTTCCAGAGGCACACAATGTGAGAAACATCACAATGTAGGCCAATGTAAAATCAATACAAGTGGCAGCCTGGTTGGCTCTGTCAGTAGGAAAGGGAGGTAATGGCAGCCAAATACAGCCTTGTCAAATAGGGAAGAGCAGGGCGATAGGCTTAGGGGCGAAACCGGCCTTACCAGTTAGATTTAGTCCAGTGCACCAAGCATAGACAGGAAAAGAGGGAATATTTTGGGGGTGCGAGGATGAGAGAGTAAAGGGTATAGGTATTAAGAGACAGAGGAGGACACACAGGAGTGGGCTTTGTTGTAGGTACAGGTAAAGCAGGCTAATTGGTGCACTCACATTTACCCATCAGAATCAGATGCGAACGGAGCTCTCTTTGAATGCCCAATGTCCTGCACAATTGTTAGAGTAGTAGGGAGTCCATTGAGCCACAGAGGGGCCCTGTAGGTGAAGGAGCACTGAGCTAATGAGGTATTTCTGAAAGGCACCTGGAAGGTGTTTCTGGCATTCTCCTAGTGAGGTGCAGGCAGTGTGAACGCTGGAGGAGCTTTTGTATATTGGGAGGGTATGTCTAGGCATGCTTTTTACCAAGAAGGTATACTTGGTAAATAATCCTCCCTAGCGGTGAGCCAATTAGATTGGGCATAAAGGTCACAGGTGTGTGTTAGTTTCCCAGCACCAAGAACCAGTCTACATGCTTTATTTAGTGCCACCTTAACTCTTTTTAAAGCTGTTTTGGAGGCTACGCTGTACATTGTTAGTCCATAGTCTATAACGGACAGTATTGAACTGTTAACAGTGAGCCTTATGGCTTCATATGTCAGATAGTTCCTATGCCTGTAAAGAGTGCCTAGTCTGGCATTTACTGTTGTAACTACTTGGTCAATGTGTGGAGTGAAGGAAAGAGAGTTATCTAGTGTGACTCAAGGTATCTGAAGGTGCACACTTGGTCAAGTGGTTCACCACTACAGTTCAAAATAACCATTTGGCTCACTTTGCCCTTATTCTGGGAGTTGGAGAATACCATGATCTTTGTTTTCTGTAGTTTAGCAGTAGTTTATTCTTTTAAACCACTCTTCCAGTTGTTGGGAGCTAAGTTGGAGCAGCTAATTCAGTGAGCTTATCCAATGGCGAGTGAAGATGGTGGCATCATCCACATATAGTATTAGATGGGCATGCATCTGGGAGGGTGTTTACGAAAAGGCTGAAGAGCAATGGTCCAATTATGGACCTTGAGGGACACTCGTGTGACCTGTTTACTGTCTGATAGTACACCATTTATCTTTACTCGTTGGGTTCTCTTGGTAGGTAGCTTCTGAACCAGCTCACTGTTTCAGAACATAGCCCAAGTGCATGAAGTTTTGTGATCAATAATTGGTGGGTTAACTTTTCAAATGCTTTTGTTAGGTCTATAAGATAGACTCGATGAGCTGGCCATTGTCCAGTGCCCCAAGAATGTAGTAAGTGTACTCTACCAATGCAGTAGTAGTACTGTGGGCTTTTCTAAATCCATGCTGTTGGGGCACTGGATATTGTACTTGTTAAAATGGTCAACAAGGTGATCCGATACGATTAGTTAGAGGGCTTTCGATGGGGGTGGGGGAGGCAGGATGAGATTAGTCTGTACTTGGAGTAGATGGCACGATCTCCACTTTTATGGATTGGTGTTACCAGGGCTGCTTTCCATTGAGTGGGGAATTTAACCCATCTGAGGTTAAGTTGTAGATCTTAGTGAGGGGCAGAGTGACTTTGTCAAGTGTGAGGGCAGTCATCCTCATGTCCAGTCCATCACTGCCAACCCTAGTTTTGCCCAAAGGTGCGTTTTGAGTACTTTTGGTTTCTGATGTGGTGACTTGTTTGAAGTAAAGGGTGTGTGTGTGTCAGGAGTTGAATGCGTTTTAGTTGTCTGTACATTGGCTATTACATTGGGCTGGGGGTGAAGGTAGTCTGGTGGGAGGATTCTGCCAAGGTCAGTAAATACTGAGCTGAACATGTCTGCTGTCTCTTTTGGATCTATTGTTATTGCACTATTGGTGAGGAGCATAGTGGGGCTGTTTTATTATCCTTTCCGGTCAGTTCCTTCAGATTGCCCAGAACTTTCTCCCTCCCCCAGCTTTTCTCTAGCTTCCATATAGTAATCAGCTTTGGCTTGCCTAATTTCACATGTGCAGCGATTTCTTTCAGCCCTGTATCTTTGGTAGTCAAGGTCAGTAAATGCTAAGTTGAATATGTCTACTATCTTCTTTGGATCTAGTGTTGTTGTGCCATTTGTGAGGAACATAGTAGAGGTGGTTTTATTGTACTTTCTGGTCAGTTCCTTTAGACTGGCTCAGAGCTTTCTCCCCTCCCTCCAGCTTATGGTGGTTAGTAAGTACCCAATCAATGACTGTTCCAGCATGATAGTTGGTTCTAGTGGCCTTCATAACCATCTGGGTCAGACATAGGGTGGGTATAGTGTCTTTTGGGGCCATATCCTGCGCTAACCAGTTAATATTGAACTACCCTAGCACCACGATCTCCCAGTTCTGATTTAGGAGTTTGGTGTGATTAGTTACCATCTCTAGCCCAATTTTTGTTTCCAGGGGTATGCAGACAGTGGTTAATACTAGAGATTTATCGCTCCAAGCAATATCTTGATGGTTAGGAGCTGTACTTCATTGCTAGTATTATTAGGTTTGATTATATGTCCCCAGAGGTTGTTTCTTAAGTAGACTAGACAGCCCTCCCTTTTGTGTAGCCTATCTTGCCTAAAGATGGCGTACTCATCCAGAGAGATGACAGAGTCTGGGACTTTCAGTGTGAGCCAGGTCTCAGTGAGTGAGATTACATCTGGTTTGTGCTGAGTGAGCCAAGCTTGAAGTTGTGCCATTTTAGGTAGCAGACTCTCAATGTTGAGGGAGGCTAGCTTTAAGTGTCCCTGCCGCTTTACTTTGACTTGGTCCATATCATATGTCCGAGGGTTTGGGTGTATGTTACCTGACAGCAGTGAACAAATTAGCAGTTATATTAGGTGCCCCAGTGAGGGGGCTGCTGCAATGCATGCCTTAGATTATTGCAGTATTACAATGGCGACCCTATTGATGGATCTGTATAAGAATCAAATGGGAAGGGATTGTTGCAGAAGTCTGGCTTGCAGAGATTGGAAGGGGCAGGCAAAGACAGGGAGCAAGGCAAAACAGCAAAGTCTAAGGTCAAAAACTTGAGATTTAGGCATGTTTTGAAGGTCAAAATTGCAGCTGCTGGACTGTAGACCCTGGTACAATACAAAGATATGGGCTAGAGCAGTGGAAACAGACAAAGACCCTCTCTGGCCTATAAAATAATCTCTGTATATAGCCCCCCACCATAGCTCTATTGATGCTCCAGCCTGTGACATAACATGGTGTGCTTTACTGGGGATAATGGCATGCCTTGAGAAGTGAGGCATGAGGCAAAACCAAGTGCCTTACGCACCTGAGAAGTGCTGTTATATCACCATTACACACATCCCGACATGCTTAACTGCAATTATAAAATAGGTTTCACTGACTTTTATTTAAAAAACAACAACTGAGAAACGGGGTTCAAAATAATAAGTATTTCTGACCTGTGTTGTAATAACATGTGGTCATGTGATCACATCTAACCAATCACAGGTCTTGGCTTCTCTTACCCATTTTATAAAAGAAAAGGGATAAGCAAATATTAACTTGGAATACTGCATTGTGTGCCCCTGCTGGACTAGCTATTAGAATGCTGTGGCTCTGGGGATGACCCACTGGTGAAGTGGTAGTGTGCTGCCCTGCCATCCATCTGAGAGACCTAGGTTTAAGTGTGAACCCTGGAATATGAGATTGAAGCTGGATGGAGGCTGGGTGTATCATGGAGATGAGGCACACTGTTTCCAGGGTTGGAGTGAGTGGGCTATCAAGCATTCATGCACCTTATGCATGCTGACCAAGGAGTGGTACTGGCAGCGGCAATGAAAGCAATGGCTCACACACCCTCCCAGCTGAAGGAAGGGTGCAGCAGTGGTGACCCCACTGTTGAAGTGGGGGGAACAGAGGAATCCTAATGAAGAAAGGGAAAAAGAATTTCAAAAAGCAGAACATGGGATCTCCTGGTTCCCAGTGAGTGCTCTAACCACTGTGCCACACACCCTGCCTAATTACTACTGCAGTAGATTAAAACATAAAGCCACTTCTAGTTCCCAGGCCCCAGTGTTTTGTGCATTCACATTAATCAGAGAAGTGACAGCTACTCATTCCCTGCCAATGTTTCCCCGATTTCATGTTGGAGAGACTCCAGGGTTTGTAAAGGACAAAGCTGCTATTATTTCCTCTAATGTCCCACTTAAATAAATTTGACATGGTTGTACTATCCCTCCCCCTGCCAAGAATTTTGTTTGGGTTTGTTTTTAACTTTTGTAAAGATCAGTGGCAAATGTGTTGATTATATTTTTATTTTTCCATTGACTTTACATCCATTTAATTAAAATAAGGCCTTTATATGTAAATATATACATACACATATACTGTCATTTTTCACTGTAATTGTTGAATTATGTGCTTATATATTTCCCCAATCTCAGTCTGCCATTCTGACATTTTTCTGAGTTAGCTCCCTTCGACTTAGCTAATGATGACAAAGAAGGAGTGATGTAGCATTCAGGTGCTCGAGGAGGACACGAGAATTTTCAGTAATTGAATGGACAAATGTTCTAACCTTTCAGCCATCTGATGTAGCACATTATTTGTAGTATTCTGCAATCACGATCATGGCTTTCCAGCATTTTGAAAAACAGCTGATCAGGCACTTTAACTCTTATCACAGTTCTCCGTGTTTCTACTTTGATTCATTTTCTTTTATTTGGAGGAGGTTTTTTGGAGGGTGAAACAGAGGAATGGAAAAGTAGTGAGAGTCAGTAGAGTGGAGAAGTAAGTGTATTGCAGGTGGTAGGACATGAAAGAGGAGAAATAGCAGAGAGAGATCCAAACCAAAACTTGATATGAGGGAGGCACAGTGGAGAGGTGCTAGCCTTCAAGAGAGAGAAGAAAGAGGGATGGAGGAATGCACGTGCAGTGATGGAGTGCGGGAAGGGTAGTCCAGAGCAGAGCAACAGAAAGAAGAACTGGGGGTCCATCCTGGCTAGTGTGAATTTAGGAGCACCACTTTAGACCTTGTCCCTGGAATCAAGTCAAAAGCAGGGAGGATCACTTTATGATAATTCCCTCATGGGGGAGTTGATTTAGACTTTGTTCCTGTATACTGCACCAAGCTTAGGGCATAGCTTAGCATATATGACACTGAAATGGGTCATGAGGTCTAGCTGGGTACCATCCAGGATTATGAGGACAAAGGAGACAGGATACCAGTCAGATGCTGCCTGGTACCAAGAGTCATGAGGCAGGTTTTTGATGTTTAGGGTTAGCTGGCTGTTGCAGAAACAGTGCTGAACATTCTTAAAGTCATATTGAAGCTGGCCACAAACTTAAGGGCAGATGGGTCAGGTGCAAATAGGACCATATCGTTTGCATGCAAGTGGATGCTAGAGGATATACACAGTCCTTGTGTAGGTTATTCAGAAAAAGTGAACAGGATGGGGTGAAAGACAGACCCATATGGGACCCTGGTTTCTGTGGGGACAGGGCACCACCTGCGAACACACTGAGACCTGCCACACAGGTATTAGCAGAACCAGTTGACCGCTAGGACAGATAGTCTGGCACCAGAAGCTTATCCATCAGGAGAAGGTGGGAGAGAATGTTAAATGCCTCTGCAAGGTCAACAAGTACTAGGTAGGTAACGGTGGAGTGTGATTTGTGAAAACCAGACTGATACTGACTAAGAAAAGCTGAGGAGTCAAGAAAGGGAGAGTTGAGAAAGTATAATGTGTTTGAATTAAGTAAGAGTAGAAAGGGAAATAGGTCAATAGTTACCTGGATCAGAAGAGACACCTTCCTTGAAGAGGGATGACTTAAGCCTTCTTTCAAGCCATAGGAATGAAGCCTATGCAGCATGGAAGATTAAGAAGGGTAGTCAGATGGGGTATGCCCTGAACAGTGACATTTCTACAGCAACATGTATCGATATCGACAACAGTGCCATGCTGCAGAAGTGTCACTGGAACGGCAACCACTTCCCCTGACCAGCACCCCATCCCTGAACTAACTCTGACCTGGAGTTGGAATCTAATAGTCTGGGGGTGGGGGTTCGGGGCAAAGCCCTCCCCCAATGTAAAAACACACACACTGAAATGTGTGGCTCCATGCTGACTGCAACTTGCGGTCGACGTGGAGCCTGGCACTGTGATGCCAGTCGCGTGTTGCCTGTTAAACCGCATGGTTGAGCAGTTAAATGGGAGGTAATGGCAAGGGAAAAAAAGAGGACTTTGGGATCAAGCCCATCAGGTCTGTGACCACTAACAGGGTTAAGAGAAAGTAGAACTGCAAGGGTAGTGGAGGGGAAGGAAAAAAAGAAGTCCGGGGGAGTGCAGTGTAAGTGGGGATGGAGGGAGAAGGGCAGGAGCAGGCAGGCAAGGAAGGAAAGTGAAAAGAGAGAAAGAGAGACAGAGAGACAGAGAGAGAGAGAGAGAAGACAGAGAGATGGAGTTAGCCTTGTAATGGATGCAGTGAACAAGAAGATATACCTATAAATAACATAACTCAAAGGAAAATTGTCAAATCCACTTCCTCCAAAATACATGAAGATAGCACTCGCATCTAGAGGAAAAATCCCTTCGTCCCTATAAAGATCAGTGCAAAAGTGTTAACTATATGTATTTTCTTTTCATTGTTTTACATCCATTTATTTAAAATTATATATATATATATATATATATATATATATATATATACACACACACACACACACACACATACATATATATACAGTGTGTGTATATATATATATATATATATATATGCACACATTTATTCTTTTGCAAAAAAACTTGTTAATGCACTGGTTACAGTTAAGATTCAAATTAAACTGACAAAAGTAGGTAAATGTGGTGTTAGGGTTCCCAACCCTAACACCTCACCCCACCCTGCAGGCAGCAAAAGGAAAACCATTATGGCTTCACCTCTCCTGAATCTTTGCAAATCAGGCCTGGGGTATTCTTTGGGGCTGTCAACCCTAACGCCACCCCATTCCATCAGTAAAAAGATGAAATGTGCAGACTATATGAGAATGGGTGAACATTAGGGCTGATAACCGCAAGGAACACCCCAGGCCTGATTTGTGAAGACTCAGGAGAGGTGAAACTGTAATGGTTGTTCCTTTTGCTGTCTGTAGGGGTGGGGTGTTAGGATTGGGAACCCTAACACCACATTTCCCTACTTTTGTCAGTTTAATCTGAGCCCTAACTGGTGTATTAACAAAGTTTTTAAAGTAAAGAATTTCTTACTTTTTAAGACAGTATAATTGTATCCTCATTCACACAGGTCCTGAACATATTCATTTGCCTATCCCACCATTGATGCATACATCCATGCTTCTGTGGAAGGCACAGGGCCCTCTGGGCCCTGCACTTCATTCTCCCAAACAGCAATTTATTTGACTGGGTTACCAGGGAAGTGCATCAGGGAGAAGCGGTGGATGTGTCCTACCTGGATTTCAGTAAGGCCTTCGACACCGTTCCACACAGAAGACTTGTAAACAAGCTGGGAAGCCTGGGAGTAAATCCAAAGATAGTAAAATAGGTATGAAATTGGCTAAGTAATGGAAAGGATGGTGGTGAATGGAGTTCACTCAGAAGAAGGTAAAAGTAACCAGTGGGGTACCTCAGAGCTCAGTACTAGGACTGGTCCTCTTCAACGTCTTATTAGAGACATCGTGAAACGGCTGGAAGGAAAGGTATGCCTGTTCGTGGATGACAAAAAACAACAACATAGTGAAACACTGGGGCCTGGGAAGAGGGAAGATCTGAAAAGCAGGAGGACTGGTCAAGGGTTTGGCAATTGGGCTTCAATGCCAAAAAGAGCAAATTATATATATGGGGCACAGAAACCCAAGGGCAACATATCATTTGGAGGTGTTAACAACCACAAAACAGGAAAGGATCTGGGGTCATCATCTCTGATGACCTGAAAGCAAAGCTCCTGATCCCATCCCGTAAATCCTTGCTGGACAAGTTGCCTTCTAATTCTGTTTTCCTAAACTTTGGAATTTTCCCTCTACCCATTTGCTCTGCTTCCTCCAAACACTCACTAACCTCTCTACTCCACTCCCACATCACCCCTCCTGTCACTGCCCTCAGCTGCCTTGCCCAAATGATTTCACTCAACTCTTCCTCTTCTCACCCTCCAACTACTCCTGCCCTTTCCTACCTCTTCATGCTCTTCCACTCTCCTCCCTCCCCTTTTCCACATCCTCACTTTTCTCTCCCCACTTCCCTCCTCTCCTGTCCTCTTCTCTCCCCTCATTCTCATTTCCCCATACCTACTCCTATAATTTCCCTTCCCTGACCCCAGTTTTATCCTCTTACCTAGCATCCTGCTTTGCCCCTCTACTTTAATTCCCATGTGTATTAGCTGCACTTCTACCTTGTATTCTACCAGCTTATGATTAGGCTTCTGCTCCTTCTGCTGCAACTACCCTTATGCATTATACGTACCTGTATATGATTGTGCTTTGCTCCAACTACCCATATGTGTTATATGGCTGTGTCTCTGCTTTAACTTCTGTTTTTTTAGCTGCACTATTATCTTGTGCTCTTTCTTTTTTGATTGTAAATACCATATACAGTATACCACCATTATAACTGTGTTACTCTTCTTCATTATATTGTATGTATATATTATTGTATTCTTGCTTCAATCCCTCCCCCAAGGATGCATCTGAAACAAACTATTTAAGGCTCAGTATGGCTTTCATGGTGAAACACTTTAATAAATAAATAAATAAGGCAGTGAGAAAGGCTAGTAGAATGGTAAGGTGCAGATGGAGGGTATTACTAGCAGAAAAGGGAGGAAGTGTTACCACTAGTATAGATCAATTGTGAGGCCCCACCTGGAGTACTGTGTCCAGTTCTGGAGGTCCATCTCAGGAAAGACATAGATCAGGTGGAGGCAGTACAGAAGAGCAACCAAAATGGTGCATGGCCTGTATCAGAAGCCCTATGAGGAAAGACTCCCGGAGTTTAATATGTACTCACTGGAGGAAAGGAGAGGAAGGGGAGACATGACAGAAACATTCAAATATCTCAAAGGTATCAATAAGGTACAGAAGGCTGGCATCTTACACAGAAAGAAATGTTCAAGGACAAGGGGCATGTTATGAAGCTGGAAGGGGAGAGTTAGAGGGGATGTGAGGAAATACTTCTTTACTGAAGGGGATGTGGACGTCTGAGTAGACTCCCAGCAGAGGTGGTGGGTACTGAAATGTTAACAGATTTCAAACATGCATGGGATAGACACAGGGAACCGTAGAAACTAGGCTGGTCAGGAAGGCGGAGATCAGTTAGGGTCTATGATAGCACAGTAGGTAAGGACTTTAGGACAGACTAGATGGGCCAGGAGGTCCTTTTCTGCCAACAGCTTCTATGTTTCTATTTGCTTGGTTGTATGGCTTGTGAAACTTCCAATGTTATCCTAAGGAAATTTAGATTTTGTAAATGTTTATGTTTTTATATGGCCCCTAAATGTTTTGGGGTATTATGTTTATTCTTGAACTCATCAAGATCTTTGTTTTGAGATATAGATTATCCCATAAGTGCAAATATTGAGGAGTTATGGCTTGTTGAAGTTGAAATGTGGAAAAAAAGCAAGTCAAATTCTCTTTTTGTATGAAGGATTGTTGTTCGTATGAACAAGACAACCTCACGAAAAGGATCCCTTCATGTGGAAAAGAATCTGAAAAAAGCTAAGCCAAATTTATTTTTCATATGAAGGGATCCTTTTTGTGTGGTTGTTCATTCATACAAAAAGGACCCTTCATATGAAACAAGAATTTGAAAAAACACTAAGTCCAAATTCTTTTTTCGTATGAAGGATCCTTTTCATGAGGCTGTATCATTCATACAAAAATGGATTCTTTCATACAAATAAAGAGCGTGCAAAAAACTAAGTCAAATTCTTTTTAGTATGATGGGATCTTTTCTTATGGCGAATTCTTTTTTCAATAACTACAAAAAAAAGAAATTTGAGTAATGGAAAAGGATTTATAAATGTATAAAAAACTAATTTTAGGGTCATTTTTCCAAAAGTAACTCCAGAATCCACAGAGCAGGGTCCTAATTAGCATGATATATGTGCTGGCGTGTCTGCAGAATCTCATTTTATGGGTTTTCAAAACATTTTTTGAAAGAGCGGAAACAAGATGGTGGTCATACAAAAAATAATTTTTCTCACAAAAAAGTTTACTCCCTCTCGATCTTTCTTATGTGGACCAAGATTTCTTTTCATTCCAAGCAGTTATCAAAAAACATACTGAGCATACGCAGAACCAAAATGTCAAATTCTTATAATTTTGAAACTGATTAATATTTTTCACCAAACCAGTGAAAGGCACCACTGTGGCTCAAGCCCTTTCTACTCTAAAATTTTCAGAGCAAAATTCCAAACCGTCTGGGTGCTAAGCGATGACAAAAAAGCAAAAAATCCCCAATTTTGTTTTCACTTTTTCACTATGTGGATCTCGGTATTTGCATATCTGACCAGAACGAAATTTGGCATGTCAAGAGATCTTGTCCATGAGACCATGCATGCAAAATTTCAAGTAAATCAGTTGAATGGTTGCAAAGCTATTAAAGTGCAAAATTTTGGGTTTAACATAGAAATGCCTACTCAACCCTAACTATAGTGGTGCTACTAGTGGTGCTACCACACCGCTATAATATATGTCTACTGTCTCTCACTGATGCATTTTGCACTTCAGCACATTGAATTACATAAGCATCAGAGCAGTGCTCGGTCGTAACCAGCCCTCAACAGTACTTAAAGGCGGAGTCACCAGCAGGTTGTTGTAATATATGGTTGCCGATGTCAGGGCACCTGACAATCTGCCCCCCACTATGCTATTCACCTCACTTGTACAAATGTGGAATGGAACTAATTGTCATATCGGCAACTCACCTATATTCCTGTGCTGTGCCATATCTTTAAAGATGGAATCCCTATGGCTCCCACATGTATGACTAAAACTGTATTTATTGATCCTGTATGTACACTGTTACCTTGTCACTGCCTGTACCTCTCCATGTAATGTCTCTTTGAGTCACCCCTGAAAAGGGACCTTCAGGGCCCAGTGGGTCTACCCGGTCATCAAAATTTAATAAATAAACAAATAGACACCTTGCAGTGTATCAATCAGAAACTGGTGGTGGGCGTCCGATTGAAACACTAACTGACCTCTGAGGCCAGCTTGCCATAGCACAAGGCAGCCTCCTTCCCTATTGGATTACTATGTCCCTATCTATACACATATCGCCTCCCAACTTCTCACAAGGCTTACTACACCTACAATAACATCTGTAGATTTGCACTGATGGTGCCCTACTCACACACCATTGTTCCCTATACTTGGCCCTGGGCTGACTCCCCAGGCCAGAAACAGTTACTTCCTTGACTGCACCATGGATAATGCAATCAGAAGTGGAATCCTGTCCTCCTTTTTCTCCCTGCTCAAATGGAAAACTGGCCCCTGCAACCTTTGGAATTCCAGTGTCCTACCTTTAAAGATTCCCCATATATCCACCTGCATGGGTAGAAAGCCTTCTCTTTTGTTGCACCCAAACTATGGAACAATCTATTTGCCTCCCTCCACTCTCTAGACTTGCACCTAGCATTCAAATCACACTATAAAGCTGTCTTGATGTCCGCTGCCATGTGTGCCTGCCCTCCAGTTAAAAATGCTGTTTTCACGTCTCTGTTGTGGATCCTTCAACTCAATGTACTCATGTCTAATTGATTCTGATGTACTGCACTAACATTTATTGCCAATAGCTTTGCTGTCTGTATCTACTGCTCTGTAACGTTGCTGCATTTTGCACTTGCACTTTATATTCCTATTGTCCTATTTTCTGTACTACTTGTACCTGTATAACTGTATTTCCCTAGCTATATTACCTATGTGCCATCTTTATGGCCTGGATTCATACCTGAAAACAGTCCATTGGATCAGTGCACCCACCTGGTAAACAAATAAATAACTAAAAATGGTACAGTAAATGCAATTTGATGGAGTATTTTAAGATTGCCTTTCACGTGTGTTTGCTTTTTGTTTGCCATGCAGGGTGGGAATGGTATGGTTAGTTTGGGATTGTACCAGAAAGTCTCCTGAAGTTGTGGGTTTGGAGTGGGGTTGGGGTGATACATCTTGCCCTATCTGGTTTCCTACATGCTTCCCTTAGGACATGCTGACCTCTGATCTTCAAGTAGTTTCAACAGTTTCACCTCTCAAAAACAGAAAATGAATCAAAGTAGAACACAGGGACTGTGATAAGAGTGAAAATGCCCGATCATCTGTTTTTCAAAATGCTAGTAAGCAGTGATACTGATTGCAGATTACTACAAATAATATGCTACCTTAGATGACTGAATAGTCAAAACATCTCTCATTCAATTACTGAAGATTCTCATGTTCTCTTTGAGCACCTGCATGCTATGTCACTCCTTATTTGATGACATTAGCTTAGCCAAAGGGACTCAGACAAAAATGTCAAAATGGCAGACTGAGATCAGGAAACATAAGCACATAATTCAACAATTACAGTGGTAAAAATGACAGCAGCACACACACATATTTTGTCCTCCAGATGCGAGTGCTGTCTTCATGAATTCTGGAGGAAGTGGATTTGACCATTTTCATTTGATTGGTTGAATTTATGTCTTGTTATTCATTGCACCCATTACAAGTTTAACCGTCCATCTCTCTGTCTCTCTCTCACGCTCCCCTCAGCTGGCATCAAATTGTGGCATTTATATTGAACTGCAGTGTACCACCATTGCACCTCACTACGAAGATGAGAACTCTAGATGTGTGTTATAGTGATGGTACTGAGTATTTTAGAACAGTTCTCTAAATCCTTTAAAGAGGATAGGAAGCATCACAGAATTCCATTTTATTTGTCCCCATATATGTCTTCCATTGATGATCTGCTCCAGCTCGTCAGTGTAGGAGCCCATTCAAGTAGTGATCTTAGGATCAGGACTACATACCGATTGCAATCAATTAGGTTACTGGTGAAGTATCTATAACAGTGCAATGGAGGAGGGAGT
Source organism: Neoceratodus forsteri (assembly GCA_016271365.2). Taxonomy (NCBI): domain Eukaryota; kingdom Metazoa; phylum Chordata; order Ceratodontiformes; family Ceratodontidae; genus Neoceratodus; species Neoceratodus forsteri. Next base: position 409,100,117 of record CM028138.1, read on the forward strand.
TACATAAGACTTGGTTTCACAGACTATGGAGATAAAAAACAAAAATAAATACTGTATACACTGTATATAGTAAAGTAACAGGGGTAAGCAAGTATGACTTGGAATGTCTTGGGAATGCTTTTAAACTGTGAGAGGAAGGAGTGTGAAGCACAGGATCTTGTCGTCACACACCCACAACTAATTGCAGTTTAGTTACAGATTAAATATTGATGAAAGTTTCACTGCCAACTACTCTTTGACCTCACAGAGAACAAAGACTCTGCCTGGAGTTGGGGTAAGTTCAATACAAAACAGGGAGAGGCTACAAATGGATGAACTAGTCAACGTAGAACAGGTTCCATTTTATTTTAAAGGGTTGAGGTTGAAGAATGGAATTTGCTGTATGCAACACATTATTTGTGATTCCAGTCCCTAATTCCCAGTAATATGCAGTCCTCACAGGAAGCAATTTACAGCACAGTTATAGACACCAGCATTAGCATGCAGCAGCTGAGTGCTGTTATCATTTTCAAGTAAAAGTGGTTTCTCCTGCCAAAAATAAATCTCTACTATTCTATATAAGTGTGTGGCTCAGTGGCAGTACTCTCACTTCCAGAAGGGTTGCCACAAAACCGGACATAATTCTGAGTAACAGGTTCCAGTTATGCAACATGGGGAGATTGTGAAGCCCCAGTCCATATTCAGCCAACTGCATGGGTTGTGGCTGACAAAGGTTCAATTATCCATTATGGTTGGAGATTGTGAAGCCCATTCCATATTCAACCGACTTCAGGGGTTGGGGCTGACATGACATTTGGCTTAAACCCAGGGGCAAAACTGGGCAGGAACCCACAGAAACTCAATTGCACCACCTCTTACAAAATTGTATCTGAGTTTTGCACCTCTTTCATCTTTCTCTATAAAATGTTAGAGCAGAGTTCTACCGCCTATAGATGACAGATGAAGTTCCATTACCTACAAGCCCTAAGGTGAGAGTTACCCCACTTAAACATTTCCAGTGTAACTCCTGCTTAAACCCTTGATTCTATGAAGCCTCAGGACAAGGCACTCTGAGATGTAACTGTAAAAGAGCTATACTCTTAGCTTGCTTTTCATAAACAGACATAAAACAAGGAGCTCCAGAAACAGTTTGTGGATTTCTGGGATTGCCAAATAAGCATCTGCATTCTTTGAAATAAGCAACAATGGCTGGCTCCATGGCACTGATTGGCAGGGTATCACTCTATCTTTGGGCAACAAGGTTTATACCCTGAGCCCAGGACTACAGGAGTGGATGCCAATAAGGAAGACAATGAGCACCCGTCTCAGATGTTCTCCTCCCTTGATGCCTGGTCATTTTGCACCCTTCCTGGTGGTGGTGGTGTGGAATCCATGGCATCGTGGGTGACAGCGTGTTGGCTACCCTCAGGGTACACATAAGTACACACTTATGAAAGGTGGTGCACAGGACCTTAAAAAGGGAGGAAACAATCCTCCCTAGTTGGTAGCAGTATGAAAAGTTGGGACCAGTGGTTGCCCACACCGGATGAGCACACAGGAATGACTACCCCATGTCACTGAAAGCCCAGTCAAGGTGATTTGTGTCTGCCTTAGTAAACTATGCCCCAGGCTACAACAGGAACCCACGTTGAGGGAGTAAGCAGAGGACTGTCAGGAAAGTTGGAAAACTGCAGTGTCTATGTCAGAGGTGGCTCCAGCTACATATCAGAAACTCAGGATGAGCCACAGTGAAGGACCCCAGTTCCTGAAAAAGAAATAAGCAACAACTAAACTGTGGTATGGATGTGTTGGTGACAGCATTGCATCTCTCATCATTTACTCATGGGACTCGTGATTTTTGCTCCTTCTCATGATTTCATTTTACTTGCCTATCTTATGCTTACTCACTCTCTTTGCTTTCCAGCTCTATTTATAAATGGAACAGATCTCTGAGCAAAATACATGTGATTTGTTTTCATATGAGTTTATAGGACTATGGGAACAGCTAGAAAAAATACCAAGGGTCAGTTCTGTTCATCGCCTGCCATCCAGGTAGCTGCAGCATTCAAGATTATTTGAAACAGCTGCAGCAATTGTTTACAGGAAGCACAGTACTACCAGTAGACTATATACAACATTTATTTATTTAGTTATTGCTATAGTGAGAAATTGTTAGCAGGAAAGGCATATTGAGCTGTAATAGTTTGTTTCCAGAGGCACCCTGAGAAAGGGTACAACTTGAAATGCAAGACAATTTAACAGAAAAACAAAGCATTCAAACACAATGAATAGCTGACACTTGTAATTGTGATATATAAACAGTGCAAACAGTGTGTTATAAATGCCACTGGTGAAGATTAGTCAAAAATGAAAAAAGCATCACATGGGGAGATGTGAGAGTGTATAGAGAATTAGATGAAGCAGCAGACATGGCAGCGTAAGCCTCAAGTAGTATTTTCAATAAGTACAAGAAGAGGCAGATTGGCTGGGAGGAATGTTGGACTACAGTAAGGGAAGTCTATGAGGAAAGCCAGACTGACCAGCTGAGTTTTAGTTGGCAGAATGGAAAAGAACTGAGAGTCAGTAGAGTGGAGAAGTAAGTGGACAGCTGGGGTAGGACTTGAGGGAGGAAAGATAGCAGAGGAGAGATCCAAACCAAAACTTGGATAGGAAGGAGGCACATTGGGAGAAGCACCAACCTTTAACAGAGAAGAAAGAGGGATGGAAGAGTAGAGTGCAATGATAGGTGCAGGAAGAAAATCCAGAGCAAAGTGACAGAAAGAATGGAACTGGGGCCCTCCTGCTAGGGTGACTTTAGAAGCGCCACTATAGACCTTGTCCCTGAAGTCAAAGGCAGGCAGGATCAATTTTATGATAATTCCCCATGGGGAGGGGTATTTAGGCTTTGTTTATGATAGTACACCTAGCTTGGGGCACAGCTTAGCATGGATGGCATTAAATTGAGACAAAAAGCCTAGTTGGGTGCCATCCAGGATTATGAGGACAGGAGGAGACAGGATACCAACCAGATGCTGCCTGATGCCAAGAGCCATGGAGTCAGATTTTTTTTCACGCTTAAGGTGAGATAGTTGTTGCAGAAACACTACTGAACATTATTAAAACCATACTGAAGCTGGCCCGAACTTAAGGGCAGATGGGCATGGTGCAAATAGGACCATACCATTTGCATGCAGATGGATACTAGAGGATATACACAGGCCTTGCGTGAGGTCATTCAGAAAAAGTAAACAGGATGGAGCCAAGGACAGACCCTTATGGGACCCTGGACTCTATGGGGGAGAGGCCACTACCTACAAATATAGACTGAGACCTTTCACACAGGTAAGAGCAGAAAAAATTACCACAGTAATCTTGTTTCTTCCAAGGGAATCTTACTGTACCTTTGAGGTAGGCAAAGAACCTGTTTAAGAAACAGGCTCTGCAGGACTGCTGTGCCAAACCTGGCATCACTTCTGACCTGGGTATCCAAGCAATAATGCTTGATAAATGTGTGGACAGTCTTTCAGGGTTCTATGTGATAACAGCGAGTACATAAGACCGCTGATTACATAAAAGCAAGACAAAAACGACCCGATCAAAAGGGCAAACCGCACAACAGCGACTATCGCAAATAGCGACAGTCATGTATTTCAAAATAAATAAAATAATGAAATTTTTTATGAGTGGGCAAGCCCCGCACCCCCAAAATGAGGATTCTAAACTTCAGGAGAAGCGACTTAGGAAAATATAGCATCTCCCCTGGAAGCAAAATATCTACCTGTACGGGATCTGAACCCGGCACACAGGCCCCAGGAGCAGTGGCTCAAGCCACTATACCACACAGCCAGCTCAGCAGGGCTTGGCCAAATCAATCTTTTATCCCCTTTCTCATGAGTGTAGTGCATATCCCTCAGTGCTACACTCACTATACCCATTCAGTGCTCTTTTTCCCCACTTGCTCTACATGGGAGTAATATTATTGAGTTGCTCATATTGAGCGCTCAATAACACCATATAGGGTGTTTGAAGAGGTAGCTGCTTTGCAGATTTCCAACAGGGGACTATCCCTGGCAGCTGCCAGGAAGTAGCTGTTCCCCTAGTAGAGTGGACCCTGAGACCCAGAGGGCTCTTTGCCCACCTAAATGTAGCAAAACTGAATACAGGCAACAGTACAGGTTGCAATGGACTTTTATAGCTGGTTTTCTTTTCCCACTTCTCCATAGGTCAGGAAGAGCTGAGTATTGCCCTGCCTATGGTCCTTGTGTGGTCCAGATAGTAGCTGATAGCCTTCCTCACAGCCAATCAATGCAGTCTACACTACCCTGAAGTGGAATGGTCAGTAAAAAGACAAGCAATGTAATGGACTTATTAAGGTGGAAGTCAGATACCACCTTGGGCAGAAACTTCATATTGATCCTGAGAACTACATGGGGGAGTGAGGTGTTGGGTCTCCGCCTACTGGGGTGGGGGCCACTAGCCCACCAAGGATGCGGGTATGTATTTATGCCAATGGGACTGGGGCTCCAGGAGGGGACCACTAGACTACCAGGGAATGGGATCTTTTTTGAACATTCACGGATCAGAATCAGGGAGGGGACCACTAGATTACCAGGGAATGGGGTCTTTGTTTTGAACATACACGGATTGGGATCGGGAAGGGGGACACTAGACCACCAGGAGAACAGGGAATTTAAGTTTTATTTAACCACCAATCAGGGATCGGGAGCAGGGAGGCGGGAAGACTAGACTACCAGGGAGAATGGGGCATTTAAGTTATATTTCACCACAGATCAGGGATCAACAAGGGGAACACTAGACCACCAGGGAGAACAGGGAATTTAAGTTTTATTTAACCACTGATCAGGGATTGGGGGCGGGGAAGACTAGACTACCAGGGAGAATGGGGCATTTAAGTTTTATTTAACCACAGATTGTGGATTGGGTGGGGTACACTAGATAACCAGGGAGAATAGGGATTTAAGTTTTATTTAACCACAGACCAGGGATCAGGAAGGTGGACCACTAGACTACCAGGGAATTGGGTCTTTTCTGTAACATACATGGATCGGGTGGTTGGGACTGGCCTGGCGCACTTCACTGCAGTGCAGACATGCAAATTAGCCCATAATGGGCATGCAAATGGCCCCATTGCACTGTGCATGCCCAATGAGCTCATCTGCATGTTTGGGCTGAATATTGCCCATGAGAGCTGTAAGCACCAGTGTGCACCATGCAGTACCCCTATGGGCGGTCGCCAGCCCAGAACCCTGGTTGCTGCATGGAACATGGTGACCCTCTGCTGTGTGCTGCACATCCAGGGTCAATAGTCAAACAGATCGCATGGTCTGTTTGGATCATGCAATCTGTTTGAATATGGTGCCAGAGCTGCTGGCCCATCTTTTGTCGAGTGCACTGCCTTGCACGCATCCGTCCAACTCTGACTACCCCCATCTCCAATATTGTTACAATTACAGCAATTTGGAGAACTCACAGGAAAAAAACAGTACAACAAAGGTTGCCTATAGCTACAAATAAAACATCTGGAAAGAAAAAGTAAAAGGACTGATAGAAAGAACTAGGGATAAAATTCAAAGATCAGCGATGGGGACCATATGAATTATGCCTGTGTTGCTCAACAAATTACCCTATACTTTAAACATTTTCGGGGAAATACTGCAGACAATAGAGTATTACCCAGGTAGAGAACAAAATATTTAGACTTCTACTTGCTCTCATTCTGAGCCCATAGCATTGTGTCAGAGTTGCTTATCCTGAGGGAGACTTTGGCACTATGAAGAAGAAAATCCAGATCAACTGATTAGCCTGTTCCTATTAGGCATACTAATTCTGCTATGAGGTATGCTCCCAGTGGCCCTTGAACCTCAAGTTATGTTATTCTCCATTGAGGAGCTGATCTAAATCTAAAAGATTCAGCACTCCCCACTTGCACCGCTTCCTTGGGAGCTTGTTCCATATGTATACTGCTCTTTGGATGAACCAGACTTGGGAGTCCATTTATAAAATATATAACATATTTGCATACTGTAAGGAATATTCTGTGGCATATGAACGTTATTCTATACACATCCAAGGGATTTTAAACCTCTAATTTTAAAAACCAAATCTGCAGCTGCCATGGTAGCACAGTGGTAGCACTTGTGGTACCCCAAGGTCATGAAGACTTTGGTCGCTCAGGGGCCAGCTGGGGGAGGAAGGACTGAACATCCCAAGGGCAACTCTGCTCCCAGAGGAAGGTTTCCATGTCTTGCTGATGCCTGACACTCAGCGAAAGCAGGATGTCAGCACAGCTGGGATTCACAGACTTAGGGAGGGTTTGCTCTCAATGCTGTGTAATGCGTGCACACCTCTGTGCACATATGTCTGCACCACTGAATGCTTGATATTCCTCATGGGGAAACAAACTAAGGGGTAAAATCCCGATCACAGCAGGAAGAAGCCTCAAGTCCCCTGCAGGCTTTGCAGCACTGACTAGGCTGTCCCCATCTGTACTGTGCTCTGGAGCAGTTCAGCCACTCCCTTTGGCTCCAGCACAGGGGTAATCCATGGAGGAATTGATAGAGGTAAGTACTAGAAAAGTGGATGCATGGCTGGGAGAAGCCTGGGAAAGAAAGCAGCAGGTCAGCATCAAGGGCCAAAAAGATCTGATGAAGAAAAGTAACTCTGTACTTCAGTATGTACTTCAATAAATGTGTTTCAGCTATTACAATTTACTAGGGAATACATTTTCTTTAACTATTAGTTTTCCCTTTCAAGTTTCCAGAGTAACTGTTCACATGTAAAACAGGCATGCATGATGTTGTGCCTACTAGTATAAAATAAAATGAAATTAAAATGAAAAGTTTATTACACATCTACATAGATACATAGAAGTTGTCGGCAGATGTGGATGCTATGATCCATCAAGTCTGCCCTTGGTTTTCTACCCTCCCCACTTAGCTGCCTGCTTAAGTATCCCACAATGCCTGTTCCATGACCGCCTGAATTCCCCCACCATCTTCGCTCCCACCACCCTTCCAGCAGGCTATTCCATGGTTCGACAACATGCTTGTGAAGAATTTCCTCATATTGCTCCTGAACCTACCTCCCTTAAGGCAAAGTTATATCCTCTTGTCCTGTTATAGTGTCTTACCGAAAAGAGATTCTGCACCTGTACCTTGTTGATGCCCTACGGTATTTAAATGTCTTTATCATGCTCCCCGATTTCTGTGCGACTCTAGGGAGTATAGTTTGAGTTTGAGTCTAGCCTCGTGAGGTTTCTAATGTGAGTCCTGTACCAGCTTTACTGCTCTTCTCTGTACCATCTCTAGTCTATCTATGTCCCTCCTGAGGTGTAGCCTCCAGAACTGGACACAGTATTCCAGGTGGGGCATTACCAGGGACTGATACAGAGGCATGATCACTTCATGATTCCTGCTTGTGATGCCCTTCCTATGCATCCTAGGATACCACTAGCTTTCAGTGCTGCCGTCTTGCATTGTTTGCTGCGTTGAGGTCATCTGATATGCTCACCCCCAGATCTCACTCTAGCTTTGTATCCACCAGCTGCTCCCTCCCATTGAGTACAGTTTCCTGGGTTATGTTTTCCCAGGTGCAACTTACATTCCTTAGTATTGAATTTCAACTGCCAGATTCCTGACCACTATTCCAGCTTTCAAAGATCAGATACCATGCTTTGTTGCCCTCTGGTGTATCAACCCTATTGCTAATTTTGGTGTCATCAGCAAACAGGAACATTTATCTCTTCAGTCCATCAGCAATGTCACTGATGAATATATTGAAGAGGATCAACCCTAGAACCGAGCCCTAAGGAACCCTGCTAGCCACCCTACCCTCCTCTGACAGAATGCCACTTACTAATACCCTCTGTGTTCTCCCATTTAACCGGTTCCTGACCCAGCCTGTTACCTTAAGCTCGACTCCTATGTTCTCCAGTTTATTGACTTGTCTCCTGTGCGGAACTGAGTCAAATGCCTTACTGAAGTCCAGGTATACCACATCCAGTGCCTCACCCTGATCCACTGTTCTGGTGACACAATCGAAGAAGTCTACCAGGTTTGTCTGGTAGGACCTCCCTGCCGAGAAACCATGTTGCTTTGTGTCAAGCTGACCACTTTCCTCCAGAAAAGCAATGATTCTTTCCTTCAGTAGGACTAACTGGAAGGTAGTTTACTGGTTCTTGTTTGCTTCCACTCTCTTCTGGGTGGCACTACTGTGCCCTCTTCTAGTCCTCTGGAACCTCCCGCTGCCAACGATTTGTTGAAGAGCACTGCTAAATGGACTGCCAGTTCCCTCCCAAGTTACTTAAGTGTTCTTGGGTGTATCCCATCTGGCCCCATAGCTTTATTCACCTTTAACTTGTTTATTTCCTCTAGTACCCTTTCCTCTGTGAAGAGACTCGTGTTTATTCCTCCAAGTGGAATATTCTTTTGAATATTGTGGTCTGCTACCATCTGCTTCCTGTGTGAAGACTGAGCAGAAGTACTCACTGAGTGCCTCTGCCTTCTCTCCATCTTGCTCTGTGGGCTGCCTGTCCTTTTTCATGATTCTAACAATGCCTCCCTTGGTCTTTCTTTTTCACACATTGTATGTAGCTGTAGAATGTTTTCTCCCCTTTTTCACTCCCTGAGCTATCCTTACCCCTGTCTGTGCCTTTGCATTTTTATTACTTTCCTGGTCTCTTTTAGTTTTCTTTGTATTCTGTTCTGTCGGACGGCATTCCCGACTCCTTGTACTTTCTGAAGGCTTTGTGCTTTTCCCTGACCGTGGTTGCCACCTCTTTGGAAAAACCATAGTGGGTTTTTCCTCTTTTATTCCTACTGACCTGATGGGTACACTGTGACGTGACCATGGTTATTGCATCTTTCAACCTTGTCCAACATTCCTCGATGTTCCCTCTGTTGTGTTATTAAGGTTGTCCCTCAGGCAGACCTTCATTTTGTGAAGTCTGCCCTCCTGAAATCAAGGACCTTTAGCTTAGAGTGTGTGGAGTTCTCAGTCCTGCTTACCTTGAACCATACTGTACAATGGTCACTGTTTCCCAGGTGATTCCCCACCCTGACTCCCAGCACACTTTTTCGCTATTTGTGAATACCAGGTCCAAGATCATGTTTCCTCTTGTGGGTGTCTTCACTAGTTGACTTAGGCCTGCTCCTGTAGCATAACTAGGAATTCCCTACTTTTTCCAGTGCTGCCATGTGGGAAATCCAATCAATGTCAGGTAGATTGAAGTCCCTACTAGCACCATGTCCCCTTTGTCTGACATCTGAAGGATGGTTTCCAGGATTTCCTTGTCCCTGGCTTCCTCCTGATTTGGGGATCTGTAGATTGCTCCTACCTGGATGGGTGTCCGGCTTCCGGCACCGATTGTAATCCATAGGTCCTCGGTTCCCTGTACCTGCTGAATTTCAGTACCACTGATGGTATATTTAACATAAATAGCTACCCCTCCCTTTTTCCCAGTCCTATCTCTTCTGAACAAGTTATACCCTGGGATAGTCACCTCCCAGTCATGGTTGTTTGTGAACCATGTTTTGGTTATGGCAACCCAGTCCATTCCTGCCTCAGCTATTGTGGCAGTGAGGTCTAACATCTTGTTAGTCCATTGCCAATGTGTATTGCCATTAGTGATACCTTCCTTTTTGTTCTTGTTTCTTCCTTTACCTTCCTTTCGTCCATTGTCAGTTTCTGACAGGGTTGCATGCTTCCTGCTTTCTGCAACTGTTATTCTGAAATGTTCCATAGGTTTGGTGCTAGCTGGAGGAAAGAGACAGCAGGCTCTTCAAATACTAATCACAGAGCTGCCATCCTCTCCCCATCCTCTGGTTTAAAAGTCCTGCATGGACATCAAATTGATGTCCATGTAATAACTCATATCTTAATCTTTCAAAAGTCTCTATAAAAACATATGACAGTCAAATGACTTCATACTTTCTTTTTATGACATTACAGTGATCTCCATAAAACACTGTCATGACATAAACGCCAGATTATGAGATCACTTGGGGACATTCTGATGCTTTTGAAAGACACAGTGAATAATGTGCTGCACTGTCAGAAATATTTAATAGACCTATAGGACATTTAATAGTTTTAAGCATTTTATTTTAGTGGAAACCTGCCCTTAAAAGAATTATGCAACAAGTATTTTCAGTGCCTCCCGACATGTCATCATTCTGGGCTCAATCTTATGATTTCTGAAAATTCATCTCACAATTTGCATAGCGAGCATCATCTCTCCCACTAGTCAACAGCAGCACTGCTGTTATTTGTTGTTGTGTGGGCAGTGAATAGACTAGTCAGAGTCCATGTGATTACTCCAAGCCCAGACCCATATAGTGCCCATTTGAATCCACATTATGTTGACTTGAGGCCAGTGATGTAAAGTTATAGCAATCTTTCTTGATAGCAGACTCACTTGCTCTCCACCTGTGTTGTGTAGTGTTAAACCAATACAATACAACTAAACTGATGTGCTGAAACATTATCACAGAAGTTAGTCAGCTTTCTGACCTGAAGTTATCTTCTCTCTCTCTCTTATTAGAGAGTGAAGGATAAGCTTTGTACCTAATCCTTTCTCGAGGTGTACTGTGGAGGTTAACATTTAAGGCAAATTAGATAAATGTATTTTGTTAAACGTTAACCGTTACCATTGTAATTAATGTCAAACTGTTGAAGAAGGAATGCATGGAGGAGGGGTAATAGGTAGTCAGGGAGACATTGACACATACATGGACAGTACCCTTTATACACGGGGAGGAGAATTATTCTTCCCTGGAAAATGAACCCGAGTGCTCTAAAGATATACATCAAAGGAAAAGACTAAGGTTAAAGGGCCATCTGTGGGTTTCCAAAGGAGGAGTCAGATGGGAACAAACAAGATTATGCAAATTAACAGAGGCAATGACTGGTGAATGTTTACTAAGTAAATTACAGTCAAGAGGTTACAGACTTTCCCAGTGTAAAGCAAGAGAGAGCTCAGACAGCATTAAACCTGCCTCTCCAGTGGCCCATATGAGGGTAAAAAGTCAAACCCAGATTTTAACTAGCTTCTCAGATCATTTTAAGTACACAAATGAGTAACAGTCAACCCTGTCTACATAACCCACCTCTCCCTCAGCTCACATATGAGGGGCAAAATAAGGAACAACTATTCTTTAAAACTAAATGCATACCCAGAGAAAGAAATAGAAGAAGAAGAAGAAGAGCACTTTTCATACACACTGTATCCCAAAACGCTTTACAAGCAATGAGAGACGTGTTGTGAAATGACTGCAAAAGTGTAGTGGCAGCTATTTCACACATCAGCGCCAACACACAGCCTTGGACAATTGTCTGAACTGGTTATACAGGAAAAGGAATGTTGGCCAGACCACCGGGAACATCCCCATCTCTTGCAGATAGTGCATTGGGTTCATTTTCTTCTACCTAGACACTCAATAGGATAGTACCAGAGATGTGCAGAAGGGAACTCAGTTTAACATCTGATCCAAAGGATGGCACAGCCCAACTGTACTTCGCCACCTAGTACTGCACTTGGGGAACAGCATTTATGGTATGAGCCCAAGTCCCGTATGGGACTAGAACCCATGGCCTTCTGGCCTAGAGGCAAAAGTTCTACCAACCGAGCCATGCTGACACCATTTCAGTTTTCAATTTACACTGGTTTATACTGGTAGTCTTTAAAACTCTTAAAGACAAAGCATATAACATTTAGATGTTTCTTAGTGCTGTCATGTCTAGTGCTTGATCATTATTGCTTTTATTATTGAGGTGTTCATGTTTGAATGTATATATTTACTATATTCATAGTTAGATTTTAACACCATGCAATAGTCGTTTGCCCTAGAACTTCAATGAAAATGAGGCTTGGTGAGCAATTAATCCCGACTCTGTTCAGAAAAAATAAATAATTTTACTTGAGCTCTCTTATCTGTTAATATGACACATAAACAACTTTCTAAAGAGAACAATTACTGGAAAGTAGAAGGAGGCACTGCAGAACAGACACAAACCTCTTTATCATCTTTTGTATTTTCTGGATGGCAGCTGCAGGCAAATATTTGTTGCAAGTCACCACTTCTGTTTCTAACCATTAGATTAGGTAGCACTGTGATGACTGCCTTACCCAAATAAATTTGCTCACAACACAGCAAGTATTAAATGTGGCCTAGCAAGCCACACTCAGGCCAGCTCCATTCATCTTGGAGGGGTTAGAGTCGCATTCTTAGTCCTTCTGAGTCCCTAAACTCCCCCACTTCCCATTTATCCCCATTCCTGCACCCTCAGCTCTGCCAATTGCACTGATGCAGTGCACCAGTTGCCAGGAGCATGCAAGAGTAGTCTTTCCTGAGCAAGAATGATGCTTAAGGGAAGGCTGATAAACAGTGTTCCTCATAATTTAAAAAGCTTATAAAAAGCTCTTTTAAAGGATAATTGCATTGCACTGAACCTGTCTTATTTTTTTCCCAATAAAAGCTGTTCTTTAAATAATGACTCAAATTCTGTTACTGTTCATCTTTATTGGCCTTTCAGTGAGTATTCTGATACACACAATGGTGCTGAGGAACAAGACAGGATAGCCAAAAACATAACGAAAGGAGACAAGACATTTTTAGGTATATTAGTGAAAAAGGAGGAACAGGGAGGAACCCTAAGATTAAAAAGGGATGTGGGCACTTCAGAGAGGAGATCAGGAAAAAGCAGACATAGTAAACAAATACTTCATTTCAGTGTTCAAAGTGGAGGAAAATGGGTATGAGAAGCAAAAAGCAGTATATGCTCTATAAGGGGTAATGGATACCAGTCCATTCTCTGAGCACAGGGCACTAGAAGGACTGGCTAATCTGAAAACAGAAAGGCAGTGAGACCAGATGAGGTACATCCTAGGGTATTAAAATAACTCAGAGAAATACTAGCTGCATCTCTGGCAGTTCTTTTATAACAACTCACAAGAAACAGAGGTGGTTCTGGAGGACTGGAGGATGGCAAATGTAGTCCCTTTTTTCATGAAAGTGGTAACAGAGAGAGGACTGGAAATTACTGGCCAGTCAGTCTTACCTCAGTGTTGGGAAAGCTAAGGATTCTTTGTTGAAGGAGAAGATAGTGGATTATCTTGAATCAAATGGGTTTCAAAATCAGAAACAGTTGTTTTCAAGTTTTCAAAGTTTATTGCAGGAAAACTCCATTGAGCAAGCTCATTCACAAGGAGGTCCTGAATGGTACATGTGGTACATAGTGCTTAAAATAAGACATAAAAGGTAATATTTATAAATGTAACCTGGAAAAATCATTACAAGTAGAAAACTACAGCCAAAATAATTGGACCAAGAGCAATAGGATACATAAGGTGAAGGAAGGGTACAAGACAGGTGCAAGGGAGTGGAGAGGGAGAAGAGGAAGATCTTGTTCGGGAGGAGGGGCAGGGAAAGGAGGAAAAGTGGGAGGAATATTGAAAGTAGGATGACTGAAATAAAGAGGAAAGGGAGGGTGGGGAAGGAAAGGAGAGGTAAGCAGAGTTAGAAGTTGAAGAATTAGGGAGGAACTGAGTTGTTGATATATAAGTCAACGGTCAAGTAAGGACTAGAAAAAGCTGCAGGTATTTTTCAGTTTTGTCACAGCAAGCGTTTTAAAGAGGTTGACAGAAACAATGCTAGAGAGTTTCAGTATAGACTGGAGTTGGTTTCAGATAGTTGGAAGTGCATATGAGATGGCACATTTACCAAAGGAGGTATGAGTCTAGGCATGTCTAGAAGGATAAGTCAGACTTCCTAAGAGAATATGAACTGAGACTTTTAAACAAGCTTGGAAACTCAGGAGTATGTTCAAAAGTGTTAACTTGGGTAAGAAATTGATTAGGGGATAGGAGGCAGAGCATAGTAGTAAATGGGTTCACTCAAAGGAGAGGGGGTGACCAGTGAGGTGCTGCAAGGGTCGATGCTGTGACTGGTCCCCTTGATTAACAGCATTGCAGAGTATCCAGAAGGAAGGTCTGCCTGTTTGCAGATGATACCAGAATGTGTAACAGGGTGGACATCTGAACATTCAGGGGACTGGAAAGGATGAGGAGAATCCTGAGAAAGCTAGAGCCAGGGTATGGCAACTTGATTTCAATGAAAAAGTGCAAAATAATGTACTTGGGGTCCTTGAACCCAGCAGCTGAATACAAAATGGGAAGTGATACTGACAACCAAGTAGGAGAAAGACCCAGTGGGTATCCTGCGAAGGGCTAACCGCAAGTAGGTGCCTACCAAAATAGTGACCCACTTGCGGTGACTGCCCGATGGTGAGGGGTAGGGAGGGTGACTGGATAGGGGGTTCGCGACACAGCAACAGGATATATCGTGTGTATACATGCGTGGGGTGGGTGAGAGTGTGCTGAGTGATGGGTGGGAGGATTTGTAAGGTGGTATTGCGGGGTGTCATTGAGCTGGTGTCATGGCCTGGTGAGTTGAGTGCTGTCCTGGGGTGGTGAGGATGCAGGATTCTGGAATAGGTGCATGTATTTTTGTTGTGTCCGTCCTGAGACAATTTTTTTATTCTTTACAGAATGGTGCCCCGACATGCACCCCCCTCAGAGTTGAGAATCTTAAGTAAGGGGGAAGGGATGAGGGCCACAGACCCCTCCATAAAAGAAAATCCTTGTTTTGCACTGCTGTTACCTAGCTGCAGTTGCACATCGCTTGAAACTGAATTTCAGCGATGTCGGCCACCATATGGACAATCGCTATTCGGCAATTGCCCTTACGAAATTGGAACCACCTTTGGTGTAATTGTCTTGCATGACCTTAAACGGATAGGAAACAGTTTTACATCTCTAGATGCCCTCCAGTTGTTCTTTTATTGTCTACTCAGTATTCTGATATGTTTTAACCTTTTTGTTAAATCAATAATTTAGCTAGAGGGTTTCTGCTCACGATGCTGGTGATCCAAATTCAGTAATGAGCTTGGGTCGTTGGAGGTGACAGCCAGGCGGAGGAGGATCGAGTATCCCATGGTCTGTTTCCCTCCTCCAGGGAGGGAGAAGCTGGAGTTCAACTGACCCTGGTGGTAGCCAGGGTCTGATGGCCGGAGTTAGGCAGTGCTGAGAGGCATGCTAGACATGCAGCATATGCAGCATGCAGGCCCCACCACCACCAACCATAAATTCTTGCTCCTAAGTACGACAGAGTCTCACGTTGGGTAGGAGCCCCAGTGGCCTGCTCTGGTAGGCAAGCCAGAAGTTGCCAGAATTGAGGTAGGTCAGTGACGAGGTCTGGGCACAGGGACCAGGACCGATGTTCAGCAAGTCAGATGAGTCGAAAAAGCAAAATTTAAAATAAATCATCAATGCATATCAGAATACATAACTGACATAGAAAGGAAGCTGAAAGGGCAGTTAACTATGTAAAATAATTTTATGTCTCCTTTAAGGTAACTAGGCAATGTGACGAGGCAGTTGGGAAGGCTAATGTGATACTGGGTTGCATAGGTAGGAGGATTACCAGCAGAAGTAGGGAGATTGCGTTACCTCTGGAAACCACATCTATGGAAGGACACAGACAGAGTGTAGGGGGTCCAGAGGAGGCAGCTAAGATGATGAGAGCCCTGCAACATAAGACCTATGAGGAAAGATTGAGGGAACTCAATATGTACACCCGAGGAAAGAGAGAGAAAGAGAGAGGGATATGGTAAAGACATTTAAATACATAAATGGGGTGAGTAAAGTGCATGAGGGAGTATTTTTGAAGAAAATCAGTTCAAGAATGAGGGGCATAGTGTGAAGCTGGAGGGGTAAATTCAGGAAGAATATAAGAATGTTCTTATTCACAGAAAGAGTGGTGGATCCCTGGAACAGGTTGTCAGCCAAGGTAGTTGGAGCTAAAAACAGTGGAAGGATTCAAAAAGCATGGGCTAGGCATAAGAAAATCTTAGGGGAAAAGAAACAAGGGCAGATGGAAGGACTGAGGTCATGGAGATCACATAAGGTCTCAGGGGATACTGTAGGCAGAGTTAAATGGGCAGATGGGTAGACTAGTGGTCCTTATCTGACAACAGATTCTGTGCTTTATGTTTATATTTTGAACTGCATGAAGTAGTTTATAGTATGTCCTTGCTAAGTTCTTACATTGTAGTCACAATGCACCCAAGTTCTACCATAGAACTTTGTGGTTGAGTGTGACGTAAACATACAGTTCTAAAATATAATGCAGCTCTAAAATAGTACTTATAGCCAGAGTGAATAATCAGAAACACCCACTTGGTTATAGTAAAAGGCCTTCAAAGATGGAACAACAACAGCATTTAAACCACTATTTAGAATATTAAAAACTGCTTCTACTGGGAAAAATGATTTAGGTTTTGTGCAACTTTCCTTTAAATGAGGAAGCAAGCTTACCTGTAATTGGCAGCAGTCCAGAGGCACCAAGGAGGTTGCCCTCTATTGCTAGTATGCTACCACAATTTTCAGAACACTGTGAAGTCATGCAGGTGAAGCAGTATTTAACTACAGTGTACTGTTTAATACAGAGGCAGACTAGTTATAGACATCTCTGGACTGCTTGCAGCTACAGATATACCTCATTTTAATGATTAAGATATTTTGATTAAGAGATTAATGATTAAGAGATAATGAGTAAGAGATTTTAATAGGCTTTCAAACTATGAAGGGCACTGTTCATAAATATTCCATTTACCAACGTAGTAGGGGCCATTCCCAGAGTATCACTTCGCTTCCACTGCCCTAAGTGGCTCCAGAATTCAGGTATCCCTTGCCAAAGGGCAACATTCAACTACTACACCACTTGTATAGCTCCCAAAGGCCATTCTCCAGAAAGCCTTGCTCATCAGCGTGTCCTGTCAATCTGATAAATAGATGACACACAATTCAAGTGTGTATCAAATTGCACGCTAAAAGGCAAGCTGAAGGCAGACAGCTGCAAAGCAAATATGTGCTTGTCAAGCAGCCATAAGAACTATGCCACCAAAACTAGCAGCCAAAACTACATGGACTAGCCAAGGGCCAGGGACACTGCTGTTTTATGGATTTGGTGTTAAAGACGTTGCATTTGAATGTTTTTATTATACAGTTTTACCCAGCATGGCCAATAGCTTACAGATGTTGTATAAGGCCAGTAAACATTTCCATTATTACACCCTGCTGGACTGTATTGAAGGAGGTAACATTTCAATAAGTACACCAGCTGGGCCAGTTTAATGTTAATGGTACCAACAGATTATCCACTGTGCAAAACTTAATTTTGAATCCTGGCTTGCATTTGAACCTGATATTTGCTGGTTCATAGTTCTGTGCTTGTAACCATCTGCAGACACGCCTTCCCAGTGTGTGTCTTGGGGAGGAGAACATGGAGGGTGTCTCACATCCATGGTTAACTTGCCAGGGACATTCAAATTTGCTTTAGTGGGTAAGTATGATGCAATATTTATTTCTCATATTTGTTGCCAGGGTCTGCGAGTTTTACAATTATCTACTAACAAAATTGTGTAAACAACACTCACTAATGAAAACTCCATTATCTATGCAGAAGTGGAAATACCAACCTGTCTGGATACCAGTTTGAACCCTTCCTCCTCACACTGAAATACATGAATGATCATTGCTGTCGGTTTCACTTTTGCACATAACACATACTTGCTTGCTGGTGTTAGTTTTGTACATGGAGACAGTTATAACATTAACAAGCTGTAACGTGAACTGCAGGCCCATCTGCCTCTGTTGGAGAAACAGTCCTCAAGAGTCAATAAAATAAAGCTGGCTGTGTTTCATAATGCAAGGCGAAAGTGAAGAATGTGGCTTTCCCTCTAGATACAGTTACTTTATAGAAAGCAAACTTTGAGCTGGTAAACACATAAATATTGAAACTGTTGGCTCAACAGTACGCTCATGTGAGCTGCTGACTTCAGTCTGAACACAGTTACGTTTTGTAGTTGGTCTCAGCTTAAACCTCAGTTGCCATTTCCATTTTGTGCACTTCCAACCTACGCCTGTTTGTTTGCTACATTTCTGTACAGAGACAGAAAGCACTTTGAGAGTTGAACACAGTTTGACTCTGGTAACACAGATGGCTTGTCACAGAATGGATTATGTGGACTTTGATGGCTTTGAGCTGATTGGAGGCTTCTATTTAATTTATTAGCTAGATTTGTAGGTTAAGACTTACATGCCCACCACTGTACATTGTGCACAAAACATTCATTAAGAATTTTTGCATGCCAGGCCCATTTACATGAATTACTTGGTTTTAAAACAGTCCAGATGGAACTCATAAGTAGCAAAGTTGTTACATTTTACAATATAAGTTACACTCTATTAAAAGCCATCTAATAAACATTAACACAAGCTAAATTTGCACAATTTTGTGATGAACACTTGTCAGCCTTAGAAATCTAATTCTCATTAACCCTTACTCACTGTCTTACAAACCATAGTCTGTCTCTCTTAGACTTTGATCACTATTACTATTACTTTTACTCTGGGACACCTCACCCACTAGTCTCAATTTGAACAACCCAGTTTTCACCAACCAGTCTCATTTGAATCAACCCAGTTTTCTCTGACTCAACTATAGCTCTGATTCTTATCTTATTCTACGAACCTTATTTTAGGATCAAACATCCTATCAAATCTTTAAAGGTATAGGACTGATCCAGCGCAGTCCTACCTCTCATCCTAAATCTTCCAGGAGTTTCTCCTGATTTCACTAGTATACTTATCTAACCCTAGCTCATCTTAATAATGAAACAATAAGTACCGCTGTTTTCTTGTGTCCACGCATAACCTCTGCTCCACCTATCTATGCCTATGGTACCCCAAGCTGCATCGGCTATCCATTTTTCCTGCCCCATGATCACCTTTATTTAAATCTTCTACTGATGCCTACTCTCAGATGTGACTCACTCGTTACTATTAAACAGGGCTTAGATCACATGGTTTGTATGCCTAAAATTGTCACCTGCATATGAATACCTGTGACCCTTCGCACCACAAGCTATGGTTATCTCCTGCTCAGACCACTCTAAATCTCTTCCTGAACGCACTTTCTTGTGCTTCAGGATAAACACTGCCATCTTGTTACCTGGCAGTTAAAAAGCAGGCATACCCACTGGCTAAAATCTGACTCATTCTCCAGACTACCAGAGAGACAAA
Organism: Neoceratodus forsteri; assembly: GCA_016271365.2. NCBI lineage: Eukaryota > Metazoa > Chordata > Ceratodontiformes > Ceratodontidae > Neoceratodus > Neoceratodus forsteri. Next base: position 409,119,258 of record CM028138.1, read on the forward strand.
AGCTGGCTCCATTACAAAAGCTCTGGGCAAACAGCTGACCTAAATATCTACAGGGCTCTGCAAAATTCCTGCAAAAGAAATCAAATGGGCCAAAAGCACCTATTGCAAAGACCTATTAACAAACTCCTATGGTGATTCCAGAAATTTCTGGTCCCACATCAAGTTCTTTCTGGGTTTGAATCTGGCCTCCACCCCTAATGACATGTCACTAAATGGGGTCCACTGTATCAATCCCCTAACCATCGATAACTTTTTCAATACACAATTTTATGACTTAACTAAGTACACCTCCTCTTTCCCTGTCCAATCTAACAAAATCATCCGCCTGTTATTACAGGACCTAAATTATTTTTCAAATCGGTCTCTAACGTGAAGTCCTAAGACTGCTTAACAACATCTCTGAATTCACTGCAGCTGGGTCCGACAATTTAGAACCTAAGCTCCTAAAACTTGCTGCCCTTACATTGCTGCTCCTCTAGCTAGAATTTTTGCTTTCTCCCTGTGCCAGAGTTATGTCCCGGACATCTGGAAGATAGCTAGGATTACCCTGTTTTCAAAAGGAGGATCATAAACATCCCTCTAATTACAGGCCCACAGCTATCAAATCAAATCAAATCAAAATTTATTTATAATGTGCTTTTCTACATATCAAAGCGCAATTATATATTAAAATAACATCAGACAAATAAATAACAGCATGAAAACAATAAAAGCAGCAGTAGATCTATTCAAATGCTAATATCTTCTCAGTTCTCAGTAAAATTCTCAGTAAAATTCTTGAGAAACTTGTATCCACTCAAGCTATTGACTTTCTCCAGAAATATGACCGTCTAACATCTGCACAGCATGGTTTCCATAAGGGTCACAGCACTACTACTGCCCTACTCAAATTTACGTTGGATGCCTAATGGCCATGGACTCTGATTTTTCTCACGGGGCCATTTTCATTGACATGACAAAGGCATTTGACTTAGTTGACCACTCCATCCTCTTAGCCACCCTTACATCTCTAGGCTTTTCACTAATGTTGTCATGTGGTTTGGCAGCTACCTATCGGATAGGATGCAAATTGTTGAATTTAACTCAACCATCTCGAATAAAGCTACTATAAACATTGGTGTCGCGAAGGTCCATCTTAGGACCTCTGCTTATTACCATATTTATAAACAACCTCCTGCAGACTACCTCCCTGTTTTATGTGGATGACATTGTTCTGTACACTAGTGTGAAAACATTGAGGACATTGATCAGCGGCTCTTCCACGACTTTCAGCTAATACAACAGTGGCTGTTGAGACATAAACTTGTCCTAAATGAATCAAAGACCCAAACCATGCTATTTTGGATCCAATATCAAACTCAAACACTCCCTATCAAAGTTTATAGTCTCCTCCTCAAATGGCACATCTGTTGGGGTGGTAAATGCATTTAAATACCTGGGTATCACACTTGACCCATCACTTAACTTTGATCTCCATATTCAACAGACTTGCAATCTGGTCAACATGAAAGTTGGTATTGCCTACTGAACCAGCTATGTGCTCACCCCTTCAGCAAGGCTTGCCATTGCACATGGTATACTCCTACCATGCCTTACCTATGCTGTTGCAACCTATGCCTCTGCATGTAAATCAAGCCTTCAGAAGTGGGATGTTACCTATAACATCTGTCACTATCGTCCTCCTCTTCGGTTGAAACATCCTGCCTCCTTTACTCTGATCTGGGATGGCTTCCACCACATGCATCAAGGTTCTCGCATATGGCTCTATCATAGACAACATTACCAGATCACAAATACCCAAGCCCTGGCGGGTCTCTTCCTAAACCAGACATCCAGCTATGGCTTATGCTCGGTGGACAATGCCCCTGTCTACATCCCCAGACAAAATACCTCCAAAAAGTGTGAGTGCTTTTGCCTGTCATGCCCCCAATAGAGAACTCCCTCCCACTAACTTTACACCAAGCCTCATCCCATGCTTCTTTTAAGAAAGCTCAACGTAACCATCTCACCAATTCCTGGTTATGCTCCTGTTTCAAACCTCCCTAGCCTGCCGTTTCTCCCAAACCTCTGCACCTTCTTGCCATTTCTGTATTGCCCAACTAAATGCTCTGCACTTGCTTTGTATCTGTTTGTCCTATCTTCATAACTAAGTGATTCTTACCTCTTATCTTGCCCAGTTTCTACTCTATCCCTCTTTTCTTGCTTCCCTACTCTATCCATTCCCCAAAACTCTCCTACATTCTATCCTGTATTGACTACTATAGTGTTACAGTCATCATTGTATTATCCTCCCTATTTCCATAATATTACTCCTTGTTTTGATTTAATGTATCGTTTCTTGAATTTTTTGCTATATTTTTTCACTGTTATGTATATACCTTGTTTGTTGTTTATTTCTCTTGTTAGCACTGTATTCATATGCACAAATATTGTCTATTATGTACTGTAATTGGTTTCTTGATGTTTGTTTCTGTACCCTCCGGGTCATGCTTGAAAATAGTCATTGCTGTGGCTAGTGCACCTACCAGTTAAACAAAACTAAAAATAAAATAAATTAGTGCCACATGACATATTACTTATGCAAAAATAACATGTATTGCAGTAATATTATAACTGAAGTGCTTTTACCCACTAGAAACCCACTTATAATTCCATTATAACCAGCTGGTTGTAAGGTGAACACATGCCAGGTTTCCTAAGCTCCATGCATGCTTACACTATTAAATTAGTGCTACCGGAACCACTGGCCATACTGTTTTCTGTAACTGCTAGGGAGTGTTTTCAAGGTGAAAAACTACCCAGCAATTATATAATACAAAACATGGGAGGTGTGTAAAACTTGAAATTTACACACCCCTCATTGTAGGATGCTTTCTAAACCCCTCAAACTTTGCTCTAGGGGTTAATATAACATCCCCACCTCAAGTGTGTCTAAAATTCCTCATTAAACACACCTCTCTTGTATTATTCTATATAGTGTTACACCCTGGCAAATGTTGTAGCTTTCATTTTAGAGGTTTTGGCAATGTAATATTTAGCTTCACTCCAGGACACTCTTGCAAATTAAGTGTTGCAACTATGAGGTTATTCTGGTGTAGAAACAATAAATAAATAAATAAATGGTTAGCATGTTCTAAAGACTTGGCTACTCCATTATGATTTCCACACACATTATTTTCTGTAGCATTCTAAAGCCTACAACTGTCTACAATTACTGTGTTACCTTGATAACTATGTATTACCTTTAACGATTTATTACAGGAACTCCAGGTGGACTAGATGGACCTTTGATCTTTTCCTGCCGTCATAGTCTATGTTTCTATGTTACCTAAAATAGCAGTCGGTTACCTATGGTAAACGTCTATTGCCACTTTTCCAGCTGCTAATCTCGTTCCCCACTCACTCAGCCTGTAAATTCTCATCAGAATTGAGCACTACGTTTATATGTACAATTACTGTGTCTTTTATAAGAGTAGATTCTTAATTATTTTGGGTAAGAGAACTGCAAAGTGAAGGATTTGAGAGGAAACTCTAATAACCATAAGAAATATTTATGTACAAACATATTATATATGTTGAAGAGTTCTGTTTTGAAAAACTGAAACTGAAGTTTACAATCAGTGTTTTACTTTGCAGAAAATTCAGTGTAGGAAATGGACTATGCCAACTGAACATATAACTAGCAATATTAGAACTGTTAGTACGTAATAGTAGAAGACTGCCTTTTATGGTTATAAAGATTACCTGGGATATCTAGAAATAAATACTCTATTCTGATTGGCTAGAATGATCGTGCCACCCTGACTCTTCAACCTGAAATAAATGCATTTATTTACAATCTGCTTACTGGAAAAGGCACATTGAGCCAAAGTTCATTTCCAGGCACGACTACAGGAGAAGGGAATTACTGAAGAAGGGAATTACTTAAAATGGCATTTATTTACAGAATTGGCCCAGAAAGCACACTGAGCTATATAGCATGTTTTCAAGAGTCCTGAGGAAAGGGACAATGGAACAATACAAATATACAAGACAATACAGCAAATATAATGATAATAGTAAAGCCATCATGTGTACAAACCATAGCAAGTCAAACAGTTGGTACAGAATAAAAGAAAAGAACACCTATGAATCAAACAACTCCTTAATGGGGACCAAGGAGACATTGTATATAAGTAAAGAAAAAGAAGAAATAAAAAACATAAAGTTCTCAGAAGGTAAGGTGCAAATACAATAAATAAGCTCTTAAACAGGGACAAAATACAAGAGATGAACTCAAGCACAACAATATTTATTTATTTATTTGTATTTCGGATGACACCTTTGAGGCGAGGGCTCTTTACAAAGGTTCCATGTCAAGGCAATAAAAACAATAAAGTACAAAACATAACATACCATTACAATGGAACTTACAAAAAAAAAAAGACAAGTAAGGTTAAATAATGGCAGCCAAAGGCATTGTCAAGGAAGTGTGTTGCGAGTTAATTATACAGTACAAGTCACAGGTGACTCAGTGTGAGCTTTGTTAGGAGTAGGTTAGTGGGAAAGAGAAGAAGAGTGGTGGTGAGGGGTGGTATGGGAGAGAGAGGGAGGAGGGAGAAATAGGAGGGCATTGCATTGGGTATGTGGGGCGAGAATAGCAAGGGAGGAGGAATGGGGGATGAAAGGAAGAGAGACAGATTCATCCTATACCCATTAATGGGGGTAGGAGAGGAGGAGGAGGAGGCTGAGGCAGTGAGGAGGGGATGCTTCAGGGTAGTATGCCTGGAGGGATTATAAACAATTACAGAAGGCACTAGCCACGAGGTGTTGACATAGGTTACATCAAAAGCACCAATTGTGCAATGTTGGAGATTTCTGTAGGTAACAAGTTGAACCAGGTGAAAGCTCTGACAAGGTGAGAATGCTGAGTTTCAGAAGTCCGGCAGCGAGGATTGTAAAGGTTAGATGTCTAATCTTCTAGTTTGGCGGTGGACACACTGCGGGGTCAATATTGATTGGACTCCAGGGGCATAAGGCCCAGCGGCGTCTTCTTAGCTAGGATGTGAGGTCTGGTACTTGGCCTGCTGGAAGCTGGAGCCAGTTAGCCTGCTCATAAATGTCACATGTGTGAGAAAGGCGGGCAGCTGAAATAAAGTCTACATGCCTTATTAAGGGCTACAGCTATGTGCCAGAGTGCAATATCAGTAGCGGATCCATAGATAAAGAGCCCATAGTCAATAGTTGAGATAACAGAGCTCTGGATAGTGAGGTTCAAGGCTTCAGCCGTTAGGCAATGTTTACTTGTATAGTAGCCCTATGGGAGTTCACAGTTTTAGCAATATTGTCAATGAGTTTCATATACAAGAGGGAGCAGTCAAGGTCAGGCCCAGATATTTAAATATATCCACCTGCTCAAGGGCAATGCCTTCTTGTTGTTATGAGCTCATGGTCCTTGTACTTGCTGGGCTCCATGAAACAACATTGTTTTAGATTTTTGTGGTTAAAGATGAGTTTATGTGAGCAAAACCAGTCTTCCACTTCTGTGAAACTTTTCTGTAGTTGAGACTGAAGGAGGTGGGGTCAGTGTGGCAAGTGAAAATTACTGCATCATCTGCATACAGCAACATTCCATTATAGCAGGAGGCAGGAGATTGTTTAGGAATATGCTGAATAACAAGGGACCCAGGATAGAACCCTGGGGTACTCCAGAGTGGATTGGTAGGGATGATGAGAGAATTCACCATTCCTAACCTGTTGGGTCCGGTTACTGAGGTAGCTTTGAAACCAGAGGTAGTTTCACTTGAAAGACCAAGGAGGGATAATTGTTTGAGGAGAATGGAGTGATTGACAGTGCCAAATGCCTTAGTCAGGTCAATAAAAGAGGTGCCAACCAACTGGCCCTGATCAAGTGCATAGTGGATATGTGTGGTGGATTTGAGGAGTGCCGTGGTGGTACTGTGCCTTTGTGGAAGCCATGCTGCTGGGAACATTGCAGGCTGTATTTTACAAGGTATTCGTGAGCTGATCAGCCACTATCCATTCCAATGCTTTGGACAGAGGGGAGGATGGATATAAGCATGTAGTTGTTCATGAGAGTCTTGTCACCGCTTTTATGGATTGAAGTCACCACTGCCAGTTTCCACTTTTGGGGAACTGGGAGAGCATGAGGAATGGTTGAGGATTTTGGTTAAGGAACAGGACTTCGTCAATGGTGAGGTGAGAAGTTTCATATCCAGTGAATCGCCACTGACCCTAGACTTTCCAAGCACTTTAAGAATGTGTTTTTAGCTAGGCTTTCTGGGATTGCTTTGAAATGGAAAGAGGGTGCCCTGGTGGCAAACCTGAACTAACAGGAGCTGAGTTGACTGTGGTGGGTTCAAAAAGTTAGGGGTAGCACATGACTAAGGTCAGCAAAAGTGGTGTTAAATGTGTTGGTAATGATTACATGGTCAAGAGTGATGGTACCATCTATGTTCACATTGTGGATGTTGTTTTGGGATCCTTTCCAGTCACTTCAGCAAGATTATGCCAGAATTGACTCCCGTCATTCCAGGTGCTAACTAAGGCGTTCCTGTAATAGTTAGCCATCTCATGGCGGATTGCTCTGTGCATGCATTCCTCACTATTTTGTGAGCCTGGATGTCAGTCTGAGTGCCAGTAGCCTTAGCACAATACCAGAGCCGGTCTCGAGATTGCATTTGTGTAAGGAGGCCTAGTGTCATCCATGGGTTATTGACACCTTGATCTTATGCTTCTTGAATGAAGCATGAACATATGAGCTGAGTTGAAACAGGTGATAAGGTATTCAAGTGCTGTCTACATTGGGCACTATATTAACTGGTGACCAGTCATGTTCACGAAGGAGTGTTTTAAGTGACTCAAGATGACCAGGGGTCAGCATTCTCCTGTTAATGGTTTTGGGAGGAGTTTGGTGTGTTGTTGATACACAAGATAGGGAATGATCACTTAAGGAGTCTGGGAGGACTGTGCTTCAGAGATATGCTCTGGACAATTAATTAACACCTAGTCCAGAAGTGTACAGGTCCCTGTTCTGTTGTTTACTCTAGTAGGTGATTTGACCATTTGTGGAGAAGTTAGCAGCAGCTAGGGCATCCTTATAACTATTGAGCTGGAGGCCAGGCCAGTTGACGTTGAAATGCCAAGCAGGATAACTTCTATATTCTGATCCAGGGAGTTGATACAGTCAAGGAGGGAGTAAAAGCCCAGATTGCTCAACTTGGGTGGTATATAGACAGAGACAACAGTCAGGATCTTGTTATTAGTTCTGAGAAGTACTTTGGCAGCAAGGATTTGGATGTCATTTTGATGGGAAGGGCATGACATGACCCATGAGGGACTCTTTAAGGTAGAGGGCACAGCCTCCTCCTTTTTGGTAAGTCTGTCCTGTCTGAAAACTGCATATATGGGAATTGCTATTGCAGAGTCAGGTATCTTTGGAGACAGCCAAGTTTCCTGCATTGATAGGATGGCTGGATTGTGCTGGGAAACCCACACCAGGGATGGTATCAAGTTTGCAGAGGAGGCTGCAGATGTTAATACTTGCCAATATAGACAATAATTTATAGACGCAGCTCAGGACAGGCAGAAGGGGCATAGACAGGGGTCAGAGTTAGGATAGAAAAAGGGAGAGGGAGATAGCATCTTAGTATGTGTACTTTTGAAGGTATCAGATCAGTTTGACCAGTCACCGAACAGAAGTTGATCTTTGATACAATTCTATTTAGTCCCAACAGTCCCTTTGATACAGTGTTGTCTGTTTGACTGACTAAAACTTGTGATTTACTGTTACCATGACAAGATTTTCTTGGAAAATCTCAAGGTAAAGTTCTTGGATAAATTAATGAATGAATACATAACCAGGTGTAATATCCCAGGACTGTTGTTTAAAACTAAAGATTTATGAACTGAAATGTGAACAACAGCAAGCGTCTCAGAGAAAGAATGGTGGTTTCTTTATAGCCTTTTAAAAATACCTTCTACAGTGCTACCTTAGATTATATTTTAGTTGTCTATCTACATAGTATGTTCAGTTATCTTTGTAAAAAGTTGAGCACTCACAAACTTCTAAAGATACAAGAACAGGTCTCAAAATAAAACCACAAACTTTATTTTAAGGCATAATTATAAGCACAAGCTGCCTGATGTGTTTTGGATGAAATCGCATCCTTTACCAAAGGCTCAGGTCTTGACAAAACTGTGTGCAAGGCATGACCTGTGTGTCGTTTTGGATAGAGGTCCTACTGGTTTGATGGTTAATAAAATATTTTTAAATGTTCCCTAGCATTGGGGCTTTTGCTACTTCAGGATGAGTAGCCAAGAATCTGTGGCAATACAAACTCATGCTGTTTATTATCCTGTAGACCGATGCTAAGTAGTCCACAAGGTCCTCTTTGATCAGTGACTCCACCAATTTACCCACTGCAAAGGTAAAGGGCTTACAGTTCTGAAAATTCCTGGTTGCTCCTTGTCCTCTCCTCCCCACTGTGTAGTGGGACTACATTTACTACCCTCCAATCTTTGGAACTACCCCTGTCTGAACTGAGCTACTGAATAGGATTACTAGAGGTCCAGCCAGTTCTATAGCAAATTCCTTGAGCACTCTTGGGTGCATCCCATTTGGCTCTGGGGCTTTATCTGCCTTTACAGATTCAAGCCCCTTCTGGATCCCTTTCTCTGGTAAATCCTAGCTGCCTCTTTTCAGGAATGCCCTTGACAGCTGCCTTAACCTTGCTTTCAGGGAGGGGCCCAGTGTCTTCCCTTGTGAAACTGAGCAGATGTAATCGTGAAAGATGACTGCTTTTGTTCCTCTTCCTCTAGTACCCTCCCCTTCTTGCAGCCTAACAATACCCACTTTCTTCTTCTCTTAATATAGTGGATGACTTGCTTTTCCTCACCCATGACCCCTCCACAGTATGCAGCTCTGTGTCTGCCTTTGCCTTCAGACTGTCCTCTTTACTTACCTAGTTTCTATTTGATACTCTTCCCATTCCTCCTCCTTGCTTTTCCTTGTACCTGGTGAAGCATTTTTCTTGGCCCTAACTGCTTCTCTGGCCCTTTATGAGAACTGTATTGGTCTCTTGTACCTGTTTTGTTGTATAACAATTCTGTGCATGACTTTGCTGCCTCAAGAATGATCCTCTTGATTGCCCTTATCTTTCCTCTACACTTCTGATGCTGTCCATCCTGGTCAATTGGTCTTGGACCAGCTCGCTCATCGGCTGAAGTCTGCTCTTCTGAAATCTAGGACTTCAGTTATTGATATGGGTATTCTGGTCGAGGCCAGTAGAAACAAAATGGAGTTATGGTCGCTGAACCCTAGTGGCTTCCTCACTCGCCCACCCACCATCTATGAGCTGGTGAGCACCAAATCAAGAATGGCCATCTGTCTAGTGGATTTCTAACCAGCTGCACCAGCAGGCAGTCCTACAATGAATCTAACAGGTCATGACTTCTCATGCACCTGGCTGCTGGAATATCCTAGTCCCTATCAGGCAAGTTCAGATCACCCACTACCACCACCTTCCCTTCTTCACTCCCTTGACAGCTCTTCCAGTGCTCCCTGTTTCTCTCTTTCCTTATCTGAGGTCTACAGATCACCCACCTGCATTTTCTTGCCTGAGTATCATGCGGTGAACTCACAGTGACTCTGTTTTCCTTTGCTTCTCCTGATGTGTCTGCACTCCACAGCTTCTGTGTCCTCCTGATATATACGGCTATGCCACCCTTTGCTTATCCCTCTAGCCTGTCTAAACATTGTGTAAACTGGGACTGACAAACCCCAGTCATTGTTCTCTGTGGTCCAAGTTTCTGTGATGGCTACAAGGTCCACCTCAGTGTCTACCACCAATGCCTTTATCCTAATAATTTTATACCCAGACTCCTGGCATTAAGGCAGATCCCTTCCAACTAGCTCTGGACCCTCTTGCTGTTTTATTGTCCTACACCTGTATTCCTTCTCACTCTCCTTACCATCTTATTTTTCAAATTGCTTTGAGACCCTTAGAAACTCCCCCTTGCCTCTTCCACCACTCCTTTTGAACTGCAACCTTATTTTCATCCACATTAGTGCTACCAGTCCCAGGTATGGGGATCACTGACTGCCTTCCCTCACTTGCTCTCTTTACTGTGGTTCCCCTAGCTTGTGTGCCCCTCAGGCAGTTTAACTGTTTAATTCAGAAATCAAATTTCTGCCCCAGCGTGCTAGTATCCTCTCTTGTCAGGTGAAGTCATCACCTTTGCAGAGCCTCCTTTCCCAGAAGTCCCCCAGTTCCTCATATAGTGGTACCCTTTCTCCTGACACCATCCCTTTAACCACCCATTTAATTCCTCTATTTCTTCTCTCCTTTGTCTATCTTTTCCTCCCCATACTCCACACAGAAGACCTCAGAAAAAGGCCAGGAGGCCAAGTGTGTCTGCAATCTATCCCCCAGCCTCCACAGGCTGGTTCACCAAATCATTGATACCCAAGTGTGCCAAGTGTTGGGCCCTGTGATTAGCCTTGTTTCCAGCTTCTGCCCATTTCCTTCTTTGGCCTTGTTGAGCACTCTGGGAGACAGCCCTCTTCACCCCACTGTAAATCGTTGCTATCTGTAGCCTTTCTATGCCCCTTTCATCTTCCTCTTTTCACTAATACACCTAAATAAAGCCTTTTCATTCTATTTTATCTACTCTTCTATCCTGAACTGTATCTTGGCTTTGGCCTTTTTACCACTGCTACCGCTGTCCTCAGTCTATTTGGATAAACCTCACTGCTTGGCTGTCTGATCCCTTTGTACTTTCTGAAGGTTGTCCTCTTAGCTCCTACAGCCTAGGTTTTAGCCTTTTCATACAACATTTAGAAACCTCAAATACTGCACTTTTAATAGCCTCCCATTCTGCTTCCACCTAATTCAACTGCCCTACCTCTTTTGAGCTTAACCTGCAGGGTATGCGTTGCTACACCGATGGTGTGACAGCGAGTCAATTATAGTAACTGAAGTTGAGTGGAGTGTCAGCCAGATGTTTTGTGTCATCAGGTTAGGAACTGCACATGACCATGCATTTGATGTTCATTTCCCTCCCACCTACCTACTACCTGCACCCGCCACTCTTTCTACTCCTACTGACAAGGCTTTCTGGCTGCTACCACTCTTCTTCTTATTACCCCCACCTGCTCCTTTCTTCTCCACTACTAAAGTTATTAATTATAGATAATTAAAGTATGTACTTTACTGTTTTTAAACCAGGTCTTTGTATTACCGCCTCTGTATGTTTGTTCACCTCCCACTGATGTGGAACCTTTGTAAATGGCGCCTTGCACTGAAAGGTATTGTAATCTGAGATTGAATAAATAAATAAAATTTTGACCGTTGGGAGGGTGCTATTAACATGGGACATGCGCTTCCTTTTTCTCCATGATATGTGCACCATGGGTATGTTATATTAATTTATAGAGTGCAGAGTGCTGGTGTTGTTTGTTTCTGTGTAGGGTGGTTGTTCTTTTGTGTGGTGTTGTAGGTGTTCCATCAGCATTTTTTTCACTGTTGTGATCTTTCGGTGCTGTCAGCTGGCTGTGTAGGGGCTGTTGGGGCAATGTTGTCGCTGTAGTGTCCATCGCAATTTTTCCTGTTGATTCAGCTTGGTGGATTCAACCTGCAGTAAACCTTCCATCCTCTCAAAATCCACCCTACTGAAGTCTGGCACTAAAGTTTTGGCCCTGGGATGTTGGGCCTAAGAGTTATGTTAAACATATAGAGTTGTGATCCTTTGTCCACAGAGGACTCAACATGTACTACTTTGATGAAATCATGATTCAAGAGAACCAGATCTATGGTGGCACCACCTCTAGTGTGTTCTTGACATGTTGTACTAGGAAGCAGACCTGAAAGGCATCCACCAATGGTTGATTCCATGTACTGCTTGGTTCTTATATACCCAGGCCACATCAGACAGGTTCGTATCTCCCATCACGACTACATTTCCCCATCTCAGCAGGCTTCTAATTTTCCTTTACAACAACTTATTTGCTGCAACAACACACAGGAGTGCAGTGTGCATATTTATGGAACACATACAAACAGAGGTGCGAAGGAAGTAAGTACCTCAGCAGCTGGGACTTGAACCCCAGGCCACCTGGAATACCTGAGGGCATTTGCTTCTTTCTAGCCTCTGTTTGTATGTGTTCCATAAATATGCACATCCTGTGTGCTATTACTAGTAAATATTTATGTTGCCATTAGGTTGTGCATTTGAGATAGAGTAATGTGCTCTGCAACAGCCCAGGTTCCAGTTGTCTCAGTGGTGCAGCTGGTTATCACGGTCAGAACAGTATTCCAGGTGGCCTGGGTTCAAGTCCCAGCTGAGGCACTTACTTCTTTCTCACCTCTGTTTGTATGTGTTCCATAAATATACACACCACAATCCTGTGTGTTGTCACAAGTAAATATTTGTGTTGCCAATGGGTTGTGCATCTGAAAAGAGTAATGTGCTCTGGGACAGCCCAATTTCTGGTTGTCTCAGTGGTGCAGTTGGTTACACAACTGGAACAGTATTCCAGGTGGCCTAGGCTCAAGTCCCAGCTGAGGCACTTACTTCTTTCTCACCTCTGTTTGTATGTAATTTGTTTGCTGCCTCAGTCTGATTTGGGGCCTGCATGCAACACCAAATGTAGGTTCTCCCACACCACCACCAGCTATACCCACAGCAATTCCACCCCAGTCCCCAATGCATTTCTCCTCAAATGCCCTTATACCATTCTTTATGTACAACACAACCCCTCTGTTCTCTATCTCTCTGGAATACACCAGTCTGGTACTGAGTGGTCACAATCATGGTTGGTTGTAGCCCATGTTTCTGTTACAGATATGATGTCAGTGCAACCCTCTGTAGCCAGTGTCTGCATGTCCTCTGTCTTGTTTCTGACATTTCAGCTGGCAGCTTCTGGCATTTCAGCTGATCACCCTCCATGCCTCCCTTCATCTGTCCCTGCCCTAACCCCTCAACATCCCTCCTCCATCCTATTCATTGACAACTCTTTTCCCTTTGTTCGCTCTCTACTATTATTCTCATTCTGCCTCACCCCTGACTGAGGGGTACTAGTTGAGGCCCTACACTTGTTACCTTGCATTGGGGTCCCAAACTTCCTCTACAAAGGGTGACAGTTTCTGACATCAATGATCCCACTGCCACAATATGATAGGAAAAAGGTGCTTCTTTTCCTTGAATAGTAATAACATACACAGCAGGAGGTTGGGAGGGGCTTAACATACTAAAAATGCCAGCAGAATAGGCCTAATGGTCTTTCGTGTCTGCTCGTTTGGTCAGCCCTCACTCCGGGGCTGACCTTGCTGCCCCGTCGCCTTCTCTGGCTTCTCCCTTCCCAGTTCCGGATAATCTCGCTGCACTGGATTTTGCTTCCAGAACCCTTCCTCTGTACCTGTCCCACCCCTCTTGAACCCCTCCACCGTCTCTGCCTTCACCAGCCCCTGGGCAGCGCATTCCATGGTTCCACCACCCTCTCAGTGAAGTAGCACCTCCTCCTTTCTCCCTAGATCTTCCCCCTCCAGCTTCCACCAATGCCCTCTAGTTGCCCCTCCTCCTTCCTTGAAGCACCCTGACTGCTCCTCCCTATTTATCCCCTTCATGTACCTGAGACCTCTATCATGTCCCCAGTCCCTTCTCTCTTCCAATGTGGTACATATTTAGCTCTTGAGCCTCTCCCCATAGGTCCTGTCCCCCAAGCCCCAAATCATTTTGGTTGCCCTCCTCTGGACCCTCTCCAGGAGTTTAATGTCCCTCTTTAAGTGTGGCCTCCAAACTGCATGCAGTACTCAAGGTGTGGACTCATCAAGCAGTTATACAGAGGAGTATCACTTCCCTCCTTCTGGAGGTGATCCCCTAGCGATGCATCCCAGCATCCTGTTGACCTTGGCTGCTGCCCTCCTACAAGTCTCCGAGTTGTTCATCTTGACATTCACCACCACCCTCAGGTCCCTCTCAGCCATCGAGACTTGTAGCATCCCCAGGGTGTACACTTGGCGGGTTTCTGGCCCCAGGTGCAGTACCTTGCATTTCCCTGCATTGAACCTCAGCTTCCACTTTCTAGACCATCTTTCAGAGCCTCCAGATCCCCTGTAGGAGCCACCTCCCTCCTCCCCATCCACCACCACCCCAGTTTTGAGTCATCCGTAAAGAGACTCATCTCTCCCTGATACCTGTCCTTATGTCAGAGATACAGGCGTTGAACAGGAGGGCCCAGGACTGATCCTGTGGGACCCCACTAATGACCCTCCTTGGGGATGAGACTATCCGCCAACTTCGACCCTCTGGGTCTGGTCCTGGAGCCAATTGTCTATCCATCTGATCATCTGGTTCCCACCCCATTTCTCCGAGCTTATGCAACAGGCTCTCGTGAGAAACAGAGTCAAATGCCTTGCTGAAGTTTAGAAAGGGGCGTCCACTGGTCTCCAGGTCCAAGGCACTCGTCACCCAGTCATAGAACTCCACAAGGTTTGTCTGACATGATTTCCCCTGGAATGAATCCATGCTGTCTATCGTCAGGCACCCTGACTTTTCCAGGTCCCCCAGCCTCTCCTTGACAATGCCCTCCATCACACTGCCCACCACGATGTCAGGCTGACAGGCCTGTAGTTCTCTACCACCTCCCTTGAGTCCCCCCTTGTGGATAGGCACTATATGCGCCACCTTCCAGTCCTGGGACACCCACCCTGTCCTCAGAAAGATGGTGAAAAGCTCCACCAGGGTTTTGCTAGGACATCCATAAGTTCCTTCAGCACTCTGGGATGTAATTCATCCGTCCCCAGTGCTTTCTCCGTCTTAAGGGACCTGGGGCTTCCCTCACCTCTCTGCTGTGATTTCCACCTCCGCTACCTCTTCTCCCTGCTTAGCCTTCCCCCTCCTGCCAGTGATGCCTCCCCTCTCCCCAGACCGCCCGATTGGTAGGCCCCAGTATCACTGTCTCCTCCCATGTTGATGCAGCACCCCCATTTTCCTTGGTGAAAACTGAGGCAAAGTAAACATTTAGTACCTCAGCCTGCTCCCCGGGTCTTGTGCCCATCTCTCCCCTGTTTTAATGCTGCTAATCTGCCCTTCACCCTTCATTTTTCCCCAATGTATCTAAAGAACCCTTGTTCCCTCTCCTAATTTCCCTGGCCAGGTTCTGCTCCTTCCTTGCCTTAGCCACCCTCACCACCCTAGTGGCCCTTCTAGCCATCAGTTCATACTCCTTGATCCTTTCACTCCTTGAGCACTTGAATTGCCTATAGGCTGCCTTCTTTCCCCGCACCACCTCCTGGACCCTCCTGGTCCACCAGCGGGGTTTTCAGGCCCTACTGCATTTTGTCTTACTCTGGCACAGGTGCTGGTAGCATCCTGCACCCTCTCCTGATTATTTCCCACCTACTGTCAGCGTCCATGTCTGACCCAATCACATCAAATGCTCCTTAGAGAGATCCTTCCCATTTCCTTAAAATCTACTAACATACTAAAATGCCAGCAGAATAGGCTCAACGGCTCAGAAATTGTCTTTGGTCAGCCTCACCCTGGGTGCTGACCTTGTTGTCCCCCGCCTCTGGCTTCTCCCTTCCCAGTTCTGATATTCTTGCTGCATTGGATTTTGCTTCCAGAATCCTTCCCTGTACCTGTCCCACCCCTCTTGAACCCCTCCACTGTCTCTGCCTCCACCAGCCCCTAGGTAGTGCATTCCATGGCTCCACCACCCTCTCAGTGAAGTAGCACCTCCTCCTTTCTCCCCTGAATCTTCCCCTCCAGCTTCACCCATGCCCTCTAGTGGCCCCTTCCTCCTTCCTTGAAGCACCCTAACTGTTCCTCCCCATTTACCCTCTTCATGTACCTGAAGACATCTATCATGTCCCCCGGTCCCTTCTCTCTTCCAATGTGTACATATTTAGCTCTTCAAGCCTCTCCTCATAGGTCCTGTCCCCAAGCCCCAAATCATTTTGGTTGCCCTCCTCTGGATCCTCTCCAGGAGGTTAATGTCCCTCTTTAAGTGTGGCCTCCAAAACTGCATGCAGTACTCCAGGTGCGGCCTCACCAAGCAGTTATACAGAGGAGTATCACTTCCTCCTTCTGGAGGTGATCCCCTAGCGATGCATCCCAGCATCCTGTTGGCCTTGCTGCTGCCCTCCTACAAGTCTCAGAGTTGTTCATCTTGACATCCACCACCACCCCAGGTCCCTCTCAGCCATTGAGACTTGTAGTATTCCCCTACTAGGGTGTACACTTAGCCTGGGTTTCTGGCCCCCAGGTGTAGTACCTTGCATTTCCCTGCATTGAACCTCAGCTTCCACTTTCTAGACCATCTTTCCAGAGCCTCCAGGTCCCCTGCAGGGCCACCCTCCTCCTCCCCATCACCACCCCCAGTTTGAGTCATCTGCAAAGAGACTCACCTCACTCCTGATTCCTGTCCTTATGTCAGATAGGTAGGCGTTGAAAAGAAGGGCCCAAGGACTGATCCTGTGGGACCCCACTAATGACCCTCCTTGGGGATGAGACTATCCCACCAACTCGACCCTCTGGGTCCGGTCCTGGAGCCAACTACCTATCCATCTGATCATCTGGTTTCCCACCCCCATTTCTCCTAGCTTATCCAACAGGCCCACGTGAGGAACAGAGTCAAATGCCTTGCTGAAGTCTAGAAAGAGGACATCCACTGGTCTACTCAGGTCCAGGCACTTGTCACCCAGTCATAGAACTCCACCAGGTTTGTCTGACACGATTTCCCGGGATGAATCCATGCTGTCTATCGTCCAGGCACCCTGACTTATCCAGGTCCCCCTAGCCTCTCCTTGACAATGCCCTCCATCACCTTGCCACCACCGATGTCAGGCTGACAGGCCTGTAGTTCCCTGCCACCTCCCTTGATCCCCCTTGTGGATAGGCACTACATGCGCCACCTTCCAGTCTTGGGGCACCCACCCTGTCCTCAAGAGATGGTGAAAAGCTCTGCCAGGGGTTTCGCCAGGACATCTGCAAGTTCCTTCAGCACTCTGGGATGTAATTTATCCGGCCCGGTGCTTTCTCTGTCTTAAGGGGGCTGAGGGCTTCCTCTCTCTCTGCTGTGATTTCCACTTCTGGTACCTCTTCTCCTGCTTAGCCTCCCCACCTGCCAGTGATGCCTCCCCTCTCCCCAGACCTGCCCGATCGGTGAGGGTCCCCCCTCCTCATTTTCTCTGTCTCCTCCATGTATGATGCAGCATTCCCATTTTCCCTGGTGAAAACTGGGTGAAGTACTCATTTAGTACCTCAGCCTGCTCCCCAGGTCTTGTGCCCATCTCTCCCTGATTTAATCCTGCTAATCTGCCCCTTCACCCTTCGTCTTTCCCCAATGTATCTAAAGAACCCCTTTTCCCTCTCTAATTTCCCTGGCCAGGTTCTGCTCCTTCCTTGCCTTAGCCACCCTCACCACTCTAGTGGCCCTTCTAGCCATCAGCTCGTACTCCCCTCGATCCCTTTCACTCCTTGAGCCTTGAATTTCTTATAGGCTGCTTTCTTTCCCGCACCACCTCCTGGACCTCCTGGTCCACCAACAGGATTTTTGGCCCTACCGTATTTTGTCTTACTCTTGCACAGGTGCTGGTAGCATCCTGCACCCCTCTCCTGATGATTTCCCACTTACTATCAGCGTCCATGTCTGACCCAATCCCATCCAAATGCTCCTTAAGGATCCTTCCATTTCCTTAAATCCGCCCCTGAAGTCAGTTACTTCCGTCTTTGTGCAGCCTTCTACCCTCCTAGGTCCAGGCAAAACCAGACCGTGGCATGGTCACTCCCCTCAATGGGTCCCTTACCTCCAGGCCCCCAATCTGGTCACTGTCTGCCAGGACCACATCCAGTACCCGTGCCTCCCTGGTCAGTTCCCTCACCTGCTGAGTTAGCAGCGTCTTGAAAGACATCCAACAACCTCTGTTCCCTGGTCACAGAGGATGTCATAGTCTCCCAGTCTGTTCCTGGCATGTTTAGTCCCCTAACACCACCACCGTTCCTCTGCCCAGCCTGCAGTGTCTCCTAACATCTGCCACCAGACTGTCCTCCAGCTCCTCCGCCAGGGCAGGGGGTCTATACACCACTCCTATTTTACTCTCTTGCCCCCTTGATATCAAGGTGACCCAACTTCGCCTCCATGGTTCCCTCCGCCTCCTCTACTCCCCTATGCCAATGCAGTTTTGACTATCATTGCTACCCTCCTCCCTTCCTCCCCTGTCCTTCCTGAACATAGTGTAACCCTCCAGGTTCAGGTCCCAGTCATGTCTTGCAGTGGCCCAAGTCTCAGTGACCGCTGCACATCCACTGCTCCCTCAGTTAACATCGCCTGGAGCTCAGGCATTTTATTGCAAGCTCCTGGCATTTAGCAGGACTACTTTCCACCCTTTCCTATAGTTCCATTTCCCTGCTCATGTTCCATGGGGATTCTGTTTTCTCCTGGTCTGCACTTTGCCAGTTGGCCTTTTCCTGCAATCCTCCTGGTCCCCAGGGGTGGAGACAAGTCCCTCCTTGATCGGCACCCCTTGACAGCCTTTTCTCCCATCCCACCCCTTCACAAGTTTAAACCCCACTTTTCACCAATGAACTCCTCTATTTTCAACTAAGTATTCCCTCCTCCAAATTGAGATGTAGTCTATCTCTAGCATACAGCTCCTTATCCTCCCAGGTCTCCCCCAATCCCCCATCAACCCATACCCTCTGGCCTCACACCACTCCCTGAGCCACTGGTTTATCTCCTAATTTTCCTTTTGTGTTCCCACTAGCCCTTGGCACTGGCAGGATTTCTGAGAAGGAAACTGGCATCTATGTCATGACAGACCTGGCGAGCTCCTGAATCTTGCCTGTATCTCTAGCTTGCTATTTCCTCAATGTCATTTGTACCCAGGTGGACCAGTATGTCTGGGGAACCCCACAGATCCTTGCCAGCTGATATACCTGGTGCTTAGCCTGTGCACCGTTAGTCCAGGGAAGCATCTTGTTCTAATTGGCCAGGCTTCTCTCCTATCCCATTTGATACCCCTGATCATAGAATCCCCAGCAGGAACACTCTGACCACTCCTTTTCCTCCATTCCCCGTTCCATGTCCCTCATCCTTTCTACCGCCCTCCACCCAGCTGGCTCCTTGTTCCTCCCCTATCTGGGTGCCACATGCCACCCCTCCTTATTACCATGGCCACCCCTCCTCCAATCCTATGCCTCTTCTCCTCCTGAGTATCCTTCTGTACCTTGCTAATTCCCCCTCACTGCTTGCAACTGGTCCTTCTCCCCCATCTGCTAAACTAGCCTGGCTCATCCTCCCCTCCTTCCTGTCTCCATTTAGTTCCTCCTTGCTCATCGTTGCTCCCCTGGCCTAAACCCTCAGCTCCCTTTACTGAATTCTCCTTGTACTTCTGATCCTTCTCCTTTACCTTTCCTCCCAACTGGTCCTTCTCCTTGCGCTTTCCTCCCTCTTCCCCTGCCCATCCTGCTCTGATTCACTGCCCCCCATTCTCCTGCATTCCAGGTCCCCCTGTTCTTCCTGCTATCTGGCCCCTGCCTCCTGCCTCCCACTCCCTTTCCGTCTCTAACCACCTCTGTTGTGGCTACATCACCCCCTCATCCCTGGCAGAAGAGGAGAATTGAGCGGTTACTGAGTGTAGGTCTGATCCACCTCCCGCCTTGCTTCCTTCTGTCCAGCACTGGCCATCTGCCTACTTCCTGAGAATGTTGTCCCTCCGTCCCCTTTGTGGGGTCCCAGTTACCTGCCTGCTTCCTTGGTAGTGTCCTTTGGACCCCTCTGCCAGAGGGTCCCTATGTGATCCTAGTATTCTCCTGCACTCCTTTCCTATACCTCACCCCAGTGCTTGGTGCAATCCTGTGGGAGATTTCCAGCCCCTTCCCCAACCATACCACCCCCTTCCCCCAGCTTTCTCCTCATCCCGCAACCTCCTCCTAAGCTGTGCTAGCTGGTAGCACACTGGGCAACCACCAAACTTCCAAGCCCAGTCCAGTATCATGGCTGCTCCACACCCTGTGCACCCCACCACCCTCCCAAAGATGCCGCCCTAATGATGTGTGGTTCCATCCCTTCCAAATAGGTTTCCTTGGGTGAGCAACCAGGTCCCCCCTAGTCCAAGATACCCCTACTGCCTAATCAGGTCACCCACTAATCTTAGAGACAGTCCCACTGTACACCAGTAACTCTGTTACTAGGTGCAGTACAACACATTAAACTTTTAAGGAAATGAACTCCCTAAGCTCTTCTCTCCCAGCCTTAATCCAACCCCAGTGGCTAGAACTAGCAGAGCTGCACCAGCAGCCTTTTCCTTCAATTGCAGGGCAGGTGTTCCCCTATAAATTTGCAGACTTCTGGGGAGGCGGTCTTGGGCAGACACCTGACAAGAGATAGTGTATCAGCCCTGTGTCTCCCTCCAAGCCCTGCAGCTAAAGAACCAGGCCCAAGCAAATCCCACCAAATAGGTTTTAAATCAGCAGAAATAGGCCTCTACCAGCACAGCCTGTTACACAGTGAAACATCCACAAAAAAGCCCCACTTACAGCCACCAAATCAGTTTACAAACATCCAGCATCCCCTAAACAATACCCTGCTAGCCCTTAGAAGTAAGAAAGAAAGAACTAACCTACCAAGTAAAATCCACAAGAACCCTGTGAAAACAACAGCAGCAGCTACTGTCCTGGAACACAACTGATCCTGTCCCTTCCAGTTCTTTCTGCCCTGAAGTCAGTTACCTCCGTCTTTGTGCAGCCTTCTACCTTTCCTAGGTCCAGGCAAAACCAGACACGTGGCATGGTCACTCCCGCCAATGGGTCCCTTACCTCCAGGCCCCAATCTGGTCACTGTCTGCCAGGACCACATCCAGTACCAGCGCCTCCTGGTCGGTTCCCCACCTGCTGAGTTAGGAACGCGTCTTGAAAGACATCCAACAACCTCTGTTCCCTGGCCACCGAGGATGTCATAGTCTCCCAGTCTGTTCCTGGCATGTTTAAGTCCCCAACACCACCACCGTTCCTCTGCCCAATCTGCAGTGTCTCCCAACATCTGCCACCAGACTCTCCTCCAGCTCCTCCGCCAGCGCAGGGAGGTCTTACCTTTTTTTTTTTATACTACATAGATACATAGACAGTGTCGGCAGATAAGGCCTATGGCCCACCTAGTCTGCCCATTTGAGCTTGTAAGTTCAGTTTGTTTTCCTAGAAGTCTATTTCCCCTTACCCCTGACCTCTAGAATTCCTTTATGTCCATCCCATGCCTTCTTAAATCCGTGATTGTTTCAGCCCCCACCACTTCCTCTGGCAGGGTGTTCCACTTGTCCACCACCCGTTCTGTGAAGAAATTCTTTCTCATGCTTCCTCTGAATCGTCCTCCTCCAACTTCATCCCATGCCCTCTAGTCCTGAAACATCTTTTCGCAAAAATAGTGTTTCCTGCACCCTGTTCCTCCCTGTAAGATACTTGTATGTCTCTATCATATCCCCTCTCCTCCTCTCTCCTCCAGGAGTACATGTTCAGTTCCTTCAACCTGTCTTCATAGGATTTGTGATGCAACCCATGCACCATCTTTGTTTGCCGCCTCTGAACCTTCTCTACCCTGTCTATGTCCTCACGTAGGTATGGTCTCCAGAACTGTACACTGTACTCCAGGTGGGGCCTCACTAGTGTCTTGTATAGCGGATTATGACCTCCTTTTCCTGCTGGTGATGCCTGCCTATACATCCCAGCATCCTATTTGCTTTACCTGATGCCTTGTCACACTGTTTCCTACCTTGAGGTCATCAGAGATGACAACCCCAAGATCCCTTTCCTGCTTGGTGCATGCTATATCCTCACCCCCAACTGATATATTGTGCCAGGGTTTTTGTTGCCCCATATGCATTATCTTGCACTTCTTTGCATTGAATTTCAACTGCCAAACCCTTGACCATTCTTCAAGTTTCTGCAGGTCCCTTCTCATTCTGTCTACACCTCTGGTGTGTCTACTCTGTTACAGAGCTTTGTGTCATCAGCGAACAGTGAAATTCTGCCTTCTATATCCTGTGCAATGTCACTGATGAAGATGTTGAATAGGACGGTCCCAGCACTTGATCCTCTGTGGTACCCACTGGTCACTCTTCCCTCTGTGGAGTGACAGCCATTTACCACCACCCTCTGTGTCCTGCCACCCAGCCAGTTACCTACCCACCACACTACTGTCCTGCCCACACCCATATTCCCCAGTTTGTGTAATAGTCTTCTATGTGGCACAGTGTCAAAGGCCTTGCTGAAGTCCAGATAGGCCATGTCCACTGCCCTCCCTGATCCACCTCCCTAGTCACCCAGTCAAAAATTCAATGAGGTTGGTCTGACATGACCTCCCTGGTGAAACCATGCCTGCCTTGGGTCCTGTAGTCCATTGACAACCAGATGTTCCACCAATCTCTCCTTCAGTAGTGCTTCCATGATCTTTCCCACTACCGAGGTGAGGCTGACTGGTCTGTAGTTCCCTGCTTCCTCTTTGTTCCCACTTTTGTATAGGGACTACATCTGCTGTCCTCCAGTCTTTGGGTACCTCCCTGTTTCCAGTGATTGGCTGAACAGGATAGCCAGAGGTTCAGCCACCACCTCTCTTAGTTCTTTAAGGACCCTGGGGTGCACCCACTCTGGCCCCATTGCTTTGTCAACTCTTATTACTTCCAGTTCCTTCAGGACCCTTTCTCGTGTAAAGGGACTTGTGTCCATTTCTGCACCATTCTCACCCTTGTACTCCCTTCAGACCCATTACCCCCTCTTCCTTAGTAAAGACTGAGCAGAAATACCTGTTCAATATGTCAGCTTTACTGTTGTCATCCTCCACGCTGCTCCCATCCTCCCCTTCAGTCTAACTATCCCTCCTTTGTCCTTCTTTTTTCACTTATGTACCTGTAAAAGGTTTTGTCCCTTTAACCACTGATTTTGCAATGTGTTCTTCTGTCTGAGCTTTGGCTTCCTTACTGACTTCCCTGCCTCCCTTTGTTTCTCCTGGTACTTCTCCCTATCCCTTCTGCCTGTGTCTTTTTGTATTGCCTGAATGCAGTCTTTTTGGCTTTCACTTTCTTTGCTACCTCTTTGGAAAACCATAATGGTCTCCTCTTTCTTTTCCTCTTGCTAACCTGCTTAATGCATAATTCTGTTGTTCTTATAATCCCATTTTAAATACTGCCCACTGTTCCTCAATCCCTGATTCCTGTCCCATTCCCTTAATGCCTCTTTCAAGCATCTCCCCATTTTCCCAAAGTCTGCCCCCTAAAATCCAGGATCGTGTTTTTGTGTGGTTTGGTTCTGCTCTTTCTGTGATTTCAAACCACAATGACTGGTGGTCACTGTTACCCAGGTGCTCCCCACTGTTACCCCATCACACTGTCCCTGTTTGTGAGCACAAGGTCCAGTATTGCCTTCTGCCGAGTTGGTTCCATGACCAGTTGCTTGAGGAAGGCACCCTGAAGGAGTCCAGGATAAATCTGCTCCTAGCTGATGCTGCTGCTGGGATGCTCCAGTCCACATCTGGTATATTGAAGTCTCCAACCAGTACTACCTCACCCTTGTCAGCCATCCTTTGGATGGCTAGCATCAACTCCCTATCTGTTTCTTCCTCCTGGGCTGGTGGTCTATAGACCACACCTGTGCGGATGGCTGGCCCCATTTTCCTTTCCAGCTTAACCCACAGTATCTCTCCCCCATTTGTTCCTCCTGGATCTGTGTGGCCCTTATGTCATTTTCACATACAGTGCCACTCCTCCTCCTCCTTCCTGCCTGCTCTGTCTCTTCTGAATATGTTGTAGCCAGGTATGGCCATCTCCCAGTCATGGTTATCATTACACCAGGTTTCAGTGATGGCCACAATGTCCAGTCTGACTGTACCATGACAGCCTCAGATCTTCCATCTTGTTGCTAAGGCTCCTGGCATTTGCACACATAGCTTCCATGATTTGACCTCCTAGACTGCTTCACTGTTCTACTCCAGCCCCTTCCTTGGTTGTCATTTATCCTGGTTCTCCTTGCTGTCTGCCTTCTGCTGAATTTTGCCCTTTTCTGCTTATCCACCTTTTGGACACTAATCTCCAACTTTGCACACTGCTTTGCAGAGATAGCCACTCCTCTGGTTCACTGGTTCCATTACTAGCTGTGGGGGTGAGCAAGTAGGTACCATCCTTGCTGGCCTGCCACCCCTTTGCTAGTTTAAATGCTTGTCAATGTAGCATTTAAACTTATCATTGAGTGCTTGGATTCCCCTCCAGGATGGATGCAGGCCGTCAGGCTTGAACAAACCTCCATCCTCCAGATGGGTCCCCAGTCACCAATGATCCAACCCTTCCTCACAGCACCAGTTCTTCAACCATGAGTTAAAGTTCCTGGTGCATGCACTCCCATGCTCTCCCTTGCCTCTCACAGGTAGTACTTCTGAGAAAGTGACAGAAGTAGCTACTTGCTTGAGACCCTCCCAGTTCCTAAACTCTTCCTGAACTTCCTTTG
The DNA here is from genome assembly GCA_016271365.2 of Neoceratodus forsteri. Lineage (NCBI taxonomy): Eukaryota > Metazoa > Chordata > Ceratodontiformes > Ceratodontidae > Neoceratodus > Neoceratodus forsteri. The sequence goes on from CM028138.1 coordinate 409,143,747, forward strand.
GCTCCCATTTGCCAAGTCATTAGTACCTAGGTGGATAATGACATCCAGCTCACCCTCCTGTCTTGCCTTCCCAGTGATCCCCAGTATCTTCCTTCCATCCCTCCATGCCGTGGCACCTGGTAGGCACCTCACCTCCCTGTCCTCCCCTCCTGTGTTCCTAGCTGGATCCCTCTTATGATGGAGTCCCCACCAGGATTCGCTTCCTCCTCCTCTGGGGTCCACTGCTTTCCCCACTGAGGTCACCTCCTTGCCTAACCTCCACATCCTTTCCTTCCACTTCCCTGGGTACCTCTATTTGGTTGTCCTCATTTGCCAGTGTGGCATATGAGTTCTTGAGAGGAATAGGATCTGGGATGTGCCTCTGCCTGACTGCTCTAACCCTCCCTGAGCCCACTGTCATCCAAGTGCTCCTGCGTTCTCGGCATCCTTTGAGGCAGCTGCATTGGACTGGGTGGTTCCTGGACAGGGGTGATGGTACTCCTGACCCAGTTTACTTCCGCTCTGAGTCTGGCTACCTCATCCCTCAGTCCCGAGAGATGCATGCAGATAGGGCAGCACCTCAGTGTCCAGAAGGTCTGTCTGAATATGGCTGCCCCACAGCCACTACATTGCACCACTCCCACATTATACTGCAATTCCACTACTTATCTGCTACTGAAGCTCTCTTAGTTCTCTTTTTATTTATTTACAGTATTAAAATCCTGTAACTGATCCTCAGATATACATTTTTTAAGGAAAAGAAACCAATAAATAAATAAATGAGTCAAAACACTTGTCGTGCTGAGGGTGGTCTTCTTCCCCTTATGCCCTCCTACTACACCTCTTACTATACCCTGTGTTTAGCTCCTGTCAGTCAGATTTATCAGGGCATATAATTAAGAGTTGGGGAAGGGGGCAAATTGCAGCAATTAAAGACAGCACAGAATTACACCACCACTATTTTTAAATTTTCAACAGCCAAAAACAATTATAAGTAAAGACAACACAGAAAGAAAGTATAGTGTCACTACAAGCCTACAATCTAAGTTTAAAAGAAAAATACCAGTTACCAGTTACTCTGAAGCACTGAATTGAATATGTTTCCTTCCTTCACCTTCTGGCTTCTTCTGAGAAGATGAACTTCTGTTTGCTGCTTTAACTGTGACTAAGCCCCACCTTCAGTTATCACGTAGCTGAGGTCAGAGGCCAGACAATTAACACCCTGCACCCAGCTACAGGACAGTCAGACAAGCCAAGATAAAATTTGCAGCAATTAAAGACAGCACAGAATTACACCACCACTATTTTTAAATTTTCAACAGCCCAAAACAATTATAAGTAAAGACAACACAGAAAGAAAGTATAGTGTCACTACAAGCCTACAATCTAAGTTTAAAGAAAATACCAGTTACCAGTTACTCTGAAGCACTGAATTGAATATGTTTCCTTCCTTCACCTTCTGGCTTCTTCTGAGAAGATGAACTTCTGTTTGCTGCTTTAACTGTGACTAAGCCCCACCTTCAGTTATCACGTAGCTGAGGTCAGAGGCCAGACAATTAACACCCTTCACCCAGCTACAGGACAGTCAGACAAGCCAAGATAAAATTTGCAGCAATTAAAGACAGCACAGAATTACACCACCACTATTTTTAAATTTTCAACAGCCCAAAACAATTATAAGTAAAGACAACACAGAAAGAAAGTATAGTGTCACTACAAGCCTACAATCTAAGTTTAAAAGAAAAATACCAGTTACCAGTTACTCTGAAGCACTGAATTGAATATGTTTCCTTCCTTCACCTTCTGGCTTCTTCCTACGTCTTACTTTTTAAGTGACTAAATGAGCTAAAACACCTCTAGAAATGCTTTAGACATAACATTTAGAAATATTTCAGCAAATATTTCATATGCAATAAAGAAGGAGGGTTAGAAATTGGTTGAGCGGCAGGATGCAAAGAGTGGTGGTGAACAGAGTACAGTCCAAGACTAGGAGGTGACCAGCAGGGTGCCTCAGGGTTAGGTGCTGGGTCCAGTCCTCTTTAATGTCTTTATTAGTAACAGTGCGGAAGGACTGGAGGGTGGAGTGTCTGTTGCAGCTATCACAAAGATCTGTAACAGGGTCAACACCGGGGAGGCGGAAAGAATGAGAAGTGACCTGAGCAAGTTGGAAGAGTGGTTGAAGGTATAGCAGCTGAGATTCAATGCCAAAAGTGCAAAATTATGCACTTGGGGTGGAAACCAGAGAGAGTACTCAATGGGAGGTGAGTTGTTGATGGACACCAAACAAGAAAGGGATCTGGGGGTGATTATATCAGAGATGACTTAAAGATGGCCAGACAGTGTGAGAAAGTGGTAAGGAAGGCCAGCGGCATGCTGGGATGCATAGGAGGGCCATATCTAGCAGAAGAAAAGAGGTAGTGATGCCACTCTACAGATCACTGGTGAGACCTCATCTGGAGTATCTGTGTCCAGTTCTGGAGGTCGTATCTCTGGAAGGATATAGACAGAGTGGAGGCTATCTAGAGAAGGGCAACAAAGATGGTAACAGCTATACCAGAAGACATATGAGGAGAGGTTGGAAGACCTCAATATTTATTCACTAGAGAGGAGAAGGGACTGGAGGATATGATAGAAACATTTAACTACCTCAAGGGCATAAATAAGGTACAGGATGGGAGCCTCTTTTAGAAAAGAAAATGCTCAGGAATGAGGTGGCATGAGATGAGGCTGGAGGGAGGCAGGAGATCAGGGGAATGTGAGGAAATATTTTTTACAGAAGGGTGGGCGGATGCTTGAAATAGCCTCCCGCAGAGGTGGTGGGGGCTCAGATGGAGAAGGCATTAAAATACTGTATAGCAGGAAATATTCACTGTCTTTTTATTTTCACCATATTCACTGGTTCCATATTAGAGTGAAAATAAAAGACAGTGAATATTAGATAGATCACTGTATCACATTAGATAGATCACAGCACTAGTGTTCCACCAGTGAAAATAAGGGAAGTGAACATGGTGGGGGTGCTTGGAGTCCTAAATATAAAGGGTGTGAATTTAAACTGCTATACAGTATGTATGGGATAGGTACAAGAGACACATAGCGGCTGGGAAAAAAGGATAGGCAAGGAATGTGGTAGAGGTAGGAAAATGGGCAGATTGGATGGGCCAAGTGGTCCTCATCTGCCATCAAACTTTTATGTTTCTATGTTTCTAAGACTACCACAGAAAATATGTGACATAGTAGCAGAATTTAAAATTGGAGAAATTGTCCATGAGGTGTCTGGAAAGTGGCCAGTTCATCAGTTATTAGTAAGGTAAAGTAAACTACAACAGACTTTATTAGTTTAAACAGCCCCCGCACCACTGGAAAAATGTATTTTACTGTAATTCTCACCCTTATTTCTTGCATGAAAATAACATTGATGCCCTGCTGATTATATTTGCTTTTGCTGCTTGTCTACACCTTGCATCCCATTCTCTGTTTGTAGCATCACAATCTGACATTCTGGAGAAGATTAGATCATAAACGAGAGGATTATTATATCAGGTGTAGTCAAGATGGCAAAGCAAATGAAGTCGAGGAACAGTGAAAGTGGAAAAGAATTACAGAAAATATATAAACTATAACAATCTTGCATTTTAAATGATTTCCCAATTGTGTCAGGGGTTCTGTGCATTTACAAATTTGCACCCTCAGGTTGAACACAATCCCTGGCAATATAAAGGGTGCTCGGTGCCAACTCTATTTAAAGGAGAACACACTGAACCTGTAAGCAAGTTTTCCCAGTAGATTCTGTTTATTAAATACTAGCTCTGTTCAACTATTTTTCATTTTATACTGTACTTGCTATTAGTAACCTCAGTGGGTGCTTCTGATTTATACTCAGGTGCTAAGTGCCATTTTAGAAGCGTATGATGTAGTTTATGTCCCTCTCAACCACAGCGTTCTATTGTAGAACATGGATGCATTGTGCCAACAATGGAAGAGGTGAGCAAGGGACAGAAACCACATCACACAGTCCTAAATGGCACTTACTGTTTGTGTATAAATCAGAAACACCTAATAGGATATACAGAACAACCTGTAGAGATGGAACAGTAACAGAATTCAAACCAGTATTTAAAAATCGGCTTCACATGGAAAAATTACTTACAGGGTCACTGCAGTTCTTTAAATTAAAGGGACACATCCATGTACAGTGGCAGACATAGTTTGAAAGCCCATGAAAACTTTTTAATTGAGGTATTGGGCATATCTGTAGCTGGAAGCGTCAGAGATATAGATGGCTGAGTCTGTGCAATATAAATACAGTATTACATTAGAGTCATTCTTAGAACCTTGTGATGTCGGTGGCGATCAAGCGGTGCTTAACTCAGTACAGTTGGGCACTGGTCGTGTATCTCAAATTCAAAATGACTATATGTTATATTGCACAGACTCAATCATACTGAACTGATTCCAGCTACCAATATGCCAATGGTTATAGGCGGCTTTGACGGCGCTATGCGACATCCCACCGCAACAGCTACAATGCCGACTGTCAGCATTGTAGCCACGGATGACAGTGCCTCACAATCATGGGGCTGCACCCGACCCCCCTTGTGGGAGCTCCGCCCCACCCCTGGTCTCTAGTTTCTAACTCCGAGTCGGAGTTGGACGGGGGACACCTGTGAGGCAGTCCCGACCGCTTGATGGACCACCACAGCACGGGGCGATTTTGCCCATTCCCGGTGCTGTGGTGTCTTCGTGGTCAGGGAGCTGCCTGGTGATGGTATACGATGCCCAATACCTCAATTAAAAGAACTTTTATGGGCTTTCATACTATGTCTGCCACTGTACTAGAATGTGTCCCTTTAAGTCTAACTTTGCTTTTCTTTTTAGATATTTCTAGAACAAAACCTACAGTTGAAACGTTGATTTTTAACTCTATTTTCTATTTTCAGTGTGCATTTCATAAATTCATTGTGTTTTGCTTTCAGACCACATGCTGACATGCATCTTGTCTTGGTCTTTACACTGTGGCTTTATAATCTCCTCAACTGTCTCTGTAGCTGTTATAAGTAAAGCGTTTACATTTTAATCAATGTGTTTATTCTCTTTATCTGTATAATTTATCTTTGCTTTGTGTGACTTTGTAACATGTACTGTTTGTGCTCCCTAGGATCCTGTTGCCAACTAGGTACTGCTCTTAATCGTCTATCCCATTGTGGAAAACTCCTCCTCCGTCAGGCCCATCAAATACAATGTGCAGTCCCTGTTCCCATACCTGAGGAAAGAAACTAAAGACCAGATTACATGATCTGATATGCACTGTTGCGACTGGTGCAAATGAGCTGCACCAGTGCAGATCAGGTCATGTAAATGACTACGCAGAGCATTGTAGCTCACTCCACTGTGTCAAACTGTGATCCCTGTTTTGGTGGGATTGTGTACTGGTGCAGGCGTTTTTCTGCTAGCATGTGAACATGCTGCTCCACCTGCACCACTGCACTCCCCAGCACCCTGCAGCAAGCAGCTGTCAGGCTCAGCACCCTGGCTAGACTGGACCCACTCTCCACCTCTTCCGCTGGTTTACATTAGACTGTCCACCCTGCACTCACCACTACTCCTTATCCTCCCTCTCCTTCACCTCCCTTGAAGCTAGATGCCCTGCTCATTGTGCCTCCTTTATCTCAAAATTCTCGCTGTCCTCCTCCCTCCCCTCTTGCGTACCTCTCTCCTCTCCACCCGCCACCTTCCCTTACACCTTTTATAACTCTAGCTATTATTCTTTGCTCTTCCCTCAATGAAATCCCTCACTGGTCAAGCTGCCTTCTCCACCATTTCCCAAAACTTTGGCACTCTCTCCCTAATCATTTGCTCTGCCTCTTCCCAATGCTGTCTGCTCCTTCTTCATGACTTCTCCTCTCACTCCTGCAGATACTCCTGACACCCATCCCTGCCCACTTTTCAATACCCTCTTCTCCTCTTTTACCTTTTCTCCCCTTGTAGTGCATTTTATTTACCCCTCCTTTGTTTCTGTTTCCATGCTTCAGCATTTCTATCCCTAACTGGCCTCTTCACTTAGCAATGTATTTTCCTTTAAACACTGTCCTAGTATAAATTTGTTTTAAATACTTAGTACTGTATAATTTTTATTGTATAATTTGACTCTTCTTAATGCTTATTTGGATATACTGTATAATTTGTTTTATTTATTTCTTGTACTCACTTCCTCTCCCCCACCCAGGACACATCTGGAAATGGGTTATTTAGCTTAGTATGTATTTCCTGGTGAAACTTCTTGAAATAAATAAATAAAACATACATACATTTTCAGACAGCACTGGGGCTAACGTTATTTTTTACATCTTTACTCACATTCAGTACTTCCTATGCTACAAAGACTGTTACCTTTTTATATATAATGCAGGATACTGATTGATGAATAACTGTTGATAGGAACACAGAACATACCTAGTTCATCACTTTGGCATCCCTAACCACTGCAGGAAATGCTGATGTAAGCGCTGCCAGAATCTACACTGATGCAGACAGATGGCGTGTAAATGCCGGCAGGGCTGCAGCAAGAGGAGTAATGATGGCACTGTGCAGACCGCCCGGTTCTTGTAAGGTAATGTAAACGTACTTTAGTATGGTTGAGAAAGTACAGAATTTAGAAGAGCGCATCCAAAGTGGTTACAGATTTGAAAAAAGATGAAAAGACAAAGGGTAACTTGATGTCATTGAAAGGAGGCAGATTTAAAAGAAACCACAGAACAAAGAGATCTCCAGTTGGAACAGACTTCCAAACCAAATGTTTATGTTGACACTGTAATGACCTTCAAGCCCAGACACAAGTACATGGATGAAAAGGGTGACAGGAACATTCCCACTGATCTCATGATAGGAAGGAAGGAATACTGTGGGCTAGTGGAATTATTTTCTTCCTGAAACTGTATACATGTATGTACATAATTTAAGGCTTTAAATAATCCCTGGCATTTAATCACTTTGAAAGATGTCTTTAAAAAAAAAAATATCTTTAAAGCAAAATACAGTCACATACTGCTAACGCTGTCTCCTCTGTTCACTACACTGGCAACACACCAACATCCCTTCCAGGCTAAAGGGCAGATGACCAGAGTTACAGTGTGCAACCATATTTATTTTGTGGGAAATACATTTTATGGTTTAAACAACAAAATAAAAAAGCAAGTGACTACTAAATGAAGTATACTCCAACAGGATTGGGTTTTGAAGGAGGTGTCACTGGTTCCAAAATCAGTAAGAACTATCATGCACTGCCACATTCTGCAGAAGTCTTGGAAAAGTGTTAACTAATGTTGAAAATGGGAATGAGGACCTTCTTTTCTTTTAGTAATGCTACAGTTTTACCACTCAAATTGCACAAAAGATTCTGTTATTCATACGGAAACCCTAAAACTTTGAGAATGCTCTCTCTAGAAAAGTGGGTGTGATACATACAGTCCCTTTCTCATATGCACTTACAGATTTAGGAAAGAAGGAAGACCACTGGCCCATGGAGTTCTTTCCCTCAGCAGCTTAAGGTAGATATGCATCAATTCAAGGTACTTATCCAGTTGAGTTTGAAGAAAGAACCTGTGTCAATTGATGCCACCTGCTCAGGAAGTCTTTCAAGTGTTCAGCACTCACTCTGTATTGTAGTTCTTACTAATATTTGTGGCTGACAGTATAGCCTAGAGATTAGAGTAATGAGCTATGAATGAGTTTGGTACAGCCAGCAAACCTGGGTTTGATTCCATAACCTCCACCTGCATACTGTGTGTCTCTGAGCAAGTCATTTAACCTCACTTATTGTCCTGAAAAGAGGCACTTGTGCCTAGTGGGCCTTACCTGGTTACCAAAGAATAGAAAAAATACTTGCATTGAGTCTTCTCTCTTTCAAACACATTGAGTGAGCCCATGTGCATCCTGAAGAGCTGCATTTGGTCCAGTGGTGTAATACCTTCCATGTATTTGAATGCTGTAATCATGTCTTCACTGAGTCTTCTCTTTTCAATGGACAACAGTCCAAGTTCTACCAGTTGGTCCTCACAGGACATTTTTCAAAATCTTCAACCACTTTGGGTGCTCTTCTCTGAACATTCTATATCCTATTGATATATTTCCAGAGAAAGCAGGGACCAAGAACTGCACTGTACTCAACATGGGGCTTGCTGATGGCCCAGTGGCAAAGAGGGCTGAGGCAGCTAGGCGCCTTATCTTTTCCCACACGGTGAGCCAGGTTCAGGGCAGACTGGGTCAACAGGGAGAGGAGGATTGAGTATCAAGGACTACTCTCCTACTCTGGAGAGGGAGGGCTGTTGGGTCTTGGCACTGATCTGACTTCTACTGGAAGCTGGGGGCAAGTCAGTGCAATTTTGGGACTGGAGGGATGGTGGATGCCAACATCTCATGCTCGATAGCATGTGTGGCGCATTTTGTCGACACTGCAAGTCTGTTTCTTCCTTCCAGAAAAAGCGGAAAATGGCCGAGCAGAGCAGGAATGATACCGGCCTCTCTTGGGCACTCACGCTGGACCTTGGGACCCCTCTCCTGCACCAGATTCATGTTGTCAGGAGGTGGCCTCTGTCAGACCCCCGCCATGGGGGCCAAGCTGTCGAGGATGCAGAGCCTAAGGGAGGCCCTCACTGGATCTGTTTAGCTGGTGGCATGGCACCCCATGTCCCACTCCACCATGGGGCGTAAGCTATGGAGGGCGTTGGGTGAGGTAAGTTCCTGGGGATCTGGTAGCGGGGCTGGGAGGTCAGTTGAATAGAGGCTGTGCTGCAGCAGGGGGATTAAATCATCTAACTGCAAGATGGGGTTTGCTGCAGGATGAAACATAGAAACACAGAAAGTGACAGCAGAAGGGGACCACATGGTCCATCTAGTCTGCCCATAAGCCTAGCCCTCCCTAAACTGCTATTCAGTGTTATAATACCTTTGTGCCTATCCCATGCCTTCTTGGATGATCTGACTGACCTAGTCTCTACAACCTCTGGTGGAAGGCCATTCAAGTATCTTGGTAAAGAAGAACTTTCTTGTGTTACTCTTGAACTTGCCTCCTTCCAGCTTCATGCCATGCCCCCTGTTCTTGCATGATTCTTGATCTGAAATAGGTCCTGAACCTGGACCTTGTTTATTCCTTCAAGTACTTGAAGATTTCGATCTTGTTCCCCCTTTCTCTCGTTGTTCCAGAGTACATGTTTAGATCGTGCAGGCGTTCCTTGTATCCCTTATTGTGGAGTCCAAGTATCATTTTGTAGCTCTCCTTTGCACTGTCTCAAGTCTGTCTGTCCTTTCTGGGTGATGTCTCCAGAACTGCACACTACACTCCAGGTGAGGCCTTACCATTGATCTGTACAGTGGCATAATCACCTCACTCTTTTATTTGTAATTCCTTCCTCTTCCTATGCAGCCTAACATACTGTTCGCCTTTAATGCTGCTTTTCACACTGCTTGGATGTTTTCAGGTCGTCTGTTAAAATCACACCCAGATCCCTTTCCTGCATTGTGGCTTCAAATTTCACTCCACACAGGAGATATTCCTCACAAGGATTTTTCCTCCCAAGATGCGACCTTGCACTTTTTGCCACTGAAATTTAATTGCCAAGTTTTTGTCCACCTTTCTAGTCTTTGAAGATTAGCCCTTATCCTTTCCACAGGAGTACTGTCTGCTTCTAAGATTTAGAAACTCTAGCCCATGATCTCCACAGAGGTATTGCAGTAGCTCTTGATTTGCTTACAAAGTTTCTCTTCTTTTATTGTTCTTTCATTTGTTTGTTTTAAATCCTAATACTTTACTTTTCCCTCAGAATGTTTCATTTTCTCACTGTTTCATTGATTTTATTGTTTGCCCTTTCATGGGTCCCACAAAATGTTGTACTGTAGCTGTAACAGTGTTTGGTACCAGGGCTCTGCTTGAAACATGGAAAGAAGTACAAGAACATGGTCGGGGGGGCAAAACAAAAGCACTGGAGCACCCTTGAAGAAAACAGCAGCTGGTTTCACCCTGACATCAGCAAGTACCCCCACTGTACTCAAAACATAGTGCCAGCCAGTGTCACCCCTATACCCAGATACACAGTTACCTATCTGTACTCAGATATATGCAGTATCACCCACATAAATATACCCAGATGTGTACAGTGTCATCCGTCAAGCCATGTGCACTTAGTGAGACTGCCAAAGAAGGATTACAGTATACTACTGTCTGTGCTGCACCCTCCCCACCAATCCTGACATGGCCTGACCACCAATGTTTGTAATGTGAAAATATTAGCCCTGAGAGTTAAGGAAGGCAAGGCAACGTTTACTTTTACAGTACTCCATCCAAAGGGCTATGGGCACTATACCCACATAAAAGAGCAGCAACAGGGCAAGTTCATAATAAAGTAACAACATTACTACAATAAACTTTCTGACGGTATGATTTATTTTATTGTTTTTCCTTTCATGGGTTCCACAAATGTTGTACTCTAGCTGCAACTGTACTTGAGACCAGGGCTCTGCTTGAAACATGGGAAGAATCATTTTTGTTGTTGCATGAACCTGGGGCTCAAAATGGGGGCAGCTTTGCCAAGAGTGTTGCTTGCAGGCACTCCTTGCCATGAAATAACAAATTGTTCAGAAATATACAGAGAAAACACCAGCAGCTGACAGTGTTTCTCTCCTGCCTGAGACTATGGTGGCTTGGCTTCTCCTCCCCAACCCTATATTCAATACGCTGAACTACATGTAGAAAGTAAAACAAGAAAAGCTATTAAAATGGGGAACTATAGTGCTCATAAAATGTATGTGTACATTAAGCTTGTGAGTAAATACAGGTTACTACCCCTTCCCATTTTAGAAGACTCCACATCAGCAGGAAGGCCTCCCTCCATACAAGGCTGACATACAAGCTCTGAAGGGTAACCCTTTACCCAAAATAGCATACTCTCCACGTGATGTACTGCTGCTACCGAAGTAAGAGGTCAAATGCAGTATGAATGTCTAAGAACTCTAATCAAGTGAATTTCTGTTTACAGTGAAGTTATTCTGATGTCCCAGTCTATCTCTGTTCGTTTCAGTAGGCTGTCACTTCTATTATAGTGAAACCAAATCAAGTAATAGTACTCTGATGAAGTGAATTTCCATTTTAGTAAAGTTATCTTGTCTTTTGATAGTCATCTCAGTGGGCTTTATTCCTGTCATGGTGAATTTTGAGCTACAGTACACACTGTGCATGTATGCATATACTATTGAACTATTTCACTTCTAAAACACTAATATTTTATTATAACTGTATTTATTTGATTTTTTTTGCTTTTGTGTCTCTGGTTCAGCCTGTCCCCACACCATTGATTGGAGATGCTATGGCTGCATCTGCCTCCGTGGGTGGGCAGCTAACTCACAGTAGTGCCAATGATTCTCTGCAATCAGCTGGCATGAGATGCATGAATCTAGGTGAACCCAACCCTCCCTCCTTCCCCCATCCCCACTCAGAGTCAAGTGCCTCGATTTCACGATGTACTCAGACTACATTTGAGCATTGCATGGGTATTGGGAGGCTCAAACATGAATACCAGTCTCACAGGAGGCGCACAATGTGCTACAGTCACGTCACTGCTAGCCGACAGCTATGACGAAGTAACATATGCTTCTTGATTTTGCCCATCAACCCGCACCCTACAGGTGACTCTACCCCTGTGGCTGCTTTCTGAGCAGGACTTGCAGGGCCATGGATGCCACTACATGTGCCTAGGGTGGTCAAGGCCTGATGATATGGGTATTGGGGAAAAATGAGGCTTCAGACTCAGAAAATATAAATAAAATAGTCCACAAGTTATGAAAAGCAAACTCTTGCTATAGCAAGGTTTCAGTGAGCTGATGGGCAGTCAGTAAAACAGGGTTCCCCAGCAACATTAATAGAGCCTAAGACCCCCTCTTGCAGATTTTAAAGGATCCCATACATACCTTTAGGAGTCCCATCATAGCACAATACCCTATATGTATTGAAACAATAGAAAGGAAAGTCTAGTTAAAAGTTGGAGTGATATAATAGTACTTCTTGGACTCTTCTTAAAAGTACTTTTTAAGACTGCTGTCTACCTACTGCCACTCAGAACTCTTGAGAGTCACATGAAGGAAGTTGTGTATAGACAGCAGTAATACATAGTACATGGTTCAGGTGGTATCCCATGAATATAGCAAGTCAATTTGGGCGGCGTAAAATAGCAATTTCAAAATGGGCCATGTGCTGTTAATAGCGCATGGTAAGTTCAAGACTTTGTTTCTGATGGAGTATGTCTTCTATGCACCATATAGGGTTTGTTGTTGGGCCAGTTCTGAGCTGGCTGCATGGTGCTGTGGTTAGAGTCATCGCCTGTGCTGCTGATGGACCTGGGTGTGAGGAATTTTTTCTTCTGCTGGTTTTGCTCGTCTAATTTTTTTTTTGTCTTCTTTGCCTCCAGTTCTGCCCGCCCTGCCCACTTTATTGCCCCCCACCCGCAGGCTGCCTCCCCAACATTCTCCCCTGCTGACTTGTGTACCCCATAGAGTAGCCTCTTTCTGAGTTCTCCCTGTCCCTAATCATCATCTCCCCTTGGTGTTTGTTATATAATTTATGGGGGTGCGGGACACAGCCCACCACATAAAAACAAAGGTTGTATTGCCCTGCACACAGAAAGTAAGTGCAGTCGCTGTTCTTTGCTAGCACTGTAGTGCTCATCACCATTTTTGTTTTTGGCAAGGTGCACTCACTATTACTAGTCCATGTCATTTTGTAGGCGCTATTATCACTAGAACTGGTTCAGGTCAGGTAAGGGTACCTACTGTTTGCAACATTTGTAAGAAGCTGTTTTTTTCCTATTATCTTTTTTATGCACCTGGGAGCCTGGCAGGTGGCTCTGTCTCTGGCTCTCTATTCCCGCCTGGCCTCCCTACATTCCCCCAGCCCCCATAACAGGGCAGAGGCGAAGGGCGCTGGCTTTCCCCCACACCCTGAACAAAATCCAGATAGACGGGAAGCCGGTACAGGTGCACGAGAGCCATCACGAGCCTGCCAGCTCCATTTTCCTCCAGTTTTCTTTGCCCCTCCCCCTGCTGACAGAACACATCAGCAACATGCCTCTTGACTCACATCTCCCTGGCCACCGCCAGAGATCAACAAGCGGATGGCAAACTCTCCCTCCTGAGAGGAGAGCAGTCCTCTGATGCTCAGTCTTCTTTCTTCCCTGCCAACCACCAGTGGCCTGGGCTCATTCCGAACCTGGGTCGTCAGTGTGGCATGAGGTGCAGCATCCAGTGCCTCAACCCTCAGTGCCACTGTGTGCAGAGCTATTTTTTAACATAGAAACATAGACTGTGATGGCAGATGGGGACCTATTGATCCATCTAGTCTGCCCAATTTCCTACCCCTCTCCTCTACAGGACTTATGTCTTAATGACAGCCTTATGTCTGTCCCACACATTTTGAATTCCCAACCATTTAACTCCCACAACCTCCTGGGGCAAGCTGTTCCAGGATTCCACCACTCTCTTGGTATAAAAGTATATCCTCATATTACCCTGAATTTACCCCCCTGCAGCCTCATGTTGTGTCCCTGGTTTGCGTGCAGTCTCTGGCCTGAAAGAGGTCCTGCATCTGCACCTATTTACTCCCTTGAGGTACTTGAATGCCCATATCATATCTCCCTCTCTCTCCTTGCTCCAGGGAGTACAAGTTAAGTTCTCTCAGTCTTTCCTCATATGGCCTGTGGTGCAGTTTCTGAATCCCTTTGTAGCCCTCCTCTGCACCATCTCCAATCTGTCTATGTTCTTTCTGAGGTGTGGCCTTCAGAACTGGACACAGTACTCCAGGTGGGATCTCACCAGGGACCTGTACAGTGGCAGTACCACCTCCTTCCTTCTGCTCATTATACCCCTCCCAATGCATCCCAGCATACCGCTAGCCTTTAGTACTGCCTTTTCACACTGTTTTGCCACTTTCAAGTCCTCTGGTATAATGACCATGGTCCCTTTCTTATTTGGATGCTGCCAGTTTTCTCCTGTGTAGTACTCTCTTGTTGGGTTGCCTCTACCTATGTGCATGAACTTACACTTTTTTTTTTGCATTGAATTTCAGTTGGCGTGTTCTTGACCACTTTTCCAGCTTCTCTAGGTCTGTTTCCATTTTCTTCACACTCTCATGGGTATCTACCTTTTTGCAAATCTTGGTGTCATCTGTGAAGAGACACATCTTCCCTTCCAACCCTTCTGCAATGTCGCTAATGAAAACACTAAAGAGAAGAAGTCCCAACACTGACCTCTGGGGCACCCAGCTAGTCATCTCTCTCTCTCTCTGCAGACAAAGCACCATTCACCTGCACCCTCTGTGTCCTCCCACTCAGTCAGTTTCTTGTCCAGTTTACCACCCCGTCCTAACCCCATGCTTTCCAGTTTATCAGCCTTCTGTGTGGGACCAAGTCAAATGCTTTACTGAAGTCCAGGTAGACTATATCCACCATGCCCCCTGGTCCACTACCCTTGTAACCCAGTTGAAGAATTTCATCAGGTTTGCTTAACATGATCTGTCTGTCACGAAGCTATGCTGCTTTGTGTCCAGCTGCTCACTTTTTCCAGAAACTCTACTATCCTTTCTTTAAGCAGTGACTCCATTAGTTTGCCCACCACTGAAGTGAGGCTGACCAGCCAGTAGTACCCTGCCTCCTCCTTGCTTCCTAACTATGGAGACACAACTGTTACCTTCCTCCAGTCCTCTGGGATGATCCGCTCTTTAGGGGCTTGGCGAATAGTTCCTTCAGAGGTGCTACCAGTTCTTGTGCTAGTTCCTTCAATATTCTTAGGTGGATCTCATCCAGACTTACAATTTCTGATAATTATTGCTTTGAGTGTGACCGCTGATTTTGTCCTAAACTGTTTTTGGGACTGTATTTTGATTGTTGGCATTGCTGAAGTGGAGTTCCTCAGTTCTGACTAAAAAAAAGCAGCAGGGATTCCTGTCTTAGGCCCTGTGGACATGGTGGATCTTAAAATGTTTTAAGTGCCTTAAAATGTTTTAAATCCACTAGCACTATTGTCATCTAGACTACAAGCCCGATAAATGTTTTTAAACCCTGCTAGGCACATAATAAGACACATAAAATGTTTTAACAAGCCCAAACAGTTTGTCCACACTGAACATGGTTTGAAATTGTGTTTAAACCCTGCAGGGACCTAGTCATAAAAAACAGTTTTAAACATGGTTTCAAAGTAAACACAGTTTACCTTGTGGTGAGGACGTGTGATTGATCTATGTTTCTTTTTCAAACACAGCCTCTGCACCTCAGAACCATGCTTCACAGTGAGCTGCACATAGAAGCAGAATCATGTTTGGGAACGTTACTGGCCTTTGATGTGGATGCAAGTTTACCCTATTCAGACATATTTGTGGACAGTGCAGACAGGTGAGTGTGATGAGTTTAAAACTGTTTTTAAAACGTTTTGAAAATGGACTACCAGCATGTACAGGGCCTCAATGAAAACCATTCTAGCTGCAGTGTGGACAGGCAAGTAAAGCTCTGTGTGTTGGAATATGAAATGGCTACAGGTAAAGCAGCTTTAACACCAGCAGTGTGGACACACTAAATCATTCTAGTGTGGATGCACTGATACGGTTTAACCAAACTGGTTTGAAAAACAGTTTTCAAAACAGGAAAAACAAAGAGTTGCTCCAAGCTGTCCCTGGTGCTAAGTCTCCACAAGGAGTTATACTCAAAGAAAAACCCTTGCACTCTTCTCATAGGTTTACAAGGTGTGCATTGATTTTTTCCACCATGGATTGGTGGAATTTATCAACATGACTTGGATTTTACTATGCACAGTGGTCTTAATTTAGGCCCTATACACATCTGTGAGAGTGGGTTGAAAAACATTTTGTAAACCAGTTTAAGTCTTACCATGCTAGAGTATCCACACTGAGGTGAAACCATGTTTAAACATGGTTCTGAACCCTGTTTCCATCCTCATCGGTTGCTTTTTGGGGTTGCAAACCGCTTTATTTCTACAACCATGTGATGCCACAAATGGCTATGTATTCCAGTATCCCCAGTGATTCTAATACCAAGGCGAGACCTGTCTGTAAACAGTATTCCTGTATTGATAGAGATACCTTGAAAAAAAGTGCATTGCAGTAGGAGGCAGCGGAAAGCAGAGCAGCAATGACCGAATGATCCAACATTACTGTACATGGTTTTATTTAACTTTTAACTGCTCTGCCACTAGTGCTTCTACGAAATGACTGGTCATTTCTCTACACACAGTGCTTGCACTGTCTGTGCTTCATCCACTTCCTTGTTTTGGGTGCACCTGGAAACAAGCCTTGGCTCAGTGTGCCTCTCCCAGTTATCAGTTTTAAAATAAATAAATAAACTGTTTACAGATTAACAGGGTGTGCTCCACTCGCAAAAGCTAATGGATGTTTGAAGTGGGGACACTGTGGTACTGTGGAAGATTACAGCCAGGAGCCCAGCACCCGGCATCGCATCCACACTATGGCACTATGGGACCATCTGCATGCCCATTATGGGTTCATCTGCATGTGAGCGTCCGGCCCAAGTGTGCAGGGCCAGATCCCCCAAGCCCCTATCCCTGTCCCCATATATAAATATAATACAACTGGTGGTTCAGCTTTCCCTCCCCTGCCCCCATATATTAATAAAATACAATGGTAGTTTACTCACCTGGTAAAGGTGATTGTGTTACTGTATATCCATGGCACTCCCACTTTTCCACCATAGGGTTATGTATGCCTGATAGGCTGCTGATGCACATGCGACCTAGGGTCAAATTACGAACCCTCCTCCAAGCCCCTTCTGTAGTCTGCAGTTCCTCAGTTTTGACACTTCCAGAGCTATGAAATAAATGTGTTATTCTTCCTGCACAGACAGTCTAAGAGGCTACCATGAGCTTCAACCATCTATCTTTATTTACTGATTAGTTAACAGATCTGAATCTGTCTGTCTCTACAGTTCTGTACTTGTCTATATTGTTACAGTTCCAATCTTACTAGTACTGTAAGCTGTCCTGGAGTCTTTATATATATATATATATATATATATATATATATATATATATATATATATATATATATATTTATATATATATATTTTATATATATATATATATATATATATATATATATATATATATATATATACTGTATATATATATATATATATATACTACATATATATATATATATATATATATACACAGTATATAAATATAACTTTGTATTCTGCTCCCATTATGGGTGGGAGTGCCATGGATATACAGTAACACAATCACCTTTACCATGTGAGTAAATTACTATTGTGTTGTCTGTATATCCATGGCACTCCTTTCACCATAGAGTCTGTAAAAAGCAGTGCCTCTTAATTAGGGTTGGGGAACTGCCCCAGGTTGCTATTAACACTACTTTGTGTCCAAATGTATTATGTTTGGATGGTCTGTGTCCAGTCTGTAATGTTTGGTGAAAGTGTGAATGGAGGAACAGGATGCAGCTGCGCATATTTCTTGCATGGTAGCCATGTTTCTCTCAGCTCAGGATGTTGCTACTGCCCTGGTTGAATGAGCTTTTATTCCCATGGGAGGTACCTTGTGACTTGCCTTCTATGCTTCTGTTATGGCTCTCTGTATCCAAGTAGCGATGGTGCTCTTTGCAGCTGGAGAGCCTTTTCCTGTATCCTGCGGATATAACAAATAGTCTTTCAGAGTTTCTGAGTGATGCTGTCCTCTCTATGTATACCTGGAGAGCTCTCTTGACATCCAATTTGTGAAAGGTTGTGGCCTGCTTTCGTTTGTCGGCTCTTCAAAGAATGTTGGAGTTCGATGGTTTGACTCATGTGAAATGTGGTGTTGACCTTTGGGATAAAGGAAGGACCATTCTTAGTGTGGCTCTTTGTTCAGTAAATGTAGTGAATGGCTCTTTGCAGGACAGAGCGTCAGTTTACCGATTCTGCGGGTGGAGCATCTGCTACCAGTAAGGCTGTTTCAGGCCTAGCCAGTATAGTTCAATGTTTAAGATTGGTTCGAATGGTGTCTCTGTTATGCATTCAGTACCAAGGTGAGATCCCATGAGACACGGTCACTCTGATTCTGGGGCATAAGTTGCCTGCCACCTTGAGGAAGCAGATAATGTCTGGGTGTGATCCCGGGCAGATCCCTCCTATGAGCCCAGTCGCTGCCCCTATTGCCGATATTTGCACTCTTGGGGTTGCGGCCGCTAGATGCCATCCAAAGCCCTGCTGTAAGTACATCAGTATGTCTGCTATTAACACTGAATGGGGCAAATGTTCCTTGAATTGCACCAGGATGAAAAGATTGACCACTGCGTTGAGTAGGTCGAAATGGTGGAACTTCGGCGTGATTGCATCACACTGTCTATGACTGTGTCGTGGTAACCTGCTTTCAGCAGTCTCTCCCTTTCAGGAGCCAGGCGTGAGCCTGAGGTTGTCCAGATTTGGATGAGTGATTGGCCTTGAATTAGTATGTCTGAGCATGTTGGCAGGGTCATTCTGTCCATAGCCATGGCTATGACTTTTCTGAACCACGACTTCCTTGGCCAGTAAGGTGTTATGAGTATTGTGATCCTCCTTGAGTGGCGGATATTTGCTAAGACCTGTGTTAACAGAGGTAGTGGGTGAAATACATATGTAATCATGAGTCCATGGGATTGAGAGTCGTCCACTCCCATTGACTGCGGTTCCTTGAACCTGGAGTAGAATCTGTGTGAATGAGTGTTCTTGCTGGTTGCCATAAGATCCATGGTTATTGTGCCTCATTTCCTCTGTATTGCTTTGAACACTTGAGGATGGAGCTGCCATTCCCGGGGTTTATTTGTCGCGACTTAGCCAGTCTGCTGTTGTGTTCAGCTTGCCTGCTAGGTGAATGGCTGTGATGTGACTGAGATTGTGCTGTCACCATGTCATAATGGAGGATGTATCTCGCTGTAGAGCCAAACTCTTGGTGCCCCTTGTTTGGTAATGTAGGCCACTGTTGCTCTGCTGTCTGACCGTATCAGTATGGACTTCTGTGTAATCTGTGTCCTGAAAGCTAGGAAGGTGTTGTATACCACTTTTATCTCAACACATTGATCAACATTTTCTTCTGTCTGATTGACCATTGGCCCTGGGCTGATTTGTAGCCATGGATGCCCCATCCCCAAAGGCTGGCATCTGTTTTGATGGTTGCCTCGTGAGATAACTCCAGGGTTGTCCTTTGGACAAATGTTTTCGGTCTGTCCACCTCCTTAGTGATGCCTTGACTCTGTCCGTCATCCTTATTTTTGTTGCATGTTCTCTTGTGACGGGACCTGTACTGCAGCAGTAACATCTGTAGGGGTCTCATGTTCCCCTCACCCAGCGGATGAGGTCTATGCATGATAACATGCACCCAGTAGTTGAGAGACTTGTGCCATGGTTGGCTCTGTGGTGCGTAGTAGTTGATTTGTCAGCCTGGAAATGCTGTCTATTCACATCTGTGTTGGCTTTACTAGGCCTGTTCGTGTGTCTATCCTTGCCACTAGGTGCTCTATGCATTGCGATGGGGTTAAGCAACTCTTCTCCGTGTTTATCACCCAGCCGTGTTCCTCTAGCACCTGTGCCATTCTTGTGGTTGCTTTTGTAAAATCTTGGTAGGATCTTTGTCCTGAAGAGCCAATTGTTGAGGTAGGGAATGATGTGTACTCCTCCTCTCTGAGTTTTGCCGCTAGGACCACTGAAACTTTGTGAACACTTGGTGCTGATGCAAGACCGAACGAAAGTATTTTGTATTGGTAATGTTGTCCCAGGATTTGGAACCTGAGATATTTTATGTGCACTGGACGCATGTGTATGTGGAGTCGCGTCCTTGAGGTCTATTGATGTTAGGAAGTCTCCTCTCTGATCGACCTGATTGTTGATTTTAAGGTCTCCATCTTCAGTCTTTTGTGATAATGAACCTATTTACATATTTGAGGTCCAAGACTGGTTGAAGTCTCCGGTCTTCTTTGGAACCAGGAAGAAAACTGAATATATCCTTGCCTAGTTCATCCTGAGGTATCTTTTGTATGGCCCTTGATGCGAGTAATGCTCCCAGAATGCCTTGGATTTGACTTATTGGGCATTTTTTCTTTGACACTGGTGATACCACTGGTCTGTTCTCATGAGGTGTGTGCCAGAATTCTGTTGCATATCCTTGAGTCACCACTTTGTTTTCCCATCTGTCTGATGATGAATCTGCCCATGTCTGACTGAACTGTTGTAACTTCCTCCCTATCGGTGGAGAGCATGCAGCGGATACTGGGTTAGGGTGGTTTGTGGTCTGCGGTGCCTTGGTGTAGTCATTGATTAGGTCTCCTGGTAGATCTACCCTCTGGCTAGAAAACTCTCCTCTAAAGGTGGTCCCCTTCCTCTGTAAGTTGTGTCCCCTTGTGTTGGTAATTGTATCTGTGTTGCATTGTACTCTTTCTGTCACGAAAGGTGTTTTGTCTTCTATCTGGGTGTGAATGAAAGGACTGAGATCTCCTCTGTTAGATGGTAGGTACCCGTGCCCTTGTCACTCTCTGTGTCTGCTCCCGGCTCTGGCATTTAAGGAACTCTTGGAGTCCGTCGCTGAAAACTCTGCCCCCTTAAAGGGTAGCTTGAGCAGTCAAGCCTTACACTCATTATCTGCGTTCTATAGTTTCAGCCATAAGTTTCTTCTCACTTTATTGGCCACAGTCACTGTCCTGGTGCTCATCTTAAGTGCATCCACTGACATGTCTCCTATATATCTAGCTGTTTGTAGAGCTTGTTCCAGTAGTATGGTCTCTTGTGATTTTGGTGTGAGGGCCTTGGCAATTTCTTCCAACCACCGAATTTGGGCTCTTGCCATGTAGATAGCAGTCGTGGCTGTTCTGACCAATTGACCTGTCATTTCATGCATTTTTGAGTAGGTCCTGTATCTTTTTGTCTACTGGGTCTCTTAGTGCAGCTGTGCCTTCTGTGGGAAGGACCATTCTCTTGTTGAGTTCTGCTATCTTTGGGTCGATCTTAGGTGCCGTTCACCAGATTTTGAGGTTTTTCTCCTGCAAGGGGTATAGTTTGTCTAGATATCTATTTTCTGGTAATCTGGCTGGGTCCGATGCCTCCCACTCCTTCGTGATAATATCTTGTATAGTTGGGCATACTGGGAAGAAGTGTTTGACCCTGGGAGGTGGCTGGAGCATTGGGTCCAGCTCATTATCTGAGTGGGGTGATGGTTGCTTGAATCCTAATGCGTTACGTGATAGAGAACCAAGTCAGTAATGTTCTCTGATGTGAATAGCCTTGAGGCAATAGAGGTGACTTCAGGTGTGGATGGCCCTGGAGGCTCTCTAAATCTGAGCTGTGCTCCAGCCCTGATTACTGTCGTGGGTGAGAACGAGTGTCGCCTGGCTCATCCTGATAGATTCCACCCATACGATTGTCGTTGTTTTCCCTGTCGCTCTCTTGTGGGGAGAAGCCCCTCGCTGGTTGATTCTTGGTCTCCCATAAGATTTTGGGGGCTGTAGTGGACGAGGTCCCTGGTAGTGGCTTACGATTAGCAAAGCTGGACATCTGCTCCAAGACCTGGAGCATAAAATTTTGTTGGCTCTCCATCATGGCTGCTGTAGCCCTCTGGAGTGCCACTGTTGCGCAGGTCAGTGTGCCAAGAAGTACTTGCACCTGTCTTGCTGGTCTGGTGGGCATCCCTTAAGTTGTCCTGGTTATCCAACTCACACGCGGGACATAATGGGCCCTTCTGTTGGGAGAGTAGAGGCACTTCACATGACTGGCATTCCCTTCCTGCTGACATCTGGAAGACAGCAAGTGAAGGAATTGCTAGTTTAATTTTGGAATGTTCCCCTTTCTCCTTTATTTTAAATAAATATATATATATATATACACACACACACATATATATATATATATATATATATATATATATATATACATATCTCAAGAAGGAATTTGGCAGAGCAGTCAATGACTGGGATCCCCCTTGGTGGGAAAACATGTGATCAATAATAGATAGTGTTGGCCTTTAATTGTCAGTGCCTTGGTGGGCTTGTCCTTAAGAGGCTCAATGCCTGTAAATTCTATAGCTTTGTGGCTGCCCTTTAAGAGGCTCATATGCCTAGATAGTGGGAAGGGATCATTAAGGCTCTGTTCCCCTTTTTAATTGTTTGGGGCTCCCTTGCTAGCAGCAGCTGCTCTGCTGTTATTTCCTTTTGTTAATGAGCATGATCATGAAACAGATCGTTATCACGCATGTGCGAGCACTCCATGCGTGTGTGTGCACTGCCCCTCTTAAAGATGGTGTGGCGGGGCAAAAGCATGCACGAATGCGGGAGCGTGCTGCGCATGTGGGATCAAGATGGTGAAGGAAACTAGCAGGAGGTCAGAAACTCCATCTTTGTTAATTTATGACCTCATTAGGAGTTGTATGGCTCCACGGCGAACCACACCCACGATTGGGACCAGGTCAGCTGAATCCTCTATAATACTTGCCCTAGAATAGTGCGAGCCAGCAACAGTAAGACTTATGTGTGTGTGTGTGGGGGCGGTTTGGAAGACTCTCTATAGCCTTTAAAGCTGGATTTTGTTTGTTTCAGCAAAGGGGGCACAGGCATGGTGCACCATCATCTGCCACTGCGAGGGAGGACGAGGGCTGGATCCCCTATGGCCAATTTAATTCAGGGAGCCCACCACAGATTTTAGATGCTGTGTCTCCCTCTGAGGCAGTCGCTGGTCAGGGACTGCCCTGAGAGCTAAGCCGGATATAAATCTCATGAGGAGGAGTCCTGCTGGTGGTCCATTCAAACTTAGCTGACTCATGCTTAACCTAGGATTGCTAGCATTTGACTACTAATTATTTCTTGTAAAATAACACGACGCCCATGACGCAGCGCATTTTCAGATGACTTAATGCCAGATCCTGTGCTCTGTTCCTTCGCTATGTAGATACTCTCCACAACCAGCATAAATTATATCTGTCTTTCTTTAAACAACATTTCTAGCCTACGCCTGTATTATACACAGTGCTTTATACTGTCTGTGCCATGCATCTATTTCTTTGTAATTACCTTTTCCTTGTTGATATACTGGAGCTTGGGACAGTGTAGCAGCCTCTCAGATGCACAAGTTAAAACTGAGGAACTGCAGACTACAGAAGGGGCTTGGAGGAGGGTTCATGATTTGACCCTAGGTCACATGCGCATCAGCAGCCTATCAGGCGTACATAACACTATGGTGGAAAAGTGGGAGTGCCATGGATATACAGACAACACAATCGGTGGTTCAGTGGTCCCTCCCACCCCGATCCCTGTCCTCTTATATTAATAAATAACAATGGTGGTTCAGCAGTCCTTCCCCTGCCCCAATCACTGCCCCATTTCATATAAATAAATCCTCGATAGTCCAGTGGTCCACACCCATTCTCCAATCACTATCCCGACCCAAATAAATAATTTCCTGTAGTCTAGTGCCCCCCAGCAGGTAGTGGCCCACCACCCCTTCCCTAACACGAATCATGCCAGCAACTGGCACAGCCCTCCTCACACTGCCACAGCCAGTTGCTAATTGAACTGTCAACTAACATGTGCAGTACATAGTATGCACTCATTGGTTGACCAGTTTTAAGCTTTTAAAAGCAGCAGATTTGGGACAGGAACAGGGAAAGCAGCTACATCTTCCCCCCCATCACTTAACTGCTAACTGAGACAGCTGACTGGGAGGGGCCTGTGACCAGTGAAAGCAGACTCAACTGCCCCAGATCATTTTAAGCTTTTAGAAGCAGCAGATTTGGGAGAGGAACAGTGGGGCCAGAGTCCCAGCCAGGAGAGGCAGAAGAGGATCATAGCACACACTTTTGGTGCCACCTGTTGTTATTTGTGTATACTGCAACAAACATTATGGCCATTACAACACTGACAGTGTTTATTTAAAGAACAGGTAGCTAATTAAATAAAGAGAGTAAAACTATTATATTGTTCTAATTATTATACTAGTTTTATTATATTGTACTATTATATTTACCTTTAGAAATTTCTAGCTTTTTCTATGTTTAATCTACTAAACCTTTTAGAAAAAGCAGTACTTTTATTATACTAGTTTTATTATATTACACTACTACATTTACATTATATTTACTTTAAGAGATTTCTAGTTGTTTATTACTTTTTTCTGTTTTAGTCTACTAAGCATTTTAGAAAAGGCAGCACTTATTTCACCATCTTTTCAAAAGTCTGACTATCTCCAGCTGACCTCACAACAGCCATACTTGGTATGTCAGTCTGTTGCCACGGAAACACTATGATGCTCTAACACAAAGACAGCATGAAGTCAACTGGGAACTGTCCAGTGTAAACGCTTTTATACAGACTTGCTGAATAGGTTACCAAAATGTCTTATAAAACACTGGAAAGAAAACTGAAAATTAAAAAATATATATTCCTGATAAACTGCTAAAATACTACATTTAGGAATGTACATACCCTGCATACCAACAGTGCATAGCTGTTCTTTAAAATAGTTTTAAAAATGACATTCTATAAAGAGCTGTCCTCTATCTTGGCACAGAGCCTGTTGGTACTTTAATCCGATTGGTCAAACACATGCTTACATCATAGAGATGTTATAATTATCCTTAGAGGGAAAACCCATTGAGATTTCAATCTGTTTTAACAGTGACCTTTACAAAGTTGTAAGCAATTATTAGAACGCCTTTCTCCCATAACCCCTACTCCCTAAAAACATGATAACAGCTTGAAGAAACAGAGAACGTTAAAGAGCACGTGCTTAGTAAGGATGTGTACCTTAGAGGGACAGGAAATTGGTAGCTGTTTATAATGTTCCCATTTACAGATATGATATCCATAAGCCTAAATAATCCATATTGTTTAACTGTACCTGAACGAAAGTGATGTGAAAAACTGTATTTTGCATTGTTTTGTTTTATGGGCAGCATTCTGTTACAGTTCTCTTCATGGAACCTGTGATCTGGAGTTTTAACTATGTCATGGTTTGAGCAAAGAACTCTAAGCATAGTTCTGATAGGACAGTAGCTCATGTTTAGCATTCTGTACACAAATCATGACATAGTAAAACTCAAATTACTGGTTTCATGAAAAGAACTGTAACAGAATGTTGCCCATAAAAGAAAGCAATTGAAAACACACAGTTTTCACAACAGTGGTTATTAAGGTACAGTTAATATGGCTCATTGGAGGCCAGTCTTTCATTTCTCTTACTAGGAACATTGCTAACTGCAGCCAATTAGCAGAAATTTCCTGTCCCCTTTAAGGAACAAAGGTTTGGGCTCTTTGCTGCCTCTACAGTCATTCAGTTTGCTTTTTATTTGTTTATTTACTTACCTTGTCATCATTTATGTGTATTCTGCCAACTGCTAGTAAAAATAATAATAATAATCCAGTGGAACCCTTGAACTGTGATGTCAGAAATCCTTTACTGGAACAGGAAAGTGCAAATCTGTTTTCAAATTTTATGGAGAAATAACACTTCTATTACCAACATATTATATATTTAATAGAATTACACAATTTTTGATAATGTTAATCTTTTGTTATGATTTAGTAGACTGTATTTTCTTCATACCCAGATTTTACCTGGGAAGAAGAAAAGAAACCAGTTATTGTTTTAAAATAGTAAAATCACACAGATGGACCACAACAGTGCAAACATATAAAAGCAAATGTTTACTGCTGAAAGAGGTATCTATTTCCTTAGAAAAGAGAAAAATATATTTAGTGTCTCACTGAAATACATTGATCTCATAAGTAGCTGGCAGTTTCTGACATCACAATACCAGAATTCTATTGAATTATTTTTTACTAGTGGTGTAAAAGCAACAGTAAAACCCACTTGGTTTACTGCTAACAAATATTTTATAATAAAACTAGAAAGTAATTACTAACACATCAAAATACAATTATATTTATTAGGCGTAAACACTACTCTTTAATCATAATAATATCACCATAGAATGATATTTAATTGTTTTGAATAAACTGCACAACTGTGTGTCGCTGTGCGAACCTAACGTGTTCACAACAGCTTGGAGAATGGATTGAGAACCCACTGGACGTTGACCAAAGGTTAGAATGCAGAGAAAGAGGATACTCTGCACTAATATCTCTCCTGCACCTGGTGACCAGGGCATGCAGCCAGCCAAGTACAGATGCAGCACCGCTTCTGCTGCAGTCCAGGGCCCCTGGTGTGCGTTTTATGAAATTGCAGAGCCACAGAAGGTGGAACTCAGGGCTCCTTAGCACGTAGGGGAGGGGATAGTGATAACCAGGGGTTGACACTGGGTGAAAAAGTGGGGGTATGCACTGATCAGATTTGAGAACTGATGTAGGCACATTGAGGCTGGAAGAAGCATTTGAAGTGCTGTATGCCATACCTCTGTATATCCCTCAGTTCGAGCCCTGGTGACAACACACCTGCTGTTTTGTTCTTGCTTGCCCTCAGTTTTAGAGCGATTTTAGGTTTCTGTGCTAATTAACTTGCTACATTCGCCCTTGTCATATTTCACTGACTGGAACTAGGGTATAGTTAGTACTGTTGATCATAGTGCCCTAGTCTGTGCACCATTACAGCGTATGCTAGTTTCTATTTTGTAGGTGAGAAGAATGGGTTTGCCACAGATCCTCCTGTCATTAGGTGGGTGGTTAGCAGATCACACTGTTCGTCTTGCAGCATGCTGGCTAAGAATGACACACAGTCCCTCCTCTTATTCGGGGGTGGGACTGTAACTAAACCTAACCCCCGACATTATTCATGCACTAGAATACATCGTGGCGCTGTCATCATCACTTACCTCCTCCATTCTTGTAGCACAGATATGGAAGCGCCACACGTTACCCAGCCCCTGGCGAATCCACGCACGACATGATGAAGTCCATTTGGTGCGCCCACATCTGCTGCTTGGGGTCCCTGGACAGCTGGGACCCCAGGACTACATCCGGGACGGTGATGAAGCTCGAGGGATCAGTGTCTCCCGGAGGACGGGAAGTGCTTTTGCATGGCTCCTCGTGGGCTTCCCCATTGGGAATGAGTTGACCCTTCATTTTCTGCTCCTCCTCCCGTCCTTGCAGGCTGGAACGATGCAGCCGCGGGCCCATTGGACTAGTTGTCACCGAAACGGTAAGTGGCTGGGCAGTGTCCCACCTCAGGTCAGTCATGGTCACCAGGGAAAATACTGAGTGGTGCCGACTGACCGTAATTACTAAGGAGACTTGTAATTATAATTTAATAATTAAGTACTATAAAGTCTGTTCCCTCGGGCTGTGCAGCCTGTTTGACCCCAAGGGTTACGGTTACTGGAGCCGCGCACCACTCAGAAACAGTCCACAAAACACTTAAAGCTCAGCCGGAAGAATCTCATGGGAGCTGCTGCTTGTGGTGGGGACAGCTACTGTCCAGGGCTACTGCGCACAACGGTACTCTCGCATCAGGTTTCGCGCTCTACCAGAGAAACCTGAAACGTGGTTGGGAGAGCTGCAGTTGCCAGTCAGCGGCTTGCGCTCAGAAGGGAGAGGTGGTGGTGGTGGTTGGAAAGGGGCTATCTCTGGTGCTCTCAGAGTGCGCTTCTCAAACTGTTAGGGCTCGAGTAACGAATGTGGACTCTGGATTCCAGGACTGTGAGCAGCTTGAGTATTAACCCATCCACATACGGTTATCGGCCCACACTGGCGCTAGATGGGGTGCCTGGGGCTGTCAACAGTTGAGGGACTCGTCCTAGTTATCCGGGGCTGTCAGTCAGTAACTGAACAGGACAATTATCAGTAGCCCTCAGGAGCTCGGGAAATTTAAGAAGACCCCTGCTCCCCCAGCACTGTTGAGAGGGTGGGGTTCCGTCTGTCACTGCGAGTCGAGGCTGTCCTCCGCAATAACTGAGGTCTCTCGCCGTTTCGCCTGTTTTCACTGTACTGCCGCGCGCCAGGTCAGCTCACACGGTGTGAAACCTCAGCGTCCTGTACCTGGGTGTATAGAAGTAGCGGTGCAGTGACTCATACAGCCCAGCGCGAACACGCAATCTTCCCTGCAGAGGCAATACAGCCAGGCAGTCAAGGAGTTCCCAGTTTCGCCATAAATGAGAATCATTATGTGCTGGGCTTCACTTCTGAACGTTCCCCACTTCTGAACGTCCCCTGTCTCTTATTTCACGTTTCATTGCAATCATTCTTTATGGTTATGGTGCAGAAACTGCTATAATTTTAGGTGAGGTAACCAGCCAGCTGCCTATATGGATGGCCCCTGTGATACGAAATAAAGATAAATATGCAGTTTGTGTGTGTGGATGGGCATATTTCTCTTGCTGTTGATTACTCTGCTGTTTACGTACCTATTGAATTCTAGCAAATTATAAATAATACTAAATCCTGTGATGTTCTTTTTACCAGCCAGCTCCCCAGGTGAGCGTCTTTCATTTCACCTACAGTAAATGTACACTTCCTTTTATTTTCTTGTCTAGTATTTTAACATCTTATATAGGTATATGCATGGGATATAAACACTCCCATCATTTATTCATTTCTTTGTTGGAGACAGTGTGATCTAGTGGTTAGAAACCAGGAGACAAAGGTTCAAACCCTGCCAGGGCCAGATGCTCACTGTTTGACCTTGCAAGTCACAGCCTTTCAAATCAGTCTCCAGTTCAACCAGCTATAGAAATTGTAAGGAGCAGGACCCTACTAAAAATAAGATTTTGGATCTCAGTTGGGTAATCTTGGCTAAATGTATATATAAAAAAACAACTACTTGTTTGGTTGTAAGGGTACTGCAAATTTGCTTCCTGATGGTATGTGTTTGGCAACAGAAATACGGTTCCTTTAATATTTCTTTCCACTTTTGTAGTTTTTTGTGTTGTGTGTGTGTGTGTGTGTGTGTGTGTGTGTTGGTGGGGTTGTGTATTACATTCAGGGTCAGTAGGGACTGTTCCCCTGGATACTCTCTGAGCCCCTGGGAGATTCTGTTATCTTTCATCTACACGCCCACCACCACATGTAGGTGTTAAGATATTCATCTGAGGGCTGCAGGATAGGTTACTAGATGCACTGAAGTGTTAATTTTGATAAATTATTAATTTTGTATACTACAACTATCACTGACTAAGGGAGCTTAATAGGTATACCCTTGAGGAAGGAAGGAGGGTGGGGTATGATATAAACTTTTAAGTACCTCAAGGGAATCAACAAAGTCCAAGAGGGTAGCATCTTTCAGAAAAGAGATGTGCAAGAACAAGGGGACACAATTTGAAGATGGGAGGGATGGCTCAGGGCAATGTGAGGAAGTATCTTTTCACAGAGTAGGTAGTGGATGCATGGAACAACCTTCCTGAGGAGATTGTGGGGTCAACAATTGGTGGAATTCAAGAATGCATGGGACAGATATAAGGCAATTATTGTGGGGGGGTAGGAAGAAGGCTATTGGTTAACTAGGATCTGCAGCTTATCCAGTAGGGCAGAGAAATGGGCAGAACTAGGTGGACCCGCCTTGGTCCTTATCTGCCTTCAAAGTCTATGTTTCTATGAAAAGTCCCTGTGTAGGTCTAAAATCTTGTGTACTGAAAATAGAGTGTTGTATAGTGTGCCATAAATCCAGTGCTATGATTGAGTCCATGATGATGATATAAATCCTGTAGTTTTATACATGTTTTTCCAGTGTCTTTCTTTCCTGTATGTTTTGAAGTTGCTTGTTGGTGTTACTACATACATGTCTCAGTCAGTGGAACAATACCCTGCAACAATTTAAGATGTAAAACATGTATGTGTGGCAGTGCAGCACCAGGTCTACCACTTGTGAGGTTGGTGGCCCAAGTTCAAGAATGAGCCAGGGTCACTGGAGTAGGAGGAGGTTTAAGTACCCCACAGGATATTCACCTCTTCAGTGAGGGAGTTACTGTTTCCTGCTACAACAGCTCCACCTGGGAGCTCTCAGGTGGTGCAGGCTGAGTTAGGGATAGCAATGAGGAGGAAGCTCAGTTCACTCAGTGATGTGCCCATCTGTTGCAGGCATGCATGATGCATTAACACTGGTATCCTAGAGAGAGTGGCAAACAAGAGAGGAGAAGAGAAACATTGGTCCCTGCAGGATGACATGACTCCCCACAGGCCCCAAACCACTGATCAGACTCTGTCTCTCAGCTAGATTCAATCACTGGAGGGAGTCTGGTGTCTGCTCCCAACAGCCTGACCATGGGGAAAGCCATGAGGCTTCAGTAGAGAGAACATATGAACATACAAAGAAGCCTTCAGAAGAAGGCCATTTGGTCTATCTAGTCTGCTTGTATTGCAGGGTCCACAGCTTGAGCTACTGTCCCTACCCTCCTCCCCACTCCTACCATCCTCCCTACCCATGATCCTTACCTTCCCCCATGCCTATCCCAGCCTCTTAAAGCGGAACACTGTCTTCAATGAGATCACCTCTTCTGGTAGCGCATCTCCAAGTGTCCACCACCACCCTCCTCAGTGAAGAAACTGCTTCCCGACCTCCCTCCCAAACCTCACACCCTCCAGCCAAAGACTGTGCCCCTTGTGTTAGTGGGTTGCCACTCAGCTTAAAGTGACCTCCTTACCCACCTTATCTATCCCTTTCTAGAGCTTGAAGGTCCCAATTATGTCCCTCTCTCTCTCTCTCTCTCTCTCTCTCTCTCTCCCCTGTCTTCCAGGGTACATTTCAGTCCTTAACCTCTCCCCATATGCCTTACCTGCTGACCACTATCATCTTTGTAGCCCTCCTCTGGACCTTCTCCAGCAGGTTAATGTTTTTTGAGGTGTGGGCACCAGTACTGAACTCCATGCTCTAGACAAGGTCTTACCAGGGACCTGTACAATGGCAGTATAGCCTTCTCTCTCTCCTCTACTGATCCCCTAGATATACATGCCGCATCTTGTTTGCATTTGCTGCTGCTTTCTTGCACTGCGTGGAGTGCTTCAGATCACTAGTGATCATCCTCCCAGGTCCTTCTCCTCCTCCTCTGATGCAGATGTTCGGACTCCACCCAGGTAGTACTCTGTCCTGGGATTCTTGGCTCCAATATGCATAACTTTGCATTTCTTGAGAAGGTAAGCACTAGAGAAGCATTTATTGAGTGCAATCAGCTTAAGCGGTACGAGGGCTAGAAATAGCCATACCACAACTCCAGTGTTTTGCTTCCACATTGAGGCTTCAACAGGGTCAGTAGTGGTATGTCTAATGCTCCTTTATACCTTAAAACAAATCGACAGTACATCATTATTTTTATCAAGAGCTGGTTTAACACAAGATATAGTTACTTTTTAGGAAAGAGCATATCCTAGGTGGTGTTAATGCACAGGAAGACACCATAAAAAGTGAAAAGTGTCAATACACCAACAGGCAAGGTGCACTAAATGAAAAATAAATCACAAACAGCAGTGATTGAAAACATTCGACAAAGTGCACCAATAGGTAGACAACACAAAATCTATATATACATCTAAAAACCAACAATGTTATCTCTAATCTCAAATAAAAAAAGAGGCAAAGAAAAGATATAATCAGTCTATCACGAATACGTAAGCAATAACCAATGACAGGGTAATCAACACCCCAGGTGCTATGAGGCATTAGCAAAATGGCTGCCTGTCACACTGAATTTTCAGCACAATAACAAGAGCCGGACCACTGACTGATCTCTCAGGGGACGGCTCACCATTTGTTGTGTGTTTAGGCTGGATTAATCAACAGTCACCTGATGGCTCTGTGCCAATCAGGTACCTGTCTTTGTCAACCCCGTGTTATAAATCCATTTATTCCATCCTTGCCTGACATTAGTTGAGGTCTAACATCTATGATTTAACAAACCCTAGAGGTAAAAAAACAAAAAAAAAAAACAAAAACAAATGCATTTTAAAGATGATCATTGAATAAAAGGGGGTACAATTATTGTTTAGGCATTAGAGAGCACAAAACCTTAGCAGTTACCCTCATAGTTATTGGTTTAAGGTTTCAGATTTAGAATAATCTATAAAAGGAAGTGAAATCAAGAACATCATTCAAATCACTTGGCTTTAAACTTCCAATAGAGTGAATCTAGTTGGCTTCTTGTTGTAATAGAGGTATAAGCTCTCCCTGCTCCTCAGGCTTGCTTGACTGTGTTGGGAGTACACAGAATTTTGATACAGATGGATCTCTGTTGTGCATTTGGTCAAAGTGTGCTTCAACACATTTTGGACCACCACCTGTACTTATGGCTCAAACATGTCCCCAAATTCTAAGCCTAACCTTTCTTGTTGTATGGCTCTACGATAGCCGAGAGCAGGAACAGGTCCTGACGTATATACTATATAATGTGGCATTATTTTAACAAACTGGTTAATTCTGATGTTTTGTTTTGGCCTGGTATCAGTTTATTTTATTTTATGCAAAAGAAACCCAACTATTCGAGCATATAAGTAAACAACAAAACAATTAAAATATGTACAAAAATAGGGAACATAATAATACATCAGTTGCACAAGGCAGCATGCAGAGACATCCTAGAGACAATTCATAATTTAAAATTTGATGAGCTTTTACAGAAAAGTGCCAAGTGCAAATATCAAAGCCTTATGTTCAGTAAAGATAATTTTTGGATTTCACCTTTTGCCCCAGCCCTTGCATCCTTTCAATAAAGGGAGACAATTGTTCTATGTAAATTGTTAAAGGGGGACATTCTAACAAGTCATGGCTAATCATAAGTGTAACATTCTGATTATACTTACAAAACAATAAAAGATTTTGATTTTGGAAAGCTAAAGGTTAAATGTACCGGGCAAGCCCAATAATTCTAATCTCCATCTGGTAATAGCCTTCCTGTGAGTTGCAGATTCATAACATTATAGGTAAAAATCCTCCCAAAATTCCACTTTACCTGCACTATCAAGAGGATACACATCTAAGGAGTCTATTCTACCAAGATCAGTTTGGATTGCACGGTCTACAGTTCTTGAAAGTTTCTGATGAAGAAAAGTAGTGTGTAGATTTCTCATAGGGTTTCATTGCAACATTTCTTTCGAGATCCATTTTAGCAAGACTGTTGTTTAACTTGACAAACCAGTGGGTATAGGAATTATGTTTAAGCAAATCTCTTCAACATTTTTGGGGCAAACATATATCAGGCAACGATACAGTTCTGTACCACCAAGCTATAGCTTTTTAAATATTCTTGTTTTCATATCAAGAGAACTGATCTCAACCCTAATTACATCACTTGAAGTAATTTTTGGGCATCCGGGACAATTCTATAGAAGGTAATTTGAATTACATCAAAGTCACTTATAAGTTCACTTCCTTCACTTCACTACCGTTACAATGTTTGTGGGGTGACTTTAACTCCATAGCACCTTTTAAGATAATAAATTAATTGCTAGCATATGTATTTGTGAAGTGGTTAGACTGCCAGGGAAGAATTTAAGTCAGTCTCTTTGATCTTTTTAACATGTGCAGACCAAGAAAGATTTTTTTTCAAACCATACACCTAAATGACAGAAAGTGGACACTTCTTCAAAAGTATAATTATTAATTACCCATGATGAAGTATTGACTTTTTCCTCAAAAACTATGATTTTAGTTTTTATGTATTTAAATGGAGCTGTAATTTATCTAATGTTGACATTACCATTGATATGGCTCTTTTAAGACCCAGTGGCATTTCAGAAAGTACCACTACATCATGCACATACAATAATATATGAATAGGAAGATTATCTATATAGGGAGAAAAGGTATCACATGTTTTTAGATCAGTCACAACATTATTACTGTACAAATTGAAAAGTATGGGAGCAAGGAGACATACCTGTTTAACACTGAGATTCATGTTAAAACTTCTGACATTTTACCATCTTTACTTACATGGATACAAGCTTGAGTATTATAATGCAATATCTGAAGAATATCCAAAAGTCTTATTTATATTCAACTGTTCCAAAATATTCCATAAAATAGATCTTCTCACTGAATCAAAGGCTGCTTTAATGGATGCTTTAGTATTGATAAAGGCAGCTAGTAATCTTTTAATTTTACATATTTTTCAATTAGATAATGGAGTGTGAAAATGAGATCTACCTTGCTAATGTTTTTCTTAAAGCCCCCTTGATTAATTAAAATAATATTTTGCAGTTCTGCCCACCATTGTACATGGTTCAATATGAATAGAGAGAAAATCTTTAAAGCAACAGGAAGCAAGGTTATAGGTCAGTAATTTTCAACACACATTATTTGAACCTTTTTATGAATGGGGATTATAAGACCAAGTTTCCATGAGTCAGTATTGTTCTAGACTTAACTATGAGATTAAAGAGAGGTCAGCAATTCTGTCCACCAGGCAACGTCAGCATGTAATATTTCAGCGGGCAATCTATTGGCTCCTGGAGCCTTATTTTTTGTCTGGGATTGTATAGCATTAGTTACTTCAATGGGTGTAAAATCTATCCAAGTGGAATAATTATTGGATTCATTTAGTTTTGTAGTACAGTCGATTTTATGATATGGCACCTGTAATTCTCCCAGATTTTCTTTGTGGAAGATTTTTTAAATGCTGGACCCACCCAGTTGGACTAATAATAGCCTCAATGTTGTTCATGAGATTCCAGATCTTGAGGCAACTAGGTTCCAAAAAGTTTCTTATTTTTGTTTTGAATGGATTCTTACATCATGGATTATAATGAATAACCATAGGCCTGTTTTTCTTTTTTAACATTTGTTTGTATTCTTTCCTTAAATTATAAAGGGCTAACCTTAGCCTCAAAATTATGGCATTTTAAAATCTTCTACCCTCTGAATTCAGAGCCTTTTTAGAGTAAGACACTCTTTATCAAACCAAACGGCTCTCTTTTCAGAATTATCAGGGTTAAAGTTATTACTTGCTCTTTGTTTTTCAGGATTTAAAGAATTCATAATTTTAATTTTAATATTTTCATACACAGCAAATGCAGAATGAAAAAGAAATAGACTCTAAGTCTATGGATTTATAGTATGTATACAATCAGCCTTTAAATTTAAAAGGCTTCTGTATTCAGAAAGATTTTAACTTGATTATGAAGAAAATGGGTCCATTTTATTAGTTTCCTGTTTGTAATTACCATATTTTGATCTGCATCTGATCTAGCCTCATAGTGTTTCATATTTCTGTAGCGCTCCGCATTGTCAATGGGTAATCATTACAGATGGGTATAGTGCACCTCACCAGGGAATGGCACAGCCAAGCTTTTGAATATTGGACACCTGAGGATTCCTTACCCTAATGGCAGTTCCTCAGTTTTGCTGTGCCATTGGAAGGGAGAGAGTTACTTTGCTGATTGGGACAGTTGTGAAGCCTTCAATTTGGGGCTGCAATTCTGCTTTGCAGGTTGGGGCTGCCTAGTTACAGAGAGCACCCCTAAATTCTAAAATCGTGCATGCTGAGCTGTGGCTTGGAAATTGACTAACCTGCCTACTTTTTATTTCTCACGCCTTTGTGGACTGAGAGCCACTTTTCTTTCTTGCTAGGGTGTTTTGTATGATCTCCTGGTGTTTTCGGTTAAAAAAGCAAAGGTGCCTCAGGTAGGTACACATTCATTTTGTTTGGGAGAGTAGGGGCTGTGAGGGGTCACTGGTCTCTGGTGTTGGCTTTCCTTATCTCCACCACACCCCAGCATGAGTTATTTTTAAGGTTTACTGTGTGTTTGGTGCTTTTGGCCAAAATAAAGTTACTGTGTGAAGAATGGAAGGCCAGTTGAATTCTCGCCTTGTCCTCCATTCCCATTCATTGTATACTGCCGCCTAAGGCTGAGCATGCATCTCCTTGTTATTCAGTTTCCTGCCAGATAAAGTGGGGCAACACAGTGCACACAGCTGTTTTCATTGTGCTCAAGCATGCTCACTCCCTCATGACCTCAGGAGGCGCATTTCACTTTTTGAGATTGCAGGATATATTGTATAGTTAAGTTGTATGGCAGTTTCTGTGGAATTTTTCTCTACATAGTTGTTTTAAAAGTTGTGTTTTTCCTAGTCAGTGTTTGAGTTGTGGGCAGCAATTTAAGGGCAGTAATTAAAGGTTTAGTGATTTTCTTGGCACCATGGCTTTCGGAAACCATACATTATGAAATGATGTAAGATCTGCAGAAGGGTAATGAGACCCTTTCCTTGGGTACTTATTATCCTCATTGTGTGGCTCAGCATAATATTTCTTTCACGGTCTCCCCAGCCATCCTCCAAGCTGGGAGAGTGATACCTGGTCCTTTGCTTAGCAGTGGCAAAGCAGAATTGCATAAGAATCTATGGTTGCTCTTCAGTGAGCTTTTGAGTCCCGGCGTCCCACAGGGCATCTTAGCAGGTACACCTAACCCCAAACTGGGCCCCTCAGGTCAGGGGGGCCTACACAGGCGTGTCCAGGTGCAACACAGCATGAGCAGGCTGGGAGTCAGATATGCAAGCAGATCCCATCCCTGCCCTTTTGGAAGGCCAGGATAATGATTATGAGGAACATGAG
Organism: Neoceratodus forsteri; assembly: GCA_016271365.2. Classification (NCBI taxonomy): domain Eukaryota; kingdom Metazoa; phylum Chordata; order Ceratodontiformes; family Ceratodontidae; genus Neoceratodus; species Neoceratodus forsteri. The sequence goes on from CM028138.1 coordinate 409,180,227, forward strand.
GAAACACCTGACCTTAGAAAATTACTTTCAGATGAGGAGGACGTCCCTTCTGAGGAGGAGGTAGAGGAAGGAGAGTGGATGGAATCCAAGTCCAGGATACCGATTCCGCCTCTCTTTGATAATAAATCCTTGTCCATTTTAATAGCTGAAGCATGTACATCATTACAGCTCAAGGAGGAACAGTCCGTGGAGACTCTTGAGGTTAATCAGTTCTGTCAGCATCCTCCTCTGCCCCAAAATGTTTCCCAGGTTTTGTCCACTGTGACCAAATTATTGAACAGGAATGGGCAGGTATGGATGGAGAAGAAATCTCCCAAACCAAAGACTAGGAATTATCCTTTTCTAGGGAAAGGTCTACGCAAGTGGGAAACCCCGCCACTGACAGACAAGGCTGTTTATAATTCTATAAAACATATCACCCTTCCAATGGAGGGGCTCTGACACTATCAGAGTCGCATGACAAGTGGACAGATACTGCATGCAGAAGGGCTTTTGCCGCTTCTGGCACAAATATTCATACATCCTATGCTTCTTTTATTGTTACCAGGGCCTTGAACCTCTGGTCACTATGCTGGTTGATTACATCCCTCCTGTTTCAGAGGGTGCAAGCATTTTGCAATTGATGGTCGTGGCATCCTCTGTTCTTGGGAATTCTACAGTGGACAACTTCCGCTTGTTGGCCCGCTCAGTCTATCACTCTCGTCAGCCGTGAGATCCGTGTGGCTCAGACATTGATCTGCTGATCTGTCTTCAAAGATGAAGCTGTTTAATCTTTCCATTTGAAGGAAGTCTATTGTTTGGTTCTGGTCTGAATTCTATCTTACAGGAGGTACATGATAAGAAGGGCCACCTCCTGGTGTCAAACCAGCAATGCAAGGCCACAGCTTCTCAATGAGGCCAGGGTGATGGTCGGGCGAGACAGTACCGAGGAGGGTATCGTCCTTTGGAACTTCAGTACACAAAGGAACAGAGGTTCCTATTCAGGCAACAGAGGATACAAACAGCAGAGGCTCTTTCCCACGTGCTGTGGAGGATGATGAGCACAAATGGCTGGTACCTCACACTGTTGGTACTTGGGCCCATCCTGTCCCCTGACATGGTGGAAGACTGCAGAAATTTTTGCAAGATGGGCCAAAACAACATTAGACACCTGGGTTCTGGAAATCCTTCATGTAGGCTGTGCCATAGAGTTCTTAATGGTTACTTCAAGGGACATTTTCTGTCATCCCCAGTTTCAAAACAGTGGTAAAACACCAGGCGGTGTTGGACACTCTGTCCCAGCTCATTCAAATTGAGGCCGTAGTTCTGATCCCACCAAACAAGAGGGTCAAGGGTTTTATTCCCTCTACTTTGTAGTTCCCAAGAAGTCTGGGGGTTCACACCCATTTTGGATCTGAAGCATCTGAGCAAGTTTGTGCACCACAAGTCATTCAAGATGGAGTCTCTGAGGATGGTAACCCAGTTGTTCAACTGGAGGATTTCTTAGCCTCCATAGATCTGACGGATGCTTACCTTTACATCCTCATCCGTCAGTCCCACCAGAGGTACCTCAGATTCTCGATTCTGACCAACATTTTCAGTGCAGGGTGCTACTGTTTGGCCTTGCAACAGACCCTCAAGTTTTTGAAGGTATTGATTGTTCTGGTAGCTCAACTGCAAATTCTGGGCCTTATGGTGGCAGCAATAGATTTAGTTCCCTGGGCCCACTTCCACATGTGGCCTCTTCAGTCAGAGCTGCTGACTGCCTGGGATCTGTTATTGGAGGACTATCAAGCCAGGATACTCCTCACCCTCAGCTTTTTCACCAATGAGTTGGTGGCTAAATGTGAAGAATCTCAACAAGGGAGTTCCATTGGAACTACCACCAGAGGAGATTCTCATGACAGATGCGAGTTTGCACAGGTGGGGGCAGTCCTGGATCAACTTCCCACTTAGGGATTTGGTCACTCAAGAGCAGGGTCTCCACATCAATGTCCTGAGATGTGGGGTCCACCTAGTTCTGCTTCATTTTCAGTCCAGACTAAGGAACACTGCATTACAGGTGCGGTCAGACAGTGCCGTCACAGTGGCATATATAAACAACCAAGGAGGCACAAGGAGCAGGGAAATGCTTGAGAGGCCTCCAAAATACTGAGCTGGGCAGAGGAGAACCTTCACTCTCTGTTGGTGGTACATCTGGTGGGGAACCGAACATTCAGGTGGACTGGCAAAGTCATGAAGATGTTCACCCCAGAGAGTGGCAGTTGAATCCAGAGGTGTTCAGACTTCTAAGCAATTGGTTTGGGCCACTGCAAATAGATCTGTTTGCCTCAAGCCACAATGCTTAGACCCACAGGTTTCTTCAGTTGGTATCAGTGTCCTCACGCAGAGGCAGTGGATGCTCTGACTCAGATGTGGTCCTTCTGGAGAGCGTATGCCTTCCCACCAATGCCTCTTCTTCAGAAAGTTTTAAGAAAAATAAGACACTCACATGGAAACTTTCTTCTGATAGCCCTGGAGTGGCCAAGAAGACCATAGTTCTCAGATCTAGTGAAACTGGCTCAGCAGCTCCTTTCCACCTTCCAGTACGGAGGGATCTCCTGCTGCAAGACTCCATTCTCCACCCAAATCCAGGCACATGCAGCTCGGGCCTGGCCCTTAAAGGAGGAGACTCTTATGATTGAGGTTTTTCCTTGAGAGTAGTTGAAACCTTGCTGGCAGCTAGAAAACCTCTACTCAAGTTTCTTTACACCCGAGTTTGGGACAACATTTTCCTCTTAAGCCACAGAGAAAGGAATTAAACCTTTGAAGACTTCCATTGCTCAAATTCTAGAGTTCCTTCAGAATGGCAGATAAAGGGCTGGTATTGAGCATGCTGAGAGGTCTGGTTTCTGCTCTTGGAGCATCTCTAGGTTTCTGTCTAGGAACAAATACAGAAGTTGTTAGCTTTCTGTGTGTGGTTGGCAGGAGCCGACCACTGTTTTGTTATCCCTGCCCCTGTGGGATCTTAACTTGGTTCTGAATGCTCTCTGTGTTGAGCCCTTTGAACTATTGTCATCCATGCCAATGGATGTGTTGTCCATAAGGTCTGCTTTTAATGGCAATGTGCTCAGCCAGGAGAGTGGGTGAACTCCAAGTCTTGTCTTATAAGGAGCCCTACCTCATCATCCATAAGGACAAGGTGGTACTTAGGACTGTTCCATCCTTTGCCCCAAAGTGCCTACAGCTTTTCATGTAAACCAAGAGATTTTCTAACCATCCTTCTGTCTGCATCCTTCTCACCCTAAAGAGAAGGAATTACATAAACTGGACCTCGGGTGAGCAGTCAGGGTCTAACTCTGCAGTATGTCTGAATTTCCTAAGTCAGATAACCTGTTTGTGCTTTTGGGGCAGCCAAGCAGGAGAAGGTCTCTATGCCCACCCTAGCTAGGTGGATGTGGGCCTGTGTACAAAAGCCTATGTGGTGAAAAGAAGAGGCCTCTGGCTCTTATCAAGGCCCACTCCAGCAAGGCGCTGGCGACTTCCTGGGCAGAGAGGATAAAGGCAGGTGTTGGAACTATGCAAAGGCAGCTATGTGGCCCTCAGTTCACACAGTGTGAAACATTATAAATTGGATGTTCAGAGTTCTACTTACACAGCTTTTGGCTGCAGAGTATTGCAGGCAGCAGTTCTCAAGTAAGTCTGAAGTATCTGGCATATGGGATAACACTCTCTCCTTCCCTTTTTATCTGGGTACTGCTTCTTAGAACCCATTTAATGATTACCCATTGACAATGTGGAGAACTACAGAAAGAAGAAATTAACTTCATACTTACTATCATTTCCTTTTCTGTTAGCTCCAACATTATCAATGGGACCAGCCCAGGAGCATGGCTCCGGAGGGAGAATCTTATCCAGTATGCTAGAGAGAGGTCTATTTTTAGTAAAACCTACATGTCTCTCTATTCTGTGGCACTGTACTCTGATAGCAACATTTTTTATGCTGATTTATTAATTATCTGCAACTGCAAGTTAACAGGTTTCATTAATTAAAGTGTGCTTCCTGTTGCAGTCTTCTACTAAAAAAAAAGCACCTATCTCATGTTACATATATATGAACTTGAATTCACAGAGGGCGACTCAGGTGAGAAGTCTGGTGCCTGGGAAGCACTGTTGCTTTTCACTACAAGATCTGAATGATTTTCTGCTATGAATTTTGGATAGAAAGGTAAGAGAGTTTATTGTTAATATAATAAGTGATTTTTTAAATTGTATATGGATGTAGATCTTGTGGCTCTGCTAAGTACTAACTGGGAACTGCTTTTAGGGTATGGAATCCTCAGGTGCCCAACATTGAAAAGCTTGGGCTGTGCCATTCCCCTGGTAGGAATGCACTATACTCATTTGTAATGATTACCAATTGACAGTGTTGGAGCTGACAGAAAAGGAAATTATGGTAAGTATGAAGTTAATTTCTTCTTTTTGTTTACTTTAAGGGAGAGAATAGTTTTAGGGAAAATGGTCACTGTCCCAAATAGATATTATCTCAAAATATTTTATCAAGTGAAAGGAAAAATGTCAGTAATACAATAGTCAATAATACTTCCTCCATGGTTAGAAGAAAAGTAAAATTACACCCCCATCTCCGGAAAATTGCCCATTTAATATTTGAAGATTTACTTGGGTTCTCCCAACTTGGTGCCAATATGGGCATAAAAGTCACCTCCTGTAAATAGGGGGAGACCTGGATAACACATTAAAATGTTGGACAAAACTTCACCCAGTTCAGAAATGACTTGCATAATCAGATTTTCTGGATTGGGGGTATATTTATTGACAAGAATTCAGAATGGAAGAGAATCTTTAAATAACAAGAGAAAAAGAAAACACAATTAGTGATAAACAACTGTTTTCCATGTAATCCAATGCTCGAGGCAACATAAATTGCTAAGCCCCCACCTACTCTACCATACATAAAGTTTTTAATGGCATCTAACATTCAACATTGGTAACCGTCTATAAACCCCTTGCTTATGTCTTGTATCCAGGTTTCTTGCAACATAATAATATTAAATGTTTCAATAAAGCCAAGTGTGTCTGTCTTCAGAATTTCTCTTCTAACCCTGCTACATTCCAGACCAAGATTACTAGATTGGTCGATTGTGATACAGCCTGTGTAATGCTGGGATGGAGGGAGGGGAGAAGAACTGTGTCAGAATGAAATATCAAATTATAAAACATTATATCCATTTTGAACTTTATAAGAATTGACTTCAGAGAAGACTCTCCAAATCAATATCACCTATGTGTGATATATGATCTTGATAATTTTCCATCTCTGAATCTTCTTCTAAAATAATACTGTTATTGGTCCTTACTCTCTTTTGCAAGCTTCCCTGATAACCTTACAGTTTTCTTGCAAGAGTTTATTATCTGAGGGGCAAAGAGTATGAACCTTCTCAACAGGATGCATATAATTGGTTATTCTGTTTTGGCGTGATGGAACAGATGTTCCTGTTTTATCTTGCCACTGGCAGGTAACTCTAAATACTACCTGCAGGTACCTCTAAATTACCCTAAACATACCCTAATCAAAAATGGGTAGTTGGTTAGGATTGGGTAGTTACTACCCTACCCATTCTACTACCCTATTACACTACCCTGACCATAACAAAAAGACTGTTTGTTGCTGTAGGCTGCATACAATCTATTACACTATTTATTAGGTGCCCCGAGCCTGTCATTTGTTACTGTGTCATAGTTAGCTACACTGCCTCTTCTGCAGCAGTTACTGAAACAATATCGTTTTACGGCTGTATTACACTGTTTGCAAGGTTTCCAAAATTATTCCCATTGCAGGCATTGCTGAGGCAAGTATAAGAGGTGCATTTGCTCTGACTGAGCCTGCTGCTGTTTCCAAAATTATACCCATGGTGGGCATTGCTGAGGCACGATGAGAGGTGCAGCTTCTCTTAGCGATCCTGCTGCTGTTTCAAAACTATGCCCATGCTGGCATTGCTGAGGCAGGTATAAGAGATGCAGTTGCTGTGAGTGAGCCTACTGCTGTTTCAAAAATTACACCCATGGCGGGCATAGCTGAGGCAGGTATAAGAGATGCAGTTGCTGTGGTGAGCCTACTGCTGTTTCAAAAATTACACCCATGGCGGGCATTGCTGAGGCAGGTATAAGAGATGCAGTTGCTGTGAGTGAACCTACTGCTGTTTCAAAAATTACACCCATGCGGGCATTGCTGAGGCAGATGTGAGAGGTGCAGCTGCTCTGAATGAGCCTGCTGCTATTTCAAGAAATCATGCCCATGGCAGACATTGCTGAGATAGATATGGCAGGTGCAGCTGCTCTGATTGAGCCTGCTGTTCCAAAAAATATACCCCTGGTAGGCATTGATGAGGCAGCTGCTGAGGTGCATCTACTCTGAATGAGCCTGCTGCTGTTTCAAACATTATACCCATGGTGGGCATTGCTGAGGTAGGTATTTAGGTGCAGCTGCTCTGATTGAGCCTGCTGCTGTTCCAAAATTAGACTCCTGGCGGCATTGCTGAGGCAGGTATGGAGGTGCAGCTGTTCTGAGGAGGTTGCTGCTGTTTGCAAAAATTATACCCATGGTGGGCATTGATGAGGCAGATGTGAGCGCAGCTGCTCTAAGTGAGGTTGCTGCTGTTTCCAAAATTATACCCATGGAAGGTGTCAAACATAATAAACTGCTGATTGACAAAACTAAGAATATTGTGGCACATGTTGCTGGCATGTTGGCAGTGGTGATGGCATATTTTGTCAGTAGTATGTGTCTAAGGAGAATGACAGTAAAACTGAAGGAAAGTGATGCCAATGGAAGAAACTGCAGTAACTATAATATAACATTATATTTATATATATTTATTTATTAAATTTGATAACCGGTGAGCCCACTGGGCCCTGAAAGTCCCTTTTCAGGGCGACTGAAGTTACATAGATTTTACAAGGGATTGTATACAGCAAGATACATTACATAAGTCTCATAGTCACATAACAGGGTAAACATAGAAGCAATTCATCAGATAACAACACTGTTGGACTTGGACCATGGAGTGTCTGGCTTACACTTGGGAGTACTTTACCATAACAGTTGCACTTAGTGGAGGCCGTCATGTGAGCCTTGAGCCTAGTGCAGAAGGTTGGGGTAGGTAGCTTCCTGGACACCAGGGGAGGGAGTTCCATAGGGTGGGGCAGTAAAGGTGATATATATGTGTGTGTGTATATATATATATATATATATATATATATATATATATTTATTTATATATTTATATATTATAACAGTGTCAGTGGCTCAGTAGTAGCACTCGCCTCTGAGGCTGGGAGATCAGAGGGCTGTGATTCAGTTCCACATCTGGCACTTGGGTTAATATCCCAGTATTGACACTGTAGTGCAGCATGAGAGGGTGCTGCACTTGAGGTGCCATCTTTCAGATGAGATGTTAAACCGAGTCCCATATGTCTGGATTGGTGGTAGTTCAGGTGGATGTTAAAGATCCCATGACAATTATCGAAAAGAGTAGGGAAGTTTATTAAACAAAAACATAACATCACCATAATAACAGCAGATCTTTTACAACATAACATCAATAACAGAGATTATATACATACATAAAACAAAAGTTTCATTTAAACAAATATTTACAAAAAGAAAGGATTCAAAGAGAACAAAACTTGACTTGTGTAAATCTCTGACTATCTCTACTTTTAACATTCAACAATCCATCTTCTATCTGAGACATTACAGTAGAATTTAATACTTGTTGTTAAAAATAAACTGACAACGTGCTTGCCATAAATAAAACTGAAGAAAAGCAAAAACACATTCAATGTGCTACTATGATAAATACTCCAGGCCCCAGAATAATCCCTAAAATTAATGTATTATAAGTAATATGGGAGAGAAAGGGCATATTCCAATGAATGGGCTGCCTCATTCCAGAAAATCTTACTAAAGGAACAAGTAATAAAAATGTAATAAACTCTCCTCCTCATTGGTACCTTGGACAATATCTATCCCTTAATGGCTTATATTTAAGATTTCCTCGAACCCCTAACCGCCCCTGAGCTGACATCCACACTATATCCCACACAAAGGCAGGAAGTCTAAAGTCAGTTAGTTTATGAAGAGCAAAGGTCATTTTAGACGGGACACATTCTGGAAAAAGTAACACAATTCTCTGCATTTCAAAACTATATATACATAAGAGGACTTTCTAGTATGAGAAATAAAATTTTGAAATAGTAACTTCCACTGGTGACATTTTTCAGAGCTGAAATCCCATAAGCTGGTAAATGACCCTGAACTAAAATTTTAGGGGCAAAAATTCCATTTTGAAAATAACGAGCCCAAGCAAAATGCGACCAAACTTGCCATGGTAAAGTAACCATCCCCATAAATAACTAAAGGAATTAAACAAAAAATCGAATGATGAAATACAATCGGATTTATCATAGCTAATCCACCCAACTTCACAGGCAAATAAGTAATATCCCTTCTGACTGGATTCAATCTATTACCCCATAACATTTGAAAAAAACACTGTATAACTTGGTTTCTAAATTAACTGGGGTGGATAAAGATAACTCAAATACAAAAAACTGGCAACAAAAAACTTTTAATAATTAAAATACGTTTTTCTTCCCAAATTTCCATTGTTTCCACATGTTGACTTTACCTTCACCTATTTTAACTGCTGTACCTAATTAAAACTAGCAAGTCACCTTGCCCAAACCATACACCCAACATTTTTTGAGGAGTAGAGACCAGAGGAATAGCCACAACCTCCAAATTAACAACCTTGTCAGGATCCAAAGAAAAAATAAAACTCTTATCCATATTTATCTGCCCCAGAATATTGACCCCATGTTTTAAAACTATGTAAAGCAGTCTTAAGTGAAGTCTCATCTTTCACTAATGTAACATTGTCAGCATATGCTGTAATTTTCTCTGGTGGTAAAGAAGGATCGAGCAAGCCCTATGATACAGTGATTCCCATGAATATATCTAATTACTGGATCTAAAACATAGGTGTATAATAGGGGACTTAAAGGACATCCCTGCCTCACGCCTTAGCAAACTGAAACTCAGACCCCAATAGGCCATTCACCATTGGAAGTACTTTGGAGTCAGAATATAACATGGCAATCCATTTCACAAATGGACAAGGAATACCATAACGAGATAATAAGTCAAACAGATAATGATGTCTGACCCGGTCAAAGGCTTTAACTTGATCCAGTGCAACTACAAAACCAGAGCCATGTCCTGAGTTATTACATTCAAATAATTCCATGAAGCTAAAGATTATGTTGAATCTTACAGTAGGAATCACACAAGTCTGGGCTGGATGAATAAGAAAATCCGAAACCTGTAATAATCTGTTTGTGATAATTTTAGAAAGAATTTTATAATCACTATTAAGTAAGCTAATGGGTCTCCAATTTGTCAATAAAGATGGGTCACCTTTTTATGGATAAATTTCAGCAGTGAAGTACTAAAGTCTGGAAATCCTAACTCTGACGTCAACATAAAATTAAAAACTAGTGGCAAAAATAACTCATATAGGGAGGGACTTTTATAAAACTCATTTGGTATACCATCTAAGCCTGGAGATGTCTTACTATTTAAAGCATTTATCACTCCTTCCACTTCTTGAGATGAAATAGGCACCATTAGAAGTTGTCTAGCTTTATCCACTAAAGGAAGTGATGCCAAATTCAGCCGGCAACACTTCAGTAGGCCCTGTATCCTTACTAAAAAGATCGGAGACAAACCTCTGCACCACAGATAACATCTCCAAATCTGTGGACACAATTTTACCAGTAGTGGACATTAATCCAGTCATAGGGTTTTAGCCAATCTTTGCTTACAAGCTTTATATGGGTCAGAAGCAGGCTGTGATTTTAACCCATATCTAAACTCCATATCCAAAGATTTTGCTCTATCATATTGGTAAATAGACATTTGTTTTTAATTTCAGAAATTTGTGATTTAAATTGTATTTTATCCCGAGGAGGAAAGACATTAATTTATACAACTGATTCCGGTATTGTAAATATTTTAAATACTGAGAATTAGCCTTCTATCTCCCCATCGTGAGCAGAAAGGACCTAACCTCAGTTTTAGTATCCCTCCACCAATTATATAAATTCTCATAAAGGTAGATAGAGGAATTCGAGCTTCAAATAATACCTGTAAGCCATGTACATAATCAAAGGACTGCAAAGAGATAAATTCAGCCTCCATCTTGACAGGTTGACCCCAGCTAAACTAAGATGACAGAGTAAGATCTGATGATCTGAAAATTCAGTTGGCTTCACCATACCCCAATAAGGCTTCATATATTTAGAAACAAAATTAAATCTATATGAGTGGCAAAATATTTCTATGATAAATAGCACCCCTGTACTATGTAAGGCCCTATAAGCATCAGAGAGGCCTGCATCCGTAACAATCTGTTTTAAAGCCTGTGAATCACAATACATTTTCCTCTGTACTTCTCCTACAAATTTCAAATCAATATCACAATTAAAATCCCCCAAATTATATGCTTCCTAGTATAGAGGAAAGGTTTAATGTCCTCAAACAACTCAATTCGAGCAGTTTTGACTTGTGGAGCATAAATGTTGATAATACAAAAGTCAAAATCTTGAAGACAACAATCCAATACTAATGCACGACCAGGACTAATATCTACCAGTTTTGAGATTCTGAATAAGGTGGACTTGAACAAATCCCAATCCCATCTGCAGAGTCAGGGCCAAATGTCCAAAAGGAAGGCCCCTGACCCATCTTTTTTGCCTGATCAATTTGAGCAAGAGAAGATAATCTAGTTTCCATGAGGATAATATCAGCCTGCAGGGTGCTGAAAAAGGAAAAAGAGAGAGTATTTTCTTGAAATTTTAAGACTACATACATTGTAGGAAACTATTTTTAAAGTAGCCATAAAAATTCAGTGTCAAGGCCCACTGTTTTGACTAAAACTGACCTTTCTTGTTTTCCTTTTTCCCTTTTTTTCTTTAGCCAATTCAGTAACTCTACTTTCCTCATCCTCAGTAACTAAATCAGAGCGATGTGAGGTATCAGATTCCAAATCGAATCTCCCCATCACACTGTAAAGGAGAAAAATTCTCTACTGGGACAGGGCTAGCTACTGTTTATTTAAGAGAGCCCTGTAAACCGTCGGTTTTAACAGCTTCAAAAGGAGGAGGCATAGAGGAAAGGACAGGCCTCTGTGCCGGAGTCATAACCATAATAGCAGGGGATCAGATTCCTGTTGAACAGTAGGCACAGGGTCAGTAACTGAAGAGGACACATCTGCTCCAACAGGGTTCACCCTATCTCTCCCTCCTGAACTACTCCTTGCTCTGGATTGTGAGTAGAGGTAGAAAGATTATGGTCCCTTCTTCTTTCCTGAGCTTTGTTCACTAAATCCTCCTGATCCCAACCTCCCATCCTATTATAGTTTAGCCCAAGGGCATTGGTGAAAAGCATGATCTTTTTCGTCACACAAATTGCACTGAAATATATTCTCACATCTATCCACCGAATGCCCATATCCACCACATAAGGAGCATTTCAACAAATCACAGGAGCTGCTTATATGAGTTTTTGCCCTCATTTATAGCAGGCCCTGGCTGACCCCCATAAAAGCAGACACCTCTGTCTTCCTCCCAAAAAAACTGTTAGGAAGATGTATGATATCACTATTTACTTGAAATAATTTCACCTTAAATCTTCAACTTCTGTCCATATGCCTTCCAAATCTAAAATAGCTTCAGGGGACCCAAAATATCACAATGGTTCTGTAACCAATGATAGATATTACTGACTCTAACCCTTCATTCCTGAACATGATGGTAATATATATAATCTGGGGTTTAGTAAGTGGAATTGCATAAAAGGGGTCCAAAGCAGGGTGGATTTTAAAGTAGAATATTCATCCCAGAATTTCTCTAAACCATGTGTCATTTTAAAGCTAATATCAAAGGAATCCTCCCCAGAAATATGAATTAAAGCAAAAATGTCTGCATGAAATTCATGGAACCCTTCAATAAAAGATTATCAAGGTAGTATCTGTCTGGATGTTCAGATAACCCTCCTCTATAATGCAGTCTAACAGCATTCCTTCTTGGGGCTTGTTCTAATTTATTTTAAAGAGATCAGACATAGGTACCCTAGGTTTGTGCTGACTAGCCCCACTATCAGGCTTATCCTGACTGAATCCTGCCTGCTGAGAAGAATAATGACCATCCCCTGTTGAGGACATACCGACCTAGACAAGGCCGAGGTACGATCTTCTGAATGCTGCGCAGCTTTACCATGACCCCCAGATCCTCATTAAGTCCGCACCTGAGCTCAGGATTTTAACACTGGTGGCATGCTTTGTGGCAGTTCTGTTCCCCATGAAGACTTCTTTCCAGTCCAGATCGGGAATCCATTGCCCTGTCGAGTCCGCAGCCATCCAGAATCACAAAGAGCATCATCCGCTGACCAGTCTGTAGTGGGAAAACCTGCAGAAGTCTGAGGTAAGCCAAACTGCCTCATACAATTTAGAGGCGCTGTCGACAGGTAAAACACCTGGAGCCACTCCATCTTGTAATCCCTGTTGCTGCAGACCTGAAAGTTCATTCCGCCCTCCCTACCTCGCTACCCGACAGTGGGCTGCTCGCTACAACAAACAGCAACTGGCTGCTGCAATAAAGATTCCAGAGAACCAACTGCCACATTAGGGGAGCAAAGGTTGCAATCTCAAGTACTGGCTTCGTACCAGTAAACTCCAGTACAGACTGACATACAGCCTGAATAATCGGAACACTCCTATGTTCATTCATAGCCTCTGGTAAAGCAATCTCAAAAACATCTTCTGCTTCCATACTGTGCTCTGGAGAGCACAAAACAGCGTCCTGCTCCATTGCTGGTGTGAATCACACTGACCAGACACAGACCAACGACAACAGCTCCCCTACTGCCAGCAAAGCAGTAGGGAATTTTCCCGTGTCCTGGCCAAATGTCCTCATTCACTAAAAATACCTCCAACAGTTTCATCTGGTTCAAGGTCAGTTGGCATTCATCTGTATCCTCCCTCGGTCGTGCCTGAAAATAGGCAGGATTTGTCTAGTGCACTTACCCGGTCAACAGAAACTAAATAAATAAAGCCTGTAAGTTATTAGCAACAGTCCTTCCAGAATTTGTGTAGTGCTCATATAGAGCAGGACTGGACCAGTATGTGACATGTGGAACACATTTGATGAGAAATGTAAAACATAAAAAGTAAGTGAATTTAAATTTAAATAATGGTGCTAACATTGCAGAAAAATTACAAACATGTCTATTTGTCCATGAACTGTCTGTTACTATGGCATGATTTATTTCAGTGGGACAGTTGCAGCTGCTGAGAGAGAGATGTTAGCAATGTTAAGTTACCAAATTAGGCAGTACACCACTCCACACAGGACTTTCTTTTTCTTTTTTAATTTACATTTTACCCCTGTTTTTTTTCTCCTTGGTTTTTCTTCCTTCCTGTGTCTCGGCTGCACACACGCATGTAGAGGCATGTGCATGCCAGCGGTTCTGAGGTGCCTCCTCTACTTGCCGTCCATCCACCTGCACTGCTCTCAGACCTCCACCAGGGGCAGTGGAACTATGGTGGGAGACAGGATCCTCCTCGGGAGAGGAGAGCTTCCTTTCAGCTGCTCAATCCTGCTCCCTCCCTCCTCCTCCCCCGCCAGCTTCCGATGACTCCAGCTTGTTCCTGAACCTAGGTTGTGGTGACATGAGGTAAGGCATCCAGCTCCTCAGCCTCAGCACCACCGGGCCAGCCACACAGGATTTTCTACTAATTTCATACACAACCTTGTCGTCATATTCAGTATCACTGTGTGCAGCCTGTTGTTCATGTTCAGGGTCAGAATCACATAATTCAGTGTTTGGGACAGTTGGGAAATTGTCAGCATTAATTCTGAGAAATGTAAGCTGCTCCACATTTACAGGACTTAGCAGTGTTTTTCAGTCAGTGACTATTCCTCCAGATGCACTAAATATGCATTCTGAATATACGCTTGAAGGTGGATAACTGGACGACATTATTGCAAGATGTGCTATCTGGCCATATTGTCTCTTTGTTTCCAACAGAGTAATGGATTTTCTTTGAGACAAATCACAGTATGGTCTGCAATATACTCCTGGATCTTTGTGGTGTGTGAGACGGCTGTCAGTATGGCAGATGAACCAGCTGCACTTTCTTTACAGGATACTATTCCATGTTGTTGCAGGTGACTCAGAAATGACTTGCCGTTCTGACCCTGAATATAGGATGCCTGTGAAGCAGTAGCTGTAGATCTCTTTTCCTTTGTTGATAACACTGGTAATTGTGAAGTATTTATAGATGTTTATTGTCTGCATCAGAGGCACACTCCGATGGTTCGGCAGAGTTTGACTGCTATATATCAGTTAATGGTGTTGGTGGGGAAATGTCCCATTTGGTTAGGAAGATCTCTCAATAGTCAGTGTCTTCCCTGCAGAAAGGATGGCTTCAGTGTTCCCTTAAAGTGGAGATCTAGCAATGTAGCCAACACATACTGTAGGTGGCATTCTTAAACATGGTATTTATTCTCTGATCGGTCGACAGTCTGAGACTCACGTCATCTGCCAGCATAACAAGCAGTGGTGTCTTCTTTGACTGAAAGTCTTTCTTTATGTTATCAAGAAAATGTGAAGACATTTTATTTGAGGAAGAAGTTGACTCAGAGTTGCACTGTCCACAGTGACATCATGTGTTGCAGCCTCTAATGGCTTCAATAAGGTGACCAAAGATTCAAGTAGACTCCGACTGCTGGAACTGAGCATGATGTCTACTTTACCTATGTGGTTCTGCATGGTATAGTCATGTACAACCTTTTCTGTTTAGGGAGCCTTTCCAACATGTAAAATGTTGAACTGCAGTGGGTTGGAACTTCCTGCTTTAATGTACAGTATGCAGTGATAAGTTATTTGACCTCTGCATCCTCTTCAGGATTTTTGTGCTTTCACAGAGTGGCTGAAATGCCCACATATTTTCTTAGCAAGACCTAACAGATTTTCAACATTTCTTTTCCATTTAAGAAATTATGGATGAGAAGATTTAAGCAATGTACAAAACAAGGTATGCCTTGGTAGTTGCCATCTCTAACAACTTTGACTATATTGGCACCATTATCTGACACTATGAACCATGGAGAAAATGAATATGGAGTAAGCCATTTCTGGAACTGTTTTCCTGCACCTGCAAAATTTTCTTAGTAGTGTGGTTTTCCTCAAAAGTGGTGACACATAATATAGCCTGCTTCTACTGCTTAGGGTACAGCGAGGATTACTTTCTGACTGAAGACTTGCCCAATGAGCTATAACAGTCATAGTCAATTGTTTGGTGGCTGATCCATATATCTGTAGTTATGTGAACCTGCTTCACTCGGAGAGTTTCAACTGCTTAATGGCTTCAGCACACCAAGTCATGCTAACTGTGGAACAGCCTTTTTCGAGAAGTATGTTCCACAGGGAACAATGTACTGTGGTTCAATCCAATTCATGAACTTGAGGAAACCTTTGGGCAACAAAAGAAAAGGAGTTTACAATTGCCAACAACTCTGCAATGGCTTTATTTAATAGCTGGCATGTTGGATGCTGATGGGTACATTTTGATCTCCTTGCAACAGTTTCTTTTAATGTTAGTTGGCGGGAACAAGCTATTTTTAAATTTTGGGGGAATGTATTTTCACGCCTGTTTCATGTGAGTGCTACTTTGGGATTTTCCAGTAGTTGATAGTATCAGAAAACAATCAGTGTTTGTCTGGGAAGACTGCAAGGACACGTCAAGTGATTCAGTGTGACTTTCTGCTTCCTGTTTCTTGTGACTGTGGTCACCGCCACCATCAACTCCACTACTACCCATACCAACCACACTGCCCCTTGCCCTTCCCCACTCATTTGAGTGTTTTCTTCAGCATGTCATATTATTATTGATGTTCCAAATTTATCCACTTTGCCACCATGACTGGCTCTTTTTGCTAAGAGTGCATACAGTTCAAAGTTGTCTGCAGGAGTCAATATAAAATAAATTCACACTAAAGATTTACCTTTTTGCTTTCTGCCATGGTGCCTGGCACTATTCCTTGTACAGTCAAGGGACCTGGAAGGAACCCTACACTGTCGTTTCCTTGTTAAGATGAATTGTTCTCATTCATACTCATCTTCTTATTCTTACATTTAGCATATGCTTTTTTTCCTGCATTTGCCCTCATGCTTTACTGTGGCATCCTCTGCTACCCTCATCAAAACTACTGCCCTCATCACCACAAGATTCAGAAGAACCAGAAGTGCCATCACCATTATGTGGAACATAGCCTGGGCTATACCATTCCCAGTCCCCACTATCACCATCATCTCTATTAGCATTTGCTGCCTCAGCATCTGAGCTGATATTTGAGGAGGATGCCTAGTTGAATGTTGCTTCAGCAGCTGGAAGTATACTGGCACATATAACAAAACGTTCAGTACCTCTAGAGTAACTCCAGTCAGTTCTTTCTGCAACTCTACTATCATTTCATTGCTAACATGCTTTTTGTTCAGGACATTTAGTGCCAGTCCTAGTGATATTATTATTATTGTCGTATATTTGTTCAATAATGCTATGATTCATATTGTCCATATGATTAACAGTTGCATGCAGCAGCACCATGCTTCCTTTTAGTAGATTTAGACTGGGAAATACGAGACATGGTAGACACAGCCGTGAAAGGATATTGTTTCACTAAGTGCTGCAGAGACAGACAGTGTAGATGATTATGTCACAGTAATAGGAGTAATAGAGTAATAGGAGTGTCAGAGTAATAGGAGTAACACAGTGGGGAGGGACTGTCCTGGGGAATCACCTGTGGCAGTGACCAAGGAGATATGGGGTTCTCTGTAACAGAGTCCCCAAGGAGGGTGGTGGAGGACCCCATAGGATGAGGGAGCAACCCAGGTGGGGACTCAGCTGTGAGGGGGATAGATTTGGGGGTAGGAATGGAGTGGAGAGGGAGGTTAAGTGCCTGCCCAGCACCTCAGTTTGGAGGGATGAATAGCAGATCCTGAAGATCACTTTGCAGCAGGACAGAAGGAGAGCTGAGTGTCATTGTCCACCTAGAGACCAATGATCTAGCTGGGGACAAGGTTAGGATAATAAAGGAGGAGTTCAGGAGTTGGGGAGGAGTCTTAGGCATGTAACATACTCGGTGACCTTTTCTGAGGTACTACCTGTCTATGACAGGGGTGGATAGGGTGATCTGCACCAGGAGCTTCAATCAATGGTTGAAGGAGTGGTGAGGGTAGGATTTAGCTACATTGGGGACTGGGGTCCCACCTGAGGGGCAAATACCTTATTAAGGGAGATGGCCTGCATCCATCCGAGAGAGAGAGGAACATAAGTTCTCAGTGAGTGGTTTAAATGTTACATAGACAAACATTTAAACTAGCAGAGGGGTGGTGGAAGGAAGCAGGGATGTGTGAACTGCCCCCCACTAGCTGGAAGTAGTTAACGGGAGAACCATAAGATTAGCAAATCCCACGGTAACCTGATAACAAGAAAACAAAATAGTGGGTATGACTAGGGATGGAAATGAGGGCAGAGTGGGCAAGGAAAGAAGGCAAAAGAGAAAAGGGGGTTGGCAAGCAGGGTGGTAGCAGTATGTGGAAGACCATTGTGCAAACACTAGAAGTCTGGGGAATAAGATCCATGGCCTAGTGGCCATTATGACCGAGGCTGATCTAGACATTGTTGCCATTACTGAGACATGGTGCAATGAGAACCATGACTGGGATTTAGCCATAACAGGATATGTGCTGTTCAGGAAGGACAGAATTGGGTAAGAAAGGGGGAGGAGTTGTTCTTTACATGAGGCAATAGCATAAAAGCAACAGAGATGCAGGGAACACGGGAGGGATGGAAATTCTGTGGGTCATCCTAGAAAAGAGGAATGGAGCTGCTATTCACACTGGAGTGAGCTACAGACCTCCAGCACAGGGGAGGAGATGGATAAGGTTCTGACAGAAGCCATCCAAAGATGGCTAATAAAGGGAGGTGCCACTAGTGGGGGACTTCAGTATGCCTGATGTAGATTGGAATATCCCAGCTGCAGCTTCAGGTAGGAGCAGGGACATCCTGGATTCCTTGCAGGGTGCATTCCTCAGGCAACTAGTAGAGGAGCCCACTCATGAGGAAGCAATATTGGACCTTGTGCTCACCAACGGGATTGGGGAGTAGTGATCATCATACAGTGTGGTTCAATATAAGAACTGTATCAGAAGTGAACCACACAAAGGTGAGGGTCCTGGATTTCAGGAGGTCCAATTACACTATGATGGGAGAATGCCTTAGCAGTTTACCTATTGCAGTCGACATCTATGAAGCTGACATCTCCGACAGTGACAGAAACAATGCCAGTGTCGACATTGTACAGTTGGGGATATGACATGTTTTAGCGGGCTGTGTCCCCTGAACCCTCCGTGGGGGCTCTGCCCCACTCCCGGTCTCTAGATATACAACTCTGAGTTGGAGTTGTCTCGGGAGGGAGTGACACACCGCAGTAATCTGGGACCATCACAGTGACCCAATATTTTCATCAAATTCTGTCACTGTGATGGTGTTCGCCAGCAGTGTCAACATGTGGTCAGCATACCACCTTGGCAGGGTGGAAGGACTTGGGTGGAGTGGAGGAACAGTGGGAAAAGTTAAAAAGGGGCCATAGTGAGGCTACAAACCCCTGCATCAGGCAGGTAAGCAAAGGAAAAGAAGACTACTATGGTTCTCAAAAGAGGTGGCTGGGAATGTAAAGACAAAAAGCCAGCATTCAGGAGGTATAAGGAGACACAGAGGGAGGAGAATAGAGATGTATCAAGAGAAGCAGAGGGAGGCAGGGAAAGCAGTCAGGAGTACAAAGGCACAAACGGAGGAGAAGATAGCACAGGCAGTAAAGAAAGGGGAACACAACATTTTTAGGTATGTTATCGAAAGGAGAAAGACCAAGGGAGAGAGGATTGTAAGGCTAAGGAGGGAAGGGGGATTGTGTGGAAGGGGACAAGGAAAATCAGACATCCTGAACTATTTTTGTTTAGTTTTCACAAATGAAAGGGAGGGTGAGGGACCACAGATCTGTGTCAGGGTATCAAAGGAAGGTGCACAATAGCCCATTTACAGAGGAGAGAGTCCTGAAAGAACTTGCAAATCTTTGGATGAACAAGGCAATGGAGCCAGATGGGATATATCCAAGGTTTTTGGGGAGCTCAGAGAGTTGCTGACTGCACCTCTGACAGTCCTATTCAACCATTCACTGGAAATGGGGTGGTCCTGGAGAACTGGAGGAAGGCAGATTTAGTACCACTTCACAAAAGTGGGAGCAGAGAAGTAGGCTGGCAATTACAGGCCAGTCAGCCTGACTTCGATGGTGGGGAAATTAAAGGAATCACTACTGAAAGAAAGGATTGTGGAATATCTTGAATCCAGTGACTTACAAGATCCAAATCACTTTGATTCACTAGGGAGGTCATGTCAGACTAATCTTATAGATTTCTTTGACTGGGTAACCAAGGAAGTAGATCAGGGTGGAGAGGTGGATTTGGCCTATGTAGAGTTCAGTAAAGGCCTTCGACCTTGGACCAGTCCTCTTTAATGTCTTTACAAGTGACATTGCAGAGGGACTAGAAGGGAAGGTATGTCTTTTGCAGATTACACAAAAATCGGCAGTAGAATGGACACTCCAGGGGATGGGGTGGGGGCTGGGGTAATGAATAGAGATCCAGGTAAGCTTGAGGAGTGGTCTAGGAAGTAGCAACTAAGTTTCACTGGAACAAAATACTAAATCATGCACTTGCAGTGTAGAAACCCAGGTCAGAGTGCAAAATGCGGGGAGTAGTACTGGCAACCACCAAACAAGAAGGGGACATGGGTGTCATATCTGATGACCTAAGGTGGCCAAACAGTGTGAAAGGCAGTGGGGAAAGCCAGTAGGATACTAGGGTGCATAGGGAGGATATTGTCAGTAGAAAGAGGGAGGTGATGATAACTCTGTATTAATCTCTGGCGATACTCCACCTAGAGTACTGTGTCCAGTTCTGGAGTCCTCATCTCCAAAAGAACATAGACAGAGTTGAGGCAGTCCAGAGGAGGGCAACTAAAATGGTACAGAATCTGCTTTAAAAGCCATTTGAGGAGAGACTGAAGGACCTTAATATGTACAGACTGGAGAAAAGGAGGTAGAGGGGGATATGATAGAGAGACTTTCAAATACCTCAGTGGTATAAATAAGGTTCAAGAGGTAAGTCTTTGTCAGAGAAAAGGATGCACAAGAACAAGGGGTCTACTATATAGCTAGAGGGGGCAGAATTGGGGAAATGCAAGGAAACACTTTTCACAGAAAGGGTGGTGGATGATTTGAATAACTCCCTGAGGAGGTGGTGGGAGCAAAATTGTAATGGGATTTAAGAAGGCATGGGATAGGTATGAGGGAACCTTAGGAGCAAGGAAAAGGGTGGAAAGTTGGAGATCAAGTAGGGTCTATGGTGTGACCGTAGGTAGGGAACATGGGTAGACTAGGTGGGCCAAGCGGTCCTTCTCTGCCATCAAATTTTGTGTTTCTATGTTTCTATATAAATGACAGGGCTCAGAACTTGGGGGCACCTAACAAACAATGTAATACAGTCTTAAATGGCTTTTAGCCTTTCACTAAATTTTCATTTCCCCAATTGTTTGACCACAGAGACACACTAAACTGAAAGCTTGTTTACAAGTGTGACCTGGGAGCACAAGGACGTTAAGTGACTTGCTCAGGGTCACACAGTATGCAGATGGGGACTGTGGGGTTCAAACCCAGGTCTCTAGATTTGCAGCTCAGAACCTTAAACCACTGTGCTATACATGCCTCCAAATGCTGCAGAGACAGAGAGTGTAGCTATGTCACAGCAATAAATGACAGGCCCAGGGCACCTAACAGACAGTGTAATACAGCTGTGAAAGGATATCACTATGCTGCAGAGACAGTGTAGCTGACTATGTTACAGTAATAAATGGCAGGGCTCGGGACTTGGGAGCACCTAACAAACAGTGTAATACAGTCATAAATGGCTTTCAGCCTTTCACTAACTGTTGTAAAGACAGACAGTGTAGCTATGTCACAGCAATAAATGACAGGGCTCAGGGCACCTAACAAACAGTGTAATAAATACAGCTGTGAAAGGATTTCACTATGCTGCAGAGACAGTGTAGCTAATTAAATGTCACAGTAATAAATGATAGGGCTCATGCCTCAGGGGCACCTAACAAACAATATAATACAGCTGTGAAAGGATTCCACTATGCTGCAGAGACAGACAGTGTATCTGATTAAATGTCACAGTAATAAATGACAGGGCTCACGCCTCAGGGCACCTAACAAACAGTATAATACAGCAGTAAAGGCTTTCACAAACTGCTACCGAAACAGATGGTGTAGCTGACTATGTCACAGTAATAAATGACAGGGCTCAGGGGCACATAACAAACAGTGTTTCTTCTGTGTTTTTGTCTATCGTTTCCCCACCTTGCTCCTTCTCTGTGCTCTCCTCAGCACCGCCTCCTCTTTTTTGAAATTCAGTATACTTTATTAATTTTCTACAATTAGCAATAACAAACAGACACAACCACCAACAAACACACTACAGTTCAAATTGCTTCAAGCCCACAAAACCATTACCTACCTCCCATATAGCAAAACATTCTCCTTCCCCTCTCCCCAGAGAAACTTTCTGCAATAGGAGTAGATTGGCCTCATCCCTATTATACCATTGGCTAGAAGACTAAGCAACCTAGGCTCACAGAGATACCTGTTACAGGTGCTTTGTGCCCTACTGGTGCAAAATCCCAAGTGCCCCACCTCAGGGAATCTCCAATTGATTAATACTGGTAAATAATGGGTGAAGAAAAGTAAAGGAATCACAGTGCTTTTAGGAGTGAGATGAGATTAAAAGTAGTGTATGAAGCTTACCCCATCTCTTATGGTATATGGATAATCTGCTCTGATGCTGACTATCATCTTTTCAAGGTGAAGATTGGCCAAAAACTCATTAAACCATTCAGCATGTGTAATAATTGTCTGGTCCTTCCAATGATGCAACACCACATGCTACACAGAAGGGAAATAAGGGATATAAAATGTCTCTTTCTCTGACCCTTATCTGTGAATAGACCCTACCAGACAGATTTCAAGGATAAATAACTCCTTCAAGCCAAGTAGGGGATCCTTCTTGGCTCTAATTTGGGCCCATAGAGTAATTTTGGAACACTCCACATAACATGAAATAAGGTTCCTGGATACTGACCACACCTGAAACACACAGGGGAAGATATTTTCCCATATCCACTAATTTAGCAGGTATGACATATATTGTGTAGAACATAGAATTCTGTAAGGCAGAGCCTATCATTGAAAGTATTGGTATAGAGATCTCACCATATCCTGTCCCAATGGAAGACTCTTCCAGGAAACAAGGAGGACCAGTAGGTTGACTGTCCCAACACATCAGGATGAAACTTAGGATATAAAGCAGATGAGATTCATGATACAGGGTGTGGTTGTCAAGCTAAGGTTTGAAGTGCGTGGAGTAGCTCATTTTGATCGATGGACCAAGAGGAGGTACCAAACCAATTAAACAAATGCTGGATCTGATAAATATTAAATGTACATTTAACCAGAAGCTGAAGTCTGGCTAAGAGTCTGAGGGTGGTGCCAATCTGTCCATTATCACCAAGTCTTGAATTCTCAGCCCTACATGGAAAGCATTCCACTGGGAGTTACCATATGACCTCCCAAATGAAAATTGGGGTTATGACACAGTGGTTGAGAAATGTCTTGAGATTATCGTATTTAGGGTCCTTCAAAACTGAGCATGAACTTTCAGGAAAATAAAAATTACAGTGTCATGGAGGATGAAAGCACCAGCCTTAGGGTGACAAAAGGATGAGAATTTGGAGATAGACATTTTAGCTATTAGGTGGCATTCCAACTTTAGCCATAGTGGAATATAGGTAGATTCCTCAAGAGGAGAAGGAGCACCAGCTCATTTAAAATATTTTGCCATGTGACTAGCCAGGTAGTAGTAATAATAGAAATTAAGCAATTTAAGGCCACCATTGTACTTCAGGACTCCTAAATGGATATACAACTGTCTTGGGGTTTCTTCAACAAAAGGAACTTGGAGATAAGATTATGTACTTTTTTAAACCAGACTAAAGGAAAATAGAGAGACAACATGTAGAGGATAAAATAAATGGGGAAGAATGTTCATCTATACTACGCTAATTCTCCCTTGAAGGGAAAGAGAGAGACCACCTATCCAAATCTTGTTGTATCTTAGTAAGAAGATCACCCAGATTTAGTTTCTTCACTTGGTCACTGTTGGAGCTAGCCTAATGCCCAGGTATTTAATACTGGGACCTAAGTCAGCTGGAGGGTTCAGTATCTGATTTGAGCACCCTAAAATTTAGGGTATTACCACTGATTTATCCAAGTTCAATTTGTAATTAGAAAATTTCCCAAATTCTGTAAATATATTTACTGCTGCTGGAATAGAATCCATCGTGTTGGCAACATGAAGCAGTATATCATCCGTGTATGCAGAGAGCCTGAGGTCACGAGGGCCAATACAAACTCTTGAATCTGCCCTCATCCCAGCCTAGCCAGGAGCACTAGTAAGCTGTTAATTCTCTTTACTGCTCTGTGTACTGCCCCCAACCCCTCTCACCCACTTTCTCAACCATAGTCTATCAATGGATTTTGGTGGTCTCTAGGGCTGAGCTACCCAGAGTATCATCCTAGACATAGCCTGAATCCTCTTACAATTGCTTTGTTTTCCACTGATTGTCTATAATTCTCATGTACTGCTCTTTAATTGCCTAATGTGCTGAACCCTGAAACTACAGTATTCTGCTGAACCCTGTAACTGCTGTATTTGTGTCTTGTATTATTTGTCCACCCTGACGTGAAACCTTTGTAAAAGAGCTCACGCTCAAAGGTCTTCTGATATTACAAATAAATAAATAAATAAATAAATAAAATTGAAGAAGGAAGATGCATTAAGACACAAAAGTAAGGGCTCTAGATATAAATTAAATAAAATTGGGGAGGCGGGCAACCTTGTCGAGTGCCAGAGCAAAGAGGAAAAGTGGCGGAGTACCCGCTGCAATACCCCTTGGCACTAGGCTTTGAATACAGAACCTGGATCCAATGGATAAACTTGTGCAGAAAGCCAGTTCTTTCCAGAACTGCAAATATGAAGGACCAGCTCACTCTATCAGAGCTTTCTTCACATCCAGGAAAACAGCACCTAGGTTGATGAGTTTCCAAGGATGTGAAGAAAATGTGAAAGAGTTTCCTAAGGTGGTCAGAAGAGGACCGTCTCTCATAAATCCCACCTACTCTGGGCTAATTAAGTTCTCCCAAGCCTGAGTAATCTGATCAACTAAAATTTTAGCAAACAGTTTAATGTCGTAGTTCATGAGAGATATAGGACGATAGTTGGACACCTTATCCCGAGACTTACCTGGCTTCGCAGAGCTATAATCAATGTTTCCAGCAAAGTGGTCCGAGAGACCGGATTCACAAAAATAGCTAAATACTTGATGCAACAAGGAGACAGCTCTTTTCAAAGACCTTATAGAAATTTGAGGGGAACCCATCAGGTCCTGGGGTCTTGTCTAAAGGAAGAGACCAATGGCTTCCCAATCTCCTGGGAAGTAATGGGTCTGTTAAGAAAGGTCTGTTGATCAGGCTGTAGAGAGGAAAGGAAAATCTGCCAGATAGGCCCAAATGCCCTCTGGTGAGGGGCTTGCACAGGGTACTATAAAGGTGGCAGTAATAAGTCTCAAACTCGGATGATGTCTCTTGGGGCAGTAATGAGGGAGTTACTCTCAAGGGATGAAATAATTAATAGTAAGCAAGACTCCTCTTGTTTTTTGAGCCTTAGGGCAAGAAGGTGACTCACCTTAGCTCCTTGTTCAACAGCAGGTGTGGCACACTGCTACGTGTTGCCACAAAGCTGCAGAACTTTGCCACCTGGACTCTGTCCAACAGACAATCGGTATAAGGTCCATGGCACATCGGCGATTGCAGCAAGCTGTCTTTAGGCGGCAGCTTGCACTGAGTTTTGAGAATTGAGTCTAAGGACTTCAGTTCTCAGTTGTGGCTTGCCAGCCTTGAGGACCATTACAAACCAAACAGAATTATGGTTGCTGTTCCCAGTTGATCCCCTACTCACACAGTTCCCACCATCTTGGAACTGGTGAGCACCACATCAAGCATTACAGTCTGCCTGGTGGGTTCCTTAACAAGCTACACCAGTAGAAAGTTTTGGAAGGCATCCAGCAAGGCCTGACTCCTGGTGTGTTTGGCACACGGGCATCCCAATCAGTGTGTGTCAGGTTTGGTTCTCCCTCCACCACTACTTCCCCTCTGCTGCCCCTCTTCAAGTTTGTCTCTGAGTTCTCTGTCTCTTTCTTCCTCTTTCCCTTGAGGCCCATAGATCACCCTAAAGTGTACTTTCCTGCCTGAGGCTACCATGAGTTGCACCCATACTGACTCATCCCCATTGCTGCTACCCCTAATGCACCTATCTTCTACCAGCTAGATGCCCTCCTTGACAAAAAGGGCAACACCTCCCTCTACCAGTTCCTCTATTCCTCCTGAACAGTGAATACCCACTGACCATCATCTCCCAATCATTATTATCTGTGGCTCATGTTTTCATAATGACCAAAAGGTCCACCTCAGTGTCTTTTATGTTGATTGTGCATATGTACAAGAAACATATTGTGGCAACTTTCTCCAGAAGCAGTTTGTGGAGGCACGGCACTGTTGTGGCTAATGCCTCCACAGCCTGTAAAGGCTTGGCTCACTTCCCCAATGCCATGGCACGCTGCTGCTTACACTAGTTCAGCCAGCATGCCACCAACTTGTAAAAATTAGCCGCTGCAATCAGGGGCCCCTCATCATTGCAGCATCAGTATTCGCTGCAATGAGGAGCGACCTGTCATTGCAGGGCGGAACCAAAACATTGATATTGTTTGTGAACATGGCGCAGCTTGCACCATGTTCACAGACAATATCACCCTCCATTGAGGGGTGCCCAATCCCTCTCGGCAGCATGTGCCCCTTCCCAGTGTTTGTTTGCCCATGGGGCCCCAATCCCTGTCGGCTTCCAGTGCCGTAATGTTTATGTTACCCGACAGGGTACCCAATCCCGTCAGCATAATGTAACACCTCCACCCCTTTTTCTGTGTGTGTCGACGGGGTGCCTAATCCCCATCAGCTCAGCTGCCTGCCCAAACAGAAGACTCCATTGGCATGCTGGGAGCCCACCCCAGTATGCCACATGCCCCTGTAAAGTAAAAATGGTCCCACGATGTCATTTTTTATCTGTAAAATGGAATGGTCCCTTGGTGGTCTCCTGCCCCTCCTACAACCCACACCCACTCACTGTGCAGCCTGCCTCCCTACACCCCCTCCCCATACTTACCTCCAGAGTCCGACGCGATGATCTTCTTTGGACCAGGAACACGTCAGCACTCTTCAAAGCTGACCACAAATTGAGAAATGCCAGTAAGCCCAGGTCGCACCTGAAAATAGGCACTTGGCTGTCTAATGTGCTTACCGGTTAACAGAAGCAAATAAATAAATAAATAAATAAATAATGGAATAAATAGGGTTTTTAACTTTGATGCATATCTCAGGCATTTTTTAGAATTTTGGCACCAAATTTTCAACATGGGGTTTTTGGGACCCTCCTCATGAATTCTAGCACTGTCATGGCATTTTATGGCCACAAAGGGTGATTTGTGGTCATCGCAGAATCCTTTCAGGGCTGATTAATGAAATGACAGTGCCAGTGTTCATGAGGTAGGCTCTCAAAAGCCTATGCTGCAAATTTGGTGGAAAAGTCCCAAGAATTACTGTTTTACGATCATGCATTGCGGTAGTTTTTATGCACCGTCAAATTTGCGAATTTGCAATATTTTCATGCAGATTATTAACATTGGCATTTTTCAGACCTCCTTGTGAACAGTACAGCTGTCATTTTCCACATCCTGGCCAAAATGTGTTTCGCACTTCTGGCACAGAATAGCGCAGTCGCTGTGGGAATCAGTGTTCAGGACAGATTAAGAAAATTACAGTGGCACTGTTCATGAGCAGAGGTCCTAAATGCCTATGGTGAAAATTTGGTGATGATACTCCATAAAATGACTGTGTTACAAGTGTGCGTTGTGCAGTTTGCACGCATGCTCATAACTTCATGAATTTAAAATATTTTTACTCCAGATTTTCAACATTGCCATTGTTCTGCACCTCATATGAATGGTACAGCTGTCATTTCACATTCTAACCGAAATGTGTTTTCTGATTCGGTGCAGAATAAGCTGATAATTAGCTGTGGAAATCCGTGTTCGGGACACATTATGAAAATGACAGTGACACTGTTCATTAGCAGAGGTCCTAAAATGCCTATGTTGAAAATGTGGTGATGAAAGTCCATAAAATGAGTGTGTTCGAATGTGCATTGCGCAAGTTTCCACATGCGCTTCGTGCCTTACACTTAACTTTGCAATATTTTCACTCCAGAATTTCAGCATTGCCATTTTGCCACACCTCCTTATCATTTTTCACTTCCTGGCCGAAATGTTTTCCGCCTTCCGCACACGATAGCTCGGTCGCTGTGGGAAATCAGTGTTTGGGACATATTAAGAAAATCACACTGACACTGTTCATGAGCAGAGGTCCTAAAATGCCTATGTTGAAAATTTTGTGATGAAACTGCATAAAATGACTGTGTTATGAGCATGTGTTGTGCAAGTTCCACGCACCTAGTAAGTTTGCAAATTAGTAATATTTTCATGCCAGATTTTCAACACTAGCATTTGTTCACACCTCCTTATGATGCACATAACTTAAGCTATTTTAAATATTTTCATTCCAAATTCACAACATTGACATTTTTCACACCCCTCATGAACAGTATAGCTGTCTTCTTCACACTCTGCCCGAATGTGTTTTCATACCTGTGGCACAGAATGGCGCAGTTGCTTGTGTGAAATCACCTTTCAGGATTAACAAACCGAAATGACAGTGGCACTCTTCATGAGGTGGGGTCCCAAAAGGCTATGTTAAAAATTTGGTGAAAACTTTAAAAATGGCCGAGTATATGTGGCGCATAAGTTAACTTTGGTCATTTTCAATATTTTCACTCCAAATTTTCAGTATAGCCATTTTATCACACCACCACATGAACAATGCAGCTTTCATTTTCACATCCTGCCCAAAACATGTTTTTGCACCTGTGGTATGGAGTGCCATTTTCCCACGGATTTGAAAATGTTCACTTATGGGTTCATGTAGCAGGGTGATATGAAGACTATATTCAACATTTGGAGTCAAAATATGAAAATGACTAAGTTATGCCTATGCGGTGCAATTTCAGTATGCACTTCATAACTGCAGAAATCTTAAATATTTTCACCCCAGATTTTCAACATAACTTTCTTATTACCCGAGCTTTTGTATGTCAGAGCTGTCATTTTTCAAATGCTGTCCAGACTCTGTGTTTGCACCTGTGGCAAGGGATGGAATTCTACTTTGTATGACAAATTTAACATTCCCAGAAATCCCAAATAAAAGTTTATTTTTTTCCTAGCTTCAGTGTGGCTGTGTACAGGCAAGGGCAGGCTGGCAATATAAATCTTTGACTTGTGCCATCCAGAGAGAGAGAGAGACAGTGAGATTGCAGAGGGCCTGCAGAAATTTGACAGTCCCAGAAATCCCAAATTAAAGTTTATTTTTCTCCTGGCTTCAGTGTGCCTGTGTTTACAGGGCAAGGGAAACCTGGCAAGTAAATCTTGATGTGCCACCCAGAGGACACAGAAAGAGAGAGAGAGAGATTGTGGGGAAGGGAACGAGACATTTAACAGTCTCAGAATCCCAAATAAAAGTTTATTTTTTCCTGGCCTCAGTTTGGCTGTGTGTACAGGGCAAGGGCAGGCTGGCAAAACAAATCTTTGACATGTGCCATCCAGAGGAGAGAGACAGACTATGGAGGGGCACGAGAAATTTAACAATCTCAGAAATCTGAAAAAGTGTGTTTTTTTCCTGGCTTCACTGTGGCTTTGTCTACAGGGCAAGGGCAGGAGGGAAATAAATCTCTGACTTCTGCCATCCAGAGGGGAGAGAGAGAGAGAGAGAGAACCAGAGAGATGGCAGTAGGTGGGGGCTTTACCTGTTAACAATTAGTTGTTCCATTATATTTTCATGCCTTGTGTGTAACAGAGAGTAGCACAACGGAGAAATGCTGTCTCATCTACCTTTTTAACATTAACCCTCACTCCTCTTTTCTAGCTCAATCTGTCAGTTAGGTTGACTGTCAGTTGTGTTGGTATTATTATGTGTGCTGATGACTGAGCAGTGTTGTGGTCAGGCTAAGCAGTGATGTAGTGGAGGGTCTTGCTTGGGGTTCAAAATGGTTGTGGATTCAGAATCCTGATAACAATAACCAGTGCTGGGAGAACATAAGAAACACTGCATGTATAACAGCAACCACAACATATATACAACTGCAATACCAACAGTGAACTTTTGGCATTGACAAATGCTTGTTTTTATAGCTTGCCTCAGATTCAGTGTGGGCTACTGCTTTGTCTTTAGCTTAGGTTTGCCACATATGGGGTCTATGCATCATGCAAATGCAAGAGGCATCACCCTGTTAGCACCAGCCAATCGGACGCCTGTACTGGTCTGGACATCAGGCCTCCTGCTCCACGCCGAGCAGGGAGGATGGGATGGCGAGGTCCAAAATTCTGAAATCATCAGGTGAGTGTCCGGATGGCTGCCTCCAGACCTCCTGCCTGACCAGACGCCTGGAGTAACATGTTAAGAGTGGGTCCTAGATTTCCCTTTGCCAGTGGGGGTACTCTGTGGGGATGCACAAGAGATACAGCAGGCTCCTGCTGCAAAAAAGGCATACGAACCCAGTCAGCAGTACAGAAACTGGTGGTATATGTAAAAGGCATGGTCAGCCAAACAGCCGATCCTCAGTTCAGAATTCATATCTATTGCTAGTTTGCCATTAATTAATGCATACTTATGTAAGGCAGTCAATAAAATAGCTGTATCCCAAATGGTTACCTGTAGAATACAAGTGGCCATATATACAGCTGGAAAAGTAGGTTTCAATACATTATCACAGAACTGCTCTGCTTTGGTGTTTACATAAGGCTTAACTTGCTGCTTTATAATTGTTTGTATAATTGTGTCTGTGTACCCCACTATTTGTAAACTTATTACCATTGTATCAGACTTAGCTGCTATTGTCTATCCATATTGATTCTTTTGTTAAGTAATCCTTTACCTTGTTAACTAATTCCAGTTTTTTTTATGTTTTTTCATTTTGACATGGAAGGTTTGTAAAAGAATCTCTGGCTCAAAGGTGGTAATCTGAATTCCAAATAAATAAAAAATAAATACAATTTTGAAAATGGTTCCACAAGTTCCCAGAGAATCCGAAACTATTAATACTGATAGAAAAGGTGATGGGATCCATTGGTTCAAACAAGTATGAATGGGTGGCATACTACAGGAGACAGCAATTGACCCACATCAAGTAAAAAGAATACACTGTACTGTAGATCACCTCTGAAGATGTTCTATAGTGAATATCAGGTCAGGGCGTTGAGACAGCATCCTAGGGGTTCTCGTGTAAGCCCTAGGTGGCGCTATACCAAGGGGCTACTACCCTGCCTGCTTAACTACTAACAGGTTGAGGGCCTAGGTCCAATGGCGGGTGCCTCCACCCAGAGGTCAGCGTTTGCAGTAGTTAGAATAACTTGGTCACAGCCCTCTGGGACACTGTAACTCCTTTCTTCCCACTAGTGGCCCACACAATGCATTAGGAATATCTTACTAGCGTACACTTACCCCAAGGACTGGCTCCGTCGAATGGACCCAGGACCCCTGCAAAACAAGATGATTCAGTGCAAAACCACAGTACAATACTTTAACATAAATGAATACCTCAGCCAGTGTAACTTTGCTGAAACCAACAGATCTGATTTATTTAAGGAGCTGTAACAAGGAAGGGAAATCAGGTTAATTAGGTTAAACACATTAATAATCACAGTACTGTACACATATTCAGAGTCCCAAATTGTCAGTTTCACTGGGTACCCAGGATGGGGGTAGCCAGGATTGGTTGCAGCTGGTTGGGGCCCTGTGATGGAAAAACACTGGCACAATACCCAATGTAATCCAGAGCGGTTGGCTCAGTTTGTGAAAAAAACAACAATTAGATGACACACTTGCAATTCGATAAACAGATGGCAGGAGCTACCCTGCTTTTGTACTACAAACTCAATGCTGAGAACTGGATGGAAGGCAGATTGTCCTGGATTGCCAGAAGGAGCAGACCACGTGGACAAGGTCCTTGTGACTGGACCCCACTGCAGTTCAGAGCAAATGGATGGTGTGGATTAAGCTGGAGTTTACTTCCAGCTTCATGCACTCAATTCACTGTACAGGGATTTGAAACGCGATTCCCCACAAGCACTACACACATTTATATGTAAAAAGAAAGTACTATACCAGGCAGACTGCTTCTATCCCGATCGCAATTACTGCACAATACCTGGGAGAACACACAGCAGATTCAGTTCCTGACAGACCGAAGGATTCAGCAATTTCTCCAGTCTTCTACAGGGTGAGCCTGGTTTCCTCACTTCTGGTGCTTCTTTCTCCTTACAACTCTGATTCAGTCCACACTGGCACTCACAAACAGTTGTAGGCCGAACTTCAGGGCCCACACAGCTTCCTGCATGAAAATTCAACGGCGAGCCCAGAGCCCTTCCCTCTTCCCAGTCACAACTCATCTGATCTTTCCAGTAGACAGAGCTGGGCATTTCCTTGAGTTCCTCCCAGTTCAGTTGGCTGGTTTTGCTGTCACACAGTAAACTCCCCTGTTGGTGGAAAAAAGGCGCTGAAGTCCAAACTACAATTCCCAGAAGCATTGGCCATACAGTACATAGGTGGCTGGCTCCACAATGAGAGTCCAAGTTCTGATTTGCCAGCAGCAGGCTCCACTTCAAAGGTCCCCCATACTGATTGGTCCAGTTCAGCTGCTCAAAACTAGAAGGGGACTAGGCAAACACAGTTCCGACTGCAAAGAAAAGCAGGTTAGACAAACCGTATTTTCGTTATTACTCTACATGATGTCTGGCAAACAATTATATCTTTGAAAAGTGCTCACTCTGCCCTTAGTGATGGCAGAAACAGAGCGATTTGGCAGCAGCTCGAGTGGGACTCAAGCAGGAAACACACAGCTGCTATCCAATTAATTATGTCTGCAGGCAGACAGCTCTTAAACAGACAGTACCAGAGGCTCTAAAAGCACTCACAGATAAACAGCTTAGACGCGGACACCATCCAGTCTTGGAGCATTCAAGCAAGCTCCTGGAAGACTTTTGAGAACCCTCATTTGCAGGGGGTTACACCCGCAGCAATGCTATTAGTGTGTTTAACATTTTCACTGTTGTTGTACTCCTCCATTAACTAAAAATAAAGAAGACTGAACACAGCAGCGGTGAGTGCAGTGTATTCTTTTACTTGATGTGAGTTGTGTGGTATCTTCTGCAGTGTGTCATTAGTTGGTTCGTGGAAATTTGGCACCAGGGACTGCTTTGAGCAGCTCTGTTGGTTCTCTCAAGGAAGAATGGGTGTTCACTTCTTCATGACTACAAACTAATCAAAGATTGTATATCATCCCTGGCAGGAGTGGCACAATCTAGGCAAAATTGGAATTTCTTCACAATTAATCCAAACTTAATTTTTTGAAGTCTTCCTTGCTCATATAAAGCAAATTAAGTAATTGTGCAAAATCTGTAGTGACTTGTGTCCTAAACTTTATAACATTGTTGCTAAAAGGCTGGTCTGCTAAACAGCAAAGCAGTTGCAGAGTTCACAATATTACAAGCATATCCTACAGTTTATAAGCATCTTTAAAATGATAGTTCTGGGAAGGCAGGTGATAATGAAATAGGGTTACATTTTATATTGAAACACCTCACTTTGCTCACAGTAATGCATTCAGGCATCAGTCTTCAAGTATTAGTAGATTCAAATGGTCCTCAGTGAATGGTTTAATGCTACATTGGCCAGCATTTAAACTGGCTAATGGGGAGGCAGAAAGATGAAGGGAGACATAAACTGTCCCCCTCCACAGGCTAACAAGGTCAGCAAGGGGAATCCTGAGTAGATGAAACCCCAAAAAGAACCAAATAACAAAGGAATCGGGGCTAGAAGGCAAGAGTGATAATTAGATGGATAGTGGAGGAAACAAAGGAGGGGCAAATGGGAAACAGGGGCAGCACAATTTGGAGAGTTATGTGTGCAAATGCTCAAAGTCTAGGCAACAAGACTGCAGATCTAGAGGACACTGTGGCAGAAGCAGACCTGGATATGGTTGCAATTATCGAGTGCAATTAAAACCAGGATTGGGATGTCACCATACCAGAGTATACTCTGTTCAGAAGAGACAGAGTAGGTACAAAAGGGGGGGAGAATGGCTCTTTATGTTAGAGACAAAACAAAGCCACAGAAATACAGGGAGAGCAGGGAATAGCCGATGTACTGTGGGTCACCCTGGAAACACATAAAGTGGCCACTATTCACATGGGTGATCTACAGACCTCTAGCACAGGTGGGAAAGATGTATAGGACATGATGGAACACATCCAAGGATGGCACCCAAAGGGGGTGTTGCTGGTGGGGACTTGAATCTACCAGACATGGATTGGAGCCTACCAGCTGCAACAACAGTCAAAAGTAGAGACATCTTGGACTCCTGCAAGGGCATTCCTCAGGCAACTAGTTAAGAAGCCCACTCATGGGGAGCCATACTGGACCTGGTACTGACAAACGGGACAGTGTTGCTTAAATCACGGTGGGTGACAACCTGGGGTCCACACTGTGGTTCAATATAAGGACTGAGCCGGAACCAAGCCACACTAAGACAAGGGTGCTGCACTTCAGGGGGCCAATTTCATGAAAATGGGAGAATGCTTCAGGGACACCCTGGCAGGGATAGAGGATCTGGGGAATTAGGAACTATGGCCAAAAATAAAGGTGGGGGCATTGAAAAGCAACAAATCTCTGTGTCAGTCAGGTTAACAAGGAAAGAGAAAAGAGAGACCACTATGGTTCCCTAAATATGTAACAGAAAAGTAATAGCAAAAATAAAACAGCATTTAGAATGTGCAAAAGACACAGAAGCAGGAGGGACAGGGAAAACTATCATGGGAACCAAAGGAGGCAGTGAAGACGGTTAGACATACAAAGGCATAAACAGAGGAGAATATTGCCTCAATCAGTAAAGAAGGGCTAAAACCTTCTTTAGATATATAAGCGAGACAAGGAAGACCAAGGGGGACTAGTAAGGATAAATGGAGATGAAGGGGTTTGCGGAGGAGGAGGAGGACAAAAGAGCGGCAGACATATTGAACAAATACTTCTGTTCAGTATTTACAGACGAAGGAGTAGGTGATGGACCAAAGATTAGGGACAGGACATAAATGGTAGGGAGGTGAACACCAGTCCTTTTACAGAGGAGAAAGTCCTCAGGCACTAACACAATTTAAAGTAGACAAGGCAATGGGACCTGATGGGTGCACCCCAGAATACTGAGTGAGTTCAAGAGGTGCTGGCTGCACCTCTAACAACCTCTGATAAACTTATCACTAGAAACAGGGGAAATTCTGAGGAACTGGAATAGGGCAGATGTGGTGCCACATCACAAAAGTGGGAACAGGGAGGAGGCAGAAAATTACAGACCTGTCACCCTGACTTCGATGGTAAAAGTAATGGAAACACTACTGAAAGAAAGTATAGTGGAATACCTTGTAACCAGTGAATTACAGGATTCAAGGCAACATGGTTTTACAGGGGAGGTCTTTCCAGACAACCCTGATCGAGTTCTTCGACTGGGTGACCAGGTTAGTGGATTAGGGAGGAGTGGTAGATGTGGTCTACCTGGATTTCAGTAAGGCCTTCGACACCATTCCACATAGAAGATTGGTGAACAAGCTGGCTTGTCTGGGAGTGGTCAAAAGTTATAAACTGGATAAGAAGTTGATTAAGCAACAGGAGTCAGAGGGTGGTGGTAAACGATGTCCATTCTGGAGAAGGCAAGGTGACCAGTGAGGTGCCTCAGGGCTCAGTACTAGACCTGGTCCTCTTCAATGTCTTTATTAGTGACATTGTGGAGGGGCTATAAGGGAAAAGTATGCCTGTTCATGGATGACAGAAATCTGCAACAGAGTAGACACCTGGGGGAGGAGAGGATGATTTGAAGAAGTTGAAAGAATGGTCAAAGTTTTGACAGATGGTTTCAATGCATAAAAGTGCAAAATCATGCACTGGGCACATAAACCCAGCGGCTATCTACCAGTTGGGAGGGGCACTGGCAACCACCAAACAGCAAAGAGATCTAGGGCTAATAATTTCTGATGACCTAAAGGTAGCCAAGCAGTGTGATAAGGCAGTGGAGAAGGCTTGCAGGATGCTCGGGTGCATAGAGAGGGGTATCAATAATAGGAAGAAGGAGGTATCGCCCTGTACAGATCACTGGTAAGACTCACCTCTGTACTGTGTCCAGTTCTGAAGGCTCCACCTCTGGAAGAACAATGATAAAGTGGAGGCAGTACAAAGAGGCTGCCAAAATGGTGCAGGGCCTGGATCAAAAGCCCTGAGGAGAGACTTAAGGAACTGAATATGAACTATCTGTAGGAGAGGGAGGGAAAGGGGGATATGATAGAAACATTCAAATACTTTGTAGATATTAATAAGGTACAGGAAGATATTTTCCATAGAAAGAAGCTCAAGGACAGGAGGTCACGCATGAAGTTGATGGGGGGGGCTCAGAGGAAATGTGAGGAAATACTTCTTCAGGGAGAAGGTGGTGGATGTCTGGAACAGCCTTCCAGTGGAGGTGGTGGATGTCAAAATTGTGACAGGATTCAAGCATGCATGGGACAGCTACAAGGGACCTTGGTAGGGGCAAGGGAGGAGATGTCCTGAGATCAAGTAGGATCTGAAGTGGCACAGTAGGCAGGGAAAACTATGCAGACTAAGTGGGCCAAGAGGTCCTTATCTGCCAACAACTTTTATGTTTCTAAGTAAATAATTATTAAAAAGGACAAAGGTTACTATGAATGGAAATTCACAGGAGACAGTTTACAACATCTTAGCACTGCTGAGTCTAAACAGACTGCAATAATCTAGCTTACGTGGCAACAGTCTACTTAAATTGCTGGTAGAACTGGTTTTGAATCATCTCAAATCCTTGTTGGAATTTCTCCACCTGGGGACAAAGTGCAATGCATTCAATAAATGTATATCTTAAATGCCCTCTGTACTGCAGTATCAAAATGTTCGCATTATGTAACTTAATTGTGAGCAAAGTGCTACTGCATGGACAAAGTGCAATTTTTTAATATGACGTTATGCTTGAGTCCATAGGAACTGAGTTTTAGACTGATTCCTGAATCGATTTACTGTGAGAAAAGATTCGCACACTCATTTCTGGCGTGCACTACACACACACACACACACACACACACACACACACACACACACTGTGCTGTATTAGAAGGTGTAGTACAGTATGCTGAAAATCCTGATGTTCTGGGAGGCAACAGTATAATCACCTACTACAGTTCAACGTTTCATCGTGATCCCACCACTTCATCAGGAATGTTTTGGTGATTGAGTTTTACATGGTGTTCACGGTGGAATGGAGTTATTTGAATTGCTGTGGGCAGTGAAGACACTGGTGGCTTTATAAAAATACAGATATACTTTAAACATTTTTGTAACCATTGGAGATTTTCCACAAGTGCCAGGAACTGAATTTAAAGAAATATGTGTTATTTTATGGGCATCAATTCAATTACCGAAAAGATCCTGATGAAGTGGCGGGATCACCATGAAACATCAAACAGTAGTTGATGATTTTGATGAGGTTTGTGACAATGACATATAATACCTAAGAGAGTCACTTGTCTCCTTTCCTGACATTGTGCTTTTGAGGTTGTTTGAAGCTGGATTCCTCCTGGTAGTGTTATTTATTTTCGAGGTGCTTGGTGGGCTACACTGCCATTGTGGATGGATTGGATGCAACAGTATACCATTTTGTTTGTTTCTCCCTATAAAATATACATATTACACATTCATGTTTGCACAGAAGGTTAGTGCACAGTAACATGAATAATACCATTCTTAGTGGACAGAGTGTGTTTGAATAGGGTGAATATATTCAGAGGCCCCAATGTGCAGTGCTCAGTGGATAATATGATCTTATGGCTGGTAGAAAAGCAGCATTCTCAGTGGCTGCTATGGAGTATGCTAATATGTCTAACACCATGGCTAAAAAGATCAGGCTGTGCCAAGCTATGGCAGTGGGCATTGATATGGGCGATGTTGCCCACAAGAATTTTCATAAATGAAATGGCTGCCATCATGTTTTGTGCCACAAGCAATGCCACCCTTACTCTGATGCGAACCACCCAGAAACATTATTTACTCACTTAAAATATCATTAAATGAAATGCACAACCTGCATCATAAAAATAAAAAAAAAAAAACTACCACAATTGCAATCCCTGTCTGCATGACCTGCCCGCCATTTGGTTATCCAGCTGACTCATAAGCTACAGGCACCACCGCAAACTACGATCGCCTCCCCAAAACAAATACACATCACTTTTCTAACTCTGCTGCTCCATTCTAATTTTTCACAGCAGCACAGCTACTCCTGCACGCTTCCTGTTAATTCAACATGCTTGCAGTCATGCCGCATCATACGCTCACTTTCTTCAAGCACCCTCCCATAAAAAGCCTGTATTATTTAAAGGAGAGAAAAATTACCATCCTCCTTTATTTCTGTGCCTTCAGGTGCTCCTTCTCACAGCACACAGTTATTACCACACCATGTATGTGTCCATCTGTCCAAGGGCTAATATGTAACTATGGAAACAGTAGGACAAAATTCAAATAAAATAAAACAAATCCAGGAGGAGGTACTATTTATTTAAGATAAAGACAGAAAAATCACTTTTTCTTACCTAATCCTAATAATTTTAATTTCTATATGCATCTAAAATGTTAGATGCCATTTCATAAGTGTAATAAGCCACTCTAGGATGTGTGTTGAACACTTTAACACATGGCTAGAGCTGGGCCTTGCCTCGACCAGCGGCCTTGTGCCCTCCACTACACCTCTAGCTGTGTGTTAAAGTGTCTAACACACATCCTGTCGTGTCTTATTGCTTACATTCAGAATACACCACTGCACCCATGCAAATGAGGGAACCATATGGAATACAGTGCACAGTAGTATATTCAGGGTTTTTGGATGTGATAGAAAAGGCTGCAGTGCCAACACTAGGTACCACTTTCTAAACACTACCAATAACAGTGCTTATAATCGGCATGGCCATCTGATCCCCTCCATGCCTTAGCCCTGGGAATATGTCACACTCACTGGGACTCTAATGGGCTCACCCCTGCCAGTGGCCAAGTGAAATTAGCATTCGATCACACTGTTCCTGGTATTTTAATGGTACCACCTCCTGCCCAGTGCCAAAGCAAAAATAATGTGACAGTTGTACTATTTGCTGGTAGTCTAGTGTTCCCCCACACCCAACTGATCCCCAAGTGAAATATGATACCTGTACTGTATAACCTGGTAGTCTAGCATTCTTTCCTCCAATATGAACCGTGAAGTAAACTATGACAGCTATACATTATAATCTGGTTGTCTAGTGGTCCCTCCCACCTAAGCCCCAAGTAAAATATGACTGATGTCTTTTATTACCTGATAGTCTGCTGGTCCCTCTTCTGCCTGATCCCCAGGTAAATATAAAATTGTTCCATTTATTACCTGGAAGCCTAATAGTAGCACCACCCTGTTGAAACAATTATAACCCCACCTCTTCCCTTGCTCACCCACTCGGTATCAACACCTCTAGCCCCTTCCCACCCTCATTCACCTAGCCAGCAGCTCCACAGAGACAGTGACTAGCACTGATCCTCTGCTCACTACCTCAGTCAGCCACTGTCTGAATGACAATGAAACATTTAGATGTCATGAGGGTGTCAGGAGTCACAAAGGAGAGCAGGGGTCTCTTGATGTTCATTTCAGCATTCTGATGTGACTTCAAGCCCAGCCAACAAACATCTTGGTAGACTACCCATCGGATGAGTTCCTATTCTAAATTTGACAGCCCATGTTGGCTTCTTTTAAATAAGGTGCATTGCCTAGATCAGCTTCCTTTAAATAAGATGCTGTCCCTAACCAATGTGCAGAAAATTGATGGGGAGCCTGCTAATGGAAACAACCATATAGTACATCTTTGAGGCATTAAATAAATACAGAAAGTCGACCCTTGCTCATTCAGAAATTTTTAGCCACTTTACTCACTGGGGAGCTACTGATTTATGGCACAGATCCGTTAAAACAGAGAATTTAGTGCACACCCTCCCTGTGCCCCATGGCAAGTCTTTCAACCTTTACAATTTTCTTTCTGGCTGAATTAGCTACTTAGTTTGTTATAGTATCTCAAAGGATAGTGGGTGTTTCTTGAATTCCTTTCAGAGCCCTAATGCCCAACCACCAAATGTCATGGTGGACCACCCATTGGCTGGGTTCCTATCCCAAAATGTAACTGCTAGAGTTTGCTTTTCAAATAAGGTCCAGTAAAGAGGTGGGTTGCAGAAGGGAAGGAGGAGAGGGAATGACCATGATTAAGCTCAATATCATCTGAGAGATGAAAAGTATGACAGGGCAGTACAAAATAGATGGATAACTGAAACGGTCCTTAAAAGAAAAGAATAGTGGAGACAGTGCAGACAGTACCTAGAGCGATAGAACACAAGATTCCTAGAGAAGAGAATGGGGTGACGGATAGTCTCAGAGATGGAGGAATTAGTAAGCTGGAAAAAGAGAAGTCAGAGTCAGAGAATGAACAGCCAGTGCAGGAGGAATGAGAAGATAGTGGAAAACATGATGTAGAAGGAGAGACCAGATAAGATATGCAAGGTCAGGAATACTGTAGTCTAGGGAAACATCTTGAAAGAGATGAAAAGAAATTATAGGATCTGATGCATCACCAATGGCTTAGAGAGAAAAACAACAGGGCTGGAAGGAGAAATAGTACAACTAACATGTAACTCTGTGTAGCTGGACCCTTAGTACAGTGAATAACAGAGCGAGTCAGTCAGCAGGGGAACCTGGGAATGCACCAAACAAAAATGTGATCAAATAGAGTCATGTAACGTGCTTCATGGCAGCAACAGTAGCAGAAAACTGAGCTCTTGAGGGTCAACTCTAAATGGTTGTATAAGCCTCCTATAGGAGTTTACTAGTACTAGTCCCATGGTAGGCTGCCTGGGGTTTGGGACTGCCTGCTGGCGGGTGGGCTTAGGGTCCAGGTAGTATAAAGGTAAGGGTTTTGGTAG
Source organism: Neoceratodus forsteri (assembly GCA_016271365.2). Taxonomy (NCBI): domain Eukaryota; kingdom Metazoa; phylum Chordata; order Ceratodontiformes; family Ceratodontidae; genus Neoceratodus; species Neoceratodus forsteri. Next base: position 409,220,808 of record CM028138.1, read on the forward strand.
CCAGGGGGTGAGGAGGGAGCAGGGAAGAGGGCTTCTGGTTCAGAGGGAGCCACCAGTCGGTCGTGGGCAGAGGTTTGAGCCAGGCTGGGCTATTCTCCTGGCTCACCACCTTATTGTGGAAATGTTCAGTGAAGTAGTGAGTGTTCAGGAAGTCAAGAGAGGTGCCATTAAGAGCTGCATGTATGGGGGCCTCTGCACCTTGAAGGAGTGGGAGCTGGAGCCGGAGTAAATTGGAGCCTGCCTTGTGATCCCCAGCACTGAGGTGGGTAGATTAGAGAATCCGGCATTGCAAGGCCAGTCGGCTGCCACAGGGTCCTGGTGCATGGGGGTGGTGGTGAGAACCCGAGTTTGTGGGGCACTAGTGTTGGCAGCCTGCTTCGGTCACTGGTGGGACTTCTCCTGTGTCTGGCTGATTGTTATCAGCAGCTCAGGAATGTGCCCAAAGTCCCAGTGCTGCGAGCGTGCGAGACCACCAGGAGCAGCTCCTGTAAATGCTGTTCCGTGGGGTGCTCGCCAGGCAGTGGCTAAGCGAGAGGCAGTCAAGTAGTCGTGGTCCCAAATTTTATGCAGGAGAGAGTTATGATTGAGTGGTCATGAAGAATTGAACTTCAGCCTGGATGTGTTGCTGCCACCATGACTTAGAGCCTGATTCGGCTCAGAGGAGCACTGTGCAGTTTGGATTCCAGGATTAATTTCTGTGAGCATGTAATCCTGGCCCTGGCCATGTATATGAAGCTCACCATTGGACACTGTTTCCCCATCCTCCATGGGTGGCCTGGTTTTATTATTCCCAATTAAATCAGTTTTGCACTTTTGATTGGTGTGGACAGTTGACTTAACCAATATAACACCATGTGACTGCTCTAACCAGTTTGCTCCTGCAGCTGATAGTTCCCCAGTGAAGAGACTGCCTGCACTCCCCATGTCAACTCAACTAAACCAGGTAAATGAGCATAATCTTGTGACTGTGTTTCTTCTGCTGTACATGCCTCCTTCCCATAGATTTCCACCTACATACCCCTAGACACTAGGAAGGGTACTACAACATGGGGGCTTCTCTGGGAATTGTTGTGGGTGCATGTCATTTCTTGGACAGAAAATTGGGGTGCTGCAGCTGAAGGAGACTGTGGCCTGTGAACTGGATTTACCTTCTGAGATTCTACCATTTGAACTCTAGCTTTTAGCACCTTTTGGGAAACTGTGTCACATGGTCTTGGCGGGACATTTTCCATGCATATGCTAATCCATACAGAATGTTTAGGAGCTGTGTGGATTGCTAAAACAAGGCTGAAGCTGTGTGAGAGGACATAGGATTAAGAGAAGGAATGCCATTTCAGTGTAGAGAGGAACAGTGTGAGTTTATCTGCATCACAGTTTTGGAGAAGGAGAGATTTTATGCGGACTAAGTAAAGCTGGGAACTGCAGTTATGAGACATGGTGGAGGCTCCCACTAACTCTATAAACATGGTGTGATCCCAGCATCTCTGTTGTATCCTGGCTCTGGGCCATCATGGAGATAAGTAACTGCGCAGGACAAGTGTGTCATCTGTAACTGTTCTGGAGCTGAGCAAAGGAGCCTGCCCGGTATGCTTGAATTGCTCCAGCGAGCTGTCCCACTGCTTTGCATACCTGTGCAGTCCTGTGTACCATTCTGGGGTTGGCCATCACCACCCACCCCACTCAGCACTACTGCCAGCCGCCACCAGCATGGAAACATGGGAAGAGGTCAGAAGGGTGTTGAGCAAGTGGCACCAGCGGAGAAGGGCAACAGACGCCTGCCCAGCACTTCTTCACCATTGGATTCTGCTCCTCCCTATGGCAGAGGAGAGGCCATGGCTGGGCATCAGCACCTGAGAAAGTGGGCACCAAAAGCCTGACATGGACCCCACAGCAGCAGTGATCCCAAATGAACCCTGAAACTGACCCTACACATCATCAAGTGGGAGCTGCCTGATGTGGTCAATGAGGAGTTAATGTCAGATAGAGGTTCCAGTATGAGCCATAGACTTTGGGGATAAAGTGCTGTGCCAGCTCACCCTGGTGTCACTCTGACCTCTTTGATATTCGAGTATCCTGTGACCGAGAGCGAATCCTAAGCCCACTGGTTCCCACGTTCTGGTACCCCAGTACCATCCCTTACTGGCCCAGACCTGCAAGAAGAGGCAAAAGGACACGATAGCCTCAGACCTTCAGACTCCTGGGTCCTAGAATATACCCCTGAAAGCTGGCTTTAAGAAGGGAAAGCAGCTAGGACCAGTGTCCAAATATCCCTGACTGGTCCCAAGTTGAGTTGGGTCCGGCCGCAGAATGAGGAAGGAGTACCCTGGAGAGACCTATCCCTACATAAGTAAGAGACTGTTGGACGATATTGAGGAGTGGAGAGAAGAATGGGTGTTTCATGGTGTCCTGGATAAAGTGAGATCATGACTGAAGGTGAGCCCATCTGACCAGTATGGGCAGCAGTAGAAGGTCCTCAAACAGGTGAAGTCCAAGTGTTTCTCAATGGTGTGGACTGGTGTCACACTATTCAAGACTCTGGCTTTGGTCCAGGATGTTGAAGGGCTCAGACCGAAATATTATATCATCAGCGGGTTAGTTAGGGAAAAGATCAGCAAACTGGATCTGAAATTCAACTTTGCCCAAGACCGCACCAAGAAGGAGTAGGCAACCAGTTCTACAGAGCCCACCAAATATGGGCTGTAGAAGTACAGCTGCTGACCCCCCCGCATGGACATCCAAATGTTTGGACTGCAGTATCCACCACCTAGACAGGGTGAGATCAACTCCTTTTGTTCAATTAAAATGTTGTTAATGTTTTTCAGATTTGTCACTGTGTTTACTTAAGGGTTGGCTCAGTGTGCATCCCAATGGTTCAACAGCATTCAAAAAGACTGAACAGTCCAGAGACTTTTAGATACATTACTTGGACTCTAGTTATCTGGTTATGCTGTCGGCACTGGGTGCTGTATGTGTTAACAGGATGGTGTGTGTGTGTGTGTGTGTGTGTGTGTGTGTGTGTGTGTGTGTACGGGTGCTAGATGGAGTGTGAGGATGTGGGAAGAAAGACTGTACAGCCTGCAGTAATTCTTACTGGTTCAATGCTTTACAATTTCTAAGCTGTTTAGCCACTCTGATTGGTGTGCCATGGTTTATGACATCATTTAAATTTGAAGTGCCTGTGGAAAATACGGGTATGCTTTCAGCCCTCTTGTGGTGGTGACAGCATTTTGGCAGGATAGGTAGTTAGTGTATGGGAAGGCCTGGGATGCCCTGCCCCAGTACCTGGCAATCAGTCTATGGGAATGGTAGGTGGGTGCCATGGCCCCAGGTAGGTAGCTGGACCTCTAGGCTGCTGGTAGTTTGTCTTGTCCTTGGAGTTAGAGGTGTGGATTTCCACCATTACGGCAGTGTGCTCAGCTCTGTCGGATGGCATCCGAGGGAGAGTGTGCATATCTTCTCCTGGGGTGCCATCTTGGCAACTGGCCTAGGACTCACCAGGAAGTGAACATTTTGTGTGGAAATGTAAGCCCCTATGGGAACTTACAATTCCTAGTCCTGTGGTAGGCTGCCTGGGGCTTTGGGACTGCCTGCTGGCAGGTGGGTTCTGGGGCCCAGGTAGTATAAAGGTAAGGATTTTGGCACCAGTGGGGTTGGAGGGAGCAGATGAAAGGGCTCTCGGTTCGGGGAGAGCTGCCAGTTCAGCCCATGGGCCGGGGTCAGGAGGTGGGGAGGGGTAAGTGCCATTAAGAGCTGCATGTATGGGGACCACTGCACCTTGGAGGAGTGGGAGCTGGGGCTGGAGTAAACTGGAGCCTGCCTCATGATCCCCAGCACTGAGATAAGGCAGCATAGAGGACTCCAATGTTGCAAGACCAGTCAGCTGCCACAGGATCCTGATGCACGGGTTGGTGGTGAGTGCCTGAGTTCGTGGGGTAGCAGTGGTGGCAGCCTGCTTCCCATTCACTGGTGGGACTTGTCCTGTGTCTGGCTGGATTGTTGTCAGCAGCTCGAGAATGGCCCTGAAGTTCCAGCACTGTGGGTGTGCGAGACCAGAAGCAGCTCCTGTAAATGCTGTTCCAATATGGGTGTTCACCAGGCAGCAGCTAAGTGAGAGGCAATCAAGTAGTTGTGTCCCAAGTTTTGTGCAGGAGGGAGTTAATGGCCAAAGTGGTCAGTGAAGAATTGAACTTCAGTCTGGATGTGCTGCTGCCACCATCACTTGGAGCCTGTGCAGTTTGCATCCCTGGATCAGTTTCTGTAAAGCATGTAATCTTGGCCCTGGCCATGTGTTATGAAGCCCACCCAATGGAAATTGTTTCACCACATTCCATGAAGTGGCCTGGTTTTATTATTCTCAATTAAATCAGTTTTGCACTTTTGATCGGTGTGGACAGTGGATTTAATCAATGTAACCCCATGTGATTGTTCTAACCAGTTTGCTCCCACAGCTGATAGCCCTTCAGGAAGTGACTGTCTGCACCCCAATGCTAACTAAACTGAACGAACCAGGTAAATGAGAATAATCTTGTGACCATGTTTCTTTTGCTTGCACGTGCCCTCCTCCCATGGATTTCCACCTACATACCCCTAGATGCCAGGGAGGGGGCTATTGCTGCTTTAAACTAAAAAATCATGAAATCGCTGACAGATTCTTACATGCCTATTCTCTATAACTTGACAACAAACTTCAACAACAGTTTGCAATAGCCAACCCAATATTTTACCTGCTAGTAGAGATAGTAGAAACACTGACAATGCTGTCGAACCCCTCCCCACCTCCACTAGTGAGAACTCTTCCTCCAATAGCACAGGTTCCAAAAGACACAAGGCTGACTCACCAGCAGACAGTCCAACAATCAAAGACGGCACAGTGGAAAAATAAGACATACTAGCATACTAAAAGCCAGCAGATTAAGTCCTATGGTCTATCAAGTTTGCTCATGGATCAGTACCTAGCCAGGGCACCATTATAGCTCCCCATCCTCCCTACAAAGGTCGCCCACCCCAACCCCTAGAGAGGCTCTGGGATGCACCCTCCACCTATACCTATTCCAGCCTTTCTCAAACCCCCTTCACAGTTGTAACATCCACCAGCTCCATGAGCAGCACATTCCAGGGCTCCACCACCCTCTCAGTGAAGTAGCATCTCCTTGTTCCCTTCCTTAGCCTCCCTGACCAACTGCATTGAGTGTCCCCTGGTGACCCCTACCTCCCTCATCTGAAGCATCCTCTAAAGCTTACCCTATTCATTCCCTTGAGATATTTGAAGATCTCGATCATATCTTCTCTGTTCCTCCTCTCCTCCAGCAGGTACAGGTTGAGCTCCTCCAGTCTCTCCCCATAGGGCTTTTCTCCTAGACTTTGAATCATCATGGTCACCCTCCTCTGGACCCTCTCCAGAAGAGCAATATTCCTCTTTAAGTAAGGACACCAAAACTGCATGCAGTATTTAAGGTGTGATCTAACCATGTGATCACACACAGCAGAAGGAGCACCCTCTCGACTCCTTGAGGTTATTACCTAGGCTATGCACCTAAGCATTTTATTTGCTTGGGCTGCAGCCCTTCTATACTGCTCCAAGTTATTCATTTTGGTACCCACCACCACCCCAAGGTCCTTCTTCCCCCTAAAACTTGCAGTGCCCCAAGTTGTATACATGAACTGGGTTTTTGGCCCCAAGGTGTAGAACCCTGCATTTCCCAATGCAGTGACAAAGACAAATATTTTGTGGAGCTAACATCAATTAAAGTTATCCTAACTAGGATGATAGGAGGCTTTCACATTTTTAAAACTGCAGACAGTGATCAATATCAGAGTCAGCAATGTACAGGTGAAAATCAGTTCTATGGAGGACATAATACTATATGAAGAGATGGAGATTACTGAACTGATGAGAACATTTACCAGACTAGAGGACTGGGTAGAAGACCAGGAAAGCAGAAGCAAAAGTAATAATTTATTGATGTTTGGAGTGATGGATAGGGAAAAACAAGGTATTATGCTGCACTTTTTACAGGCGCTGTTTGTCTCTGTGGTGGGGCCATCCCCTAACCAGGTCAACTACGTGACTGAGAGCTCATTGCTCCTTGTGGCCCATGCTTCAGCCAGATGAAAAGCCATGACCAATAATCCTGAAAAATGGTAAATAAAAATAATATTGAATGAAAACCAAGGAGTTGGTGGGCTAGGATGGGTGTCAGATGCTCCCGCTGAATAACTGTCCCTAAATACCTGTTGAACAGTGCCTATTCATTATTCGGATCCGAGTAATGAATAGTACATTATTATGTATTCAGGAAATACTACTTGTTACTCACATACCCCTACTCACAGCATTCCCTCTGGGATCTTATCCAACCCTTCAGGTATAGGTCTCAGCAGCAGCCACGCTACTACTGTTCCTGAGGAACCTGAAGGAAGAAGATGACACAGAGCAGGAAGTCCTGCCTGAGGTGACCCCTATAGAGTACAGAGAGATCCACAGCAGCGGCTGATGTCCCTTATCCAATGTCAGGGTGGGGTGTCTGATCCTTCCATAAGGAGGGTCTCGGGCACCATTCCTTCATGCTGCAGCAGTCACCCACTAAGGAGTGCATTGAAAGAGCTAAAAGGTGAACCAATGAAAGGCTCTAGAGGAAACACTGAGGAAAGGATTTAGAGGTGAAGGTGCCCACTGCAAGCCCTGCTTGAGGCCCTTGTGAGGTGAAGTCCTCATCCACATCTGTGCCTCAAAAATCTGAGGTGTCACAGATCCAATCTAGCACCGAAGTGCAGGAAGGAAGGAGAACAATCTCTAGAGAACACACCTGAACTGTTGTGCTTTTCATGTATTAGGTTTGAACCTTATGCTCACTGTTCTTAGATAATGACTGGGTTTGGTATATAGTAATGCATGTCACAAGTGTTCACTTATATCGTCTAACCTTTACCTATTTGGTAGATTGCAGTGGCAGATCTAACAGTGGTTATCTACAATGTCCAGGGCCTAAATAGCCCAGTAAAGAGAGCAAGGATATTACAAGAACTCCAGAGGAAGAGGTGGTTTCAGTGTTTTGCAAAAACTGCATTTACAGTTACAGAGCATGAAACTTCATAGAGAAGCTGGGTGGGGGCGTGTACACCTCTCATTTTAAGGCTCATAACCATTGGAGGGAGGTGGCAATTTCAGTATGTAAACTGTCCCTTTGGGTTGCTCACCCAGTGGACAGGGACCCATAATGTAGATTCTTATGGGTAGGGGGAGTATAGAAACATAGAAACATAGAGGCTGACGGCAGATAAAGACCGCAGGTCCATCCAGTCTGTCCATTTCTTTTTCTACCTTATAAATGTGCCATTGGCCTTTGCTCTGTCAGTGGCCTATCTATTCATACTCATCTGTATTGTTCCCTTATGCCTATCCAGCCTGTTTGAAGCCCTGCACTGTATTAATACCACTTCCTGGAGGTGAGGCCGTTCCAGGCATCCACCACTCTTTCTGTGAAAAAGAATTTCCTCACATTCCCCTTAACGGCCTCCCTCTAATTTCATGCTGTGTCCTCTTGTCCTGCTATTTTTCTTGTATTTAAACATGTTAGAATCTTTCACCTTGTTAATGCCCTTAAGGTGTTTGAATGTTTCAATCATATCACCTCTCCCTCCTTTGCTCAAGGGTATACATATTGAGCTCTGTTAATCTGTCCTCATATGTCTTCTGATGCAGTCCCTGCACCATTTTGGTTGCCCTTCTCTGGACTGCCTCAATTTGGTTAATGTCCTTGTGAAGGTGTGGCCTCCAGTACTGCCGCCAGTACTCCAGATTGAGCCTAACCAGTGTCTCGTAAGAGGGATTATTACCTCCCTCTTCGACCTGTGATACCCCTACTAATACACCTAACATCCCCTAGCCTTACCTACTGCTTTAGAGCAGGGATGTAGCCAGAAATTTCCTTTTGTACACAATCTCCAACAGTTACACCCCCTCCCATTAAAAATGTACACATCCTTTCCAAATGGCACCCCTTCCAAACAAGTCAGATTGTTGTCAGATGATTCCTCTAATCTCTAAAGAGGTTATACATGTATCTGTCTCCTAAACAACAGAAGTTTAAACAGAGACACTCCTCAGTGGCCTACACCAACCCAAATATTACAGATTAAAATGAAAATGTTAACAGAAAGGCATACGGTTTGTGACAGGCACTCAACAAAACTGTACACAAATGTGTACAGTGAGTATGCCTATCGACACCCATGCTTTAAAGGTTTGCTTGGATGATTTCAGGTCATCGGTGATGATGATGCCAAAGTCTATTTCTTCCTTTGTGATTGCCAGCAACTACCCTCACAGCCTATAGGTGGCTTCAGGGTTTCTCTTCCCTATGTGCATGATCTTGCACTTCTTTGCATTAAATCCCTGTTGCCACTCTTCTGACCATTTTGCTAGTTTATCCAGATTTCTTCTCATTCTGCTCACCCCATCTGGATCATCTACTCTGTTGCAGATCTTGGTATCATCTGCAAACAGACAAACCTTACCCACTAGTCCATCTGCAATGTCACTAATGAAGATATTGAAGAGGACTGGCCCAGGCCTGATCCCTGAGGTCCCCCACTTGTGACTTGCATCTCTTCTAACTGTATACCATTTACCACCACTCTTTGTTTTCTGCCTGTCAACAAGTTTGCCACTCAGTTGACCAACTTCTGACCACCCGAGCCTACCCAGCTTATTTATCAATCTTCTATATGGAACAGTGTGAAGCTTTGCTGAAGTCAAGGTAGGTGACATCAACTGCTCCCCCTTGGTCCACTACTCTGGTTGCCCAGTCAAACAAATCTATGAGATTAGTTTGACAGGACCTTCCTTTGCAAACCCATGCTGTCTTGGATCCTGTGCCCCAATGGATTCCAGGTGCTGCACTATCCTTTCCTTAAGGAGTGCCTCCATAATCTTGCCCACTACTGAGATAAGACTGACTGGTCTGTAGTTCCCTGCCTCCTCCCTGCTACCACTCTTGTGGAGCAGGATCACATGAGCCATTCTCCAGTCTTCTGGGACCTCTACTGTGCTCAGAGACTCACTAAACAGTTCTGCTAATGGCTCTGCTAGTTCCACCCTTAGCTCCTTAAGTACCCTGGGATGTATGCCATCAGGTCCCATCGCCTTGTCACCCTGGGCTTAGTGGAGGCTCTTGTAGGAGCCTTTCTTTAGTGAAGGGAGTAGTACTCACCTCCTCCCCTCCCCTGTGTCCATGGTGCTGAGCTGTGGGCCTGCCCTACCTTCTCTTCAGTAAATACTGAGAAAAGTATCTATTTAGGAAAGATGCTTTTACAGGGTCCTCCTCTTCACATGCCCCTTTTCTCCTTTGAGTTTAGCAATACCCCCTCTGGACTTTCTCCTTTCACTAATGTATCTATAAAAGTCTTGTCACCTTCTTTTACTGTTTGTGCTAGAGTTTCCTCAGTTTGGGACTTGCCTGCCTTACTGCCTTCTCTGCTTCCCTTAGGGCAGTTTGGTATGTTCCCCTATCTTCATCCACTGTGTTCCCTTATATTTCCTTAAGGCCAGCCTTTTGGCTCTGACCTTTTCTTCTACTGTATTTGAGAACCAAAGTGGTTTCCTTCTTCTTTGCACTTCCTTTTCTGTCTAACACAATGGGCTGTTGCTTCAAGTATTGCACCCTTAATGCTTGCTCACTTTGCCTGTACCCCTCACCTGTGTTTCTTTTGCCAGGGCTAGCTTAACTCTGTAGGCCATCTTATCAAAGTCAGCTCCTCTGAAGTCCCATATTTTTGCCTTGGAATGGGATGATTTAGATGTAGTGGCCAAATTGAACCTACCATGTAATGGTCACTGGCCCCAGGTGACCTTCTACCTGGAGATCTGTGATCCCTACCCTGTTAGTCAGTACTAGATCTAGGATAGCCCTGTCTCTTGTGGGTTGTTGTACCAGTTGTTTGAGGCTCTCTCCTGCAGGAAATCCACCATGTGTCTAGTTCTGGCAGATGTTCCTGCTGGTATTGACCAATATGTATCTGGCATGTTGAAGTCTCCCATTATCAGAACCTCCCCTTTAGCTGTCATGTTTTGTATATCTTCTAACAGTAATGTGTCTATGTCCTCCCCTGGTCTGGGGCCTGTAGACAACCCCAGTTCTTATGGTTGTCCCATTTCCTGTTTCTAGGGTGACCCACAGTTCTTCTGGCTCCTTATGTGTATTCTGAGTTTCTGTAGCTTTGATACTTTCATTGACACAGGGCCACTCCACCCCCCTTGCACCTCGGTCTCTTGAACAGTACATAGCCAGGTACTGAAGTCTCCCAAATGTGGTTACTGGTAAACCACATCTCATTAATTGCTACTATGTCCAGTTTAGCAGCGACATTATTGTCTGCAGGTCTGGATCTTATTTCCAGGCTGTGAGCATTTGTGTACATGATTTTCCATTGGCCAGATTTCAGTGTGTTAGTTGTTGGGTGAGGTTTGGCATTTTCCTGTCGTCGTGTGGGAGATGGACCATTTTTCTTACCTGGTGATGTAAATGAACTGCAAACATGCTGAATCCCTGTTTGACCACTAGCTGAGGGGGAAGGGTGTTCTTCCATTCGACGTATGGGGTGCTGCACCCTCTCCCCATTTGCTAATTTAAATATTCTGCAAGATGTCAAACTTCTGCCCCAATGCACTGATTCCCTCCTAAGTCAGATGCAGTCCATCAAATTTAAAGAACTTTCGCTCCCAGAACTGTTGCCAGTTCCTACAAATCTATGTCCTTTTTCCTGGCACCAGCCCTTGAGCCACATGTTTTAGCTCCCCTATCTCCCTTCTCTGACCTTCCGTCCATCTGCCCCCCTCTCCCAGACTGGCAGGATCTCAGAGAAGGAGATGTCGGACGAAATGGATGATAGTTTGTCACCCAGCCTGGTCAGGTGTTCCTTGGTCTCCACAACTGACTGACTGGTGAGATCATTAGTCCCTATGTGTACCAGGGCGTCAATGTTTTCTCCTGTTTTGTGAACAATTTTGCAATGCAGTCAGTGTCTCTCCACGCTGATGTACATGGGAGACATCTGACCATTACCCTTGGCTGAAGATGGGTATCAACTCCCCAAATCATGGAGTCTCCTATGATCAGAAGTTTATTGGATTTCCTTTTAGCTTTTTTGTTTTGGTTCCTGATTTGGGTGAGTTTTATTGTGCTAGCTCCTGTGCTGCAGTGTCCTGCTCTGCAGAGTCCTCTGCTCCTTTGCTTGATTTTGGAGATAGAGGTAGATACCTGTTTGTAGTGTTTATATGGTTTTGGGGGTAATATGTTGGACAGCACAGAGTGATGGGGCACCGATTGCCCTCCTAACCACCTGCCAACCTCCTGGACCAACTACCCTCTGTGGTCGAGGTTCTTCTGTTTGATGCTGGGGAAATGGTGGGTGGTTCTTATAATGTATTTCCTCTTGAATATGAAATTTGAGGCGCAATCTCTGTCCATGCTGCCCGGAGCTGAGCTCTAAGATCTCCAGTGGCCCAGCATGTAGGACAGTGTCTTAAATCCTGTAAGACTGTCCTTCTAAAAATGTTCCACAGTACCTGCAGTTAATGATATCCATTCCAGATAAGTTGCTGGGTTTATAACCTGGTCAGAGTAATTAGAAGGAAGAAAATGCAAGTAATGGTTTGATTTTGTGTTTTGTTTTCAGTATAACTTGTTATAACAAGTTAAATTACTAGTGCCCTGTAAATGGCGCAACTTGTGGATGCCCCACTGATCTGCCCCTTCCTGCTTTGCCACAGGAAATGTCACAACTGTGGTACCCTATAAAAGGAGTGTAGTATAGGATTGGTTGGGATAGGGAGGGTGGTTGGGCCCTTCCCTGCTGAAAAAGAAGAACCACGGATGAAAGAACAAGGAGGTAAGAGCAGAAACAATCAGTCAACAACAAATGCAGTAACCCTGAAAGCTTATCCTAATGTTAGATAAAACTTTAAAACCTGTAAAGCACCACCTGTAATAATTTCAGAAAAGATACACCACTTTGCTACAGAAAAAATAAAGCAGTAACAGAAGGTATACCTTGCAAAAGACAATTTTAATCAGAAGATTACAGCAGTAATCTGTTAGCACACACCTGTAGGCACACCTTGTAATAATGCAGAAGGTATACCAGCAACAACAATTTGAATCAGAGAAAATAAAACAATAAAATGTTAGCAACAAACAGTAGTAATCCCTGTGAGTACAAAGTAAAAACAACAACACAGTAAATCTGCTTAGCCAAAGAAGTCTTAATCCATTTCTCTTGCTCTGGTAAGGTTCTCTGCTCTGTCCTTTCAAGTAATCTTAGAAGGAAAGAGCTCAGGTGAAAGCTAGGTGCCTTGGCCAGCAAACCAAGTCTTCAGGTCTGTGTTTTACTGAAGTTATATGCTCTGAATGGAGTTCAGACATGGCAACCATTTCTTCAGAAGATTCTGTAAGATACTATAACAGATTCTGACAGTTTGAGCTGGGGATTTTAATGCTGTGCCCAACCCCTCACTAGACAGATCAGGGCACAGTGGGCTGCTACATTCAGACCAGCAAGCTGCTCCTCCCCATGGTCAGGATTGGGTCTTACTGAGGCCTGACAGTTCTTGCACCCACAGTATTTGACTATTCATATTATTCCCCTAGACATGGGCCGCGATTTTAAAGCCTGGAGGATGACGCAAGATGCCTGCATCAAACATAAATGACACAAGTGGCACCTTGCATCAAAAGTTGCAGTAATCCTGATTTTGAATGCAGTCTCATCAAAAGGAGCCATTGCACCTAAGTGGTGCTGCACCATCCTTGCAACTCAGATCAGGGTGTGCCAGGTTGCAAGGGGCTTGTGCCATGGTAGGGCTGCAACAGCCCTATTTCATGATGTTGTAAGCCCCACCATAGATGCAGCAAGGGGCTTCACCTAGACCAGCCAAGAAGAGGTCTAATGGATGTGCATCAGTACCACACACACTGTGATGAAGGACAGAATCTGAAACTTGTCTGCTGGGGGCAGAAGGGGCATGGGGTGCCATAGGGAAGTTGTGGAGACAGCTGGCCATGACAGGGAGTGATATGGCACACAGCAGGGATGCTGTTTACATATCCATACAGCTGATGGGATTGGACTGCCAAGGGGGTCAGGGACAGAGGTGACATGGCACCAGGTGAGCACAGGCCTGGCAGCTGCCCATGGTTGGCCACCCTATGGGGCAGCTGCCAGGGCTGTGCCCACCTGGTACTGTGTCACTTTCTGTCCCTGAACCCCCTTGGCAGTCCCATCCCATCGGCTGTGAGGATATGCAAATGGCAATTCCCAGTAATAGGTATATAGTAAATTTTGTTACGGTCTGCTAACTTAGAAGTTTTGAGGTCTGCTGAGTTACATTTAAATAAGATGACGTGCTATTCAGAAATGTCACATGCCCCTCCCTGGATGAGTTGGACTTGATCTGTTTTATATTTAGAGTATAATTAGTAGGTACAGTACTTTGTAATAAACTAATAAAATTGACAGACAATAAAAGAAATAAAAACACACCCCACCGGTTGCCACATCGCTCCCTCTCATGCCCAGCTATCTCCTTGACTCCCCATGGCACCTCCCATGCCCCATCTGCCCGGCCCCTCCTGTCCAGTAGATTCACCCCAACCATCCCAGGCCCCTCTGAGTGTTGAGATGGGCAGGGCCCCGGATCCCTGTGGCAGTTCCCACAAGTATGCCTTATGTTTTGGCACTAGCCTGTGGTGACTCCTGGGTTTTTTAGCAGGGACCCTCCTTTATAAAATTGGACACAGGGTCCCTGATGCACCTAGAGTTTGCTGCAGCTCTAGAGTAATGCACCTTGCATCGCTTTTATGGGCTGTTAGAAATTGGGCCCATAACATATAATCCATATAGACTAGTTTTATTTCATCCTCCTGGCTGCATTAGACAATGGCCTGTTAAACTGGCTCCATCACTGCCTTTGCCCATACACTGATGGAGTTACAGCTGTCCACTACACCCCTAACCTAAAACGTCCATGTGGTGAATGAATGGCAACTTTTAAACAATGAAGATTTTAAGACCTGGTCAGCAGAAAAATAGCTGACTACTTCAGTCTAAATGCCCCAGCAAATACTTCCATGAGTGTACAATGGGATGCACTGGCGTGTACACTATAAGATCATTCAATACTTTGTCAAGTAAAAAGAAAGGGAGCAACATAGGCTGGTCCTGGAAATGGCTATTGCTGACATAGAGTTTCAGCATAAGACAATGTTAAATGCAGAAGTGAAATAATCCCTGGAAGAGAAGCATAAATAGCTTCCCTTTACTTGATCAACAAATTCAGGGTCAATTGAGGTATTCACAACAAGAATATTATACAGATGGGAATCAGGCGGGCAAGTTGCTCACGTGGCAACTTCACAAGAAGGCTGTAAACTGGGTGGTTCCTAAGATCAAACATCCCAGATCAGAAGCCATTTCTACTCATCCACCAGACATATCAGACATGTTTTCCCAATTTTACACTGAGCGTTACATGGTAGACAGAAGTGTGGATCATGCCAAGAAAATCAAACAGTATCTGGATAGCTTGCATATGCCATGCCTGACTCAGAAAGATGGGTCTTGCCTGGAGACTCCCATTATTCAGCAAGAAATTCTGAATAAGGTTAAGGTTAGCTTCTCACGAATGATAAATTGCCTTGTGGTGATGGCTATCCCCACAGAGTTTTTAAAATCCTTTACCCACAGGTGGTCCCTTTCTTGGCTGATGTTTTCAAACATATTTTGGAGAGGAGACATTCCTGAAACCTAGCACCTGGCAAAGGTCTCTGTCCCTCATAAAACTGGGCAAAATCCTTTTCTTGTTGTTCCTACTGATCAATCTCTCTTTTCTAGTGGATCCAAAATCTTTACAGGTATACTGACTGACTGGATTGGATGCACTAAGTTGGAGGAGGAGCACAGTCGCTGAATCATGGAGAGATAGACTGATAGCAGCAGAATTGACAAATGCTTTTTACCTTCTTTAAAATGTATGCCACCATTGCCACAGTAAAGGAGGTGCATTTGTCGATCTTTCCATACAACTTTGATGTTTTCTTCAAAGAGGAAAAGAGAGAGCGCGAGAGAGAGAGAGAGAGAGAGAGAGAGAGAGAAGAGAGAAAAGGTGTATGAGAGATTCAGGGCTAGGCCTCTGGAGGCCTCAGAATTGCTAAGTGGAGTAGACTGCGGTGGAAGAAGCCACTTAGCACTGGGAGCACTCCAGTAAAGCCCACGAGGGCCTATAGGCCTATCCTGGACATTTACCTTATATTTCTTTCCTTCTCTTTCTGATACACTCCCTGTTATACTGTCATACTATGCTTTATTTTGGAAGTTTTATCTCCAGCTCAGAGAATGATTGAGCGTTGTCCATTTTTCAAAGCTTTTGAAAGCCTCTTTAGAGCTTTTATAGCTTTTGTAGCTTTGTCTGTTGTCTGTTGATTACCGCTGCTCATTTGTTGATAATATTGCTTGGATAGGGAGCAGAACCCAAGTAGAGAGATAGTTGTATATTTATATAGAGTACACTTGTAAAATGTTTGATGAAAAGCCAGATTCAATCCTTAAAGTAACCAAACCCAAAACCACAACTAAACTCGAACCCAAACCGAACTACACTGCTTCTCAACTTACTGTTGAACAAAATTAAAAGGAGTTATAATAATTCTTGTCATTATTTTTATATACAATATACACTGATTATGCAGATGAATATTAGTTGAGAGAAAGGAAGAAATAAGGTTTTACCTTTGACGAAAGTAGCATGTGATCCGAGTGGAGGTGAGCGGACAAAAAGATGTTTGGGTTGGATAGTGATTGTAGTGTATCATTAAGAGGGTGAGGTTAGGTTCTTTTACCTGTGTTTTCTCTCTAAAAAGTAAAAATCTCCTTTTATTTTGTTTAAAAGTTTAGGGATTTGGGTACTTCCTGGTTGCGATCTGAAAGCGCTGTGATTGGGAGATAGGAGTCAGCTGATGCCTGCTTGATAAGCGGGCATGCTAGCTGAGAATTCAGATTGCCACTGGAGTAATAGTTCAGGAAGACAGAGGAGGCAAAGAAAATTAAGAGCGAGAGTGCCAAAAGGGGATTTATCTCATGCTGAAGCATATTTCTCTTGCTTAGTTCTCTTTCTGATTATTTTAGACCACAGTGTATTATATTTGTTTGTTGTTGCAGTTTTATCTGCCCATTTATCACTCTTAAGAAAAGTGAGAGAATGGGTGGAACAGCAACAAAAACAGCTGGAGAAGCAGGAAACTTACAAACTCTTAGAAACCATGATTTAAAAGTAAGCTTTTCATTTTTAAGCTATTTGAAGTATTTAAAAGGCCAGTATTTTGATTTCTGAACTTTCTGATATTTTTATTTTACTTGTGTGGTGTTTATATTTTTTTTTTTAGTGTACACAAATGCTTCAGAGGTGCATGAATACAAGATTAAAATAAGGCCTGCTACATTGGATAGGAGGATAGAGAACAGCACGATAAAAGCCAAGGAGAAAAATATACTTGTTGAAATACCCCAAAAGATCATGCTCACTTTGAAAAAACTGAGAGTGAGACTGTGATCCATTACAGAGCTCCATCATAAAGAAAGCAGTTGAGAACAAGAGATCAAGGGTACAGGACTGTAGGTGAGGAAATAGTGGAAATAAGAGGTGAAAAGTTTACAACAATCGAGATCATAGTCTTGGGTCTATAGACTATAGACTACAGACTGCAGGCAAAAGATGTACTGAAAAGTTTTCTGAAGCAGTAAATAATTATTATTTGCATTATCCTCTCTAGGCACATTAGGCTAGGTAGAGACAGTGTGTTTTTTATATATCTACATTCATATATAAGTAATTATTGTGTGCTGTATAATATATTACATAAGCAATCCCAAAGTATAGTATTTCATTGAAACACTCATAGTTTATCTAATTGACTGATTGAAGGGCTGATAAAGATATATGGTACATGGTCTATGATAATAATTTGTGATACAGTGTCCATACTTGTTGATTCTGATAAGAGAAATATTTTGAATTTTAGGATCTCTTGCTAACTGAATATAATTTGTTGGTTATTTAATTTTGTGTATAATAAACAAGGTTCTCTTTTATTATCTTGTTTATTCACCAGGATATCCATCCAATTGGTCCAGTAGAACTTAATAAAATAAAGGAATTAAGAGGATTTGGAGGATTGGTAATTGGGCTGAATAGAGTTGAATTCTAATTAGTCCCATATTATTTTGAGGGATAGGGTCTCATTTGAGATCTTGTTTCGTAAACATTTGTATGATAAAGGTGAGCCTTGTTATCATAGATTAATCATGTTTTTGATAATTATGTAATGCCAATTGAGACAAGAAGTGGTAAGAACTTTGCAAATAGTAAGGAATGGAGGGAATGAACTTAAATTTGAACTTAGGAAAAAGACAAAATTATGCAAAAAAGAAAGGGAAAGTAACAAGAAAAGAACAGAAGTGAATGAAGGTAGTTTTAGTGAAGGAAACAGAGATATAGAGATGGAATTAAATAATAAAGATTGAATTTTCAGTTCTGATGATAAAACATTGACTAAAAAGTTACACCCCACCCAACATGATACAACCATTAATATGGGAGGCATTGGACAATAACTTTAAAAGAAAAAATATGAATATTACATAGGAGGAGGGTAGGCCTTTGTACATGACATAATTGATTTGATGAAACACAGTACACGGTCATATTAGTTAAAGAACCAGGTTGGAAGATTAAAGAACTGGATGGGGATTTTTCAAAAGGGTTAATAGTGAAGTATCAAAACAACTGATAATATAAAAGGAACTATTGAAACAAATAATAGAATTGAGCAGAAAATTAAAGAAATAAAATAACTTAGATATGAGAATTCTAATTTTCTTTCAGGGCTGGAGAATGATTTGAATTGAACAAATTTAAAGAACTTTAAGATATAAGCAGAAAGGAAGATAATGTTAATATTGAATGGGAAAATATATCTGGGAAGAACACTTATTATGAGCCCAACTGAAATACTGACTCCACTACTGGACACTTTAACCAGAGAATGTAAATGCTTTGAGAGACCCTTTATTAGCTAATGCAATGATTTATGAGCAATTGATAATGCTTAGAAGGAATTGGCATTTCTAAAAGGAATAAGAATAGAAAATAAGAACAACATAGAAAAAATTGTAGCAGGATTCAAAAATGGAGAAAGGAATATACTAAAAAATTCCAATGAAGGAAATTCCTTGGAGTGCTCAATGGACAAGTTAGAACTATCCCTATCCATAACTCCAAGTTATAACACCTAAGAAGAAGAGGATTTAAGTAAACTTGATCCTACGTTAAGTAATACTGAAGGAGACTTGAACTGGTAATGTTACCAGATAATTACACTGAACAGAATAGTGTTATTATAGAAATGAGATCAAAGCATCCAGAATTGTGGGAGAAAGGAATTGAAACAAAATTTGAAAGTGACAATGAAGAAGAAGAAGAAGAAGGAGAGCAAACAGGATCATAAAGTGTATGGAAAATAGGGAGGAGATTTAATAAAACTCCTCTTGATGCACTGAGCAATATGGGGAAGGTAAAGAAATGGGGGTAAGGAAGAGGATTTGTATATTTTAGAAGATAGGTTAGGAATAGAACAAGAAAAGGTGGAGAAGAGTAAGTGCTTAGCGATGGTAGAAAACAGGAAAATAAGTAAACAGAGCATATGATTACAAATATGCAATTAAAAGTTGAAAGAGGGAAAAGATGAATGAGAACAAAATGGATAACAAGAAGGAAGGAAATGAATAATTATTAAAGAACATAAAAATGTAAGGAGGAGGAATTGACAACAGAAATAAAGAAAGTAAAAGAAAATTTAAACCAAATAATAAAAAGTATTTGAGGAATTTGGGAAAAGAGATGAATAATAGAGAACAGGATAAGGTTAATAAGAAAAGAAGCAAAAAAGAAATTTAAAGAAAGATGGGGAAGGAGGATGTTCAAAATCATTCACAAAAAGAAAGTAAGATCGATGGATGAAATATCAGAGATAATAGAAAGGAAAGAGAGGAAATATTATAAATATAGGCCCCTTTGAGTTAGAATTATCAGAGAAAAATAAGGAAGAAGAAGAAAGTGTTGAGGGAAGGAGTTAAAAGGACACTGGAGTCTGACTATGTACTTCCGGACCCAGACATTAGAAGGGTTGGGCGCATGGCGCAACAGTTTTGCACCATGCACAACCCAGCCTGATGTTCCCCGCGCGATATTCAACAGGGATCAGAGCCTGGCACAATCCCAATGTGCCGGAGTGCATCAGTAATATATGCGGCGCAGGTGGGGCATGCCCTGCATTCTCTGCACATCCTGATATTCAGCCCGGATGTGCTGAGCCCATGTATGTAACCCTACCTGCCTGCACACAGGTGAGCCAAAAAAGGAACAACAGCTGGCCACCCACAGGTGAGCTGCCGTGTGCAGGGTGCAACACGGTAGCTGCCACCTGTGGTGGCCCTGGCTTGACTGCACCTTCATGGCGGCACCCCCGCCTTGTCGGCGGGCATACATAGAAGAATATAATCGTCAATATCCTGGTGGTCCAGTGGACCACTCGCAGCCGATAGCGGGCATATGTAGATGTAAATAATCATCCTATATCCCTGGTGGTCCAGTGGACTGCTTGCAGCCGGTCGCAGGCATAAGTAATAAACAGGAGAGGTCCAATATCCCTGGTGGTCCATTGGTCCCCTTCCCACCCGCCTCACTGAGCCCCCACCGCCCGCCTCCCGGTCAGTGGTGGCAGCAGCACCCACTCACCTGCTGCCCCACCACCCCCAGACTGACACCATGTGGAGGCTATGCCCATTGGTCCTGCAGCATGAGGCAACGGGCGTGCAGCCTGCTTCTATTATAGTCAGGTTTGTGAATGGATCCATTCACATATCTGGACTGGGTATGGTAGTGAGCTGCACGCCCCATTGCTCAGGGCTGGGACCAATGGGGCATGCTGCCCCTACCAGACGCCGAAGCTGGCAGATGGCAGACAGCAGGGCGGTAGGCAGGTGGGGTTCTGCTGCCCGCCGCTGACCAGGGGAAGTGGGTGGTGGGGCCCAGTGGGTGGGTGGGGGGTACTGCTGGACCACTAGGGATATTGGACCCTCCGTTTATTACTTATGCCTAGGATTGGCTGCAAGCGTCCACTGGACCACCAGGGATATAGGACGGTATTTTATTCAACCTATGCCCGCACCTAGGCTGTGAGTGGCCCATTGGACCACCAGGGATACAGGGAAGTGCATTTTATTCAACCTATGCCCACGATCAGGCTGCAAGCAGTCCACTGGACCACCAGGGATATTGGACGCATTATTTACATCTACATATGCCCGTGATCGGGCTAAGTAGCAGTCCACTGGACCACCAGGGATATTGGACAATTATTTTATTCAACATATGCCCGTGTTCGGATATTGGGGCACTTTTCCAAGATGTGCAGGGGCGCCGTCCCTGACAGCTGCAGCCTGGCAGGGCGCCAGGCGTAGTCGCCGGGATTGCACACCTGTCATGCAAATGGGCCATAATGACATGCAAATGGCTCCATTTGCACCTTGCATATCAATGGCCCCATTTTCATGCACTTTGAATATCGTGAGCACCTAGCGAATGGAACTTGCGCTTAGCGTATCTCCCCTGCTCCACTCTGCCACTGCGCCATGCACACTCTGGGTGGCCAGGGTGTGATATTCAGTGATGCTGTGCCATGGCACAGCTCCATTGAGCTATCACCCTGTCTCGCCCTAACAGCCAAGCTACACTGTGCCCAGGCTTGCGCCACAGCCTGGCGCAGTCTGAATAGCTGGGCCCTAATGTATAACAGCAATGTGTTACCAGAAGAAACTGAAGATAAATTTAATTTACATTTAAAATTGTTCTTGGCAACTATATTATATAGAAATAAGAGAAGTGATGGCATGTTAGACAATTTAAGTGTCATAAGGCCATTTGAAAACTGGAACTGTTATTGTTAATTTCTAATCAATATTTCATACTAAAGGCTATAGAAACAAGAAAGAGGAATGAAGAGCTTTGGGTTTTAAGATGGAATGTGTCATAACTATGAAATCCCTATTTTCAGATTATTATTATAATGAAGGAAACATAGAATTGAAAGATCTAGAAGAGCATGTGATTTCTTTATATGGATAGGACATTTTATAAATGAGACTAAGATGAACATTAAAGGGAAAATGCTGGATTTTCTGCAAAATCTTTAAGTTAATGACTTAAATAAAATTTATTACAGAGGTTAGAAGATGGGAAAAGTATAGACAATTATCATAGTGGTTAGTAAATAAAGAGCAATATTTACAGATTTTGACACTGACACAGAACTTGGACAAAGTAGAAATATATATGGTAGGAAAAGATCTGGGAAAGCAAGAAGAAAAGAAATAATATATAGTGAGAATTGGGTCAGCCTATTAAAACGGCAAATAGATATTACATTTTGCAAGAGATTAGGATGATTGACATAATATAAACAGGAATACAGGTTTGAGGGAACAAATAAATAAAGGATATGAAACTAAGATAACATCATGAGTGTAACAGGTTTAAGGGAAAGACTACCTGATCCTTCTTTCCTGGAATATATAAATAAATTTTACTACATCTGTTTACAAGAAACATGGGTAAATGAAGAGATCTATATAAATCGTTATAAAACATTTTATAAGAAGGCAAGCAGTATAAAGACATTTGGTAGACTATCGGGAGGAATGATTATGGGGTGTAGGGTAAAAGAGTATACTAAATACACAGAAGAGATTATAGAAGCAGAACATATTTTGGTGGTTACAATAAAACACAGGGATTGGATTTTATATTATTAATGTATACCTCCCCAAAGGATCAAACTACATAGAAAAGGATGAAATAAACACCATAGTTAAATTTATTGAACACTATATTGACAGAAATCCCAATTGTGGCATTATTTTATTGGGTGATAGAAATTTATTTATTTATTTTATTTTATTTAGTTTTTGTTGACCGGGTAAGTGCACTAGACAAATCCTGCCTATTTTCAGGCATGACCCAGTGGAGGGGATACAGATGAATGCCAACTGACCTTGAACCAGATTAAGCTGTTGGTGATATTTTTAGTGAATGAGGAAATTTGGCCAGGACACCGGAAATTCCCTACTCTGTGGACGGGTGGTGTGGTCCGTCCATCTACAGAGATGGCTGAGTTCACTTCGGATCTGGAAGCTGTTGGTGCAAGCTGTCTTTCCAGTGAGGCAGTGTTTCTTTCCTCTACCCTTGAACACTGAACTGGATGTTTGACTGGCTGCCCTGGAGGAAACCGGGTACAAAATTTCCATTTATCTACCACACCAGCTATTCTCAGATGCAAGTATCTCTTCATTACCCTCACAAATGGAAAACACTAACATTTTGGAAGAAAACACTCCCTTCTACAGAGGCAACTGTTCCTTCTAGAAGAAGAATTACGTCTTAAAAGTTTGGCTGTGGATTTAGAACGTAAACAAAAAGAAGCCCTAATAATGCTTCTTCTTCAACTGTCTGTCTAAAATTTTGCAGTGGACTCTGTTTCCCAGGAAGACAATGCTCCGGTTGTCAAGGAAGCATCTATGGTGCTTGGAGAACCCGGATGGTCGCGGAAAGGGCTTTGCAAGACGCGGTTGGATCAGAATGGCATCGAGTGAATGGATTGCAGATTCATTTTCAAGCTCACAACCCCTCATGGAGGCTACTTTGCCGACAGACCCCATTGACACTCTTTCACAAGTCTCTGTTTCGACTCACAAATAAATCTACATGCTTCTCCGGAGCGGTTGGCTGCTGAACCTGCTGCTATCTCTTCAGGTAACTGCAAGTAGATTCTGACCCCCCCCTCTTTGCAGTTACACATGATACTTTGGGATGCTCTGTTTCTACCCTTACCACAGACACTGTTTCTCATATGGAACCAAATCTTCTTCTTTCCAAAGAACAAAACATTGCTCAGGCCTCTGAAAATGCTCCTCATTCTTCTTATGTAGATTTATTTAGGAAGACCATTGAATTAGCGAAAAAGGCAATGTTAGCGCCCGGTATTTTGAAGTATGGATCCTGTTCCTGACAGATATTTTGTGGGTTCGTATTTACTGAAACAGTCATTAGGCTTTACGCCATCAGAAGTTTATGCACTGATTCATGCTGCAGGAGATTTGACTTTTGATGTAAGTTTTCAAACTCCTGAGCTTGTAGAACATTTCTGGATAAAACATATGACAGTGAAGATGAATCCTTTATGGACTCCTTTCCAGGTTATCCACCTAACAAAACAACCTTTTAGAGTGATAACAATCTTGTTTTGGAATGAGGGGTGAACATTTCAGATATTCTTTACTGGTTGGAGAAACATTGTGACTTGCAGGGTACCCCAGATCCAATCCTAGATGCTGAGGTTTTTGGAATGGAGGGTGGAAAATGAAGATAAAATTACAACAAACTGTGGATGGTTTGGAACATCTACCTAATTGTTTTACATAGGTAGAGATAAAGATTTCATTTTTATCCCAGGCAATCAAAACGCTGCTTTAAATGTGGTTCTTCTAGACATTTGAGCTCTACTTGTACTGTTCAAATTTGTACATATTGTGGGAAACTGGTCATGTTAATATGCATTGTATGAATACTCCTAAGTGTAATCTTTGTGAAGATAGTGGACACAACTTTGTGGACTGTCCCTGGCTGCTCAAAATACGGGGAAGCTGATTATGGTATACAAGACTTTTATGTCCATAGAGCTACAAAACCATTGGCTCCCTGTCCCTTGGAGCCTCAACCTCAACGAGACAGACAGGGATTGCTAAACATCATTTTCCAAACAGCTTACTCCTTCTCCTAATGCTATTGTGGGAGATGTTCAGCATACTTTGCCCACTGACCATTTTGACTCCCAGAAAGGTGACCCTGTTACGAGAGGTTATACCCCGCTCCTTTGGTAGGTACGGCCTTACAGGTACCCCTCCAAATGGAGATTCCTGCTTCAACTCTACAATTCACACCACTGCATCACTAGTAATGGGGCTGCCTGTGTCTGTCAATAAATAATAAATATTCAGTATTATCACAGGAGTTGTCTGGGTTAGATCAAGATTCTGATTCAGCATCATTTACCTCATCCCAGATGGAGTTAGTTTCGGATACTGAAGTATCTAGTCAGGTGAAAGAAAAAGCGGTGTTAAGCCCCAAAAGGGTACTAGGAAAAGTACTAGATTGTCTACTGAGCGTTACTTGATTAAATGGTGTCTTCTGCTGCTGGTGATAATTATAATATTAAGATAGCCACTTTAAATGCGTAATAGCATTCGTTCCATGGTCCACATGTTGGCTACCTTTGATTTATTTTCTACCCTGTCTTTTGATATCCTATATTTCAAGATACTAGATTGTATACCATACAGGATTTTACTAAAGCCTCTGAGGCTTGGATATGGGGTCCCAGTTATTGGTCTGGAGGAGAGGATCGTTGGTCCGGTTGAGGGTTTGTTTTACCACCCCTTATGTAAAATCACAACATAGTAGATATTTCCCTGGTCTTGCACTTCTATTAGATGTTACTTTAGCCTCCATAGATTTTAGACTCATTAACATTTATGGTCCACAAATGAAAACTGGTAGAATTTCCTCTTAAAAGAATCGACTTTTCTTTTTACAAGCAGAAATGTTTTATTTGGTGGTGATTTTAATATCACCCTCTCAGTTCAGGATAGACATTTTGCCACTTCAAAATTTACTGTGATACTCATTTTTACAATCCTTGCTTACTCAGTCTGGATTAACGGATATATATCAGCACAATACTGTAATCCCTCATACTTTTTTCCAAGGACAAAGATCTTCTCGCATTAATTATTGGTTTGTTTCATCTTCTTTGCAAACCAAACTGCCAAAAGTCTCTTTGGTAGCCACTTCTGATCATGCACTTCTTAGTGTTACCCTTTCCAATTGTAATATGACATCTAGAGGGTCTGGATATTGGAAACTAAATTTATCATTACTAGATATTCCAGAAGTTAAAACTGGTTTCCATGACATAATTATGGCAAGACAATCTGTATTTTTTTATATGATGATAGGCATTTGTGGTGGGAAGACACAAAACTTGAATTTCAAACTTATTTCAGACAATAGGTAGATTACTTGGTAAATATAAGACACAAGAAAATTCTGATGCCAGACAATCTTTCCTTTTTTTTCAGGGGCATATTGTACAAGGACTTGTATATGATGTGCAAGAATTTGAGATTTAAAATTAGATTAACAAAGTTGCAGTATGATCATATGTCTTCCTTGAGGCAGGAACAAAGGTTTGGAATCAGTGGGACATGGGCTTATACAAATCCTTTTGACTTTTGTAATGCTTCTAGACTGAGAAAGGATATTACCCATTGACAAATTCCTCAGGTTCAGTTCTTTACAAAAGATGATATTTTGAAAGAAGTGGATGACCGACTGAAATCTTTATTTACTGCAAGTCTTAAGCCCACTGATTCATGTATACATGAGTGGTTATCATCTTGTTCTCTTCCAAAATACCTGAACAACTAATTCCGGTTTACTTAAGCCCATATCAGAACAGGAAGTATGAGAGGTAATTGTTAATTCACATACGGGAAAACATGGATCTGATGGCTTGCTGAATGAATTCTATAAACTTTTGGTTCCCTGGTTATTGAAGGAACTCACGGTCTTTTCACTTATAGTTTAAATGTTAATCTATTACCTTCTAGCATGTATATGGGATTGGTGATCTTATTGTACAAGCAAGGTGATAGGACTTGCCTGGAAAATTGGGGACCGATTACCCTACTAAATTGTGATTATAAGATTCTTTCCAAAATACTTAGTAATCGTTTATCCTCTTGCTTAGAAGACATAATACATCCTACTCAGTTTTGTTCTGTACCAGGCAGATCGATTCAAGATGGTTTTATTTTATTATGGAAATATTTTCCAGAGGGCAGTGAGGTGATCTTACAGGTTTTATTATTAGCCCTCGATCAGAAACAGGCTTTTGATAGTGTCTCCATACATACTTATGGGCTTGTATGTCTTCTATGAATTTTCCGATATCTTTTATAGACTGGCTAAAATGTGTTATAATGCAGCCTTAGCAATCCCTTTTGTAAATGGTTGATTCGTTTCCTGTATCGGTAACAAAGGTGTTAGACAAGGATGTTCTTTGAGTCCATTGTTATATATTATATCTCTGGAACCCATTCTTACACATCTTAATACTAATGACAATATTAGAGGTTTGTCTTTTAATAGTATGTGCACAGAAATTAAAACAATTGTATATGCTGATGATGTTTGTCTTACTTTGGCAGATCTCCCATCATGCCATGTTACTGCGCCTTGCTGATGGCATATCATGGGAGGGCTCCGGTCAAACATAAATCTCAGTAAAAGTATTTTCCTCTTAATTTAGATCCTGTGGTGGTACTGGATTGTCCTAATGTCCCAGTTTGCATAGTCCAGGTAAAATTCTAGGCATTTATTGGGGTATGGTACATCCAGCTCAGTATAATTGGGATCTGTCTCTCAAGATAGCACAGTCTAAAGTCTCTATTTGGAATAAGTGGAAAATGTTGAAAAGAAAAGGGTGTTTATGGTTAAAACCTTTTGCTCAGTATGTTTTTATACTTAGGCACGATCTTTCCCTCCGACTTCTTTTGGATACTGCCCTTTATGGTTTATTTTTTTCTCGATCTGGGGTAGTAGATTAAACCTAATTAAGAGGGTATTTTATATCAGGATTTTAAGTTGGGAGGTATTAAAATGGTAAATCCTATTGTGTTCTTTTTTCTTTGTTTATTTCAAAAAATTATTTCCTTTGTTACATAATTTTGGGAAAATATGGAGCCATGGGTCTGGGATACTGTCTCTCCATGGTTTTCCGTTGGGATTTACATAAAGGTATCCCTAAACAAATTTCTTTAAAAGGTCTTCCTGAACATTTTCAGTCATGTTTTTAAAATTAAAGGTATGGGGTCTTTTCCGGATTCATTTAATATCTTACCAAAGGAGAACGTTATAAGAGAAGATTATGGAACAATTTTTGGTCCCTCTGCTTTTTCTGTTTATTCAGTATCTGAAGTCTCAAATTAGTAATATGTTAATTTCAAAAGAACCCTGTGTATATGTGGGATGTGGTTTGGCTTCTGACTCACTTAAAATTAAATGTGAAGGAAATTTGAAACATAAGGGTGTCTCGGAGAGAGGTTGCCCTAGGCTACATATGTATCATGCTCCCTTGAAACTATGACGACATTTGTATTTTGAATGTACATACGTAATTGATTTTGGGTCTTATGCAACCATTCAGTGGCCCAAAATACTTTTAAAAAACTTTTAACTGATAGTGTTCTTTTTGGCATTTTACCAGTCTCTTGGGCAATTTTACTCTAATATGATTTATGTACTTTTGCATATATTAAATATCATATTTGGTAGGCACGCTGTAGCTTGGTCCTTATGAAAGCAATATTTGTCCCTAGACAGGTATTTTGGAAGATACATTCGTCTGTTCTTCAAGTTTTACATTTTGAGAAAAGACATCTTTCTACTGTTCTGTTTCAAAAATATTGGAAACATTTAAATTGGTTGGATACAGGGTGATCCAATCATTTAGGTATTAACTGAATAATTTTTCTCTCCTTGCTTCCCTGTAGTATGATTTTGGATACTGTCAGCCATCCAAGATCTTGGTTATATTTAACTAATATAAAATCTTCACTACTGTTATTGTTGACATGTGAAGGGATTGCTGTCTGTATTTAGATTATTTGGGACTTTGTGTAATTTTGGATATTGTTTATCAGTTCTGTTTTTTACCTTACTACATTGTTATACTTTTGATTCTCAGAATTATATCCTTCCCTTACTCTTGCAGGGGTTGGGATTGGTTTTGAGAGTCTATACAAATTATTACTGTCTGCAGTTTTCATATATACTGTATTTCTTACCTGTCTTTTGTTTTTGTATTAACTTTTTTTTGCATTATGCTGTTGTGTGATGCAATACATTTTGTGTATGGTATTTTCAATTTTGCATAAAAAATTCCCTACTCTTTCAGTGGGGATGGGATAGGAGGGGTTTATGTACTACAGGTTATTATGTTTAAAGTTTATGTTTCACTGTCATAATTTTATAATTTTGTTTTCTTTCATTATGTTTTCTCTAATGTTTTGTATGTTGTAATACTACTCTGTATATTTTTAAGTTTTGAATAAAAATTCCCCTACTTTTTCGATAAGTGCCATGGGATCTTTAACATCCACCTGAACTACCACCCTATCCAGGCAGATGGGACCTCGGTTTAATGTCTCATCTGAAAGATGGCATCTCAGAAGTGCAGCACCCTCTCATGCTGCACTACAGTGTCAGTACTGGGATATTAACCCAAGTGCCAGATGTGGAACTGAACCCACAGCCCTCTGATCTCCCCACCTCAGAGGCAAGTGTGCAACATACTGAGCCATTGAATGCTAGGGTGGGTCACAGCCTGGAACCCTCTGAGGCATTAAAATGGGTCTGTGCAGCTCAGGATGTAATGCATATCAGAACTGAACAAGGAACAGTAGATATAAAAGTCTGTGAAAGAGGAAACAGCTCATAAAATTAATGAATAATCAGAATATGCTATTAATTTATGGCACAACAAAAGGAGATTTAATGGGGAGAATATACAGTATGTACATTGGCCCAAGGGTTCATCTGTAATAGATATTTGCTGTGGTGCAGTGAATATGGTATCTTAGATAAAAGATTTGAAAATAGGTTGCAGAAGGGAAAGTGAACATTGTCCCTCTGGAAATATTGATTGACTCGCTATACCCACTTACATAGGAAAAGGATAGGTTAGAAATAATAAATTAAATGTGATCTAATAGATAATTTTAGGTCTATACAGATGTTGAATGATATAGGGGCTAGACAAGACTTAGATTTAATTCAAAGTAAGGAAGAAGATCAGTATATTACTATATTTGAGGGTGTAATGAATAACATTTCAAAAAAATGTTGAAAGTTATAGTCAGTAAATAAAAAGCGTAGTAGATACTATGATAAAGAATGTAAATATTATAGAAGCAGAATAAATAAACTATTTAAACAGTTACAAAAAATACGATCAAGAAAGGAAGAAAACATTAAATAAATTACAAGCAAATATAAAAGGATAATGGATCAACAAAATAGATTAAAATTATGGACAGAATTTGAAAACACAGTAAAAGAAAAATAATATAACATTTTGGAAATTAGCTAGTAAAGAATGAGACAATTATAATAACAAAATTAAAAATTATATTAGTCCAGAAATATGGAATCATACTATAAAAATGTATTTTATAATCAAGAAATAAGTAGTGAACAAATTACTTGGATATCTGTGACAAATTTTAATTTTCTTTTAAAGAAATTTTAGAGGTTATACAAAATTTAAAATGACATAAGGCACCAGGCCCTGATGGGTTCCTCAAGATATAATGAAGGATGATCCTGCATTATGGAGCAATGTATTAAATACAGTGTTTTAAATAATTTTGGAAAAAGGTATTATACCACAAACATGGACAATTAATATAATAATAGCAATATATAAAAAAGGGGATACACTTGACCCAGGGAACTATAGGCGATAAGCCTTCTAGACACGCACAGAAAATTTTCACTAAAATAATACAACAAAAATAATGGATTGGATAACAGATTATGAATTAATAGATGAAGACAGAGGCGGGCTTCATGCCAAATCATTCTCGATCAATCAATGCTTCACATTAACACATTTAATCCATAAATATATATATATATATATATACACTAGGAACAAAAATTATATTGTGTTTTGTAGATCTAAAAGCAGCCTTTGATAAAATTTGAGAATAAAGATATGGTAATCCCAGGGAAATATGGACTGGTTAAAGCGGTGCTCAACATTTTGAAAGTATTATATAAGGACAACTGCACATGAGTAAGATATAACAAAGACAGGGATTATACTAAGAAATTTAGGTCAAATGTAGGCTTAAGACAAGGATTTTTCCTCTCTCAATTTTATTTAACCTATTTTGAATGAGGTATTGAAAGATATGTATAATCTTGAGCTGCACATGCCCAGGTTGGACTCTAGGCCATGCCCATACCTGGCATATGTAGATGATATAGTGCTAATTTCAACCAGTTATCTAGGGATTAAAAGTATACAAAAACTGTATAAGGGTTGCCAGAAATCAGCACTAGAAATTAATTTTGAAAAGACTAAATATATGGGGTGGGATATTCAAAGAGTTTCATGCATACTGCCAATAGGGTTCTTGATGCATAAGTCGAATTTGGCGCCATTCTGCGATATTCAGCAGGAGGCAGTTAGCCATTGAAAACAGGCTGAGCAACAGCGCATGTGAATGAAGGAATGCGCAACTGAAGGGGTGGACCCATGCATAAACAGCGCAATGCGATATTCAAAGACTTGCTCAATGCGCAACAGCAGATGAGCTGGAAGGTGCGCCCGCCAGAAATGAGGCAAAATAAAAGGCTCAGGGAAGAGGCGCAAGAACGCTACAGGAAGCCACATGAGGCAGGGAGAAGCAGGTGTGACAGTGAAAGTGCAGGCCAGGAGTGCACAGGAGAGAGGGACAAGGAAGGTGTGTTGGGCCACAGACTGCAGGGCCAATGGGTGTACCCAGTGCAGTGGAGGTAGCAGGCAGGACAGCAGAGGTAGCACAGCAAGAACGGCGGGGGGAACACAAGCCGGGGACATGGACAGTGCCAGCTTCCACATGGAGCTGTAATGAGGTGAGAAGGCATGCTGCAGGGGGCGTGGCCGTGGAAGGGCCCGTCAACGGTGCCCCCAACAGGCAGTGCCGTGCCTGCATCAGCTTTGAGCTGTATCCAGACGTAGAGATTGTGGGCCGGTACCACCTGAACAGGGCAATACTGAGGCGGCTCTGTGAGCTGTGCAGTGATGTGATGCAGGCACCTCTCACGACAGAGTCACGCCTGTCAGTGGAGACAAAGGTAACAGCCTGCATGTGCCTGCTCACCATGGGTACCTTCCAGAGGCTGACAGGGACACCACAGGCATCACACAGTCGGCCACGTCACGCATTCTCACCCAATTCCTCAGCGCTGCTTTGCACATGCTGCGAACTTCCATTTCCCCAGACACCGTGACGGAAGTGACAGCAAACATGCAGGGAGTTCACAGGGTAGCACGTATGCCTGGCATGCTAGGGGCCATAGACTGCACCCATGTGGCTATTCACATGCCACCAGGCCCGGATGGGGCCACATACAGGAACTGGAAGGGCTTTTCCAGTGTTAACTGCCAGGTGGTGTGTGATGCCAGTGGTGCATAATCAATGTCTGTGCCACACACCCCGGCGGAGCACTTGATGCCTTCATATGGTATCAGTCTGCACTATGCCAATGATTTGAGAGTGGGACATCCCCACAGGCCATCTAGTGGGTGAGTATGCATGTAGGAATAGCTAACATGGGGCAAGGGTGGAATGCCACAGGTGCCATGGTAGTGCATGCAGGGATATGGGCAATATGGACCTGAACATGATACTTATCTCCACTATCTCCACACAGGTGACAGCGGATACTCACTCCGTCTCTGGCTGCTCACACTGTACCGCCCATGACCCCATCGCAGCAATGCTATAATGAGGCACATGCCACCACATGCAACATCATCGAGCAGGTATTTGGGATGCTTAAGGCACACTTCTGATGCCTAGACACCTCCGGTGGTGCCTTACAGTACAGCCCCTCAAAGACCTGTGGGATATTCCTGGCCTGTTGTATCCTGCACAACATGGCCAAAGACTGTGGGATAGCCATACAGGTCAAGAGGGGGACAGCAATGGGGATGCCAGTGACGCCGGTGATGATGGTGATGAGCAGCCCCCTTGGACGGCGGGACCGACTGATCCGGCAGGCCCAGCTGCACTGGGACACCATCACGGAGGAGCATTTTGCACGACACAGGTAAGTCAAGGGCCATGTGCAACCAACACTGTCCAGGCGAACCCACAGGCACACAGGGTAACACACCAGGGGTGCATGATGGCAAGGGGAGGAGGGTCCAGGCACTCGAACACACCATCAGGGAGGGTGAACAGTCATATGGACACACACACACACACACACACCAGGCACAAAGCGACATGGGCAGGTGCACAGCAGAGCAGGAACAGACATGTCAAACACACAGATCCACAGACCACCCCCACCACCTGTACTGTCCAAGTCACGTGTGTCAGATGCTGGGCACCCTTGCACCTTGGTGTACAGTACAATGCAGGCATCATCATGCACACACACCTATGGACAGCAGTCGGTGGGTGTGCAGGTGGTTTGTGTGTCGGTGTTGGGCAGGGCACCACCAGTGCACTGCCACCATGACACACATTGCACAGGGCAGCACCAGACAGGGCCGCACTGGAGACAGATCAGTCATGTTGCACTGTGCCACGGCCACCTCGGATGCATGGGCGGCCCGCCGTGACCCAGCAGCACTGGCAGGCTGAGCATGGACCATATGGGTGGCACCGATGGACCACCAGGGTCCCACTGCACATCGCGACCTTGTCCGCACAGGGGTCTGCAGCATGCCAAACATACCTGCACCAGGGTGCTCAGGATAGCCACATCAGAACCCGGCATTGACAGGCTGGGTGTCGCTTGCGACACCGGGGAGCGAGGAGTGGGCGTGCTGTGTGTGGTGCAGGGGCACCTGACTGCGTCTTAATGCAGCCATGACAGCGACCAATGCCTGGGTCTGCCTGTCAATGGCGGCGTCACATCCATCCGCATTTGGACCATCTCTGCAGGATCAAAGCATTGTCCCTGCTGTGCTGCTCCACAGCCACGCACAGTGCCTCCACGGATGTTGCAACCCTCCTGCTGCTGTACTGATTCCCGCAGCAGGTGGGTGTGCTCATCAAATGGGTCCTGTGCCACATCAGCATCCTGTCCCCAGGGTATGGAAGGTCCTGATGCTCAACACCCTTGAGGTGGCGCTGTTCTCCAGGACCAGGTATGGGCATATCAGGGCGGTATGCATGTGCCACCACTGGACCCTGTACCCCCAGACCTGGTGGGTGACTGCTGCTGCTGCACCTCCAACTGCTGTGCCCCAGGGACCACTCGTTCCACTGCTGTGGCACTTAGCAGTGCCAGAGACCTGCACAGCCACGGTGCTGCCCCACTGTGCCCGGACAAGCACAGCCTGGGACTGTGCTGACATGCTGGCACACACGTTGGAACCAGCTAGGTCCAGAGGCCGTGCTGGCCTGCTGTGTGTCCATCATGGGACACACACGTGTCACTGCCCATTGCAGTCCTTGCATCACCAATGGTGCAGGTACATGCAACAGCCACACAGTCGCTTTGGCATGCCTTGCCAGACTGCTGAGACAGGCTGTGCACCCCACACCTGACTCATTGACAACAGAGGTGGTATCCAGGTGTGCATGCTGGTGCAGTGCATGCCGGCTGGCGACAGAGGTGGATGGACCCTCCTCCAACTCTGGCAGGTCTTCCTCACTGCATGGTCCACCACCACCGTCCCCTGAAGATGAGCGGGATCTGTAACAGAAAGTGAGGACATGTTAGTGCATGTGATCAACCTTCCCCCCAAACACCACCACCATGTCATACCATGCAGTGATGGGCTTCCACCTGTCTGGAATCCACCTTCTGTCACGTCCTCTATAGCACTCCGCTGCATTGATGCAGCCAGTCGGTCCTCAGCTGGGGTCAGCTCACCACCATTGGCTGGCCCCACCTGTGCCAGCGTGCGGCCGCCCCTGAGGGCTGCCACCTTCTCCTTCACCCTTCTGCAGTCTGTCCTCATCTTCTTTTGCATTCCTGCACGGAGCGATGGTGGCTTCTGTGCAGGTTCACTGCCGAGCTACCCTCCCCATGCAGCCGCACAGGCCTGAGGGGTGCCCCTGTCCACTCAGTAGTGGCTTCTCTTCCAGGTAGGCCTGGAAGAGGGCCTTGTCTCCACCTTGGTGAAGTGGCCTCCTCCTTCACCCACCATCCTCACACTCACCTTGGCTCTGCTCGGTCATGTCAGTCTGTATGGGTGGAAGTGGACACCTGTCACTGTGCAGTCTACAGCGTTATCCCATGACCATTGGCCAGAACATCACACAGCATGCAACTCACCCTCACCTGCAGTAACCGAATCTGGCCAGTGCAGCCCAATGTCGCAGATTTATAGTGCAATGCATGCAAATTAGAGTGGCTCAACTTTAATGACTTGCAATCGCGCCACGCGCCTTTGAATGGCTGATCAGATGATTTGCATGTGTCGGCTGAATATCGCGCCATTGCACTTTGTGCAATACGGTTGAGCCGGCTGAGCCATTGGTGCATTTCTGTGACTGTGTAGTACACGCATTGTGCATGCCCAGGTAGCTTACACAGGCGTTTGCCACGCTTGGATGACGCTGTGCACGATCAGCGCAATTCAGGACACGTAGCCACCATTGTGCCAGTGGCACTACAGCTGGGCACCAAATGGCGCTGTGGCACAACTGCGAATAGTCCACTGTGGCACTGGCACGCAGGGTGACTGGTCGGCGCGGGACATGTAGATGTCGATGGCACTGTCGCGGGCCTGCGCCACTGACCCCCGACCTTGTGCCCGACCTTTGTCCCCGGCACTCTATGTCTGGCATGTGTGTAAGCCCTATCGCTGTTCGGTGACAGTGCAATAGGGAATAACGGCACTGTACCGACAGCGCGATAGGGAATGGCGTGATGTACCGCCAGCACATCCTCCTATCGCGTTGCCGCACGGCGGAGTGCCATATTGTCTACTAGTAGCATTAGAGATGGCATGCAGAGAGCCCCCAGTGGGGTGCCCCTTGAGCTGGCCAACCTTGGGCCACTGTGGAGCCACACCATGGCCCACTGTTTGGTGGGGTGCCACTGGACAGGGCCACGACCCAAGTCTGGCAAGAGGTGGCCACTGACCTGGAGGCAGCCACTGGCCACAGGAGAATGGCTGAACAGTGCAGGCACCGGTATGGGGACCTGAGACGGAGGGAGCCAGAGCTACTTGCACATCTGCGGTCACGTGCCAGGAGGGGCATGGTGCCTCATCCAGGTGGGTGATACGTCTACACACTTGTATGGTCCATATGGGTAACACTGTCTTATGTGTCCAGCACATAGGGAGGGATGGTCTAGGGTTGGCTGTGGCGGTGTTTACAGGGTATGGGATGGGTGGGTCTGGCTGGGTGGGTGGGCACACACATTGGGGCAGGGGATTATGCTTTGGGTTTGTACTGATGTGTTTCTCTCCTTTTGTCTCCCACAGGTGTGGCTGAGTGGAGGAGGAATTTGGAGCAGCAGCAGGTGGGGAACTGCATGGGGGCATGTCGGGGACCAACCACAATGCCAGCAACGTCCCCATGAGGGTGAGTGCCATGACACCATGATTGCTATTGCATGCTGTGTGACAGGGTGGGAAGCAGGGCATGGCCACCATCCATGGACACCACTGCCATGCATGCGACATGTGACAGTCAGCACTATCCAGTGGCACTGCATGTCTGGGAGTGCATCAATGGTAGTCCATCGTGCACTGGGCACATGGCTGTGGCACTGCCTGCTCACCGCATAGCCATGTTACTGTACGGCTTTGGTTGTGCTGTGCTGGACATGGGTGGTGGGTGTGTGCAGTGGTACACATGGCTGTTGCTGCCTGGTTGGGCATGTCTTGTGGACACGGTCACTGTGGGTGGGCGCACACCATCACAGGAGCATGGCACATGGCTGTATGCCATGCATAATGGGTGGGCTGCAGGGGATGGACAGTCACACCCATTGACTCTGATCCCTTGTCCTAGGTGTGCAGATACTCCTGCGAATTCAACAGTCCATCCAGGATCTTCTGTGGGTGGTGCAAGAGTCCCTGCCATCCTGAGGGATCTTCAGCAGCATGGGGTGAGGAGGAGGAGGCGACTCCAGGCAACAGCCCCAGGCAGCAGAGGACCAGGCTGGCTGCCAGTGACTGCAGACAACCTCCCCTTTGACCAACCCTCACACTCCACCTTTCCTCTCCCATATGTTCACCCCTGCCCTTACCCACCCCCACCTTGTTCCTGTCCCTCCACCCCATGTTTGTACACAATTGTAAATAGTTGTTGTTGTTATATATTTTGAATACAGATATTTTGATATGAATGCTGTGGTGGTCTCTGATTTGCAGCTGGCTATAGGTGCTCAGTTACAGTGGTGTGCATGGCATCTGGGGTGGTTCAGCCATGGGTATGTGTGTGTGCGTGGGAAGTGTCTCTGGTGTGGGAGTGGCTATCAGTCAGTATTTGTGGTGTGTGTGTTGTTCTCTGTGCATTGCATTACTGTGTGCAGTGGTCCATGGTGCCTGCTCTGTGTCCATTGTGCCCTGTCAACCCATCCTTGGCCTGTGCAGCTGACACCCTGCATGTCTGTGGCCTGGCAATTCTGCTGTTTTGTCAGTGGTGGCTGTCCCTGCAGGTCATCCACTGTGACCGTCACAATGCTGGGTTGCCTCCTGTCAATGGTGTGGTGCATGTTTGCCTCAGGTGACACTATGGCCTCCGCAGTTGCTGTCCCACCTCCATGCTGTGGCTTGTGTGTATTGCAGGGGCTGTGCACCACTGTCTGTGACTTGTGATCCAGGCATATGCTGGTGGCATACAGGGCCACAGTTCATGCACAGGGTGGGTGTCACCCCTGTGCCATGAAGGACTGCAGGCTGTGTGTGCACAGATTTCATGGGCCCACACTGGGGTCTTGGTTGCCACACTACTGCATCCCTGTGTTAGTGTCCCCTGCGTATGGGTGTGTGTTTGCCCTGCACTGTGTTGCCTCCAGTGTACTGCATGCTTCCACACACCACTGTGGGTGTCTGTGCTGCCTGCTGTGGCTCATGGTGGGTCTGGCTTATATGGTTCTGTGGTACACGAGGTTGCAGTGTGGCAGTGGGGGTGGTGGTATGCATGGGGATTCCACAGTGGTGGTCACTGCTCGTGGGGGTGTCTTGGGGTCACAGTGCAGGGTGTGCTGTGCACAGGGGGCTGCTGTGCCATGGGGTGGTCCACCCACCTTGTGTGGTGGTCTCAGCTTGCTGGTGGGTGTGCTGGGGCACCATGGCCCAGCTGTGCTTTGTTTGCTTGTCCCCATGGGCCAGTGGATATTCCAGCCCTCCACCAGTTGTGCTGTGCTTGGGGTGTGGGGTGCATTGTCAGTTTTGCAGTGTGTTCCTGTGCCCATCTGCAGCATGGGTGGTGGGCCCCACCTACCTCCCTGGTTGTGCAGTTCCATTGCTCTGCTGCTGGGGCTCCCTGCTTGTGCTATGGCACCTCTGGGCTGCTCAGCTGGGCAGCCTTGTTGCTCCCTGGCACATAGTCTTCTCTCGAGTTCCCCTTCCTGGTTGCGCTATAGGCGCGGGTTGTGCGATATTCAGACATTGGCTGGTTGCGCACTTGGCTTGCTCCATGTTTGAATATCGCCGGGGTCTATTAAGCATGTGCACAATTGACTTGTGCTTGCTCCTGCTGTTGCAGCACTTTTGAGCATTTGAATATCCGCCCATGATCTTTAGTAAGAAAATGGTTAAGAAAGGGAAGATAAGTAGGTTACAATGTAATAACAATAAAATTGAAACTGTTAGAACATTTTGCTATCTGGAAATTATTTTAGTTACAATTTAAATTGGAATGAACATATAAATTATATAAAAGAAAAAGAAAAGATTTTATCCAACTGTAGAAAGATACTCATACAATTATGGAGGCCAATCAGTAAAGGGATGCTTAGCAGTTTTATTTGCAAAACTAAGGTCTCAGTTATTATATGGAGTGGCAATTTGGGGTTTACAAGATAGTAATAATCTAGAGTGTATTCTTAACAAAGTATATAAAAGATTAATAGGTTTACCTAACTGTGCATTTTCTGGCTTAGTAAGGCTGGAATTAGGGCAAGTTTCTATCCAACAATGTATAGAACAAAGACAATGTAGCTATTGGGTAAAAACATATAATAAACATGAAAATGTCTCCCAAGAATATAGTATAGAAGAATCACTGAATTACAGAGGAAGGGGTTTTATTTGTCCAAGTATTTATGTCTTAGAAAAAATATTAAAACCATATGGACTCTTGAATGTATAACTAAATCTAGCAGGCTCCCATTGAAGCTGATAGAAGAGAAAATAAAAACAAGAATAAAAGATATTTATTATAATCAAGAAGTTAATTTGGCCAAAAATTCAAAATTAGTAGATGGTTGGCAGAAAATAGAAAAGAACTATGGGATTAGAGTATTATCTCTATAAAGTCTCTAACCCAAATAATAGAAAGGCATTAACTAAATTTCGGTTTGGATATGTTAATTCACAAACTTTAATGAAACAATATAAAATGACACAATCAGCAATGAGTGCCTGTGAAAATGGTGACGATACACCATTTCATTTAATTACTTTGTGCCCATTGTATAAATATGAAAGAGAAAAGATTTTAGGTAGTTTTCTTAAAGAACTAGACATGGAACCTCAATATCAGTTTAGTGCTTTATTGAAATCTGAGGACATTTTTGCTTGGATAAAGTAGCTAAACTTTGTAGGATTATATTAAGTAAGCAGAAGCATATCCAGAAAGAGAAATAAGTCACTCAGTGCACTGTTTAATTAATTTAATGTAAAGATGTTAAGGTTGTTGTATAAAATGTGCTGTATGAAGTATTTGTGGATTTAAAAAAATTGTAAAACAGATTAAAAATTTTGTTACACAATAAGTCGAACTTGAACCTACTGACTGTAGACTACAAGGGCACATTGGCTTGATGGTGAACCAAGAACAAGCTGGTTTTTAGCAGGGACACTGCTGCAGGATAACATTTGAAGAGTTTTGAACACCATTACATCCCCAAAACAGTTGGGGTGGTTGTGTTTCTAATGCTAATATTAGACAATTCCAGTTACTCCCACTAGATGGCTCTATAGTCTGCAGATGCATATAGCTACATGTACATTCTCTTCAGTGTGTTGTTGTTGTGAAGTGGTGTAGATGGAGTATGCACAAAAGGTTAAGCTCTGTTCTTCTAGTATTAGTGTTGTTGGCGCCATTCCTTCTTGGTATTCTTACTGCTTACCAATACACAACAAATTGGGTGACGAGGATGGGGACTTGTTCCCAGCAACCTCCAAGTTTCTTCCTGGAATGCCGTTGAACCAAAATTGCATTTAACACTGGATACAAATCATAGAATCATATCATGAATCATGGAAAGTTTACGAGTTCAGGAGGCTTTGGGGCCTATTATGAAACTCGCCACCTTCTAAGGGTGATAATCAAATTTTTTCACCCATGCATATACAGCAGCTAGTCTCTTTTAAAAATAGCCATGGTTTCACTTTCTACTACATCTTTCGGTAAAGAGTTCCAATGTGATACTATTCGTTGGGAGTATCATTGACTACATTTAACAGTTTTTGATCTCCTTCAGTTTTAATTTATGGGATCTAGCAGTATTATTTGATTTACATTTAACAAGTCCAATGGTTTCTAAGAGCAACTCATTATACAGGGCTGTATAGGTGAGACATAAATCACCCTTAATTTCCTATATTGCATGGAGTACAGACTCAGTGATTTCAATCTTGTGGAGTAGCTAGGTTTTTCAGGTTATGAGATTTTCTGGTAGCCTTTCTTTGTCCTTTTCAATCAATTTTGCTCTCTAATGAGGGCTGGAGCACATAATGGGAGCAGTACTCGGATGTGGTCTAACCAAACTAACATATAGTGACATAAGTACTTTGGATTGTCTACTTTTAATGTTTCTGAGAATACAACCAAGTATTTTCTGACTTTTTTAACAATGGTATTTGTGTGAGTCTCAAAGGATAATTTCTGTGAAATAATTACACCCAGATCTTTTTGTTCAGTAGTTTGTATTACAGTGTTGTTTAGTTTATAGCTATTCAGTGGATTGTTTCTGCCCAAGTGCATGACCTTACATTTGGCTTCATTAAAGCTCTCTTATTTGCCCAGTCTTCTAGATGATAAAAATTATTTTGAAAATGTTCAGCTGATTTCTGATCTGTTATTATGCCTCCTAACTTACAGTCATCTGCATATTTACAGAGCCAGATATTGTGTAAGGGCAGCATAGATTTAATCAGAATGTTAAATAATATGGGTGGCAGAACCGATCCTGAGGTATGCCACTAGTAACCAGTTCCCATGGTGATGTATATCCTCTCATGGCCACTCTTTGTTTTCTGTTTGATTAATTTACCCATCTAACTATACTCAGATGGAAATTTAGGTCAGTCATACATTCTTTTAATATCTTATGTGAGACCGTGTCAAAAGCTTTGGAGTAGTCAAGAAAATCACATCAACCGATAGCCCATTATCTAGTGTAGAACTGACAGGTTCGAAAAATTGAAGCAGATTAGTTAAGCACAACCTACCCTGCAAGAAACCATGTTGCATGATGTCTATATGTCCATGATCCTGCATGTGTGAAATAATTCTGTTCTTTAGTATCTTTTCCATTACTTTATCCAATACAGACGTTAAACTAATTGGTCTGTAATTCTTAACATTGTTTTTGCTACCATTTTTATGGATTGGCAAAACAAATGCCTCATTCCATTCTTTAAATGTCTTTCTCTCCTTCAATGTCATATTAAATAGCAGTGTTAATGGACCAATAATTTGAGAACTCGCTTCCTTAAGAAATTTGGGTGTAATCCCATCAAGGCCGGCTTGAGCTATTTGTTTTGTGGCTATTATAGCCTCTAGGATATCAATATCCTGAATTGATATCAGTGGCTCTGTGTTTGAAGTTTATTTAATAGTTATTTCTTCTTTATTTGCAAACACATTTATAAAGTGGTCATTAAATTCCTTAGCCATTTCCTTGTTCCCATAATTATGCCATTCTTTGTATTCAGTGGACTAATACTTGTATTACTTCCTTTAATAAGCAAATATAATTAAAGAATTTATTTTATTGTCTTTACAGAAGTTGCCAAATGTTTGAAACCAACTTGCTTGGCATACTTGGCCAAGAGTTCTCTGATAAAAGGAAATGGGCATTGCTTATTCACCACCTTGGAACAGAGGGACAAGGGTTTTATTATACACTACCAATGGCTGCAGACTAATACAAAACTACTGTGAGTACTCCAGAAGCTTTCTCTGCTCCTAAAGTGCATGCTGTAGCCAAACGCTATTGGTTCAGACAATGTGTTCAATGCATGGGTGAGACAACTGATAATTATGTAGCTGCTTTAAGATAACTTGTTGCTACAGTACATGTGAGTTTGAACAAATGACCGATGAAATGATACAAGATCAAACTGTTGAATAAATATGCATTCCTCATATTTGGGAAAGATTACCACTTGAAAGTGATTTATCCCTTAATAAAGCATTGACAACTGCCAGACAAATTGAAGCTGCAATGGCGGAAGTGAAAGTGATAGCTGATGGTGATTCGCTCACTGTGGATGTTGTCCATCAAAGCCCAGTTCAGAAAGTCAGCACAGGAAAAATAAAGCACATGGTAATCCAGTTAATACAGAAAGAGTAAAAGCTATTCACTGTTTCTGGTGTGGATCTCCTAACCATGCAGCAAATAACCTGTTATGTACTGCCAAAATGCCAAATGCAGGTCATGTGGAAAATCAGGACACTTTGTTAAAGTGTGCTGAGCTGCATCACATTCAGTACATTCAATTACTATACCTGAACTGACTGAGAGTGTAAATAGCTGCATTTCCAGCAAGGAAGTTAATGTGTGATGTTACAATAACTGCATCACCACAAAGAACTGCATCATTGCAATACCTGTAGATATAGTCCGCAGTATCCATTTTGCATGAGAATGTCTACAAATGGTACTTTAACACCTGTACCGTGTCTGTGTCTAAAGCCAATTTTCAGACTTATTAAAGACAAGAGTTAAACGTGATTGGTTGTCTTCCACTAATAACTTACCTTGAGAGAACTGAAAAACGACTTCTGCATTGTGAAAGTAGGAACACCACTATTGGGTATGGATCTAGTTACTGCTCTCAATTTGCAAATTTCTGGAGACCATCTAGTTTCAGAAATACCAACTACTTTTGCTATCCTGAGTCGACTGCCATGCATCTGACACAAAACAACCAAGGCACTGATACCGCAAAACAGTTTAGCTGTGCAAAGGATTTGTCTACTAAGTTAAAGTACACACAGACATGAAGCTGTTGCAACAGAAACTTAGATGCATACCTCTTGCAGTCAGAGATGGTGTTTTTGAGGAACTGAAGCAACTGGAGAAGAATGGAATAATTGAGCAAGTGTATTCTTCTG
Organism: Neoceratodus forsteri; assembly: GCA_016271365.2. Taxonomy (NCBI): domain Eukaryota; kingdom Metazoa; phylum Chordata; order Ceratodontiformes; family Ceratodontidae; genus Neoceratodus; species Neoceratodus forsteri. Next base: position 409,263,297 of record CM028138.1, read on the forward strand.
AACAGATTTCTCAATTGTCGTAACCCAGAAGAAAGATGGTGGCATTCTCCTGTGCTTTGATCTTCATGAATTTATCATGGCTGTTGTATTTGATAGCCATCCCCACCTCTCATCAAAGACATATGTTTGGAATGGAGAGGTTTCGTCATGTTTTCAACTTTAGACCTCAAGAGTGCCTAACATCAGTTACTGTTTTCATTATGCACAGGGACTGTTTAGATGCTGTTGTGTGCCTTATAGTCTTAGCTCAGCACCTTCAGCCTTCCAAAAAATGATGATTACAATACTAGATGGACTAAAAGGTGTGCATTGCTACCTGGATGATGTTATTGTTTATGGATGACACCAGAGGAACATGAAGAAAGCCTGTGTGCTGCCCTGTTCTGCATTGAGAAAGCTGGACTGAAACTTAATGTTGCTAAATACTAGTTTTGTCAAATCAAACTATGCTTTCTTGGTTATCTAATTTCATCAAAAGGCTTGCAGCTGGATGAGGCTTACATGACTACCATGTTGGATACTCCACCTCCAGCAGATGCTACTAGTTTTCACTCTTTCTTGGGACTCACTGCATGGTGTAGTAAATTTGTACCATACTATGCTATGCTATGCTATTGTAGTTGAGCCTATGCAAGCCCTTATATGGAAAATCAGAGCATGTGAGTGGACTGACACTGCTCAGACTGAACAGGTGAAACAAATGATTGTAAACAGTCCTTCCTAAACCCTTTTGATCCAGCACTGCCGACAATCATATCTACTGATGCTTATTTGGATTAGGCGCTGTCCTTGCACAGCTTAAAGAGAATGGATCTGAGTATGCAGTTGCTTTTGCTTCATGAACCTGATCAGACACTAAAAGGAACTAGTCTGTTATTTGAAGAGAAGCCGTGGCATGTGTCTTGGTGGTTGAAATGATGTACATGGCTATGGGGTACAAAATTTACCTTAAGAACTGATCACCAAGCCTTGACTACTCTTCTGAGCACTAAAGGAAACAATCAAGCTGGAATGTGCACTGCAAGATGGTCTGCCCACCTACTAGAATTCAGCTATGATGTTCAGCACAGACCTGGATCCTTGAACTGTGTTGCTGACTGCTTATGCAGACTGCCACCTCAGTTACTGATACTACCCTACAAGATACTTTAGAAACTGCCATTACAGTTTACAAGGGTTTGATGCCAAATCAGAGGAGGATTTTCAGGATGCTTGTGTCTCATGTCCAGTACTTACAAAGCTGTGCACACAGATGTTAAAATGTTGGCCCTCTAGAAAACAATTGGACATTGACTTGGTCCTTTATTGCAATATTTGAGATTAACTTGCAACAATAGACTATTTTGTAGTTTGATTTGTCCATCGATTGAGGTACCAATGTCTCTGCAGACAACAATCATTGATCTTGCCCATGAGAGTCATGTAAGAACTAAACAAGGACTCTGTGAACTGTACTGGTGGCCTAAAATGGACTCCTAGATCAAAGCTACTATTAAAGACTGGGTTACTTGTAGACAGCATGACAAAACTGCAGGAACTCATGATATGCCACTCCACCCAGTGCCCTTGTCAGACACTGTTTGGGACAAAGTTGCACTAGACGTTGTTGGTCCTTTTGTAAGCTCCACCTGACTGCTGTCATGCTATAACTCTGGTGGCTATTACAATAAATAGCCTGAAGTTGCTTTTGGTTCTCAGGTTGATACCTCTACTGTTATTACATTTCTGACTTCAATTTTCAGCAGAGAAGGTAATCTTTGCAAGCTTGTTTCAGACAATGGGTCACAGTTTAATACAAGGCATTTGCATGAATTTTTGCAACAAAGGGAATTAAACGCCTAAGATCTGTGTACTACCCTCGTGCAAACTGAGCAGTTGAGAGATTTACCACTGTACTTAAGGACTGCTTGCAAACAGCTTCCACTGAAAGCAAACCATGGAAGTCAATTGTTCTAAAATTCTTAATAGAATATAGAGCCAACACCTAATACTACTACTAGAGTTTTGCCTTCCCAATTGTTCCATTGTAGACAAATGCATACTAAGCTGAGCATACTTAAAATGACTGTGCCTACTCATGCTGATGAAGAAATATGTGTGAGAGTGAAATGAAAACAAGAGAAACCAAGGAGTACACTGATGACTGTTGTAGTGCTCAAGTTCATACATTTAGGACTGAGATTTCGTTCAGATAAAGAAACCGTGGAAAACCAGAAAAGATAAATCTAAATATTCTGAACCAAGGGTTGTGATTAGGAAAAAGATTCTAGTATTTACTTGTTGGATGATGGAAAACGTTGGAATGCTTCACATCTTTCTACCTCACCTGAGGTGATGCCCACATGGATACCAGTCAAGTGACAGATGAACTACACTCTCAAGTTACTAATCCAGTGATCCCAGTTGCCTTGCTAGAAGTGTGCACATAAGAAAACTGCCTTGTGGTCAAAGGACTATATAATGGGGATATATGAACTGTAGAAATTTATGCTAGAACTTTGGGTATTAGCTAATAGAAGGAGTTCGCAATACAGCTACTAAATTAAAAGAAAACTCAGCACTGTGGAATAATAACTAGACTTACAATTGCTAGTACAAGTATTCAATGTGGCAAGAAGTACCCAAACAACTCCCTACAACCCCAGGTCTTCAACCCAACACAGGGTCTTCCTCAGCAGGTGGGTCAGAGGATCAACATACATTTTTCAAATTTAAATTGTTTGCTTAAAATGACACATACCCATTAGTGAAAACAAGGAACAAGGCAAGTTAAAAACACAAGTAAAAGCATACAGATTTAAAAAATGTTAAGCAATTTTATCAAAAGGTAACGCTCCTATAGTCCTAGGAACCTTTCAAGGTATCATAGTAATTCTATTTCCTTCTTGTATTTAATTAGTTTCTAGGACTAGGTCTCTTTGAAATGAAAATTGAGGGGGTGAAATGAGAGAAGAGAACTAGGAATCATACTAGGAATTTTTAGGAGTGAGAGAACCCATGGGTCCATAATTGCTCCTATATACTAATAATAATTACAAATAGAGCTGGAGAGAATGAACTTATCAAGTCTTGATTTAAAGATAATTTTAGAACTACTGACTATTACTTCAATTGGGAGTGCTCCATGGTTCAATAATACTAATGTAAAAAAAATTACGAGGAACATAATTGAATCTCTTTGATTGCAGCTGTAGTGGGTGACCTCTAAAATTGTAGCTATTCTCCTTAAAACTAAAGCCCAGGTTTGTTATTAAATATTGGTCATTTATAACACCATACAAGAGTAGAAGACCACCTCTAAATCGCCTGATAGACAGAGGAATCAGGTTTAAGGTGATTAATCTAATCTCATATGGGACCTCCTTTAAGCCTTTCACCATTTTAGTATAACCCCTTTGTATCTTTTCTAAAAGGTTTATATCCTGTTTTTTAAAGGGACACCATATTTGAGATAGAAAGTCCAAATGAGGGGTGATATATTCTGTATATAGGGCATCAATATTCTGCTATCCCTGGATTTAATATTTCATTTAATTGCCCAAATAATCTGATTTGCTCTTAAAATTACCTCATTTATTTGTAAATTGGGAGAAAATCATCAGATATCAGGACTCCCAGATCCTTCTCTGTTTCTGTACTGATTAACATCCTATTATCCAATGTATATACATGCCTGGAATTTTTGCTCCAAAATACATAACTCTGCACTTATTATGATTTACTTTCATCCCCATGTAGAGATCCACTGAGTTATTTTATCCAAATGTTTTTGAAGTTGGGTATTTGCTCACAGTTTAAACATGGTCCACCTATTTTAATGTCATCTGCATATTTGATTGTATTAGAAAAATAATGTTTTGTAATGTCAGCTATGAATAATTGAAGAGACAGGGCCCAGTACAGATCCATGTGGAACCCTACTTGTGACAAGAGCGCTTCTAGAGAACCTACCATTTATCAATACCTGCTGAGATCGTTTATCTAACCAATTTGATATCCATACCACCAAATTAGGATTAATACTAAAATGTTTTTAGTTTATGTAATAATGCCCAGTGAGGAGAAGATCAAAGGCCTTACTGAAATTTATATCAATAACATCATATGGAGTTTTGTTATCCAACTGCACACTTAGATTTTCATAAAAACAAAGTAAATTGGTCAGGTATCCTCTTCTTTTTGAAACCATGTTGTTCCATATCAATATTCTCAAGAGATAATGAAATCAGATCTTTATTATCAAGTACTTTTCCCATGGGATGTGTAAGGCTTATAGGCCTATCATTTTCCCAATCACACCTAGGGCCTTTTTATAAATAGAAATCACATACACTGTTTTCCATGATTCAGGTGCATAATTATAGTTCAGGCAATGTTCAAAAGTAATTTCAGAGGCAGAGACAAACTATCAGCCAGTAAATATAAAAGAAAATGACCTGAAATATCATCTGAGATACACTTATTTTGTTTCTAAGATTAATAAGCTTGGCATGTACATCAGATACTGATATTGATATATAACTACCTGGGAGATAGATAAAGTAGTGTTAACCTGATCTTTTGAAATAAATTACAAAATTCATACTAAAAATATTGGCCATATCCAGTGGATCGTGAATTAAATTATCATTTATCTGGAGAGGGCCTACTTGACAAGTTGTTTTTTTAGGAATTTATATATGCAAAGAAGCTTTACTATTATCTTTACGGCATTAGATGCCAATTTTAATTCTACTTTTTTTGCCTTTCTAATACTGTATTTACATTTCCTTTGGATACATAAAAGGTACTCCAATTTGAATGAGTCCAAGATTTCAAATAAGTAGCATAGCACTTCTTTTTTTTCTTTATGAGTCTGATAAGATCCCTATTCATCTATTTTTGGTTAGTTTTTTGGATGTGGTTTGTATTCTTGAAGGGACGTAACTGTTCCTCAAGTTAGTAATATGAATAAATAAAAGTCATAATATTCTGCAATACTCATGGTTTCATACATGATAGACCAATCAATACTATCCAGTTCCTGTTGTATAGCAAGAATATCTGCTTTTTCATACAAATAGATTTTAGAGGTACTTGATACCATGAAAACTGCATGTGATAGAACAAAACTGATTGACTTGTGGTCACTATTCTCAATGGGTGACAACACCGTAATATTATTTATTGTTAGAGATCTGCTATAAAGAATCAAATCGGAAGGTTATTTACCCTTGTAGGAACTGTTACACCATGATTAAGGTTGCATTATTCACACAGATTCACTATTTTCTTCCTGGCTGGGATACCGCCACCCTTTTCCCCAGTCAATGTCTGGCAGATTAAAATCACCAGTAAGTATGATTTCACCAAATGAGCAAGCTAACTCGATCTCTTGCATAATGAGTTCAAAATATTCATTTGGGGCACTCTGGGTGATAATAAACCCAGGGATGATATACTGATCTTTACTCATCATCAAATTTAACCATATTGTTTCAGTGATGCTATGAGTTTTCTTAATTTTATTATAAATGTCAGATACTTGAAAACGTTTCTAAAAAGATGGCTACTTCACCAACTTTTTGTCTTTTTCTTATATGATTAAACAAGGTATATCCTGAAAAGGTAAAAGCCCAGATGGACTTTTCATCTCCCATGTCTCTGTTATAAAAGAATATCTATTTCATCATTAAGTAATATAATGTTCAACTCATCAAGTTTATTTTGAAGACTACTAGCATTAAAATACAAGCATTTTACAGTGCTATAAACTTTATTTATACTGTTGTCTTTTGGGGAGAGACTACTCTCTCCCCAAGTCAAGTAGTTTAAATGTTTATTTATATAGTCCAAAATGTGATTACTCAATATCTGATTCCCTCATAACTCAAATGTAGTCCATCACGGCAGTACTGACCTTTCTCTCTATAAAATCTTCCTAATGGGTAATGCAAGTCTGATTTTGCTTGAGACATCTAACTTGAAGCCAATTATTAAACATAAGTATTTTTTGTTATATTCTGTAGATGCTCTAAGTACAGTCAGGACCTCAGAAAAGCAACCTCACACCCTAGTTCCACCAGAATATTTGAGAGGGCTTCTAGATCTTTTTAATATCTAGAATACTAGAATGTGTAAAATCATTTGTTCCACTATGGAGGACCCCAAGGATTATGACCACCATCTAACAGAATGTTATGAATCATATTTATAATGTTTTAATCCTTGCACCCCAGAAACTGGAACATGTATGATTTGCTTTATCTGGTTCACATATGGCTCTATCAAGATACTTTATCATTGAATCTCCTATAACATACACCTGCCTTTGTACAGCCTCAAGTGGGGTAGGAATTTCCATAATGGAGGGACATTTCCAGTATCCAAGTCCAGAATAGGTGCAGAGGTATCCTGTGGTATTAAAGGAATATTTAATGGGAGAGGACAGTTGGTTACAGTAATATGTGAATTTACTGATGTATCAACCAAATCTTTTGAAAACTGTAGGTATGTTATGGGCTGTTTCATTTTGTTCAAGATGGTTTAGGCTATTTTCCTCAAGTCCATCTAATGCCAAGAACCTATTACTTGTATTAAGAGACAATCTGAAGCTTTTCCTTTTATGAACATGCCTTCTTTGTACTTCAATCATTGCTCATCAGAACTTTCAGAACAATTAGTGCCACTTGTTGCTCTTACTACTAGTATTTAATGAAGATGGTAGCTTTAGATGATCAACATTAGAGTGAGGGTTGATAGACTCAGATGCAGACATCGATGATGTTGCATCCAAGGGGCTATCAGATAAGGTTGTATTTAAAGTTTTAAATCTGGTCTGCATTTGTAACTGACTTGTTTTAAGTCCAGATAATCTGACATTAAATAATGCTATTGCTTGTTTCAAAGACAGAATTTCTCACATTTTGGACAGGTATACCCATTCATTATTACTTCATTACTCACAGTAGTACTATACATTTGACAGGAAATACATTTGGACCTCCAAATATAGTCACCAGATTTCCTATTTGGGCTATATTGTCAGGTCTAACACAGAGGCAACAACTAAAACGGCAGCAAAAGAATCTGTTAATAATAGACTGCTAACCGTGATAGGTTAGCCACACAAATAATCAGAATAAAGTTACCAAACAATAGAAGCTGCCACTGTTACTCCTCGACTGCTCCGCTGAACACGCAGAACAGCGTCTCTGCGCATGACACCATCGCTCTGCTCACCGAGTGCTCTGCTTTAAAGCAAGAATACCCGGAAGTGCTACAAGAAATTATGTGGTCGCTGAACCAAGAATTATAAAATTAACGCTTTAATGAATTGACTCTTCATAATCTACAGCACCATACAAAATAAATATGTAGTGCAGTAGATGTCAAGCAAGCCACTAAACAGGCTTAAAAAGACACACACAGACAATATTTAGACTTACGCCTGTGTTAAAGCACAGAATGACAGGTTTGTACCTAATTCCCTGTAATTACAGGGGATGAGGGCTTCAACTAATCACAGTACTGCACATAAAAACATCAGAAAGAAGGATCAGGTAGGAAGCTTGGGGAGGGGATACCAAGATAATTAATACATACAAAGAGGTAAAGGTAGAACAGAGGAAAGGGCTATGGAAAGGAGCAATTAGAGTCAGGATGGACATGTGAATGGAAAGAAAACAAGAGAAATACAGGAAATTAGATCAAGGACTAGCAATAAATGCAAATATTTCTTCACAGTAAGAGCCTCCACACTTTGGAATGCATTACCCCAATATATTGTAGATATAACTAGCACGAGTGTGTTTAAATATAAACTCGACAAACTACTTTTAGAGAAAGAATAATATATGCTCCACATGTGTGGGGAAGGTGGTCATGATGGACTTTGTGCCTACTTCACCTCAAAAATCACAGAGTAATTCCAAGTGATCTACTACCTGAGATTAAAATAGCAAGCATGTAAACCAAGAAATTACCCTGCCCCAGTTCAACATTGTGTTTGAAGTTAATCTGTGCTTGGTGGGCATGCAAATATGCAGCTCTCACTTTGCAGCTACTCAGAAACAGGGTCCAAGGTTATTCTCAGATTCAGGGCTCAATGGAAGCTGCGGAAAAAGAAATAAAAAATAAGTAATTAGTGTTACAAATATGGAGAAAGTCTACTTCTTCATTCAGACCTGTTGGTACTACTGTACCCAGTAACAGGATCCAAATTTAGTTTCCTTTGTGATAGTATTTGGACCCTATCACCTCATTTTGGGATCTTTGTACATGTTCTAACACTGTAAATTTTGCACAGTCAGGTTTGCTGTTACGCGCTAGTGCAAAGTGTGTCTATTGCATTATTATCATGTTGACATTAATAATGGCCCTTATGTGTTCTTGTATCTGCTGTTTTGCAGGCCTTGTAGTTCTCCACATAATAGTAAGCACAAGGGCACCAGCAGATATACAGTAAACAACAAAAGAGCTGGTACATGTGATGAATTCATTCAGGTCATAAGTTTTTCCATCTTTGTTGAATGTTCTAGTAGTTTGTGCGTATTGGCACCATTACATCTGCCACATTTAAATAGGCCCTTAGGTTTAGTGCGAGCCACCCCTTCCTAACTGTTCAATCTTTGAAGAGGTAAAATGTCTCTTGTCATCCTGTTCCCAGTACTTCTCCCTTTGGAGAATGAAACCCTTGACTTTTCTGTTATTTGATTTTTAATGTTGGGTCTGAGAGTAACACTGGCCAAAACGTATGGACAAATCCCTCTACTGTTCCGTCAATGGATTAAATTCTGTCACAAATGTGACTAGGTCCTTGTTATCCACACTCTGGTCTTCCAAATAGTTACTGTTACCCTTACTTCTCTTGGAGGTCAAAGGTCAACTCTATCTAGCTTTTGTACTTTGTCAAATGCTTCTTAGCACTTTTCCTGAGTCACCCTCAGTTGTAGCCTATGTTTAAGTGAATTATCTTGTTCTAGAAACACTTATTTTTTGAGCAACTTCTTTTAGCTTGATAAGCTCCCTATATGGTATAGATGATACCATTTTCTAGGATGTGCACTATTTGCATTCAAAATGATATTAACTGTTATCTCTTTTCTATATCCCATGTTTTTATCTTCTCTCCTGGTGTGCTCAGTAGTGTAAGATCCAAACATGTAATAGTATTTGGATCTGATTCAAAGGTAAACTGGAGGCCCATATTATTGCTATTAAGAAAGCTCATTAAATCTGGTATGACATTCCTATTGCTCTTTCCAGATGACAATAATGTCATCAATAAACCTAAACCAGGTATCAATATGATTCAAGTAACTGTTCTTTATACAGTCGTAGATGAATTTTTTCTCAAAGTATCCCATAAAGAGATTTACATATGATGGGGCAAAAGCTGCCCCCATCGTAGTCCCACACATTTGTAAGAAAAATGCTTTACTGAATGTAAAATAGTTGTGGGTTAAAATGAATTTAATAGCACCCTCATGAACTGGGTTGAAACCTCCCTCTGGTCTTGCAGAAAAAATCAATGACATGTAATCTTAATCCATGATCAACGGAAGTATATAGGCTGCAAACATCTATAGTCAATCAGCTATAGTCTGAGTCTCAAAATGTTCCTCAGGTTTACTCATTAGATCCATGTTGTCCCTTATATGTGAGCAAAGTGAGAAAACCTGTGGCTGTAGGTGACTATCAATAAAGGTGCATAGTTTTTGGGTTAAGGACCCAGTCCCTTCCACAATGGGTCTACCAAATGGGTTAACCATAGTTTTATACACCCTAGGCAGAATATAAAGGTAGGTATTACAGGGTAATTCACCTTAATATAATCTGCCTCATTCTTTCCAGCCAGTCACACCTTAAACCCAAATCTGCAGACTCTCGTGATTCCCTTTGAAATTGAGTAGTCGGGTCCCCTTCAGTTTTTGTAATTATGTTGGTCATTCAGCAACTCCATGCACCTTTCTACATACATCTCTTCTTCATAAGTACCACATCACCCCTTGTCAGACTGTTTTATTACAGCCCCTTGTAGATCTTCCAATTTTCTTAATGCTGTAAATTCTTCTTTACTCAGATTCCTACAGTATAATAATTCATTTCTGAATTACTAAACAATTTATCCATTTCATTAGCAAGCTGCCTTTCAAATGTTGTAATGGCAGGGCTGAATACCTGTGGATAAAATACTGATTAAGGTTTAAGTTGTTGCTTTTTATACACAGTATCCTGTGTTGACTCACTTACTGCAGATTCTTCAAAATCTTGTAACAATGCAGTGACATCGATACTGTCAATGATATTAAAGTCCAGTCCTGTATGTCGCTCACTATATGTGTTGCTCTTCCTGTGTTTAAGACATCTGTTGAGGAGACCTCCTGGGAATTAAGTGTCTGGTTCAGTTCTAATTCCTTTCTGTCCTGCCCTTGTTTCACCCTGCTCACTTGCAATTCTTTGTTTTGCAAAAAGTATTTCAACTTAATGTTTCTGATAAGCTTGAATATGTTCTCTGAATTTAAATAAATCTGGTTTCTGTGTAGGTACAAATGTGAGTCCTTTCAGGAGTATTCTTTTCTGATTTTGTGTTAATACTGAATCAGTTAAATTAATGATATCATTTATTTGTTCCTGAGAGTTCTCTGCGAGTTGCTCACCCTGTGTTGGGCTAAAGTGCTGGGGTTGTAGGGTGTTATTTGGGCACTTCTTGCCACATTAAATATCTGCAATAGCAATTGTAAGTCTAGTCATTATACCATGAGTGCTGAACTTTTTTTCATTGTATATTTGTGCTGGCAGCCTTCTCAGCACTGTCTGATTTCCTGAGCACACATATTTCATTTTTGTACAATACAGCTACTATTGGTTACTCTGTTCATTACAGTTTTAGTTTACAGGTATTCCTACACTGCAAAAGGTTAGTACAAATGCTTTAAAAGGGGTTAAGATATTGTGTTGTCTAATGCTGATATGAGACAATTCTAGTTACTACCACTAGATATCTCTATAGTCTGTAGATGCATATAGCTACAGTACATGTACACTCCCTTCAGTGTGTTGTTGTTGTTGTTGTTGTTGTTGTTGTTGTGGTGAAGTGGAGTAGATGGAGTCTGTACAATAAAGGTTAAGTTCTGTTCTTCAGTTATTAGCTTCCTGGTACCATTCCTTCCTGGTATTTAGACTGCTTACCAATACACAACAGGGGTCTTCCAGCTGGCCATCAGTATGGATGCTGAGAAGACCTTTGACAAGTGGACTGTGCCTTCATGGCAGCCACTTTGCAAAAGTCTGCACTGGGTCCTAAATTTATCATAGCGATTACCTCATTATATGATAACCCAGAAGCTGTAGTACAGGTTTATATTTTGAAAGGTTTCCTGGGTAGGGGGATGAGGCAGGGTTGCTCTTTGTCCTCTTCTTTGCCTTGATCCATTGGCCATAGCTATATGGAACAATATTGATATTATAGGACTCCTGGCTGGGGGATGTAGCAGAAGGAGTCACCCTGTGGATGAATCATTGTTTTTCCTGGGTGATCCAGTGCACTCCTGTCTCATCTCTTGGACACCCTCACTGATTTAAATTCCTAGCTGACTACAAGATTAATCTGTCCAAGTCCAAGTGAGGATTTTATGTGACACCACCCATGGGGTGTCAAGCAAGTTTCTTTGCATGGGTGAAACATAACACTTTCAGATACTTGGGGTTCACATCTCAACCAATACCTCAATCTTATTCAAAATAACTATATGAAACTGTACTGTGTTACAAGTTGATATGGCCTGATGGCAATATATTGCCTTTGACTGTATACAGAAGAACACAGGTTTTAAAGATGGATGTCCTCCTTTCTTTTTTTTTTCCTTTTCAAACTCTCCCCATTCCTATACCAGTGTTGTTTTGGAGTCTGCTACACAAGGACATTAAATGATTTATGTGGGGAGGCAAACACCCTAGGATAGCTGAGAGGATTCTCCAGTAGTCATTGGAAGGGGGTGAGCCTTCCTTACCATTTGTTCTGGATTTGTCTAAAGAAGTATTATTTGGCAACTCTGGGGCATTCCTTGTACCTGGGATGAACAGAAAAGCCAGTCAGGCTGGTACTCATTGAAGAAGATTCTCTACCAGGAAGGGCACTGTGGACCCTTCCCATGGTTGGAATCATTCCATGGATTTGGCCTACTATTAGTAACCCTGGACCAGGCACTCTGTCCAGGTCTCAATCAGGCTTAAACATCTGACTGAAACTCCTAAAAATTGGTGCCCTCTCACTGATAAGGTACAAAGACTTTTATGTCATCAGCCTTGGATGGTGGTTATGCCTATTGGGAAGGGAAGAGTCTCACCAGATTTGCTAATTTCATATCAGGGCAATATTGTACGCGCTTGCTCAACTTATGGACCAGTTCAACTTTAGATGGGAGGATCATTATAGATATTTACAGGTGAGTCACTTCATTCTCTTTATCTAAGGCTGCCCCAACCTCCTAAGACCTCTCATGAATCTAGGACAATTATTTCACAAAGTAGTGGTCCTAGTCACTTGAATCAGACACATCTTTGAATTATATAATGTTTTAATAGTTGATACCTCCCCACCTCTGGAGGGATCACAAGAGCTGGGACCATTCCTGAAGTAGTGCAGTCACTGGGTCTGAGGACTTCAACTTTGAAGGTGCATTTGGCAACAGAATCAGATTATACATCAGCTGGCAAAGACGGGTCTATGGCCCCATAACCTATTTTCAAATAGTTTTTTTCAAGATCTCAATCACCTGTATCCATCTGTGAGGGACCCTGTCCCTCCTTGGGACTCAAAAGTGTGTATTGCCCAACTGAAGGAGGTTCTTTTGAGTCTGTGGTCACTGCTGCACTGAAATATGTCACTTGAAAACAATATTGCTAGGAGCAATGCATCTGCTAGAAGGGTAAGCAGCCCTAAGCCCCTGCACAGATCTAGACTACATAGTTTTTCATAGTGACAAGGTAATCCTAAGGACAAACAGAATTCCACTCTGGGGGCATTCAGTGTAGCTCAGTTGGTAGCACATTTGCCTCTGGATCAGAAGGTCGTGAGTTCTCATCCCACACCGGATTGGACTTGCACCTAAAATTGCTGGCATCCGAGTGCAGTATTGGGGGTGCTGTACTGCTGGGTGTGCCGTTCTTCAGATGAGACATTAAACCGAGGTCCCTCCTGCCCATCCTGGTGTTGTCCTGGTGGGTGTCCAGGTGGAAGTAAAAGAACCCAGGGAACTCTTTCAAAGAGCAGGAACATTCCCAGTGTCCTGGCCAACATTCCCTTCCATAAAACTGGTTCATGCAATTATCCAGGCTGTGTGGGTGATGATGTGCAATATGGCCGCCACACATTCAGTCACTTCACTACCAGTCTAGCATTGCTTGTAAAGCGCTTCAGGATACTGTGTATGAAAAGGCTGTATAAATGCTGATTCTCCTTCTTCTTCTTCTTCTGAATCAGTCAATTGCCCTTCCTGTGTTCTTTACTTGAAAATCTAGTTCAGAGGAACAAGAACTCCACTGTCTTGAGGTCAAAAGGGTACTGAGGTATTATCTGGACCAGACAAAAGATGTTAGGTCCACTAGAACTCAACTTTGTGTCACTTATGGTGAAGTGGAAAAGGCAAACCAGCATCCATGAGAACCATTCTCATTAGGTAGTCTCCTGCATACAGTTTTGTTGTGAAAAGTTTGTTAATTTCCCTCAGAGACTTTAGGACACACTCTACAAATGGCACTTCTGCCTCTGTGACAGCAACAAGAGGTATCCCCTGAAATAAATCTGCAAAGCAGCTACCTGGAAAACAGTACACACCTTCACAAAACATTACTGTCTGGACATACAGTCCAGAAGGGATTTCAGCTTTGGTACTGTTGTCTTGCAGAACCTTTTCCTAAATAGGTGGTTCAGAATCCAGCCTCCCAAGGTATTGCTGTGTAGTCCATGCATTGTGAATATACTGATAGATTCCTAGTGTTAGAATAAAACATACTCACAGTAGTAACATTGTTTCTCCTTAAGGGATCCATCAATAGTAGTCACAGACCCTTACCCTGTCTTCTGTCCAGAACCTAGAAATAGGTTCACACAAGAATCAGTTATTTTTCTGTTTGCTTGAGCATTGCTTGTTGCAGTGTCTTTACATGTATTGCATAGTGGTCTGATTACAATATATCATTGTTGTTCTGGCTTGTTTTTTCAACATTATTCCAAATGTTACAAAAATTTTAAAAATATTTTTAGTAGGCATTTAGCTAGTTTAGTGGTTACAGCTCACCCTAGCATTAGAAATAAAGCTGATGTTACTACTTAGGGTGGAGCATGACCACAGAGCAGAGTTTGAACTTGATTCTAAAGTTCCATAACTGGCATAAAGTTCCAAGCTCATTCTGGGGAGCAATTGCACATTGTCAATACTACTGATGGATCCTTTAAGAAGAAACATTACTACAGTGAGTAATTTTTTTGCTGAACATGTTAGGTACTACTCCCTCAAACAAAAATGTAAGTGGAGTCAGCAAGTTCCTAAGCTGTCCACACTCATAATTGCACCAGAAACAGTGCCATGAATGCCTCTCCTTACTTGTTAATGTTTGGTCATGAAGGTCGTCTGTCAACTGACCTGGCATTTGGAGTGTCTCCTGATGAGACCTCAAGAGAGACTTATCTTGAATACACCAGACATCTCAGGCTTCAGTTACAGGATGCATACTGTCTTGCCCTTGAAGACCACAGGAAAGTCAGTGCTGCCAACAAACTCTGGTACAATCAAAGGTGTGGTAACAAAATCTTACAAGAGGGAGGTAAAGTTCTCCTGAGGAACCCTGGACATGTAGGAAGAATAAGATTGCTGACTGTTGGTCTTCCCAACCTTTTATGGTCATGGACAGATTGATGTATTGTATCTCCACTGTACCACAGCTGCCAATAACTAGGCAAGGGAATTGTAAAGACCATGCACCATAACCATCTTCTGCCTACTGGCTACCTCAAGCCTATCTTTGAGACTGTACCAAAACCAGGGTCTTGATGTCCCAGACCAGTTGGCACCAGGAACCAGCAGCGAATGCACTCCTGAACTGGCTTCTGAAATGCCACTACTCAACCACCTGCATGAGAGAAAGTGCTAACAGTAAAGAGGATTATATGGTGTAGTGGTTTAAATCATCTGTCAGAATACTAGATGCCCCATTGCCAATGCTGAATGGAAAGGATAGGGGAAATTGTTTAACCAGGAAAGACACACTAAGTTGGAGCTCATTTCCAGGTGCGACCTGGAAGCACAAGGAAGTTAAGTGACTTTCTCAGGATCATACAATATGCAGGTGGGCTGATGAGGGTTCAAACTCAGGTCTCCAGGTTTGCAGCTCAGTGCCTTAACCATTATGCTGTACTGCCTCCTGAATGGCCCAGACTGTGATGCACAGAGACAGAGTCTATGTACCAGTTGAATCTAGAAGCAGCTCCTTTTGTGCCTGCCACACCCACCAACTGAGGAAACAGAAATATAATTTGCAGATTTGTATGTAGAAGATTTGTCAGAGGACTTTGTACCAGATACTGGAGTGATAACAGCTATTCCTGACAAGTCCCTGTGCTGGATACAGATTTGAAGATAGAGATGTGCACTCCTTCCTGAGGAATAAGTGCCAAGAAGGTCTGGACATGAACAGAAGCCACTTATGAAGATAACATATGACCTCCCGGTACCTTCACCACGATTCCTATCCCTGCAGTCCACAAATACAATGCTCCTCTGCTATCTCCCCAGTATGCTGTTCCCAGGTTTTAGTGGGAAATTTGTTTGCATTACAACTGCGTGCTATATAAGAGAGGAAACATTTGCTTACTTAGACTGTATGCTTTATAAATGTGTTTAAAATGCCTGGATAAGATGGGACTCGGGTGTTACGTTAAAAATGTTAGTGAGTAAGTCCCATTTCTGGGGGCTTTTATCTGGTGGCCTGTCTGGGCCACAGCAGCTCCCTCCCAGCTGGCTCTTTCCATTCCCCAGGCTCCTCTGGTCTCCCACACGCCGCACTAACTGCCATGTTCCTGCTCCAGGAGAGTGATGTGGAGCCCAGATACACATAAGCCATGCAAGTGGTGGTTTTTCAAACAGTAGCACTATCCATCCCTACGGTTGGTTGCAGGACCAGGAAATAAATAAATAACATGGACAGCACCATGTGGACTACTGTATATGCATGTATGGGAGCCCACAGAAACAGAGCAGAAGCTCCAATAATTATATGAAGGGTGCGACTGCACTCTAAGCACCACAGTCCCAGCCTCATGGCTGACATTGGTGTCAAGACCTGCCCCAAGCTGCCCTGTGGTCCACAAAGAAGCAGTGAGAGGCTGCAGGACTGGCATTAAAAGACTTTAATAAATGTAGACAAACTTGGCAGCCCCATGACTGCAAGTTGGTCATCATGCATTGTGAGGAAGACCCTGTGATTGACTGGGCAGTTACAGACAATCAAATGAAGGCAACATCAACTGTACAGTCAAAGAGACATTGGGTTTCTACCCTGAAGGGAGAGGGGAGCTGTTCTTTCAGGGCAGTCAGAGCCAAGAGAGAAAGACAGAGGAGGTGAGCGGTGCTGCTCACAGCCAACTCAGAGATGGCCCCTGTTAGGCTCTAAGAAGTCTAGTAAATAAAAGAAGTGCACTTCAACTTGAAATCTTAAAACGAGGAAGGTGTTTATGTGAAATACCAGATGAAGAAAGGAATTTCTGTTGGAAGTGGGTAATCTGCTCACAGTGTTCCCATCTGGGATCTTATCCAACGCTTCAGGTATTGGTCTCCATAGAACCCACACTGGCTACTGTTCCGAGGATCCCAAAGGAAGAAGATGATGCAGAGGTGAAACTCCTACCTGAGATGACACTGCAGAGGAGAGAGCTACAGAAGTAGTTGCTATCCCTCATACAACTTCAGGGTGGAGTTGTTTTATTCTTCCACAAGGAAGGCTTTGGAGCACCATTGCTGCACTGCAGCAGCCACCCACCAAGGGTTGCAATGAAAGGCCATAGAAAGCCATCAAAGGTCCTAGGGTGAACCATGAGAGGCCTTAGAGGTGAAGCTGACCACTGAAAGTCCTGTTCAATGCCCTCATGATGATGAAGTCCCCACCCACATCTGTGCCTACTAAAGGTGAGGTGTAACAAAGATACAATCCAGCAGGGAAGTGCAAGAAGGAAGGAGAACCATCTCTAAGAACACACCTGAACTAGGAGTGCCACAGAGCTGTGGCTCTGGAGATCCTTTAGGTAGTTAGGTAGAAAGGGAGTTGAAGCCTTGGGCAGGATGTGTAATCAACTGGACAGGCCCAGGCACAAAACCTGCACAGCCATCTGGCCCTGCCCTTGTGTGGATTACAAATAGGGACTCCTTTGTTCATTTTCTGAAACTATGGTTCAGAGTTGTTTAATTTTCTTGAAGCGTGCCAGCTTATCATCACCCTGGTTAGCTACCAGCAAACTGTTGAGGTACCCACTCCAATGAGAGAGCTTTTACTAAGGCTTTTGGGGAATAAGCATGTGCATCTCCATTTAGAGAACTGGGACTGCCAGGGGTTGTGGGATTGCTCAATAATTTTATACAGTATAAAAATTTATCCTCAAGGCTTACATTTTCCCTCATGTCCTCTTGTTCTTTCTTAACCCCTCTCTTTAAATAAATTGTTAATTTATGCATTTTACTTTAGGTGTGCTGGGCGTTGTTATTTAGTTATGTGTCATTGTTTGGGGGTTATCTATTAGTGTGGGGAGGTTTATATTGAGATTGTCCTGGGGTGCTAACATTTAAGTTGGTATCCTGTTTCACAACTACCCAGGTGGTGGCACCGAACTGCTACTTTCATCCTTTTTTTAAGTAATTATTTTTATTATTACATAACACACATTCACATTACTCTGAACATAGTAAGTATATGCATAAAATCAGTGTACAAAACAGTTTGAGTTCATTAATATTCATAAAAAACAGCTTTTGGCAACTAGAAAACAAAAGTAAACTAAAGCAAAAATCCCCAAACAAATCGATTCATTGGTATTCCTTGAACCATTTTTCCACACATTTATATCTCAGGTGAAAAAAAGTTTTATTTTCTCTTCTTTCTTTCTCCTTCCTTCTTTAAATTCTTAACAACGGTGGCATATTTTGTTAAATGGCTGTCCGTTAGTAGCATATATGTCATCCTGTTCTTTATCTAAAGCATAAATAATTTTTTCAAAAATAGAGTTTCTCAAGAATTGTCCATCTCATAAGATTTAGGGTTTTAGATTTTCCTCTTCCAATTCTCCAGGACCAATCTCTTTAACGCCATTGATGCTAAGGTGATGATGTTTTGTTGTATTGGATCTAAGTCCAAATGAACAAATAAGTTAAATAAGTACAACTCTTTAGTACATGGGAGATTTATTCTCAACCATTGTGATAGTGTCTGATTAATTTTGATCCAGCAGGACAGTATAACCAGACACTCCCAAAGGCAATGAGTCAAATCAGCATGTTTGCCACAGTTTTGCCAACAGAGATTGGGATACTTTTATTTATTTTGTTAATCTGAGCCAGGTGTAATATGCTGTCTCTATAATATTCTTTTGTATCGATTTATTTTTGGCAGAAATTAGAATTCTGTTGCTTTTATTCTTACTTGTTGCCATTGAGAATGGTCAAGATTTAATATTGCTTCACTATTCCATTTACTATTTGTTTTATTGATTTTGTTTTTACTAATAATTTTGTCATAAAAGTCTGCCAACTTCTTATTCATCTCCTTAGCTATATTTCTACCTTGTGTTTTGACTGAATCCAATAAACACTGTCCCGGAGATCAAAGGTGGACTTGATTTTGTTAAACTTACTTTTTAATGTGTAGTAATACATGATATTCCATTTGTTAATGTCCAACAGATTCAGGAGTTGGGTATGTGTTGGAAATTGTTTATTTATTAATAAGTCTCTCAAACAGCTACTCCTTTGTCATTTAAAAGTTGAAAATCTAAGTAAGCATTAATCACCAACAGAGGAGGGCTCTACCAGTGGATTAATGCCTGGGTGGGGGTCTTGGTGCATGAGGCCACAGGCTGAGTGCTTCCAACAACCCACCGGGCATTAGTCACCGGTAGAGCCCGACACTGGAGGTGATTAATGCACTTGTAACATGGGCACCACATAATACCTTTCCGATTCTGTGTGTCATGTTGGTTCATCAGAGTGGTAAACATCGACACATTCAGTAATGTATGAAACGACTCTGGTTCATTAACCAACATTTGTTTATCTTACGATTTGTTTTCCGCTACAAAGACAAAGTTTAATTCTGTTAATGTTTACAGCATCATTAGTCTCCCAGTACCACAGCACATGAAATCGAAGGAAGTAAGATTCCTCTGGTCGCTTCGACACTGAATACCTGCACAATTCTGGTGTCTGTATCAGTGGTGCTGTGCTTCATTTGCATACTTTTCTCTGTTTTCATTACCTTACCACTACAGCTCTCCGTCACTTGCTCCATTACTGATAGTCCACCCATCCTACTATTCACTTCACTGCACACAACCGATGTACCTATGCACTTCTCCATGTCTCGAGTCCTGGACATGTCGGCAGAATGCAATACTGTGAGACCGCGATGTTCTACTGATATGTGCATGTGTGCCACTGGTGCACAGCCATTCTGCTTGCCGCTAATGCTTAGTTGGATCTCCAACCTCCTCATTCCCATTGCAGTGCTGCACTGTGTGGCTACTTCTGGTAGGGCGTCACGCGCTCTACTGGTGGGTTAATCACCACTCATTTTGCATCACCTGACACATTTTGACCAATCTTTTCTCTCCATTTGAGTCATTTCTTTCAGCCATGTTACAAATTTGGTTGGTGGCCCTCTTCTTTACTCTGTTTAATTTCCAAATATAACCATGGATGCGCTTAAGAAAACAGGTTGTTTGCATAGTTTTCAGGGATACAACCACTGTGCAAGAAAGACAATATGGCTTTGTAAACTCTAGGTCTAACCATAGGTTGTCAAAGGTATAATCCATCTGAGAAAAGAAGGTATCCTGGAAGAATTGTTTATTTTCAAAATCTAAAAAGTTCATTGATAAATTAGTGTAAGAACATTTGCCACCATATATGCTTGTGGATCTAGGCGTCCTAAACTGCCCAACCTTCTAGGAGTAATTAAAACTGTCCATGCTATCCTTGGTTTACCCTCTCCAGCTAAATTCTTTAAAATTCTCTTTAGGTCCTCAAACCATTTGTCTCCTGGAGCACCCAGTATATTCTGCATGACGATACAACCCCATATTGATAAGGAGAGATTTTCCATGAATCTAACAGATTATATATTTTGTCCTTTGCTCTATTATAGTTTATTTTAATATTGGTGTTTTGAAATGGAGTTAAATGAATTCCTAAATATTTTATGTAGTCCTATATCTTAAATTAATTTTAAAATTGTCTAACTTATCTTTCCTGTCTGGATATTTGCATAATAATGGATTTGGATTTATTAATTGTGTATCCTGATATGTTAGAATATTTTTGTACATCTTGTAAAAATCAGCAACAAAGTATTAATATTTTTAACAATCAGTAGGATATCGTCTGCAAAAGCATTGAGTTTTAGATGTTCTTTTCTAAATGTACTCCTTCAATTAACGGGTTGAATCTATATAAATTTAATAAGGGTTCCAAGGTTAAAATAAATAATGTTGGGAAAGTGGACACCCTTGGTGGACGTCAGTAAACATTTGAAACTCTTCAGAAAGCATACTGTTAAATTGAAGTTGAACTTTAGTGTTTTATATATTTGCTTGATTAATTTTAATAATTGTTGGGTATATCCCAATATTGAGATGTGCAACATAAATTGTCTATTTATTAAATTGAATGCCTTGGAGACATCCAGGGTTATTGCAAAAAATATGTCCTGGGAATATTTTGTAAATGTGTTAATTTGATGAATAAGTGTTTGTATTTTAATGTTCACATCCGTGATTTTCCTACCTTTTAGAAGGCCATATTGGTTTCTATATATACACTTATCTAATTTTTTTAATTCTTGAATTTGTTAGTTTAGCTATTAACTTGTAGTTGGAGTTAAGAAGTGCAATTGGTCTATAACTTTCTGGATTATGAGGTGGTTTATCGGGTTTAGGATTAATATAATTTTAGCCTGTTGCATGGATGTTGGGAGTTCACTTTTTTCTAGATTTATTCACTCCTGAATCAGAAATTTAATCCAAGGAGCAAGTTCATTAGCAAAGGCCATAAAAGCTTGTTAGTTAGCCCATCAGAGCCTGGTGTTTTATTTCTAGGTTATTCTTTAATACTTGTTTTAATTTCCGTTAAAGTAGTCATAGAATTCAAATGAAACTGGCTTGATGTTGGATTTTACTAAACAATCTTGAACCAAATTAGGATTAGGGACAACATTTTTGTTATAGACAATATTATAGTAATCAACAAATATTTTAGCTATCTGGTCATCTGAATTAAAGATATTGCCTGCTGGGTCTATAATTGCTGGAATAATATTTTTTGTTTTTCCTGTCAAGAAGCATTGCTAATAGTTTGCCTGCATTGTCCATGTGAAATTATTTGGTTTTTATAATTGTTTTAGCCATATTAATAGTTTCTTGATGTAATATTTTTTGTTTTTGAAGTATACAAGATTGCTATTCTTCTTTGTGTTGGTTAAAATCTTTAGCCATTCGTTGGTCTAATTCCTTGAGTCTGTTATCAAGTTCCAAAACTTTAATCCATTTAATCCTATTAATTTTAATTTGAAATGTTATAACCATGCCCCTAATTGTCACTTTGAAGGTGTCCCATAGTAAAGTAATAGGTTTATTATCTATTCTATTAAGATCCGGCCCGTCATTTTAGCGGTTGGATTTCCATGCGCGCCGTGCGACCGGGTTCAGAAATGGACTCGGGTCATCAGAGGGCTGGCCGGGGAGAAGGATCGAGCATCCCTGGACTGCTCTCCTTCTCCTGGGAGGGCTGGTGGCAGTCGGCGCCAAGGGGACCTAGCGAGGCTAGGATCACCCACGCGCCGTGCTTACGTCAGGGGAGGGAGTGAGGCTGGGGCAGACGCCAGCATCATTGCACGCCCCCCTCCCTCAAGGGAGTGGGCTAATGGGGTAAAACCACGCCCAGTGTCTATATGATGCTTTACCCAGGACACCCTGATTGGTCACTGGAGCTGTTCCCTGACCAGTTATTAGTTCCGCGGTCCGATCACCGGGGTCGGAACGTGGCCCCACTCTCTGGGGAAAGCCAGGGATGACTGGGGAGTCAGCAATGTCCGGGTGACCGGGGATCCCGGAGTCCGTGACCAGGTTGAGGGACGGATCGGGGCGGAAATAAAAGAGCAAATTTCAAAAAAAAAAAAAAATCTATTCTGTCAAAAGCTAGTATTCTTGAATTGCTATCTTAATAGTGTCAGTAAATTGCTGATTTTTAATAGATCATTATTGAATCTCCATGTTGGTGAATATTGTCTGTTTGGAGTCTTTAAAATTATATCTATTGAAACTAGGCATGATAAGAAACCAAAAAGAATCAATTTCTGCTTAGATTACAGTAGAAGGTAAGTCCTTAGACATAAATATGTAGTCGATTCTTGAGAACGGCTTTATTTATTATCATGATGGGTATATGTTCTATTATTGGGGTTATTTAGTCTCCAAATATCAATTAATTACTCATTATATAGAAAGTCAAGTAGTTTCTGAGCTGTAGCCAAATTGCTTGCATTGGGTTTACTTTATCAACAGCAGGGTTAAGAATTGCATTCCAGTCACCAGCAATAATAATTTCATTGGCTTGAAGTTTTTGAAAGCCTTCACTAATAGTAACAAGGAATTTGGAATAATCAGTAAATGGAGCCTATGAGTGTAGTCTGATTATTTATTTTTATTTTAATGAGAATAATATGTCTGTCGCCTTTATAGCTATCTAAAACAATAATATCAAAACCTTTCTTGATTAATATGACCACCTCGACTCTTTTTTGTTAGTAGTATAGAGACAATGATCTATCCATTTCCTTTTAGTTTCAGTGTCTCTATTTCATCTAAATGTGTTTCCTGGAAACAGATTATATTTGCTCCAGTCTTTTACATAAGTTAATATCTTGTTCCTTTTATGGGGGCATTAATCCCATTGACATTGAGGGATAGGATTTTAATACATTTCTATGTGCCATATTGATTTATTATAAGTCTTACGTTATAGAAGGTTGAGCAGATCTGATAGCAATTAAATATGTATAGGGTCCTTACACCTGAGCTATGTTTCTTTAAGTATAGTCTTAAGTTATTTATAGAAATCACCTCCCATCCCTCCAACTAAATGTGTACCTGTAACAAAAGAAGTCAATCATACATTTACTTTGCATGCATACAGTGCCACATTTGTTGAAAATATTTATTTTCTAGGAGCAACCTTCCATATCACGATGTGGAAGAAAAATCCCCCCCACTCCCAACAATCAAAAGTGCAAAATAGTTGCTTATTCTTACTTGTGCCTTAGCCATGGCCTTTGCAGATCTAATTTAATAACCCTTATGGTATAATTCACTAATTAACTTATATATATACATTATCTAGTTATTTTAATGATCACATTCTAGGAATCCCATGTTTTCAGTGCTATTTTACATAGGATTATTCATTACTTATACAAAAGCACCCTGGGTCCATATTCTTTAAGGTTCAGTTGCTATTAACTCAAATTTATACTTCAGAATTTCTAGGTTCTTGTTACTTCATGGAAATAAAATTTTGAATTTATCCAACCTGTAAATAAACAAAGCAGGGATATAGTAATACTTTAGGATTGTTGATACAGTAGAACACACCTGGTTACTTCAAGTAAACAAAATACTTTTTGGTTATTTACTACTCAAATAAATTAGGCATTTTAGCTTCAGGTCCTTGGTTGCTTCATCTGTAGAGTCGTATGTATGCCTAATATTGTCTAGGATGACATGCAGTCTTGCTGGAAAAATTACAGAGGTTTTCACCCCCTTAGCCCAGAGTTTAGAATGCGCCAGTCAAACTGTTTCCATTTTTATACTATTTCAGTGGGTAATCATTGTAAATTGCGATCTGTGCTCCCAAGGCTGTGATTCAGGTTTTTGCACGCTGACATTAGCTTATCTTTATCTCTCTCGACCTTATGAATTTTAAAATTATAGGTCGGGGGGAGTGTCATCCAGATGAGCTCTAAGACCTCTGTGGATTCTGTTTATCTCCATTTCAATCTTTTCCAGAACAGTATCAAGATATGTTGCTGCAATAATTTTGAAAGAGTCATCTAATGATCTCTGGGTATCCCAAGCTTCTGGAGCCCAATTATGTACAGATTTTTCCTACATGCTCTCACTTCAAAGTCCAACAGTTTTTCTTGCATTTGAGACTGGGAGGACTGTGTATTTTAATGGAGTCTGGCAAAGGTGAAGTTTCCTCTTGGATATGAGCTATTGAGTCTTTGATAGTTGAAAGTTCCAATTTTAATTCCTGGTTTTCTTTAACTAGAATTTGCGCATGTGATGCTGTAATATGAGTCCAGTGTGTCCTGCATGGATAAAAGCCATTCCATTTGTGAGATAAAGTTGCCATTTGGTCAAATAATTTAGTAGCCCAAAATGGGGTTGTTGATCATCTTCCTGACCCAGACTTTCATTATCTGTGTCAGAAAAATCAGTATCAGAGATTTGGGGGAACAGGTTTGGCTAGAGCCCTCTCCACCAATGGCTCTCTCTGAAGTGATGGGAGTCTCACATTTGCTTGGCTCCCATATGGACTTTTGATTCCTGTGTTTGCTCAGTTAATTCTTTGGGAATCCGAGTATTAGCTGTGTCTATTTGAGTTGGTTCTACTACTCCTTTTTGGGATTTAGAGACTTTTAAGACAGCTTCAGGTATGGTTTGTCTTGCAGTGTGTGCTACTGATTTTACAACCTCTTCTCTCGGTCCAGGAAAGTGACTGAAAGAGGTTCTGTATTCACTAACTCAGGGATGTTTCTCTGTCTATGTTAAACTGAGAACTTCTCTCAACCTCTTTGTTTAAATCAGAATCTTTAACAATTGTGAATTTCAGAGGCAGGTAAATCAAAAGTTTTTCCTACCTCCCTCTGTGTTGATTGCTGTTTATCTGGGAAGGGCATTTTGTAATGTCCACCATGTCTTGTTGGGCAATCTGAGGAGCTGATATTTCATCCATGACCGCCCTTGATTTTTTTGCATAGGAAGGTGAGGTTGGGTTTTTCTTCCTTGCAGGTCACAGACATGGTTGGGATTGTTTTTCCAGAGCTACAGCCTGTTACAGTGTCCTATTCATTTCTGGAACTTCAAATGGCGGCAACATTCTCAAGTCTGGTTCTCACATCTTCTTTTCCCAGAAGACTGTGATAAAGGAAATACTGGCATTGGGAGAGAATCAGCTGTTTGGACTCCTGGTGAAATTTTGGAAGTTTTTGGTACCTTTTCTTTACTTAATACAGCTGCTGTTCTTTGGGTCAGCATGGTCAGGTTCTTTTGAAGTTTTGGTTGTTTTGGACGTGCTCCAGCTGCTAATCTCCTTGTGTCTTGTTTGGAAGGCAACATTCCAAACTCATGTAGATTTTGGCATTCCTTCTAGTCTTGACCTGTTCATCTTCATTGTAGTTCACAGCATTCATAGTTTGTGGCTGAAGGCCCAGTCATTTTATCATTGTTTTGTGTTGTATGCAGAGAGGTGCCACAGCATTCTACACTACTGGTCGCTTGCTCTCAGCACTATAGTGCACTCCACCTGCTTCATGGGCTGAGCTCCCACCGCTACTTTCATCCTGTTTGTGTCCTGTTATTGAAAGAACCTAGGCTATCCCTTTGGAGTCAAAAAGGAGGAAAGGTGGTCCGAGAGCTCTGGGTGGCCATCAAGATAGCCGCAGTGATTGCACTACTATTGAAACAAGGTAGGTCAGACTTCGGTGATGTTATGATCCCAACTGCACACTAGCTGTGAAAACTCTGCACAGGACCAACCTTTAAACCTTAATTATAGCTATTTTTAACAAGAATTCACAGACTGCTCAGTGAAAGGTGGAATTATGCCAAGGGGAGAGGTAAAGCAAAATCCTGGTGTCAGAGTCTCAGGATGTAGAGAGATTGTCTGACCAAGACCCTAAAGTAAAGCTCCCAGGCCTCACTATCATCTCGGCGGTGCACCAAATCCAGGAGGCTGGGAATAACAGGCCTTCAGAAGCAACGTGTTCAGATGCTCACTGAAATAAGGGAGTTTAGAAAGAGAGATGCGCTCAGCAACTACAGCCCTCCAAATGGACATAGGAAAGCTGGAGAAGTGACAACAGGGTTTTGAGACTCAACTTACAGAATCTGACCGTAGTGTTGACCTTACGGAAAGAGCCATCCTACAGCTCCATCACAGTGTTAAGACATTACAGGAGTGGGTGGAGGATGGAGAACCACAACAGAAGAAATAACATATGGATCTCTGGCCTGCCTGAGGAGATCGAGGGCATGGACATAATTACTGTTCTGTGAAATCTCGTCAGAACCTCCTTAATCCTCTCCAAAGGTCTAACACTCGAAATCGACCAGGCACATAGGACACTGGGTCCTAAGCCAGCCCCAGGGTCCAGACCCTGAACTATCCTGGTCTGGCTGATGAGATTTCAGGAAAAGGAGACAATCCTACACACAGTCGGACAGAAGGGGTCCATTTTCTATCTGGAGCACGGTCTATACTTTGAGAATGATTATGCCCCAGAGATAATGGCAAAATGAAAGGCATGCCTTCCAATAATGAAAACAATAAAAACATAAAACTGCATATCAGAACCCCATACCCTGCTCGAGTGACTGTTTTCTTTCCTGATGGTACCTTATCATTCAATTCAGCAGCTGCAGTAATTGAGGAGCTGGTGAAACGGAACATAGAAGTTGCCCAGTAGTAACTGGCAACAAAACCCACATTCGCTGCAAAATTGTCACAGCAGATATGGATGGAGGGCTAACATGAAGCCAGGCACCATCAAGGCTCAGAGGCACTGCATCAAATTGTCAAAACTCTGAGGAAACAACAACCTCCCACCTCATCTGTTCCCAACAGATGCTTACCTCACTGAGATGACTCGATCTCTGTTTGGTTTCCTGCCGAGGTCTCTCCCTTGATCGAGCTCCATGCCTCCTCTAACCTCGTGGTGTCACGCTCTCATGATGTCAGGGCTCTGCAGCCAGCACAAACCACTTGACTGCTGGGGAGAAGGGAGTTTGGGAATGTGCCCTGAATCTTTAAACACTTAGAATAACAGTAGCAGCAGATATTAAAAGATACAAGCACTTGTATGGTTTAGGTTGATTATTTTTGGTAGTCTTTCAACAATTATATTTACTGCAAAATTCCTACAGTCTGCTGTTGCAACTTGATCCATATGTAATGATGCCTGGACTGAATAGGTCTCCTCACTGAGCTGTTTAAGGTGTCAGAGAGGGCAGAGGATACCACTGTCTTGGTGTATTGAAAAGGATGTGTATGTTTTGGGGTTCAGTCTGTAAAGGTGAAAATGGCAAAGCAGTGGATGCAAAAATAATCATTATAACTGGATTCCAAGAGCAGCAACACAGAAAAGGGATAACTTTTTCACTATAAGAGAAGCCAAACTGTGGAATCTCACTTCCTCAGTACGTGGCTGCGGCAGATACATCTGACATCTTTAAAACTAGACTAGACAGGCACCTGAACTGGGTACAATGACAACTCTTAATTTACCCACAAAGTGTGGAGACATCCACGATGGGCCACGGCCTTCTCATGTCTTATTATTCTAGTAACCTAGTAACTAGTTGCATATGCCTACCACTTAGTCAGGAAATTGCTGTTATTCAGAGATGGTAAATTACAAACCATGACCATGACGATTTAAAAATGGGTGAATGCCTCAGAGATAACCGAGCTGGGGATTGCCTGAGGGGTGGTGGGGCAGTGGGCCAAATTAAGGAAAGCTATGAAGGCAACAAACCTCTGTGTGAAAGAAGTGAGCAAAACAGGAAGAAAAAGAGAAAAATAGAGCACTATGGTTCTCAAGGAAATGGCTGTGAATGTAAAGGCTAAAAGGTGGCATTCAGGAGGTACAATGAGATGCAGAAGGAAGAGGATAGGGAGGTGTACCAGGAAAAGCAGAGGGAAGCAGGAAGGTGGCTAGGGGCACAAAGGTACAAACAAAGGAAAAGATAGCCAAAGGGTAATTAAAGGGACAAGAAGACCGTTTTAGATACATGCTGTAAGCAACAAGTGGAGAGATTGTGAGATTAAGAAAGGCAGGGGAGACTGTGCAGAGGAGAATCATGAAGAAGCAGATGTCCTGAATAAAAAGTTCTGCTCAATCTTCACAGTGGAGGAGTGGGGACAGACTAAATAGAAACAACAGGAACACGGGGCGGTAGACGTAAGTCCATTCAGAGGAAGGTGTTCTGAGGTGTTCTGAGAGGACTTATGAATCTGAACATGGAAAAGGCTATGGAGCTGGGCAAGGTACACCCAAGGGTGCTGAGGGAGCTCAGAGAGGTACTGGCTGCACTCTCTGACAGCCCTATTCAACAACTCACTGGAAACAGGACTGGTTCAAGAGGACTGGAGGAGGGCAAATGTTGTCCCGCTCATGAAAGTGGCAGCAGGGAGGATACTAGCAACTAGAGGCTGGTTAATCTAACATCAGTGGTGGAGAAATTAATGGAGATACTTTTAAAAGAAAGGCTAGTGGAGTGTTTTGAATCCAGTTGGTTACAAGATCTGAAGTCATACAGATTCACGGGGAGGTCATGTCAGATAAACCTGATTGACTTCTTCGACTGGGTGACCAGGAAAAATAGATCAGGATGAGGTGGTGGACATGTCCTACTTAGATTTCAGCAAGGCACTGTACCACAAAGGAGGTTTATGAGGAAACTGGGCAGTTTGGGGTGGACTCAACATGGAAAACTGGGTGCAAAACTGGTTGATGGATAGACAATGGAGGGTGGTGGTAAATGGCACTCACTCTAATGAGGGAGACCCAACAGTGGGTACCCTGTCTGGCACGGGGACCAGTCTTCTTCAGTGTCTTTATAAGGATATTGCAGAGAAGTAGGATGGGAATGTATGCCACTAGCAGATGACTCCAAAATCTGCAAGAGTAGATTCTTGGGGCGGAGATGGGTAGAGACCTGAGAAAACTGGAGGAGTATGGCAGCTGGATTTCAATATAAAAAGTGCAAAATCATGCAAGAAGGGCACAGAAACCCAGAGGCAGTGTATAAAATGGTGGAAGTGGTACTGATGATCACTGAATAGGAAAGGGACCAGGGAGTTATATTTGATGACCCCAAGGTGGTGAGGCAGTACGACAAGGCAGTAGGCAGGGCCAGCAGATGCTGGAGTGCATAGGAGAGGAATCACCAGTAGGAGAGGGGTGGTGTTACCAGTGTATCGATTGCTGGTAAGACCCCACCTGGAGTACTGTGTCCAGTTTTGAGACCATGTCTCAGAATGGACATAGACAGGGTAGAGGCTGTCCAGAGGAGGGCAAGTAAATGAGTGCAGGGGCTGCATCATAAGCCTTGTGAGGAGGATTGAGGTATCTCAGTATGTTCACCCTGGAAGAGAGGAGGAGATGGGGAACATGCTAGAGATCAATAAGTACTCACAGGGTGAATCAGGCCCTGTCCACACTGGTGATTTTAAAACATTACCATCATATTTATTTTATTTATTTATTGAGGATTCGGAAAATGCCTTTGAGGCAAAGACTCCTTTTCAATGGTTCCATGTCAGTACAGGTATAACATGAGAGAACAGTACAGAGCAATACAAAAAGGGACATAAGCAAACAGGCATGATACAAGAGATACAATAACAGGCTAACATTTAGAATAATAGTAGATTCACGGTATTTAGTCTCAATGTGCAGATAATATTAAGCTCCCTTGGGAGCTAGTTCAGAGGGTTTTAGATTGGGGTTAGCTGGCCAGAAGCCTTAGTCAAGGGAGAGAGCGGAGGATTGGTTCAGTGGCAATCACAGGGATTAGAGGACCGTAGATGGTTCCTAAGGTAGGCTTTGTGGGGCCGATTCTATTCATGTTCATGAGAGCGTAAGGCAGGTTATTTACCTAGGAAGAGGCTCAATAGCTAAAGGACCTTTAGAATTAGGAGGTGCAGCATCGGGAACCACGAGGAGTTGCTTGCTTGAATTACGGTGTGTTGGTGTGATGGGGTCTGCTTGTATTAGAGGTGAGACTGGGGGGATGAGGTTGAGTATAATCTCTTGGCCATGAGGCAAGTATGAAACCTGCTTCTGTTATTCAGGTTTAGCCAGTTTGTGGCATTATAAAGGGAGCATGTGTGGTTAGATGATCACAGCCCAGGATGAGGCGGCAGGCTTTGTTGAGGGACAGCCGGAGTCTAGATAAGGCCAAGGAGCTGGCAGCACTATAGATAAGCATGCCATAGTCAAGGAGGAGAGGATCACGGAGGAGGAGATCGCTAGGCGAAGGGCATCAGGTGTAAGACAATGTCTATACTGGTAGGGATGCCAAGTTGGGTGTGAGGGCTGTCGATAGTTGATGACTGTGTTGGTGGAAGTTGAGGGCTAGGTCAAGTGTGACCCAGGTATTTAAAGGAGTCCACTTGTTCAAGTGGGGTCTGGCTGGTGGCCAGGACTTGAGGGCAGTGGTCCTTCCTGGAATAATGTGAGTGAGAGAAATACATAAATTTAGTCTTCTTGTAGTTTAGAATAAGGCATTGTGCAGTGAATCACTTTTCGGCATCACTGAAGGAGGATTGGAGGGTGAGGTGGAGCTGGATGGGGTCAGGATTGGAGGAGTACAGGACAGCGTTGTCCGAGAGTAGGATATTGCCCAAGCAAGACTGGGTTAGGGAGTTGAGGAAGAGGCTGAATAAAGTGGTCTGAAGATGGACCCCTGTGGGACTCCAGAACAGACTGGCAGCCTGCTGGATAAGGTGGTACCGATTTTGACCTGCTGGAAACGACCTGTCCAGTAGTCAGTGTACCAACCAAGGGCATCTTGTGAGAGACCAAGTTTGGATAGTGTAGTTAGTAGGAGGGAGTGGTTGAAAGTGTCAAACACCTTGGTGAGGTCGATGAAGACCGCATCAGAGAGATGACCACTGTCAAGGGCGGTATGTAGGTGGGTGGTGAACTCGGAAGGGCAGTAGTCTTACTATGTCCTTTGGGAACCCATGTTGCTGGTTGCAGAGTATATTGTGTTTGTTGAGATGGTCAGTGAGCTGATCATCCTGTAATGTTTTAAGATCATCAG
Source organism: Neoceratodus forsteri (assembly GCA_016271365.2). Taxonomy (NCBI): domain Eukaryota; kingdom Metazoa; phylum Chordata; order Ceratodontiformes; family Ceratodontidae; genus Neoceratodus; species Neoceratodus forsteri. The sequence goes on from CM028138.1 coordinate 409,294,645, forward strand.
TTGTGTCCAGACTCATAACATTTCTAAACTGTGCTTCAAAACGAGTTTAAACCCTGTTGAAATAAGGGTTTTAGCTTAATTTTGAAAATGGTTTATTGTCTAGTATGGTTATAGTACCTGTATGGATGGGAATCTGCTCTGTGGTAGCTCCATGCTGTTTGTAGGACAGTGGCGCTGCTGTGAGGCAACATGGTTTGGGTGCAATGTGCAAGCATGTTAAAACATGAAATTCATTTTTATGTTGATTGCGTGCATGCACAAGAAACATATTATGGCAGCTTTCTTTCAGAAGCAGGTTGTGGGGCGCAGCACTGTTGTAATGCCCCACAGCCTTTAAAGGCTTGGCCCTTCCCCAATGCCGTGGCATGCTGCTGCTGACAGTAGTTCAGCCAGCGTGCCACCAACTTGTAAAATTTTAGCGCTGCAGTCAGGGCCGCTTCGTCATTGCAGCGTGCAGCCATTCACTGCAATGAAGGCGAGCACCATCATTGCAGGTCGGAACTTGAAACATTGATAATGTTTGTGAACATGGCAGCGCTGTTCACAAACAATATTAACCCCTGCTGAGGGGTGTCCAATCTTTGGCAACATGTGCCCCACCATGTTTGTTTGTCGGGGGGCCCCAATCCACGCTGCTCCAGTGCCCCAAGGTTTATGTTGTTGGATGGGGATCCCACCCTCAGCATTATGTAACCCCCCACTTTGTTATCTGCTGACGGGTGCCCAATCCACATTGGCATAATGTCACCACCCTTTTTGTTGTGTGCAGACAGGTGCCCCCAAAAAGACTCTGTTTGGCCATATGCCCTGTAAAATCAAAACGGTCGCATTGTCTTTTTTTTTTAACCTGTAAAAGGAAACGGTCCTCAGCGGTCTCCCTGCCCCTCCCACAACCCGCTACCACTACTGCACATCTTGCCTCCTCAACCCCTCACTCCCACACTTACTCCGGAGTCCAGCATCACGATCTTTGGTGGACCGGAACATGTCTGCACTCTTCAAAGCCAACTGTGAACTGAGGAAATGCCGCAAGCTGTATAATGGAATAAATAGGGTTTTTCAACTTTGATGCATATCTCAGGCATTTTTTGAATTTTGGCACCAAATTTTCAACATGGGTTTTGGGACCCCTCCTCATGAATTCTGGCACTGTCATGGAGTTATTCAGCCCGAAGGTGATTTCGTGGTCACTGTGCGGAATTCCCTTTGGGACTGATTAATGAAATGACAGTGCCAGTGTTCATGAGGTGGGCTCTCAAAAAGCCTATACTGCAAATTTGGTGGAAAATCCAAAAATGACTGTTTTCATGTAGGTAGCTGACAGTTAGCTACGCACACTGTGTAACTTTGCAAATTTGCAATATTGTCATGCCAGATTTTCAACAGTGGCATTTTTTCAGACCTCCTTAGAACAGTATAGCTGTCATTTTCACATCCTGGCTGAAATGTGTTTTCGCACTTCTGGAGCAGAGTAGCACGGTCACTGTGGGAAATCAGTGTTCAGGACAGGTTAAGAAAATGACAGTGGCACTGTTCATGAGCAGAGGTCCTAAAATGCCTATGTTGAAAATTTGGTGATGATACTCCATAAAAACGACTGTGTTATGAGCGCGCTATAGTTTGCACTCACGCTTTAATTTCCAAATTAATATTTTCGCTCCAGATTTTCAACATTGCTATTCTTCTGCACCTCCTTATGAACAGTACAGCTGTCATTTTCATATCCTGGCTGAAATGTGTTTTCACAGTTCCAGCGCAGAATAGTGAGGTCGCTGGGAAATCCATGTTCGGGACATTATGAAAAATGACAGTGGCACTGTTCATTAGCAGAGGTCCTAAAATGCCTATGTTGAAAATTTCGTGACAAAAGTCTATAAAATGAGTGTGTTACGAATTTGCATTGTGCAGTTTCCACGCACTCATTACCTTCACAACTTTGCAATATTTTCACTCCAGATTTTCAGCATTGGCATTTTGCCACACCTTCTTATGAACAGTGCAGCTGTCATTTTCACATCCTGGCCAAAATGTGTTTCGCTTGTCTGGTGCACAATAGGTGGTCGCTGTGGAAATCAGTGCTTGGGACATATTAAGAAAATCACACTGACACTGTTCATGAGCAGAGGTCCTAAAATGCCTATGTTGAAAATTTTGTGATGAAACTCCATAAAATGACTGTGTTACGAGTGTGTGTTGTGCAGGTTCCATGCACCTTTGCAAGTTTGCAAATTAGTAATATTTTCATGCCAGATTTTCAACACTAGCATTTGTTAACACCTCTTTATGAACAGTACAGCTGTCATTTTCACATCCTGGCCGAAATGTGTTTCCACTGCTTCTGGCACAGAATACCGCAGTCGCTGTCGGAAATCAGTGTTTGGGACACATTAGGATTGAGTGACTGAGGGGGGGTGGAACGAGCTCAGCTGAGCTCTGTCGGACTGCTGCAGATTTCTTTGTTGGCAGAAAAGGTGACAACCAGCAGGAGCTAAGTACAAAGGCAAAGCCTGCAGCGCCCGGGAGACACAGAACGCAGCGAAAGGGAGGGAGGGGAGGGAGGAGCTCAACGGAGCTCTGTTGGGACTGCTGTGGATTTCTTTGTGGGCAGAAAAGGCAGCAATGCATGCAGGGGCCCAGGTACAAGGGGCAGCCTGCAGCTGCGGGAGAAACAGAATGAATGAGTGAGAGAGGGCGTGGGAGTGAGCTCAACAGAGCTCTATCATGACTGCTAGATTTCTTTGTGGGCAGAAAGGGTGGCAATGCAGGCAGAGCCCAGTACAAAAGGGCAACCTGCAGGGCCAGCAGAACAGAATGAGTGAGTGAGACAGAGGGGAGGAGTGAGGCCAATGGAGCTCTGTTGGACTGCTGCAGATTTCTTTGTGGGCAGAAAAATGCCAACCGAGGCAATAGCCCAGTACAAAGGGCAGCCTGCAGCACCAGGAGAAACAGAATGAGCGAGTGAGATGGGGAGTGCGTTTACTCAACAGAGCTCTGTCGGGACAGGTGCAGATTTCTTTGTGGGCAGGAAAAGGTGCCAATGCAGGCAGGAGCCCAGTACAAAGGGCAACCTTCAGCACTGGGAGAAACAGAATGAGTGAGTGAGAGGAGGGGTGAGCGAGCTCAACGGAGGTCTATCGTGACTGCTTGAGATTTTCTTTGTGGCAGGAAAAGGCGGCACGCAGGCAGGAGCCCAGTACAAAAGGCCAGCCTGCAGCCCCGCAGAAACGTACAGGAGCGAGTGAGAGAGGGAGTAGGACCTCAATGGAGCTGTGTGGGGACTGCTGCACATGTCTTTGTGGGCAGACAAAGCCGTCAATGCAGGCAGGAACCCAGTACAAAAGACAGCCTGCAGCAGTGGGAGACACAGAATGGCGAGTGAGGGAGGGGGTGAGTGAGCTCAACAGAGCTCTGTTGGGACTGCTGCAGATTTCTTTTGTGGGCAGAAAAAGGCAGCAATGCATGTAGGGGCCTAGTACAAAAGGGCAGCCTGCAGCGGAGGGAGCAACAGAATGAATGAGTGAGAGAGGTGGAGTGAGTGAGTGAGCTCAACAGTGCTCTATCGTGACTGCTGCAGATTTCTTTGTGGGCATAAAAGGCGGCAATGCAGGCAGGGGCCCAGTACAAAAGGGCAGCCTGCAGCGCTGGCAGAAGCGGAATGAGCGAGTGAGACAGAGGGGTGAGTGAGGCCAATGGAGCTCTGTTGGGACTGCTGCGGATTTCTTGTGGACAGAAAAAATGCCAACAAAGACAGAAGCCCAGTACAAATGGGCAGCCTGCAGCACCAGGAGAAACAGAATGAGCAAGTGAGACAGTGGGAGTGAGTGATCTGAATGGAGCTCTGTCGGGACAGGTGCAGATTTCTTTGTGGGCAGGAAAGGTGCCAATGCAGGCAGGAGCCCAGTACAAAGGGCAGCCTGCAGTGCTGGGAGAAACAGAATGAAGCGAGTGAGGAGGGGGGAGTGAGCAAGCTCAACAGAGGTCATGTGACTGCTGCGGTTCTTTGGCAGGCAGGAAAGAGGCGGCAATGCAGGCAGGAGCCCTGTACAAAGGCCAGCCTGCAGCCCCGCAGAAACAGAATGAGCGAGGAGAGAGGGGAGTGAGCAACCTCAACAGAGCTGTGTCGGGACTGCTGCATGTGTCTTTGTGGGCAGACAACGCCGCAATGCAGGCAGGAACCCAGTACAAAGGGCAGCCTGCAGCAGCGGGAGACACAGAAAAGCGAGTGAGGGAGGGGAGTGAGTGAGCTCAACAGAGTTCTGTCGACAGCTGGATTTCTTTGTGGGCAGAAAAAGACACCAACAGAGGCAGAAGACCACTACAAAATGGCAGCCTGCAGCACCAGGAGAAACAGAATAAGTGAGTGAGACAGGTGGGTGGGCGACCTCAAGCAGTTCTGTCGGTACAGCTGCAGATTTCTTTGTGGGCAGAAAAGGTGCCAACACAGGCATAAGTCCATTACCAAATGACAGCCTGCAGCTGGGAGAAACACAATGAGTGAGTGAGTGAGGAGGGGAGTGAGCGAGCTCAACGGAGCTCTCATCGTGACTGCCGTGTGTAACCCTTGTTACCCGGGTTACTAGAATCCCAGTAAGACCTAGTGGTAGGCAGGAAGGCAGCTTGTGAAACTCCAGTTAAATGGGTTTCACTGTCTCACTCTGTCTCAGTCTCAGCTGAGACTGAGTGATGACATCACCAATAGAATTGTCGCAGCTGCATAAGCCACATTGGAATCTGCAGCAAAGGAGTTAGATGGAGCGTTGGGAGTTTTCAAAGTGAGTCTCCAGTTTGCCTTCAAGTAAGAAGGAGCAGTTCAGTTTGCCTTCAAGTGAAGAAGTCAGTGTCAAGTGGTGGAGACCGCTGTTCGGTCTCAGTGCCCCTCTCTCCGGGGATGTAAGATCACCATGCAGATTCCTGGGCAATCCCTTAATTCTGCAAGGAGAAGGAAAAGCTGCCTATTCAGTTCAGCCTTAGTTTTGGAGAGTTGGAAGAGTTGTGATTCACCTGTGGGAAACCTGCAACAAAAGAGTGAGTGTTTGCTCTAACATGAGAGGGCAAAAATGTGTTTCTTCAGCCTGGGACATGTGAAGAAATCTAGGAATTGAGCTACTATTTGGGAAGCCTATAGGACTAGCTCAAACAAATGGAGTAGTGTCAAAAGCTAGAGTGCTGTGTGAATTCAAGTAATATTGTAGAGGGATGCGACAGTTCATCTACCATTTAATCTACATTCAGAAGTTTCAGTTTTTCCAGAGAAATGGCCGGGTATGGGCTGTGGGAGCTGGAGGTGGGAACACCCCCATCTTTAGTAACCAAGTCCACCTCACGGATTTCTGCTGTGGTTGCTACTTTGCCTCATGCACTTGGCCAGTGATGAGGGAAGTACCCAGACATGGGTTGCAAATGGAAAATTCTCTAGGAGTCGCAGACTCTAAGTGGTGTGGGGAGCCACAACAAGATAATTGGTTCATTCTTCCAATGGACCGTGGATCAAGTGGCTGGCGGGGGCCGGGCCCATTCGGCTGTGTACCCAAAGGCGTGCAAGTTCAGGCTGTGTGCCTGGTGGGTCCAGAGCCTGAAAACAGTATAATTGGTTCTATTCTTCTAGTGGACCACGTAGTAGTCTCTAATCTGCATTACCAGTAAATGTAGCCCCATGGGGTCCGTCCTGTGCTGTTGTGTTCAGCTAGTTGTGAATAAAAGCCACACTGTAAAATCCCATTCCTGGTTCTGGACATTATAGTTATTGCTTCCTGTGTTCGGATTTACTTGGGTGCCCCTGTGCAGAGTAGCCAAACCCAGGTCCCCTTGTGCCGAGTAACCTCATCCTCCCCGAACCCAGGTCCCCACCAGGTACTGCTGTCACGCCAACAGCATGCCACCTGTCATTTTGGCAAAAAGGCAGGGTGAGGGGTTACATGTGGATTTTCTTTGTGGCAGAAAAGGCAACACAGGCAGGAACCCAGCATAAAAGGCCAGCCTGCAGTGCCAGCAGAAACGGAACAAGCGTGTGTGAGAGAGGGGAGGAACTACCTCAACGGACCTGTGTCAGGACTGCTGCAGATTTCTTTGTGGGCAGAAAAGCCACCAACAGAGGCAGGAACCCAGTACAAAAGGGCAGCCTGTAGCCCCAGCAGAAATGGAACAAGCAAGTGAGATTGGGGAGTGAGCGACCACATGGAGCTGTGTCGACTGCTGCACATATCTTTGTGGGCAGACAAAGCTAGCGACGAGGCAGGAACCCAGTACAAATGGGCAGCCTGCAGCAGTGGAAGACACAGAATGAGTGAGTGAGGAGTTGGAGGGAGGAGTGAGCTCAATGGAGCTCTGTTGGGACTGCTGCAGATTTCTTTGTGGGCAGACAAAGCCAGCAACGCAGGCAGGAACCCAGTACAAATGGGCAGCCTGCAGCAGGGAGACACAGAATGAGTGAGTGAGGGAGTTGGAGGGAGGAGTGAGCTCAATGGAGCTCTGTTGGGACTGCTGTGGATTTCATTGTGGGCAGAAAAAGCGGCAATGCAGGCAGGAGTCCAGTACAAAGGCAGCCTGCAGCGCCGGCAGAAATGGAATGAATGAATGAGTGAGAGAGTGGGGTGAGGTACCTCAACGGACCTGTGCACGACTGCTTCAGATTTCTTTGTGGCAAGAAAACTGCCAACAGATGCAGAAACCCAGTACAAAAGGGCAGCTTGCAGCACCAGCAGAAACAGAATGAGTGGAGTGAGAGAGGGGAGGACCCACCTCAACAGAGCTCTGTTGGGACAGCTGCAGATTTCTTTGTGGGCAGCAAATATGCCAATGCAGGCAGAAGCTCAGTACAAAGAGCAGCCTGCAGCACCAGGAGAAACAGAATGAGCAGAGTGAGACAGGCAGAGAGCGACCTCAATGGAGCTCTGTCGGGACAGGTGCAGATTTCTTTGTGGGCAGAAAAGGAAGCATGCAGGCAGAACCCAGTACAAAAGGGCAGCCAGCAGTGCCGGGAGAAACACAATGAGCGAGTGAGAGAGGGAGGAGTAGTTCAACAGACCTCCTATTGTGACTGCCATGGATTGCTTTGTGTGCAGAAAAAGGTGGCAATGCAGGCAGGAGCCCAGTACAAAGACCAGCCTGCAGCGCCAGCAGAAACGGAACGAGCGAGAGGGGAGTGAGCTAGCTCAACAGACCTGTGTCAGGACTGCTGCAGATTTCTTTGTGGTCAGAAAAAGCCACCAACAGAGGTGGGAGCCCAGTACAAAAGGGCAGCCTGCAGCGCCAGCAGAAATAGAATGAGCAGGTGAGAGAGGGGAGTGACCACCTCAACAGAGCTCTGTCGGGACAGCTGCAGATTTCTTTGTGGGCAGAAAATGTGCCAACCCAGGCAGGAGCTCAGTACAAAAAGCAGCCTCTAGCACCAGGAGAAACAAAACAAGTGAGTGACTCTAGGGCAGTGAGCGAGCTCAAAGGACCAACGAATCAACATTCAGCATTGACAAATGCTTGTTTATGTTTGCTTGTGCACATGCACAGGAAACATGTTGTGGCAGCTTAAGAGAGAAGCGGTTGTGGAGGTGCGGCACTGTTAAGTGCCAATGCCACCACTGCTTTTGTGGGCTTGGCTGTGTGTCACCAATGCAAGCACACTGGTGGTGACACTAGTTTGCAAGCGTAGCCACCAACTTGAAATGATTTGGTTGTCGCAATCAGGAGCACCTTGTCATTGCAGCATCAGCCTCTCAAAACGCTCTGTATAGTTTGCATGCAGATGAGAAGCTGACGATGCGATGCTGGGGTGGTCCCTGTTTGTTGTGACAATGGTTATTGCCGCCATTGAAATGGCAGTGTTTGAGAGGTGTAAATTGTAGCCAACCTGAAACTCAGAACTGTAGTTATGACCAGATTGCTTTCTATGTGTGACAAAGTCACTAGTTTCTGATAGACTGGTTTGTGAGGGTAGGAGGCATGGCTATAAGAGGTGGCCTGTTTAAATGCCCTGAAAACACCTGATACTTTCTCACCAACTATCTCTGAACTAAGGAATGGGCTACTGAATCGCTGTCGGAGCATTGCTGCTGGAGTTTGGGAAGAGTTAGCTGAGAAGACCACATCTGCTTGCTAAAAGTACTTCCGTGTCACATCACACTTGGAGAATCAGACTGGAGTGGACGTGGTGGAGGTGGTGCTGGTGCCTTCAGAGATCCGAGTCCAAAGAATTATTGTAGTAGCTACTGAGTGAGCCATCCTGCAGCGTGCCCCAGGGCCAGACCAGTGCTAGTGGAGATTAGATTGGAGAGACTGTGAGGAGGAGGAGGAGCTCCAGGCCAGACCAGTGCTGGTGGAGACTAGATTGGAGAGACTATGAGGAGGAGGAGGAAGCTGCCCACCAGCTAGCACTTTGCTGCAGAGGAGACTGAGCGAGTGCCTGTCTGTGACTGTGAGCAGTGACTGGAGTGGTGGTCTGATTGAGTGAGTCTGTCCGACCGAATCGTCTTCCGAAGGAGATGTTTGCTACCGGTGCATGACTGTGTTATACTGTCTGCCGTGGCCGTCCCTTCACCATGTTGCTGTTTGCTTGGGTGTATCCTAGGCTAGTGAGGATTGGTGTGTTGAGCGTGCCACCTTGGACTGGCACCTTAGACCACCACGCACAGTCAGTGATGTTGTCAAACACTGCCAGTCCAGGTTCTTGTTGGTATAATTATTTAATATAATTTAACTGAAGAAAAACATGTATGAGGGTGCCACATAGGGTTTAGCTGGAAAGAGTGGGTCTGTAGACAGAGTACAGAGCAGCAGAGGAGCAGCTGGGTTTAATTGGAGGGGAAAAATAATGTAGGTGCCATAGGGGTTTAGCTGGGGACTGGGTAAAAGGGAAAGTTTGTGTGTGAGTTCTGTGGGTGGGGGGGATTGATCTTCCATTATTGCTACATAAATAGCTGGGCTGCTACTTAATGCTACTGTTCCTCAGAGTCCCATCTATATTCAAACCCTAAATGTTGTGCAACTAAAATGGACGATATAAATCACACCCTAACATGTACTATTGCTAGCTAGAAAGGCAACGGAATGCATATGTCCATAGGGGAGGGATGGGTCTGCAGACTACAGAGCAGAGTAATTGGGGAGGGTAATTTTATGAATGTGGTGCCACAGGGGTTTAGCTGGGGAGGATGGGGCTGTGGACACTGAGAGTACAGAGCAGCTTGATTTAATAATTGGGGGTTATGAATATGGGTGCCACAGGGTTTAGCTGGGGAGGGCTGTGGGCTGCAAACACTAAGAGAGAGCAGCTTGGTTTAATAATTGGGGGTTATGAATGTGAGTGCCATGGGGGGTTGGCTGGGAGGGGTGGGTCTGCAAACACTGACGGAATACAAAACAGAGCAGCTGGGTTTAACTGAAGGAAAAATCATGAATGTGGGTTTAGTCTAGACCTAGATTACCTGAAAGAACCTCTGGTCCCCTACCGCCTGGATGATTGCTCCGCTAGCTGATGAGGGGTTGCTAGAGATTCAATGTATGACTGAAATCTTCTGGGGCTCGGCATTCATGCACACAGCTCCAACCTCTGGAATTCTCTACCCTGTCAGTTATGGGGTGCATGACCATGGAGGGATTCAAACAAGCTTTAAAAACACACCTGTGTGGATTCAAGCTTTCAGTGAATGAATAATTTTGTACTGGATTATCTGTTTTATACTATTTTATGATCTGGATATTCGATGTGTTTTTAAATTTGTTAGGTGCCTTGATATTCTGAAAGGTGCCTTAAAATAGACATTATTATTATTATTAGTTGGGGAAGGGTGGGTCTGCAGGCACTGAGAGCAGAGTAGCTGGGTGATTTATGGCACTACAGTAAAGTTTACTGAAATAGGTGGGTCTCTCTGTTAACAGTAAGAAAGTTCCAGGCTTTGCACTAATTGCTCTCATGCTTTAATTGTTTTAGGCAGGTTTTCTTTTAGGGTGTTCAAGCACTCCGAAATGACATCTGAAATGTTTTATAATATTCAGTTTCCACCCGCACAGAGAGCGGGCCCTTTAAATGTTACTGCTGTCTTGGGTACTGGCTGGTGGCCCGCTGCACTGTGGAAAGGAGAGGAATTAGTGAGTGGGGCTGGGAGCAGCTGCAGGAGGAAGCCCGTCCCAAGCCAATCCAGCGGTTGGTGTGTCTGTGGTCCCTGTCATCACTGACAGTCCCACTGGTCTGAGAGTCTTTTCCTTCTCCTCCTCTCTCAGCAGCCATTAGTGGCATGGCTTGCAATTGGTGGCTTGGTGCACGCGGCCACGCACTGCCGCAGTTCACGACGCCTGGCCACACGGTGAGTTAGAGAGTGAGGAGAAGACAGGTCACAGACAGTGAGGAATCATCAGATTATTTTGGTGGTCTGGAGTATAGATTTCACTAGACCCAGCCATCCAACCACGTTCTTGAGCTGTGCAGCCGTGAGTTGCTGGTCATGGGTGAGCTTGGCCAGATCGGAGTAGCCACGAGAGAGAGAGAGTAGTCAGTACCAGTAGTGGCTGTCGGGCAGGTTGAGTGAGTGTGGTGGAGGAGTGAGCCAGAGAAGGGCAGAGTAAAACTTTTTCCCCACGCCAGCCTGTCAATTCCTTTGGGCCTTGGATGTCTGGCCGACGGTCATCTCCCACTCAACCAGACATTCTGTCTTGATTGCCAGCAGGCAGCAGCCAGCCTCCTCAGATCAGTCACTTCATTCTGGGAATCTGGGCAACACACAGCTTAAAGGGAGGTAAGCAGTATTACACTTGACTTGGCCCTGGGTAGACTGGGTGATCTAAGAGCACTGCAGTCCTTTTCAGTGTAGTGACAGAAAGCATTTTAATTCTGAGTTATCACATTCAACAAATTCTATGTCTCTATCATTATGTGATGCATTGCATTTACCTAGTATGAATGGGAGGTTAAGCTGCACATAAATGCCATTGCCCTCCGCATGCCTCAGCAAATGCTTAGTGCCCCTTCACTCCTGGTCCCAGTACAACCAGTTACAATAAAGATTATCCCTTGGTACCAGTGGTACTTTACTTCCTCCTCACCCAAATCAGTCCCAGGTTTGGAATTAAAAAAACTACCTGGTAGTCTAGTTGCCCACCCCTCCTGGCCTCATCCTCAATTGCCCACCTGGACTCGAGATGGTGGCGCTACTCATCCTCTGTTCTCCTTCACTGCTGGGCACCATCTCACACAAGTGACGCCCAATATGGGTAATGTGATTGGTATAGACTGTACTTGCATGAATGAGATGGCAGCCAGTGCCACAGGTGAGAAGAGGGTGAGTTCTGGGTGCATGCTCAAGTCTGGCACTGGGGCAGCAGAGGATGGTGCCAGGATAGAATGGGCAACTAGACTACCAAGGAGGGTTTTATGCCAAAACGTGGATCTGGTGCAGGAGAGAAGGACACTGGCACCAGGAATTTTTTAACTTGTGCTAGGACCAGAGGTGGTGATGGGGTACCTTTGGAACTAGGGGAATAATATTTTATTTTGGTTGTGCTGGGATTGGGGTGAGGAGGGAGCACTGGTACCTGTTTATTTTCCTGTATTGTGGCTGCTGTTTTGGTGATCTAAAGCAAAACAAAGCTGGGCATTCTGACAACAAGGTGCAACTGCAAGTGGCCCCTCACTCCTGGTCCCAGTACAACAAGTTACAACAAAGATTATCCCTGGTACCAGTGGTACTTCCTCCCTTGCTCTCACACACACCAGTTCCAGGTTTGGCATTAAAAACTACCTGGTAGTTTTGTTGCCCACCCTCCTGATGCCATCCTCAATGCCCACCTGGACTAGAGATTGGCGCCACTACTCACCCTCTGTTCACCTCCACTGCTGGCCACCATCTCACACAACCGACATCTAACACTAAAATACACACTGAAACACAAACCACAGAGAATGTACAAACCTCAGATCTTCTGTGGACCTAGCAACCCACAGACCCCCAGCTTTTCTGAAGAAACCTTTCACAACATATTACAAAACCTGCATATAGGGTGGATGGTTGATGGCAATGTTCCAACCAGTTGTCCACAACCACGGGACCTGCAGACCTCAATGCAAGTCAAGTCTCCCACATCCTTGATTCCACGGAAAAAAATTCCTGAAATTAGGGTAGGAAGATGTAACAAGTGCATTTTTTCCTTCAAGAAAACCCTAAAACTGACCACAGAGCATGTACAAACCCCAGAGCTTCTGAAGGCCTATTGGCCCCAAACTCCCAGCTTTTCTATACAATCTTTCATGACATACTGTATTACAAAACTGCATATAGGATAGTTGGTTGATGCTAATGTTCGACAACCAGTTGCCACAGCCACTGGACCTGCACACTCCAATGACAGTCAGTCCCCACACCCCTGATTCCATGGAAAACAATTCTCCTGAAATTAGGGATAGAGAAGATGTAACAAAAGTGTTTTTTTTTATCCCTTAAAAACAAAACCCTAAAACTCACCACAGAGCATGTAGAAACCCCAGAGCTTCTAGGGGCCTAGTGGTCCCAGACCCCCCTTTTATTTGTCCTAATTCACAAATATCATATCTCCCCCAAAAAAAAATCCTGCCAATGCCCCTGTGTGCCAATTTAGGTTTTAGTTGACATGCCTGTTGGGAAAAAGCAAACAATAAGGCAGCTATGTGTAGAAATTAACCATGGGGTAATTAAGGTCAGAAAGTGCTGTTCTGGGCTTATTGAGTGCTGCTAAGCCTGCGATCTCTACCTTGTGTGATATGAAGGTTCTGCTGTTCTGCTGGGGGACTCTGGGGTGTTGCTATAACTAAAAGCCAATCTTAATCTGACAACTGATAGTATGGCTAGTGATGTGATGGTATGGCTAGTGGTGTGAATGGACTTCTGTGGGACTGGCTACCTTGATGTGGTACAGAGGCTTGTCACAATGCAATATTATAACTAAAGCCAGTCTGTTAGTCTTACAACTGTTGGTGATAGTGTGGTTAGTCATGTGGTGGTATACACCACAAAGAAAATGATGCTTGTGTCAGGTGAAAAGGCAGAACAGGGCATGGACAGCTGAGGGAAGGGTAGCTGGCCCAAACAATTGGGGGTAGCAGTGAGTCCACTTGGTGTTGTAGATCTGAAATTCCTGGCTGCACCCTGATAGACAAGTATGAGATTTGTTTGTTCAGTGTGATCTCACTGGTTCAACCTACCCACCCACCCATGGAACTCAATTCACCTGCACACACTGTCACTCCACTGGCACGCATTTAAATATGTCTTGTACAGCCCCATGCTGCTGTTGCTGTTAATTACCAGCGTGGTACTATCAGCACAATTTACGAGCCCCCATCATGACCTGTGGGAATGGTGCCTGTAGTTCATGAGAACAAGCAGCTAAATGTGCCTGTGCACGCAGCAGTCTCCGTGATGGTCCCGGACTCGAGTGCTGGGATGCCGGTATTAGGTGGCCCTCAAAAGGTTGTTCCCACCTGCCTGGTGCTCATTGCTTAGGAACCAGAACAGTGTGGTTCCAGAGCTACACTGTCAGAAGAGCAGGGTGAATACATGCATCTCTCGACCGTTTCCTGATCAGTTTCTTAACACAACACGGCAGTCCCAGAATTTCTGTCATCCCGTGGCTGAATGCCGATGCGGAATGCTCAGCATGCTAAAGTATGTGTGTGTGTGTGTGTGTGTGTGTGTGTGTGTGTGTGTGCCACTGTGTTGCTGCTTAGGAATGTGTTAAAGAATATGCCTCTGTTCCACTTTTGCTGCTGTTCTGTTTTTGATGTGCACTTAGGAACGGATCCCTCAACTAGCTGAATTACTAGTCTCAAACAGCAATGCTACTACATTATATGACAGGTGCTTCTGTTTATATATGTGACAGTGCTATCTCCTTGCCCACAGAACTAAAAAAAAACTAGAATGGCAACGCCATCGGCGGTGCCCTAGCGTGAGTACGCTCAGTGCACTCGCCATCTTTTGAGGGCAAAACTGTGCTGATGCGCCTTGCTGGTCATATTACTTTATGCGCTTTGCAAGAAGAATACTAGCAATAAAAGTCATATAAATGGCAAAATACATGTGGATTTAATTTTGTGGAGTCAGGGATCAGTCGATGCTGTTTGCATTACTGGCTCGAGGTAGCACTGTAGTTTACATGTTTTTAGGAATGGATTAACAGTGACTTTAATATGTGATGTTCTACTGTGTGTGTGGGGGTAGTGTCTTCAGTAGTAGATGATGAATAACACGAAAACTGTGTTCTAATGCATTTTATATCAGTGTTTTCATATTAAAATGAATAAAGACATACAATGCACAATGTATTTTTAATTTATGTTTGTGTTGCTGCAGTGTGCCCAGTAATTAGCATTTGTGACGGGGTGGTGGATCTCATTCAGTATGCTATCCATTTCTTAAGTGGTATTGTAACCTGTGGCTGTGATGGGAGGCTGCTACAACAACTGTGTGCGTGTGCGCTGAGAGGCGTCAAGGCAGGTGAGGACTGGCAGCCATCCACAGTGGCAGTGGTGCGCGTGTCCTGGGAACGTATAATGGGTGAGGGGTCAAATGTTTGGGCTGTAAAGGTAGATGCACAGAGCGGGGTCATCTGGGGAGAGACTGTTCTGTTAGGTGTGAGGAGGCTGGTCCTGTGTATGGGTGGAGTTCCAGCTGGGGGCAGCTTTAGAGTGAAGATGCTGGTCAGGGTCCTTGAAAGGTGGTCGAGATGTATGTCTGTATTGCTGCAATGTGCCCAGCAATTAGCTGTTGTGACTCTGTGAGGGAGTGGAGGCTCTCTTTCCATATGCCATCCATTTCTTCAGTGTGAGCATTATAACCTGTGCTGTGATGAGAGGACTGCCACAAGAGCTGAGGGGGTGTTAAGGCAAGTGGGGATTGGTAGCCATCCACAATGGCTGTGGTGAGGGTGTGCTAGGGAACATGCTGGGGGTAAGGGGTTAAAAGTTTGAGGCTTGACCTGAATGGGCTGTAACCATATAGACACAGATTGTGTTTATCTGGAGGAGAGTCTCTTCTGGTAGGTGGTCATCTAGGTGGTAGGAGGCTGGTCCAGGGTATGGGTGTAGTTCCAGCTTGGGGGGCCAGCTTAGGGAATGCTTGTCAGGGTATTTGAAGGTTCGTTGAGCTGTATTGAGAGTTTCAGGCCCAGTGGGAGGGATACCTCTGACACAGGTGGAGTGGATGACAGGTGTGGGTAGGAAGGACAGTTCTGAGGGAGTGTCCAGTTGCAGAGAGGGTGGTCATCTGGGTGGAGATGCAGGTAGGGATCCTGACATGTACTCCCTTGAAGAAAAGAGATAGGTGACATGATCGAGGGCTACACGTATTTCACAGGGTTGAACAGGGTGTAGGTGGGGAGCCACTTTCAAATGAGGACCAGCACCAAGATTTCTTTTTGAGTTCTGTGATGGCAACGTCCTCAGCAGTGCCTAGTGCAAATACATTTAGCGCAGTGTCATGCTGTGGATGGCAAAACATGCTGGAAGCGCTGTGCTGAACATTGTTATGCATATTGTTTGCAAGTACGGGGCAAGTTTTAAAACGATTTTAATGGGGAGAAAAAATTTGCATGCTTTTTATGGATAAACATGGTGCAAGGAGCATTAACATGGCAAGTTGCACTCAACTACTAAAGCCTTTAGGATTATTCAGAACGTGATTTATGTTGTGATTGCACTACGTGAACTGCTGTGTTAAAAGGATCGAAACATACTTAAAATATAAAATCTGACAGCTGATAAGGCCGCTTGAACCACCCAGTTTGCCCATTGTATTTATTGATTGGTTGATTTTCTACCTTCATTTTGTGCTGTAGGCCTTGATTTACTGCGGCTGTCTCCCTCCCCTTTGATTTATCTGCCTTACTGCATTGTGCCGAGTAATCCGATCCTTTCTATGGAGGTGTCATGGTAGACTATGGCTATAACAGGAGAAGGGTGCAGCCTCCAAAGCTGCACTTTGTTAAGGGGGCCCGGAGGCCTGATGCTAATGTAGAACAGTAAACAGATGCAAGCCTTGCGTCACCAGCTGACCTCATTACACATGCACAGTCTCACAACCCCTGATCCCTATGCATGATGTGACACCGACCGCGATACTCCATGCATGCTATCACACCTCATTATCCTATACTCACACACCCACCAACCATGTCATGCTCCCATTCACACTATCACACCCACTTACCGTATAACTGATTCGTCACGCATCATCTCCATATACTCTGTCACCCTCCTGACTCAATACCAGCACTATGCTGTCACACCGCACAGATCCATTCCCTTGTATGCTGTTTTACCCACCTCTTCCTTAGCACATGACGTCACACCAACAGACCCCTATAGCAGCATGTATTGGAGTATAGAATTGTCAGTGGTTGTGATAGCATGCATGAAGTATAGTGTGAGTGGGTGTGACAATGTGCATGGGGTATGAGGATACTGGGCATATGGTTTTGTGAGGTGTGGCATAGTGCATATGGTTTCAGGTCAGTGCGTGTCATAGTGCATGTTTATTTGATCGGTGAGTGTGACATCATGCATGGACTATGAGATTGGTTGCTGGGTGTGACACCATAAATGGGGTCGGTGGGTGTGACAGCTTGAATGGAGACATGTGATCATGAGGTGTGGCAGCATGTATGGTGTTACAGAGTCACACGTGCATACCTGTGTCTTTACACAGAACAGATAACATGAGATGCAGTATGTCATTGGCAATGGAGTCCTGTTTTTACGCATTTTTATACTGAATTTATTAAACGGGAGCAAAAATTCTGCTTTTTGATTGGTTTTGTGCATCAAATCTGTCTGATGCACAGGTAAAACATGTCCCCAAAAGCAGGACCACATTGGGGAAACAAATCAGGAGCTGGCAGAATTCTGGTGTTTCAAATAGAGCCAGATTTTATACCGCAAACACGGCTCATCATGGACCTTTACCCACCAATAAAGGAACTCTAATGCAGCTTGCTTTACACTGCTTTCCCCTTTCAACCCCTAAAAAGTGTGAAAGAAAAGTCAGCCCCAGCCCTGCCTGTCAGTTTATGTTGTCTACTTAAATACAGTCACCTCTCTCTCAGTCATGCTCTCTCAGTCACTCTACCTCTCTCTCTCTCACCTCTTCCCAATGCCATTCTTCTCCTGTAGATAACCTTGTTCTCCCAGTCTGCGACAGGCCATTCGCACTACTATCTTGAGTGTAAAAATAAAGTCTGTTCTACTGCTTCTGAATTTTTGTGGCCTCATTTTTTATCAGTACTCTTTACCTAGTCATGCTGCTCATTTTATGACAGCCTGTTGGTGGGGGGACTACAGACACAGCTATGTGGTGTGTGTGTGTGTGTGCTTACCTGCTCCCTGTCGAGCTTAACCAAGTCCCCACCCACTCCTGTTATTGTGCCATCCTGCTATCTAGTTCTTTGTCTCTTCTATCCAATAGTAGCAACTGGAGCTCCTTCCAATAAAAAAAGACTCTAACAGGGGCGAGGAGTGCTGCTCCTGCATCAAACTGGCAATAAAATTAAATCAGTACTATTGATGCCACCAAAGGACAAACTCTGTCTAGCATAAAACCAGTGATGTCATTATGTAGTATGATGTCATTATGTACTGGTGGAAGGACTATTATTATAAATTGGCATATACCTTTTTTGTGCATACAAACATTTTTCTAACAGTAAAAAAAGAGCCCATTTTATAAGCCCTATAAGACACAATGGGTGGGCACTGAACAGATATTGTCTGTACTTCCTGTAGATATCTCGGTGTCTGGCTAGATCAGTACCTTGACTTCTCTGCATATTGATGCTCTATACAAGAAACTGCATCCCATGCTGGGCACTCTCTACCACAACAAAAGTTGCATCCCCCTACCAATGCGACTAGCAATCGTCCAAAAATGATCCTCCCGATTATGGACTACGGAGATGTAGTCTATTGTGCTGCCTCTCATACTCCCTATCCAGGCTTGATCCCTCTTCAGCTCCTTCTGCCAGTTCTCCTGGACCTCCCTCCTAGTACTCATCACTGTGACCTCTATCAGTCCTTGGACCTCCCTCTCACATAATCGGCGTTGCTACACTGCGCCCAGAACTACTGCCAAGTTCTGGACGAGACTTTCCTCCTACCTGTCATCCTCCCTAACTGCCCTCCTACCACTGACATACGCCTCAGAAACATTGATTCTCGGCTCCTTCACATCCGCACAGATCCACCGGTCTGGCCAGGCTGCCTTCAGCTTCCAGGTTGCCCAAATTATGGAACTCCCTGGCAGTCGATATTAGACATGCCACAAGCACTCCACACCGAATGCCCTCTTAAAACCCATTTCTACCACCTGCCCTGCATCCCGCCTTGAATCCCTTACTACCTAACTACCAGCAGATTACTACCAAAACTGGTTCTTCCCACTGTTGTCAGCCACTGCTTATTAAGTGCAGTTGGGCATTTCCATACTTCTGGGAATGCCATTCCTCTGTTAACACCTGTCTGGTTACTCCAGTTTGTACTTGTGATTTTGTCAGCTCTAAATTTCTACTGTATTGAACATGCATATAAATGCTGTACCCTGCCTATCTCAATGTTCCTGGGCCTATCATATACCACCTATCTGTAAACCTGCTAATTGTATATATGACAGACTCATCCATTGTATTGTACCACACATGTTTATGTATGTTTTCCTCTGTATTACTGTAGCCTATATAACCCCTACCCCAGGGCACATCTGGAATCGAGGCGGTACTGCTCAGCATGCCTTCCTGGTAAAACTCTTAATTAAATAAATAAATAATTAATTACAGCACTTCCAGGGCTGAAGGCACTCGACCTTCAGCCACATGCCTCACTCGCCTCTGGGCGTGCTGTAATATCTGCTCAATGCCCACACCATCGTGTCTTATTGCTTACTTACCCAGGATAGTTGAGGTGAGATGCAGTATCTCTTACTCAGTGTCAGAGTGCTCGGTAGGATGTTTTGCTTGGGGTCATGGACATTCAGAAAAAATTGGGGGTCCTCAGCTAAAATCTGGGAGTCCTCTGACATTTTGGGGAGTCCCTGTTAAATTAAATACAAGCCTGACTGAAGAGTACCTGCAACTGCCACATTAAGAAACAGCATGCCATGAAATTGGCCATTACTGCTGCTCTGTTAGCAGTGTTGAGTAGGGGAGTGTCAGCTGAAGTTATTCAGTACTGAATTGATGAAAGCAGAAGAGGAGTGTTAAATATGCAAATTACATACTACACACCTCTCCTCTTCTGCTCTTGCCTGATTTCAGTACTGTGAATCACTGGCTGACATGCATCGGCCTCCCAGCACTGCACAACCGAGCTGCCGGGAAGGACGATTTCATTTAGTACCGCTTTCTGAAAGCAGCATTTGCAGGACTCTGAGCCTGGTAGTGCAAGCATCTCTGGGTACTCAGACTTCTAGGTCTTGCTATTCTAGTGCGTGACTAGATAGATGCGTGGCTGAAGTAAGCGGAAATACTAGGGGCCTGGGGAACACAGAACTAGAAGAGAAAGACTAGAATGGCAGTGCCTATCACAGCTGCAGAGCACCAGTAAGTGAAGAAGCACGCCATCTTGTGGATGTCAAATCTCAGAAGCCTGTTCAATGACATCCACAAGATTTTTGTGATGGGCTTCATTTATTTATTTTAACAATTCAATGGAAAACTGTTATAATCTGTGGGTCCCACCTCCAGAGTTTTACCCCCATTAGGCTTTTCACAAGGAAGACACTGTTTTGTACATATTTTAACTATTTTTTTTGTATTGTTGTAAAGTCCGTGATTTGGGAAAATGCCAGATGCTGTGGGATTCTATTTCATTTGAAAGAATTGTGCGGCACCGCTTCGCTACAATACAGTTGTAAGACTGACCAGACTTGGAAGTGCAGTGACACACTTTCATATGAAATGGAACTGCGCAGCATCTGCCATTTTCCATCATAGAAACATAAAACCTAGAAATTGACAGCAGATAAGGACCGCTAGGCCCATCCAGCCTCACCAAAAGCCTGCAATAGTTTGTGACCTCTCAGACTTTACAACAATTTAAAAAAAGGGAAGTTAAATGCATCAATAAATGGTATCTTCTTCATAAAAGCCTGATCTGGGGAGGTGGGTTAAGATTTGGGGATTGGGTACTCAGGTTATGATAGTTTCCTTTAAGCCAAAACCATGCTTACTTTTGGACTATGTGGCACTAATAATGTTAAACGTCTTTACTGTCGCTCATTTACTGAGACAGTATGTTGTAAATGTAATGACTATACCAAATGGAAATAAATATGGATATTTAAACATTCCTGGAGTTCATGCAAGGTAATTTTAAGTTTTATTTGATACGTAATTGATAAGTCAATTGGGCAGGGCTCTCCTTCCATCTACCACCCAAGAACAGAGTGGCAGTTAGCCTCCCCACACACAGCTGAAACCCCTTGTTCCAAAGACTGGCCACCCACCTCAACAGCAACCTGAGGCAACCAAATCTTCCTCAATTTACACAGGGCTGGTCTGCTTCAGTCAACTGCCCGATTATTTGCCAGACTTAACAGTTCTCTGCTGATAGTCATGAACATGGCTGTTCAGATGTTGTTCACATTGATTTACTTTCAAACATCCCCGTCTTGTGAATTTCATATAGCGCTATGATTTTAGCACTCACTTTCCTGACCACAGACCAGCCTCTCACACCAGATGATCATCCTCCTTGAGCTGAACCCACCCCAAACCCCATTTCTCCAATAAATCTCTGTAGCTTGACCACTTTTCCAACACCAGGACTAGCTTTCCCAAGCTGAGCACCCTCCCAGACCACTCAGCCCCCACCCTCTTTGCACTTGGACCCTCCACTACCATTCCCACCAACAGAATAGCCCCTTCCCTCAACCTTTCCTGAGCTGGTCATACGGTCCAGACCCCCCAGCAGCTTTACATTTCTGCTTTATGTCCGAGTTCACAGCACCTTCTTATGGCCTTGGACCCAGTGAAAGGTGAGACACTGTAGAGGTATGGTCCCACTCAACTGTAGCTGGATGCTCCTACCCCCAAAAGCTGGAGCACTGTACAAGAGTCTACCAGTGTGCTCCTAGCCCCTTATCCCTAGCTTGGGACAGCTGGACAGGGCAGGGACTTGAATTTACTTGTGGTTTTCAGCACCACAGAACTGCTGGGCAGTACAAATGCTCCCTAGCCCAGATTGCATTCAAGTGGGGCCAGGGAGCTTAGAAATGGTCTGCATGCAGTTTCGGGGCAAAACAGCATTACAAACTTAAGCCGAAACCAGTCGCAACCTAGCGGCAACCCCTGGAGGCAGCTCTGTTTGCCTCTCCAAAAGATGGCGGCACGCTTTATGTGCCTCAGAAGGAGGCGTTGCCATTCTAGTCTTCTTTTTGAGTTCTGTGTCCTTGCTGTTCCACTATTATAGTTCTGACAGTGAGCATTGTGCTACATGTTTTGTTGCCCTACTTCTTGTTCATCAGATCTCCTGGTGGCAGGATACATAATGAAGTTCAGATGTTGCCATCAAATTGTTATATATTTTGTCTTATTTACAAATGTAGAATTACCTCACTTTGCCCCATGTTATAAGTAATAATTCCATCTAGAGGCTGCGGTATTGAGTTACATGCATACTCAGGTGCTGTGAGGACACTCTGACCTGCAGCCTCATGCTCACAATGCACCTGGATGTGTGTTAATCCCCACAACCACACACCCTTTCGTGGGTTATTGCTTTTACTTATAACATGTTTCTGAAAATGTGGAACCCCTTGGTCCATTCGGTATGTGTGGCCATGCATTAATCCACAACATCAGCACAGTTGTGAGTAGTCCTGGTGGCATGATCCCTGCTCACAACCCTCACCAGTTTATAGGACAGTAAGAGTAACAGTCAGCAGCAGCCATCTTAATTTCTGCTAAGTGTGACAAACGAGAAGTATGTGCGCTTACTGTGAATGCTACCATGTTTTCAACAACCATGTTATAAGTTAGAAGTGAGTGTCCCAACCACTACATGATGTCCCACCCACCCGCCCCGTGCAGATCTCCTACTTTTGCCCATAGTGTCACCTGTTCCCTGCAAAGTGAGCAAGCAAGAAAGAAAGAGAGAGATGTCACAGCCACCGCCCCATGGATCTCGTATTTTCTTCTTAGGTTTGTCTCTACCCACCCACTCACCCACGTCCATGGCCTTCCATGGCCCAAACCCAAAGTAAAACCGAGTACACAGGAGCAAAGTGAATAGCAGACACTGCCACATGTCAAATGTTTTCCTCCCACCACACACACACGGTATACAGTGTCGGAGAAGTTTGTCTCTCACTGTGCCCCTAGTGTTCTGTCTGTGAACTAGTGCAAACATTCAGCATTGACAAATGATTGTTACTAATGGACGGATGTACACCATGTTAAAACATGGTTTAGATGGTGTGGGATATGGTTGCATGGTAAGAAGTATTTTTCACTGAAAGAGTGGTGGATGCATGGAGCAGTCTTCAGTGGAGGTGTGGAGTTGGAAATGATGGGCTTCAAATACATGGGATGGGGCAAAGGAATCTTAGTAGGAAAGTGGGAGGGGAGTGGCTGGAGATCACATAGGATCTGTGATGACACTATAGGCAGGATGATATGGCCAGACTGGGTGGGGCCAAGAGGTCCTTATGTGCTGATAAATTCTATGTTTTTATGTCAGAAATGATAAGAAAAAGGAGGCAGCTATACCTTTATTTTGACTATAAATTTTTCCATAACTTCTTGTACTAATATGGCAATAGTGTTCCTTTGACATATCAGAAATAGGAAAATATGTTAGGCTTTTCTTTTGCTGTGTTGTTAAATTAATATTGCTCCTTTATCTTAGCTTTAAACTGTTTTTATTTTTTAAACTTTCAAGTTTATTGAATTTTCTAAATGTCATGCAACACTTTTTCTTGTTCCAAAACCAAGTTATCACCTTTTTTCATTATTACAGTTAATTTTTCCATACATTAATTAACTGTTATTCCCAAGCAAAATTAAAAACAATAAATGACAACAAAGACAACAGGGATTAACAATGGGGTTAACAATTAGTCAGAGAGAAAAATAAAACAAAGTGCTTTGTGTGCAAGAAATCCTTTCCTTATATTCCCTACTTTTTATACCATTTATACAAGGCTGTTTCTAGTACAAAATCCACTAACTGGGGGGCTCATGTTCAGTTTACCTAAGGGAAAGTTGGGCTTATTAACTATTTCATTATGGGTTAAATTGTTTACAATGTTCTTAATAGGTTATGGTATCCTTATACATTTCCCATCTGGACCATCTGTTATTGTATTCGTCTTTTGTACTGGAGGACCCCATCTGTAGTTCTTTCCATTACTTGTATCCAATCGACTATTACTACCCAGTCCATTATTTTTGGTATTAATTCCTGTAACCATTTTTTGTGATGGTTTTAAATGACACTATTAACAATATTGCCCACAAATACGGTCCCTCTTGTCCCTTTGTCTCTTCAGGTGGCAGGCCCATGACCAGGTGTTGTGGCCCTAATTCTGTTGTTAACCCAAACACAGCTTTTAAGTGGTGGGTTATTTGTTCCCAGTACTGCCTATCTTCGGACATGTCCAGAGTATATGGTTATAGCTCATTTCCTCCTCCCACATAGTCCTCCACAGCCCTCTGTCCCATTCTTTTCTGCCTATCTGGGAAAAAAAAACCTAACTTTTAGTTTCCAGGCAAATTCCTGCCAGATTGGCGAGGATGTGGTTTGCCAAGTTTGTTTCCATACTTTTGCCATTTCCTATCTTCCAGTCTTAAATTCAGTTCCTGATACCATTTTTTCTCTATCCCTTGTATGTTGTAGGCTGAGTCTGCTACATAATTGGCATATAACATTGTTATGGCTCCTTTTCAAATTTAGTGATTCCTATACAATTTGAACACCTTTGGGAAAGGGTGAGGTTCTTCAATGTGTGCTAGACTTCTTAATTTAGTATTTATGTAGTCCCTCAGCTGGTAATAGTGTAAGATCCCAGTGGGGGGTAGATTGTGAGTTGCTGCTTGTGAGAATGGTAGAACAGTATTATTCTGAAGTATTTGCCATGGGGCCCTAAGACCCTTCTCAGCTTGCTTTTCAAAACCATCGATTAAGGTGTGCTGGTTTAAACTGAGGGTCTGTTTGCCACTCGTGTATCTTCACATACTCTTGGCCGATATCCCTTCTTGGTTCCCTCTCCCAGCCTAGAAGTGCCGCCCCTATACTAGTGTATGGGCCTGACTTAAAAGTCTACCCGCTTCTTGGGTGAAATATTTTGGACAGCAACTTATGATTTTTCCATCTTGTGTTTCAATTTCTTTCCAAGAGGCTCTATAGGTAGGGTGAACCCAGAGTAATGCTATTTTCATCGGGGTTGCTAGCCAGTAGCCCAGAAGGTCTGGGTAGGCTCTACCTCCCATTTCCCTGGGTATTTGGAGTACTTTTAATGCTATCCTTTGCCTCTGGTAGGCCCAAATAAAATTAGAGAGCATTTTTGCCAGTTTCTAAATTCTCTTAGAGGTATCTGGCATGGGAACCCTGAAATAAATATAAGAACCTAGGGAGTACATTTAATTTTATCACTTGGAGTCTGGCATATAGGGGCAATGAGAGAGTGAACCATCACTTTAAATCTATTCTAATTTGTCATTCTAGAGGCGTGAAGTTTTCTTAAATAAGTCTGTGGAGCTGTGGCTTAAGCGTATACCCAGGTATTTTTATGTCTTTTAGGCACCATTTCATGGGGTATTTTGTATAGTTTCTTGGAGAATATTTGAGTTAAAAATCAATGCTTCTGTCTTAGACCAGTTTAGCTTGTATCCTGACAGGAAGAGAAAGCTAGTATTCGAGAGAATACCTCTTCTAGAGATTCTTCTGGGTTTGTGAGATATAACAACACATTGCCTGCATAGAGTGCCAGTTTATGGCATGTGCCATGCAGTTCCACCCCATTATTAAGCCTGATGCTTTGTACTAAGGGTGCAATATAAATTCCAAATAACAGGCAGGAAAGGGACACCCCTGCCTGGTCCCTTTATGCAACCTCAACGGGCCAGAAAGGTAACCATTGGCTCTGATGTGGCATATGGGGCATCATATAATTTAGAGATAAATCCCATAAAGACCTCTGGGAGTCCAAAGCCGCCAAGACTCCCACCTTCAAAAATGACCAGGTAACCTGATCAAAGGCCTTCGGCATCTAAACTTAGTAAATAGGCTGGTTGTCGTGGTATGGCTAGGTGGTCTATGATGTCCACAGTTCTTCTAATGTTATCCATTGCCTGCCAGCCCAGTATAAAATCACTTTGATCTATGTGTATTATGGATGGTAACATCATTTCTAATCTTCTAGCCAAAATCCCATCACTATTTTGTAATCGGTATTAAGTACGGAAATTGGCCTGTATGATGTGCATAGTGTGGGTCCTTGGCCAGCTTCGAATGACAGATATTATAGCTTGGGCCCAAGAAGGGGCCACAGTACCTCTTCAGACCAGGCATTGTTGTAGGCCTTAACATGGTCAGGAGACCTCATCCTTAAATGTCTTTTAAAATTGTTAGGTAGCCCATCTACCCCAGGGCATTTACCTGTTTTTAATCTTTTAATTTCAGTAAGTATTTCTGCTATTTTAAATGGTGAGGACAGCATCTCCCTGTCCCTTTCTGTCAGTTTAGGTAAACCCAAAGGGGCCAGGAAGTTTGAGACCTCGTCATCTGTGGGGAGGCCCCACGGCTGTACAAGTCCACATAATACTCCCTGAAAGCCTCTGCTATTTTGTCAATCTGCAGGTGCCATTGTTTAGTTTAAGGATGTAGTATTTAGGAATGCAGGCTCTGTTCCTTGTTGTCTTAATCAGATGGCTAGGAGTCTCTAAGCCCTAAGGCCCCTTGTAGTACCATTGTCTAATGTATAAGAGTTTTTGCTCTATTTGTTAATCTAATTGATTCAGCAATTCCTTCTTTAGGTTGGCTAATTGCTTTCTCTCTCCTTATCTATCTGTTGTTGTTGCAGAACTTCTAGCACCTTGATTCTCTCCTGCAAGGCCAACCTTGCAGCTTCCTCTGTTTTTTCTTCTAGAGGCAATTTCAATAAACTTTCCTCTAACAACTGCTTTAACCGTGATTCTATAAAATTGTATCTGATATTTCTGGGTTTGCATTAAACTGCATTGTTTGTTTTATGGGCTCCTTAATACCCTCCACTGTATTTTTCTCCTGCAGGAGGGAAATGTTAAGTCTCCAGAAGGATTGTTTAGTTGGCCCTACTGTGAGCTTTAGAAAAATCGGTGCATGGTCCAACAAGACCATATCCCCACCCACATTGAGCTGCATTTGTTCTGTGTTTCCTTTAAGGTCAGGAAATAGTATAGCCTGGAGTACATTATATGTGGCTGAGAGTGGTAGGTATATTGTTTGGTTTTCCCATTCAGTTGTCTCCATATAGCAATATAACCAGTTTCCGCCAATAGTGACCTCATTTGCTTAGCCAGTTTATTTCCTGGCTTCCTAACTGTGGAGGTCGATCAACTGTGGGTCCAAGTGGAGGTTAAGGTCACCCCCACTATCAGAAGACCTTCTGCCCAATCCATGAGCCTTAACAGGAACTGCCTATAAAAGGAGAAATCAGATCCAGGGGAGCATACACCGATAATAATGTGACCATTTGTCCATTATACAACCCTTCACCAAAACAGGTCTCCCTTCTCTATCTAGCAATTTATCTTTTATTTCAAATGCCATTTTAGTTGGCATGAGTATTGCTGTTCCCTGGTGTCTCCCTTTTATAAGTAGAATATAACAAAGTATCATACCCAAATGTTTTCAGTTTTTCGTTTTCCTCCTGGTTCTCCTGCAACATAATTGGGCTGGCAGTATAGCCTAGGTTAGAGGAACAAGTGTGAATGATCTTGATACATCCAGCAGACCAGATTTGAGTTGGATTCTCACAACCTCCACTTGCATACTATGTGACTCTGAGCAAGTCACTTAACTGCCCAGTGCTCCCAGGTCGCCCCTGAAAACAGGCACTTGTGCCTAGTGGGCCTACCCGTTACCAAAGACTAAAATAAAAAAATAAAAAATAAATAATGAATGCTGCCCCAGATTTTTGTATGAAGGAGAAAATTTGACTTCTTCTTATTAGGATGGGTTAGCCAGTGAACATTATAAGATATGATCAGTACCTCGGACTGTCCATTATTCACTATTTTTCTGTGATCTGTTTGTATGTGGTACTTTTTCCCTAAATGATTATACATTTTTCTTGCACACACATAACTTTTCTCTGACTGATGCATATTCAAAAGGCAAAGTCACCAACTTCTAGGAACTAATTAACCTTCTAAAAACAAAACTAAGATACCAATTAACCTTGGAACCTCTTATCTTTAAATAATCAAGAAACTTTATCAAATGTTAATGTGGTACTTCCACAGGTGGGGAACTTCGAATATCTGAGGTTCCTAGTACCCCTCCTGCTGAGGGGTGTAGGTACGAGGAGTGTCTGATGCCACCTCGATAGGGGCAACTCTTCTCTGGAGCCTAGGCCTCTCTTGCTCCTGGTTCTGCACATGGCAGATATGTTTTTAGGATGTCACAGCCTGCTAACCAATTTCAGGTGAACTGTTTGCTCAGTGCTGTAAACAAGAAAAGAATGTGAGAAAAACCCTGATATCCCAGACCTCCCCATTGCCATTTTGCATTCCATTTCAATAAAACTGTCTGTGCACTACCCTTCATTTCGCATCACCCTGACCCCCCAACCATTGTAGCAAATCAGTTACTGAATCATCACTGTTACATAGGACTATGTAAAACACATTTTGGGATATTTCCATCTTCCCTTTGCCCATACTGACCTAGGGTTGCACAGAATCGATTTCACCCCAGTTCTCTCAAATTCCTACAGTGGGTCCGATAGATTAATGATTAATGTCAAAACTTGCTCAAACTATAACTGACACAACAGCTGTGGGTCAGTTTTAGTAATTAGTCCGTTCGCCATCATGGTAATGGTGCGGGGGCAGTTAAAATCACATTGTTGTAGGCAGTGTCAGTAATTTGTGGTAAGTCAAATTGAAACTGCCCAAAGACAGACCAAACCTGAAATTGGTCCCGAACGATTGGTGCTTACTTCGCAGTCTCAGGTGCTCTTTTTTTATTTTATTTATTTGTGAGAATCAGTTTTACAACCTTTGAGCCAGGGGCTCGTTTCCAAAGGTACCTCATCACGCTTGAGGACATGCATAGCATTTTAGATTACATAGTACAGGTTTTCTACAAGCAGGCGTCATTAGAGCGCGTACACACTGTGGTCAAACAACATACATTTGAGTTACAGGGTACAGGTAATTGAAATAGGTCTTACACAATTGGTTTCATATGTTGAGCAATCAACTGGCCTTACCATAATACAGCAGGCACTGGCGGGTTATACTTAGGTATGGTGTGCTGGGAAGGGTGGAGGGTGGGCTAGGTGGAGAGCCGCCGGGCGTTATGACAGTGGAGAGGTCGAGGTCGGGCCTCATTCAGAGACAGGAGCAGCTACAGTGTTGAGGAGTTGGCTTCAAGGGTGGTTTGAATTTGGAGATTGTGGTGGCATTGGAGATGGTGGCAGGGAGAGAGTTAAACCAGAATGGGGCTCTGTAGCAGAAGGACCTCTGACCATGAGTGGTTCTTGATCTGGGGACCAGTAGAGCGGTCTTGTTGGAGGACCGTGTTGCAATTGTAGGTGGGATCCGGTGGATGGATGCAGTCACCCCTGGAGGGAGAGCCGAGTAGGGTTTTTAGTGAGGAGGCAGGTATGATAGCGAGCTGTTCATCTAGGGTCAGGAGTTTAGCATCGTTATACAGTTGACAGGTGTGTGTGAGCCTGGGGCACCAGTAATCAGTCTGCAAGCCTTATTTAGGGTTATGTGAATTTTTGAGGGCAGTCGTGTCGGCAGCACCATAGATTAGTAAGCCATAGTCTACAAGGGACAGTACTGAGGGATGTGGCTGCGAGCGGAGAGCATTTGGGAGGAGCAGTTTCTATGGCGTGAAGGGATGTAAGCCGTATGTTGGTGGCGGATGCAAGGGCATCAATGTGGTGGAGTGGAATGTGAGGCTGGAGTCGAAGGTAATCCCTGGTATTTGTAGGAGCAGACTTGTTCCAGAGGTTGTTTGGTACTAGGAAGAATATGGAGTGGATGGTTGCTAGCTTTGTTTTGGGGTGGGCAAAAGCATAGCTTTGTTTTTTAAGATTAATGATAAGTCTGTGCTCCTTAAACTGGGCATCTGCCTCATTGAAGGACTGTTGTAGGAATCCTGAAGGAGATGGGATTAGGTGGGTGGCAAAATGACAGCATCATCAGCATACAGAAGCATTTTGCCAGAGCAAGCACTGGGCAGGGTGTTCAGATAGAGTGAGAAGAGGGGGCCCAGTATGGAGCCTTGGGGAACCCCTGAGTGTATGGGATGGGTATCGGAGAGTGTCCCATTGATTTTAACACACTGTGACTGGAGCCGCCTAGGTAGCTCGAGCACCATGCCAGAGGGCCATCCACAAGACCAGTGTGGCAGAGGCCGTTCAGCAGAAGAGGGTGGGAGACAGTGTTGAAAGCCTTTGATAGGTCGATGAACACTGCACCAGCTAGGGAGCTGGTGTCCAGGGAGGAGTGAAGGAAATTGGAGGAGAATTCAACTAACACAGTGCTTGTACTGTGGCCAGCACGAAGCCATGCTGCTCTGGGCATAAGATGTTATGCTTGGACAGATATTCAGTGATTTGAATGGCCACCACTTTTCCAGGGCTTTTGAGAGGGGGAGGATGGAGATTGGTCGGTAGCTGTTGGTTGAGGACCTGTCACCACCTTTATGAATGGGTGTGATTATGGTTGTTTTCCAAGCAGTGGGAAATTGTCCCAGGCAGAGCGATCGGTTTAGTAGGCTGGTGAGCGGGGCAAGGACTTCATCTAGCACCAATCTGAGGATACTGGGATCCAGTGAGTCACTGCTGGGACTGTTGCCATTTAAAGCTTTGATAAGGATGGGTCTGGCCTCCCGGGCAGATACCTGCGAGGTGGAAGCTGGGGTGGTGGCAGACGGGGGTTGGTTTGGGGAGGATCAAAGAAATTACTGGGAGGACTGAGCTAAGGTCGGTGAAAGCGGTGTTGAGGCAGTTAGCTATGAAGGCAGGATTAGTGGAGGTAGTACCATCACTAGTGAGCTGAGATGGGGAGGGAGCGTGACTTACCATTTAACTGTTTAATATTATCCCAGAACTTCTGGGCCAAGCCCCAGGAGGAGGTGAGGGTGGCCTGCTAATGGTTGGCTTTGTGCTTTACGCACTTAAGAGCACTTGTTCCGGCTGCATTGTAGGCTTGTCTATCAGACAGCCGGCCCGCTTCAGTGGCACGGTGCCAGAGGTTATACCGATTTCTAAGCAATTGTAGGAGGGCAGGCTGACCCAGGGTGCATTCTGTTTTTGGATCGGATTTTTGTGAAGGTGCAAAGAGATCACAGGCATTGTTGAAAGTTTGGGGAGAAGAAAACGAGGGCTGTGTCAATGTCAGGTGCATGCTGAATGGGGACCAGTTTATCTGGGTGAGAAACTGTCTAGTTTTTCAGCCACCGGGCGGAGGCGCCTGCGTGAGGGTGGTCTGTGCTTTGGGTTTGGGATTGGGGACTGCCCAAAGAAATAGGATCGGGAGTGGTCACTTAGGGAATCGGTAGGACCTGGATGTTTTGGATTTTTGGGTCGGTTGGTGATGATTACATCCAGTAGGGTGCTGGTTCCTCTTTTGGGTTTATTCTAGTGGGTTGGGTGACGAGTTGCGTCAGGTCTTGGGTGGCAAAAGTGTCTTGGATTGAGGAAGAGGAGGTGCTGAGCCAGTTTATATTAAGGTCACCAACTAGGATTTGGTCCGCCCTGTATGGTGAAGGGTGGCCAGATAGTCAGTTAGTGATACCAGAGCTGGGTTCTGGATTTTTGGGGAATGTAGGCAGTGGTGAGATAGAGAGGGCCCCTAAAGGGGTCAGGGGTGAGTTTGAGGGTGAGGGCCTGGGCCCCATTTTACAAGGGCAGGGGTAGGGAGTGCTTGTCCAGTAATTGTGTCCCTAGTGTAGATTGCACAACCTCCCCTCGTTTGCCTACTTGGTCCCTCCTGGCAGCGAGGTATAGCAAGGGAGGGAGACAAATGGAGTCAGGGGTGGATTTGGACAGCCAGGTTTCTACCAGGGCTATGATGTTGCTCTGCTGCTCTGTAGATTTCTGCATCTGCTGCAAGAGTCGACGCTTTTCTACTAACGCTGTCTCAGGGTTAGACTGAGCGGAACTTCTCTGCTCCTCTTCAACAGTGTGACCTGCCAATCATCTGCCTCTCCTGATGTTTTCTGGGGACTAAGCTTTTCCTGCTCTGACCTGCCTGTCTTAGGCCCCGGTCACCAGATTTTTCTTGGCTTCCTCTGCATTTTGGTAGATTTTGGTGCCTTCAGCCCAGAACACCCTAAGCCTGGCTGGGTATGGCGTGTAAAACGGAAATTTTAGCCTTCAGGATTTTATTTATTTCCTGTACTGGAGCTGCTGCCTTTGTACCTCCGATGGGAAGTCATAATCAAAATACAGTCTTGTGGCCAGTTCAGAGACCTCATTCATCCTCCAGGCCCTGGATAGAATTCCTCTTTCATTCTGAAGCTGTTAAATTTGATCACCACTGATCTAGGTCTGGACACTGGGTCATCTGGTCTTGGTAATAGGACTCTGTGGGCTCTTCCACTCCTAGTTGATATCCCAGGGGCAACTGCAGAACATCTGATAACAAATCAGAAATGAAGTTCACCATTCGGCTGGTTTCTGAGCCCTCCGGTAGCCCATATAGCCGTAAATTGTCTCTTCTTGACCTCCCTTCTAAATCCATACATTTCTCTATAAGTAGACAGTCTGCTGCACCACCACCTGTATCACCAGGCCCAGCTGTAAGTTGCTGTCCTCCGTGGTAGAGAGTCTTCCTCGGCAGTCTCAATTCTCTTTTCTAGACCCGATAGCCTTTGATTAAACTGCTTAAACTCCTGTTTCTTCTCAGCCCGCATTTCTTTGATCTCGGTGAAAAGTTTCTCAAAGTGCGACCGAGACAGCTGTTCGGCCTCATCATCCATGTCGGCCATACTAGCTGGAGACCGGCCATGCTTGGAGGTTTTAGGATCAGGGAAATCCTATGCCATCCCCATCTTCCAAGTTCTTTTGGTCTGTTTGTCTGGTCTGTTTTTCTCTTGCTGCCAGCCATTTTAATTAGTTAGAGACAGCTATATTAAGGTAATTTAGAATTAAATATGCTGGGTTGTCTGGGAGCACCTAGGGCTAGCAACCACGCAGGTCTGTGACGCCACCGAAGGCCTAGATTTGAACTTTTATTAAAAAATATTTTATTATTAGAAACAAGTTTTCCATCTCAGAACCAACTGCTTGTGTCCCGCATGCAGTTAGAATATTCCTTATTTAATAATGGCTTGGCTTGCATTTGCTATTTTCTAGTTCCTGTGTGACAGCAGGGAATCTGTTCCTGACCTGATCTATGGCCCTATAAAACTGTAATGCCTAAATGTACAAACAGCAAAAACCACTAAAACCTCAGAACAGAAGCTGTGAGATCCAGTGGTGTGAAAGACAGAACATAGAAGGGTAGTTGCATCACAAAGGTGGTTAATGAAATGCAAAGGACCTGGACATGCTTGGGAAATCGGAAAAAAATGGCAGATGAAATTCAACATTGAAAAATGTAGCCGCCCAGTGGCGCTGAGGGTTGAGGTGCTGGATGCCACACTCGCACCACACCGGGCGACCCGGTTCGAGAACGGACTTGGGCCACCGGGGTTGGCAGGAGAGGGTGGATTGAGCGTCCCAGAAACATAGAATTTGACAGCAGATAAGGACCACTTGGCCCACCTAGTCTGCCCATTTCTACCTAACAGATAAGCTGCAGATCCTAATTAACCAACAGCTTACTTCCTCCTACCCCCACTAGGACTGCCTTATGTCTGTCCCATGCATTCTTGAATTCCCCACTGTTCTTGACTCCACGACCTCCTCAGGGAGGCTGTTCCATGTATCCACAACCCTCTGTGAAAAAATTCTTCACATTACCCCTGAGCCGCCCCTCTACCTTCAAATTGTGCCCCTTGTTCTTGCACATCTCTTTCTGAAAGATGCTAGCCTCTTGGACTTTGTTGATTCCCTTGAGGTACTTGAAAGTTTCTATCATGTCCCTCTCTCACTTCTTTCCTCAAGGGTATACATATTGAGATCCTTTAGTCTTTCTTCAGATGTCTTCTGGTGCAGACCCTGCACCATTTTGGTTGCCCTCCTCTGGACAGCCTCCACTCTGTCTATGTCTTTGGGAGATGGGGTCTCCAGAACTGCACACAGTACTCAGATGGGGTATCACCAACTGTCTGTACAGATGGATAACAACTTCCTGTTTTCTACTATTGATGCCTCTTCCTATGCATCCCAGTATCCCCCAGCCTTCCTTACTGCCTTCTCACATTGCTTGCCCACCTTTAGGTCATCTGATATAATTACCCTCAGGTCCTTTCCATTTTACTGTTGTCAGTATCTCACCCCCAGTGTACTCTTCCCTGGGTATTTGTTTCCTAGGTGCATTACCTTGCACTTCTTTGCATTGAATCTGAGCTGCCACACATTTGACCATTCCTCCCACCTTGCCAAGTCCCTTCTCATTCTTTCCACTCCATCTTGTTGTATCAACCCTGTTGCTGATCTTTGTGTCGTTTGCAAAGAGACATACTTTTCCTTCAGTTCCGCTGCAATGTCACTTATAAAGACAATGAAAAGGACCGGTCCCAGTACTGAACCCTGCGGTTCCCGCTAGTAACCCTCCTTTCTTCACTGTGGACTCCATTTACTACTACCCTTGAGTCCTGTTGTCTAGCCAATTTTTATCCAGGCTACCACCTCGACCCACTCCAAGGCTGGCTAACTTGTGTATTAATCTTTTGTGTGGGACTGTATCAAATGCCTTGCTAAAATCTAGGTAGACCATGTCCAAGCCCCTCCCTGGTCTACTACTTTGTCACCCAGTCAAAGAAATCTATTAGATTCTGCTTTGACACAACCTTCCCATCGTGAATCCATGCTGTCTTGTGTCCTGTGCCCCACTGGCCTCTAGGTACT
This sequence comes from Neoceratodus forsteri, assembly GCA_016271365.2. Lineage (NCBI taxonomy): Eukaryota > Metazoa > Chordata > Ceratodontiformes > Ceratodontidae > Neoceratodus > Neoceratodus forsteri. Next base: position 409,328,829 of record CM028138.1, read on the forward strand.
CAACAGTTCTTTCCTTCAGAAGTGATTCCATCATTTTCCCTACCACTGAGGTCAAACTAACTGGTCTGTAGTTTCCTGCCTCTGTCCTGCTCCCATTTTTGTGAAGAGAAATCACATCTGCCCTCCTCCAGTCCTCACGTATCACCCCATCCTCCCATGATTTGTTAAAGAGAGTAGTCAAGCGGTGTCACTAGTTCTACCCTTAGTTCTTTCAGAATTCTTGGGTGAATCCCATCAGGCCCCATTGCTTTGTCCACCTTCAATTTTATTAGTTCTTTCAGAACAGTTTCTTCTGTAAATGGACTGGTATTGACCCCATCTTCAGAGTGTTTCTCTTGTTTGGTTTAGGTACCTCCTCCTCTTCCTTTGTGAATACTGAGCAGAAATTTTATTCAGTATCCCTGCTTTTCACTGTCACCCTCTACCCACATTCCCTCCACTTTATTAAGCCTCAGTATCCCTCCTTTGGTCTTTCTTTGCTCCTAATGTACCTATAAAAGGTCTTATCCCCTTCTTAACAGAGTTGGCTATCCTTTCTTCGGTTTGGGCCTTTGTTATTCTGACTGCCGTCCCAGCCTCTTTCTGCTTTAACTGATAAAGTCTCTCTGTCCTGCTCCTTCTGTGTTTCCTTATATTTCCTGAATGCTATCATTTTCTTCTTAACCTTCCCTGCCACCTCTTTTTAAGAACCATAGCATTTTTTTCCTTCCGTTGCACTGCTCTCCTCCCTCTGGGGTGGGCTGGGGGAAGCATGTCGCATTAGAGTGGCCCCTGGTTAGCGACTGGGGCAGCTCAGTTGCAGTGCCAAGAAGTGGTGGAGCACAGCAAGACATCTGTGGACGTGCAGTCGTCACTGCACTGCTGGCTCCTGGGGACAAAAAATGGAAGAAAAAGGCTGGGTCGACCAAGCAGCTTGAAAAGCATAGCTCCCACCGACTTGGAGGACTGTCATGGAATCGTGTTGGGGGGTCTGGTCCAGCCGGAGAGGTAGGTGAGACCCCTCTAGTGGGTTGGGGCAGCCACCAGACCCCATCATGAGTGAGCCTGCTGCCTCCGGGCGGGGGCCGGCGGCTGATACCCCGCCAGTACGCTGCAGAGGTGCACAAACAAGGATGAGATAAATAAAATGAAAATGTAAAGTAATAATACATATTGGTTATCAAAATATGAAGGCAGAGTATTACCAGAATAAAAGAGATTAGTGAAACTCAGCAGGAACAGTACCTTGTGGTAATGATCAGCAACAATTTTATATGAGGGCACGCTGTGGGTTAACAGCTAACAAAGTAAATAAAATCATGGCATGCATCACGAGAAACTTCATAAGCAGATCAAGAGCTATCATAATGCCCTTGATCTGTACTACTTAGTGGTCAGACCCCATCTTTAGTACAGTAGAGTGTACAACTCTGGTCACCATCTCTGAGTAGTGACAGGACTGAGAAGGTTCAGAAAACAATAGACAAGGTAGTGGAGGGCTTGGAAAACATGGACTACGAGGACCAAGTGGCAGAATCAAGACTGTTCTTAGTGGAAAAGAGGAGGCTCAGGAGTGACATGATTACAGTTTTAAATATCTGAAAGGGATATCCATCCAACCCAATGCAACTCTTCTGGATGTACAAGGAGAAGAGGACATGGGAAATCAATGACTTTGAAAGGAGGAAGATTCACAGACACTATCAGGAAGATCTGCTTCATGGAACAGTGGCTAAAACTTGGAATAGGCTTCCTTCCAGAGCAAATAATGTCAGTTGGCACTATTTCTACCTTCAAGCTTACACTAAGTACTGTACCTTGAAGGGGGTGACTGTACTTTTACTGCGTTGCTGGGAAAGAAATCAATGGACCATTGGTCTTTTTTTCCTAAGTTCATAGCTTTGTCATCTGTGATCCTCAATGTGTATATTACAGTACTATGTGTCTATAATATATAACCATATAACACAGGCAAGAAAAACTCTGCATCCTGATTGGCCAAGACTTGGTTTCAGCCATTGCATTAAGAGAGCACTACCGATGGCTAAAAACAAGTTATTTTCAACCTGACATAGTACATTTCTATATCTGAGTATTTACCCCACAGTCATGGGATGAAAGCACAGGTGAAAACCCCTGACTGTGGGGTAATCCCTAGTACAAGCAATGCCCTGTGGTGCTTTATTGCTTAAGTGACTGGACTTACCAATTTGTTTGATGTCCACTATCTTAATGTGACATCGTATTGTTCTCATATATGAAACTGCAAAATAAACAGTATAAAGAACAAATGTTTTCATCACTTAGGTGCACCACTAAGTGCCCATGTGGCCAGCCTATCTCACTGCATAATTTCCTTTACTAGCCATTGCTACATGCTTGCCTGTTGTTGCTGCCTGCCTTTCCCCTCATACCATGACAGTTATTCCTGAATCAGCCCTGCCCTACAGGAGGGAGGTGGTGTTGCTCGGCTAAAGAATACCTTAAAACTGGCTGCTGTCGCCTCTGTGGCACCGAGTGAAAGGGGTTCGCTTGGCACACAGGCAATCCAGGTTTGTGCCCGAGCATTAATGTCAGGACTCAGGAGCAGAGTCTGGCAGGGAGGGAGTCCAGAGGTCCTTTGGATGCTTCCCTACTGGGGAGACAGGCATTCGGCACCTGATGGTGGTTTGAGTGACATTCTAGGCGGTGTGATGCCTCGACATGCAGCTGAATGTCCCAGTCCCAGGTTGCCATCACAGCCAGCCCTTTGAGGGAGGAGGGAGTGGGAGGGCAGAAAAGCAGAAAACTAACCCCTGTTGACTGGATGACAGCTGCCTGTCCCGTCACTATAAAGCCGGAAATGTCCTAGCTGACCCTGCCACACCCAGGATATATGTTTGCACCTATGGGCACTTCTCCCTGGAAGAGGACCTCCCAATGAAGGGTTATGTTGGATTACCTGCAGGCTGTGGCAGTGAGGAGTGACAGATAGCGACAGGGCAGAGTGGCGGCGGTGGGCCTAGGCAGCCCAAAGGAGTGGCTGGCTGGGGAGCCTGGGAAGGAGCAAAAAGACAAACAAATTGGCTGCTGTCTACTGTACCCATCTGGTAGTGAATAAGTTAGAGTGGTGATAGCAAACCAATTCTCTGGGTCAACACGAAAAAAAACAAAAAACTGTGGGCATTTCTTTCGGCACCAGCTAGAATTGCCCAACTTCCCAACCCTCTATCTTCTCCACCTTGGATGGCAACCTTCCTGAAGTGGTTCAATCCTTCAGGTAGCTCAGAGTGTGACTAGATAGCAGGCTAGATTTCTCTTCCCACATTGACACCATCCATGCCAAGCTCCACACTAAAATTGGTGCCATGTACCCCAATAAAGACTGTCTGTCTCCTCAGGTCTACTGTGAGCTTGTCACCAAAATGGTGCTCCCAGTCTCTGACTATGCATATGTGGTCTATGGCACCACCCCCTCCACCTCCCTGACTAGACTAGACATCCTCTGCAAGTCATTCTGTTACTTTGCCACTAACTCGCCCTCTTTTACTCATCATTGCTCACTTCCTCCTATCCATTCTCCTCTCTACTTTCATGTCACCAGATAATTGGTTTGGGTCCCTTCCTCCTACCTCTCATCACTCCTCACCCTCGTCCCTTTACCTCCTACTCCCTCCACTCCAGGATCATTGCGCCTTCGCCATTGCTCATCCCAGTTCACTCTGCTGTGCAATCAACTTTTTCATATTATTTCCCATCACTTTGGAACCAAATGCCTCTTCCTCCACTTTGCTGCCTCCATGGTTTCCTCAGGTATCAGCTGAAGGTCCTTCCCTCCCTCCTGTTTTCCCTCTCACTGACTGTTCTACCTTCAGTTGCATCATACCCTGTACGTGTGGCTGAAATGCCTAATTTGTTGCTCCTGCCATGTTCTCTCATTTTGCACTTACTCCTGTATTAATCATGTTCTCTGATTGTACTTTATTGTAACTATGAACTGTGGCTGTGCTTTGCATTTGTAGCACCTATTCTCTTCCGGGATCACTTCTAGAAGTGAGCTTCAGCTCAATGTGCCTTTCCTGGTCACCAATTTTCAAATCAATCAATCGATCAATAAATACATACATAAAACCCAACCCCATGCCATCAGCAGAATTAAGTTCTCCCTGCTCTTCCTTTTGGCTTCAAATCCACACTGGCAGGTCACTGTTTGGATCGCACTTTCAGTGATTTCACTGTCCTACACCAGTCCATTGGTGTAGTGGTAGCATGTTGTGTTGTTACCTGGAAGACCAGGATTCAGGCGTGATCCCTGAAATCCTATACTTTAGCTAATGGGGAGCTGGGTATGTCACAGACAAGGGCGCTTGATTGACCAACCAGGAAGTTGCATTTGTGTCTGCTAGAAAGCAATGCTTATCCACCTCCCTGGCCAGAGGAAGGAAGCAGGCCTAGTGACCCCAACACTGCGGGTGAGAGACACGGGAACCATAAAGGGAAAAATTAGAAAAGAATAAAATAAAATAATGTCAGTGTACTGCCATGACTAGCGAGGAGGCTCTACACATACATATTTATGGGGAGGTGGACACAGGAAAAAGAAGGGAATGGGGGAATTTGAAAAAGGAAGGATCAGTTATTTATTTGTATGTGTACATATACATAGGAAGAAGATGTATCTACTGACCATGTATGGCTACTGAGGTGAGGGCAGAGAGCAAGAGAGCCCTGGAAAATATGGGAAGGACATGTAAGTTAGCAGAAGTCTGGTTCCTTTTCAACTGCCCTTCAAGCGTGCTCATTTTCCTTCAGGAAACCCCACTCTTTGCATGCTTTTGTAACACATAGTTCTTGAATTGTTTTGCCTCATCCCCCAATCCGAGCCTTTGGGAACACTAAAAGCTATAGAAAAGTTCTATCATCCACCCACATCTAGTTGTCTGCAAGCTTGATGCTTTGCAGAAAGTAAAATTATCCTTGTAAGTGTGTTTGCTGCAGTGCTCAGCTAAGTTTACAAGGTTGCTTATTCTATCAGTCAGCTACCATACCAAAGGTATGGATCACAGTTACAACCACATGTGTCTTGCAGTTATGGGACTGGCAGAGAGAAAAAGTACTGTGTGTCGTTGAGGGAGGAACTGCTATGGTCAAGGTCATACCCTCTTCCAGCAAGTGTTGCTTATACTGGAATTAGAACAGTAGAAGGCTATACAGACCATTTAACTGTTCCCCCATCAGTGGGACCATTTGAGCCATTCTCTGTTGGCCACTTATCTAATTTAGCTTTGAAGCTAGATATCAAGTACAGTTCATTATATCCATTGGCAGAACATTCCATAGTCTTCTAGCTCTTTAATGTGGAAAAGTGTCCTACATTCTTTTTGCTGTATCCAATCTAATTTGTTTTATGTCCCTTAAATTTTCAGGTTTAACTTGAATATTAATTGCTGAGTGGCACTTCTGTCTAGGAACAGTTGTGGACAGGCAGTGGCTGTAGGGAAGCCCAAAGTCTTCCAGTCCTAACCACTTCTGATGTGTTACTCTTTGGCAGTGGTAGCTAGTGATGTCATAGCCGGTGCATATACAGTCAGCTGGATCAACTCCTGACAAAGGACATGAACACAAATGGAACTGCTGATCTACAAGTGTGTGCAGGGCCTATATCCTACATACCTCACCAATTTACTGACATTATTCTACCAATTGAGATCACAAGTCAATGACCTGCTTTTATCACCAGAAAAGAATTATGAAGAATTGGCTGACCCCAAATGAGTCCCATATAGAGATGTGCTTCAAGTAATGACCTCTGGTATCAAACAGAGAAACTCAAACATGCTCTTCAGAATCAGGTGAGGTTGTTTCAGGATAGGTGGGACCTTTGAGTACATTTAATCATGCAGGTGAATGCAGATTTTATTCCCAAGAAAACCTCTGAATTGGTTTGGGGCTCACACAGGACTAACTTCCTTCCAGGTTCTCCACTGTACCATAGTCCAAGCTGTGGTGCTCTGTCCAACTACAACTGTGTCAGTGTCCCTAGCTTGACAAAGTAATGAGTTTAGTTTTTTGATTGTATGGATATCATAATGCCTATGTAGCATTTTTGTATTATGTCTTCAGTGTCCAAACAATAAATGTAAATTAAAAATACCTACTACTAGTCCTCTGAGCATGCAAAACAATTGATGATAAGGTCTTCTTAGTAGCTACCTCAGGCAGCTGGAATTTGATACCAGAGAATGTCAAGGAAGCTAGGAATCTAGCAAAGTTTAAAAAGGCCATATTTGAACACATCTGTACTCCTTTACTCTTGCTTCTTTTTCAGACTTATAGTTTATTGAATTTATGGTAAAAATGTCACAAACCCACTCCTGAGGGTCAGGTTCACTGAGCTCTCAGTGCCCATCCTAAGTGCAATCCGTGACAGGGAGGGGATAACAAGGATACCCTCCAGGTGGCCTTCTAGAATGCTTGCCAAGGTCATGACTGAACACCTGCCACAAGGCCCCAGGGCTCCTCTTTACTCTGGATAAGGGTACAATATCAGTCTCGAGACTTGTAGACAAATGAGAGCCCTTTCTTGGTCAATACACAAAGGGGGAAGCTCCAGGCATTACAATCTCTTTGGGGAAGCCTTGTAACCCTGATTTTGTCTTCTCCATGGGCATGCAATAATGTGGTTCAAATTCCTACAGACTCTTCCTTGAGACATTGGTATTCTCTATCTTTACCCAGATTTTCCTGTACAGACCCTTGTTCGATTGGTAGCTTATGGTGACACCCTTAGCAACAACAGTTTACTCACAGATTATTATTAAATGTCCGACAGCCACACACAATATGAAAAATCATGCTTAGGAAGTTTCTTAAAAACAAATGTTTTACTAAAATAATTAATAATCATACAGTTACAACTAAAAGATTTAGAAAATTTTGGTCACAGAATAACAAATAAAAGTGGAAAATATACATGAAAAATGCACTATTACTGTTATCTAAAGTTCTACCTTAAGTTTGTAGTAAATTGTAGTCCAGAAGAATAAGTGAAGTCTGAAAAATCCTTTCTTCCTTTTCAGCCACTGGCAGGTTATTCTGTGTCTTGTCAGAACAGTGTCCAAAGTGCATTGCAATGAGCTTATGCTTACAGGGGTATTTATAGTCCCTCTGGCAATCTGAAAAAAAAACCTTTCTGGTTTATAGTTGGTGGTCTCTTTTAGGCCAGCAGGTGTCTCTTGCTCTTCCAGATTTTAAGGAATTATTATTTAATTACTTATTTGGGTTCTCATATCATCACTTCCTGGCACTATAAAACAATTTAATCAGAATGTGGTAATCGTGCAGACCCCTCCTGCATAAAATAATTTCTTCTTTTGATCTTAAATGTTTACGGCAGGGAGATATGCTCTCATCCTGAGACTTTATCACACCAATTAGCTAACCAGGGACTTCCATCCCTTTGAAAACATACTTTTCAGCTTCCTGGCTAGTAGCTGTTTTTCCTGGGTCATATAGGAAGGTCACATATTTTGCACACCCTTTCTCTCTTCCTGTGACCTTTTAGTAACACTGGGCATTTTCTTGTGGCATTTAACATACACAAAATCACATAAAAAATAACAGAAATATATCTGCAAATAATGACTGGCAGTTTGCTAGCTTGCCACATCCATATAAACGTCTCCACAAACAAATGCAATAGGCAACATATCCCACAAAACATAAATTAGAAATCGACATACTACCTCATAATTGCTACAACATGTGGAGCATCTGCAATGATTGTACTGTAAAGAACCATCTAAAGTATGTTATAATTACTAGTTACAGTAAATAATATAGTTTCCAAACTCTGTAATGCATGAGTGATAATACACATAAGTATATTATTACTCATGTATTATTGAGTTTGTCTTGTGCTTACACTCAGTTTAGCTATTCTCTTGGTTAAAGGTTTCTCTCATGCTGGAAATGCAGGTGCCATAGTAGGCAGACAATTACTGCTAAGCTAGAACCTCACTCCTTATTACAGCCACAGGCAATGATAGCCCTGTTTTCACTAGTGGTGTTCTCTTTGTAGAATGCACTTTGCTCCATGTTTGCAGGCTATGATGTAAAGCTAACCTTGTTATAGCTGGTTTGTAGGACAAAGCTATATTGCAATCATACCAGAACAAAAAGTTTCAGTCTGTCATGAAAAACTCAGGGATTGGGAGGTCCAGAATCTGTCACAAAACTGCAATGCTGGAGAGCCTCCATGGGTTAAATAGGTCCCAGACATTTCTCATTCAAGTTCACCTCAGTACTTTCCAAAATATCCATTGTTTTTATGTTCGCTAAAAGGCTAGCACAAGTCAAACATTTTGCTATGTACAGGTTTTGAGAGGTGTGTCAATGTGGTCCAATTGAGGAGAATCTACAAGGGGTTTGACTACTAACTAGCAAGCCTGATCATGACACTGTTCAGGCATGAAGGTACATGGACTTCAAAACAATGTGCCAACACATTCATAAATCAGCTCTCTTCAACAAGCACAGCTGATCTCATCATGTGTGTTTAGCCTGCCTGCTCCTTCCTCCTCAACATTACAGCAATGGAAACTGAAACAGCTTATTAAATATTGTTTGCCTATTAAACTGAGTTAGTGTACTTCTTCAAAATGCAACAACTTGCACATTTAAATACTGAGCATTTAAACATTTTCTTGCTAGTAACTTCAGTTGGGCAGATATTCTCTTCAAGAAAGATTCATACCTCATAAATGTCACCCTTTTCCAGCAAGGAATCTCCTAAAAAGATCCACACTGTTTTTAACCTCTTAAGACATTATCTGAAAAGAACTGTCTCAGGCATAGTTTACTATAGCAGAAGATATCTGTGAAGAACTGTTATCTTTGTTACTAATTTTACTGTGCTTTTGAAAAAAAAATCTTATATTGGGCTTTAGATGGCAAACACATTATAAAACTTTTAGGCCTGAAAACAGCTACCTTTTCTGGTTTCAAATCTAAGTGCATAGCACAACCAGCACTATCTAGAATGCATGTTAGTATAGCAGAAGACAGCTGCTACTTTAACACCTAAGACAAGTAAGGAATGGTATCATTTGTTACTCCATTTACTATGCTTTTGGGAAAAAAATATTTGTGTTGAGCTACAGCAAACACACACACATATATACTACACACCATCCTCATGGCCACAACATTCGAAATAAATACTGCAATCTAATATGTTATAAAACAATAAAGAAACTGTTTATGTCAGTCTTGGTTATGTGGAACACAGTGAAGTTCAGTTTACAGTAGATTTCTTTAAATACTTCTTATCCTATATTTTGTCTCCTGGATAGCACAGGAGATGCTACATCTCATTCTCATAGGGATCTTCATTTTACACATTTTTGCACTGTATTTACAGTATGCAGGATGTCCCAGATTAGATGCAATATCTTGTTTTCAGTGGGGTCATGATTTTACTATTTTTATAATGTATTTTATTCAGGGTAGCCTAGTCCAGATGTAAAATATTGTTTTCAGCGTGTTCTGATTTTATGCAATGCAGCATATTATGTAGCGCCCACTGAAAATAAGATGCCATGTCTTCTGTGAACTATCCAAGCTAAATATACAGCAACCAGCAGGCATATTCTAGAAAAACACACTGTAAAGGAAGACCACATTGCAACTGCCTCTCAGCAGATCTGCATTGTGCAAATTCATTAGAAATAATGGGTAAAAAGCATGACCACAGTGTAAGTGATATTTTACGGATATGCCAGTTGAGATCTCGATATATCATATATTGAATCTTCAACAGGCCTATCTCTGTAAATATTCAATATTTAAAATGGTTTAAATGCTTTTACCCAAATGAAATAAATATTTTAAATATCAATTTGGCTAGTCTTTCCTCATAGATCTTATCCCATATGCCCTGTGCCATTGTAGTTGCCCTCCACTGAACCACACCTCCATCTTGTCTATGTTTTTCTCAGGTGGGGCCTTCAGAACTTGATGCAGTATTCCAGGTGTGTTCTCATGGAGTGTCTTATACAGGGCATGATGACCTTCCTCTTATACTCATGATACCCCTCCCTGTGCATCCAAGCATCTGGTTAACCTTTCCAGCAGCCTTATCACACTGCCTAGTTTCTTTTTAAGTCCTGCAAGATGATAACTTCCAAGTCCCTTTCTTATTTTGTGACTGACAGTACCTTCCCACATACTGTAGCTTGTACTTTGCCTGTGGGTTCTTGTGCCCTGTCTGCATGATCCTGCACTTCTTTGCATTGAATCCCAGCTGCAATTCTTCAGACAATTTCTCCAGTTTTTTACTGTGTTTATGCCCTTGTTTTTCCCTGTTTTCACCTGACTCCTCGCACACAGCTGTGCTGCACCTGTGGTGACACGTGCATGCTATGTTTCAGCAGCACCTCACTCTGCTTGCCACCTGCCTCTCTGTGCTACCCTCAGGCCTCCATCTGGGGGCAGCTGGACCATGGGGAGTGGCAGGGTCCCTCCTGGGAGAGAGGCTGCTTTGTGCTGCTCAATCCTGCTCCCTCCTCCCTCCCTCCTAGCCAGCCTTCGATGATCTGGGCTCGCTCTCGAACTCGGGTTGCCAGTAGCATGGTGTGTGGCATCCAGTGGCTCAATCCTCAGTGCCACTGGGCCAGCTCTTCAGTTTTTAAGGTCTTCCACCATTCTTTCAACACGCCCTATGTCCATCTTATTGCATACCTTTATATCCTCTGCAAAGAGAAATGCCTTCCCTCCAGTCTCTGCAATGTCCTCAACAAAAACATTGAAGAGGACTGGCTCCAAAACCAACCCCTGTGGCACCCTACTCATCATCTCTCCCTCTAGAGTACTCCCCATTTACCACAACCCTCTGACTCCTGCCATTCAGCCAGTTTTCCACACAGAACTATTTTAGGATCCACGCCTAGGCTGTGCAGTTTGTTAATCAGCCTTCTATAGGGGATGGTGTCAAAGACCTTTCTGAAGTCCAGATAGGCCACATCCACCACACCTCCCTGGTCCTACCTTAGTTACCTAGTCATGCAGCAGATTAGTACAATGAGTTAGTGCAAAACATGGTGCTTATCCAAAATACAGTAAAAGTTAAGCTTAGATGGAAATTTACGCGCAATCCTTCACATCGATGCAACCCCGTTGACATCACTGATGCGTCCCAGCAATGAACCACAACATGCCGACACTGACTGCTACACACTTAACTTTAACAATGTGGGGGCTAAGCCATTAGTGTAAAATAGATATTCAAGATTTACAGTGATTGGAGTAAACAGAGGAAGAATGGAAGGAGGAATGAAAAATTGTGGAGGCAGAATGGAAGAAGGGAAAGGAAATTTACAGACAGACGCAGACAGAACATGATTTTCGAGACAGAGATGACAGGGTGGACTAAAGTGCATATAAAAAGGTATGGTGTAAGTTATAAGTGCTTAATTAGTGTGCAGGTGAGGCCAATGTTAGGCTATGTTAACCGGAGTGGGGTAGGAGAAGAGGAGAGGAGAGGTAGAGTGTAGGGGTGATGAAAGAGAAGTATTGTGTAGGGTGGTATCAAGGGGAAGCGGGTGGAGTTGAAATTCAACGGTGTCCTGTTATCCCTATCTCAGCAGGGCAGTGGATAGCCCTACTGGTAGGACACAGGTTATAGGTGATGAAGGTTATTTATATATAGTGATGAGAGAGGGGTGTTGGGGAAGGGATGTTGTGGGAGGGTAGCAGAGGTCAACTATAGTGGGGGTAGCACCCACCAGTGTGTTGGTGACCCTGCCTGCACAAGGCAGTGATCTAGCAGTGACTGAGGGGTGCAATAAATGAAGAAATAGGGAAAGGGTAAGTTGTTGCCCACGTGCGCTATGGATCCTGCCTGCACGCAGTGATTGAGCTCACAGGAGGGAGATAGATTAAGGGTAGAGAAGAAGGGGAGGAACACTTTAGGAGGAGGGAGAGGGACTAGGAGGACACAATCAGAGGGAAATAAGAGTGGTGGGGAGTAGGCATATGGTAATATGGGCTATGGGGAGATGGCAGGGGATTAGGGAGGGTCATGGCAGGCACAGGAAAGGGCAAGGAAGTTCTTGAGGGCAGAGTTAATGGAGTAGCAAGAGGATGAGTGGCAAATTTGAGGAGAAGTGAATTCCAGATTTTGGGAGGCAATAGGAATAACCTGGGCCAATAAGGGTGGAGCTGCATGGGACCACCAGGGTTCGTGAGTTGGTAGATCTTAGAGAGGGAAGGAGGGGTGGTTAGCAGGCAGGAGAGATAGGGAGGGAAGTTCACCCAGCCAGTGCTTGGAGGAATTCTGAGCAGTGAGAGATGTTGGTTTGTCAGGGAAGGGAAGCATAGGGCAAGGTAGCGATCACAATGATGAGTGTGGGGGGCTGTCAAGGGCAACACAGCAAAAAGAGTTGAAGAGGGTATCTAGTCTGGCCAGGAGGACTTATGGGTAGCACCATAGACTACATCACAGTAGTCGAAGATAGGTAGGATCATCTTCTAGACAATCTCACGCCTAGCTGTGAGGGTAGCACATTAATACAGCAAGTCATTTTCAGCGATGCTATTATAGCAACTGTATAATAGCGATCACTGCATTATAGCACAGTGTACTTTTAGTGACTCTGGGTTAATAGCCTACCTCCAAGATCCAGGTGCACCTCAGAGGAGGTTATTTAGAAATGGGGGTTCGAGATTAAAATTTGGCGGTACAGGGGGCATAGCCCTCCTGCAATAACATGTGGATGATTGCCTACCAGTGTGGAAGAAGAGCAGTTTTGGTTCTGTAGGTATTTTTAAATGTCAGGTGGAACAGTAGGACTGGGAGTGAATGCCAGTGGACAGATGTGGGTACAGAGAGTGGGAAGTTAAAGTACTGTAGAGATGACCTTAAGGGAGATGTACTAAAATGAAGAGCAAGGTACTGTATAACAGGAAATATTCATAATCTGAAAATATTAGCTATATTCGCTGATGCGACTCATAGCGAACATTAACTGATACGCCAATATTTTCTGATATTACAGAGATTCCAGCATTAGCTGTAAAGACCGTACAGATCTTATAAAACTTAGAGATGAAATAATGCAATACTGAGCGGTGTCGGTGCTACAATTTTCTTTATTAGAATCCACATTATTGCACCACAATAAATCAAAGGTAAAGGTTTAATTTCTAAATAAAGTTAATTTGTGTCTCTTGTAATCTTTTGGGTCTTGCTACTCATCCAACTGATGCTGCTCGGATTGGCTATCTGCAAATAAATAAAAAGAGACCTCACTAAGACCTAAGACCTAAAACCTTGCAGTGATACAGTAGTACAGTACTTCAGATTTTGCTTGTAAGGTAGAATAGAGAATACTTACAAATGGGGCGATTGAGGCAGTTGTCATTTGCTTATTGTATCCCAGCTACTATGAAACCACGGACGCAAGCATCTCTCTCTTCAGCTTTAGCTTATTATAGCTGCATTCGAGCCAGTGAGGGTGCTTCTCTTCACTGCACTCATTTTAAGGTCCACTTTGACAGTTTCTGCCCCTTCATTCATTTGCTCAGATATCAGCCCAGCATACCAGTCAGTGAAAGATTGCCTCAACTCGCCTTTGAATAATTTGTTCAGCAAAACATCTAGTGGTTGAAGGAGGTCTGTGCATGAAGCAGGTACATAGACTGGAATGTACACAACCTCCTCCAGCAATTCAATCACTTCAGTTGTTGTATGTGCCCAGAATAAATCTCAAATCAATAGACCCTTTGCTCCTTAGGGAGGCAAAGAGATTTTTATGTTCTCCATATATGCACTAAAACATGGAAATGTACTCCTGTGTGGTCAGTGCATTTGCCCAGTGTTAGGAGAATCGTAAACTGACCAGTCCTTGGGAAATTTGAAATTCGGATGACATGCATTTGTTTTACCACAGTAGATGACCTGTGGTGGTAGGAGAACGCCTGAAAGTATGCAGGACAGAACAACAGAAACTTGCAGCTTGTCACCAAGACCAGTGAAAGCAACCTGTCTAGATCCCATCTCAGCCATAGTCCACTGAGAGACCGGTGATGATTTACTCCAGTTTCATCCAAATTAATGACCAATTCTGTTGGTATTAGTTCCTCGCGAGATGCCTGGCTATTCTGTCAAGAAAGGTGCGCTTTTAAAGTGGGGAAGTCAAGTGGAGTTTTGCGCAGTTTTGGTGCCCTTCCTTTACTAAATCCAATCCTATTGAGGAAACCCCAGGCCCACTTGGTGGTCAATGCGATACCACCACCATTTTCAACCAGTTTCTGGGGACAGTTAGCTCTCACAGTGCCGGTGCATTGATGACAGCACCCTCAGCACGCATATTTTAATTATAATTTTCAGCTTGACCTCGACATCCTCAAGCAGAACAGTAGGTCTACCTCTGGGCTTGGTAGAGAAGCGAAGGTGACAGAGTGCTTGTGTTCGTGTCTTAAGCAAACACTCTCTATAACTTTTCTTAAAATTTCTCACTGTTGACTTATTTATGCTCCACTGTACTTGGTTGTAAAACCTAACTCGGCCATCATACCATTTTCACTTGCATATTTGCCAATTTCATACTGAACCTCTCCAGAATAAGCAGTGTAGGATGTTGCCCAGATTTTTATGTGGTGGTGGATTGCAGGCAGCTAGTTCACTGGATTAGAGTTTGCAATTTCTTGGTCTAATCCCAACCATGTCAACTGCTCAGATGAAACATTGTCAACGTCAACAGGTATTCTCTTTTGTAGCTTTACCAGAATTTAGCCACTTCAAAGAGGACATGTTAACCATCCAGCAGCAGCAGCTCTGGCAACGTTCAAACACAAACACAACACAAGAGAAAGGGTTGCAGATTTGGTATGTTTTGTTTTATTCAGATGCCCAGGTACTTAACAGCTATGGCAACTGAACTTTGACAGACACTGTCCAATTAGCTAATATGTCAGTTTGAAGTCTGAAGTTGGGCAGCGCCTTGGGAGACCACATCACCAGGACAATACAATTATATAGTACAATGCTGTATTAGGGCAAATCGAATATTATCGGTGCGAATAAGTTTAAGGTGGACAGAGCACCAATATTAAGCAGGCGCCAATATATTCTGCTATACAGTATGTTGCAGATCTGACTGTATGTGCGAATAGGGACTCGCTGATTTTACCGGTCGCCGTAATTGGGTTGCTTTAAAAACACGCTGTAATTGCAATCGCTGATTTTACCTCGCTGTATTGACATGGAACCGCTGTGAGGATGCAGGCATGGTTCCTGAATAAGGCGCCGAGATTGGGATGCAATTTTTCTGAATGGCGCTGATATGACCAGAGAAGTTCAGGTGTTGGTCCAGCCAGACACCTAAATACCTGAAGGAGGGATGTGTCCTTGAGTAAAGTCCCATCAAGGGTGTGGAAGGAGGGTAGAGGGAAACCTGCTAAGTCTCTGCCTGGTGCTGAAGATCATGGAGACTGTTTTTGGCACTGGGAGATAGTTGGTGGTTTGCAAACCAACACTGAACTTTGTTGAAGTCGTGCTGCAAGTTAGATGCAACCTTGGTGGGGCAGGAACCAGATGTGTACAAGACTGTATCATCAGTGTACATGTGAATGGAGGAGAAGGAGAGCAGGTGGATGGGAGATAGTTTAGAACAAGCAATGCCGAATGTTGCTTTGCTGACATTGGCATTAGTAGTCCAGAAGTTAGAGAGATGCATAATAGGAATGGCAGTGAAGTATTAAACTGACATCAACCACACCCACCCTGCAGAGGCTAACAGGAACTGGGGTGTGGCTTTGGGTTGTCGGCCATAATGCTCATGCCATTTCACCTCACCCTACCTTCAGATACAGACACGTGTCACAGTGTGCCTTGGGTCTTCAGTCCTTATGCTCACCCCATGCCATAAGGAAATACGCTGAGATGGCTGCACTATAGAAGAATAGGGTGAACTTTGGGACCAAAGAGTCCAAGGCACACCTTGATGCCTGTCAGTGGGTGCAGGCTGGGGTGGAATGGCGTGAGCATTACAGCCGAGAAATCCCAAGTCACACCCCTGACGCCTGTCAGTCTCTACAGGGTGAAGCATCACAGTTGAAACCCTAACACCCCAGGCATTTGTTGGTTATTTTCACTTCAAATTTTCAACATGAGCTTTTGTGACCCACCTCATGAACAGCGACACTATCAGTGCATTAGCGAAGGTGATTTTGCACAGCGACTGCATCATTTGCGCCACAGGTGCAAAACACATTTGGGCAGGATGTGAAAAATTACAGCTGTACTGCTCATGGGGAGCTATAAAAATGGTAATGTTGAAAATCTGGGTGAAAATCTGGAAAAGTGGTGAAGTCACGGTATGCATAGAAACTGGGCAACAGATGCCCATAACGCAATTATCTTGGGATTTTTAAACCAAATTTTCAACATAAGCATTTTGGGACCTCTGCTGATGAACATGGCAGTTGTACCATTCACAGGAGGTGTGAAGAAATGGCAATGTTGAAAATCTGGAGTGAAAATATTTAAAAAATCTCGAGTTATGAACATGCGTGGAAACTGCGCCATGCACCCTCATAACCCAGTAATTTTTGAATTTTGTTACCAAATTTTCAACATAGGCATTTTGAGACCTTCGCTCACTGCCCGAATGTTGATTTCCCAAAGCAGTCTAATTCATTGTGCGCCAGATGTGTGGAACACATTTTGGCAGGATCTGAAAAATGACAGCTGTACTGTTCATAAGAAGGTTTGAAAAATGGCTATGTTGAAAATCTGGGTGAAAATATTAAAATTCTCAAAGTTACAAGTGTGCATGGAAACTGCTAATGCAGGCTCATAACACAGTCATTTTTGGAATTTTTCCAAATTTTCAACATAGGCATTTTGGGACCTCTGCTCATGAACAGTGACACTGTGATTTTCTTAATCTGTCCCAAACATTGATTTCCCACAGCGACTGTCATTGTGTGCCAGCTGTCAAAACATATTTTGAGCAGGATGTGAAAAAATGACAGCTGTGCTATTCATAGGAGGTATGAAAAATGGCTATGTCGAAAGTCTGGAGTGAAAATATTAAAAATTCTCAAAGTTACAAGCGTGCGTGGAAACTGTGCAGTGCATGCTCAGAACACAGTCATTTTTGGAATTTTTCACCAGATTTGCAACATAGGTTTTTGGGGCCTACCTTATGAACAGTGGCACGAAGGTGATTCTGCTCAGTGACTGCAAAATCACCTTGCTGAATAACAAAATAGCAGTGACTGATTTCATGGAGGTGGTGTCCCATGAACCCCATGTTGAAAATTTTGAGTCAAAGTCAAAAAATGGCGAGATATCCACCTGAGTTGAAACCTCTCCATTGATGCCATTATACAGTTTACTGGCATTTCTTCAGTTTGGGGTCAGCTTTGAAGAGTGCAGGCGTGTCCCGCTCCACCAAAGATCATCACACGGGCTCGGGTAAGTATGGGATGAGGGGAGTGCGGGAGGTGGGGTGTGCAGAGGGTGGGTGTAGGTTGGGGAGGGGCCCGCCGACAGTGAGGGACCATTTTCTTGTTTCAGGTTAAAAAAAAACAGCGCAGATGTTTTTGTTTTTTACAGGTGTATCATAACAATGTCGGACACACTGGGGTGGGCTCCCAGTGTGCCCCATGACTTCAGGGGGCATGATGTTTGCCACACTGTGGTGGGCTCCTAGTGTGGCTCACAATGGGGTGGGCGGGAAGGAAAATCCAGATGCGGTTGGCTTCTGAATATAAGGATGCACATTGGGTGGGCTCCCAGTGTGCCACACAATCTTGGGTGGGGGTTTACACATGCCAATAGGGATTGGGCACCCTGAAGTCAGCTTGCTAGTGATTGCAAGAGGTGGACGGTGGAGCTGCCGCCATGTTTGTGGTTATGTTACACCAGGCAAGGCACATAGTGAGGCGTGTCATCAGTGCTGCTGCATGACGAGCTTGGTTCTGATTGCAGTGGTGAAATCATTTCAAATTGGTGGCACTGAAAAACACTTGTGTCACTGCTAGCATTCTCGCTAATTGGTGAATGAGGGACTCACCTTCTAAAGCATGCCCTGCATTCGCAAACTGACACACCTCTGGCATTTCTCCTACTGCACAACATGTTATTTATGCAAAGCGCAAGACAACATAAAAATAGAGAATAGTGTGGGCCCAACACTGATCCCTGAGGGACACCAGGTCTTATCGGGAGGGTGGGAAATTGCATCAGCGCTTTTGACTGATTGGGTTCGGTCAGTAAGGTATGCCTTGAACCAGTCTGTGGCTAAGGGATAACCCAGCTGTTGATAGGGTGTAAAGGAGAGGAGTGTAAAGGAGAAGGAGACTGTGTCAAAGGCTTTGGCCAGATCAACGAAAATGGCTGAGATGATTTGGCCATTGTCCATTCCCGTGAGGATAGAATCAGTGAGCTGAAGAAGGAAGTGGTGGTGGAGTGATTTTCCTGAAGCCAAATTGATAAGGGGTGAAGAAGGAGGAATCATTGAGGTAAGTGGTGAGCTGGGAGAGGGCTAGGTGTTCTTGAAGTTTGGCAAGGGTAGGGAGAGAGAGATGGGGCAGTAGCTGCCAGTGAGTATAATCGCACGCAGTGTGTGTGTGTGTGTGTGTGTGTGTGTGTGTGTGTGTATGCAGACAGTGCACTGCTCTGTTATACTGTAATATATATGCATATATGTGTATTTGCATTAGTCAGCATGTGTGTATCACAACAATTAGAGAGTTCAGTTAGGATTCTATTTGGTTAGTGCAAAAAGTGCTAGTCTACATTTCACGCTATCTAGGTCAGTTTCAGCCTTCTGCATGTCATTGCTTATTTAACTGAGTTGTCTAGTGGCAACTCCCACCCTCTGATGTTCCTCAGAGCCAGAAAAGAAGGAAACGGTCCCTTGATGTCTTATCTTTTATTTCTAAACATGTGTGTAGATGGTGCACTGCTATGTTATACTCATTGGAATATACTGTATGTGCATATATGTGCATATGTATTAGTCAGCATGTATCACAGCAATTAGAAAGCAAGTTAAGTGGCTCAGTGGTTAGTGCAAAATTGCTAGTCTACATTCCCCATTACCTACATCAGTTTCAGCCTTATGCATGTCATTTTGATTTAAATGAGAGTCTCCTGCTGCCCTGCCAGTAACTGTCACCCCCCATGCCCAGCCCATCCCAAGCCCAGCCCATATTAGTCTTCTGGCATGGGGATCAGCTCCAGACCTAGTGCAACATCAATACCGGTGGCAAACATCTGGCATTGATAAATGCTTGTTTATTCATAGCAGACAGAGGGTTGCGCCAACAGGGTTGATGTCATTGGCTATTTCTGCCTGTGCTGACCTGGGTCACAGCCTTCAGCCTGTTCATGTGCAGAATGTTTCCAACTAAATTTTTTAAACATGAGTGAGAATTGGCTCACCCTGTTAAGTAGTAGTAGTAGTAAATATCTTTCTTTTTAACAGGGTCAGTTGACACATACACCATTAGGACAAAAGTCCTATTTACAAGGTGCTCCTGAATTTTAGTTAAATTATATAAAATATCCAAGGTTGCAATAAAACAGGTACATTTCTATGTACACATACAACAACATCAATACACTGAAATTTCAAGTAATAACATACTCCATACATTCTATCTAACTTGTGTTGCAAAGAGTGAGCCATTTAATCAAAACATGCACATCTTGTAAATAGCTCCTGTTTTAGAGCTGTGTTAAATTTCTTTGTGCTAACATTTAAATTTTTGTTTGAATCTTTAATTCATTCCAAGTTTTTATGTGAAAAAATGAGAAGGTAATTTCTCCATATCTAGTTTTGGGAGTTTTTTATTTGATAATATCTAAGTAATCTACTAGTCCTTAAATTATGTGAATGTTTATTTTTTCCAATTTATCATATAATTGGAAGGCAGCCCTGGAGATCAATGGACAAGCAGCCAGCCACTCTCACTTCCTGAACTATATAAGCAATTCCTCTCAGCCTCCTTCTGAAGCACTTTTTTCTTTGCGGGGAGAGGCTCTGTTGATCTGTCCTCTCAGCTGGCTGCCCCGGCCTGCTGTTTCTGTTTGTCTCGCTGGACCTCGGTTTGGTTACCTGCTTCTGGTTTCAGTTTGTTTTCCTGCTTCTGTTCTGCATCTCACCTCTGGCTGTGTGCTTCTTTCTGTCCTTGCTTTCTGTGATTTGTGTGTCTTGTTTTTGTTTTGGACCTTCCCTGTTTTCCATGTTTATGTGTTTTGATTTTATCTTTTGAGGTTTTGTTTCCTAAGCTCCTAGCATACTGCTACTCCAGAGCTCATACTACTTGCTTCAGTTACTCACAACTCTCAAATTACTTGCAGTGCAAATGCAAACATAATGGCCCAGATATTCAAACTGCACCAGGCTGTGGCGCAAGCCTGGGCGCAGCTCAACTTAGTTGCGCAGGGTGTGGCCTGGGCGATATTCAATGGAGCTGCGCTATGGCTCAGCAGCTTTGAATATCCTTACCCTGGCCACCCACTGTGCATGGCACAGTGGCACTGTGCCAGCGTAATGGCCAGAGTGGAGCATGGAGATGCGCTAGCGCAAGTGCCATTGCGCCATGCACAGCACCTGTGATATTCAAGGGGACATGAAAATGGGGCCATAATTAATGCAAAGGCGCACATGGGGCCATTTGCATGTCATTATAGCCCCATTTGCATCCTATTAGCATGCAGGTGTGCGATCCCGGCGACTTGCGCCTGGCGCCCTGCCAGGTAGCAGCCATCGGGACCGACGCCCTGCAACCCGATCAGCGAGGCATTTGTCTAAAAATAATCCTCGTCTAATATCCCTGGTGGTCCAGTGGACCGAGTAGCTGCCGATCGCGGGCATCTGGTTAATAACCCCCCATCCTATATCCCTGGTGGTCCAGTGGACCGCTATATTTCGATCGCGGGCATTTGTCTACAAAAACATCCCGTCCAATATCCCTGGTGGTCCAGTGGACCGCTATATTGCCCTGATTGCAGGCATCGGTATATCACCCCCATCAATATCCCTGGTGGTCCAGTGGACCAATCGCTGCCGATTGCGGGCATCTTTTAAATCACCTCCGCCAATATCCCTGGTGGTCAGTGGACCGCGCTCTGCCCGATCGTGGGCAGCTGTAAACATAGAAAGTCCTATTACCCTGGTGGTCTGTGTACCCCCTCACCACCCGCACACTGAGCCCCACTACCCGCTCCCCATCGGCGGCGGGCGGCAACACTCCACCCGCCTGCGCCCTGCCGTCTACCCGACTGACAGCTCGGTAGGGCTGCCGCCCATTGGTTCACAGCATGGGCCGATGGGCGTGCAGCTCTCTACTCCATTCCAGATATGTGAATGATTCATTCACATATCTGGACTATGTAGTCGGAATGGGCTGCATGCCCATTGGCTCACGCTGTCAGTCGGCGGGGGGGGCAGGTGGGTGGGTGCTGCACCCGCTGGCTGACAGGGGGCCAGGCGGTGGGGCTCAGTGGGCGGGTGGGGAGAGGTGCACTAGACCACCAGGGTAATAGGACTTTTTATGTTTGCTGCCGCGATCGGGCAGATGCTTGATCCACTGGACCAACAGCGATAGGTGAGACAAACAGATGCCGCTTCTCCAGCTGGCGATTGGTCCACTGGACCCTGAATGACGAAGTGTATTATACTGATGCCCGTGATCGGGCCTATAAATCCACTGACCACCAGGAAATTGGACAGGGATGTTGTTGTGAGACAAATGCCCGCGATCAGGAACATAACAGTCCACTGGACCACCAGGGATATAGGAGGTGGGTTTATTTAACCAGATGCCCGTGATCGGGCAGCACTCAGTCCACTGGACCACCAGGGATATTGGAAGGGGTTTATTTACACGGATGCCCACGATTGGGCATGGGGCACTGCCAGGTGCGGCAGGAACTCGGATGGCCACCCACAGGTGGCAGCTGCCGTGTTGCGCCCTGCAATGTGGCAGCTCACTTGTGGGTGGCCATCATTTGTTCCTTTTTTGGCTTAACTTTGTGCAGGCGCAAGTAGGGGTTGCGCATGTATGCTCTCACATCCGGGCTGAATATCGGGCTGGCAGGTTATGCATGGGCATGGCCCCCCCCACTTGTGCCTGCATACATTCTACTGATGCACTCCGGCATCCCGAGGTTGTGCGACACACTTTTCCTTTGAATATCGTGCCGGGCGCATCAGTAGTGGTGCAGCAACACCTGTTGTGCCATGCGCAACCTTTGAATATCTGGGCCAATATGTTTGTTTCAGCTCAACCAAAGCTGCTCTCCATGTTGCATACTTAATTGTTTTCACCTGATTTAGGCTCACTCTGAACCCTAGCTATGCAGCTCAATCATGCTCTCTCAACTCATTCTACTTACCTTATTGCAGAAGTTTCATTGCACTGCCTCATTACAGTTGCTTTCAGAGCATTGTGCCTCCTTTTATTTTATGTTTATTGCAGTTTTATAACTCAGTGTACTCAATACAAATGTTGCTTCTATGTTCATACACCCTGTATACTCCGAGGTCAGCTGAGGCTACTGCTGATGCTGTAACTTAGTTTCAATACCTGCATGTGGGTCTCGGCCTTCCATCACCTTCTTGTTTTTCCTACGGTGGGGACTTGGAGGTGTTTGGGGAGTATGTGCCCTTGGCTAGTATTCTAAATCCTGTCTCTGCCACGACAAAGCCTCGGGTATGTGTCACCTCTATTGGCTTTTTGGATGCCTGGCTGGCTTGCCCCACTATTCACAGTGCTGTTTCATTGCTATCATGTTATGCAGACCTACGTGCAGGTCCACCTATTACTACTCTGTTTACTGACCTACGTGTAGGTCCACTCTTGCTTACTCACTCATTGCTCATGCCTACCACATCCCTCGGCTTCAACCTCTGGGATGTCTGCTGCACTCATTCTGCTTTGGACCTTGCAAGGTCTCAGCACTCAACGCTCATTATGGTTCCAGCATATCAGTGCTCATTCAGCTGCTCACCAGCTTTTCAGCTCTCTACCAGTTTTGGGGCATGCCAGCCATACCATTTTGGTGCAGGGTTCCCTCCAGCGAAGGTCTCGCTCTGCATTTAGTCTGCATCTTAGTGTGCCGACTTGGGCGGGTCCTTCTCACCTGGCCCATAGCTGAGAATGTCCTCGCTCCAGGCTTGGCTTTAGCTGTTCACTACGACAGCAGCTCTTGGTGTAGAATTTAATACTAGCAGTGAAGGGTGGAAAAGTTACCTCCTTTAGCTCTAGTGTTCCACTATAATGGTTATCCATTGGTTGTAGTGGTTTCCCTAGCAAGGCACCTTCACTGCATTCTCCTATGACTGCCTCCAGTTCACCTGGTTTGAGTTTAGGGGAGTAGGCCAGGTGAGTGCCTCAGCAGTCATTGCTCTCCTCCTCCCACCTTGATTGCCCATCGTGTTGCAGAGTACTCTCGAACCTTCCATGGCGTTACTGCGACAGAGACTGAGTGAGAGCCTTCCTCCTAATTGGAATATTTCCCACCTTCCTTTAATTGGGTTTTCCATATTGCAGCTGCAGAGCTGTCACTAAATAAAATATCCCAAGCCTGGAGGGAAGGCGACCTAGGCCTTGGATCCCCAGAGATTTCCTCCTTATGGGTTTTTCCTCTCCTCCGTTGCCTCAGGTCGCAACTATTAGTTAGCATAGTGCCCCTAGTTTCTTAGGTAGGTTTCTCTGTTGGATGGAGGTGGATGGTGTTCCAGCTGTTCCCTCTCCTTAGAGGATCCCCTCATTCTCAATGCAAACCATCAGAATCATGCCACGCAAATCTGGGCTTTCATTACGTTATCAACGTGAGCATCTCATTATGTTATCAAACTGTCTATGCTTATTTACTACTACGTCACAGTTACTGCTTGCTTATATGCGTACTTCATTCTTTTGGGGAGCCTTCCTAAGTACCTTTAGCCATGGGAATCATCCATGGCACTTAGAGGGGTGAACCTTCGAGGTTCCTTGCCTTTGGTACCCCTACAGCAAAGGGTAAAGCAAACTTTATTTATATAGCGCTTTTAAAATCAAGGTGCTTACATAATATAAAATCACAATAAAACAAATAATATTATACATTATTTAAAACAGTCAATTAATTAATCGGTTAATCGGGGAGGGCAAAGAAAATAAATACATTTTCAACATAGATTTAAAACTGCTGACAGTCAGGCAGTCTCTTAACAGGGTGGTAATTCCTCTGGAACAGAGAGTGCAAATAGCCAAAACCAAAATAACACAGTTGCACAAGCATAACACTATACTGGCTGCATATGCCATTGAATTAGAAGTCTTAGCCTGGAGTTCAATGGACAAGCAGCCAGCCACTCCCACTTCCTGAGCTAAATAAGCAATTCCTCTCAGTCTCCTTCTGAAGCACTTGTTTTCTTTGCCCCACCATCTTCCCTCCTCCTCCAGCGGTAGCGCTTCTCTCCTTGGGATCCTTCCTAAGGTACCTTTATACAGGAGTCGTCCCACTGGCACCTCTATGGGTGGAAACTTCTTCAAGAGTTCCTTGCCTTTGGCACCCTACAGGTGGTAATTCATGTGAATAGAGAGTGCGAATGGCCAAAACCAAACTAACACAGTTGCACAAGCATAACACTATATTGGCTGCATAGGCCATTGAAATAAGTTTTGCAGTTTTATTGCCTTTCTAACTTGATTTACCCAAATCATCTTTTGTTTATCTTTTAAGGCAAGCCAATTCAGGTCCTCATAAAGTTGGCAATGATGAGCCCATCTATTAGTTTTAGTGCAAACCTCACCAACCCGATTGTATGCAATCTCTGCTTTTATAGTTGATTCTATGGCGAGAAACATATTAGATCAACTTTCTCCACAAGCAGGTTGTGGAGGCATGGCACTGTTGTGCCCTAATGCCCCACAGCCTGCAAAGGCTTGTCCCCCATCCCCAATGCCGTGGCAGCTGCTGCTGACGCACTAGTTCAACCAGCGTGCAACAACTTTCTAAAAAGTAGCCGCTGCAATCAGGGCCACCTCATCATTGCAGCGTCAGCCATCCGCTGCAATGAGGAAGCGACTCCATCATTGCAGGGTGGGATGAAAACCCCTGATATTGTTTATGAACATGGCGGTGGGTTGCCGCCCGTGTTCACAAACAATATAACCCCCAATCGTGTTTACTTTCCAACAGGGCCCTAATCCCGCCGGCTTTGTTGGCCCCGTGTTTCTGTTGTTGCCGACGGGGAGCCCACTCCCCATCAACATTCCCATCATCGGGGGTGCCCAATCCCCCATCGCTACTGCTGGCCCCTGAAATGAAAGCCTCTCCGGCATGCTGGGAGCCCACCCCAGCATTCCAGATGTCCCAGTGAAGGGAAAAATGGTCCTGTGATGTCCTTGTGTTTTTCTCCTGAAAAGGAAACTGTCCTCGGCGCCGCCCTCCTGCCCCCACCCACAACCCGCACCACCCACTGCACACCCTGCCTCCCACATCCACCCTCACCCCATACTTACCTCAGGAGCTTGGCGCGACAATCTTCGGTGGACTGGGAACACGCCTGCACTCTTCAAAGCCGACCCGAACTGAGGAAATGCCGGTAGCTGTATAATGTAATAAATAGGGTTGTTTCAACTGTAGTGCATATCTTGGGGCATTTTGGGAATTTTTCACCAGATTTTCAACATGGGGTTTTGGGACCCCTCCTCATAAATTCTTGAACTGTCATGGCGTTAATTGGCCCTGAAAGGTGATTTCGCTGGTCACTGTGTGGAATCACCGCCAGGGGCGATTAGAGAAATGACAGTATCCAGTGTTCATGGTGGACTCTCAAAAGCCTATGTTGCAAATTTGGTGGAAAACTCAAAAATTGTTGTTTTACTTTAGCGCTCATTGCATAGTTGTTATGTACGCTCAGAATTTCGCGAATTTACAATATTTTTACACCAGATTTTCAACATTAGTATTTTGTCACACCTCCTTGTGAGCAGTATAGCTGTTATTGTTCACATCCTGGCTGAAATGTGTTTCGCACTCCCAAAGCAGAATAGCACGGTCGCTGTGGAAATCAGTGTTCAGGACAGATTAAGAAAATGACAGTGACACTGTTCATGAGTAGAGGTCCTAAAATGCCTATGTTGAAAATTTGGTAATGATACTCTGTAAAATGACTATGTTACAAGTGTGCATTGCACAGTTGGCATGCACTTCGGAACCGTGAATTTATAATATTTTCCTCCAGATTTTCAACATTGCCATTTTCCCAGACCTACTTATGAACAGTGCAGCTGTCATTTTCCCATCCTGGCCAAAATGTGTTTTGCACTTCGGTGCAGAATAGAGCGGTCGCTGTGGAAATCACTGCTCGGGACAGATTAAGAAAATGACAATGATACTGTTCATGAGCAGAGGTCCTAAAATGCCTATGTTGAAAATTTGTTGATGACAGCCCATCAATTGACTGTGTTACAAGTGTGTGTTGCGACTTTCCACGCACTTGTAACTTCGCAGATTTGTATTTGTCACGCCACATTTCAACAGTGGCATTTTTCAAACTCCTTATGAACACTACGGATGTCATTTTTCAC
Source organism: Neoceratodus forsteri (assembly GCA_016271365.2). Taxonomy (NCBI): domain Eukaryota; kingdom Metazoa; phylum Chordata; order Ceratodontiformes; family Ceratodontidae; genus Neoceratodus; species Neoceratodus forsteri. Next base: position 409,355,391 of record CM028138.1, read on the forward strand.
ATCCTGGCTAAAACATGTTTTGTACTCCTGGCGGACAATAGCACGATCACTCTGGGAAATCAATGTTTGGGACAGATTAAGATCGACCGAGTGAGGAGGGTGGAGTGACCGAGCTCAACTGAGCTCTGTCAGAACTGCTGCAGATTTATTTGTGGGCAGACAAAGGCTCAACACAACAGCCCAGTGCAAAGGGCAGCTTGCAGCACTGGGAGAAACAGAACTAGAGGCGAGTGAGGGAGGGGGGTGAGCGAACTCACCGAGCGCTGTCAGGACTGCTGCAGATTTCTTTGTGGGCAGAAAAAGGCATCAATACAGGCAGGGGCCCAGTACAAAAGGCCAGCCTGCCGTGGTGGGAGAAACAGTATGAGCGAGTGAGACAAGGGACTTAATGAGCTCAACAGAGCTCTATCAGGACTGCTGGGATTTCTTTGTGGGCAGAAAAGGTGCCAATGCAGGCAGGAGCCCCAGACAAGGGCAGCTTGCAGCACCAGGACAAACAGAATGAGCGATGAGAGAGGAGACTGAACGCCTCAACGGAGCTCTGTTGGGACAGCTGCAGATTTCTTTGTGGACAGACAAAGGTGCCAATGCAGCCAGGAGCCCCATTCAAAAGCACAGTCTGTGGCGCCAAGAGAAACAGAGCGAGCAAGTGACAGAGCGGTGAGAGGCGAGCTCAGCGGACTCTAGTGTGACTGCTGCAGATTTCTTTGTGGGCAGAAAATGCAGCAACACAGGCAGGAGCCTAGTACAAAAGGCCAGCTTGCAGTGCCGGCAGAAACAGAATGCGCAGGAGTGAAGAGAGTGAGTGAGCGAGCTCAGTGGAGCTGTGTCGGGACTGCTTCAAATTTCTTTCTGGCCAGAAAGCCACCAATGCAGGCAGAAGCCCAGTACAAAGGGGCAGCCTGCAGCGCCAGGAGACACAGAACGAGAGAGAGGAGGAGGGGAGCCAGTGAGCTCAACGGAGCTCTGTTGGGACTGCTGCAGATTTGTTTATGGGCAGAAAGAGGCAGCAATGCATGCAGGGGCCCAGTACAAAGGGCAGCCTGCAGTGGCAGGAAAACCAGAATGAGTGAGTGAGTGAACTCAACAGAGCTGTATTGTAACTGCTGCAAATTTCTTTGTGGGCATAAGAAGGCAGCAATGCAGGCAGGAGCCCAGTAGAAAGGGCAGCCTGCAGTGCCGGCAGAACAGAATGAGCGAGTGGAGAGAAGGGGAGGAGCGAGCTCAACGCAGCTTTGTCGGGACATCTGCAGATTTCTTCATGGGCAGAAAAAGGCACCAACAGAAGCAGGAGCCCAGTACAAAAGGGCAGCCAGCAGCGCCAGGAGAAACAGAATGAGCTAGTGAGAGAGGGGAGTGAGCCACCTCAATGGACTCTGTCGGGACAGTTGTGGATTTCTTCCTCAGCAGAACAAGGTGCCAATGCAGGCAGCAGCCCAGTACAAAAGAGCAGCCTGCAGCACCGGGACAAACAGACTGAGCCAGTGACAGAGGCCACTGAGGCGAGCTCAACAGACCAACACAATCAACATTCGGCATTGACAAATGCTTGTTTTAAATTGGTGACGTTAGTGAATCTTATGTATATATATATATATATATATATATATATATATATATATATGCAAACCATAATCTATTATCATTTTTATTGACCTTCTCATTTTCTCGTCTCAGCAATGTCTTGTCCATCTCAAAGCTCCCTGTCTGCATTTGACTTTGTTCACTATTTCATTTATATGACATTCAAACCTTAACCTATCTACCCAGAGACCTAAGTATTTATATTCAGAAACCTGATTTAAATGTTCTCCAGTTGTAGTTTTTATTTCTAAAGTTAAGGAACTTGTTTTGATTTTGTGCCACTTGCAAACATCATTGAATTTGATTCTTTTGCTATTAAGAATTAGGTTCGATTTCTCAAACCATCTCTGGACTGCTATATGATCCTTTTGTAAGTTTAGCTGCACCTGGTTTCGATCAGACCCTTTAGTCAGTATGACAGCATCATCCTCGTAAAGTCTGATTTCAGACTCCTTTACAACATCGATCACCTGATTTGTATAAATTAGAAACAATAGGGGCCCCAATGTGAGACCCTAGGGTACATCCCTCAAAACCTCTAATTGTTTTGAGTACTGCCCCCCTTACAGTTTGTTGTTTCTTTCTGTCAGGTATGATTGAAACCAGTTGCTAACCTCCACTGATAGCCCTATCTGTAGTAATCTATTTATCAAGATCTGATGGTTTACAGTATCAAAAGCTTTAGACAAGTCCACGAACATTCGTCCACCATCTCCACCTTTTCCAGGAGGATGCTACCAGATCTATCAGATTGGTGAGCACGGTGTACATGGAGTGGTCTTTTCTAAACTCTGACTGGTGCATAGATAGCAAGGAATGCTTCTTCAGATATTCACAAAGCTGTCCATGCACCAATCTTTCCAGTATATTTAATACTACTGGCAAAGGGCTCTAGGTCAATAGTTAGATGGATCTGTTGTTTTCCACCTTTAAACATGAGAATCACTTTAGCCTCTTTCCATATGCTGGGTACCTTCCCTCACTTGAACTCCAGTTAAAAGTTTTGTCAAAACTGGACTTATAATATGTACTGCATACTTTAAGAATTTTATTTCAATCCTATCCTTCCTGGAGCTTTATTTTTATTTAAGGTTCTTGTTACATCTTTACTCTGTTTGCAAGTACAGTATAAACTCAGTTATCCGAATATGTTGGGGACAATAACATTTTTGGATGAATGGGGTTTCGGATAAGTGAGGACGTTACATGTAAGTCTATTAAGCTGGGAGACACACCACAGTTTTGGATAACTGAGAGTTTCGGATAATTGAGGTTCAGATAACTGGGCTTTTACTGTAACACATTTGAATCTAAAACTTGGCACTGATTGGTTCCCCTTTTTACCTTGCTGTTCTATTACTGTTTGTGTTTCCTTTCCTTGTAACCCTAGTACATCTGGGAGGGTGGTAAAGTAGTCGTTTAGGATATTAGCTGACTTTTTACTATTTTGCAGAATGCCATCTTGTTCTATTTGAATTTTAGCACTCCTATTGATGGTTTCTCCAATGATTTTAATAGAGTCCAGTATTTCCCTGTACCAATTGTCTCTACTTTTTATTCTGTAATATTCGCTTTTGCTTGTTTCATTTTGACTTGAATGTATTTCTTGTTTGTTTGTATTTCTCCTCCACTGCACTTAATGATGTGTTTGCCAGTTTCCACATTCTGTTTTTTAGTCAAATCTCTTTCTATTTTTCAATAATCCATGGTACATGTTTTTTTTTTTTGTTTGTTTGTTTTATTTCTCACAAGACTTCCTACACAACCGGGCTCATTCTCATTAGGTACCAATTGAGAAATCACCCCGGAAATACCTTCCCACATGTCTCTCTAAAGCCAGCATTTCTTTCATAATAAACTGCAGCGGCAAAAGAATGGGGCACTCACACACATCAGCACTGTTCTGCACATCAGTAAAATTACAGGATGGTTTATCTTTATATTAAAACATAGGGGCTGGCCTGGTGGTGCAGAGGTTGAGGTGCTGGATGCCACCTCCCGGAACCATCAGCGGTGACGGGTGCTGGAATGTGAAAGGCAGAGGTCAACAGGGGAAGGGGTAGGATGGAGCATCCATGGGACTGCTCTCCTCCACTGGGGTCAGTTAGGGATGCATAGTTGCTCTGCAGTGGCCCCAGTGGAGACTGGGAGCACAGCAGAGGGATCGCATTACGAAACAGCAGAAAAAACAGAAATACCGCTCTGGGGACTGGCGGGAAGATGGCTGACAGCCCGGACACCTCTGAAGACTCCCAGAAAGCCATGGAAAGCCTCAGCAGCACCAGGACTGAAGAAAAATAGTGTGCCGGTCTCTCCTCCCACCAGTGCCTTCCCCTCAGAAGAGAGGGACCCACCCAGTACAGGGTTACACTGGGCTATCCTGAGGATGGCTGCAGATCTGAGGTAGGTGGCTTGGGGAGATAGTAGGGGGATGTCTGAGGATCATGGCAGCCCGAAGAGAGGCAGCTCCAGAGCACGATGGGGGTATAAATAGAATACAAAAAAAACATAGGAGCCCACCCTAAGAGGAGATGTCAGTGAGGGAAAGGTTTGTAGATGGACTGTTCTGTATAAACTTTGGGGAGTCAGAGTGAGACTCAGTTGTCATTTGTGGTTTAAAAATACCTGAGTTATAGGGAAAAACTGTTTTCCTGCCATAGCCGTGTTGATGTGAGCCAAAAAAGGTTTTCTATTACAGCAAAGTCAAGTGGCAGACAAGACAGAGGTCTTTTCACTGCTGGCAAGATGCATTGAGTTTGTATATGTAGCCCTGGTGTCATCTACCAAAAGGGTTACTACCCTGTCCTGCTGGCCAGACCAAGGTTAAGGGGCCTGGATTCCTATTTTGCTGTTACCAGGGGTCCTTTCCAAAGATGAACAAATAAAAACAAGGTGCCTCCACCCAGAGTACATTTTAAGTGGGTCAGAAAGTTGCAATACAACCCCTGGGATGCTGCACCAACCCACCTCCCATAAAGTCACCCCAACACATGGATACCATAAACCAAAACCCCCATTTTAACAATTTGCATTTTTCAACTAATAATATGCTTTCAAGTCAAAATTTCCGAAAACAGATAACACCGTTTATTTACATGGGGAGGGACAGGAAGGCATAGATGGAGTAGAGGTTAAGCAAAACATTACGTAAATTCATGTAAAGGTTTAGCATTTTCAACACTCCTTTCCCTTTGAATTCAGACCATATTTTAATAACTGCAGCCACCAACCCTTCTGACTATCTACTGCAGATCTTTACATTGCACCCCCAACTGGTACCAGTTCAGAACAACCCCAACACTCCCTCTGTCTCTGGGTACCCAAGTGCTTGTTGCTAGGCCTATGGTGCAGCTGGTTGGCCAGTGTTGTGCACAAATTAAATTAGCTGTTACGCTTTCCCTTTGATTTCTGTGAGATTCACTGCACCATGGGCATAACTTGAAAACAACTATGTACATCCCCCAGGTGCAGGGCAATTCCTGCAGTTACTCACAGTTCCGCTTGACCAGTCTCTGGTGGCATGGTGACTGCACCTCTGGGGAAGTTGGAGCAGCAGAACTCGGAAATTTGAACTGAAGAGGCTGGAGATGTGGGCAGCACTCTGCAGCTTGGATCTTCCACTTGATTGAAGGTCTTGCAGCTTGTCCCCTTCAGCCTGTTTTCAGGCCCGATGCAAAACATGAGCACAAGGCTCTCCAGGCCACAAGGAACCCAGACCCAGGAGTAACCCCACGGTCTGGCTCCTAATGGATCAGAGTGCCCTAGCAGTTGGGCATGTGCCCATGGCTCCCTGTGGCCCAGTCAGACCCACTTTGCAGGGGTTGGCTGGTTCTCTACCTGCTCAGGTTGAAATATTGAGCAGAAATATCAGTCTCTTTAACTCAGCTCAGTTGGGCAATTTTAGACTTTGAGGTTAAGCGAAACACCCTTCAGCCACATAACCATCATAGCAGCCGTGGCCCTTTGCAATCTGAACTCAGTCTCTAGTTTCCTGCTGAGCACACAGTCTCAGTGAGACATTGGGAAAATTCAAAACAACACCTTTTCTCAGCAAGTCCTTTCACTCTGAAAAGGCTTCCTCCACTGTGCAGGTGCTCAAGAACTAGGACTGACCAGAAGAGGCCCTCTCTTCTTCTCACAGAACTTTTCCTTTTCAGACTACTTGGTTTTGCTGGCCAAGCCTCCTCATGCAGGGAGACTTCCATACCAAGTGTACTTGATTTTACTGACCAAACCCCCATGAGTCAGGGGGCACCCCCACCAAGTGTTCCACAACCAGATCCATTTTCAAAAAGCAGAACCAGACATTTCCATTGACTTAGACCAGTGTCTTTCCTCTGTTCCTTGTGATGTTGAATCCACCCAGAGTACAGGCAGAATCATTTTACCTCACTTGAACCTTGATCCTTTTCCTTCTATCCTGGCTTCTCGTCATTTAGGTGCAGAAATAGATTGCCATTTTTCTCCAGAACCTCTGACCAGAACCCTTCACTGCTGTGGTGTAGCTCCTTTCCCATAGCAGCCTTTTGCGAAAACCTGCAGCTCTCTCTCTCTCTCAGCAGAGCTGCAAACCCACCTCCTTTAACACATTCCTCCTCCATGGGAAAGGCATATCCAGACCTTGGAGGACAAATGGCTGGCAACCCCAGGCAGGCCCTTTCCCAGACTTGCAGCCCCATCTTCTGCATAGGCTGGCCCCCTCCTTCTGTAGGGGCTCCCACTGAACTGACTTAGAACCAGACAGTCTATGGGTTTTGGGAGCTCTCTGTCAGCTCCCCCATTGGCTGGATTCACTGTCCTTAACAAAACTTAAAATGCATGCGGCTCCCTCAACCCCTGATTGGTTGTGGAAAAGGCACCTAAACTTTCCCCAGCCTTTTCCCTACAAGTTCATTTTACTGGCCCAGAAGCCCTTTGACAAAATCCTACATTCCTATTGGTTATACAGTGGTCACATGGCCATCATCATGGCTGCTGGAAAAACAGTTTATACTCAGTCCCACCATAGTCTCAGCTTTGTTCCCCTGGTACAGCCATACAGAACACTTTTATTTACCTTGACCCCACAGAAGTTTGCAAGCTTTTCCCCATCACCCACTGCAAAGTTCAGAATATTTCTTTATCCCCCTTGCCTGTTGCTAGTGCCGATACACCATGCCCCGAGGCGCTAGGCAGGCTTACTCATGCAATATCACTACTCTTCAGTTCCAGTGCAGCCTGAATAAACAATTTTATCCACCAGTAGCCCCCTTTACCTAATAGTAGTCCTTTTACCTTTTACACAAGTTCAGGGCTCAATATTTTATTTAATTTCCACCCTGTCACTAACTCCACTGTTCATAGCTCCCCAAGCAGCCAGCCAGCCAGCTCATTAATATTGTGGCTCTCCGATCCTGAAGCACCTAGCTCAGTGCTCTTCACAAAAACAATGCCACTGCTCCTTATCCACCTCCTCCAGGCCTCCGGTCCCTGATCAGCTAATGTATGGGACCAGGGCCACTGGAGAGGCATCCAATTGGCTGTAGGAACAATCTAAACCCAAATGCACTACCACGCATGCACAAAACCATCCCGACTATGCACAGAAGTGCAGCACAAACCAGTGGCTCCGCTCTTCAGATCCTCCAGCCCCATTCTGGGATAAAAACATCGTGGGGGCCTGATGGAGGATTCAGGAGGCTGAAACAGGGACTCGGGCACAACGGAACTGTGCCAGAAGGATGGAGAAATACAGGAAAACCAGGGAGCGGGGACCAGAATGGGGAAACAGAGACCTGTGCAGTCTGAGGGGCAAGTAGGTAAGCTCCCAAGGGGTTACATGTACATGGTAGTTATCCCACCTCTCACAGGCATGCATTCAGAAGTAGGGGATTTTGACAAGTATACTGTTTATGCCAAATCATTTATTGTTGCTTGATTTTGAGGATTTTTTTTGGAGGACTTTCCATGACTCAGAGCTAGCAACAACAGTTACTTGGCCTAAACAGTGTACTTAGCAGGCTGGAGGCATATGTGCTGATGCTACTAATCCCTACCTTTGCCCAAATATGGCAGCTGCTCAAGGGGTAGTCAGTATTCTGGTTAACTGGGGACCAGGTACCCAATAGTTGTTGCCAGAGTTTTCCATGTGCTGATCTCATTTGTGTACTGCACTGCACATCAGGCCATGATCAGCCTCCATGAGAATAACCAAGCTCAGACCAATGGCACAGCGCACAGAGTAGTCCAACAGATGGGAAGCCTTTGGACCAATAATTGGTACAACTGATTTTGCTGTAGCCCACGCCTTATATCAGGCTGACCTATGTGCCATCCAATCTGTCATTCCTAGTTTGGCCATGATTCCCAAAATGCTATTAGGTGCATCTTAAACCAAGTAGCTTCTCTGAGCCTGGACAGTCACTAGGCCCCATGGACTGTAGTTAAGATTTATCAACCTTGTTTGTACACTTTTTTCTATATAGGTATTTGTACCTTCATCCATGGCTGCCCCATTCTGTCCGGACCCTCCCCAGCCCCGTCACCCAGTATTACCGATACTTACCTTCAACCTGTCGCTGGGTGTGGAGCCTGTGGAGGTCAGACATCATCCTGCCATCAGGGTTTTCCTCCATTTTTCTTCCCTTTCCTGTTGCTGGGGGGCACACACAGCCAAACATGCATGTGTGGAGGTGCGCACATGTCAGCGAGTCCTGTATCACCCCTTTCCAGGCATCCAATAGACCCGTACTACCTGCAAGCCTCCATCTGGGGTGGTCATTCAGCGGAGCACCTGTCCTCCTCTCTCTGGAAGAGGAGAGCTGTCCTCTAGATGCTCAATCCTCCTTCCCAGCTGATCCCGTAGCCTGCTTGCACTGCGAACATGGGTCACTGGCATGGCAGGAAGGCACGGATGCCTCAGCCTCCACGCCACTAGGCCGACTTTTTTTAACAGCTGATTACTCCACTTGGTCATAGATGGCAGGAGGGGACCATACAGTTTGGGCTGGATGGATACTGGGTCCGACTGCTCTATTTTATGGGGAAAGAGAACCTGCCAGCAGAACCTATTAAAAGTCAGTAATGAGACTGTGAGGTTGCTGCATTATAGCAAGGATCCATCCAGATCACATAGATATCTAAAATAATAAGGTCTCCTATACTAAGTCTCAATGGTATTCAAACGTTACGGATGGAGTGTAGGAAATGGAATATCACAGTGCATCAACATTACTGGAGACAATTGAAACATGATTTGATTGGCTGTGAGGCTGCAAAGTGGTTGTGAAGTTGACCTCTTAAACTGAATAACTTACTGTATGTACTGCTACATAGAAACATAGACTTTGATGGCAGATAAGGCCCACTTGGCCCACCCAGTCTGCCCATTTCCCTACTGGATAAGCTGCAGATTCTAGTTAACCAACAGCCTACTTCCTGCAACCCCACTATAATTGCCTTATGTCTGTCCCATGCATGTTTGAATTCCCCCACTGTTTTAGACTCAACGACCTCCTCAGGAAGGCAGTTCCATGTATCCACCACTCGCTCTTAGAAAAAATTTCACATTACCCCTAGAGCCGTCCCCTCTATCTTTAAATTGTGCCGCCTTTTTACACATCTCTTTTCTGAAAGATGCTACCCTCCTGGACTTTGTTGATTCCCTTGAGGTACTTGAAAGTTTCTATCATGTCCCCCTGTCCCTCCTTTCATCAAGAGTATATATATTGAGCTCTCTCAGTCTCTCTTCATATGGTTTCTGCTGCAGACCCTGCACCATTTTAGTTGCCCTCCTCTGGACTGCTTCCATCCTGTCTATGTCCTTGCATAGATGAGGTCTCCAAAACTGCACAGTACTCCAGATGGGGTCTCACCAACTGTCTGTATAGAGGGATAACCACTCCTTTTCTACTTGTGATGCCCTTCCTATGCATCCCAGTATCCCCTGGCTCTCCTTACCGACTTTTCACATTGCTTACCCACCTTTAGGTCATCTGATATGACTACCCCAGGTCCCTTCCATTTTGTTGTTGTTAGTACCTCCCTGCTGTTGTGTACTCTTCTCCTGGGTTTTGTTTCCCAGGTGCATTACTTTGCACTTCTTTGCATTGAATCTAAGTTGCCATATGTCTGACCATTCCTCCACCCTTGCCAAGTCCCTTCTCATCTTTTCTACCCCTCTTGTGTATCAACTCTGGTTACAGATCTTGTGTCATCTGCAAAGAGGCATACCTTTCCTCCAGACCCTCTGCAATGTCACCTATAAAGATGTTAAAGAGGACTGGACCCAGTACTGTGCCCTGAGGTACTCCACTAGTAATCCCCTTTCTTGGAATGTGTTCCATTCATTATTACCTTCTGTGTCCTGTTGTGCAGCCAGTTTGCTACCTAGGCTACCACCCTGGGACCCACTCCCAGGCTGGCTAACTTGATTATTAATCTTTTGTGCAGGACTCTGTCAAATGCCTTGCTAAAGTCTAGGTAGGCCATATCCACAGCCCCTCCTGGTCTATTACTTTGGTCACCCAGTCAAAGAAATCAATTAGATTAGTCTAACATGACCTTCCTGCTGTAAATCCATGCTGCTTTGGGTCCTATGCCCCCTAGCCTCTAGGTACTCAACAATTCTTTCTTTCAGAAGTGATTCCATCATTTTCCCTACCACTGAGGTCAAACTTGCAGGTCTGTAGTTTCCTGCTTCTGCCTTGCTCCCACTTTTGTGAAGGGAATCACATCTGCCCTCCTCCAGTCCTCAGGTACCACCCCATCCTGCCATGATTTGTTAAAAGCGTGGTCAGTGGTGTCACTAGGTCTCGCTTAGTTCTTTAGGATTCTGGGGTGAATCCAGTCAGGCCCCATTGCTTTGTCCACCTTGAGTTTTAGGAGTTATTTCAGGACTCTTTCTTCTGTGAATGGACTGGTGTCAACCCCCTACCCAGAGTGCTTCTATTGTCTGGTTTAGGTAACTCCTCCTCATCTTCTTTTGTGAATACTGACCAAAAGTATTCATTCAGTATCTCTGCCTTTTCACTGTCTGCCTCTGCCCACCTCCCTCTCCTTTATTAATCTTCACTACTCTCCCTTAACCTTTCTATGCTCCCTAATGTACCTATAAAAGATTTTATCCCCTTCTTAACTGAGTTGGCTATTTTTTCCTCGGTTTGGGCCTTTGCTATTCTGACTGCCTTCCTACTTCTTTCTGCTTTAATTGATACAGTTCCCTGTCGTGCTCTTCTGCGATTCCTTATACTTTTGAATGCAGCCTTTTTCTCCTTAACCTTCCTGCCACCTCTTTTGAGAACCATAGTGGTTTTTACTCCGCTTGTTTTCTTTGTTTCACATAAAGGCTTGTTGCCTCTATGATGGCAATTTGATTTTTCTCCATTCTTCTTCCACCTCTCCTTTTGGCCATTTGCTAGTGCATTCTTCAGGTATTCACCCATTTTGCCAAAGTCAGCCCTTCTAAAGTCCAGTATCTTTGTTTTTTATGGCTTGTCTCCATGGTTGTGCTCATTGTGAAGCACACTGTGCAGTGGTTGCTTGTTCCCAGATGTCTACTGACTTCTAAATTTGTGATCCTCTCTCCATTTGAGAGTACCAGGACTAGTATTGCTCCCTCCCAAGTGGGTTCCAACACTAGCTGTCTAAGGCCTGCCCTCTGCAGGGCATCGAGAATAACCTGCTCTTGGATGTGGCTGCTGTACATGTCATCCAGTTAACATCTGGCATATTCAGGTCCCCATCAACAGTATCTCCCTTTTCAGCCATTTTGAGAATGTCCTCTATCATTTTCTTGTCCATTTCTCCCCTTGAGGCAGGAGTCTGTATACAACCCTGTGCGGATTGTAATGCCATTCCCTGTCTCCAAGGTGACCGAAGTGCCTCTTGTCCTCCCCTTTACTTTTTAGTTCTGTAGCTTTGATCCCTTCCCTTATGTATAGAGCTACTCCACCTCCTCTTTTACCTTCCCTGTCCCTTCTGTAGATTGTACCCCTGGTATGCTGACATCTCAGTCATGGTTCTCTGTGTACCATGTTTCCGTGACTGCTACAATATCCAATTGTTCATCTTCCATCAGGGCTACTAGCTCAGGAAGCTTGTTTCTCCAGACTACGGGCATTGGTACTCATTGCCTCCATTTAATGTTGGCTTTATCCTTTTTCCCCATTGCTGCTCTTATTGCCCTTGTCTATTGTTCCATTTACCTCTGTCCTGCCCTGTGTTGAGCTCTGTACCTCAGTGTTTACCTTACTACCTGCCATGTTTTGTGGGGAGGCTTGAAATTTCCTGCCTTTATCAGCACCTCCCTTGGCTAGTTTAAAAGCTTGCTAAGGAAGCACTCAGACCTGCCACCTAGGAGCTTGGTTCCTCTGGAAAGATGCAGACCATCATGCCAGTGTAGACCTTTATCTCTCCAGGTGGACCTCCAGTCCCAATGAAGCCAAAGCCCTGTGCTCTGCACCAGTTTGCAACCATTCATTAAACTGCATGGTGTGCAGTACCTAGCCCTCCTCCTGCCATGGACTGGCAGCACCTCTGTGAAGGTTACCATGCTTGCTACCGTCTGAGGCCCCTCCCCAGCTCACGGAATTAATTCTGCACTGCACTGATCCCATGCCTAGCTAGGTCATATGTCCCAAGGTGGACAATGATATCTAGTTCCCTCTCTGTGATGCTGCTTCTGCAATCCTGAGGATTCGCTTCCTGTCCCTCCAAGCCATGGCACCAGGCAGGCACCTTACTTCCTTCTCCTCTCCCTTCCCACTTTTACCCCCTAACAACTGAGTCCACATCAGAAGCGGTTTCCTTCCCCAGTGGTGTTCCTTGCCACCCTTTTGTGGGTCTCCTTGTGGATGTCCTCAGCATTCTTCTGGTTCTCCACTGAGGGTGCCATCATAGAGGAACCTTGCTCTGACAGAATGGCATATGATTTGTGTAGAGGTACAACATGGGGCTTCGCCTCTGTTCCATGACCCACACCCTCCCAGAACCCACTGTGGTCCAACTGCTCTTCATACTTGGCAACCTCTGAGGCAGTGGTTGTGGCAGTGGTGCTCTTTGGTGGGGAGGCCTCCTAGTCCTTGCTAGTTCAGCCTGGAGGTGGGCAACCTCCTCCCTCAGAGCTGACAGTTGCCTGCAAATAGGACAGCAACGCAGTTTCAGAATGTATCCCAGAAAACTTCTCCCCACAGCCAGTGCATTGCACCACTCCCCATGTCACTCTCCCTTATAATATACAGTATGTAATATATATATATATATATTATTTTTGTGTGTACCTACCTTTTTGCATTGTGTTGGGTTATTAAGAATATAACAGTTCTGCCCCAAGACCTATTGAGGAGTGATGTCAGAACTTTGGCTATAAAATGCCATGCCTAGGGGTGTGGGGAAGGGTGGGTGGGTAGTTCACAGCCACTGGTGACTGTTAGAAACAATCAAATACACAACTGCTCCACCACCCTGGGAGTACTGCCCTTTATAGTAATTCAACTAACACACAATTTACTAGACCACTGCTCCTACACAAACCACTCTACTGAGTCCAGGGATAAAATGAACTCACTCCTCAGCCCGCAGGACACTTTTGAAATGTTGCAAAAATATCCTTCCAAATCCTAGGTCTCAACCCCAGCAATCAAGCAAATTCAGTTGTATCTCACTCCCTCTGGTTATAAAATTACTACACTTTTAATGGAATCTTGCAATTCTCTGCTTATGCCAATAAGGAAAAAATGAAACTTTTTGTCGAAGGCAGCTCCCTTCTTAACAAGCCCCAACAATATTATGCCTTACCAGGTTTCAAGGTCCTAAACGGGTTATAGTTTGTTCTTTGCAGTGTAGCAAGATCCTCAGCTTCCAATAGATAAATCAAAGCCAGTCTGACTGGCTTCTAACTGTGAAGGATGCCTAAGACATCACAGTGATGAAACCCCACCCAGAGCCAATTGATTGACTAGTGACACCTGTGATGTAAGCAGGCCTTTCAATGTAGGCACTCTGTTATGTCTGATTCCAATACACAAAACCTGTCAGTGAAACCAGGGATAAAAACTTAACTTCTCAGCCAGCAGGACACTTTTAAAATGTTGCAAAAATATCCTACCAAATCCTAGGTCTCAACCCCAGCAATCAAGCAAATTCAGTTGTATCTCACTCCCTCTGGTTATAAAATTACTACACTTTTAATGGAATCCTGCAATTCTCTGCTTAATGCCAATAAGGAAAAAATGAAACTTTTGTCGAAAGCGTAGCCCTTCTTAACAAGTCCCCAACAATATTATGCCTTACTAAGTTTCCAGGTCCTAAACAGAGTTATAGTTTGTTCTTTGCAGTGTAGCAAGGTTCTCAGCTTCCAACAGACAAACCAAAGTCAGTCTGTCAGTTTATTTACAATATCATTTGTAATGTTTTATTGTTTGTTAAATCCCTGATGGGACATGAGGGAGCCTACATATCCAAGGACCATCATGAGGGTGATGGGCAGGATTTTAAAAATAGCTGCAGATCATTATGAATTTCTACAAAATGTGCTGACCGCTGTTAAATCAATGGCTTTTATGCTGACCTACAATCACGGTTGGCATAAAGCCGTCGAAAAAAAATTACTTGTTCCGGTCGGAGCTGATTCAGGAAGGGGTGCAAGACCTGGAGAAGAAGTGCCAGGGTCCTGCAGGTATATTACAGTGATCCGTCGATGTTGTAGCTATAATGTACCTCGGAAAGTTTTCAATAAAACATCAACATACCCTTATGTGGGATGAAACAATTCTAGAGTGGTGTCTGAAAGTGAAATTGTGTGTCTGTGTGAGAAAACCATCCTGAGGGACATTTTACAGCAAATAATAACTTTTGTATATAAGATTCAAATATTGTGCTTGAGTATTTTTTTTTATTTAATTCTAGGCTGCAATAAGATATTAGCTGTCCATTCTCGCCCATCCCTCACCCAGTTTATATAACTTTTAAATTAGTCTCCTTCCATTCATTTAGCAAGTTCCCTTTGAATGTATCACTGGTGTTCAGCCCACTAATATCTCTGGCAGGCTATCCCAGATATTCACCACCCTTTGAGTGAAAAAGCATTTCCTAAGTTTTGTTTTATAATACAGTGCATTTAGTTGTTTGTTGTGCCTCCTTAATGTATAATGTTCTTGTCCCCATTCCATATTCATTCCATTTATTAAGTCATTATCTTTATTTATATTGTAAAATAATCACAGGTCACCCCTTATTCAACACCACTCAAGTGTGTGTAGGCCAAGTGTTTTAGTCTAGTGTCATAGCTTTTGTCCTCAAGTCCCCTTATCACCCTGGTGGCTTTGTGCTGTATTCTTTCTATTTTTATGTTTTTTACCATACTTACACTTTCCACATTTGTACCCAATAGTTGGCCTTATATATGAATGGTATAGCGCTAGTAACACTTTTTCTGAGAGGTGAGTAAAATGTCTTTTAATTGTGTTTGGCAGATAGTTGTTTTTGTGTATATTGTGCTTACATGTTTCTCACATTTTAAGTAATTTGTGATATATAAACCTAGATCTGTTTCACATGTGATTATTTTTAATTCATCACCTTTGATATAATGTTTTATTTTCCTATTGTTTTACCTAGCTGCATAATTGAACACTTGCTGTTGTTAAAAGTCATCTTCCGCTGGCTTGCCCAAGTAACCCGTTTTATTCGGATCGGTTTGTAAGATATTTGCTTCTTCATCTGTATTAACCCTACCTCCCAGTTTCCTGTTACTCCTCACCCAAGTCTCCCATTTTTTCTTTGTAGTAATTTCTTTGGGAAATGGTCCTCTTTAAGGCAAGGCAAATTCAATTTCTATGGCATCCAATCCCAGAGGCTCTGGGCACCTTGCAATAAAACAGGTGGGAGTTTCAATAAAGTGTTCTATATGGTATATTAAAATAAACCATATAAAACATGCCTATAGCAACAGTACTTAAAACAATAAATAATTCTTCAGCATAAAACTCAGTAATCAGAGCTGGTCACATTTTCGTCAGGAAGGCCAGACAGAAAAGATGAGCCTTTAGCCCCTTTTAAACAGCTCAACCAATGGGGCCTCCCAGACAGCAGCTGGTAAAGTGTTCCACAGTGTCAGCGCAATGACATTGAAGGCACAGGTGCAAGATGTTTTGAGTCAAACCCTGGGAATGTCCAGGAGGTCCCTAGTCAAAGAGCAGAGGGCGGACCGAGATGGCAGGTGTAAGGCTCTGCCAGATAGCCAGCGCCCAGTCCGTATAGGGCCTTATAGGTGAGTAATCCCACCTTGAAGAGGACTCTCCACCTGATAGGCAACCAGCGCAGGGCCCACAGGACTGGGGTTACATGACTGGACCTAGGCAGGCCCATCAGCAACCGAGCTGCTGCATTCTGCACTAGCTGCAACCAGCAGAGGGTCCCTCCAGTGACCCCAAAGTACAGAGAGTTGTAGTAGTTGAGCCTAGACATAACAAAGGCATGTACCAGTGTTGGCAGGTCCTTGGGGGAACAAGGGGCTTAATTCTGGCGACATTTCTCAAGTGGTAAAAACACTTTTGACAACAGAAGGCGTCTGAGCCACAAGTGTCAATCTGTTGTCCAGGATCACACTAAGATCTCGCACCTTGAGGAAGCTACCAACAGAGCAGCCTGCAGAAACAATCCTGTGTCCACTCCGAGGCATTCTCATCACGCCCTCCCCCTGGTGTAATGACCAGTACCTCCATCTTGTCCTGGTTCAGTCACAACCAGCTAGAGGACATCAATCATTGATTTTGGCCAGACAGTTGTTAATCACATCTCGGCATTGTGTGTTCCAGGAGCAAGGACAAATACAGCTGGGTATCATCTGCATAGCAGTGAAAATCCACACTGTTTGCTGGATGATTTCTTCTAGGGCAGCATGTATACTGTGAATAGCATTGGCAACAAGATCGAACCCTGAGATACTCCACATCACAGGGTTTTGGGAGCTGGAGAATTCCCCATCACCACGCTGCACCCTGTCAGAAAGATAGGACTCAAACCAGTTGATGACAATACTGATGAGTCCACAGTACTCACGGAGATGATCAAGAAGCAAAATGTGATCCACAGTATCAAAGGCTGACGAGAGATCAAGGAGAACAAGAACTGACCTGTTTCCTCTATCTCTAGCCCTAAGGAGATCATTATGCATCCTAACGCCATTTCAATGCTATGTCTGGCCCGAAACCCGACTGGAATGGCTCATAGATGTCAAAGGACACAGGTGGTCTTCGAGCTGTGGCACCACAAGTTTCTTGACAACCTTGACATGTTGCAGTGTTGCTCTTTCATGAATTCTCATATATTTTTAACACTGTCTTATCTGCTCTGTATTGTATCTTTACTTGTGACATGTATGCTGCTGTTTTGACCCTCTGCCACTTTGTGGTCTGGGTCATGGCTGAAAATGGTCCACTGGATCAGTTCACTTACCAGTTATCAGAACATAAGTAAATAAATAAATAAATAAAATGGCGAGTTGGAATGGGACGGTAATTTGCCAGGATGTCTGGGTTGAAAGATGGCTTCTTCAAGAGAGGTCTTACAGAGCCTCTTTCAGGCCCTCTGGAAGACACCCTCTGTCATTGAACACCAGACAATCCCAGCAAACACTGGGTCAATGGTCGACACATCTCATCCAGAAATGAGTCAGGGCGGGTCCAGTTCACAATATGGGGCTTTAGCTTTGAGATCACCTCAATGACTCGCCACCTCCACCGGTTTAAACTCCTCCCAGACAGGCGGAGCACATCTGCTCCTCCCAGGCTGAACACAGCAAGGCAAAGCTTGCCTCACTGATAGGATACCCGATTAGAGAGAGGACACCCTGTCAGAGAAAAACAGAGCAAACTCATAACACAAAGTGGTTTAAAAAGCATGTTTTAGCTGTAGACAGACTGGATGTAATAGTCTGTCTATAGTCCAAAATAGCTGAGATGGTCTGTTTTTCCTGTGGCAATTTCCCTGGACAGAAATTCTGCCTTCTTATGGTTAATTGCCTTGGTACTCATAATAATAAGCACACAAGGCCAGTTTGTCCCCTCCGACTGGGTCTTTTGCCAGCAGCAGCTTCAACTTCCACCCCTGATCTTCATCACCTTGAGATCCCCATCAAACCAAGGGGATCTCAGTGAAGGATCTGGGTTATATCTGAACCAGTGCAATGGCATTGAGAGCTTGGAGACCAGCTTATTATAGGTGGCCACCACCGCTGGCGCCAACCACACATGCAGCGTCCACTCTAGATAAGTCAGCTATTACCAACAGTCCCTCTGGGGACAAACCCCTTAAAGGGCAATAGCTGACCATCTCGACAGGGAAGGACTTTTGGGAGGTGGAGGGCCAAACAGGAACTTCATTGTACAGTGATCAGACCAAATGACCTGATCAATCTTGAAGTTCCCAACCTCAAGACCCAGATGAAACACCAGGTTGAGCATTTGGCTACAGTGGTGGGTTGTAGAAGTAACCACTTTTGCTAGGCCCAGTAATGACATCAACTGGAGGAGGTTGTAACCAGTTGTGAGAATTCATTGTCTACCTAGACATTGAAGTCCCTCAGAATTAAACACCTGGGGGACTCCAACTCGTTGACAATGAAGTCTGCAACCTCCTGCAGGAAAGCCCCTCCCTGACCCCAGAGGGCAGTAAATGAGGAGACTCCTGCAACCTGTACCTGGACCCCATGCACAACCACACACTCAAAAGACATGGCTGTTCCTACTGGTGCACGTGAAGCCCAAAAATCTAAATTTAAACACAGTGGGCTAGATATTCAAAGGGGTTGCACATGGTGCAACTGAGGTGCATCAGCAGCAACCCCAGAACTGCCCGGTGCAATATTCAAAGAGTGGGAATTGTGCAGCACAATTCCCAACCTTTCAGGGGTGCAAAGATAATGTATGCAGCACATCTCAAGGGGCATGCCCCACATATCGGCACATCCGATATTCAGCCCAGGATGTGCGGCGCATGCTGGCACAACCCTGAGATCGCCACATACCTGGGCTCAATGTTGAGCCAGTAAAGAAGAGCTCAAGTGCAGTCCACCCACCGGCTGCCCGCTGTATTGTAATGTGCAACACAACAGCTGCCAGCCGTGGGTGGCTACCTAGAACATCATTCACAAGCACCCAAATATGTCCCTGGTGGTCTAGCAGTCCCCCCTCCCATGCCATACCTCTGTACCTGACATCAAAGCCTGTCAAATCCCTGGTAGCCTAGTGGAACCCCTCCCTCCCACGGTAACCCCAATCACCATATTAAATTAATATATTCTCCTGGTAGTCTAGTGGTACCCCTCTCACCAGTAACCCCAGTCATTGTATAAACAGCAATGACCAGTCCCTGGTGGTCAGTAGCACCCCACCCACAGGATCCCCCAGTCCACCAAGTCCCCCGTCAGCGGTGGGCAGCAAACGCACCCGCGCCTCATGACTTCCACCATCTGACAGCTTACAGTATCAGCTGCAAGCCCATCAGTCTATACTGTAATAGTAATTCGCAACTTGGTGAATGAATGACTTCATTCACAAAGTTGTGAATGACTATTACAGTATACTAAGCCCATTGGTCCAGAGTGTGACCAATGGCCTTGCAGCTGATACTATAGCTGTCAGGGGCGGCAGCCGCAGAGGTATGGGTGGGTTTGCTGTCCGCTGCTGACGGGGGCTGGGTGGGCTGGGGGTTCTGTGTCAGTGGAGGGGTGGGGAGTGTCACTGGACCACCAAGGACTGGCTGCTGTTTATAAGGATGACCAGGGTTACCGTGGGAGGGATACCACTAGACTACCAGGGAGAAGTTATATCCATTTTAATATGGTGATCAGCCGTACTGGTGGGAGGGGGTCCCATTAGACTACCAGGGATTTGACAGGCTTTGATGTCGGTGTACAGAGGCAACGGAGGGGAGGAGGGGGAACCACTGGACCCTCTCTGACAGCACAGCATGCTGTGCAGGTGCCAGTCACATTTCCCTGGCCAGCCCTGCACAACTCATGAAAATGGAGCTATAATGACATGCAAATGGCCCCATTTGCACCTTGCATGTATTTTGGCCCCATTTTCATACTGCTGGCCGAATATCAGGAATTTGCGTGCAATGTATTTCTGTTGCACTGGCGCAGTTCCCATTCTGATATTCAACCCTGTCTGGGGATGCGCCAGTGCATCATATTTGTGCAGTGCACATTACCTGATATATTCAGAAGTGATGCACCATGGCTCATTTCTTTTGAATATATCCTTAGTTGCTCCAACCCAACACAGTTACAGTCGCCACCACTTGCGCCCGTGCCGAGGCACATTTCTGAATATTGGGCCCAGTATGCAAGCCCACGAGAAGGAAGCAGTAGATTGCCTGAAAATGTGTGTGTGTGTGTGTGTGTGTGTGTGTGTGTGTGTGTGTGCGTCTTACTGGACTGTGTCTCTGTTGTATCTGTCACTGAGTGTTATGTTTGTCAGTTTGTTGTGTGTCACTGTTGTGTCATTTTCATTGTATACTTGTTACTGTGTTGAGTTTACCTGTGCCATCTGTCACTCTGTGCATCGCTGGTGTGTGTGAGTGTCTGGTCTTTTGTCATGTGTCACTCTGTGTGTTGTGTGAGTTGTGTGTGCCAGTGCATGTTGGATGACTATATCATGTGTCTCACTATGTGTACAATATGTGTCACTGTGTTGTGTCTCTCATTGAATGTTGTGTGTGTCACTATGTGTTACAAGTCCCTGCGTTGTTACTGTGTAGTCTGCATCACTTTCGCATATGTGTTATGCGTGTCACTTTTTTACTGTGTGTTCAACACAGAACTAAGCTATTGTAGTAGCCAGTCAACTCTTATTTTTATTAGATCCTGTTCTCATTGTTAAAAGACCTCAGTTTTGTATTTGCAGGCTGTGATGTAAAGCTGGCCATATTTTCTCTTGTTCTGCTCTAATTGCAGACAACACTTGTGCATGTTAGGCTGGAATGCAAACAATGCAATTTAATTAATTTTGTGTAGCATCTTTCATACAAAGTACATCTCATAATGCCAGTGGAGTAAATCTCTAGAACAGGAAATACTGTATATAAAATAATATAGAGACCATTTAGGCACACAATTAGGCACTTTATAGGCAAGGGTTATATCAAGTGCAGGCAGTGCCAACTGGAGCAGCTGGTGACAGTGTCCAGTTTGTTGCACTCTGCAAATAAATACAACCACAGCAATGCTTAGATTCAAATAATGGTCCTTTCATTAGGGACATAAGAAACATCATAAGTAAATTCACTTAGCACTGGAGCAGCTGGTGGACTGGTAGCCAAAGTAACCATACGGACAAGCCAGAAAAGTATTTTGAGCATTGTGATTTACATAATTTTTTACTTAGTGTTTTGTATGAATATTTAACAGATTATCATGTCACAGGAAGTCAACAAGTAGTTTCTGACTCTGATATTACTCGAAGATTTTTATACTATTACAACTAACAAAGCTGAGCCTGTGGAGGGAAAAGCCTATTAAGAGCTGTTTAAACATAGTGTGCTATTTCTTAAACTGTTTCAGTTTGAAATTTGTTTCATGTTGAGGAGAGGAATACCCGAGTAGCCCTATACATAGATGACATGCTCCTCTACCTAAATAACCCTAATAGTTCGCTCTCACCCCTCTACCGAATAACCCCAATAGTTGCTCTCACCCCTCTACCTGAATAACCCCAATAGTTACTCTCACATCCTCTACCTGTATAATCCCAATAGTTTGCTCTCACCCACTCTACCTGAATAACCCCAATAGTTCGCCTCACCCCTCTACCTGAAAAACCCCAATGGTTCGCTTCACCTGTGTTTCAGATACTGGATTACTATGGTGCAGTCTTGGGGTATAAGCTCAACACCATAAAAATAGAAGCTCTAACTTTTCATTATCAGCCTACACAAGAGATCAAACAATGATATTCATTCTGCTGGGACTTACAGAAACTAAAGTACTGTATCTGTGGATCTACTTGGCAAGAACCCCAGTGGCTGCAGAGTGGAACAGTTACACTCCAGTCTATATGCAAATGTTGCAGGATCTCACATGGTGGAATTTGTTTCCTTGAGTCTAACTAAAGAGCGGAGGTGATCCAGATGGTGATCCTATCAAGGGCAATATATTTTTTCAAAATATCCTCTCTCCCTATCACACAGCACCTTTCAGCAATGGAACAAAACAATAACCAGATTCCTTTGGGCTGGACTATATTCCTGGATTAAACTCTCCACTCTGTTCCTTCCTAAGGGAGAAGAGGCCTTGCCCTCCCAAATCGTAAGCTCTGTTACTGGGCTTCACACCTCTGCTTACTGCACTCGACATCTAGGGGCCTCCCGAACATTGTGGCAATGGATAGAGACAGGGCATCTCCCAAGCTTGGACTTTGTTAAAGCCATGTATCATTTGGATACATAGCTTGGACATCTCATAGACCTCAATCCATGGCTTCAGTACCAAGCTTGGTCTGGACAGTCATCTGCAGAGTGCTGCATTTAGCTCCCTTCCTCACTTTGTCCCATGGCCCTATGGGTACTTCCAGCGAGCCCCGATTGATCCAGCCTTTCAGAGGTGGGAACACCTCTCACTGTAATACCTGTACCAGGGCATGGCATGTACAATTTTCAAATCCTTTACTGATGTTCAGTGGGACTTCATTCTCTGGCAGATTTATTTCTATAGATACCTACAACTCCAGCATTATTTTAATACTCTCCCAATAAGGTACATCATCCTCAGTCCCACCCAGCTATAATTACCTCCCTTGTTTCCATAATGTGGACTGGTGATGCTGGGCACATGATCTCCCTTTTTGTGTGGCCCTAATAGACACTATGGGTGACTCAACAGAATATGTGCTGCAGAGGTGGGGAGGAACTTGACCAGCCAATCACAATTGAACAGTGGCACAAGTCTCATCAAATAATCTCTAAAATTACTTGCTCCCACCAGTGATAGGAATACACAAGGAAACACCAGATTCAGTTCTTCTGAACACTGACTATATCAGCCCATTATCACACAACCAAGGATGCCACCTGTTGGAGGCACTGCAGGGTAGCACGCTGATGGTGACTGAAATTGAAGCGACTCAGTTTTGAACAACTCAGTTTCAGCACCCTGATCCTGAGTAGTACCTGGAAAGTGTGAGGAGTGGTTAGCGCCTACGGTACAGGAAAAAAGGCGAGATACTAAGAGGGCAAAGGACCAGAAGAGGAGGGTAGGAAGGAGAAAGTATGTGGGGTGTAGTTTGGTGATGTACTGCTGAGCTGCCATTCTGGTCTGGTGGTGAGGGTGGCATGCTGTAGTGAAGGAGGTCTAGGGTTCAGGGCTGGGTAGGGATTCTATTTTGTTTTGAACCTGTGCAGCACTTAAATTTTTTCTGTCCGAGTTTCTCCCCTCCCAACATGCACCCCTGGAGCTGAGAATCCTAATTTGGGGGTTCATCTAAGTTCCAACCTTGGCAACTTGGAGAACCATAGTCAATCAGATTTATAGGATGGAGAGGATTACTCACACACTGAATGATAGGGCTGAACTCTACTCTTCAAGATAGAATGGGTGGCTCCTGCTTGTGATGACTAAAGATCCAGATTGTGTCCCTAGATGGCAACATGGATAAGGGGTGCAGCCCTTTCCCTTTCTAGTGTAAAAGAGCCCAATGATGCTGCGGCTCATGGGAGTTCTACCAAGTGATTATGCAGCTCAATTACTGTGGCTGGTCCTGTCTGTTGCTCCTTGCCCCCTCCTGTGGGAGCTGGTGTTCTGGTCCCCATGGTTCCCTCTCTGCACACATGGTGCACTTTCCAGCTGAGCCTGGGTTTGGGGAGGTTTAAGTTGCACATTGATTTCCTCGATTCGACACCCCACACTTTGTCTAAGGGAGTGGTTGACATAATTAATTTTCATTGCATTTTTATTTTTTATACTTGTAAGCTGATGAGCAAAATGCCCATTTTCATAAGCAACAAGTACAATAAATACAAAACTATTACCCTGTAGGCAGGGTTTCAGATAACTATATTTTGGACATATTTGCATCCAGAAATGTCAAAATGTCAAAACTAGACTCCTTGGAATAATTTAGTCTAATGTAATAACCCTATTAGGCTGACATCTGTTTTTCTGCTGTGGACATCTTTTTTTTATTTAACCCCTCACACCTAACAAAGAGACACTTTGAAGCTCACTTTGCATTGACTTCTATTTAATTCGGTGTGATGTGAAGGGTTAAACTGATCTACATTTGCAGCTCTTCTAATTAGCTTCAGCAAGGACAAATCGTTCTCTGTTCTGTAACAGTCTCCAACTAAAGAGTGAAAGATTTATAGCCAACCTTGAGATGGCTCTGTAGTCTAGATGGGTGCTGGTGGACAAGTGTGTGTATCAGTTTACTTTTACAAAGAAGAGAAGCAAGAAGCCTGCTAAAACATTACAAGACTGCAAATCATCACTGGCTGGAGGGAACAAAAGTAAGTTTTTTGTTTTGTTAATTATTAGAGAACCAGGAAAGACAAGAGCTGCCTATATGTGGCATGGATAAGAGGAGGAGGAGCAGTTGTATAGTTGGGCTGGCACTGGCAGTAAAGCATGGAGGTTAGAGTAACAAGCTGTGAATAAACTTGGTACATCCAGCAGACCTGGGTTTGATTCCCAAAACCTCCACTTGTATACTGTGTGACTCTGTGCAAGTCACTTACTCTCCCCAGCACTCCCAGGCCACCCCTGAAAACAGGCACTTGTGCCTAGCAGGCCTAACTGGTTACCAAAACATAAAAAACTTACTTGCTCCCTCATGATCCAGGGGCAGTCTGTGTTGGGGCTGTAGGTAGGAGAGCTGGCTGTTTGCTTGGGTGGGGTAGTGGCTTGCAGTGTTGGTGCCTAGGATGACTGTATTTACTTGGGTGGAGGAACTGGCTGTGCTGATGCTAAGGTCATCAGTGTTCACTTAGGTAGTGCAAGGAGGCTGGCAGTGTTGGTATGAGGTGGAGCTATTTCCTTGGGTGGTGTGGGGTGACTGACCAGGTAGGTGCTAGGTCCATCAGTGTTCACTTGGATTTGGTGGGGTGCTGGTAGTGTTGGTTCCAGGGT
The DNA here is from genome assembly GCA_016271365.2 of Neoceratodus forsteri. Lineage (NCBI taxonomy): Eukaryota > Metazoa > Chordata > Ceratodontiformes > Ceratodontidae > Neoceratodus > Neoceratodus forsteri. Next base: position 409,380,079 of record CM028138.1, read on the forward strand.
TGGCTGTGTTTACTTTGGTGAGGTTGACAGTGTTTGTGACAGGGCTGTGTTCACTTGGGTGAGGGGCAGCTGGAGGGGAGACTGGCCATGTGGTGATTCAGGGGCTGTTTATATTGCTGCAGTGGCTGAGAGGGCTGGCTGTGGTAATTTTGGAGGAGTGGATGCTTGGATGGAGGAGACTCACTGGGAATGGGGTTTCATTAGCCATATTCTTTCAGAGAAAGTGTGTGTGTGTGTGTGTGTGTGTGTGTGTGTATTTGGGATCCATGACAGGTCATCAACAAAATATCTGTCGAATGACCTGACAGCGAAACTGGCAGGTCAACTGCATTTGCAGTCAGCTGCTGGTTTACGCAAAAGCCACAAGTGTTTTCTTTGGGGAGCTTTGCCCAGACCCCCACATGGGGGCTGTGCCCCTGCACCACCCCCACTTAGGATTCTCAACTCTGAGTCAGAGCTGAGTCAGGGGTACAGGACCCCTGACAGACAGTGCTGGGTGCTAGCGGGTTCCCTACAGTGACGTGGCACTGTTGTTGCTGTAGGGACTCTACTGTCAACATGTTGATGTCAGGGATGTATACCTGTATTTGTGTAGGTAGGGTGGAACAGACTGTGTGTGGGTTTGAGGAGAAGGCTGTTTGTGTCATGGTGGGGTATGGTGGCTATTGTAGAAGCTGGGTGTATGTGTGGGAACTGGCCATGTTGGCAGCAGAAGACAGCAGGCATATGTGTGGGGAGCTGACTATGTTAGTGTGGGCAGGCATGTCGCAAGAGCTGGCCATGGCATTTAGAGTGAGGGTGCCAGACATGGGACCTGACCATGTTGGCACCTTAAACTAGTGGTGAAATAAGGTTATTTTTGTCTTACAAACTTTACTAAAGCATGACATACTTGGCTGCACTTTGGGAAGTATGTTTAGGCATTTTGTGTGTGTAAGATGGCTGGTGTGTCCAAGGGTTTTGTGATCTTAGGTGGTTCCACATACTGTGCTGTATTGCACAGAGTATGAGGGACACGTGTGTGTGTGTGTGTGTGTGTGTGTGTGTGCACACTGCACAACAGCTTGCAAGGTTGTGAGATGGTTGGTGTATCCAGGGGGCTCTTGTGATCCTAGGCAGCTCCACATAATGAGATTATTGCACAGGATATGGTGGGACGTGTGTGTGTGTGTGTGGTGCATGGGACCTGACTGTTTGGGTGAGTTGGCTATGAAGAATGAGGAGCAGACTGTGTTTATTGAGAATGTCAGATTTGCTCTGCATTCTCCTTATGTAAAATAAGACAGAGGTCCAGTTATCAACTGGACTTGGTTATCTCTCTGATTTTGCATAAGGAGAGTGCAGAGCAATTCTGGACATTTTGTGAGTAGTTAGCTAGCTAGCAACCCCTGTCTCTGCACCTAACTCATTCAAGGCTTGTGCACGCAGTACAGAGGAAGAGGATTAACTTTGTTTATTGGGGCCACACTAGTGTGGTGCTGCCCATGTTGGTGAGGTGCTAGAGCTGACTGGTTATTGATGTGTAAATTCATAGATTTTTTCATGGAGTGAATTTGGTAACTTCTCACAGCTCCAGTCAGAACTTTGCGAGTGACAATGGGTTTCAGCTTACTCTATGTAATGTGTGCTCTCCATTAGCAGGCTTCCTACTATTTAAACTGAAAATGAAGCAGATGAAAATTGGACAGTGGTAAAAAATATGCCAAAGAAAAAGGAGGAGAGCAATGGGCAATACTGAAATCCATTAGCAAACAGACATGACATATTAAGAGAGTCAGATGAAATGTGCAGGATCCTTGAGAGGCGAAGGTACTAGTAACTGAGGATTCAATCCTGAGATGGACAGATTCTATTATTTGTGGCACTGACAAAATGAATAGGGAGGTCAACTGTTTGCTGGTGGCAAAATAAAGGATGTAAAATATCCTACCAAAGGTCATTGAGACCCAGAGAAATTTGTAGATGGTAGTGGTACAAGTAGGAATTAATAATTTTGGGAAAGATTATAAGAAATACATTGTGGACGAAATCATGGACTTGTGTAAAGATATTAAAGATCTGGGTCACAGGGCAGTTTTTCTGGCATTCTGCCCATTCTGAAAGGTCATGAGGAGAAAATAAGACAATTCAAAAGATCAATACAAGTTTGGGAAATAGATGTTTAAATGAGGAGTCAAATTTATTGATACTTGGGAGTCCTTTTATCAGAAAAACAGTTATATGCAAGGGCAGATGGCACCTCAGCTAATCTGGAACTAAAACCCTAGCAACTATGATAAGTAGTAATGTACCCCTGTGAACGTAAACTAATAATGTTTTTGGGGGAGCAAACAGAATGAAAATAAGGTCAAGAGCTTGAATAAAACTACAAAACAAGAGTAACACATCCTAAAGGAATAAATTGTCTATTGATAAATGCAAGAGTCTAAAAAAAAGAAGAATTACAAGTACTATTAAAGCCAACAGGCAAAACTGACATTGTATGTATTATGGAGATGTGGTGGACAGGGAAAGAGAAGTGGGAACAGAAATACAGGGATACAACTTATACCATTTAGATCAGACACAAAAAAGGAGGGTAGCAGCATATATATATCCAACCATTTACAGTCCAACCTAATATCAGACAAAACAAAATCAGGACAGTATAACTGAATCTACATGGACCAACATAGACACAGGAAGAGACAAAACCATCATCACGGGACTATGCTGCAGACCTCCAAACAGTGAAAATAAGATAACTGAAGAAATAATTAATGAACTTGATAGAGCTTGTGAACTAGGACAGGTTGTATTTGTAGGAGACTTAAATTACAATGACATACATTGGAACATAATGGAAGCTACTAGATCGTATGCAATACATTTTGAAAGCTGCAACTGAATTAGACATGAAACAAGACATAACAACACCAACACGAGGAGAAAACATGTTAGATATAGAGCTAACTACAGATGAGATAAATATTACTAATTGTGAGATCCATGCCCTGCTAGGAAACAATGACCACAATACAGTATCTTTCCCAAACAGGCGAATATATCACAATAAAAATAAATGCAGGAGATTTACAATTTTAATACAGCTAACCAGCACAAAATACAGGCAGACTTAGACAAAATAAACTGAGAATAAGCACTGCATAATAAAACAGCAAATGAAATGTGGGAGATTATCAAGAAGCAGATTTTCAGTATGTGATGTACATAAAAAAACTAGGAAATATAATAACAGAGGTGTAAAGCCACAATGGCTCACAAAGAGTCTAAAAACTAATAAAGAAAAGCATAAGCTTTACAATGAATATCTCAAGAACAAAATGGAACAAAATTGGAAAACACATACAACTGTGCTTAAGTACTACAAAAATAAAATTAAGAAAATAAACAAAAATGGAAAAAATCTAGCAACTAATGCAACAAAGGATACTGTGAAGAAGTTCCATGGATACATAAATTCCTATGAACTCAAACAGCGGTGTGTGTTCAATAATTTTAATAATCAGGAAATAGAAGCCCCAAGAAATGATTGACTTTTATAATACATGCTTAGGATCTGTATTCACCCAAAGCGAGTCACATGTAGGAGATATACCAGAATAGAGTAGTATAATGGAGCAGATTTCACTAGATACTATAAATAACAAAATTCATGCCATAAAATGTTCATATTCACCAGGCCCAGATAATATATCTTCTAAAATGCTGAAATTATTAGCCCCACAAATAGCTACCCCACTAAAACTATTTATATGAGCAAGCACTAACAAACAACGACAAACCAGGTGACTGAGTTAATAGCCATAGTAGTACCAATCCACATAAAGGGAAATAAAACAAATTATGAAAATTATCAGCCCATAAGACTTACTTCAATGCCACGAAAGATTATGGAGTCAATTCTTAAGGATATGATAAATCAACATATAGAAAAGAATGACTGCAGAGCTAGGCAGCAGCATGGTTTCACAGCATGGAGGTCCTGTGTAACTAACTTAGTTTGTTTTTATGAAAAATATCAGCCACATTGATGGGGATCTTCAGTGGATTGTGTTTTCCTGGATTTTGCAAAAGCCTTTGATAAAGTACCACACAAAGCCATAATACAACAACTAATTGAAATAGTGTGAATCATAAACTGGCAGCATGGATTAGAAACTGGCTCAGTGGAAAAAGCCAGAGAGTTACTATAAAGGGTGCCTCTGATCCAGTCTGCTTGACAAGTGGGTGCCACAGGGCTCTGTTCTGGGACCGTTGTTGTTTGAGATATTCATATCAGACATGGACAGACTATTAACAAGCTGGATAAATAAATATGCAGACGACACAAAAATAGCCAGAGTTATACATTCACGGAAGACAGTGATGCACTACAAATAGAACTAAACAACATAGGTAAATGGATAACTACAAGGGGTATGAGTTTTAATGTAGATAAGTGTTGCGTAATGCATCTAGGCAGTCATAACAAAAAGAACACTTTCTTTCTAAATAGACTACCTCTAAGAGAAACAACAGAAGAAAAGGATCTAGGCAGAACAATAACAGAGAACTTGGCTCATTATAGCCATTGTCACAAACAAATTAGTAAGGCTAAAAGACTACTATGGACTATCAAAAGAAATGCTAGAAGCAGTGATGAGGAGGTTGTGATGCCATTGTACAGGGCATATGTAAGACTGCTACTGGACTAGGAAGCCAGGCATGGGGTGCTATTAATAAGGGGACTGAAAATCGGTTAGAAAGAGGTCAAAGACATGCAACCAGAATAATATATAACTTAAAGAACTTATCTTATAATGAACGTCTCAGAATTTAAACCTTATGTCACTAGAAACAAGAAGGATCAGAGGTGATATGCTCTCATGTTATGACATCATTCAGGATAGTTACCTAATACATGAACTCAACCTAGAATTCAAAGTGATAAAATGGGGCCAAGAGGACAACCATTGCAAATGAGACCAAAAGATTTTTGACAAACAAGAGAAAAAACTATTTCACACAGAGGTGGTTATTCCTTGAATAGTTTACCTCATGAGATCATAATTAGTAAAGATAAAAAACAGTTTAAGAGAAACCTAGACTACTATATACTTGCTGGAAATAGATTGTGCTATTATGGGTAATGGAAGAGTCCACATGGGCATATCGCCTTCTTGACATCTAAAACCTCAGTATTTATTTGTGGATTTTAGGGTATTGACTTTTTTCAAAGAAGTCAAGGCATACAGTCAAATGTTAGAAAACACTGAACCAAGGGAATCCACCTCAGCATCTGGTGGTTCTACTTAATTTATGACTGAGCTCTGACAAATTAATATGGGCAATTGGTGCTAAGGGATGGGACTAAAGTGATGCAGTCACAGCTGATGGATGGCAAACACTTTGTGATCACCCCTGAGGAATCAGGGCCATAGTAATGCTTCTACCATCACCCCTGAGGAATGGGGGCCACAGTAATGCTGCGCCATCACCCCTGAGGATGGGGCCATAGTGCTGCTGCTCCCATCACCCCTGAGGATGGGGCCATAGTAATGCTGCTGCCATCACCCCTGAGGGATGGGGCCATAGTGCTGCTGCTCCCATCACCCCTGAGGGATGGGGCCATAATGCTGCTGCCATCACCCCTGAGGATGGGGCCATAGTGCTGCTGCTGCCATCAACCCTGAGGGATGGGGCCCATAGTGCTGCTGCTCCCATCACCCCTGAGGATGGGGCCACAGTAACGCTGTCTCCCATCACCCCTGAGGGATGGGGCCATAGTGCTGCTGCTGCCATCACCCCTGAGGGATGGGATCATAGTGCTGCTGCTCCCTTCACCCCTGAGGATGGGGCCATAAATGATGCTGCCATCACCCCTGAGGATGGGGCCATAGTGCTGCTGCTGCCATCACATCTGAGGGATGGTGCCATAGTGCTGCTGCTACCCATCACACCTGCAGGATGGGGGCCATAGTGCTGCTGCTCCCATCACCCCTGAGGATGGGGGCCATAGTGCTGCTGCTACCCCATCACACCTGCAGGATGGGGCCATAGTGCTGCTGCTCCATCACATCTGAGGGATGGTGCCATAGTGCTGCTGCTGCCATCAACCCTGAGGATGGGGCCCATAGTGCTGCTGCTCCCATCACCCCTGAGGATGGGGCCACAGTAGCGCTGCTCCCATCACCCCTGGGGATGGGCCATAGTGCTGCTGCCCATCAGCCCTGAGGGATGGGGATCATAGTGCTGCTGCTCCCATCACCCCTGAGGATGGGGACCATAGTGCTGCTGCTGCCATCACATCTGAGAGATGGGGCCATAGTGCTGCTGCTCCCATCACCCCTGAGGATGGGGGCCATAGTGCTGCTGCACCCCATCACACCTGCAGGATGGGGGCCATAGTGCTGCTGCTCCCATCACATCTGAGGGATGGTGCCATAGTGCTGCCGCTGCCATCAACCCTGAGGATGGTGACCATATTGCTGCTGCTGCCATCACATCTGAGAGATGGAGGCCATAGTGCTGCTGCTCTCATCACCCCTGAGGAATGGGGGCCATAGTGCTGCTGCCCATCACATCTGCAGGATGGGGCCATGGTGCTACTGCTGCTGTCACACCTGAGTGATGAGGTCCCTAGTGCTGCTGCTGCTGCTGACGTCACACCTGCAGGATGGGGGCTGTAGTGCTGCTGCTACCATTACACTTGCAGGATGGGGGCCATAGTGCTGCTGCTGCCATCACATCTGAGGGATGGGGCCATAGTGCTGCTGCTACCTCATCACACCTGAGGGATGGGGATGTAGTGGGACTGCATATGCTTTTGTCATTTTCTTTATCAAGTAATGTTATGAATCAACTCCACTTCCATCTATCATTCTATGCATTATTCTGACATGCTTGTAAAAGTGGTTGTTGCATCTTTAACAGAAGTAAGGCAGCAGAAATGTTGAAACAATGGAACTGTACCCTGGTAGTCAGAGAGATTAACATTTTATTGTCTCCTCGTGTATACTTTGTTAACAAAACCAATACAAAGGAAGAAGCACCTGCAGAAAAGTATGTACATATTTCTAAAAGTAACATGTTAAAATGTTAATTCCTCACCTTTCCCCATCCACAGGTTTTTGCATGTTTCACGATTAAAATCAAAGGGCATAAATAGGAAGATTTAGCTTTCTGTTGCCTGGATTCACACTTTATTGAAACTGCAGGTATTATATTGCACACATACAGTAGCAATAATGAAGTTTGTAGCTTTCTCTCAAGAAAGACCTGTCTTGTTTCATAGTTACACTATAGAGGAATCAAAGCAGTTTCAAAGGACAGAGAATAGATGCTTTTGCTTTTATAGCACATGCTCTTGTTCTTGTGTGTTATGGTTTGTACTGAGCTGTCCCAAAGAAAACGAGCTCTAGCCAGAGCCGATAGGGCTGTGAAGAGCTACCAAATGACCAAGGTTATACATGTGCATAGAAATTATTCAACACCCTGGCGTAATTTGGCCATTTTTGAGGTGTTACACCAAATTTTCAATATGGCCTTTTGGACCCCTCCTTATGGACAGTGTCAGTGTCATTTTGTTCACTTGTTCTGAAAGGTGATTTCACAGAGCAAATGTGCTATTCTGTGCCACAGCTGAAAACATGTTTTGGGCAGGTTGTGAAAATGACAGCTTACAGTTTTGAAGGAGTGTGCAAACATGGCAATGTTAAAAATGTGGAGTGAAAATATAAAAATTGGCGATGTTGGGAGCATGTGCAGAAACTGCACAAGTCATGCTAAGTAACACAGTCACTTTTTAAATTTTTCACCAAATTTGCAACATGGGCTTTTGGGACCCCATCGTGAGTAGTGAGACTGCTTATTTTGTGAATCAGTCCTGATAGGTGATTCCAATGCAGTGACAAGGAAATGACTTTTCAGGACCGAGTAACAAAATGACAGTGACAGATTTCATGAGCTGGGGTCCCAAGAACCTGTTGAAAATTTGGGACAAAAATTCCAAAATGGCTGATATATCAGCATAAGTTAAAAACCCATTGAATGGCAGTATAGCACAATTGCCTTTGATTCTTCAGTTTGCGGTTGTGCCTTGAAGAGTGCAGACATGTCCTGGTCTAGAAAGATGACAGCACTGACCTCTGGAGGTAAGTATGGGGTAAAGAGGTAAAGAGGGGTGTGGGGAGGTGGGTGCTCAATGGGAGGGTGGGGGATGGGGACCTGCAGCGATGATGAGGGACCATTTTCTGTTTACAGGGAAAGTGACAACGAGGGACAGGGACCATTTTCTATTTTACTGAGAAAAAAAAAAAACATTTCTGCACACTAGGGTGGCTCCTAGTGTGCCACATGAATGGGTGGGGTGGGGTCATACAGGATGCCAGCATGGGATTTAGCACACCGATGTTGGGAAGAGTTTGGGCACACTTGGGGTGGCCCCAGTGTGCCGGATGACTTGGGGGAGGAGGCATAGAAACTCTTTGTGCACACTGGAGTGGGCCTCAGTGTGCCAGTTGAGTTGGTAGGGGTACAGAATGCCGCGGAGCTGGCAGCCGCATTTTGTCATTCACAACATTGTGGCACCTGCAGAACTGTATGCGCACGAGTTGTTCACAAGCACAGTTCATGCACTGAAATGCAGAAGTAACAGCTGAAATAGTGCGGCTGTTATTCACAGCGTGCTGAGCGTGGTGGAGGAGTTTAAGTTCTATTAGGCTTTGGAAGGATACTTCCAAAAGTCCAATGGAAGGTTCCACAATTGGCCATTTTAGAGTTACAGAGCAATCACAAAATGGCTGTGGCTCTGCCCACAGCCCTACAAACATAACAGAATTCATGGACAGAATTCAGGGCTCCTGGGAAGAGTGACAACAGCATGATTGCTGCCCCTAACCGCCATGCATACATGCAGTGCACTGATGGAACTCTGTCTCACCTCCACCTCCCAAGTCCCGGGAGTCTGTAGATCCTAATACTTTTTCTACAGGCTCTATTCTCCTTGTCACTCCATGATCTGTACCTGTGGTCTCTAGGTAGATTTCTTTCTCCTCCAGTGTGGCAAGGTGGCTGTCTACTTCTGAGATGAGTGAGTCCATGTTGTTCAAGTGCCGATTAGCCTTTGATTTCTGCCATAGATTGGTTCATGTCTGCTCAGAATGCCAATGATTCTTATAGGATCCTCAACAGATCCCTGTTATAGCCGAATGAGTCATTTCTGTATTTTATGATATTATTATTTTTGGAGGTGGGATTTGAACCTGGGTCGTGTTCTATCTATAGCTCTCTGTAGTTTAATGAATTCTGTTAAAGGGGTTAGTCTGTCCACTGCTTGTGAGCAATCTACTCATGTAACCAAGAGTTTGCATGAACATTTAGCTCCAGAGTTGCCTGCAGCTACATATTCTTACTTTAACAATCTGAGTAAATGAACGTATACTTTATAAGTTTGGCTGCAGGAGATGTGTATATCCGTCTTCAGTGTGGCACTGCCTGCAGGGCAACATGGTTCTAAGTGATATGGCGAAAGCTTAAAGGCGATCACCATTATCAGCAGCCAGAGTGCTGAAAACATTTTGGCACTCTGACACCCGACTACACAGGACAACGGTGCGGGGACACGCTTTCAATGCTTTGTGTCGCAGGCCAGCCCCCACACCACCTCCCCACATGGGGGACTTTGGCCCCACACCCCTACTGTAGGATTCTCAACCCAGGTGGGTGTATGTCATGGGGATGAAAGCATGTAATATTAAAGGTTTGGGCGGGCACAATAAAATTGCACCAGCGCCTGCACCAAACCGGTACCTCATCTACCCCAACAACAAGCCAACCCCTGACACCACAGCGCAGCTTGGCAACCCACCCAGCGCCCACCCCTTTAGCTCCTCCGCCCCTCAAAGCCCACGCTCACCATGCTTGCTCCCCGTGCGTGTACATATAGCGACATCCTGTCTCCCATTTCACCCACCGCCCCATTCGGTCGCCCTACCTTCCCATCGCCATGAGGGATTTCACAGAAAATGAGTCGCCATTACAGATGGTGCCCTTCCCATGTGCCCTCCTTATGGGCTACCGCAACACTCACTGTTTGCCCTCCCCAACAGCATTTCCAGTTCATCTATTGCTGCTTATGATATGAAATGACTGTTTTGTGCTCACGCTGCAAGATGAACATTAAGTTCTGAACTTTCATATTCTTAAGGACTACCATTTTTTTGTTTTTATGCTGTGCTACTAGTATTACTACTAGTCCTGGCAGTATAGCCTAGAGGTTAGAGTAGGAAGCTGTGAATGAGCTTGGTACATCCAGCAGACAGACATTGGTTTGATTCCCACGACCTTCACTTGCATATTGTGTGACTGAGCAAGTCCTTAACCTTCCAGGTGCTTCTGGGTTGTCCCAGAAAATAGGCATCTGTGCCTAGTAGGCTTACCACTTACAAAGGATAAAATAAAATAAAAAAATTGCAGGATTTAAAATATCTTTTAAATGGCTCTGCTGTGATACATGCAAATGGAATGTATCTTGAATTTGGACATTGCATACAGAGGACACTCTCCCTTTGGTTTATACTAGGTTTGAAGTGAGCACTTCTTCCTTTTCTTCAACAACAAAATGCCGGTTTAAGTACATTGGATTATCTTATGGTGCAATATAAACATGCAGTTGTGTTGCTAGATTTAGTGGGATGTCTAAAGCCTCTCCACAGACACAGCAACAAGGCTGTTATAGTGAATAAAACAATCCCATTACTGTTACGTGATCCTGTGGCCATGCACACATAGAGTAAGTAACTTTAGTAAGAATATATTGCCTTGGGCTAGTATGATTGGTCCCCAGTTTTGTGTAGCGTGGCCAGTACAAATACACTGTAGTCTAATGGTTAAAACACTGGCTTGGAAATCTGGGATTCACAGGTTCAAATTCCATTAGAGCCAAATACTCAGTGTCTGTGATGAAATGATGTGCGTGATGGCTTTTGCTATAGTGTACACCTGTTGAGACCACTTTTGCAATTGATGTATATAGCCTGCTGCCAACAGGGCATAAACACCACATGAAGTACACCTACGATGATGTGAAGTTCAGGTGACATGTTAAAGACAAAGGTATACCGTCACTACAGAGACAACTTTACAGTGACATGGTCGGACAGACAACATTGCTACTTTCGCTGTGAAGTCTGCCTGAGGCCCGCACCTTCCCCAAGGTCCCACCCCATCCCGACTCAGCTCTGTCTCAGAGTTGAGAATCCTATGGGGTGTGGGGACACAGCCCCTGCAAAACAAAAGATTTATGCCGCCAGCACCATCCCAACTGCAATTGCAGTCGATGTAGTGGTGTCGGGGTAATGTTACGCTGACAAGAAATTGTCAATGTGGCATCCTGGATCCAAAGACAAAAATGAAAACCACCACAAATAAGAAAGTATGCAGCAGCACCACAAAGTCTTTGCTAGACTATGGGGCAATAAAACGATGCCACAAAAAGCGTGTTGCTATTGACTCTGGAGGAGCATCTGCTGATGGTTCTTCCACATCCAATTCCATTTCCAACACTGGGGAAAGAGACAGTTGCGACCTTGCTGTTGCTTCATTTTGTAACTCATGATGACTTTCCTACACATGAGTTACCAGAAATGGAAGATCGTTCCTCTTCTGATTGTATCCCACATCCAGCCCTACAGGGTCCCTCACAGCAATCACGTAGTGACAGAAATGTGAACAGTCAGTTCTCTTCAGATCCTGCGACTTCATCATCTGTTGTGATGCATAATGACAGACATCAGTGGGAAAGTGAATTTGATTGGCTTGAGGAGAGAGATGGTAAAATGTTCTGTAGTGTGTGCCATTCAGATTGCTGTCTCACAAACAAATTTGCAACTACAGGAGCAGGTGCATCGAGGTTTCTGCACTATGTCTGGCTAAGTACAACATGGTAAAATGCATTGTTTGGTAATTTATAGTATTTACAAGTTAATTTTCTCCTGATTTAGATAATTGTCAAAATAAACCCTCTGGAAGCACATTTAGTCAAAGGACCATCCAAGGCACTGGAAGATAAGATCCTTAGAAGGAGATCCTATGCAGTTAGCAACAATGATGAGGCAGAAAGTTCAGAAGATAACGATTTGCTGTCAGCTATAAAATTTGTCAAAGACAGTGAACAAAATATTTTTAAAGCTGTGTACTTTGCTGCCTTGACTGATATGGCAAACTGCAGTGTCAACCAGCTTTTAGATTTTATTCACTGGACTGGAGGTCAGTGTTCAGTACGTGACATGGTGACTACACTGTTCATGATGTTCAAAGAGTATAGTTAATAATAACTGGCTTAGCCTTTTCCCTTAGGAAACCATATAATTGGCGTTATAAAGGTGTTTATAGCGGCAAACACATGCCAGTTTGCCTACGCCTGCACATGCCCCACTGCTGCTTTTCCTTTCACAACGTCACGCCACTTTCCTCTGGAAGACTGAACCGCCACTCAGAATCGGACTTGTGGTAAGTTTAATTTTAAACAGAATCTGCTTCGCTCTCGGGGTTTATGTAGGTCTAACCCTCAGGTGTGTGTAAACTTCTCATTACACACCCTGACATACTTTATTCTCTATGTTAAAGTATTAGACAGCAAAGTCATGAAAGAAGCTTTAAAAAGTCCTGTGTTTGGCTTGCTAGATGATGAATCCATAGATCTGTCTGTCCAAAAACAATACTAATGTATGTTTGCTATGTCAGTGATGGGAAATGAAAACAACACTAACTGGCAACATCAGATTAAAGAATGATTCAGTGAACTAGTTGACAGAGGCAACTGTAAACAGATGTCAGGCCCTGGGCTTTGTCATGTATAAACTTGTGGGGTTAGGCAGTGATGGGGCAAGTGTAGTGATGGGCAGATCCCATGGTGTTGGCGTACTTATGACTTTTCTGCATTCTACCTTTTATTATTCATGTCACTGTTGGTTCACAGATTGGCTTTGGCTTGTTCACAGTCTGCTACCAAATTTAGGTACCTACAAGACTTTCAGAGTAATATTAATGGTACATATGCTTATTTCAGTACATCTGCTGTTAGGCAAGGCAAACTCAAAGATATGCAAAGGGTGACTAGTCCAGTCAAAGGAAAACTGAAAGAAGCAATTAACATACATTGGCTTTCAATGGAAAATGCTGTAGATGCACTACATAAATGTTACCTGCTGTCATCCCTGTACTGAAGGAGAAAGGAACCATGCCAAAGCCCAGGGCCTTCACATGTTTCTCACTACTTATAGTTTTGGAACTGTGCTATGTCTGTTCTGTGACATCCTGAGAGTACTGGCGTGTCTTTGTAAATCCTTTCAAAAACAGGACCTGCTACATGTGGATGTGAAACCACAAGTGTTTTGTACAATTGGTGAGTCTGAAAACATGAAAATGAACCAGGCTTAACCTGACAGCTTTTCAAGAAGCATGTGAAATGGAAACTAATGATGATGGACAAATCGTGCATCTGTTTGTAGCTGATGTGGAACCTCTGGAAAGAGCACTGTCCTCAAAGGTGTTATCCGATCCACCAATAAATGAATGTTGGAAAATACGAGAATGTCTGCAGCATGATGTTCTGGCAGGTCAGGCTGAACTGAAGTGTTCAGAGAGGATGACAACACAGTTTTCAAAACTTAGAGAACAGTATCTAAGTGCTTTAATATGCAACATTAAGTGTAGGTTGTGCCCAGATTCTAAAAACAGAAGCACTTCTGGATGCGTTGCCAATCTAACTGACACGCAGTCTGTAGTAGACTCTAATACAACCACCATTCACAACAGTATAACATTTTTGTGAGACATTCAGCTCACACTCTCAATACAACAGTGATCAGGAGGAAGATAAAATATTCTGAATGTGAGCCTTTGCTAGATGAAAATGGTTTCAGGTCAGGCTGGCCAAAAGCAAAGGCAATGATGCTGGGATGCTTTAGGAACCGTAACTCCGAAAGCTTTATGAGATGGGTCATTTAAAGTACCCTGATACCATGCCAGCATATTCTAAATTATGTAATATTGCTTTATGCATTACACTTATATCTGTAGAATGTGAGCGTGGTTTCAGTGTGCAGAATAGGATAAAGATTAAACTCCGTGGTTCACTCACTGAAAACAGCCTAGAGATGCTAATGAAACTAAACATGGGGTCTGACTTCTCAGATTTTGAAGTTGATAAGTCTGTGCAGTATTGGAAAAAATGGCAGTATATGTCCTTGTGTCAATTCTCAAAAACAAGGAAACTGGAAGCCAAAGTCCCAGACAGAGAAAGTCATGTTGATTAATAATTCCAGTACTAGTAGCAGCAGCAGCAGTAGTGCCAGCTGTACCATGCCCAGAGTACAGAGTCCCACATCAAATAATGCTGGTACATCACGTGTGCCAGCAGTACCTGTGCCACTGTTAGGGATGGAAGTAGCACCATAAATACAGAGAAGTAAATGCTCATGGTGGGGTGGGGCTGAAGGCAGTGATTTAGCTGATGAGGATTTCCTTGAAATAACTGATGGTGTCGGTGAATAATTTCATAACTGTTCTGATTTAACTTGTTTGATCCATGCTCTGCATTTTTTGCATAATACCACTGTCAGACTTACTGCAGAAATATTTTCTGGAAACAAGTAGTTGAGACTGAGAATCAAAATGGTACTACTGGCCCTCCTCCGCATCTGCAGGAATACTCAACCCAAGAGTACAACACCATGACAGGAGATCCTCAGCTAGCCATCCCTTGCTGTCCCAGGTACGGACCAACCCGGGCAAGCATTCCTTTAAATACGCTGCCCTGCACCTATGGAACACACTCCCAGCAAATTTGGTCAACAGGCCTTCTCTCCAAGGATTCAAGCAGGGCCTCAAAGTGTACCTTCTGGAACTCAGCCTCTGCGGCTGCAATCACTAGTCCCCATTCTCCTGCCCATGCTTATGAATGTGTCAACTCGTGGCCACTGCATTGTATTCAATGCCCACTCCAGTGATTGTGTCAACTGTAACTATCTTTATTCCATTGACTTGTGCCATATGTAAATTCTTGTAAGTTCTGGACTGTTTAATGTAATTACTGTCGCTCCAATGTATGTTACAATTTTAACCACTGTATTATTTACCACTGTATGTAATTTTTTGCTGTATGTAACTAATCTGGTGCGCCCCTGAAAAAGGGACCTCTGGTCTCAGTGGGCTTACCCAGTTACCAAAATCTGAATAAATAAATAAATTCATTATTCTCCTGATTCCCCAAATTTGTGTAACATGCTGTGTAGGGACACTGCAGCTGCAGGCTGCAAGCCTCCTGCAACATCAGTTAAGAGGAGAGGGTCTGGTGTGGCTGGGAGTTGGGGTGAGTGGAATCTGGAAATAATGAATATTTTTGGAGTAACATGCTCACATACAGACTGCATTCTGCTCACTTTTCTTACTGCTAAAAAAGGCGAGAAAAGTAGTATCTTCACCCATGGCCATGGTGACAGAAATTCATAACCTGTTGCCTCTGACTGTGACACATTACCTAAGCAAGAAATAGTTATCAAAATATATGTATATGTCAGCATCAGAGAGGGGGCAAGTGCAGTGCTACTTCTTGTCTGCATTACTCCCACTCTTCCCAAACCAAACAAGTAAAATTGGTTTGCATAGCCATTAGCCAGCCTCTTTAACAAATTTGAGCACTGAAACTTGACGGCTTGCCTTGGTAAGTACCAAGCATGTCAGTAGTTAGTCAGTCAGTCAATCACTGTCCACCCAGTACCTACCCCTCTGGTTGCAGCAGGCTCCCATACCCCATTTCATTATGTTTTTTATGTTTCAAAGTCTCAGGCTTAGCTTACAATGTGAATGTGGTCATTCAGCACTTTTTCCTTCTGGTAAGTTCTGATCGGAATGTAAGGGTAAGACAGAGTGCCATTCCTCGTACTGAGAGCAATTAAGCCTTATGCACCCAGGCTGCTACCCTGATGTTGGACTCAGAGATGTGTTGCCCTTGCCCAACCTGCCCTGATGTGCAGACCAGGTGGATAGCTTATCTCAGGTGACCCATCTTTCTCTCCTCTTGGCTGATGTGTCTGTGTCTGTCATCACTCACCTAACCTCAGTCTGTCTCTCAGTCTTTTCTAGACTGATTGCCTGTGTGCCACTCTCTGCTTCTTTGTATGCCTGTACATACCTTCACTTCAACTGGCGGGTTGGAGCTATTATTTCCACCCTACCCCTGTCATTCCTAGTGGCAAAGTAACCTGCTGTACCTGACTGGATAATGGAGCACTACTCAAGTACTGTCTTGCAATGGGTTGGTCTGTCATTTATCCTTTTCATCCAACTTAAGACTTGTTAAATTGCCCTCAGGCTCTTGCCTTTCCTTCCTTCCTTCACCAGAGCCCTGTTCTGTTGCTCAGAGAGGGACAGCCAGATGATGGGTGGACAAGAACTCATATTGTTTAAATTGTCACATACTATGCTGACTTCTTCTACTACAAATCCCAGACTCACACAGGTCAGACTATAGGCAGCTGACCTGACATCATGCACTGCACTACACACTCACTGAGTGTACTTAGCACACGGAGAGCATGAGAAGCATAACTGGAAAACATCTGATCAGTGATGAGCTTCAAAAGCTGTGTAATACCAACCACTTTAGGCAGGCCAGGCAATTCAATATCCCACACAGTGCAGATGACTAGTCGACAGGCTAGGCATTGCTGCAGGTGGGAGGTTCATTTGATTGCCTGCCTGCAGAAAGCTTTATGATCATCACAGGATCTGATTTTCCACTTATGTTTTCCTCCAGGTGCTTTTTAGTACACTGATAAACTGACTGTACTTGGCAGCCCATGGAGGAGTGGACCAGGCAGCAAACAAAATATTACATTCAGAGGCTGACCACTTCACCAGATATATTAATCTGATGAAATATAACCTGCACACTGTCTGGCAGGCTGCTGACTCTCCTCCACTCCTGACCCCTGGCTTACTCTGGCTGCACTGATGTCAGCTGCCTGCAGCCAGCACCACCACTGTGCCTCTGAGGGGTCCATAGCGGAACACAGACCAAGATGTCTGTCTGTCAGCCGACAACAAGTAAGCAAAATTAGGCTAATACAATGAATCTACTTTCTACTGCAACAAAGTAAATCAAATAATTTTGCACACTGGGGACCAGCAGCATCATCTTGAGTCAAGTCTGGTGGTGTGTGGGGCCTTTGTGGTGAATTTCCATTTTAATTAATTAATTAAATATCACTAGGCTTCTCCTCACCGCCCTTGCCTGGATCAGTAATTACCTCATGGGCAGGCAGCAGTACACCAAGTTCAACAAGGCCCTGTCTGAGCCTGCCCAGGTAAACTCGGAGTCCCCAGGGCTCTATCCTGGGGCCTCTCTGTTCTCCCTCTTCATAAATGAGCTACCCTCAGCTCCGCTCTTGGGTCCTCAGTGCTGTACGCAGATGACCTATTCATCATGACCAGCTCCCAGGACATCTCTACCATCAACGCCAAACTAAACTCAGACTTTAACCAAATCCAGACTTGGTTACAGGACCATAAACTTATGATTAACCTGCAGAAGACACAGGCCATGCTCTTTGTCTCAGCAGCCAGAAAAAAAGCTGTCCCGGATTCACTACAGATCTCTGGGGCTGATGGGTCCCTACTGCTAGTTGCAGACTCGGTCAAGTACCTGGGGTGACTCTTGACCCAGCAACTGGACATGAACATGCACATATGCAATTCATATAAGGCCTCAAACTGCAAGTTGGGTCACGCTTACAGAGCAAAAGCTGTCTCACTCCAGCTGCCCATCTCGCCTTAGCCAGAGGTCCTCCTACCTACGCTCTGCTATGGACTAGTCACCTTTGCTCATGTTGCAAAAACTAGTCTAGTAAAGTGGGACTCAGCGTATAACAACATAAGCCATTTTCGCTCTCAGCCCCCACCTCACCCACCGCTGTGAGCTCTACTCCGGCTTGGATGGCTCCACCAGAAACTCACCACTCCTATGTCATGGGCAACTTCATAGACAGTGTTGTCAGAACTGCCACCCCCTTATCCTTGCAGAATCCCTCATTCTAGCTACTTCCTCCTACAATCTGCGATCCAGTGACTCTCATGCCCTCCTGGTACCTAAAACCCGCACTCAAATGGGTGACTGAGCCTTAGCTGTGTCTGCCCAGGGTATGGAACTCTCTTCCATCAAGCACTCGCTCCTCTCCCTCCCACCAGAGCTTTAAAGCCTCCCTCTGGTGCTTTCTCAAACAGGCTCCACCTGCCTCTGCACTAGATAAACCCCTTAGCCTGTGCCGCCCCAACTAACTGGAGACGCCACGTGAGCCCCTCTGTGCTTTATACTCCTCCTGTACTCACAGCTTACTAGAAAGAATAGACCACTTAGGCCCATCTGCCCAACAGGATGAGCATTATTACTGTGCACTCCCTTATCTTGCTCTGGGCACTCTCTATCCCAATTTGACTCCTCTCTGCCTACCTGCAAGCCTTACAGCATTGCTGCCTGGAACAATGAAACCATACTGTACTCCTTCCTACTGCCTGCATTGTAAACCCCTGTTGGTACTGTTACTTGTATTATAGAAACACAGAAACATAGAATTTGATGGCAGATAAGGACCGCTTAGCCCACCCAGTCTGCCCATTTCCCTACCTACTGGATAAGCTGCAGATCCTAGTTAACCAGCAGCCTACTTCTTCCTACCCCACCCCTAGAATGACCTTATGACTGTCACATGCATGTTTGAATTCTACCACTGATTTTGACTCCACAACCTCCTCCGGAAGGCCGTTCCATGCATCCACAACCCTCTCTGTGAAAAAATACTTCCTTAAATTACCTCGGACTGCCCCCTCTATCTTCAAATTGTGCCCTCTTGTTCTTGCACATCTCTTTTTTTGAAAGATGCTACCCTCTTGGACTTTGTTGATTCCTTGAGGTACTTGAGACGCTTCTATCATGTCCCCCTCTCCCTCCTTTCCTCGAGGCTATACATATTAAGCTCCTTTCGTCTCTCTTCATATGTCTTCTGGTGCAGACCCTGCACCATTTTAGTTACCCTCCTCTGGACAGCTTCCATCCTGTCTATGTCTTTCGGAATTGGGTCTCCAGAACTGCACACAGTACTCCAGATGGGGTCACACCAGCTGTCTGTACAGAGGGATAATAACTTCCTGTTTTCTACTGGGATGCCTCTCCCTATGCATCCAGTATCCCCCAGCCCTCCTTGCTGCCCTCTCACATTGCTTGCCCACCTTTAGGTCATCTGATATGACTACCCCAGGTCCCTTTCCATTTTGTTGTTGTTAGTATCTCACCCCCATTGTGCACTCTTCCCTGGGTTTTGTATTGACCCTGTGTGCTAATTCTCTTTAATGTAATCCTTCACTTGTTTTTGCCTGATAGTCATGTATGTACCTTGTAATCTCCGGTCGCACCTGAAAATAGGCACTTGGCTCTCTAGTGTGCTTACCCGGTTAATAAAAGCAAATAAATAAATAAATTTGGTACTTCGGATACAACTTTGAATATGCACTCTTTTACAAAGGTTCCACGTCAGGATGTAAAACATCAGAGACATAACAAAAACTTGACAGTTAACATAAAACATAAGATTGCAATGTAATACAGAAAATAGATAAATAATACATTTGAGTAACCTAGACAACTGAAATTAAACAGTAGGAGTATATTCCCAATTAGCAATGCGGCATAGCTGCCCCAGGGGCCGTAAGGTAGAGTATCAGAAAGAGTAGAGAAAGAAAGGTGGGAGAGTGCGAATGAGGTTTCTATTAGCAATGTAAGCATGCTGCCCCGGAGGGGGCCTGTCAAAGTAGAGTATCGGAAAGGGTAGGAGAAAGAAAGGGGGAGAGTGCAAATGAGGGGTAGATTAGAGACAGAGAGAGAGAAAGTGAGGAGGAGAGAGAGAGAGAGGGAGAGAGAGAGAGAGTGAGAGAGAAAGGGATTGGGAGAAGGAGAATATTTAGGGGAGAATGGGTGGAAAGGGAGGTGTTGGGAGAGTATGGAGGGAGGGAGTTGGAGGGAGCTAGAGAGGGGTGGCAAGGGATGACAGGTGGGGTCCAGGGTAGGTAAACAGGAGGAAAGCTCAGACAGATGAGGGGGTATCGGTTGAGGATATGGACTCAGTTAAGGGAGTCAGAGGTGTTTAAGAGGGGGTATCCAGGTTGAAGATATGGATTCAGGTAAGGCAGTCGCAGGCATTTGAGTTCAGCAGGTATTGCTTCAGTTCTCTTTTAAAGGATAGAACATTTGTTGTATTAAGAGCTGCAGCAGGGATCTCTTTTAGCCATAGTGGAGCTTGCGTGAAGGATCTTTTGTCCTAGGGAAGTTCTATGAAATGGGACATCAGGCTGTGTTGTCACTGTTCTTCGTGTGTTGTATTTGGAGCTTGCTTCCTTTACCAGGTCAGCAATGCAGGTAGGGGATAGGGAGAGCATGGCCTTTCTCCCTTGAGCAGAAGTTTGGTATCTGATTCTGGATTGAAGTGGTAGTATGTGGGCCAGAACCACAAGGTACAAGTGTGCGTGAAGCGGTCAGCATTTAGCAATAGTCTGCAAGCCTTGTTAAGGGCAGTGGCAAACCCTTTGAGGGTCAGACCAGTGGCAGCGCCAAACCACCAGCCCGTAGTTGACCAGGGAGAGGACAGAGCTGGAGACTGAGAGCTGGAGAGCTTCAGCAGTTAGTCTTTCTTGTGCCTAAACGGATCCTTAATTTAGTGTTCACAGCTTTCACCACCATGTCAATGTGCTGAACATACAAGAGGGTATCATCCACAATGACACCCAGGTACTTGAAGGAGTGAACCTGTTCCAGTGGGGCAGTCAGGTGATTTGTGATTGTTAGTTCTGGGCTTCTCCTTTTAGTTGGGGGCTAGAGAGGAGCATTGTCTTGGTTTTTTGTAGTTTAGTAGCAACCTGTGGGAGTAGAACCTTTGGGAGTAAATGGGTGGTGGTAGTCCATGACATGCTGTTAATTAAGCATAAGCAATAAACAAAACAAAACTGTAACAAATTTGTTTGACTTGATGTGTTGGTTGCATAATTGCATTCATGAATTGTATCTTGCTTGCCATCATTAGTGTATAATAATACAAAATAAGCATTTGTCATTGCCGAATGATGGCTTGCTGGCATTAGTATCGGTAGTGCAGGAGTTAGGAATGCAGAATAGGAATGGCAGTGAAGTACTGAAGTAATGCCCCCTCGCAGAGACTGAAAGGCGTTGGAGTGTGGCTTTGGGTCAGCCATAATGCTGATGCCATTCCACCCTCACCCACCCTGCAGAGACTGACAGGTGTCAGGGTGTGCATTGGGGTCTTCAGCCCTTATGCTCACCCCATTCCATAAGGAAATAAGCTGAGATGGGTGCAATATAGGAGAATGGGGTGAACGTTAGGGTAATGGAACCCAAGGCACACCTCAATGCCTGTCAGTGGTTGTAGGGTGGGATGAGTGGGGTAGAATTCTGTGAACATTATGGCCGACGAACCCAAGTTATGTCTCCGACGCCAGTCAGTCTCTACAGGGTGGGTATATGGTTGGAAACCTTAAAGCCCCAGGAGTTTGTTGGTATTTTCACTCCAAATTTTCAATGTTGGCTTTTGGGATCCCACCTCACGAACAGTGGCACTATCATTTAGTTACTCAATCCTGAAAGGTGATTTCGCACAGCAACTGTGCCATTGGGAGCCAGAGGTGCGGAAACACTTTTCAGGTAGGATGGGAAAAATGACAGCCGTACTGTTCATAAGGAGGTGTAAAAACTGGCAGTGTTGAAAATCTGGAGAGAAAATATGAAAAATTTGCAAACTTACAAGTGTGCATAGATACTGCATAACGCACGTCCATAATGAGGTAATTTTTGGAATTTGTTTACTAAATTTTCAACATGGGCATTTTGAGACCTCTGCTCATGAGCAGTGTCACTGTGATTTTCATAATCTGTCCCGAACATCGATTTCCCACAGCTACCGCATGCATTGTGTGCCAGATGTGCAAAACACATTTCGGACTGGATGTGAAAAATGACAGCTATACTATTCATAAGAAGATGTGAAAAGTGGCAATGTTGAGAATCTGGACTAAAATATAAAAATTCTAAGTTATTAGTGTGCATGGAAACTGTGCAATGAGCGCTCATGCTACAGTCATTTCTTGGCATTTGTTCATAGGGTGGGTTTTGGGAGCCCACCTCATGAACAAAACACTATCATTTCGTTAATGGTTCTGAATGGTAATTCCATGCAGTAACCGCGAAATCACCTTCGGGACCGAATAGTGAAATGACCATGACTGATTTCATGAGGTGGGGTCCCAAGAACCCCATGTTGAAAATTTGGATCCAAAAGTCAAAAATGGCAGAGATATCCACCTAAGTTGACACCCCATGCCATTATACAGCTTACCGGCATTTCTTCAGTTTATGGTCGGCTTTGAAGAGTGCCGATGTGTTCCCTCCACGAAGATCACCGTGCTGACATCCGGAGGTAAGGATATGGGGTGAGGGTGTGCGTGGGGAGGTGGGGTGCACAGAGGGTGGGTGCTGGTTGGGGAGTGGGCGCCGCAGAACAACGAGGGACTGTTTTCTTGTTTTGCAGAGGAAAAAAAACTTTGGGAAGGTTTTTTATTTACAGGTGACACCAATACATTTGGTCACACTGGGGCAGGCTCCCAGTGTGCCACCTGTTGTTTTTGTGGGAAGACTGGAGCTGACTGGGATTGGGCACCCCGTCGGCAAAAAAGCGTGTCTGTGTTGGGGATGGGGCATGATGCCAGGGGATTGGGCAACCCCGTGGGTAAACAAATAAAACTGGGGTTACATTATGCGACGGGATTGGGCACCCTTGTCGACAGGCAAGCAAATTGAACTGGGGAGGGCATGCCAACAGGGGATTGGATACCCCCAAAGTCGGCTTTCTAGGGATTGTGAGAGGTGGATGGGGGAGCCACTGCTATGTTTATTAAATTGTTTCACCAGGAATGGCACATAATGGAGGCATATCAGATCTGCCACTGCAATGACGAGCCTGTCTCTCATTGCAGTGGCGGATTCTTTCAAGTTGGTGGCACTCTCTGAAACTGCTGTCATCAGTAGCATTCTGACTGGTTGGTGGCTGAGGACACACTGACTAAAGCATCCTCTGGATTCACCACAACACTGACACACTTTTGAAAGTGCTACTACAGTGCTACTACTGCAAGATGCTGCTTGTGCATGCTCATAAGCTAACATAAAAATGAGTTCTGATATCAAAAATCTGTCAGCTTTAATAGGAAGGTGATATCTGTGTGTTAGTGATAGTGTATGATTACCAGACTTTGAATGTAGCAGGCATCTGACTGCAAGCAACTTAACACAAGATTGATGGAGGTTGCTTGGAACTACAAGAACAATTGACGAAATAAACAAATACTATAAGTAACTGATTTACTGTGCAGTTTTCCTTTCCTAGACTCATTCAAAATGTATTTCTGTGGATGTGCTGTGGATGGGGTTGCAGTCAGGTATTCAGAAAGCCTATGAGTCAAAACCTATAGGATTGGAGTATTTCAACTTCCAAAATTTGTGGACTGAAATTATTTTGACTTCCAAAAATTGACAATTGGTAGTCTTTTAACTCTAGTAAAACTGAAATGACTTCAAATTTCAACCCATGGAAGTGTTTGACTTCCACCAAAATAAAATTATCTGAAGCCCTGCCTGTAGGCACGGAATGTTTTGAAGTACTTCTGAATTGTGATTACACAATGAGTTGTAAGGGTATCCAGTGAGTATAGCAAACCAATATGGGCACCGCGTCAACATGGCATCATGTTAGGCGATATGCTACTGGGCTACCCTACAGGAGTAACTATTCTACATGACCACGAGAAGTGCGGAATGGCAACCGGAAGGTAGGGACAGTGAGGGAAGGGAGGACAGGGAAGGGTATGTAAGGGCTGGTGTGCCTGCTGCAGCTGAACTAGCCATGTGGTGTGATGGTGAGGGTGGCTATCTCTAGCGGAGAAGGTACTGGGTTGGGGCTGGGGACGATGCATAATTTATGCTGCTGCCTGCGGCTCCCAACTTAATTTTACTGTGGCAACAGAGTGTTGGCCCCTCCCACATACACACACCCCGGGAGTTAGTAATCTAAATTGGGGTACACTATCAGGTTGCCAGATGGTATGTCGCTTCCTTGTGTATATCGCCGATTTGTTTTTGGCAAGATGCACTCGCCAGAACCAGTTGTATGTACTGCTTCATTGTTGCACTTACCGATAACAAAGATTTTGAAATGGTGAATAAAGATTACAGTTACAAAAAAATGTGTTTCATGTTGAGTGCAGTAGAGCTGGATTATAATGTCATGAAGAATTGTTAAACCTGCTTTGCTATTAGTTAATGGCTACACATGTATGCAAGTGAGTAGACTGTGTGGTCACTGGGGATTATAATAGATCTTCTGGAGCTGCATTAGTCAGTCACATTACTCAAATCATCACTGGACCAGTTTAATAAGGTGTGAAAAAAGATTTCTGCAGGCAAGTACAGTAGTCCAGGAAGTGGCAGACACAGACAGTGTAATGAAGTTAGAATAGAGAAGCTGCAAGGCATCGCAGCAGCTAGCTATTTGTCTGGAGCCCTCCGTCTCTGGACTTGGAAACAATGTAGTGGATCTCCCTGGGAGTACAGATGTCATGGCAACATGAGGAAGGTCCCACAAGGTTGCCTGGAGGCGGTGGCATTCGTGGAGGGTGGAGAAAGAAGGGTCAAGTGAGCTGAGAGCCAACAACTCTCTTCTTTCCCTCCATTCATGGAACTGCAAACAACTCCTGTGACCAGCAGCCAGTCAGAGGTAAGGGCCTTTTTCTGGGCCTGGCAGTTAGGGAGGGAAGAGCACGGAGAGAAACTGCCTCTGGAGCTGAGACCTATGGGTGCTGTGGGTTTAATCATGCAAGGGATCATTCAGTCACTCAGTGATCTGCTGTATAGGTCTAGGCTCTGAGTGTCTTACTTAGAAATAGTTGGGGTCTCTTTACAAGTTCCCTTAGCAAGAAAGTGCTGGTCAGGGCTATGAAGATCTAGTAAGCCAAGTTAGTTATTCAAAAGGGTGCCTTGAAATTAACTTTTCACATTCTGGCACCAACTTCTACTGGACCTCAAGGGCTATAATTTTGTTTACAGCTATAATTCTGTTTGAACTGCTCATGGGTTATTGGATTTACTGAAGTTTGCTTATAGTCTTTAGTAATCATCACGGTTTCATAGTTTAGCTTAATGCATTGCTAATCATATTATTAGTTGCCACTTTTTATTATTGGATATATTGCTGAAACCTACCGAAAGATTTAGAACATGGATTTTCTGTACAGTTTTCTTACCCGACTTCCGCCCCCAGAGACCCACCATTGTTCCCCTAACTTCATCAGCGGTCCTCTACCCTTGACGTGCTCCCTCAGTTATGGACTGTAGTCACCTTGCTCAGCTCCTTGGGGCCCCTGGGGACAGCGTAGAGATGTGGTGGGAGTAAGACTTTAGGAGGTGTGGCTCCATTCTCCTTGTGATTCTGACCACCTCTTGTGGGCAGGGTTACAGCATGCGGGCACCTCATCCTCGGGTGGATGGCCGCATGTGTACAGGGAGGAGTCCGTGGCTCAGTTAATTGATTTGTGCTCTAGGGCAGGGTCACGTGCCTTTCTTCCTGCAGGCCCCTTGTCCTAGCTCCTGACTATGGCAGAGCTGCTGGAGGTGGTCCAAAGGGGGTCACACAACTGACATCTTGTGGGTGGCAAGTGAGGAATTGGCTGCCTGCAGGCAACAGAAGCCACCTCGGCACTGCAGGCCAGAGTTGTTCAGCTGGCGGCTGCCTGCTCCATCTCTCTAACATTGAATTCTGGTCCCCACAAAGGGACGACATTCCTGGAGAATTCTGGGCCCCCACCCACCACGCGCCTAGTTGGTTACATGCATCCTACTTAGACACTTTGGGAGACCCTGGTACAGTCACCGACAGTATGCAGGTCACTAGCTTAGTAGGGCAGGGCAGGAAGGACCAGGGTTGCGGAATTAGAAATGAGTAGAGCCCTGGTGTGAAGATAAAGATTTTGAAATGTGGTTGGTGTTACAAAACAATTAACCCTTCCATTGCATAATACATTTATACTGTTACAGTTAGCTGACAGCATGGGCTAAATGGCAATGATTGCTTTTGTAGACTTTTAGACTTTTTGGTCCATAATGAATAAATTTAGAGTTGGAAATGGGTCCCCCACGGTTTCATCTATTCAGATATTTATGTGTTTGTTAATTTATATAGCTAGTGTTTAATAGACGAACAGTGTTACACCATACAGTTAAGAATGCCAGTGCAGTTCTGTTGAGTTGTTTTGAATGTGGCTCTTGATTGCACTACCTTGTATTTCACTGGTGCTCTGACTGCATTAGAAGTGCATAATAATACAAATACTATTCTAGCGCCTATCAGACACCGACATCAACAGCGGTCACATCAGAAGAGGATTGGGCCTTTCACAATAGGATTTAATCAGTTACAAAAAAATAGGCTGTTAGCCATGCTTATCTTGGTGCTAGAGGTCATGGGTTTGATTCCCAGAGTAGCTGAAGTTTTGGGGATGGACACTGAGTTGAGTCCCATGTCCAGCTCAGTGTACTTTATTTTGCCAATATGTGTCCCCTTTTCATCTGGTGCCCCAGCACCCTTCTGGGATGCAGTGTTGTGAGTGCTCTGTGGTAGTGTGGACATGGCCAGCTACACGGTATTTGGGGGCAGCTGACAACATGTCAGAATTGTTCCATGGCAAAGCCTGCACAACTTGTATGGTGGACGGCTAGCTATTCCTTAGATTAGTGAGTGGTGCAGGACACAGGCACAGCTGGCAGGCTCATGTTGGGTCCAGGCCCATTATCGGGTATTGTGTTACTGGCCAACATTAGTGGCTAGCATAACAGCCTAGGTGACACTAGGCAGACATCCCTGAGTAGGACTTGACCACATCTGCCTGCACAGGAGGTCAGGGTTGGAATTGTGCAGATTAAGTATCACAGATGGTTGTTTGCAGTAGGCATGGTGGTATCTAGGTATTAAAGTCCCGTGGTGCCCTGAGAATGTTAGGTGTGCAGACAGTATAGCTTGGAGCTTATAAGCACTGAACAGCAACTGGAGCACTTACGATGTTGCTAACTTATTTTATAAAGAAGTGATAGATTAATTGTCTGGGGAATTACTGGTTAAGTTGTATACAAGGGTTGTTCCTTCTAGTGCAGCACCCGCTCAGGAAGGGTGAAAGACTTTGCAGGATCTCTGAAAGGGCTAGGCATGGCGTGACTGTTGGGGTCTTGCTTTGCATAGTTTGCTCGCACCATAGTATAGCAGCTGGCTCAGCAGATTACCTTCAATCTATGGTTCATAAGGACCTGGGTAGAGTCCCAGCGAGAACACATGGGTTTCTAGACAGACCTCTTTCTCTTGAAGCTGGCTATTCAGTCCAGGTGGGAGACTGTAACGCTGAGTATGCCTTACAGTTGCTAGCAGGCACCACGGTATACAGCCAGGTTGGATGCTTACAAGTCAATCAGAGCTGACTGGAATACCCATAATGTATGTGTAGACAGTGGTATTTGATACTGGTTGTCACAAACCCACTCAGCAGGTCAGCCCTCTACTCCCAAAGTGCCAACCTCCGAGCGCAGTCTTGTGAATAGTTAACAGAAACAGGGTGACCTCCTGTCTGTTTTGTGGGTTCGAATCAACCTTGGTCTCAGTTCTGGAGGGATTCAAACTGTGAACCTCTTGCTAGCCTTCCCAAAGTACAGGCTCAGATAATTCTGTCTTCGGGGCCAGATATCTTTGCTTATGTGCATGTAACCAGGTGTACAAAATGAACCCTTAAAACTCTAATAAAGACCTCAGATTACTCTTACCTTTTTCCAGTTTGGTATCACCATTCAAGCTTATGCACAGTGTCTGCTTTAACCATATATACTCCACTTGTTAAAGAAAAGAAATTCAAAGACAGACCAAGTAGGCTCTAAAATTGAGTTTTACTAAAATAGTTAAAAGTATGTAAACATAAAATACAGAACCGTGATATCACAAAACATACAAATATTTTTAAAGAACAAGGTTTTAACAGTGCAATTCCTACTACCGTATTTATAGATTTTACCCTATCTACCTGTATACCTGCTTAAAGTGCTCAAAGATGTTTCTTTGTCAGAGTGTAGATAAAAGTGTATCTGAAGGAAAACAGAATACTCTTTAAAAACTGTCTTTGCCAACCCCTTTGTGTGAGGTCACCTAGCTCCTCCTCTGTTTATTAAAAATTATACATCCAGAAAGTTTTATCATTTTAGAAGGAAAGTTAATTAAGGTTACATCAGCAGAAACTCCTTTTCCCATGTGACTTCCCAATCAAGTCTGTAAATTTCTTTCATCTATGAGCAGTGTCCCATCTCACACAGACATCAAAGCATTTATGATCTTGAACTAGTGTGCCAAACCTGGTTTCCTCCCTAAATGTCATAAAATGGATACTGATTTCTCTTAGCGTTAAAGCTTATTTAACTTAGAAATATAGGAGATTCTTGATTAAGGCTTGTTCTAGTCTGTAATTAGCTTCTGGCCTTCAAGTAACACCTTGAATCTAAAACCTGGGGGTGTCATTTACATGCTGTCTCAGCATCTCTCATGAGAGACAGTCCATAACATATTTTTATATTCCAGAAAGAACTGGAAGGGGACAGGATCAGTTGTGTTCCATGACAGTAGCTGCTGCTTGTTGTTTTCACAGAGTTCTTATGGATTTTACTTGGTAGGTTAGTTATTTTCTTTCTTACTTCTAAGGGGCTAGCAGGGTATTGTTTTGGGGCTGCTGATGTTTGAAAACTGGCTGTAAGTGGGCTCATTTTGTGGATGGTTCACTGTGTAACAGGCTGCGCTGGTAGAGGCCTATTTCTTCTGATTTAAAACCTATTTGGTGGGATTTGCTTGGGCCTGGTTCTTGGCTGCTGGGCTTGGAGGGAGACACAGGGCTGATACACTCTCTCTCGGGTCAGGTGTCTGCCCAAAACCCACCCCACTCCCCCAGAAGTCTGCTAATTTATAGGGGAACACCTGACCTGCAATTGAGGAAAAGGCTGCAGGTGCAGCTCATGTAGTTCTAGCCACTGGGATTGATTTAAAGGTTGGAGAGGAGCTTAGGAGTTGTTCATTTCCTTATAAGTTTAATGTGTTGTACTGCACCTAGTAACAGGGTTACTGGTGTACAGTGGACTGTCTCTAAGATTAGTGGGTGACCTGATTAGGCAGTAGGGTGTATCTTGGACTAGGGGGAACCTGGTGGCTCACCCAAGGAAACCTATTTGGAAGGGGATGGAACCACACGCATTAGGGCCGGCATCTTTGGGAGGGTGGTGGGTGCACAGGGTGTGGAGCAGCTATGATACTGGACTGGGCCTGGAAGTTCGGTGGTTGCCCAGTGTGCTACTCAGCTAGCACAGCTTAGAGAGGAGGTTGCGGATTAGGAGAAAGCTGGGGAAGGGGGTTGTATGGTTGGGGAAGGGGCTGGGAATCTCCCACGGGTTGCACCAAGCACTGGGGATGGGGGCATAGGGAAAGGAGTGCAGGAGAATACTCAGGGTCACATAGGGACCCTGGCAGAGGGGTCCAAAAGGACACTACCAAGGAAGCAGACAGGTAACTGGGGACCCTCACAAAGGAGGACGGAGGGACAACATTCTCAGGGAAGTAGGCAGATGGCCAGGGCTGGACAGAAGGAAGCAAGGCGGGAGGTGGATCAGATCTTACACTCAATAACCGCTCACCTCTTTCTCTGCTCGAGGATGAGGGGGGGGATGTAGCCACGACAGGGGTGGTTAGAGACGGAAAGGGAGTGAGAGGCAGGAGGCAGGGCCAGATAGCAGGAAGAACAGGGGGACCTGGAATGCAGGAAAATGGGGGAGCAGTGAATCAGAGCAGGAGGGACAGGGGAAGAGGGAGGAAAGCGCAAGGAGAAGGACCAGTTGGGAGGAAAGGTAAGGAGAAGGACCAGAAGTACAAGGAGGATTCAGTAAAGGGAGCTGACAGTTTAGGCCAGGGGAGCACGACGAGCAAGGAGGAACTAAATGGAGACAGGAAGGAAGGGAGGATGAGCCAGGCTAGTTTAGCAGATGGGGAGAAGGACCAGTTATGAGCAGTGAGGGGGAATTAGCAAGGTACAGAAGGATACTCAGGAAGAGGAGAGACATAGGATTGGAGGGGAGGTGGCCATGGTAAATAAGGAGGGGTGGCATGTGGCACCCAGATAGGGGAGGAACAAGGAGCCGGCTGGGTGGAGGGCCAGTAGAAAGGATGAGGACATGGAAGAGGGGAATGGAGGAAAAGGAGTGGTCAGAGTGCTCCTGTTGGGGATTCTATGATCAGGGTATCAAATGGGATAGGGAGGAGAAGCCTGGCCAGTTAGAACAAGATGCTTCCCTGGACTAACGGTGCATAGGGATAAGCACGAGGTATATCAGCTGGCAAAGGATTGTGGGGGTTCCCAGACATACTGGTCCACCTGGGTACAAATGACATTGAGGGAAATAGCGAGCTAGAGATACAGGCAAGATTCAGGGAGCTTGCCAGGGTCTGTCATGACATAGGATGCACAGTTTCCTTCTCAGGAATCCTGCCAGTGCCAAGGGCTAGTGGGGAACACAAAAGGAAGATTAGGGAGATAATCCAGTGGCTCAGGGAGTGGTGTGAGGCCAGAGGGTATGGGTTGATGGGGATTGGGGGAGACCTGGGAGGATAAGGAGCTGTGTGCTGAGATAGACTCCATCCAATTTGGAGGAGGGAATCCTTAAGCTGAAAATAGAGGGTTCATTGGTGAAAAGTGGGGTTTAAACTTGTGAAGGGGGGCGGGATGGGAAAAAGGCTGTCAGGGGGTGCCGATAAAGGAGGGACTCTGTCTCCACTCCGGGACCAGGAGGATTGCAGGAAAAGGCCGACTGGTAAAGTGCAGACCAAGGAAAACAGAATCCCATGGGAACATGAGCAGGGAAATGGAACTATAGGGAAAGGGTGGAAGGTAGTCCTCATAAATGCCAGGAGCTTGGGCAATGAAATGCCTGAGCTCCAGGCGATGCTAACTGAGGGAGCAGTGGATGTGGCAGCGGTCACTGAGACTTGGGCCACTGCAGGACATGACTGGGACCTGAACCTGGAGCGTTACACTATGTTCAGGAAGGACAGGGGAGGGAAGGGAGGAGGGTTAGCAATGATAGTCAAAAACTGCATTGGCATAGGGGAGTAGAGGAGGCGGAAGGAACCATGGAGGCAATTTGGATCACCTTTGATAACAAGTGGGGGGCAAGAGAGTAAAAATAGGAGTGGTGTATAGACCCCTGCCCTGGCGGAGGAGCTGGAGGACAGTCTGGTGGCAGATGTTGGGAGACACTGCAGACTGGGCAGAGGAATGTTGGTGGTGTTGGGGACTTAAACATGCCAGGAAGAGACTGGGAGACTATGACATCCTCTGCGACCAGGAACAGAGGGTTGTTGGATGTCTTTCAAGACGCGCTCCTAACTCAGCAGGTGAGGGAATCACCAGGAGGCGCTGATACTGGATGTGGTCCTGGCAGACAGTGACCAGATTGGGGGCCTGGAGGTAAGGGACCCATTGGCGGGAGTGACCATGCCACGGTCTGGTTCTGCCTGGACCTAGGAGGGTAGAAGGCTGCACAAGGACTGAAGTAACCGACTTCAGGGGCAGATTTTAAGGAAATGGGAAGGATACTAGGAGCATTTGGATGGGATTGGGTCAGACATGGACACTGATAGTAGGTGGGAAATCATCAGGAGAGGGGTGCAGGATGCTACCAGCACCTGTGCAAGAGTAAGACGAAAATGCGGTAGGGCCCAAAAACCCTGCTGGTGGACCAGGGAGGTCCAGGAGGTGGTGCGGAAAAGAAGGCAGCCTATAAGCAATTCAAGTGCTCGAGGAGTGAAAGGATTGAGGGAGTACGAGCTGATGGCTAGAAGGGCCACTAGAGTGGTGAGAGTGGCTAAGGCAAGAAGGAGCAGAACCTGGCCAGGGAAATTAGGAGAGGGAACAAGGGTTCTTTAGATACATTGGGGAAAACGAAGGGTGAAGGGGCAGATTAGCAGGATTAAATCAGGGAGAGATGGGCACAAGACCCGGGGACAGGCTGAGGTACTAAATGAGTACTTCACCTCGGTTTTCACCAAGGAAAATGGGGTGCTGCATCATACATGGGAGGAGACAGAGATACTGAGGAGGGGGGACCCTACCGATCCGGTGGGTCTGGGGAGAGGGGAGGCATCACTGGCAGGTGGGGAGAGGCTAAACAGGAGAAGAGGTACTGGAAGTGGAAATCACAGCAGAGAGTGAGGGAAGCCCTCAGCTCCCTTAAGACGGAGAAAGCACCGGGCCGGATAAATTACATCCCAGAGTGCTGAAGGAACTGGCGGATGTCCTGGCGAAACCCTGGCGGAGCTTTTCACCATCTCTCTGAGGACAGGGTGGTGCCCCAAGACTGGAAGGTGGGCGATATAGTGCCTATCCACAAGGGGGATCAAGGGAGGTGGCAGGGAACTACAGGCCTGTCAGCCTGACATCGTGGTGGGCAGTGTGATGGAGGGCATTGTCAAGGAGAGGCTGGGGGACCTGGATAAGTCAGGGTGCCTGGATGATAGACAGCATGGATTCATCCCAGGGAATCATGTCAGACAAATCTGGTGGAGTTCTATGACTGGGTGACTAGTGCCTTGGACCTGGGTAGACCAGTGGACGCCCTCTTTCTAGACTTCAGCAAGGCATTTGACTCTGTTCCT
Organism: Neoceratodus forsteri; assembly: GCA_016271365.2. NCBI lineage: Eukaryota > Metazoa > Chordata > Ceratodontiformes > Ceratodontidae > Neoceratodus > Neoceratodus forsteri. The sequence continues at coordinate 409,412,952 of CM028138.1, forward strand.
CACGTGGGCCTGTTGGATAAGCTGGGAGAAATGGTGGTGGGAACCAGATGATCAGATGGATAGGCAATTGGCTCCAGGACCGAGTTGGCGGGATAGTCTCATCCCCAAGGAAGGTCATTAGTGGGGTCCCACAGGGATCAGTCCTGGGCCGCTTCTGTTCAACGCCCACGCTCTGACATAAGGACAGGAATCAGGAGGAGATGAGTCTCTTTGCAGATGACTCTAAACTGGGGGGGTGGATGGGGAGGAGGGAGGGTGGCCTACAGGGAGACCTGAGGCTCTGGAAAGATGGTCTAGAAGTGGAAGCTGAGGTTCAATGCAGGAAATGCAAGGTACTCCACCTGAGGCCAGAAACCCAGGCCAAGTGTACACCCTGGGGAAATGCTACAAGTCTCAATGGCTGAGAGGGACCTGGGGTGGTGGTGGATGTCAAGATGAACAACTCTGAGACTTGTAGGAGGGCAGCAGCCAAGGCCAACAGGATGCTGGGATGCATCGCTAGGGGATCACCTCCAGAAGGAGGGAAGTGATACTCCTCTGTATAACTGCTTGGTGAGGCCGCACTTTGAGTACTGTGCAGTTTTGGAGGCCACACTTAAAGAGGGACATTAAACTCCTGGAGAGGGTCCAGAGGAGGGCAACCAAAATGATTTGGGGCTTGGGGACAGGACCTATGAGGATAGGCTCAAGAGCTAAATATGTACACATTGGAAGAGAGAAGGGACCGGGGACATGATAGAGGTCTTCAGGTACATGAAGAGGGTAAATAGGAGAGGAACAGTCAGGGTGCTTCAAGGAAGGAGGAGGGGACCACTAGAGGGCATGGGTGGAAGCTGGAGGGGAAGATTCAGGGAGAAAGGAGGAGGTGCTACTTCACTGAGAGGGTGGTGGAGCCATGGAATGCACTGCCTAGGGGGCTGGTGGAGGCAGAGACAGTGGAGGGGTTCAAGAGGGTGGGACAGGTACAGGAGAAGGGTTCTGGAAGCAAAATCCAATGCAGCAAGAATATCCGGAACTGGGAAGGGAGAAGCCAGAGAAGGCGAGGGGATAGCAAGGTCAGCACCCAGGGTTGGGGCTGACCAAATGAGCAGACACGAAAGACTATTAGGCCTATTCTGCTAGCATTTTAGTATGTTAGTATGTTAGTATATTACAAAAAATTATAGTGTACTCAGAACTGGCTGTCCACGTGTCACAATACTCCCACCCAAACTGAATTTGGGGGTCTATCCTCGCATGGGATGAGTTTCCCAAATCAGTTCACTCTTATACACGTGAGACAGACCATCTGAGTTCTGGTTTCTGGCTCCGCTGTATATATGATTGTCATATCATACCCTTGCTAAGCAAGACTCCATCTTAGCAATCTACCATTGTTCTTTCCCATCTGCATCAGCCACACCAGGGGTTGTGGTCAGTCTGTACCAAAAATGCTGCCCATACAAGTATGGGTCTAATTTCTTTAGGGCACACACTAGGGCAAGACACTCCTTTCCACTGTGGAGTATGCCTGCTCCCTGGGAAGTAACGTCCTACTCTGGTACACTACTGGGTGATCTGTCCCTTGGCTGGATGTCTGACTCAGTACTGCCTAATACCCACATCTGAGACGTCAGTCTGAACTATAAAGGTTTTGCTATAGTCAGGACTTGTCAAAACAGGAGCACTGCACAGTGCCTCCTTTAGTTGGAAAAGGCTTCCTCACTGGCTGGGCCCCAGGTAATTTTCTTTGGCATCCTTTTCTTTGTCAGGTTAGATAGGAGCAGCCAGGGTACTGTAATTGGGTAAAATTTTCTATAGTACCCTGCTGTTCCGAGAAAACTCCTGACCTGCTTCTGTGTTTCTGGTCTGGGCTATGCCTGAATTATCTCTATTTTTATTTGGTTAGGACAGAGCTGTCCCCAGATTACCACATGCCCAAGGTATACCACCTCTCCCATGGCTACCTGGCACTTCTCGGCTTTGACAGTGAGCTGCCCTCTGTATCCTGCCCAGCACTTCCCTAAGGTGGGATTGGTGTTCCTCTTAGCTGGTACTAAAGATGGCAATGTCATCCAGGTATGCCATGGCGCACTCCTCAGCACCATTTAACACCTGGTTCACAAACCTCTGGAAAGTGGCCAGGCGTTCTTCATTCTGAAAGGCATTACTTTGAATTCAAATAAGCCTATCGGAGTGATGAAGACTGACCTCTCCCAGCTCTGTCTGTCAACTCTACCTTCCAATACCCCTTGGTCAGGTCAATAGTGGTAAGGTAGGTCACCCTCCAACTTGTCCAGGAGTTTGTCTGTCCGGGGCATCGGTGGGCATCTGACTTGTGACTGCATTCAGTCCATGATAGTCTACACAGAAACAAGTAGAGCCATCTGGCTTAGGCATAAGGACTATAGGTGAGGCCCAGCGGCTGTGGGATCTCTGGATTACTCCTAAATCCAGCAACCTCCACTTCCCTCCTAATGTCCTTTTGACAGCCTCTGATACCCAATATGCTGTCTGCCATATGGGCGCCTGTGTCTCTGTCTCCACATCATGTGTTGCTAAGGGGTTAGTCCAGGCTTGGTGCTAAACAATGGGGCAAAGTCTGCTAAAACCTCCCTTACTTTCTGGATCTGGTCTGGGGCCAGCTGGGAGACAATTTACACCTCCACAGAGGACTCTTGCTTACTTTCTTCCAGCAAGTCCAGAAGGGTCGCTCATCCGTCCCCTCCCCAGGACTACACACTGCAAACACCATGTCAGCCCTACTTGCATTGGCTTCATCATGTTGCCATGGTGCATCCTTTCTGTCTGTCTGTCTTCAGTCAGGTAACTCTATAATGTAGTTCACGTAATTTACCTTCCTAGCCACTTTGTATAGTCCTGTCCAATCAGCCTGCAGCTTGTCTTTCATGACCGGAATAAGGACCATGACTTCCTGACCCGCCATGTACAAGTGAGCTCTGGCTCTGTGGTCATACCACACTTTTGTTTCTGTTGGGCGCTGCCAGGTTGCTCTGGGCTGTCTCCATAAGCTTCTTCAGCCTTTCCTAAACCTAAGGATGTAATCCACAATGGGAGTTCTCTGGGGCATGCTTGCCTTCCCAGTCCTCCCGAGCAAGTCTAGGGCCCATGTACCTGGTGTCCATATAAGAGTTTGAAGGGGAAAATCCTGTCACCTCTTGGGCACCTCCTTGTATGCAAACAACAGGTGGGGAAGGTATTTCTCCAGTCCTCCCATGCTGTTCAGCAAACACCGGAGCATTGACTTTAGGGTACCATTGAATCTTTCCACAAGACCATTGGCTTGTGGGTGATACCATGTTGTGCATCTCTGCACCACCCACACTTCTCCCATAAACATTTCATCAGGTCCGACATGAAGGAACCCCTCAATCGGTGATAACTTCCTGCAGAAACCTAACACAGGAGAAAATCCCAGCAAGGCATCTGCCACTTTGTCTGTCCTCAGTGAGGATAGGGTGACTGCCTCTGGGTACCGGGTGGCATAATCCACCACAGTCAGGATGAATATCTTCCCGGAGGAGCTGGGGTATTTAACAGCCCCACAATATCCATTCCCATTCTCTGGGATGGCTCCTCCACTATGGGCAATGGAATCAGGGCGGCTTGGGTTTATTGCCCGCCTTCCTATTTCTTGGCACGTGACAAGACCTGCAATACTCCTTCACCTGCTGGGTGAAGTTAGGCCAGTAGAAATTCTGGGCCAACTGCTGCATCATGCACAATTCCCAGATGACCAGACAAGGGAATTTCATGTGCAGTCTTGAGCAACTGCTCACAATACCCTTGGGAATGACAAGCTGCCTGTCTAGCATCCTCCCTCCCTCTGTCTGCACAGCCTGAGTATACATAAGTCCATTTTCCCAATAAACCTTATGTCTGCCGTCACCTCCTGTGTGCCATCCGAGTCTGCCCAAGCCCTCAGCTTCTTTAAACTTGGGTCACTTCTCTGAGCAGCTGCAAACCCCTCACACATTTCAAGGGCATGGTACAGGTCCCTTCAGTCGCTAAACTAGGGTCCCTAGCACTAGCATCAGGGCACCCAGGATCACTGTCAATCCCAACCTCTGACAATGGGTCACCCCTCCTCTTCAGACTAACCTCTGTAGCTGTGTGGTTACTTGCTACTGGGAAAATTTCTATCCCTTTCGTTAGTCTCCCATCTGGAGATACAGGCTGGGAAACCAACCTCTCAGCGTTTCCACAATGGCTTCTGTGGTGTCAGGGAACCACAATTTTCCTTGTCACTTGGCTACAGGTAACTGCACATACCATCCCTCATTTGGGATTGTTGCCCATGATCACATCCACTGCTAAAATTTTGGCTATGCTACCTGTTGCACAGTCCTCCCTGTTTCACCCCGGTCTAGGAGAACACTAGCGAGGGCAATGTTTTTGCCTCACCAGTAAAGTCCTGTACAGTGATGTATTTATTTGGTATAAGCTGACCAGGCTCTACTAGATCCACTTCTACCAAGGTCAAGGATGCCCCTGTGTCTCTTAACCCTTGCATCTGTACACCATTCACCATGACTGGGTGCATGTGTTCCCTCATGTTCACAGACATGCTTCCAGGGACACACAAACAACCCACTTCATTTCTAGTGCCATTCTGTGTATTATTGCTCATTCTTTTGGGACACTGTCTGGCAATATGCCCAGCTTTTACATGACCAATATTCGCTTCTCTTTCAGAGAAATCTTTTTCTGAAACCTGGGGCTAATTAGTTTTGGTGGAGGCAGTGAGGGCTTAGTTCTGAAGGTGCGCTTTTTCCTTTCTGCGCTTACCACACCCGCCTCATTCGGCCTCACAGAGCAGGTCTGTTTGGCATAGCGGTCCAAGAGTTCAGCAGCCTCTTGCACTGTTTTGGGATCTCAGTCCTCCAGCCAGGTTTTCAGCTCTGTTGGGCATACCCAATAAACTGTTCTAGCAAAATCACATTTTCAATTTTATCAACAGAGTTTGTCTCAATTCCTTCCTACCAACGCTTTAAAAACTGATGTTGTTTCATGGCTAGCCCTCGTAGCTCATGCCAGGGCTTCTTCTGAGCTTACGGAATTTAGCTCTGTATGATTCTGCAGTTAATTCAAATTTCTTTAACAGTGCAACTTTAAGTTTGCTGTAATCATCACTGTCTTTATTGTCCATTTGACCCAATGCATCCCGAGCTTTTCAGTAAGTAGCGGGATAGCTGGAAGCTCCAGGACTCTCTAGGAATTTTAGCCTGAATATAAACTTTTTCAAAAGAATTTAAAAAGGCATCCATGTCCTCCCCTCTTTAAATTCTGCTATTAATTTGAATTCAATTTGGAATCCAGTCCTGTAGTCCTAGTTAAACCCAAGCCATTTACCTGCTCTGGTGCTGCTGGTTGGAGTCATAGCTTCTCCATTTCATGTTGCCTCTGGCACTCCTGCTCCTCACGGTGTGCAGCTCAGCATTCTTGCTCTCTCTTCTCCTCTGCAGCTCTCTGATGCTCAAGCTCCTCATGGTCTGCCTCCTGCTGTTCCCGCCTGCCTCTTGGCTGCTCTACTCTGTCTCACATGCTTGCTCCTCTTCTCTCTGTAGCTCACTGTTCACGCTTCTTCTCTGGAATTCCATCTCCATTCTGTGCAACTCTATTTGCAGCCTGAGTACTTCTGGATCCAGGATATTGGCAACCTTCCCTGCTGCTGTGGCGCTGCTGACGGTGGCCCTGTTGCCCTCCTCATCGGATCAGGACACTGCACTGGCCACTAGCCCTGCCACACTTGAGGTCTGGTCCTTTCAGTCACAGTCTGTGACTCAGTGCTCTAGGTATCTGCTTCCATCAGGGCATCCACTAGGTTCTGTTTGCTGGCTTACCAAACGGGACCTCTGTCCCTCACACAACTGCTAAAGTAGCCTACAGTGTGCCTGCTGTAGTTGAAGCCATCTTCTTCCTTAACTACGGCTACTCTGACTTGCACTTTAGTAAAAAATAAACGGGTAGGAACTTGACTGTACGCCAAGTGATATAGTTCTGTTTCCTTTTAAAATAAAACTCTGCCTTTTCTTTCTTTTGCAAGTGAGCTGACAGTCTCAAGCTGACACACTGAACAATAAAAGCTTGTAATACCAAAATTTTATCCACACCGCTACCAACCAATCTGTCACAAACCCACTCAGCAGGTCAGCCCGCTACTCCCAAAGTGCCAACCTCCGACGCAGTCTTGTGAACAGTTAACAGAAACAGGGTAACCCTCCTGTCTGTTTTGTGGGTTCAAATCAAACCTTTGGCCTCAGTTCTGAGGGATTCAAACTGTGAACCTCTTTGCTAGCATATCCAATGCACAGGCTCAGATAATTCTGTCTTCGGGGCCAAATATCTTTGCCTATGGGCACCTAACCAGGTGTACAAAATGAACCTTAAAACTCTAATAAAGACCTCAGATTACTCTTACCTTTTTCCAGTTTGGTATCACCATTCAAGCTTATGCACAGTGTCTGCTTTAACCATATATACTCCACTTGTTAAAGAAAAGAATTTCAAAGGCAGACCAAGTAGGCTCTAAAATTGAGTTTTACTAAAATCAATAAAAGTATGTAAAACATAAAATATAGAACTGTATATCACAAAACATACAAATATTTTAAAAGAACAAGGTTTTAACAGTGCAATTCCTACTACCCTACTTAGATTTTGTCTCTGTCTACCTGTATACCTGCTTAAAGTGCTCAAAGATGTTTCTTTGTCAGAGTGTAGATAAAAGTGTCTCTGAAGAAAAACAGAATAATCTTTAAAAACTGTCTTTGCTAACCCCTTTGTGTGAGGTCACCTAGCTCCTCCTCTATTTATTAAAAATTATACACCCAGGAAGTGTTATTATTTTAGAAGGAACGTTAATTAAGGTTACATCAGCAGAAACCCTTTCTCCATGTGACCTCCCCAATCAAGTCTGTAAATTTCTTTCATCTATGAGCAGTACTCCCTCTCACATAGACATCAAAGCATTTATGATCTTGCACCAGTGTGTCAAACCTGGTTTCCACCTCAAAACATCATAAAATGGATACTGATTTCTCTTAGTAGTTAAAGTTATATTTAACTTAGAAAATAGGAGATTCTTGATTAAAGCCTGTTTTAGTCTGTAATTAGCTTCTGGCCTTCCAGGTAACACCATGTAACAAAACCTGGGTGTGTGTGTCATTTTACATGCTGTCTCAGCATCTCTCATGAGAGACAGTCCATAACACATTTTATATTACAAAAAATTCATAGTGTACTCAGAACTGGCTGTCCACATGTCACACAGGTATCATTCCTAGTGGCAACAAAAGACCGGGTAGCAACACACTGACTGGTCTATAGGGTGGCAATAAATAAATAATAATATAAATGATGTACAGAATATGGCAACAGATGTATCATGGGCATAGCTATTAGGACTGCTGGCATTTTGAGCTTTCCAGGATTGAGCTGCGGTAGGTAACCAGGGTAGCTGCCTTTACAATGCCAGGCTTACAGGAGGAATAGGGGTCTGTCTTTCAACTCACTGCAGTTGGCAAACTTGAGTTCCCCAGGCAGTAGGGTCATTATCAACGTATACTAGTATAAGTTCAGTACTAGTAGAGGTCCCAGTATTACATGATAGATACCTACTTTCTGATTTGGGGATTAGTTTCCAGCCTGATGTGCACAGGGGTGGCCCTTAGGTATGAACTGGTCATCAGTCTCAATGCATTTGGCCCAGGATCCACACACTAAGGGACTGTGACAGAAGGACAATTGCAACATGAAGTGTTTTAGATAGGGTCATTGCATGATTCAGCAAGGGAAAAGTATAGCAAGCTTTCTCACTGGTATCGGAGAATGACAATCAGTGGTTGCAGATACATAATGGGATGTGTATCTATAAGATTACCATTCTGGGAGAAGCCCAGAGAGGGACAGTTCTGAATGAACAGGATGTGCAGTAATATGTATCTTTGGCCTATGCAGTGGATTTGTTTTCGCTACATAATTGGAATGGAGACTAGAGGTATAGAGTCTTAGTTGTCACCAGCGTGATTGCCATTGTATTTGCGGTATCTTAGTAGTGAAACATTCAGAGGAGTCAGGAAATATGTTACTGCTATAATGTTGGGACAAGTGCTATGCTCAGGTCTGGCAGGACACAGCTGCCCAAATCGGGCCTGGTCTGCGGAAATTGGGACAGTCGAAACACTAGTTATCTTTAAGGGTGTCCACATTGTGCAGTGCAAGGTATAGCAACCAGGTTGAGTAAATATAAGCAGGTGACTATTTTGCAGTAATTATCCCTAGCTGTAGCAATTATCTGGACCAGTGTGTGCAAGGAGAGCTACTTGGCTCAGGGCCTCCTCTTTAGTGCTAGATACATAGAAACATAGTATCTGATGGCAGATAAGGACCGCTTGGCACACCTAGACTGCCCATTTCCCTATCTAATGGATAAGCTGCAGATCCTAGTTAACCAACAGCCTACTTCCTCCTACCCCCCACTAGAATTGCCTTATGTCTGTCCCATGCATTCTTGAATTCCACCACTGTTTTGACTCTGACCTCCTCAGAAAGGCTGTTCCATGCATCCACAAGCCTCTCCATGATAAAATACTTCCTCACATTACCTCATCCCACCATCTTCAAATTGTGCCCCTTGTTCTTGCACATCTCTTTTTCTGAAAGATACTACCCTCTTGGACTTTGTTGATTCCCTAAGGTACTTGAAAGTTTCTATCATGTCCCCTCTCCCTCATTTCCCGAGGGTATACATATTAAGCTCCTTTAGTCTTTCTTTGTATGTCTGCTGGTACAGACCCTACACCATTTTGGTTGCCCTCCTTGTATAGCCTCCACCCTGTCTATGTCTTTGTGGAGATGGGGTCTCCAGAACAGCATGCAGTACTCCAGATGGGTTCTCACCAACTGTCTGTACAGAGGATAACAACTTCCTGTTTTCTACTTGTGATTCCTCTCCCTATGTATCCCAGTATACCCCAGCTCTCCTTACTGCCTTCTCACATTGCTTGCCCACCTTTAGGTCATCTGATATAACTACCCTCAGGTCTCTTTCCATTGCTGTTGTTGTCAGTAACTCTACCCCCATTGTGTACTCTTCTCCTGGGTTTTGTTTCCAGGTGCATTACTTTACACTCTTTGCATTGAATCTAAGCTGCCAGGCATTTCACCATTCCTCCAACCTTGCCCAGTCCCTTCTCATCCTTTCCACCCCACCTTGTGTATCAACCCTGTTGCAGATCTTTGTGTCGCCTGCAAAGAGACATACTTTTCCTTCCAGTCCCTCTGCAATGTCACTTATAAAGAATATAAAAGGACCGGACCCAATACTAAACCCTGCAGTACCCCACTAGTAACCCCTTTCTTCACTGTGGACTCCGTTACTATTACCCTCTGTGTCCTGTCCAACCAATGTTTATTAGGCTACCACCCTGGGATCCACTCCCAGGCTGGATAATTTGTTTATTAATCTTTAAGTGGGACTGTGTCAAATGCCTTGCTAAAGTCTAGGTAGGCATGTCCACAGCCCTCCCTGGTCTACTACTTTGGTCACCCAGTCAAAGAAATTGATTAGATTAGACTGACATGACCTTCCCACTGTGATTCCATGCTGCCTTCGGTCCTGTGCCCCACTGGCCTCTAGGTACTCAACAATTCTTTCCTTCAGAAGTGATTCCATCATTTTCCCCTACCATTGAGGTCAAACTGATAAGTCTGTAGTTTCCTGCCTCTGTCTTGGTCCCACTTTTGTGAAGGGGAATCACATCCGCCTCCTCCATTCCTACGGTACCACACCATCCTCCCATGATTTGTTAAAAGGTAGTCACTGGTGTTACTAGTTCTCCCCTTAGTTCTTTTTAGAACTCTGGGGTGAATCCCATCAGGCCTCATTGCTTTGGCCACCTTCAGTTTTAGGAGATCTTACTCGAGACACAGCTCTTGCAGCAGGTTACACCATTAGGACTGAAGCCGGCAGGCATCAGGACCCCACGGAAAATTTAGCTAGCTATCTTCAGCGGGACCGCCTCGACATCGGGTCCCGCCCGACGCCAGACTTAGGTATATAAGGGGCGGTCCCACCAGATTCCTGCGTTCTTCCCTACCATCGACTTGCATGTCTTGGACCCTTCAGTTCAAGTTCTACGCCGCCGACGATGGTAAAGTTTTTCCTACAGGAATCTGCTCTTCAATCAGCCTTTTCTCTGATGTCCTCTCCGACCGTCACTCCCCTCAAGTGTGCCTGTAGGAAGCAGATCCCATTCCAGGATCCGCATTCGCCTGTGTCCGTGCTTAGGCCCAGACCACGAAACCCGGTCCTGCAAATCTTTGCCAGGGTTTCAACAGCAGAACCCAGATCCAAGGTTGTGAAGGCCCTCCAGGCATTCCTGCTTGAGGAACAACTCAAGTCCATGGCTTCCAAGGGGATTCTTCACAGAAGGCCCACAAGCATGCTGGAAAGCATAGGAGAAGGCTTCCAGGTCCCCATCTAGGGCTCCGCCCAGGTCCCACCGCCTCCTTCTCGGCCAGCTCTCAGCCTCCCTTGCTGCGGTGAGAAAATCTTCAGGCCTCTTCCCAAGCCAAGACCCCAGGCCTTCTTCTTCCTCTCCAAGGCCCTGGCAAAGTCAGGGGACCGCATCACCATCACAAGTCGGGTTCCCGCCATCCTGAACCCAACGTCAGGTCTGCCTCCTGCCCCCTCCTCCCCCAGCAGAAGACCAAGGAGCTCACCACTCAAGATGTCAAGGACCACCGTTCATCCAACACGGCTTTCTCGCCACAGGTCCCCAGAGCCGCCGTCCATCAGGAGACCATCACACAGGCCAACTCATCACCGGACGCTGTAGTGGACCCGTGCCTGTTCCAATCGAGAAGAGGACCCTCGACGCCTCCCATCGACGCCGTCAGGAGACCATCACGGAGGAGGAGTTAACTCAGCCCGAGGACTAGACGGGCAACCCCGTCCTGTTGAGACCCCAGGAACCTCGCCACAACCCTCGCCCTGTGGAGCCGACGCTGGACCCGACGACCGTCCACTGTGCCCGCAGGCCGTCAGGCCTTTCCTTTTCAGAGGTGAAGGATCTCTTCACTTACTGGTGGGATACCATCAAAAGGACATGGTCCCCTCCTCCTCTGCTCCTCCTCCTCCCACACTGGTTGCTCCTCCGTTCCTGCACCCCTTCTCCATCTGGGTCAGCAAGCTGGTTACCTCCTCCTGGGAGCCCAGGACCCTCCAAGGGGAGACCAGATAAAGGAGACCTCTGTCCAGATCCTCTCTAGGTCACCCAGTCCCAAGAGACCCAGGAGACGCTGCTCGCTCGACGGAGGACATGGGATCAGAGTTTTCAACATCCAGATCCCCATCTCCTTTCCATCCCTTCTCCGGACCCACGTGAGCTGCCTAAGTCTCTTCTGGATGACCTTCCTCGGATATCATGAGACACATACAAGAGAACATGGGATGGGATGCGGAAAAATTAGACCCCGAAGGCTATGCCTTGCGGTATCTTCGCAGAAGGACCCTAAGCCTATGGTGGTGCCACCCTTGGTAGACACTTTTGTGGACGCCACCAAGGCATGTGGAAGCGCCCACATTCGCCTCCCGGTGATGCCGGGGAAGGCTGACCGCTTGTACAAGGCCCAAGAGAAGACCAGTAATTGACTCAGCATCCTCAGGCCGACTCTCTGGTCATAACAGCCTCTCATGACCAGTCCCAGAGACCACGACATTTGAGCACCCTACCACCGGACCCAGAGTCCAAACAGCTGGATGCCATGGGTAGGCACACGAGATGCTTCTGCTACCTGTGCCATCAGATCCCTGAATTATTTGACCCACATGGTGCAGTTCCAAAATGCACTGTGGGAGCAGGGTCTGGATGCGCGGAGAAATTGCCGGAAGGTGAGCAGAAGTAGGAGATGTTGCAGCTCCTCCGCACGGGTTTGGACGTGGGGAACCCAAGTGCTATGAACTGTGCTGACCGCTGGACTCCTCGGCCCGAGCAGCAGCCTCAGGCGATGCTCCGGAGACACTCTGGCTCCGCATCTCCTGTTTTACCTCGACATCCAGAAAACATCATGGACGCCCATTCGAGGGAGAAGTTTTGTTTGGTAAGCCCTCAGAGAAGATAATTACCAAACTCCAAGAGGCTGGGAGGCGGTGTGAGGTCGGTTCAGGCCATGTACCGACTAAAGTTTAGTTCCTTTCGTAGGGAACCAAAACCAATTTGTGGATGGACGCAGAGACAACAGTCCTGCCCGTTCCATCTAAACAAAGGGCCCGGTTTTCACAGAGCCCAGGGAAACAACCCGCAGGTTGAAGCCAGCGACTCCTAAGCTGGTCCAGCCAGCGGGACCTCAGCCACCACAGTTCGACTCCTTCCAGCCCCTGCCCCTCAGGATCAACGGGACGAATGGTCGGGGTCGATTATGCACTTCCTGCCAGGATGGCAGACTATAACCACCGACAGGTGGGTTCTACAGTTGGTCAAAAGAGGCCACTTTATAGAATTCATGGAAAGCCACCGAGGCCTCCGCTGTTTCCCAGTACCCGGTCAGCACAAGTCATTGATCAGACAGAAGTACTGCACTCCTGCAAAGGGTGCGATAGAGTACGCCCCAGAGAACCAGAGAGGACAAGGATACTATTCCCACTTCTTCCTGGTTCCAAAGAAGACAGGGACCTCTGTCTGATTCTGGACCTCAGCGACCTCAATTTGTCGGTCGCCACAAAGATTCCACATGGTAACTCTTCCGGTTCTGATTCCCATGCTGAAGCAGGACACCTTTTAGCATCTCTAGATATGCAGGACGCTTACCTGCACATCCCTATAGCTCAAGCGCACAAGAGGTTTCTGCGCTCAAGTTTCTCGGCATCATCTTCAGTTCCGAGCCCTTCCATCCGGGCTGTCATCGCACCCAGAGTATTTGCCAAATGCATGGCAGTCGTGGCAGCTGCCTCTAAGGAGACAGGGCCATGATGTGTTCCCGCATCTGGACGATGGCTTTCTCATGGCCGCTCCAAAGAGGTGTTGTTAGGGGTGATCCAGAGCACCCAGGTCCTGTTTCGATCTCTGGTATCCTAATCAACCACGAGAAGTCTCTCCTGGTACCGCACAGAAACTGCAGTTCATAGGCGAGTACTGACACCGCTCAGGGAAGAGCATTTCTTCCAGACGACAGAGCGAGCACATCAGATCCCTCATCAAGGAGCTTTATCGAACAAGACCGCCCCAGCCAGGTCGGTCCTTCGCTTGTTCAGACACATGGCTGCGCCATTCCTACTGTCCCTTTCATAAGGCTCCACATGGGTAACTCAGTGGATGCTCAAGGTGCAATGGGACCAAAGGCAAGACCACATGCAGCATCCGTCAGAATCACGAACACCGCGATTCGAGACTGGCAGTGGTGGCTAGACCCAGGACACTCTCTATGGGCGCCCTGCTCATAGCGCCTGCCCCCGGAGGTAATTTCACCACAGACGCCCAGGTCTAGGGTGGGAGCACACCTGGACGGGTGAAGTCCCAGGGCACATGGACCTCTGGAGGCCCACCTCCATATTAACTTCCTAGAGATGAGGGCGGTCCTTATGTCCTGCAGGCATTTCAGTCAGAGATCCCGCCAGTACTCTCCTGCTTCAGACAGACAACACGGTGGTGATGTATTACTCAACAAACGAGGAGGTGCACACTTCCCCTTTGCAGGAGGCCATGAGGGTGGGATTGGGTATCCGACACGGCGTGAACCTGATCACAGTACATGTTCCCGGGTGGACAACACAATTACAGACAGCCTGAGTCGGTCCCAGGCCAGAGTCCACGAGTGGGAACTTTCAGGAGGTAGCAGAGGATCTGTTTCTTCGATGGGGAACTCCAGAATTGGACTTGTTCGCTTCCCATCCAACGCAAAACTGCCCAATTTTGCTCGCTAGATCCAGATCCTGGTGTTTTCTGGCGAGAAGCGTTGTCTCTCTCCATGGACAGATTCCCTACGCCTTCCCTCCTTCCCTGCTGATCCAGAGAGTTCTTCTCAAACCGCGCAGGGAGCATGCAACAATGATCCTGGTGGCCCTTTTCGCACAGACAGATCTGGTTCCCTTGCTAATACAGCTATCATGGGAACCTCCACCCTGCTGCCACTCAGCTCCCATCTCTTGTGTCAGGAGGAGGGTTCACTGGTCCACCCGACTTACACTCACTGAACCTGCATGCATGGCTCCTAGAGACATAGCCATCTTCATGACACGGGTCTCACAAGAGGTTGGGAAGTTCTTTCTGCAGCCAGAAAACCGTAGCGATCGACGTACACCATGAAATGGCACCGCTTTTTGTTTATAGTCACAAGCATGCGACCTTTCCCCTTTAGGTTGCCCGTGAAAGCCGCCAGAGTACCTGCTCTCCTTTTCGTTCGGTCTCGCCTACTCCTCTATTAATGGTGCACCCCTGTGCCATTTCAGCTATCACCCCGTGGACAGCACAGTGACACAATTAGATGCCTGTCGAAATTCTTGAGAGGTGTTACACCTTAGGCCGCCATTAAGGACCCTGTGCCTCCATGGGATTTGCTCTTTGTCCTGCAGCAACTCACGCCCCTCCCTTTGAACCTGCCACGGATTGCGAGCTGCATTTTCTGTCGTGGAAAACATTGTTTTTGGTTGCTGTTACGCCAGCAAGAAGAGTTTCTGAGCTTCATGCTCTCATGTAAAGAGCCTTATTTAATTTTCCACCGGACAGAGTATCCCTGAGGATGAATCCAAATTCTTGCCTAAGGTGGTTTCCACACTCACTTTCAATCAGGTATTGACCTGCTAGTCTACTTCCTGAATTATTCTAACAGAGGAGAGGCGCTGTTTCACACCCTGGATGTTCACCGCAGCTTAAGGTACTACCTGAGCAGAACTAAGCAGCTTCGCTCTTCAGAGCAACTTTCGCTTCCTTTACTGAAAGGATGATGGGCCAACCAGTATCCAAACAGTCCCTGTCTTGCTGGCTTGTCCAGTGCATCTCATACTGTTATGATATTAAACGAAAACCCTCCCAGGATCCATCCGAGGCCATTCCACTAGGGTGTGGCCACTCTTCGCAGCACTTCAGAACGCTCCACCTCTGCCATTTGTGCTGCAGCCACTTGGAGCTCTGTACATACCTTTATCAGGCATTATAGCCTGACATCGCTCACGGCGAAGAGCAGGTCGCCTGATGGTGCTACAGGGTCTCCTGTCCTAGATTTAGGACCTGGAATATTCTTTTAATTCCTCCTCCCAGAGTGTTTGCAAGCGCTACTGCTTGGGAATCAGTCACACGAGAATTCTGTTGCAAGAGCTGTGTCTCAAGAAGATAGTACAGTTACGTAAGAACTTACCGTAACAGTAGATCTTCGAGAACAGCTCTTGCAGCAGGTACCTTCCCACCCACCTTCCCCTTGAGGAGGCATGGCTTAAGCCTTTACTAACAGGGATTTTTCCTTTTGACTTCTGACGGTGGATCCTCGGTCTCCCATTTCAAGTCAGCCTGTAGCCGGAAGTTCCGCGGAGAACTGGGGAATCTGTGGACCGCCCTTTATATACTACTACGCCTGATGTCGGAGGCGGGACGACGTCGGGGCAGTCCCTGAAGATAGCTAGCTAGAATTTTTCCGGTCCTGATGCCTGCCGGCTTCAGTCCTAATGGTGTAACCAGCTGCAAGAGCTGTTCTCGAAGATCTACTGTTACGGTAAGTTCTTACGCAATTGTACTTTCTTTCAGAACCCTTTCTTCTGTGAAAGGACTGATATCGATCCTCCATCCAGAGTACTTCTATTGACTGGATTAGGTACCTCCTCCTCTTCTTTGTGAATACTGAGCAGAAGTATTAGTTTAGTATCCCTGCTATTTCGCTATCCCTCTGCTCATCCACACCTCTTTATTTAGCCTCAGAATCTCTTTACTTTGTCTTTCTTTACTCCCTAATGTACCTATAAAGGTTTTATTCCCCATCTTAACCGAGTTGGTTATCTTTTCCTCAGTTTGGGCCTTTGCTATTCTGACTGCCTTCCCTGCTTCCTTCTGCTTTAACTGGTACAGTTCTCTGTTCTGCTCCTTCTGTGTTTCCTTATACTTCCTAAATGCTATCTTTTCTCCCTAACCTTCCCCACCACCTCTTTTGAGAATCATAGTGTTTTTTCTTTCTTTTGATTTGTTTATTTGCTTTGAAGAGTGGCAACTGGGTTTATGCAAAGAAGTGCAAGATCATGCACATAGGGAAGAGAAACCCTGAAGCCACCTATAAGCTGGGAGAGGAGTTGCTGGCAGTCACAAGGAAGAAAGAGTCTTGGGCATCATCACCACTGATGACCTGAAATCATCCAAGCAGACCACTAAAGCAGTAGGTAAGGCTAGGGGGATGTTAGGTGTATTAGTAGGGGTATCACAAGTCAGAAGAGGGAGGTACAATCCTCTTTACAAGACACTGGTTAGGCCCCCATCTGGAGTACTGTGTGCAGCGCTGGAGGCCACACCTTCACATGAACATTAACCAAATTGAGGCAGTCCAGAGAAGGGCAACCAAATGGTGCAGGGACTGTCAGAAAACATATGAGGACAGATTAACAGAGCTCCATATGTATACCCTACAGCAAAGGAGAGGGAGAGGTGAATGATTGGAAACATTCAAACATCTTAAGGGCATTAATCAAGGTGAAAGAGTCTAACATGTTTCAATATAAGAAAAATAGGGACAAGAGGACACAGCATGAGATTAGAGGAGGCCGATTAAGGGGTACTGTGAGGAAGTTCTTTTCACAAAAAGGGTGGTAGATGCATGAAACGGCCTACCTCAGGAAGTGGTGGATATGAATACAGTGCAGGGCTTCAAACAGGCATGGTATCGGCATAAGGGAGTAATACAATGAGTATGAATATATAGGCCATTGACAGAGCAAAGGCATTATGGCACATTTATAAAGTAGAAAAGAAATGGGCAGACTGGATGGGCCTTATGGTCCTTATCTGCTGTCAACTTCTATGTTTCTATGTTTCTTCACATAAAGGCTTGTTGCCTCTGTGATGGCAGTTTTGATGTTTCCCCATTGTTGCTCCACCCTCCTTCTTGCCTGTTTGCTAGTGCTTTTCTGAGGCACGCCCCATTTTGACAAAATCAGCCCTCCTGAAGTCCAGTACCATCACTTTTGTATGGCTTGACTTTACAGCTGAGTTTATCATGAACCACACTGTTTGGTGGTCACTTGTTCCCAGATGGCTACCCACTTCTAGACCTGAGATCCCTCTCCGTCCCCATTTGAGAGTACCAGGTCTAAGACTACTCCCTCCCAAGTGGGTTCCAACACTAGCTGTCGGAGGCATGCCTCCTGTGGGGCATTGAGAATGGCCTTGCTCTTGGATGTGGCTTAAGCAAAGGTGCTCCTGCTAGCATCTGACATATTCAGGTCCCCATCAGCAATATCTCCCTTTCTCTGCCATCCTAAGGATGTCTTCTATCATTTCCTTGTCCATTTCCTCCACCTGAGACAGGGTACTGTATACAACCCTGTATGGATCGTGGTGCAATTTAGTCTCCAGGGTGACCCACAGTGCCTCATCTCCTCCCTGTTTACCCTTAATTCCATTGCTTTGATCCCTTCTTACATAGACAGCTACTCCTCCTCCTCCTCATCTACCCTCCTGTCCCTCCTGTAGATTGTGTACCCTGGTACTGTATGTTGACATCCCAGTCATGGTTCTCTGTGTACCATGTTTCTATGGCGGCGGCACTTAAGTCAAGTCAGGCCGACCTCCCCTGATATGGCATGGTAGGGGCGCCCGCTTGGTATATGGAGGATAAATAATAAATGAAAATCATAATAAGAGTAAACAGGCTAACAACACACATATGGGGGTGGGGTCGAGGAGCATGAACTCATTTCCAGCTATAGAAGTGACACGCGCCAGCTTGGATTCATATGGTTCTGTAGCTACTGGGCCTCTGAAGGGGGGCATGCCAGGGAAGCATGGGTAGGCCCTTCACTAGAGGCATCACTGAGGGAGTTCACTGTGAAGAAGCATTCAGAGGACCAGGTAACACCACCCTCCCCAACAAGGAACCCAAGATCTGGCAACAGCAGAGGTCGGTACAGATGTATTGGTGTACTGAGGCACAGTAGGGGTGAGGGTACTGTTCTGGGTTGTGGAACTGGGGAACTAGCCACGGAGGGCTAGGGTGGCCCCAGCAAGTCCAGGATCTAGCTTCAGGAGCCTATTGGTGGTGCTGCAGCAGGACAAGCACATGGGCCATGGTGATTCATAGTCAAGTGGTAGTGGGTTGTCCTCACCGGAAAGAGAGGGGCGGTATCTGTGATAAGGGGCCCATGGCAAGGGCTGGGTTGGAGTGGCTACAAGAAGATGCCTGGGTGGCAGACTGGTAGGCTTCATGTACAGGTGGTTGCAGAGATGAGGGCCAGGTGTTGGCCCTCATGCATAGCACAAGGTGTAATGCAGACAGCAGGTAGATTCAAAACAGGGATCAAATTGGCAGGATCCCAGCAGAGATTCAGAAATAGGGTTTCCAGGAGCACACAAGGCAATTGACAATCCCACAGTCTTAGTCAATTATACAAATCACAGAGCCAGCAGCAAGCTGGAATATAAACAGTATTCAATGGATCAGTGGGTTAGGTTAGCTTGAATGGATGAGTTTTAAGCCCTTCTTGGTACACTGAAAGGGGGTTTCCTCCCACCTGCTGAAGAGCTTAGGGATAATATGGCTGCTGGGGTAGTGGGTGGATTTGTTGACCCCTTGGCGAGTCCAGTTTGGCCAGTCACAAAGGCGGCAGTGGTACACCATGATCCGAGGAGAATGGGGCTGGCTGATGCAGCATTACCTCAGGGGTTATGGAAGGGTGCTGGGTGTGCTGACTGGTGCAATGGAATGTACTGCTCTAGCTTCTCCCAGCCCCAGGGATACTGGAGTGGAATGGCAGATAGGTTGGGGAGGGCTTCATGGCACCCCAACAGGCAAGTGGTATCCCAACAAGTGGGATAGGGTGAATAGGGAGAGGCAGGCAGTTGTGCACTACAACAGCAGCATTGGCACTGACTTTTGTTGTCTCTTACAGGTTCCATGGAAGGTACTAAGAGCAGAGAATATGGGATGTCATACCACTGGGCAGTAGTAGGGCGACTAACTGGACTAATGAATGGCCCATAGAGTACTGCCTGAACAGCACAACTTCCCAATGTAGAGTCTAGCTTAGGGCAGTGCTCATGCACTTTGGTTCCTCCTTTGGAAATGTTCTCAATGGGTCACACCAGTACAGCGAGTATGCCGGCCAGGTTGGGACACTGGGGCAAGCTGCAGGCAGAGGGGGTGGTGAGTTGGGAACCTAAGGCTGGGGGCTGGTGAGAGTCTTCCCACAGCACCTGAAGAGGTGGGAATGGTTAAGAGTGGTATAGATAGCTAGTTAGAGTTAGCTTTTTGGCGGATATTGAGAAAGAAGTGATTTTAATGATACAGGAAAGGTAGAAGGGTCCAGCAGAATACTAAAGCTGAGAACTGAAGAGGCTAAGATGAGGTCTGAGTTAAGAAGGGACATCAGGCTTATAGCCAGCTCAGTCATTTCAATACCAAGCTCCCTTGTGAAATGCCTTAGCTCAAAGGCTGTTGTAACGGACTTATGGGCATGCCTGCTCATGGGTGTAGGAAGACATACTCCATGTATCCATGGTGTACAATTTTATTTAAGGTGGGGGTAACAAAAGGCTCTGCACTGCTGCCTTTGTTCATGAAAACATAACACAGAACCAACGAATCCTCTCTGTAATTTTATTCATGGAAGTTAAAACTAGAAGGACTGACTGCTGATATTCTCTTTGCCTCCCAAGGACTATACAACAGTACAGACTCTGAGGTGGAATATGGTGTCTGGTGGATCAGTGTACGGCAGTTGTATTTATCTGTGCAGTTGAGGGAAACAACCAGTGTCATGGTGTACAAAAGTTGTATTTATTGTGACAGATGGGGCAACAAACATGGTCCTGGTGTACGATTTATATTGTCTGGCTACATACCTGTAGCCCACTCACACATCCATTTCTCTGCAACAGTTGCAACTCCTGCAGGTTGCTGGAGGAAGGTGGTATCCGAGATTCTGGCACCTTTTTCGACCTGTGGTCTTTCAAGTGTGCTGAGGACATCCCTAGGCACCAGTGGGAGGATCACAAACTGTAGCTATAAGAAGGGAACTGTACTAGATCCACCAATTGAAACCTAGGCAGATTCTTTACATGACTAAATAGCCAACTCAATGGGTTCATCCCATGTAACAAACCAGCCTGAATCTGAGCTACTGCCTTGTAGAGGAGTGGAAAGGAGCAATGCCTGGCACTTTTCTAACATGTACCTTAATAATTAGCAACACAGCTGGCTTTCCTGATGAAGCAAGAGAGAGGAGAACTCCCAGCCTTGCATCCGATGGAGGAATGGGATAAGGTGCCCACTGCTGGGGAGGGGATTGGTCCCTGCTTAAGACATTGACACTTGGAAAGATAAGGATTCTTTTCACAAGGACAACAGTCCAAGCATGTTTATCAACTCACAAACTCATAGAGTATAAGGGGCTATCCTCAAGACCTGGCTGTCACAAGGAGGCATTAGGGTAAGATGTGTTCCTACATTGGGGCTCCTTGCATGGGGAAATGGCTCTATTTCAGTCCATCTTATGGCAGGGATGTACCCCAGTCTAGCTGTTTGGCCATCACTGTCCTCACTCAGCAACCTCCGGTCCTGCCCACACATGGAGGCTCATAATGTACCACTCATGGCAGGGCTCCATTGGAAGGGAAGGGAGAATCCAAGATCCCATTTTTTTCCTGAAAAGCTGGCCGGCATAATTCAGGATGGAGGTCAGTGGCTGCGTCCCAGCTGTCATGCTGCTACATGAGAAGGAGGACTTCTCATTTTCCATGTGGTTCCCAGAGGAGGAGAGACATGCAATGATGTCTTGGTGATGTTAGGTTACTCACGATGGCGCATCAACATCCACCTCTCCTTCAATTCCTTTGCATGTGTGGTCTCTGACTCACCTAACTCTAGCTGCTGCTAGGGGTCAAACTGTCGCTGAGCACTGTGACCCACCTGTCCCAGAGGAGGAGAGCTGTCTATTGGATGCCTGATACTCCTTCCCTGGCTTATTCTCCAAAGCTCCAGGCTAGTTCCCGAACCTGGGTTGCTGGTGTTGCAAACAGTAGGACTATTGCTTACATCAGCAGGCCAACTTAGGTGAAAAAGGCTAAACACAAGTGGGGATATTGTATATGGAGGCACCTTCAGGTCCTTTCTGCAGCTTAGAAAGAATGTAATCTAGCCCAGGTAGTTTCTTCATTTAAGCTGAAAGTCAAAAACCTACTGGAAAGAAGTCATGCCTGCTCAGGGCAGGCACCCTGAGCAATCCCCATAAAATGTCATATACAGACTCCAAGCTAAGGCCAAACCACTCTCTGACCACTATAAACTGATCCTGGGTAGTCTACCAGACCCTATAGATTACATTAAGAAGAAATGGAAACAAACATGGGGCAGGTTATTTCAGTTGAAACCTTGCAGAGGGCAATCTGTCACGCAGTATGAGGCCAAAATAACAAACTAAGGAAAATCCAACACAACTTTATGTAGAAGACCTATTATATGCCTAGCAGGCTACACAGAATGAAACTGAAATGAACCCCAGTTGCCCCAAATGTAGGGAGAGGAAGGCATAACCCTCAGCTGGCCCCAACCTGTACAGAAATTAAGGGTTCTTGTGGGAGGTGCACTGGTAATAGAACAAGCAAGCCATCAATAAACCCCCTACCTTTTCAGTACTGGATTGCTGCTGGGGGGAATCCTAGTAAGGCTTTCTAAAGAGAACCCAGCATGGGGACTGGCACTTTTTAATGCAAAAGGACTATAGCCCAACATTGAATGGGTTCTTCTGCCCAACTACTGCCCAGTGATCAAATAACATTATTTTTAAACTTTATATTTATTCATTTTCATATGAACAGACATATATAAAACTTGATTCCAGGTACAGGATTCAATACATGAAGTAAATATCATGTAAGGTAATACATAACACATCTTTCAGTGTCACATCACTTTGAGGGTTATAGAGAAGGTCCCTAAATAATCCATTACAAGGATGTCAAAATTAACCACTGCAGCAGGACCATGGACAACCATAAGGGAATGTTGGTACCTTAAAGTCTAGTGAATCCCTTTAGTGAAGATGGGCTGTTGTCTAAAATGATGCCCTGAGTCTGCAAAACAAAGTGAACAACAGAGAATTAACCTCTCATATTCTAAAGATGCAGCCTATAACTGTTCCTACACAACCCATACAAGTAAGAATATAGTAGCGTGTTAAACAAACGGTAATAAAATTAGTATTGCAATAGAATAAACCATATAATGGAACAAGTGAAGCTACTGTAAACATCGAGCTACGCCTTAGCCCCAAACTGAAATATACTGTTGGAGCAAAAGCAACTGTTACTGACCTTAATGGCTAAGTGACTTATGAGACTCTACAGAAAACTTAAACATTATATAGAAAAGGTTTATAAAGGGTCCACTTAGCCAAAATATCCTAGTCAGACAGAGAAAAGACTAAATAATACATATATTATGCAAAGTTCAGGAGTCAGAGGTGTCTTCGCCTGGCTCGGGATCTGTTGGAGAAGAGCAAGACTGTGAGGATGGCCTCCTGCTTATGACCGTGTCCGCATGATCACGGTATAAAATGGTCTACTAATATGTTAGAGTGTCTTAAAACTAAAAAGCCCAATATATAGCAAACAACCAAGAACATGTTTTGTATTAATCTGGCATTCTATCACAGATGCAACAGAAGTGGACGCCTCCACATAGTACTGATGCCATCTCTGTTAAGACACACTGTAGGGTAGCAGGAAATAGAACTGGTCTCTAAGAGGTCATTGAGGTATCTGACAAAATAAAGGAACTTGGAGGAGAGGTTTGTCTCTCAGAAGTTTTACCAGTACCCAGATATGGATACAATACACAAAAGAAAATCAGACAGGTGAAGGAATGGTAACAAAAGTGGACAACGATTAATGGTATTGTATGTCTAAAGCATTGGGAAATCTCTGAGAATAATTACAGCTACTATAGCCGATGGTCTGCACCTAAGCAGAAGGGGAACCAAATCCTTTCTAAAACAATATAAGCTTTCATTACAAAAACATTTAAACTAACATGGATGGGGTTCAGGGAGAAACTGTTTGCTCAATTAATGCTATGAACACCAACAGTAACACTCCAACAAATTGCAAGGCGATGTTTACTAGTGTAAGAAGCCTTAATATGGTTAAAATATCTGAACTAGAGATGTTAATCCACAAGGACAACCTCAATATTATAGCAGTATCTGAGACTGGGTGGGACAGCAGCAGTGATTGGCTTAAGGAGATTGTTGGCTACAATCTCTTCCATAACAACAGGAAGGGTAAAAGAGGGGAGGTATTTGTATATACATTAAAACAGTATTATATGCCACCAGTTTACAGTTGTTACCAATAATACTCAGACTGAGACCATATGAATTCAGATACAAATAAACAACAATCGCAAACTGATCATGGGTAACTGTTACAGACCACTGAGCTCAACTAGGAATTTATCAAAACCTAATAAAAGAAATAACAGCTGCAACAGAAATGGGAGATTCAGTCATACTAGGTGATTTCAGTTTCCCAGGAATATCTTGGGAAGCATTAACTGGAAATAATGCAATAGAAAGCACTTTTTGAATAACATGGCACCACTTGGCCTTAAACAATTAGTGGCATCTCCAACTAGAGGCAGCAATATCCTTGACTTAATACTAACCAATGTAAGCCACCTCTCTGCTGAGAGGGGCTTATGCTTCCTTAAGGGACCCCTTCCTCTGCTAATTGCCCCGGGAGTTAGGATATGTTGTAGTGATGGGTGCAATTTTGGCAGACCGCCATATGGTGACACCAGAGAGTAGTTCTTTTAGGTATAAATAGGCAGCGACAGAAGTAGCGTTGGCTAGGAACCGGGGGAGATCGAGAAGGAGAGGGAGGCAGGCAAGGCAGTAGCTCGGTGGTCCAGGTTGGTCCTGGAAAGGGAAGCCCCCAAGTGAGTAGACAGGATCGGGGGTGCAGCACGCAGAGCCGGTGAGTTGGTGGTGCTCCTAGTGAGGTGGGGCCAGATAGCTTGGTGGCGCATTGGGAATATGCGGCCCCTGAGGCAGGGTTATGAGAGTGCCAAGTAGGAGGAAGATGTACAGACTTAGAGAGGATCCCAACAGTTTAATTCCCATGTTTGAAGTTCCCGGGTCACCAGGGCTGTGGGAGTCATGGCAGGGCTCTACAGGGGACAGGGCAATGGCAGTGTCCTCTCTTTCCGCATGGCAGAGTGATCCCAGCTGTTGAGGGGGCACAGAGGCATCCACCTGTTTAAGGGGCCTGCTTGGAGAAGAAGGTCCTGGGGCACCATTCATATGGTTTGGTCAGGCCGCAGGTCATTTGACAGGCTCTGGATGGCTCCTCCTGGCCTGATTCCTCTATCAAACTCCAGAGTAAGTAGAAGGACACAGGTAAAGTGTTCAGGCAACCCCTTCCATTTTGTTTTTCATTGTATGGGCACCAAGGTGAGCTGTAGGGCCTCAGGTGAATGGTAGGCCCTTCTCGAGCTCTTCTGGGGTTCCTGGGTGGTGGCAGTGTCCAGTTTCCCCTTGTAGCAGGACAGCTTGAGGTGGCTGAAGTCTTGGAAGGGGAATGTGGTCTGGGTACACTGTGGGTCTGCCACACCCATGTCTGGGGCAGGCCCCAGGACCTCCATTTTGAGCAGGCCTTTAGCCCATTAGGGTCATGGTTCTTTGTTCTGGATGGTAAACCTAGGGCTGCACACATTTCATGAGGGTCCATTGAAGGAAGTTCAGGCTCAAATTTCCCAGTGGTCTGATCAGAGGAAGAAAATTCCAGGGTTCCCCATAAGGTTTTAATGATTTCGGGACCAGGTGAAGAGGAGCTGCTCGCTTCTCTGCTAGGATGAAGGTGCCTGACCAAGGAGTAAAGGGAGGAGAAAGTATGACAGTGCCAGAGTTTCTGGAGCCCTGCACTCTTGGACAATGTGAAGTTTGTCTTGGGCTACCATCCAAGGGTTTTTGTTGAAAATAACAGTGAGCCTTTGTGTCCTGCCTAGAAAATCTGTCTCCTTCCTGTTTTATGTACCAGCCTAATGTACCATAGTTTATGCCCCATGGAGCAGATGTTAAAGTATAAGGGAAGTGACAAACCCCTGGGCCCTGTAGATCATTTGGGCCGGGAGAAATAAAATGATTTTACTTTGGAACATTTTGAGAGATTGCTGTCTGTATATATATGTGTCACTGAATTAGAACAGCTGAACTTAATTTCCCTTTTTCAAGAGTTATTTCCTAGAGTGCCTATATTCCTCCCATGCAACTTGGTCCTGGGGATGGTGAGCTCCATGGCCCAGTCAATGAAGAAGGTGCTGCCGTGGATTTGAACTGAAGTTGAGGGTCTCTTTAAAAGGTGTAATTCACTTTCAGAAGATAGTGGAAGGAAGGCCCAATCTTTTCCTATATTTGAGCATTTGGGCCAGGAATGCTTCTGAGTGAGTTCTTGTGTGCCATTGTACCCTCCCTTTAAGGTAACATCTGGAAGCCCCTTGACAGGGGTGAAGGTGCGGGCTCATACCAATATGGAATCACAAATAACAGAACCTGAAATTACATGCCTAATTAGTGGGTGACTATAATGCAATGCTATTTGACATAACAACTAGCATATCCAAGAAATACCATAAACAGTACATATCTGACTACAATAAAGCAGATTTTACCAAGATCAAGGACCTTATTAAGGGCACAAATTGAATGAGGAAATGACAGCGTGAAACAAGCTGTTCTGTCATAAAGGATACACTTGAGAAAGGAATGCAGATGTATGTACCAACTAAGGTGATAAAAACAAAAACAAAGGCAAGATACCTGCATGGCTTACTAAGCCAGTTAAAAGGCAAATGGATAGGAAAAAGGCAATTATTTAAAGTAAAGAAATTCATCAAGATGGAAAAAAATAAGATTGAAATGAAAATAGTACACACCAAAGATAACTTAAAATCATTCTGCTCTTCATTATTACTTCACATAAAATGCCCTCAAACAATTCAAATCCAAAACTCACAATGGCAATATAATAACTGATGACAAAGAACTATTGGATGTTTTCAATTAATACTTTTGTTCAGTTTTAACAAAAACACCAAATAGAGGAACTAACAAGAAATAACCAAACAGAGCCAATCACATTTAGTATAGCGGAAGTTATGACCTCTATTAAGCTATTAAAATCAAATACATTTGCAAGACCTGACATCATCAGCCTGAGATTAGAAGCAATTGAATATATTTCCCAGCCTCTAACAATATTATTTAACAAATCTGTGGAAACAGGAGTTCTGTCAGATGAATGGAATACATCTATTGTTATTCTGATTCACAAAAGGACTCAAAAGCCAGGTCTCAAATTACAGGCTAATCAGTCTTACCTCGGTCTGTGGCAAGGTACCAGAAAGACTGATCAAAGGCAAAATAGAAAAGAAATCATAAATCAAGGCAGTGTAGACACTAGAGATGCAGTGAATTTAATTCCGCTGGTGAAGTGCCTGCAAAGTGGGCACTTGTGTTGCCATTCATGTCTGCGTAGTTGGTCAACATGAGAGGCTCACTTAGCCTTGTGATTATCGCTTTGTGTTGTTATTCTGCCTTAACATGAATTAAGGCAGAGTGACATCAATATTGGCAGCCCTGGCCACACACATCACATGGCTTACAGTATTGTAAGTCACATGCTGTACGGGAATGCAAATACCTACGGCTGTACTTCCCCAATGACCTGTATCACAAAACTACCCTATTTAAACACTCATATCAATGACTACAGTGGTGAAGCCTCGAGAGATACTACAAAACAGACTTACATGCAGCTAACTAGTAAAATGACTTTTGTGATTCGTGATGTGATCATGAATCGTGACCGCTTCGTGACCGTGATGATAAAGAATGTGAATTTATTTTTTCAGAGTTTGAGTTAATGAGTGTCTGGTGAGATAATCAATTATATTAAACTGTATGGAGTACGCAAATGCCTTTGACTGTACTTCCCTGACCGTACCACAAAACTACCCAATTTGAAAACTCATATTAATGAGTACAATGGTAAAGCCGAGACCCAAGATACTACTAAACAGGCTTACATGCAACTAACAAAAACACGTCATAGTTTTGTGATTCGTGATCGTGAATGGTGACCGTAAAGATGAGGAATGTGATTTATATCATGAGTGACTCGTGATCATCACCCTGACTTAAAACCCATATTAATGAGTACAATGTTCACACAGAGATATGCACCACATAAGTACTCTGAAGGAAGCCAAACAAACAACTGTGACTTAAGTTACAGATGGAGATTGGGCCCTAAAGAGATGCAAATGCACAGACAGATTAAGATTGCGCTGCGCACTCAAGAGATGCAGATGCAAAGGCACAACAACACCTAACCAGTGCTCACAAGTCACAAATCCAAATCTGGAAAGAATACCTTTGCCGGTTGGAGCAGTGGGGGGCAGTGTACTGCAGTAACAGTCAACTACTACCAGTAAAGATACCACAAAGCAGTACAAAAAAATCACGCAGGTGCAGTAGATAGCAGGTTACACTGCTGCAATTACTGTGTGGAACAATAAAATATGTCTGATTTGATGGCACACATCGCACACACACACTCACACACACATTACAAGTAATGCGAGCAAATTGAAACCTCATTAATATAACCAAATCTTTAAACACACTGAAATGATGCACTGCTGCACCACAACAGTCAGCAAAACATGTAAAAAATTAATTAAAATATTACTGTGTGTACATTAGCACAGTTATACAACATGCCTTTTTCTCCCAGTTAATTTACCTACACCACACATACGCCCTCCCCAAAGCACACTTCCAGTGTCTGTCGGTACAGACTGAATGTTCAAAATTAACATTCAAAATCCCCACACAAACAATAAACACTCAATGATATGAGCACAAGAGGGTTTCCTACAATTGATGCACTAAATTTTGAGCCAAAAAGACTCAAAAGGCTTTTTAACAGCTTTTAGAGGGTTTGAATCACAGAGATCTCTGAGAGCAAACTGTCTCTACAGCTACCTACACAAACTACTCCTGGCCATAACTGAGGCTGTGCAGAACAATCTAGAGCCCATGTGACCTCCAATCCTATGAACCACTACAAATGATCTTGGAGCTCAATAACAAGGCAAGTGATGTGAAATACATTGATTTCAACGCACTGTGCTATCTACATAAAGGACAACCTCTCCTGTCAACGCGGCAGCTTCACCCCCACAAATACGCAGATGCAGCTCCTCCTATCAAACTGCTTCTTGGTGCACAAAACAAAGTTCTCACAGTGGCCACAGTCTATATCCTCAAAAGACCACCGTGCCAGTATTAAGTCTGTACTTGATTTTGTTAGTCTGCAGCCTCTGAAAATGAGCCTCCTCCTCGGGATTTCAACATAAACTGGCTCGCCTGACACTGGCTCACAAAGATGACATCCTAGCAGCAAACCTGACTCAGATGGTAACCTCCCCACCCGGAAAAATTACAAAACTGGTACAAGCACCCTTATTGACTGGGTTCTCCAAATCACCCTGACCGGATAAAAACATTAAAGTCCTCCCTGACTCCTCAGTGACCACTCCCAGTGTCCTGTACCTGGTCTAATAAATTTCTCAGCCACCCCAAAGTTATAACAAGCAGAGTATTGCCTTATGGGAATCTTATCAAGTTGAAAACCATCTCCTAACAACAGGACTGGACGCCAATCCTTGAATCAACTGATATTAATACCGCACTAGAATACTTCATTAAATCTGTCAACTCTGCATACTTATACGCCCAGTAAAAACGAAATCAAAGTGCTATCAAATCCATGGATTACTGCCAAACTACTTGCCGAGCTCAAGGTTCGGGACCACCTCTGGGCAGTTGCCAGAGACACAGGCTCACCTTATGATACCCTAAAATACAAGCAGGCACGAAATAGATGCATCACAAATTAGGCAAATGAAGAGCCTATTTCAAAATGCCCTTGAATCCACCTGGGGTGATGGAAGAGCTTTTGGGACAACATCCAAACATAATGGGTAAACAATCAAAATCGTCACCTACCATTATGAAAGTTGATGGATCCACCACTCTTGACCTAAAGTCTATTGCAGATGCACTTAATAAGACATTCACAGACCTTAGTGGGGTCCTCCCCAGATTTCTTCTCGGACTTACCTGTGCCTAGCCTAGTATCACAAAACACCCTCGTGACAAACCACAATTTTACTTCAAGAAATCAAAGTGCACAAGCACACAAGTACATAAGAAAGGCCTGCTCCAAATCCAGAACAAGTAGTGACACGCTAGATCTAAAAATCCTGTCTCTCACCCTGGATGAAGTAATTCACCCCTTGCAAAATTCTTAATCTGTCAGTTTGCCAAAGTCAATTTCCCAACAAATGAAATCTGCCATAGTTATGCCAGTGCACAAAGGGGGGACAAACCTCAACAGGAAACTATCGACCAATATCAATACTCCTCCCTCCAAAGCACTTGAACGAATAGTGGCAGACCAACTCTCTGATTACCTGGACAAATACAATCTACTCTGTAATCAACAGCACGGCTTTAGGAAAGGACATAGTACAACAACAGCCTTACTTGATTTCTCTGAGAAGTCCACTCAGCCCTGGACAAAGGGTGCCAAACAGGTGCAGTCTTTATCGATCTTACAAAGTTTTCACACAGTTCATCATGGCCTACTTACCTCCCTACTTTCTAGCCTAGGCCTGGCTGAAGGTCCTTGTGCTTGGGTAAAAAGTTACCTGTCCAATCGGTCACAGGCTGTAAAATCTCTAATGAACTCTCCGACTTCAAACCAGTTCTCTCGGGTGTACCACAGGGATCAATTCTTGGACCGCCTCCTCTTTAGCCTGTTCCTTAACTCCCTCCCAGATATCTGCCAGGAGAAAATAATCTTATACGCTGATGATGCTGTAATTCTCTTCCCACAAGGATCCAAACTCCTACGAAAAGCCTGCAACTTGCTTTCTCTAGTGTTGAAAGGTGGTTCCTGGATAGTAAACTTGTGCTAAACCACAATAAAACAAAAGCCATGCTCTTCTCCAATCACCAAAACAAAATAGGCATACTCCACTCACCATACAAACCTCTGCGGAATTACACTGGGTCAAGTAAATACTTTCAAATACCTTGGCATCACTTTTGACCAAGGGCTCACTTTGCAACCCACTTTGACAACACTGCAAAACAGTGAACCAACGCCTTGAATACTATTCCAGAATCGTCAATTTCTAAATCAGCGCATTGAGAATAGCTATACAGAGTTCCATAATCTCAATCATTGACTATGGCCTTATTATTTATGGCTCCGCTACCTCCACTGCTAAGGCGTGTCTCAATCACTCTAAATAGGCCTGCCGGCTCCTCACGGGGGCTCAAAGACTGACTCACCGCAGTGTGATCTGTACTATGAATCAGGCTGGTTGAACCTATCAAATCATCTTATTTATCTCACCTGCACAATGGCAAAAAATCTATCTTGGGACTGACTCCATTATGTATTCAAAACCTACTCCGACTGAATCCTGGCTCACGACCCTCCACCAGATCTGAACGCCAACCTTTCCTGGTTCCGAGATGCCGGACTGCACAGGGACAAAGATCTCTTTCATACAGGGCCCCGACATGGTTCAATGCGCTTAGTCCACCTACTCTATCCTCAACCTCGCTTGAAGCTTTCAAATCCATGCTCTATGCCCACCCTCACCACCACTAGCAACTGTGATTGTGCTAGATAAAGACTACTACTCCTCATGTCCATCCTCACATCTGAGGCCTCTTCCTCCTGACTAATGAACCCTCTGGTGCCTCTACTACTTCCTGTCTCCCACCCAAACTCACTCCCTTTTTCCTGTCCCTCTCACTTACTCTCGCTCACCACCTTTCCTCCTCTCTAGCCTCCTTTGGCGCCTAATGATCACCCTCTCCCTGGAAGTTTCCTTAACCTCGAAATTGTCTACTCGCTTGAACCTGTTATAGCTTGTTTTTCTATGAAACTTAAAACGTTACTGCCTTAAACTGTTAATAGCAAATTTATGATGTAACTTTCCTGTCTGGTTTTACCTGTAATGTATCGTGCTTGTTAAATGTTCTTTGTGATGTGGAACCTTTGTAAAAGAGCCCTGGCTCAAAGGTATTAATTCTAGACTAATAAACTAAAACTAAACTAAAAACTAAAACTTTGCCTTGAGGGGCAACACAAAAGTAACGAGTTGTTTTCAATGAACTTGGTGTTCCTCATTGTGATGCGAAGTGCTCCACTTTGCATTCCAGATTTGGCAGCCCCCACACACACACACACATCACATGACTTTCAGTACTGTAAGTCACATGCTTTAGCCAGGTAGGAAAGAAGTGCCTTATGCAAGGAGATAGTTTCATTTTCTCCTGTGCAGAGGGAGAGAGAGGAGGCAGTGAGAGTCTGTGAGACTAGAGCAGTTAGGAGATCTAGAGAATGAGACCCAACAGCTTTTAAAAGCTACATTTTTTGTGTGTTTGTATAGACTCTTTTGTACTTAATTTGTTCTTGCTGAGAATTTCTTTATTCTTACTTTTATAAGTTGTTGTTTGTCTGTGTCTGACTGTGTGTGCCTGTGTTGTGTGTGTCTGTTTTGTGTTGCTGCTCAGATGGAGGGAGGGTGCGACTGAGTCGAGTTGGTGGAGTAGAGATGGACCAGAGTCAGGGAATGTCTGGGGCGGGGGCAGTTCTGGGACCAGCGTCGTAGGCGTGGCAAGGGAGGAGTGCACACGTGGGGGCATGGCGGTTCATGCTGGGCCATACAAAATCTTGGGTCCCCTCCCCAGAAGCAGGAGCAGCACCTCCTCAGGCAGTTGTACCACCACCACCACCTCCTCCAGCACCAGCTCCAGCACCAGCTCCAGCTCTGGCTCTGGCTCATCTAGAGCAGGATGTGCCTGTGCCCCGACCCCAAGTGTGGAGCCTGAGCACCATGACCAGGCTGCCAGTGCATCTGGCCCCCACCTGTGCCTGGTCCTCCCTGCACCTCCCAGTGTGGGAGTTTTTGATTGTGCTGGGGTGACAGCAACCTGGTCAGGTGCTGGATTTGTAGGGTGGAGGTGCACCATGGGCCCTGGGAGACTCACCTGAGACTGGGGACCAGCGACCTACATGATAAACCACCACCAGGTGGAGGCAGGCTGCCACAGAATGGGCCATGCCTGCACCTGCTGGCCCTTCTGTGGCAGAGGATGTGCTGTGCATGATCATAAGAGGAGGAGGCCATAGCAGCACCTGCTGCTCCACCAGCACCGCCCCCACCACCAGCAGCTGCAGCACCTGTGGACCTCAGAGAGAACTGCCTGTAAGTCAGGCAGACGCCATGATTGATGAGACAAATGAGAGGGTGAGTGCTGTCCAGCAGCAGTTGGACCAGATAGAGGGACATCAATTGGAGATTGTGTCCATGCTCCAACAGCTGCTGGACCACCAGGGGATCCCACACTAGTTTTTTTTCCCACCATGTGCCCCCACCCTCAATGCTGTCTTATAAAATGTATTCCCCACCATTTTCCCTTTATGTAATTATGCCTTTTTTGTTCTTCTGAATGCGGACACTTTGTATCTGCCCTTCCTTCTGTTATGTGTGTGTACGCTTGTTTTGGTTTTCCTTGTTTTAAGTTAAAATGGTTTGTCCTGCCATCATTATTTCAACTTAAAGGTGTAGTCCAACCCAAATTTGAAACAGCATATGTTATGTAGAGCACTTTAATGTGCATTTAAAGTCCTTCCTTAGTGTGTCCTTCCTTCTGTCTACTATTAGAGTTTTACTAAATTAGTAAATTGTGTCATCATGTTAAATCACTTTATTGCCTTTATCACTCTGAAAATGCACCCATATGACAGATAGTGATGTAGCTTAGTCCACTGATTTGTCAAATGCACAGTTCACAATCATAACTGCAGAGCTGTGTAACTAACTCCTAAAAGTCACATGTGCACTGTGTGACTGAGGTGCACTGTGAGTGACTGAGGTGCACACTGGCCCAAGACCTCTGAAAATATATCATATCACTTTGTTCGCTGCTGCTGATGGTACAGATAAAATATACGGTATATATTCTTATCCTTATTCTTTATATCATAAATACTGCAACAAGTCAGCATATATATGTTTGCAAGAAGCTGGACAGTGTCTGCACACACAGGAAAGAACACTGACTGCACACTTGCAGTTTAGCACTGTATAATTGCACTACTCAGTCCTGCTTTTTGACAAACACTTCACAATAACGACAGAAAGTAAACATTACTGAGGCTCCAAAAATATTTCTTTTGGAAATAAACATTATGACATTATGTGCTCACAACGCAGTCACCAGAATCAATGTATATCCCCAAAATGCAACTGTCTTATGTCCAGAAAATTCTCCAGTGCTGACAAAGTGAAATAGGAGTGTAACAAGAAATGCTGCTGCTTTGCAATTGCATGTAATGCTGCTGTCGATTGACTTTATTGTGATGATAATGTGAAGATGCAGTGTCGTACCAAACTGTGTGAAGGAGGGATGACATGACCATTGAGTTTACCGTCAAAATGATGACACTTGAGAACTGTTGGTTGCCCAAAGTGTGCTGCAGTCACCTCAACAGGAAGGATGCCCTTTGTGTGTACACTAATAGTACCCTTAGTAAGTTTATATATGTATATATAGATGTGTGTCTGTGTGTGTATATATATATATATATATACACACGTATCTATTGTTTTGAGTCACAAGTCACATACTGTTGGTGTGTGCATTCCTGTGCTTGATGAGAAATTGTGGCATTGAATTGGAATACTTCAAGCCAATGAAGGTAAGTATTTTTGGGGATTATCATTTGCAAGTAGGTCTCATTAATGGTTTATTGTTTGGTTAATTCTTCACAGATTTTATCTGCATCCTTCTCCAGTCCAGTAATGATGGTCATGATTAATTCATACTACTTGTTGCATGTCTGCCAGTCCAGGGGAGGGTATGATGTTGAACAAGTTATTTGGATAAGGCAACCATGGCACCACAAAGCATCAGGAAGTTTCCTACAAAAGAAATGAAGGACTTATTACAACTTGATTGCAGCAGTAACACATTATGTTTAAGCCGTGGCTGTTCCATCCCGTCATATATGCTGATTAACAGATAGCAAGCTGTTCCACTGAAGCCATATGAAGACCAAATCTTCACATCACAAATTCAGTAACACCAGACTGTAACCAATACACTGTGCAAGTGTCCCTGTGTCTTAATTCAAGTTATATTTTAAAACCACATCTTGTCAAGTCACGACCTGGGTCAAACTTTTTTCAACACTGGCATGGCTGCAGCTGCAATACAGTGTGTGATGTGCTGGACAAATATTATGTGACGTACATGTCACCTACTTTATATGAATCATCAGTCGGATTTACACTATTAAGAAAAATGAACAACAAAAAGGAACAGATGAAATAAAACTGATATACTTACCAGTATGGAAATGGATATCCGTGAGGTTGCTGTAGACAGTAATCTTGTACCATACAGACCTTCAGGGAAGGAGAGTCATTTGTTAACCTGTAAAAAACAAAATAAGTTGACTGTACGTGTTTGACCACTGCAGCTCAGAAAAATAACAGGAAACAAAACACAGCTAAAGGAAGTTGAATCGCATGAAAACATTAGTACACATACTCACTTTAAAGTATTGATAGTAAGAAGCCTTGTGCCTGTGGCTGATGGATGTGGTCTCCTGTCTGACTCCTCTGCCCCATGGGCAGGACACATAGTGGAAAACATCAGCATAATGGTGGTGGCGGTGGTGGTCATAGGCACATGATGTCATTCCTCTCACATCTTCCTGCATCTGGTGGCAGTGGCTAACAGCGGTTTTATAGTAGTGGTCCAGGGGGCACATGATGACACTCCCTTTCACATCTTTCCTGCATCTGGTGGCAATGGCTAACAGTGGTTTTATGGTGGTGGTCTGGGGGCACACGATGACACTACCTCTCACATCTTCCCACATCTGGTGGCAGTGGGGATTGTGAACAGCTGCAGCATGCTGCAACACATTCACTATCAATGTCAGATGCAAACAGGTGGGTGGCAGGCAGGATATATTGTGCACTGTGTTACAAATGTGTAGTGACATATGGAATTTGAGTCACTCTGGTGGGATCTGATTTAACTTTATGAAAAATAAAACATGTACCATACAACAAATGTGACAGCCTTTTTAACCACTTAACTTAAAACTTACCAACATCAACCTCATCATCATCCTCATACAGAAAGCTGCCCTCGCAGTCATCAATGTGTGAAATCTGCCCACTGGGAAATTTCTTTCTCCATTGTGTCATCGCTCACCCCAGTGGTAGGCCATTTCATGCTGCCAGTACCACCAGGATGGTCCAGTTCTACAACATCAGCAAAACTGTGACTATGCCAGGGTACAGATACTGAGGTTGCAATCTGAGCTGGTATGTGCCCTTCATTCATTTTTATGAATGTCAGCAAACTGACATTTGCAAGAGAGAGGTTTGTATGATGATTCTGAACTATTGCACCCACTGAGCTGAATACCCTCTCGACACTTACACTGGAGGGTGGGCATGTCAGGTACTTCAGTACCACTGCGGTCAGCTCTGGCCATTCACTGACCTTTCCATTACAGTATAAAAGAGGATCATCAGTTATTGACAGATGCCTGTTTTCAGCCAAATATGAGTCAACCATTCGCTATGCTGCACTAAGTCCAGTGGTTGATGCATCATCCTGTTCTCCGGAATCATTTATGTCACAAATCCCAACTTGGGACAAAGCACCCCAAAGTGGATTAATGCCAAGTTGCCAACTGGTTTGGATGACAGACCACCTGGAACTACAGTCCCTTCCCCTTACAGCATATGCTTGATACTAATCCAGACTGACCTTCAGCCTGATTATGCTGCTGAGTTTGCTGACTTTGGCACATGACTTCTGTGCCCCATGAACCAAGCGCACCAGTTGCCCACTGACATTTGTTACCTGTTCAGGTCTGCCCTCCAATAGTGAGGCAATTCCACATTTGTATCATGGGTCCAGCATTGTTGCCATTGCAAAGTTGTCACTATGCTGAATGCTCAAGATGTGACAATTCTGGTCAAATACTGTCAACATGTGTTTCGGCAACACAGTGCTAGCACAGTCTCTGGCAACATCAAGGCTATGCTGTAGATTCACCAATGTCTGCCTCAACACCCACAGCAGTGGAATTGATTGGCTAATGGAGGCAGAATCGCCACTCACTGCCTGTGTGGAATGTTCAAAAGGCCTCAAAATTGTTATTACAGAGTCCATGAGGCGCCACTGTTCAGTTGTCATAGACATGGAGGCCCCGAAGTGTCACGGCTAGTGTGCATGACAAGATATTCTGAGATGGCTTTGTATTGTTCATACAACCTCTGCCATGTATAAAGCGGAGTTCCACTGGGTGACAACTTCCAGCTTCAGGTGGTGCTGCTGGGAGGCTGTTTTGGATCTGCAGCTGCCGGGTTGGTCACGGGCCTTTGCAGAGCATGAAAAGTGAGAACAGACACGGCATGCAACTGTCAGCATTTCCTTTATATCAGGGTGCTGCAGAAACTCCTGCACCACAGGATTTAAACAATGGGCCATGCATGGTACCCGAACAAAGCTACCACTTGTGATGCATTTAACCACATTTGACCCATTGTCACTTGCTATGAACCCAGTTCTAAGGTACAGGGTTCAGCCACTTGTCAATTTCAGTCACTACCAAGTCCGGCATGTTTTCACCAGTATGTGAACAGGTCACATTGCACATAGCAATCATTGCACGCTGTCGAATTCCTGGAAGATTGCTACCACAAAACTCCACCTTACTACACTGATTATTCACACTAGGTAGGTAAAATTTATTTTATATAGGTAATACATGTCATTTGGACATAATCCAGTTTACAAGACAGACCTCTGTAAATTCCTATCTAAGTACATACAAATAGGTTCCACATTTAAATACAAATAGATACAAACAACATAGTATACCTATAATACTTTCATATAAATTATTATAAAAGAAAATCATAACAGATTCCAAAGACACCTCCAAAGGTCATTCAACACTCACAAATGTGAGTATATAACTCCTTTATAATTTGAGTAAATAAGGAGTAACTTGTAATTTCTCTCACCTCATCAGGGAATGGATTCCACTACCAACAGCACAAACAACACATGGCATCTGCCTCATATGCAGTTATACACAAATATGAACTCCCACTGTTTTTCCACTTGTCCACATATCCATACTTAAATGGATGAATGGAGAGGAGGAATGTTGAAGGGCATGTCTTACAGAGTTGGACACAGTATGGTACAACTTGGGGACAGCATGGGTGGAAAAGTATGTCCTGGATGGGACTTTCCATTTTGACAGGTGTATGCCGAAACTACAGAACCTGGAATTCTCCATGAAGGAGAAGGGCAACAGATCAATTGCCAGCATTTCAGCTACAACATCATTAAGTTCACATGACACTGTATGATTGGGTGGGTACTTCAGCTTATGGGCAAAAACACTGTGCAACGTGGGCGGACTTAAATGTTTTGCATGGGTGTGATGACAAATGGCTCTGCTCTGCAATGGCCTGGGGTGGAGTGTGGACATGTGATGAAGACGGTTGCACAGGTGATGAAAATCCACAAATTAAGTTATTTTCCCAGATTTACTAACAGGGGTTGATGTACCACTTGCACTACACGTACTGCATTGACCACCACCACCACCAAAACTGCTGCTTTCACCACCATTGGACAATATTTCAAAATCATTATGCTCCTCCACCTCATCATGCCTGTAGTAATCCTCTGCTGTTATTTCATTGCTACTGCACATATTCCTACTTGATCTTACAGTCATGGAAGGGAATATCATGCTCATTACACTTGTTGATGAGGGTGAACGCCCCATTCTGGTATTAGCTGCCATCTTGTGCTGGGTCCACAGTGCCATGTGCCTGTTTTTAAGATGTGTATGCTGTCCCCCGTGCCCAGATGGCTCACCTTTACCTCGACTCACACGTGAGGCAAAGCTGGCAGATTGCAACTGGCTCATCATTTGCATCTTGCACACAAAAAAATCCCAAACAAGGCATTTTGATCCCCTAATTTTAACATGTTCCTGATGCTGCTTATTAGACTCCATTTTTGAAGCCCTGAAATTGGGGTGTGCTATATGATTTTTCAAGCAGGACACACTTGGACTGCAACTTACCACCATGGCTACCTATCATTATTACTGGGTCATCATCATCAACTGAAATTGTTAAATCACAACTTTTATGGGGGTAATGCAAACAGACCCAGACACAGCCACCTTAACTTTCTTTTCTCCAGTTCCCAACAGGGTCACTGACATCATCATCATATTCATCAACATCATCCACATCCACATCTTGTGCTTGGATGCTGGAATGTGGACTGCATGTTGCCACCACAGCAACATCATCATCATCATCTTCATCATCATCACCACCACCATCACCTGATATTTTCGCACCACACTGTGAATCATTGCATGGCAAACGATGACCTGAACCACGGTGGAAGAAATGTGACATTGTGCGTATCGCTGCCATGATGATCAGAATTATGTTCATTTACCA
Organism: Neoceratodus forsteri; assembly: GCA_016271365.2. Lineage (NCBI taxonomy): Eukaryota > Metazoa > Chordata > Ceratodontiformes > Ceratodontidae > Neoceratodus > Neoceratodus forsteri. The sequence continues at coordinate 409,451,823 of CM028138.1, forward strand.
TGAGGATGTTACTGGGGAGTATGACATCATCTACACTGACACTCGCTGCTTTAGACTCAACTATATTTTGGACACGGGCAACTGGTCAGAAGTGGAACTTGAGGCAGCAATACTCAAACCAACAGCAACTGCACTAACACCACCAACTGAGACAACATCATCTCCTCCAACTATGAGTGAAGCTACCAATTGCGCTGTAAAACAATAAATGGGGCACTCGATGAGCAAGCTTAACGGAGGACGGTATCCTTCTCGCCTGCAAACCACCACATATAATTATTTAAAAATTAAGATTTAAATCCGCTACAACCTCAAAAACTGACTTATTGGCTGTCTAACCTGACCATGGATGAATATTTGGCATCCGGTTGCGAGAAAGGCGCACGGACAGCGGCGCAAAATCAAAAAAGCAACTACAGGCCTTGTGGGTGGAAAGTAGCAAAACTGTCTCTATATCGGCGACTGAAGTCAGCGCTCTGGGGGAAGTTACTCAGTAAGTTCTACGGCCCTGGAACCTAAACTATCAAACATCGCATATAATTTCGACAAAAATTGCAAGAGTTGGTGGATCTACATGCAGCGCGTATACCACCGACTTGCAGAAATGGTACAAAGAATCGGATGTGGAGGATGCCACCGCAGTGGCACCTGATCAGATTGCTTCTTTGCAAAAAGAATTGAGGATTTCAGGGACCAATTCGACTATCAGGAAAACTACCAGAGAAGGCTGAATTTGAGACTCTGGGGCTTCCAGAGGGCTAGAGGAACTAATGTACTGGATTTCTGTATGATTATCTTACCGAGATCCTGGGCTCTCTCCTAAGAATGGCTGACTGAATCTTGAACGAGCCCACAGAGCTGTTATACCAAGGCCATCTCCTGATTAGCGCTGAGGCAGATAGTTCTACAATTTCACAATTTCAAGACAGGAACTGGTTCTGAAAGCATATCGAGGCATGCCCGTGTTACAATATAGAAGGCCACAAGCTTTACATCTCAGGAGGATTACTCAGCTTGTTTATTTAAAAAACACGCCTTTAATTCTGTAATGGCCTAGCTGTTAGAGGCGAGGTAGAATGCGTCATGATCTACCCTGCTACACTTAAGATTAAATGTAAGGTGCCACATATTCGTTTTGGGAGGTTTCTAAAGTGGAAATTTTCTTAAAGATTTAAAGAAAGGTGGGCTGAAAGGTTGTTGGGTTCAAAAGTGCCAATCCCTGGGTGGCAGAAGCCAATCTACTATCAAGTTCAAATGATTTTGTGGACGGATCGGTCTAGGCATGGCTAAAGACTAAGGGATCATTTGCTCTCTGACCATTTAGCTGTGGGACTCTCAACAGCTCAGCTTAGACCTCAGTCTATCTGTTTCCCTTTTTAAAAATTTAGCTGTGGGACTTTTAATAGCTCAGCTTGGACCTCAGTCTGTCTGTTTCCCTTTCTTTTAATTCTAGATACCCCTTCCATGGGGATCAAGCTTCCGCATGGAGACACCACATGGAGATCTACACATGGGAATAACGGCTTACTTTACCTTATAGAGGTCATTGTGAATGTCTTTCTGGGAACTGCTGCAGATTTAATCTCGATCTCTTTTTTCTTTTTTTTTTATGAGTTTGTTTGTTTTTGTTTTATCTACTTAATTGTTTTTGTTTTATCTACTTAATCCGATGGACCTCTGACATAGCCTTCTATATCAAGGTGCAGTTTACTTTTTTTACATCTTGGCTAATGTCTGGGAAAAGAGATAAACCTGTTGTGAGTGTACTGCTGGCTGAAATCTCTACTTTTTTTGTGGTGGGCACGGGCGGGGACATTCTCACTAAGCCATTGGTTGGGACTGTAAAATTTGCTACATGCAATTCTTGTTACACTGGGAGGAGAAATTTTGTGTTGTGGGGGATGTATATAGTTACTGTCCGTTGACTGTTATTTTAATCTTGTTATTTCACAGATCCATTTATACTACATCAGAATTGTATACACAGCATATACTTGAGAGTCAGGAATGGACCTGGCTATCCAGAGGGATGAGGGAGGATTTGATGTCCCTATGACTAATACGCCAGAGCTGGTTATAGCTTCATGGAATGTGCATGGAATTTCTACCATGTTAAATGCACTATGCTGCTGACTGCCTTAAAGAGACAGGCTGTTAATGTGGCACTACTGCAAGAAACACACCTTACGTAAGTCAGAACATGATAAGTTGAAAAGAAGGGGTGGGTGGGAGAGTGCTTTGTGGCATCGTTCAATTCTCATAAGAGAGGAGGAATAAATTATTGCATAAGCGGTTGCAATTTATACCTGAGCGGTAGTGGCGACCCAGATAATGGTCATTACATTTTTGTATCTGCCACCTTTTTGGGAGCGGATAACTTTGAAAGTGTATACGCACTGGTGTGCACAACCCAGAATTGTACAGGTCCATTCTGACGCTCTTAATGGCAGAGCAATTTCCTGGGAGTAATACTTGGTGGGGATTTGGAATTGCTTGATGAATCTGAAGGTAGATCATTCCGAGGGTAAGAGGAGTATTAGAGAGCCATCCGTAGTTGGCAGGCAGCAATGCTGACCTCGACCAAATAGATTGCTGCAGGCGGCTAATCCCACCTTGGGAATATACTTTTTTCTCACATCTGCACTGGACTTGGTCACGGCTAGACTACTTATATATCCCAAGGTCCTGGTATTCCCGAATGATCCAGGATAAACACGGATCAATCCATATCTCAGACCATGCAATGGTCCTGATGACAATGTCTCTAAAGGAGAAAGGGGAACCCTGTGCATGGAAATTTCTAACTACCTCTTGGCAAATAAAGGATTTAAGGAATACCTACAGAAACAATGGCAGCTGTATGTACAAACTAATTTGGTTTCACCGCTCTAGAGCTGTTTTCTGGGATGCCGGAAAGGCAGTTATGAGAGGCGCCATTATCAGCTTTGTAGCGCACATAAAAAGAAGGGTTAGGAAAGATGGGTAAATTAGAAACTCGACTTAAGGTTCTGGAAGGACGGGTGGCCTTAGGGTAAGGGGGAGGATGCCCTCACCTCCTGAGGGTGACCAGGAGGCCTTAAATGCCTTATTGCTAGGGGAAGCCAGGAAACTTGTTTATTTGTGCGGAAACATTTTATGAATGGGGAACAAACCCAGTACTATGCTGGCCCATTTAAATGTGGAAAAGCAGGAGCATTTGTTTTCAGCAATTAAAGGTCCGGATGGAATGTTATATAAGAAAAAGGAGCGTGATATGCTAGATTTCAAGAATTTACTCTGACTTATATAAAACACAGTTTGGAGACAGAAAGGGAAGATGCTGAATTTTTGAATGGTCAGGAACTTCCTAAACTATCGGAGACCCAACGAGTATGGCTGGGTTCTGAGATGACCAGGGAAGAGATTGCTAGGCCATCTCAGGGATGAAGGGGAGGCAAAGCTAGTGGGCCAGACGGGTTTACAGTCGAATATTATAAAACTATGCAACCCTGTATATTAGAGCACTTGGAGGCTATATTCAGGACAGCGAGAGAGGAAGAAGGGACCTTGCCCAATACTTGGAGGGAGGCACTGATTTGCCTGATGCCAAAGGAGGGTAAAGACCCCTTTGAGTGTGCGTCTTTCACCAATTTCACTTCTTAACTGTGGCTCTAAAATATTCGCTAAAGTTTTGGCGAATCGGTTGGATAGACTACTGCCGCACCTGGTTCACCCAGACCAAACCAGGTTCCTTCGTGATAGGTATTCCTATCATAATATCGGACCTTGTTGAATGTTTTATGGGGGCCTCTAATGGCTATGAACCCATTAGTATATTATCAATGGATGCAGAAAAAGCCTTTGATCGAGTTGAATGGCCATATTTGTTGGAAGTCCTGGCCCGTTTGGTCTGGGTGAGGAGTTTGTGGCGTTAGTCCGACTGATGTACTGTATAATAAACCCATAGCACGTGTCCTAATTAATGGAATGCCCGCTGAGGCCTTCACCATGGGGAGGGAACTTGGCAAGGCTGCCCCTTGTCACCTCTTATTCGCTCTGGTATTGGAACCCCTTGCAGTGGCAATTGGAGGCACCCTGAGATCACAGGTGTCCGTGGTTGGACTGGAGATCATAAACTATCACTTTATGCTGACGACACTGTTATATGTGACTACACCTGGCGATCTATGCCTCCACTTTTGTAGCTAATTAATAGGTTCTCACAATTCTCAGGGTATAAACTGAATTTAAGTAAGTCAGAGGAGCTCAGACTGGGGTTTCTAGGAGAATGAGGATAAGCATGCTCAGGACTGGGGCCTCCCCGAGTCCAAGACAACTTTGTGTACCTAGGGATTAAAGTGGGACCTGGTATTAGGTCCCTATATGAGTTAAATTACACCCCTCTATTGCAGAGTCACCATTTCAGACTTAGAGAGATGGGGAAAATTACTGATTACATGTGGACTGGATAAACCTGCTCAAAATGAATGTTTGCCCAGGATTTTATAAGCCATGCAAATGTTGCACATGGGCTTGACAAGGGCGATATCAGGTGACTAGAAAAGTCTTTCTCAGACTTTTTGTGGCAAGAAACGCCCCCAGGTGAGTCTTTCCCACATGAAAACCTTCATAGAGAGGGGATTGCAGTTTTGATTTAAACACATATCATTTTGCTATAGTGTCGTTTATTTGCAGGATTGGGTGGTAGACCCCAAGAAGCAGGGTGGGTAGATTTGGAAGAAAGGAGTGTCCCAGTAGGCTCGCATACCTTTCTGGTGGTAGAGGTGGGAGGGCATATGCCGGCTGCCTAGACCCAACCCATTGCACAATCGGTCTTAGACTGTTGGGTCTGGATGAACCATCAGAAGGGTAAAGCACAGGAAGAAACCCTGCTTTTGCCAGTGGCAGAGAACCCCTTCTTTATCCCTAGTCTGGCAGACCCGGTTTCAAGGAATGGGAAGATAAAGGAATTAGATGTCTGCGAGATCTTTATACTAGAGACAGCCTGTTTACATTTGAAGCCCTTCATGCTGGGACAGGTTTAGGACATCAGCATTTTTCGGTACCTACAAGTTCAGGCATATTGTAAAACCTTAGGAAGAACTCTGCTGACAGACTCAATGCTGTCCCAGTTGAACAGCTGATTCAGGAAAGGGGGAGCCTAAAGGGCGATACAGAAGGTGGTAAAAGTGTGCAGACAGCTACTACCAGATGTTTCACAAAAGACTAGGCAACTGTGGGCGTGGGACATGTGGATTCTGGTTACAGAAAACTCATGGAAGACCATGACACAATTACACCAGGCTATTTTAATATGTAATGAGTATAAGGAGTCATTTATAAATTCTGTCATCGACTATACTGCCCTCCTTTGACGGTTAGTAAATTTAACCGGAAGTTTCTCCGATATGCCCTAGATGTAATGGAGATCTGGCGCCTTATTATCATTACCTCTGGGAGTGTCCTACACTACAGGAGTTTTGGAGGGAGGTGAACCAGGAAGTCCAGAGTTATGCTGGTAGACTTTTACCCCTAATACTAATGGTAATGTTGTTTGGAGTGGAGGACCTGGGAGAGGGGCGTGGACCCCATTACCTCGGTGGATAAGAGCCTTACTGTCATGGCGGACACTGTATCCTCAATACTTGGGTGTCAGCAGCCAGACCCACTATTCATCAATGGAAGTCATTGATGCTGCAGGCTCTGGCCTTGGAACGATTGCATATATTATGAGGGACAGAGGGAGCAATTTTACAATGCTTGGCAACCATATCTGGCAGCCCTTTCACCGGCAGAGGCTTTAACACTTGAGGAAGGGTGGGCGGGCTAGGAAGGTTTATAATGTATTAAAGAAAATAGTGTTCTTACCCGGGATGTTAGATGATGCTTAATGGTGGAATTGTGAATGCACATCAACTCTTTAATTACTCCTTTTGACACTGTTTATGATTTGCTGTACTTAATTGTCTTTCTTGTGTGTAGAGATTGGATCTGTATGTATATAAGTTATGATTTATTGTTGTATGTTTTTGTCTTGTCCAGTAGTTTGACTGTTATAGTTGTATGTCTGTACTGAATAACTGAAATAAACATATGATGCAAAAAAACACCAACAAGGAAGGAGAAATCCTTTCCTCACATCAGCAATGCACTTCTGCATACTACCACGTCCACAGACAATCTTACCACTGGCAGCAGTGCCATGGCCGAAACAGTTTTGCTTGCACGTCCTTTCGCGGGTATTTTGGGGGATCACCCGAAAATTCTAAACAAATTTAGATTTTGGAACTTTCAGTCTGGGCGCTGGATGTGAAGCCAAAAACAACTGTGGCTTCAAGAAGAGATGCAGATGCAAAGTCACAACAACACCTTAACTAACCAGTGCTCATAAGTCACAATCCAGTCTGGAAAAGAATACCTTTTGCCAGTTGGGGAGCACTGCAATAATAGTCCAAAACCAAGATACCACAAAGCAGTACAAAATCACGCAGGTGCAGTGGATAGCAGGTTCACACTGCTGCACTTACTCTGTGGCACAATAAAAGGTGTCTGGATTTGATGGCACGCGCCACACACAACACACACACTATAAGTAATGTGAGCAAATTGAAAACTTCAGTAATATAACCACGTATTTTAAACAAACTGAAATTATGCACTGCTGCACCAGAACAATCAGCAAAAGTCAAGAATTATTGAAAATATTAGTGTACATTAACATAGTTATACAAGAAAATATAACCAAAAGAGAAAGAACTGCCTTTTCTCCAAGTTAATCTACCTACACCACAGATACACCCCTCCCCAAAGCACACTTTCAGTGTTTGTCAGTACAGAGACTGGATATTCTAAATTAATATTCAAAATCCACACACATACAATAAGCACTCAATGATATGAGCACAGGAGGGTCCCACAATCAATGCACTAAATTCTGAGCAAAAAAGACTCAAAAGGCTTTTTAACAGCTTTAGAGGATTTGAACCACAGAGAGCTCTGAGAGCAAACTGTCTAGTCTTCTACAGCTACCTACACACACTACCCAGAATTGAGGCTGTGCAGAACAATCTAGAGCCCATGTGACCTGCAATCTCATGAACCACTGCAAAATTCACCTTGGAGCTCAATAACAAGGCAAGGTGATGTAGTACATTGATTTCTATGTACTTTGCATTAAAATTGGTGGAGAAGTGGTTGGAGGAAGGCGGAGTAACATGAAGTCATTGTTTTCAATGGACTTCGTGTTCCTCATTATGACCACAGTATTCAGCTTCACATTGCGGATTACTCTGGGATTCGCATTGCTCCGAATCACTTTGCGGAACAATTATGACCACTTCGCCCACCACTAGTAGACACCCAGCAATATAGTTTTACCGTAAATCGATCCAGCACAACAAATTTGCTCACATTTTACAACTCAGTTCTAGTATAGATTTCAAAAAACCTGTGGATGTTATCTTACTCGTCGTTGGTAAGGCATTGGACAAGGTGCCTCACAAAGAGTTAATTGGGAAATTGTCTGGACTGGAAATAAACCCTTGATTGTCAAATCAGTCAACAACTGGCTGGAATCTAGAACCCAGAGAGTAGGATTAGAGGAGCCTTTCTGGACCATGAGAGGTCACCAGTGGGGTCTCTCAGGGTTCCATCCTTGGACCTACACTCTTCAACGCTTTTGTAAGTGATATTAATACCAACATCAAGAATACCTGTACATAATTTGCAGGTGACACCAAACTAGAGGAAAGGTAGGTACTAAAGACAAATACCAAACAGTTTGCAGCAATCTGCAAAATGTAACACTGGTGTTTAAATAACAAAATTGTTTTGTTTTGTTTTTAGTCACCAGGTAGGCCTTACTAGGCACAAGTGCCTTGTTTTCAGGGGTGACCTGGGTAAAGTTACGGACTTGCTCAGAGTCATTCAGTATGCAAGTGGAGGTTATGAGAATCAAACCCAGTCTGGTCTGTTGGATGTATCAAGTTTGTTCACACCTGTTTCTCTAACCTAGGCTATACTGCCAGCCCAGTGATACTCAATCAGGATAAATGTATCATTTTGCATTTTGAGTCTAACAATCCCAAATACTCTTACTGCCAGAATAACCAAGTACTTAAATCCTCAGCTAAAGAACGGACCTGGGAATCATAGTCAATACCAATCTCGCATCCAGGTATCAATGTAAATGGCATGGGGTCACAATGTCAAGGAACAAACAGTGCAGCAATATACCGCGCTGTCAATACAACAAATATATTTTCATCACCGCAACAACACTGAGAAGGAATATAAGAGCGGAGAAAACATAAATTATTGAATTTGAAGGGGGGCTCCACCTTCATTACAGAGGGCTGTGCCCTGAATCCCTTATTTAAATAATCACCTTCAGTGGGGAGGCAACTCCTAGGATGGGGAGAAACACAGGTGGGGGAAATCTGAAAGCACAATACTGTAAAAACACAAGTAGTCTAGGACCAGGATTTGAACCCTGGTCCATGCACATTCCACTTTCTTCCATTGCTGATAGTGCTACCCTCTCATCCATGGTAGCTGTTCAGCAAATCACCACCCAGCAGAGGTCTTATCCTCTGCATCACTGCTTCAGTCATCAGCTACAGAGGTACAATACTGCGCCTTCACTATTTCGTCCCTTGCTGTATTTGGCACTCTTAGCTCTTTTCCGGCTCTCTTCTGCTGTGTGGTTTTGACTGCAACATAATTTAAATTACATATTGACCTGGTACCAGTGTAAACATGTGGCACAAATAGCAAACTCAATATTAAATAGAGTAAAGTATACATTGATAAATAGAAACCAATCATTTATTATTCCCCTATACAGAACTTATATCAGGCCATATCTGGACTACGGCACACCCTTTGGAGCCCCCATTACAGCACAGAGAAAAAACTGCTAGAGTCTGTCCAGAGAAGAACTACTGAAATGATTCTGCATTTAAAACATTTATCCTACAAGACTTGTTTACAAAGGACTGGCCTGGTTAGTCTTGAGAACAGAAAAACTAGGGGTGACATGCTTCAGCTCTGTAAAATATTAAATGAAAGGGACCTAGCAGATCAATGTGGATTCAAGTACATGAATAGAAATGTCAATCTTAAAGGCCACAACAAGCAGATATATATACAAAAGGCCAACACGTGCAAAAGAGATTACTTTTTACAATCAGGGTAGTAAAGATCTGGTATTTGCTTCCACTGAAGGGGGTCCATTCAAAGAATTCTGTAGACTGTAAAATTAAGTGAGATAGGCATCTTGGCTGGGATGGGATAAATATTAACTGAGACACCAACTAGAGTGGGAGACACACTAAATGGGCTAATGCCTTCTAGTGTCTTAAATTTCCAAGTAATCAGAGTAATGTGCTCCTGTTGGTAGCAGAAATAAGAGCATAATTTTCCTCAGCACAAGTTCCTTTGGAAAGTCTTGGAATATATTCATTGAAATATATTCTAGTTCTGTTACTTTGGAATTATTAGTAGTGTTGTGTTAATAATATTTATTGAAATACCAGCAGCAAATTCACCACCTTGAGGGAGGGGCTTGGTGAGTCTTTTGCTGGTATATCAATAAATATTGTTATCCTGACACAACACTGCTGTGGATTTTGTAGTGAATGAGACTGGGAAGCCAAGCCTGCCTGCTTCAGTGAGTACCCTTCTATTGCTTTGTGGCTCAGGTCCTTGTTGTTTTAGCCACCTTGTGACTTTTGTGTGTTGGGAAATATATCAACTTTCCCAGTGCTACTAAAACCTCCACTATTTCATTGAGGGGGCAGACAATTGTGAAGAAGATAATGAACTTGTATGTGCAACAGTGTCTCTACTGTAATGTAATGCATATGTATTGCCATGAATTGTAATTGTAATTTTTTATGTATCTGAACAATCTTGTACTTAAAACTTCTAATAAAAATATTTTGCAAAACAGAAGGGACTGTGCTAGAGGCTATTAGATCTAGAGGAGATCTCATTCTGTCAAGCCCTGCTTTCCTCTGTGTGGGTGCAATCTGCACCATCCCAAGCCTACAGTTGAGAAGATGAACTTTAAAGAGAGTTGCTCAGCCTGTTGATAAAAGTGGTGCCCATATGCTAGCCTGCACAAGTATTGATGCTGGAGAGGCAGTGTGGACCATAGGAAATGAGCCCAGAACTGCTGATCTGGGATTGCAGCAGAGCTTTGAGAGAGAATCTAGAGCAGAAGCTCACCTGCATCAGAGACATCCTGACAGAAAGAAAATCCAGTGGCCTGCTGCTTTAGGAGGAGTGATCCGCACAGGAAACGATGAGTGTGTTGCAGGGTGGCCCTGCCTTTGTGAAGACATCAGACTTCAGCCATTGTGTGGATCATTTGCAAATTGGATATTGGACCAGATTACTAATATCCCAGTTTGCAATGCCTTTTCATCATTTAATCAATTGTATGGCCTTTGGGAGGAATGTTAACTTGAGCACGTTGCTCCTGTAATGAAAGTGCACCAATGTGGGGCCAACCCGCAGCAACATCTACGAGCCTACACTGATTTTGCACCTGAGGTACCCAGGAACTGAATATAAAGGGAGATCCCCTTTGGGAGGTTATAGAATCCTGTTACCAGATGGCAGAAAGTACAACTGACCCAGTCTGGCAGGGCACCTAAATGGGTCATGTCTGGACCATCTGGAAGGGCACCTAATTAAGGGATGGTTACAGCTAAAGGTTGCACTAATCATTTTCTTTCAGGCCTTTATCCATGAATAAGCCTATGTTATTCTGTTAAACTTTGGCTGGTTATTGACTCCCCAAGAGCATTGAATAAAATAGTGGTTTCCTTACTAAGCCCAACAAGAACCAAGACCCCTGTGGCTTGGTTGATTTAGTATGTCCCCAAAACTCACCCCAACTCAATTATATTAGACCACCCTGGCTTACAAAGGTGGTGTAGGCACCAAATGCATGGCCAGGGCATGCCTTGCTGCTGGGTCCATCCCAGTATTTTCAGAAATCCTAACTGTGTTAAAGGCTATTTATTTTACTTTGACATTGTTGACTGAGAAAAGCACTGTAATCAAGGCACAATTCTAGATGTAACTCACAGGAAGGGTACATGAGAGCACATCATATAGACAAAAGCAAAATGACAGTATAAATTCAGTGCAATGATTACACATTACTGCTCATCACAGAAAAGGGTCACTATGTGTACCCCTATCTAGAGATATTTTTATCAGAATGGAATCAGAGTCTCTAGCTCACAGGTTGATTCTGAGGACCTTGTACCATGGTTGCTTAGTGAACAAAAAGATTTTTCATCAGCCTAGTCAAAGATTCTGTAATGGGGCATTACCTAAGGGGTAATGTGCTAGCATGGGGGCAGAATGTATTTACCCTTACTGAAATTATGGCCACCTATCACCCATACAAGAAAACAGAACACAAAATGAGGCAAACACCAAAATGCAATAAACAACTGTAGAGGTTTGTGTAGGGATGAGGGAGGTTAAAGGAGCATTTACCAAGGGTAAAACACGTTAAAGTATTCTTATACTCTGAAGAATATGTCTATAGCTTAATAAGCATGTAAACGGAATTGCTGGAATGGTTAAGAGAAATTGACGCTCCTTTTAGCAAGGGGCCCTTAAACTAATAGCTCCAAGCAATATTTCTATATGTAGCAATCACAAAACTGAACATATATATGAACATATGAAGAAGCCAGCAGAAGAAGGCTATTTGGTCTGTCTAGTCTGCTCATATTGCAGGGTCCACAACTTGAACTACTATCCCTGCCATCCCTCCCCACGCCTGCCTACCCATGATCCTTACCTTCCCTAAGCCTATCTCAGCTTCTCTTGAAGCTGCCCACTGTCTTCTATGAAACCACCTCTTCCAGCAGTGCATTCCAAGTATCCACCACCTCTCCATGAAGAAGTGCTTCCTGACCTCTCTCCTAAACCTCCCTCCTGTAGCTTAAAACTGTGTCACCTTGTGTTGTGGTTGCCACTCAGCTTAAAGAGACCCTCCTTATCCACCGTGATTATCTCTTTCAAGTACTTGAAGGTCTCAATCATGTCCTCTCTCTCCTGTCTTCCAGGGAGTGCATATTCAGTGTCTTCAACCTCTCCTCTCATGCCTTATTCTTCCGACCACTATCATCTTTGTCGCCTCCTCTGGACCTTCTCCAGCAGGGTAAAGTCCTTTTGAGGTGCGGAGGCCCCTGAGAGACAGAGTAGTTTTATTAAAGAAACAGACTGAGAAAAAGGTCATAAAACAGAACAGAGAAAGACAAAGCAAACAGTAAGGGGTCACGGACAGTGCCAGTCAGCACTATCCTTCATTCAGATTCTGATGTTCAACAATTCCTCTCGGTACTGAAGTACTGTAATTGTCAAGAGAAATTGTCACATTTATTTTAAGCAAGAACCCATTAAACTCTACGCTTACTTCTTAAGTTTGAGGACACTACCCATGAGAGTACACAGATAGAGAGAGGGAGATACTCTAAGGGAATGGCAATGGCTTATTTACTTGTTTATTCTGGGAGGGGCAGCACCCATTTCAACACCTGACCATAATGTAAACCAAGAGAAAGGGTACTCATCTGTAGGTAGTTTGTGATGCTGGGGAAGTCCATCTGGAATGAAGTTGATGAGCACACCGTGGATCTTCTGGAGCTGAACACCTTGGGAGCTGCTGTAGTTGGAGCTAGAAGCCACTGGAACTGCTGGCTCTAGCAACCACTGGAGCACCGAAGCCAGATGCCATTGAAGCAGCTAATGCTGGAAACCACTGGAGTTGCTGAAGCTAGGCACCACTGGAGCTGTGGAGTGGACACTGGACACCTGCTGAACTGCTTCTCCCATAAGGCAAAATCTGCTGGCAGGCTCTGTTCCTAAGTATCGCTAAGAAACCTCTGAGCTCTCTGACCCCCAAACAACCCTGCATCTCCAGAGTGACCACTGGACTTCCCTTGTGGCCACTGCATTCAAATCCTGATGTTCCACAATTCCTGTCAGGCACCCCAGGTGACTGTCAGGCTTCCAGACCATCCCTAGCTCTGACCCTTGAGCACACTTAAGTTACAACCTGACCACTGTGGCACTAACCACCAGTGGCCAAGACTAGTTAAAAGAATTTGCAATGGTAGTGCCTAGGACCATGGGGCTCTCACCTGCCAATACTTATGTGTCTTTATTACCTCTCACCACTACCTGTCTCCAGGTCCACCTCCACCATATGTCTCCTCGACTGTACTTTTAACTCTGCCTCTTCGGTCATCTGTCCTTCTGGATCTTTGTCCCTCCAACTGCCCCCAGTAGCACGATGTGAGAATAAAGGTTACTTAGGAAATTATCTTTAGTGAATGGCTGCTACTGCAAGTCTCTTTCATCTGCCTTTTGTGGTGCTGACTGGCATTGTCTGTGACCTCCTTTCTGTTTGCTTTGTCTTTTTGGTTGTGTTTTATGACCTTCTTTCTAAGTCTGTTTCTTTAAAAAAATAATATCTCTCAGTGGCCCTCTGCACTGCTAGTTACATGGTCTGCTAGGCTCTGTCCCTATTACTCTTTCTTTCTTTCTCTGTCTCTGTGCAGAAGGTTGGGGAGCCTGACCGGCACTGCTTGGACCCCTCTGCAGTGTCTCCATTTCTCTGCCTCTCACTTTATTGGCTTCTCTTTTTCTCTCTATCTGCTTTTTTCTTTCTGTTAGATCAGTCTCTCTGTTGAGTGGCTGTCTTTATTTCTTTCTTCTGTCTATAGCTTTTTCTTTCTTGGTGGTGACAATGGTGGTCTTGGCTCTGGAATTATGCCTGTATGCCTCTCTCACTGCTGCTGCTGCCTAGTTCAGCTGCCCTTGAGAACCTTTTCAATTTTAAAACAAGGCCAAAAGCCTAAGTTTTCATAAAGCACTAGCTGTGTCTCTTTCCTGAGCTGGCTTGTGCTCTGCTCCTCCAGCCAGCAACCCCCATCTCTAGGAGACCTAAGACATCTCTTAGGCCTGCAGAGGGCACATTGATACTGGCATGCCTAACAGGGCTGCTGCTTATATGCAGGGAACTGGAGGAGAGAAAGGATGACAATCCTCCAGAGCAAAGTATGCTCAGAAGGCAACATCAAATTTTCTTATAAAAAAATAAAATAAAGACAGTGACGGGCAAAGAGCACCTCCCTTAACAGGAATACTGGGGAGGGAATGACATGGTTCTCCTGAGTAAGGCATGCTCAGGAAACAACAAACTAGCTGGCACGAAGCATGGTCCAGACTTGGGCACAACAACTGCTGTTCCCTTCTTCCCACCAGGAACAGCAGGGAGGGAACCAGGGACAGCACACAAGAGGAGGCAGGTGAAACCTCACATACAGTAAGTGAATAGTTTTTGTTTTATGTTAGCTGGGGCACCCACTCTACACTTGGAGTACCTGGAGAAATATTTTCGCACAGACCTAACTTGACATACCCTCTCTTGTCAGAGATAGAGACTCTCATTTTGGAGATTCATTGGTTCAGGAATCAGAAAGTTGTATCAGCTCACTGACACATCCCAAGTTTTGGGTTTGATGACAGCCACCACAGAAATGGTTCCATATGACAGACTGCATATAAGACTTGTCCAGATCCGTTTGATTTCTCATTGGTCACCAGTATTGTTACAGTTTCATATTCTAATGGGGATTCTACAATTAATCTGCTAGTTGTTGGATTGGTGGAAGATTATGTAGAACCTTCTAAGAGGCTTATCCTGACTCTCCCAGCAGAGATGCTTATGATGGTTAAATGGGGTAATTGAGCCAAATTCTCTCCATGGAGAGTGGTCTGGCTCAGCTGCATGCTTTTCAGTTGCAGCAGTTGTAAAATATGGGAGTGGTTGTGTCTCCTTGATTGCCACTCCATAGCTATGAGCATGTGGAGAGATGGAGAGAAGAGGAGTTTCAACTGATGATGCTTCCACTTCCCAAGACAACACGTCAGCCTTGTGCAAAATCTGTGAAGTTGCTTTCACTTGTTCTGTTCTCACTGCTGACTAATTGAGGACTTTGTTCTACCAACAGGTTGCAATTTAAAGTTGGCATAGTTCTTCCTGAGTCTGGGCTGACTATTGTGCTCAGTGTGTGTGTGTGTGGGAGGGTGCATTATTTGAAACACAAAGTCTTTCACAAATCTTTTAGCACTATGTGTTTTCATGTCTGAAGTTGTAAATCAGAAGACTCTGTGTCTCTGGGCCTCTTAAAGTGTGCCCCAAGTTTAACAAAACTCAGATTGCCAAAGAGAGCCTTAGTGTAGTCCTAATAAAACATCACTTCCTCCAACTAAAACAGTTTCTACTGGGGCTACATTATTTATTATAGTTTTGGATTAAATACCTTTGAACCGAGGGGTCCTTACTAAGGTTCTAAGTCAGGAGATACAAGACAGTACATTTGTTATAGATTGTTACAGGCATGCAAAACAGTAAATACAGACAATGTTACATTAGCATTTCAGTTACAGTCATAATCCATTAGCGTGAGCTGCATGTTACATAGACCTCACAAGACTACCACGCCATTTATTATGATCAAAGAATGGGTGGGGCAAGATTGCTAGCTGAGTGAGTGGCTGTGAGTGTGGACAGCCAAGCTAGGATTAATACAGCACTGCAGTGCAGTATCGGTGGGATGTTGAGAGTCTTATGAAGGAGAACCCCCAAAAAACAGCATAACAACTCAAGTTATATTCACCTTATTCTGTCAGATGTTGCTGTTTTCCTCTTGGAGGGCTAGAGGCAGCTTGAGTCAGCGAAAGAAGCAATGATGGCATCTTAGAAATGAGTTATCCCAGCATAATGACTAAAATTTACTAGGTAAGTTCCTTGCGGTGAGTGCTCGCTGGGTCCTTGGGAGCTTGGTGAAGATACAACACTGCTGTTTTTCTCCTGGGCATGTCCAAAAAATGCAGGTCAGTAAAGAGATTACTCAATCAATCAATGCTTTATTTATTGCGCTTTCAAAATCAAGGCGCTGTACAGTCATATAAAACATCAACAGTATAAATTATTTAAAATCAGTCTGGATAAGCCTCACGAGAATAAATACATTTTTAACTTGATTTTAAAACTACTGACGGTCAGGCATTCTTTTTAACCGACAAGGTAGAGAGTTCCACAAGGTCGATTGCTGCAAATGAAAAGCGAAGCCCCAGAAGTTTTCAGACGAACCCTGGTAACCTCTAGCAATCCTCATTGGCAGATCGGAGAGGACAATTGGGGCGATGGAGTCAGGAGATCTTTCAGGTAGTCAGGTCCCTGTTCGTGTAGGGCCTTAAAGGTAAGCAAGCCTAGCCTATAGGTGATCCGCCACCAAACTGGCAGCCAGTTCAGCTCACGCATCACAGGTGTAATATGACTGGCCCTAGATGTCAGCATAGTCAGCAGCCTGGCCACAGCATTCTGCACTAGCTGCAAGCAGTGGATATCAACCCCAGATAGCCCTAGGTAGAGGGCATTGCACTGAGTCAAGACGGGTAGTAATGAAGGCATGGACCAGTGCTGGAAGGTCACCCAGAGGAACAAGATGTTTCACCCAGGTGACATTCCTCAGATGGTAAAATGAGGATTTAACCACAGCCGACACCTGAAATTTCAGGGTCAGACCATAGTTGAAAGTAAGGCCCAGGTTATGCACCTGCTCTGAGGTAGTGAACTGGACACCATCAAGCCATAGGCCTGACATGTGCCCAGCTCCAGAACCCACCCCGGCCACCCAGGTCCACAACCAACACCTAAGTCTTATACAGATTCCATCTCAGCCAGCTCTAATTTATCCAGTCTTTGATCTCTAAGAGGCAACTGTTTAGCACAGAGACCAGGCAACCTGTCCAGACACAAAGGACATATACAGCTGAGTATCATCTGCATAGCAGTGAAAACTCAAGCCATATCATCTGGTGATATCTCCCAATGGCAGCATATACACTGTGAACAACATGGGCGCCAATATGGAGCCCTGCAGCACCCCATAAGATAGGGGAGGGTGTCAGAGGAATAAATTCCAGTGACCACCCTCTGAGACCTACCTACAAGGAAAGATCGAAACCATTGAGGACTGTACCCGACAGTCCACAAAGGAACTGCAGGGGTTCCAAAGGCACCCCATGGTCCACAGTGTCAAAGGCTGCTGAGAGGTCGAGAAGGACCAAGATGGCATAAGCCTTTTGATCTCTCACCATTAGGAGGTCATTAGCACCGAACAAGGGCTGTCTCCATGCTATGCCTCTTCCTAAAACCAGAATGGAGAACTTCATAGACACTGTGAGTCACAAGGTGATCGTCCAGCTGCAACGCAACTACTTTTCTCAATAACCTTCCCACAAAAGGAAGGTTAGAGATAGGTCAGTAGTTAGCTGGACTGGCCAGGATTAAAGGAGGGTTTTTAAGGAGTGGTCGAATGACCACCTCCTTTAGGGGTCTGGAAGACTCCTCTCCAAGGATCTCCATACTATTTCAGCTAGGATTGGGCAGATATCATCTACACAACCCACTAATAGGTGAGTAGGGCCCAGATCCAAACTACAACAGGTTGGGTGCAAAGTCTGGACAATCTTCAATATCCATGAATTCCAGTTGGCTGAAATAGGTCCAGACAACGGTGCTCACACCTCCCATCGACCTTCGCAACCCCTTCATAGAGGAGCAGGCCGATTCCAGTCCGGATGCTGGCAACCTTATCTGTGAAGAATCGAGCTAGCTCATCACACTTATTTTGTGAAAATGCTCTTCCGACTGAAGACAGATTGGTTTGCACAATCTGTCGATGGTTTGAAGGAGTTGAGCCAGTTTATTTTGTGGCAGAAATCTCCCTGGACAGGAACTCTGCCTTCTTATGGAGCTTTTCGATTGATAGCCCTCATAATGTTCCATCAATCTAAGTCTGTCAGCATCAAGGCTGGATTTCTGCCATGCTCTCTCCAGCCTTCGACCAACTCACTTCAACTCCTTCAAGGACCTATCATACCAAGGGTTCCTTGGCTAAGAGTAAGTGGTTGAAACTGAATAGGAGAAATCAAGTCCAAGACATCCTCCTACTGCCTTATTATAGGCTAGTACTAGATCCCTGGACTTCTGCTTTCACTCAGTAATCCCGGTAGGTCAAGAACCGCCAACAGACCATATGGGGTAACTCCTTAAAGGGCAGTACCGGATCATCTCCAAAGGGGTAGGTCTATTTGGGGGCCTCAAAACTGAACCCTATGGTATGATGGGCAGACCAACTGACTGGTTCCACCCCTAAGCCAGAGATCTCCTCCGCAGGAGGAACAGTAGATCCAATGAGTGACCTCCTATATGGGTAGAGGAGGTAACAACCTGTGTGAAGCCCAGCATTGTCATTAGCAAGGAGAAGATTTTGACCAAACTAAGTAGAGTTCATCAACCCAGGTATTAAAGTCCCCAGATGATTACTGATTACTTTAAAAGTGAAAGACACATAGGAAGCATGCTTTTGAGTTAGCAAACACCTCTCACAGAGAGGTCTGTTAGGGCTTGACGCCATGCTGCTATACTTGTGTTATCTGAGGACTTGTCTGTTAAAAAGGTTTTCTGTTGGAATAAAGCAGCCAATAATAGCAGCATCTCAGAGATGATCCTCAGTTAGAAACTGGCCTAAGACAGAGGTGCCATCTATTTTGGCAGCTCCTGGTGAGAGATTTACAAACTAAATTTATTGAGCCCATCTGCAGCAAAGGGAAGAAACAGAAAGGAAAATCCTGAGGCACAGTGTGAGAGCCCAGTGATTCAAAGCAAGCAGGATTCATTTGCTGCATTTCACTCTACATACTGGGAAGAATCAGAGCATCAAAATTTTGGGAAGGCACCACACTTTTAGAAATTTCTGGAGCTGGGAGAGGTAAAGTTCACAACTTTACTGATGACTATACTAAGCTGGTCTCACGTCATATTTATAATGCTACATATGTTCTCCTGCAACATGTAATGTGGCTCCTGTATCTCATGTTATTTCTATTGCTATATATGGCCCACTTTCACACTATGTGTCCTGGCCATTGCCTTGTACTATTATGTTATTTGTATTTCTTTTTTCACACCACCTCGTGCCTGAGGTGTGAATTTACAGTATAGATTGAAGTTTCCCTGTATGTGCTGCTGTGTTTCTCTCTGTTGCTTGCCACCCTGTGACCCAGGTCATGACTGAAAATGGTCCTCTGGATTAGTGCACTTACCCGTAAACAAAGACATTAAAATAAATAAATAAATAAATGCCCAAAACAAGTGAAAAGTCTGAAAGACAGGAAAGGGTAGTGCAAAAAACAGAGAGACTGAGGTTGGATCAGACTAAAGAACAAAATGCCACAAGAGAAGTTGTTAAAGAAATAGAAAGGCAGAAGCTAAGGCTGAAGCCAGAGAAGAACAAAGGACGATGTTACAACTAGGGCGATAATGAGACATGTTATTCACGTATGACATCATGCAGGACCCAATATTGTTAAATAAATTCAACATAAAGAACGAGCTTGATACATCCAGCAGACCAGACCTGAGTTTGATTCTCACAACCTCCACTTGCATACTGTGTGACTCTGAGCAAATCACTTAACCACCCCATGCTCCCAGATCACCCTGAAAACAGGCACTTGTGCCTAGTGGGCCTACCAGTTACCAAAGACTAAAAAAAATAATAAAATTCAAGGAAGGAATAATGGAAACAAGAGGGTACCCATTAAAATCAGTGGATTAAAATTTAGAAGTAACAACAGAAAGTATTTTTACATCTAAGGTGGAGAATGCTTGGAATATCTGCCAATTGAAACTTTATTATTAGGACAAAAACAGAGTTTAGAAGAAAGTTAGACGATACATATTAGATGGAAGGAAACTTGTACTTTGAATAAGTCCTATAGGAGCAAAAGTGGCCTATGCCTTCTAGCTCCTGACAAATCCTCAGTATGAACCTTAATATGTTTTACTGAGGGAAATGGAGTAAGGCTTTGGGGCATTAAATGACTCTATGATCTCACTAAAACATGTTTTCAAATTTGGTTGACAAAGTGGCAGCTCTAACAACATGCACTGGGGATGGAACAGATGCTTAGAGATGTGGTAGATAAAATATCTACTCTGTCATGCAATATGGAGAAAATAAGGAATTTGTGGAACTCTGAAAACAGAGGACATTGAAACAAGATTCCATAGGAAAATTTAACGGTCAGTAATTTACAAAAGGAAAGGAAGGGGCCGATCCTGTTAAGTTTTGTGAAGAAATGTTTACAAAGATTCTGCATCTCAAATATCCTGAACAAAGGGTCAAACTCAATAGAGCCCATAGGGACTTTTTTTTTCTCAAAAATCCAGAGACAGACCTAGGTGTATGTATAACCATTCTTTACGCTACTGGGAGAGTAAGGTCAGAGTAGAAAAGGTTTGTTTTTCAACGGTTTTAGGCTTTAAGTTTATCCTGATCTGCCCCATCAGTCTTTTCTAAATGAACAGCTTTTGATTCAACAAGAGATTTGTTACATATACAAGGAATGCCTTCTATCTGCTTCACCCAACAAGAATGAAAATAAATCTAGATAGGAAGATATGTAAACATTAATGACCAACGAAGGAGGCTTCTACTGGGGAATTAATGCATGGTTGGGGGTTGTGGCCATGGCCTTGGCAAGCATAAACCATTTAACCATGCATTAATTCCCAGTAGATGCAGACTCTGGAGGGCATTAATGCGCTTGTAACATGGCAATACTTGCATTGTTGTTTGTCCTACAGTTCTGTTCGCTTGTGTCGGGCGCATTGAGATGTTCCGTAATCACCGCTGATGTGTTGTGGTTGCTGCTGTGACAGCTAGTGGCACTGGGCTTGACCCAATGACCCCATGAACAATAGTTGGAGTGGTCCTTACTGGGAATTAATCACTGCTCCAACTTTGGTCTCGTGTTGTATTTGGTCCGATTAAATTGCTTTATTTGCCGTTCTGTTTGATGCCGTGTTACAATATTTTTAACACCCTCAAGAAGTCAAAGCTGCGTTAGAAATGGGAATAGAGATGGCGCTGGTCCTTTCCTCCAGATAATTCAGATTTTTCGAATCATGAAGCAAGACCTACATCAGATGAAGTTAATTCGGATATGGGCCCGAATTTTGCTAAGAAAACTCCACCAGAGGAAATGGCAGACCCATACTCCAGAACATTCCAAGAATAAGCACAGAGCAGTAACGGTGATACTGAAGCTAAGTACGTTACTAAAATTTGTTTATTGGATGTTGTCATCTGTATAAGTAATGATGGAAATAGATTAATTTCCAGCTGAAAACATTTCTTTTAAAAGAAGAAGGGAGGAGTAAAATAACTATAATTCATTATTTAGGCTTCAGAAGGGTTAATCGGGAGTTAGTTCTTCATAATTATACATATGTGCCTTTAATATAGGTAAGGTTTCTTGGTATTCTGCCTTTATCTTTCCTCTATTTACTGATTCTTCCTTTTTTCTTCTCACAGGGAATTATTGACTTGGCAGTGTTTCTGTTTAAGCTAAATATAATCCAAAGAAGGCCAGCTAAGTTTAAGTTCCATGAGGTCTGTCTGACTGTTGTCACAATTACACCTAGGTACACAGCTTATGGCATGATCATTTTGAGAAAATGGCAAGGAGGAGGAAACTATTCTTCCTAACCTGGTGGAAGAAATAGTGGGGCTAGTGTTACTGATTCAGAAATTGTTCTGATTATTATTTTTTTGGGGATGGGGAGATGCAAAAATTGAGAAAAAATGAATATATTACATAATAAATGAGTGTTCTAAAACTGACGTAACTGAAAAGAACAAGCTATAAACGTAGAAAAATATTTCTTAAGAGCACATACTAACCCATTTTACTTGGTGACCTATTTTTATTCTGTTTCACTTTTTCCTACTTTTGTGCAGGACATTATGTGGGTGTTACATGTTAGAAATCATACTAATTTGATTCAGGATAGCACATCTCGGACCTAAAAATCATGTCACGGAACTTTAATGGTTCCAAAAATAGAATAAAAATGCAGAAAATAATAAAGTATGCAGATAATAATAGGATTAGTTGTTTGCTATTTCAAGAAATGCATTTTGATTGTAGCGATGCAAGTACTTCTCAAATTTATTTCAGGCTGTTGGAATTAGTGCTGTTTATCAAGGCAGTGCTAAGGGCACGAGTATATTAAAAATAACTTAAAACTTGAAATTCTGGTCTCATATAGTGATATTGATGGCTGCTTTGTTATAGCTAAGATCTTATTTTCATAGTCACAGATTACCTCGGCAAGCATTTATGCTGCAAATGAAAAGAATATTTATTTTTTCAATTTTTTTTCTAAATTGGCAGCATACAGTACTCTTTATGTAATTGCAGGAGATTTAAGTTTTTTTATCATACTTTGATTTTTGTGCCTCTGCAGGCTCTGGCAGGGGCATCCAGCCACGCCCACCGACCGTGTCAGCAGGCTCACTCGATACATGAGGGTCCTAGCACAGCCGTCACGGACCTCCCACGCAATTCCATGACAGGCCTCCAGGTTGGCGGGTGCATGGCCATCAAGCTGCTCAGTCATGCCCAGCCCTTTTTCCACCTTGGTTTTTGTCCCTGAGTCGGCAGTGCAATGACACATTGCGCTTATGCAAACGTCTTGCGAACTCCTCCCCATGCTGCGCCATGCCTTGTGCTTCTCCTGGTTTTCCAGGGGCTGCCCAAGCGTGACACAACCCCACGAGCCCACCCCAGAGGAAGGAGAGCAGTCCTGGGACACTCAATCCAACCTCTCCCCTGCCAGCCCCTCGGGCCCGAGTCCATCTCCAACCCAGGTTGCCGGCATGGTGCAAGGTATGGTGTCCAGCGCCTAAACCTTCAGCGCCACCAGGCCCACAGGAGATTTCAGTTTGACTCTGTCCTCTCTAGGTAGATGTCAAACATTTATAGAGCATAAGGTTAGGGCAGTAAGAGCATTAAAAGGCTTTGTGTCAGACAGAGGCCTTATAGATACATTTAGGTTCAAATATCCCAATCTCGATAAATTCTCTCACTATTCCAAGGTACACAACATTAATTCAGGAACTGATTTTTTCTTAATATCTGAGTCTTTATTATGCAGGGTTGCAGATGTCAAATATGGGACCATAAAAATATTGGTCCATAGTCCATGTGTTCTTAAATTATCTCCTGAGACTACTTCACCAAAAAATAGAGCTTAAAGACTGGGTAACTCATTTTGGTTAGATAATAGTTTTTGTGAACTTCTAAAGCAGGAGATCAACAACTTCTTGGAAGATCTCATCAGACACATCCTGTAGCAGTATTTGGAAGCCCTGAAGCTATATTTTCTAGGTTAGATTATTTCATTTAATAATTTTAGTAGAGATAAACAAAGGAATTACAAAATCTTTAACAAGATTTGATGATGGTTGAATTACAGCATGCGTCCTCTGGACTAGAACACAATCTAATTAAGGTAGTATAGTTAAGAAATAAAATGAATTACAGTATATGATGACTGTTCAGGACTAGAACATCATCTAATTAAGGTAGTATAGTTAGAAAAAAAATTAATTATATAATGACTGCTCAGGACTAGAACATGATCTAATTAAGGTAGTATAGTTAAGAAATAAAATTAATTATATAATGACTGTTCAGGACTAGAACATGATCTAATTAAGGTAGTATAGTTAAGAAATACAATTAATCATGCAATGACTGTTCAGGACTAGAACATGATCTAATTAAGGTAGTATAGTTAAGAAATAAAATTAATTATATAATGACTGTTCAGGACTAGAACATGATCTAATTAAGATAGTATAGTTAAGAAATAAACTTAATTATATAATGACTGTTCAGGCAGACAGGGCAGTGCTGAAGTCACAGGCCAGCTATTACTTTTTCTCAGACTTCCTAGACAAATTATTGGCACTCCAAATAAAATGTGAACTGTCCCAAAGAACAATTAATCATATTACATTAGAAGTGCATACAGTTCTCACTAACCCAAAGAAATCAGTCAGGCTTTTAAAAAATTGTATTCTGAATTTTACACCTCAGAAAAGAATCTTGTCCAGCAGGAGATACAGAATTTTTGAATGGCTCTATACTTATGAGATTTCAGAAGATGATAGAAATAATTTAAACAGAATTATATTACAAGATGAAATATATAGAATAGTGTATGACAGCCCATACACAACTACACTATTTTTACGCAAGTGGTTACCATGGCGACAAGGACCTCGAGGAAGCTTGAGAGATCCCTCTGTCATCATGGAAACCATAAGGTTTAAGAATAGCATTGTGTATTTGGGCTGTCATACACTATTTATATAATGTATGGTGAAAAAAACAATCACTCACTTTTGTTGTTACAGCAGTCCGTCTCTGCCCTCCGCTGCCCACATTTCACCGCCATCTGCCTGCTGGCCAGCTCACAGGCACAATTCTTCAACTGCTCTCTGTCCTATGAACTGCGCTAATGGGGGCGCTTGTGTTGTGACATAGCTATTATAGCAGAATGAAAAGTACGCCCAGCTGTAGTAGCTACATCACTACTGCAGCCAAATGACTTTTCAGGCGTATGGTTCCATACACAACACCCTGCCATACACTATAAAAGAAATAATTACTAATCTAGCTAACGGAAAGGCTCCAGGCCCAGATGGGTTTCCTCAGAGTTTATAAAAATCTGAGGGAAGAATTGACACCATTATTGCCAAATGTCTTCAGCGATATTAATAATATGGCCAAACTTCCTTCTTCCTTCAATGATCTCACTTATATTAAAAAGATAAACACTCAGATCAATGCAAATCTTACTGCCCAGTGTCTTTATTAAATGTAGACTACAAGATTTTTGCAAAAGTAATGGCAAACAGATTGTTAAAATAGTTCAAAGAGAATACATAATGACCAGACTAACCTGTTGAATGAAGGAGGATGCATTTTAACATCAAAGAGAGCCATTTATATTGTGGCTCAATTTTCGAATACCAACTTGGCTGTCCTATTATTGGACACCGAGAAGACCTTCAATAGCATTTGCTGGCCTTTTCTCTTCAAAGTGCTTAAGAAATTTTGGCTCTATTATAGAT
Organism: Neoceratodus forsteri; assembly: GCA_016271365.2. Lineage (NCBI taxonomy): Eukaryota > Metazoa > Chordata > Ceratodontiformes > Ceratodontidae > Neoceratodus > Neoceratodus forsteri. The sequence goes on from CM028138.1 coordinate 409,476,902, forward strand.
TTTAGAATGGATATGTTATATCTATTCTTTCCCAATAGGAAAGGTAAAACCAGTCAAGACATATCTGTCCTCTGTCCCACTTCTTTTGCTCTTTCCTTGAACCTCTAGCATGTAAAATAAAAGAATAACCTGGTATTAAAGGCACTGCAATAAAAGAACATGCATATACAATATCACTTTATGCAAATGATATTCTGCTATTTATTTTGGATATAAATTTCTAATTTCCATACTTACTAAATTTACTCTCAAATTATGATGATGTTTCTGGTTACCAAGTAAACTGGACCAAAAGTGAATTGCTTTTCCTCAGCCAAAATTTAGATCCTGCCTTAATTTATTTATTTGCTTTTGTTTACCAGGTAAGTGCACTAGACAGCCAAGTGCCTATTTTCAGGTGCGACCTGGGAGATTACAAGGTACATAGGAGGACAAACAAGCAATATCAAGGTACAAGCTAGGCACTCGGGACAATCAAGCAACTGAAGCAACACAGGCAGCTCACCTGAGTGGCTGAGGCAGATCTCCGGCCTGATAACTGAGGCAGCTCCCCAAGCTAGGCACTGGGACAATCGAGCAACTGAAGCAACACAAGCAGCTCACCTGAGTAGCTGAGGAAGCCAATCTCCAGCCTGATAACTTTTGAGGCAGCTCCCCCCACCAAGCTAGGCACTCGGGACAATCAAGCAACTGAAGCAACACAAGCAGCTCACCTGAGTAACTGAGGAAGCCGAATCTCCAGCCTGATAACTTTCGAGGTAAAGAGAGCCTCTTCTCTTCATCTGGATGCCTGCAGGGGTGCTACCTGATGAACACTTATATTTTATGAACTTTGTTCCTGTTCACCACTGGGTGGGCTTGTATTTGCTTCTCTTTGTGCTACTAAGGCTGAGTGTAAAGCTAGGGGCTCACTGGTTTCCCTAGAGTTGCCTTGCTGATTACACCTTAAAGCCAGATATACCAAGCAGCTAATATAGATCAGACTTGTTTAATATGGTGGTATTTGGAGCTAATTGCTGATTACACCTTAAAGCCAGATATACCAAGCAGCTAATATAGAGCAGACTTGTTTAATATGGTGGTATTGGAGCTAATTGTGCTTGTAACTGAAGGCATTAGGTTAGCTGGGTCCTAGTGTGACCACATTTTGGAATAGCCCTGTTTGCTTAGAGTGGAGCTCCTTTGTTTAAGTCACAACATATTCTCCTGCTGCATAGTAATGAGAGGCTGTGTTTTCTCCACTACATAGGCAGCTCCCCAAGCTAGGCACTCGGGACAATCAAGCAACTGAAGCAACACAAGCAGCTCACCTGAGTAGCTGAGGAAGCCGAATCTCCAGCCTGATAACTTTTGAGGTAAAGAGAGCCTCTTCTCTTCTGCCTGGACACCTGCAGAGGGTGCTAGCCCTGACGCGCTTTGCGCCTGGCCTGCCCCTGACCCGGCCTAACCACCCTCCCACCCAGGGCGGCTGTCAATTTAAGGATCCACCCCATGACATCACATCCGTGACATCACGCCCTGTTGCCCAGAACCTATCTCCCACTTTCCCATTTGCAGGTTATACCTGTTGGCCACTAGAGGGACCTATGCCCTCACTGCTTCCTACTCCTACCTGTACAGCACTACTTCCTGGGATCTTGCTCACCACAATGTATTGGCCCTGCCTCATGCTCTGCCTGTGCCTATCCCCACTAGCAGTGCACTTACCCACTTACCCATCTGCTAGTCCGTACTGTGCCCTGGCACCCTCCCTCCCTTGCTCCTGAACCTGCTCTCCTGCCCCTTGGGACCTCTGTGTGTCCCATCCTCCCTGCCCTCCCCTAGCTTTCTCTTCACCTCAGGCACATCTGGGTGTCTTCTTATTCTTGCTTTCCCTTCCTGTACCCTCCTGCCCGCCCCTGCTCCCTTAGCCTCCCCTCCCTCATGTCAATCGTAGGAAAACCTCTCACCATCTCCCAGCCAGGGTGTTAGTCATGCTACTACTCCTGTCAGGAACATTCATCAAACCTGGCCGGTTCCCAGGAGCTCCCAAACTCGCACCACAGGCCTATGCATGGTCTCCATGAATATCTGTAGCCTCTAAAAAGTTTGACTCACTACAATGCCTGGTCACATCAATTAACCCTGATGTCATCACCTGGTTGAGACTTGGCTGTCGAAATCCTCCCTGACTCCTAGTCTCCCTTCCTGGTTTCACCCTTTTCCGGTCCGACTGTGTTGGAGGACAGGCTGCTCATATTATGTCAAGGAATCTCCCCGTACTAGCCCTGCCCTCCCATCCTTGACTCCAGGGCCCAGGTGCTTATGCTGAAACTAACCCCTGACCCTTTAAGGGACCCCTTTATCTGACTACTGCATCGTGCCCCCAGGGACCAAGCGCAGGCTATTGCCTCTCTTACAGAATACCTTCCTCTCTACCTCCTTCCACTGATCAAATTCTGGTGGGTGACTTAAATGTCAGCTGGCTCAGCCCATCCTCCTCTCTACCCGAGACTCCTTTTCTGCAATAGACCTAACGCAACTAGTTACCCACCCTACCAGGACTAACCCCAAGAGAGGCTCCAGTACCCTGCTTGATGTGGTACTCACCAACCGCCCTAATCGGATCCCCAATGTACAAGTCCTCCCAGACTCTCTCTCAGTGATCACTCCACCATTCTATTCCACTGGTCATCCTCAGTCCCCAAACCCATAGCACAGTCCACATGCCGCAAGCGTCTAATACCTGGTGGACTGATAAAACTTAAGGAACTTCTGTCCCAAATTGACTGGTCTCCTATACAGGCAACTCCTGACATCGACACAGCTCTTTTCTTCTTTACCCAAACTTTTAATAATGCCTGTGATATCTTTGCCCCAATGTTGACCCGCCGTTCTAAAAGGCAGAATGCCCCTAGGTAACCCCAGCTTTGATCCACCAGCTCAAACATAGGGACAACCTATGGCACTGTGCCATTGAGACTGGCTGGCCCAATGACAGGCGGTTATATGCTGCCGCCAAACAAGTGCACTCAGGCCATCAGAAAGACTCCCCACCCACCCAGATCAACATTAATGGTGTGATATCCTCAGACCCAGCCCTCATAGCCAACCACCTCAACACCTCATTCACTGACCTTAGCCCTATCCTACCTACAAATTTTTGACCCTCCTCCCCCAACACCTGCATTAAATCTTTCTAGCCCTTATTTTCTCCCTCCGCCGTGTTTCTGCCCAAGAACTTAGGCCGCACTGTCACTGCCCTCAAGAGTAATAGTACAGGCAGTGACACCCCTGAATCCCGATATCCCTGGCTGGTCTTAGACACAGTCCTTACCCCGATCACATGCCTCATCAACCACTCTCTTTGCCTGGGGAAGGTTCCAACTGCCTGGAAAGTCACCACTGTCACCCTATCTTTAAAGATGGTGATAGGACTGTGGCTGGAAACTATCGACCAATCTCCATTCTCTCTCCCTCTCTCCAAGGCCTTGGAAAGAGTGGTGGCCTCTCAAATCTCTGACTACCTCTCCACCTACAATGTCCTTTGTCCTGAGCAGCATGGCTTCCGAGCAGGCCACAGTACCAACACATCCCTCCTAGAGTTCTCCAACTTTCTTCACTCCTCCTTAGACACTGGTTCTCTGGCTGGTGCTGTCTTCATTGACCTCTCGAAAGCTTTCGACACTGTCTCCCACCCCTCCTTCTTGATGCCCTTGGTCTCTCTGGTTTGCTGCTGGGCCTATCTCCTGGTGCACCAGTTATCTATCTGACCGCTCACAGCGTGTAAAATTAATGGGACCTACTCAGACATCTGTCCCATCTTTTCTGGGGTTCCCCAGGGCTCCATTCTGGGCCCCTTACTATTCTCCCTTTACCTTAACACCCTTCCACACTGCTTTCGGGGAACATTCTGTTATGCGCTGATGATACAGTCATCTTTGCCTCAAGTCGGTAACCCTATTGCCCTCCAGGACTCGGCTGCAGAAGTCCTTCACTGAAGCCGAGGGCTGGTTCAAGGAACATAGATTGGTGATAAATCTTAAAAAACAAAACCATGTTCTTCACTCATCCCCAAAACAAGTCCTGCAACTTCAAACTCCTCATTCACTCTGGGTCCTCTTTCTCACTCGAACAAGTTTGCTCCTATAAATACCTAGGGATCCATTTTGACCCCTCCCTCTCCTTCCATGGACACAGCTGCCCTAGCCACTGCCACTAATATCCGATTGGGCATCTTACACGGTATAAACACTGCCTCCCGGAGGCTCTTCAACTCACAGTCACCTCCTCTATCCTGTCCCTAGTGGACTATGGACTGCCAGCGATGGTGCTGCTGATCAGACCGCACTCCATAAAATTCGCACTACTCTGAATAAGGCCTGCAGGTTAATTACTGGAGCACCTAGGCTGACACACACCTGTTCACTGTACGCTAAAGCGCTGGTACTTGATCTTGATGAGCCTCAAATATCTGACCTATACCCTTACAAAAAAGACCCTCCTTGGGCTATCCTCACCAGGATTGATCACCACCAAACGCCGCCTGTCCCACTAGTTCATACTCGGACCTCTGGGAAAACCTCTCTTGTTATCCCTAGAGCTAGGACCTCTCACGGCCAAAGAGCCTTCAGCTTTAGGGCCCCTCCTGGTTCAACACACTGCTCCCTCCATCTCCAGCTCCAACTATATCGGTTTCAAAACTTCATTACGTAACCACCTTATTAACACCTGAGTGTAATTGCTACTAGTCAAAGCCAGTACTAATACTTATGACAAAGCTTATTACTAAGCTGCTAAGGACAACATAACTCTGGTATTGTTTGCATCAATCCTACCTGTACCAGCTTGTTTGTATCTATGTCTTAAGTTACTGTTATACTTTATGTGTTGTACTGTTATACTGTGTATTTTCGTTTGTCTTACTGTGACAAGGTACTTTTGTAAATGAGCCTATGGCTCAAAGGTTTTCCAAACTGCTGTTTAAATAAAATAAAAATAAAATAAAAAACAATACAAATACATCAGGCATATACATACAAGCAAGAGGGAAGTTAGCATACAAGTACAGGCATTAAACAGTATTATGCATTTAGGGTCGGCCAGAACCTCAGGTGGGTTTGGACAGGACATTGACTAGTACAGGTACTCTTTACATGAACAGTAGGGGAAGATTGTTCTCTATGCTTATTTTACATCAGATAGTGAAGAGCTCTCCAGCGGGCAAAGTGCTTTCTGTGTCAGGAGACTCATCTCCTCAGCAGTCAAGCAGGGTTTTAGTGTCTCAGCTGCCCTGATTGGTCTAGGGTAATTTGATGAATCCTGCTCTTTCTTCTTAAAAAGGCGATAACAATATCTTTGTGTCTTTATCTCCAAATATTTGTCACATTTGTATGATATTAATTAATTTATTTATTAATTAGAATTTTGGTAACTGGGTGAGCCCGTTGAGACAATACAGTCCCTTTTTCAAGGGCGGCCCAGGGACAATGGGTACAGAGCATAAAACATAATAAATGCATGATTTGAACATAGAAGCTAGGAACAATATATACATCAAAATATACACAATGATATTGAGAGAGAGATGAATATATACAGCATATTTACAGATTAGAGCATCACATATCAAATTGACCAGTGCAAAATATATTCTGTATATAGGCTAATTAGTATCTGAATTGCAGTTGTCCAGGAGAAAGTGGAACTATCTCTTGAGTGCTTACTAGTAATATATTGTACATGTTTGCAACAGGTAATTTAGCAGCAAAGATAGGAGGCCAGATGGTGGCTAGGAATAACAAAGAAAAGCTATAGAAGCAACTTCCTCAATTTAAGGAGAAAACCACAGAAAGTTAAGCAAAACAGGAGCAGGGCTTAGTCTGTAGCAGAGTCTCAGAGAGGGTATGTTTGAACATGGCAAGAGAGGAGAGGGAGAGAGGTAAAGAATGGAAGTGCATTCCAAGTGGTGGGAGCAGAGTATGAAATGAGCACCTGCCAGTTGGTAGGTGAGTACAGGGCATTAGTAGCAAAGGAGCAGACGAGGGTCTGAGGAAACGATAAGTGGGTTTGGTTTAGTATGTCACTCAGGCAGAGGGGAGAGAAGTGGAAGGCAAGTTTGTAAATAAAAGCAAGGGAAGAGAACTGCAATCTTTGGTCGTAGTCAAGCCAGCCTAGTGCAGCTAACACCTTGCAGTGGTGGTATTGTGGGTTGGCACCAAAGGCGAATCACCCCACCGTATAGTAAAGTGATTTCAGATGGGTGAGTATGGTGGATTTGGCAGCAAGTAGTAGGGGTGCCATAGAAAAGAATGGGCAGGAGGGAGGTGGTGGCAGTCTTTGGCAGGAGGCATGAGAAAGGTGGGCCAAGGAAGGTAGAGCAACCCAAGTTTCTGACTGAGTTTTTGTAGTCTGAGTTACATGTGGCTCAAAAGAGAGGGGTCTAGTATAATACTTAGGTATTTGAAGGTCTGAATGGTTTCAAGGGTCTACCCTGAGGAGGACTGAATAGAAGTGAATCAGTGGGAACTACTTTTGCAGAGGAGTTGAAAAAGCATTGCCTTTTTTTTTTTTTTTTAAGGACTAAATGATTCTTAAGGAACCATTTTCTAGTGTATGGAAGTCCGATTCCAGGTTCTGATTTAACCATTGGACATCACCAGAGGGCCAGTATAAAATGGCACTGTCTACATAAAGTTGTACAGAGGACCCACCCCAGTGCTGTGGTAAATTATTTATAAATAGCAAGAACAAGAGGGGCCCCAGGATAGATTCCTGGGTACACCGTGAGATATGGAGTTAAATGACAGAGAGTACGGACCATTTTACTCCTTGGGAGTGGCTGGATAGATAGCTCTTGATCCAGGAGAGAGCCTGTTGGTGCAGTCATAGGGAGTGGAGCTTATGAAACAGGAGATTATGATTGACTAAATCAAGGCCTTCATAAGATCCACAAATATGGCCTCAGTATATAGCCCTTTGTCAAGAGAGTCAAGGATATCTGTGGAGACCTTGGTAAGGGCTGTGGTGGTGGTGTAATTTTTTCTGAAACCATGCTGGTAGTTGGTTAAGATGTGGTGACATTTGAGGTAAGATTGTAGCTGGTTGAAGATTATGCATTTTGTTTCTTTGCTAGTGGGCAGAGGATGGATATGGGCCTGTAGTTTTCTACTGCGTGAGGGCCACCTTGTGCAGCGGAATGACAATGACCACTTTCCATTTTGCCAGAATGCTTCCACTGATTGAGAGTTCTTCAAAAAATAACTTTGGATTTGCAGGATGGCAAACTCTCCCTCTAGCACTTATTGGTAGAGTAAATATATTAAAATGAATATACTCCCATGGCTACTGTTTTGTTTGAATCTCTACCTATCATTTTGGACAAAAAAGTATTTTTGGACCTAGAGAAATTGATTAGAAATTTCCTTTGAAAGGTCAATGACCAAGAATTGCACTTGACAACATTTATCTGAAAGACAATAGGTATGTTTGTGCTGCCTGAACTTCTGGTGGCATTATTTAGAGCAAAATTGAAGCAGCTTGTACTTTGTTCAAAATGTAACCCCATTGAAGCTTGTTTCCAATTGGAGGAATCAGCTTTACCTTTCACAGCATAAACAAACTCTCTTACTTTGAATATGTTTCACTCAAACAAATACAATAAATGTGTAATGACTACTACAGCAACTAGTAATGCCTGACAATATGTGTAGAAATATTTCTTAGGCGATAAACAATATCTCTTAAGATTTGCTCCCATAGTGGATAATAAAGACAAAGAACCTCTGTGCGCAAACACTGAGGCAAGGGTTACCCAAAGGGCATTTGGCTGGAAGCCAAGTTTCAAGAAAATACAAAATCACATATGCCCACACAATGCAAAGCATCATGGACTGCATATGCAAATCACCACAGAATGTTATGCTGGTCCAACTTTAAGCAGAATTGCATGGTGCCGAAAGGCTCTCACAGTTTGCAAAGGGTGCTAACTGAGAAGCATAGTGGATAATGTTCACTTCCCTCCTGCAATTGGAAGTAAGATTTTCGTATCTGTAACAGTGAGAAGAATCTTTCTCAGACTGGTGATTTCTTTGATGATTAGGGTTTCAAGTCTTTTGAAGAATTACAACTGAGTTATGGGGCCTTGACTTTCAAAGTGTTGCACAGGGACTGAACCAAACCCCGCGCCAGGACACATAGTTTCTGGTGGTGCGCTAAACCAAGCTGCCGCAGAACTGCACCTGATTTTAAAGTAAAGTGTTACCAGTAGTTAAGGAAACTTACAGTGTTACCACATTATTTATTTTACACATTTAGCCAGGAAAGAGTTGATAAGATGGAACATCTTGTTTTTGTGAGTGTTCTGGGCAGAAGCATACAGATGCAGCAGGTGCATATTACCCAACAAACAGACAATAGATGTGAACATCAGTAGCGATATACCAGTATATGAATTACTGAATTAAAACAGCTACAGACTTCTTTAAATGCTAAATTAAAACAAACAAAAGAAACAACCAGGAGCAATAGTGGTGCTCTGCTGAACTAGGCAGCCAATAGTATATTCTAGCAAGAAAAAGCAGATGTTGGATAAAATGAACAGGCCAGTTCCAGGAGCTCTCTGGTATGCCACCTGCAGCTTGCATGGGATACTGGGCCCTGGGGACAGTGGGCACCAGGATGGTCACAAAGGGATTTTATGTGCTTATTCTCAGAAAGGGATGGTTATACCTCTCATCCTCCCATCATCCAAATGTGGGATACTACCCTTGAAAATGTGGGTAAAAGAGGCAAATGTTGGATACAACAGATCTTAGAGATGAAGCTCAATGCACTATGGAAATGCTGGCTTTCAGGTTCACAAAGTTTACTGTAGCATAACTCCCTAGGAATGTTTGTTTTATCTCATTGTAGAATGTGGGTAGCTAGTTTCTGTTGGGTAAATGGGGGGATATCCCACCTAATGTGGACAGGTGAGAGGTATGAATCCTGCTGTGTAATGTGGGACAATAGCTTCTCTATGTGTGACAAAGGACTTCACAGTACAGTGAGGACATCCCTCCCAATGTGGGACTGTATAGACATGAACTCCACTGTACAATGTGGGACAACACCCTCTGCACGTTGGACAGAGGGGTTTCTTTTCTTCATATTCTATTTTGTCTCCTTGGGGCCATGGCAGGGTTATGCTCCTTTCTGCGGGACTCCATTCCCCCACCATCTGCAATTTTCCAGGCTTACCTGACGGCTCAGTACCCCATGTATTTCCCCTGTGTGGGTCAGGATGGGAGGCCATCCTTCCCATGATGCCCAGATCCAGCCATTGCTACCGGCTCCTGGTGATGTGGCAGGAGGGTGTGGTGCACAGGCATCATACACCCCTGCTCTGCATTCCTGTTTTCCTCTGTTCTTCTCCTGCAAAGTCATGGCATGTGGTAGCTGCAGCATGTGGAGGCATGTATGCACTCCCAGCCCACTTCCCCATCTAACCTCCCGATGTTACATCAGCCTCCACATGTCTGGTCTGACTCTTGGCCTCCACCAGCTGTCAGATTAGATGTGGATGACACAACCCCGATCCAGGAGAGGAGAGCTGCCTGGTGGCTGATTAATCCTTTCCAAGCCCCTCAACCAAGTCACAGCAATCTGAGATTGTTCTGAGTCGGCTTGCCGGTGTGACACGAGGTAAGGCGCTTGTCAGCACTTCAGTCCTCAGTGCCACTGGGCTGGCTTGGCCACAGGAGTTTCTGTATGGTAAAATGAGACACATCTCTCCAATGTGGGGCAGTTAAAAGGTATAAACCAACCCTAATGTATGACAAGGGGCAGAGGGCTTCTGTGGAGTTTATGGAGGGCATTCCTCTAATGTGGAACAGTTAAAATGTATATGAATCCCAATTTACAGTATGGGACAGCAACCTCTCTACGTTGAACAGAGTTTATTCTTAGTGGCAAAATGAAGGGCCTCACTCCTAATGTAGAACAGTTGAGATGTATGAATCACACTCCAACTGTACAAGGTGTGATGGTATCCTCTCTATGTGAGACAGAGGATTACTGAGGGTGAAATGAGGCTGTCCCTCCTGTTATGGGACAGCTGAGAGGCAATAATCCCATTATGTCATACATACAAACGTGCCAGCAGATAAAGGTCTTATGGTCTGTCTAGTCTGCTCAACTTTGCAGCTCCTATGTATTTACAAAGGATCCGACCCCCTTTTCCCTTTTGACCTCACCCTGCTTCTGTCTTTCTCACTCACTCAATCCCCTTCTACCTGCAGTTTTCCCTAACCCTGTCCCAACCCTCTTGAAGCTGTCCACTGTTTTTAGGGTACCACATCCTTTGGCAGCTCATTCCGCTTGGCCACTACCCTCTCAGTGAAAAAGTGTGCCTTCTCATCTCCCTCCTGGACCTTCCCCCACTAGCTTTAGGTTGTTCCCCTTGTGGTCTTGTTACCGCTAAGGTGAAAGAGGCCCTCAGTTCTCACCCTGTTAACTTGAAGGCCTCAATCATGTCTCCCTCTCCCTTCTTTCCTCAAGAGAGTACATGTAGAGCTTCCTAAGCTTCTCATTACAGGTGTTGCCCTGCTGTGGCCCTGGATCATCTTGGTTGCCATTCTTGGGACCGTCTCCAGAAAGCTGACATTCTTCTTAAGATACAGGCACCAAAACTGCACACCATACTCCAGAGGTAGTCTTACGAGTGACCTGTACAGCAGCAGAATGACTCGCCTTCCTGGTGGTAATTTCTCTGGCTATGCAGCCTAGCATCCAATTTACTTAGGCTGCTGTTCTTTTGCAGGAGCTAAAGTGTTCCAGGTCACTTGTGATTATTACTCCCAGGTCCTTTCTTCTTCTGACCTGGTTATCTGACCTCTGCCGAGCCAGTATTTGGTCTCTGGATTCTGCACCCCAAATTGCATAACTTTGTACCTTTTAGCACTGAACCCCAGCTGCAAAATGCCAGACCACTTTTCTAGCCTAGCCAGGTCTGGTAGCCAGGTCCTCCCTGAGTTCCTGTCTTCCCTTTTCATAATCATGTCCACCCTCCCACAGAGCTTGGTGTTGTCTGTGAAGAGGCAGATTTTATCCTTGATCCCATCCATGATGTCACTTAAGAAGATGTTAAATAACACCGACAGAGGTTATTAGAGAGTATGCCACATGGGACAGCATGCTCTCTATATAAAACACAGGGCTTTTGAGAGGTAAAATGAGGATCATCTCCTGATGTGAAACATGTGGAGCATGGAAGGTGCAGCCAACATATTTTTATTTATTAGTAAACCTACTGATAAGGTTGCTTGACTGTTCCATTTTCTTTTTGCCTTGATCTCCAACCTGTATCATGCTTTTTGCAAAGTGTGAGGCAGGTGTGCTGATTAGCCAGTGACCAAATGAGCCTAACACCCTGGTAATCCTCTTTGTGTTTGAGCTGCCTCCTTGTTGTGCTAGACACACTTCAGAATCAGTCCCTGCTAAACATTAGGTGGGCCATCAATCACGTCAGTGAAGGTTGTTTGTGCAAGGGCTGGGCAGAAGCTCAGTGCTTTTGATCTCATCTTTATCTTCTCAAAGTTGTTATCTGTCAAAAACAACCAGATAAAGATACCTTGGAGACATGCCTACGTCTGTGATAAAAAAGGATTAGCTAATCAGTGAGGTGTGGAGTGAACAGAATATTTGACCTGCAAAGAACTTGGGTATTTGGTGACAGAGAAACATGGAAACATAGAATTTGGTGGCAGATAGGGACTGCTTGGCCCACCTAGTCTGCCCATTTTCCCTGCCTACAGTATCACTGCAGATCCTACTTGAGCTCCGGACCATTCTTCCTCTCCCTTTCCCTAAGATTCCGTCATGCATATCCAATGCATTCTTGAACCCCATCACTGTTTTTGCCTCTACCACCTCTGCAGGAAGGCTGTCCCAGAATCCACCACTCTTTTTGAAGAAGTACTTCCTTACATTTCTCCTGAATCTATACCTCCAGCTTCATAGCACAGCAGGGGCACTTAAAGAGACTTGGGGACTGAGCAGATAAATGACACCACATGCTGTTTAATGTGGACAAGTGTAGCTCAGTGTGTTAGGAAACAAAACAGGGTCAACATATGCACAACAAAGGAGTAAAATCTAATGGCACCAGAGCAGGAAAGAGGTCTAGGGATTACTCTAGACAGCACTCTCCGAACCAGGTGTAATAGTATGCAGCAGCATTTAGAAAGTAAATAAGATGCTTGGATGCATCAAGCATGGAATAGAAATAGAATCAATGGAAGGATAATGGTGTTGCACAAGGCACTGACAAGGCCCTACTTGGAATAATGTATTTAGTACTGTGCAGTGCAATACAAGAAAGACATTATGCAACAGAAGAGGAGAGCAACATGGGTGAGTAGGGGCACAGATGCACTGGAGTATAGGCAGAGGACAAAAAATGGATCCCTACTCTGTGCAGAAGAGGCCAGTGTGAGGCAGATGATTCAGGTACTTGAACCCCATCACTGTAGACAAGGGCATGATGTGAAGCTGGAAGGGCTAGACTTATAGAGGATGTGAGAAATATTTCCTCATGGAAAGGGTGGTGGATGCCTGGAACAGCCTCTCAGCAGAGGTGGTGGGTACGAAATGGTAACAGGTTTCAAACATGCATGGAATAGACACGGGGACCTTAGTAACGGGGCTGGGGGGGGCAGGAGATCAATTAGGTTTACAGTAGCACAGTAGGTAGGGACTTTAGGGAAGACTAGGTAGGGCAAGAGGTCCATTTCTGCTGACAGCTTCTATGTTTCTATGTAATAATGAAGGATACTGAGAAGCCTCAAGTGTGCTATTTGCAGTCAGCTGGTCAAGTGTAGAAGAAAGCATTGCTTCACTTAGAGGAGTAGGGCTGCAAGGTAACATACTAACATACATACTAATTGCCAGCAAATTAGGCCTTATGGTCTATCGAGTCTGCTCGAACCTCAACCCTGTTGGGAACCGAGGCCCTCCCTTGTGTTCTGATACCCCTTTCTGTATCTGTCCCACCCTCTCTGAAGCCCTCCACAGTGGAAATCTGGACCAGCTCATCAGGCAGCACGTTCCAGGATCCACCACCCTCTCTGTGAAAACCTTCTCCTCTTCCCCTCATCCTTCCTCCTTCCAACTTCAAACCATGCCCTCTGGTGATACCTCCTCCTTTAGTCTAAAGATCCCTCTGTGTTTACCTTATTTATTCCTTGAGGTACTTGAAGACCTTGATCATGTCCCCTGTCTCTCCTCTCCTCCAATGTAAACAGGCCAAGCTCCTCAAGTCTGTCCTCATACATCAACTCCCCCAGTCCTCGAATCATCCTGATAGCCCTCCTCTGTACCCTCTCCAGGAGCTGTATGTCCCTCTTCAAGTGCGGGTCTCCAGTACTGTACACAGTACTCGAGGTGTGGCCTCACCAGTCCATTGTACAGCAGCAGAATCACTTCCCTGCTCTTAGAGGTGATCCTGCTTACAATGCATCCCAACATCCTGTTTGCTTTGCTAGCCACTGTTCTGCACTGCTCAAAGTTATTCATACACGCATCCACCGTGACCCCTAGGTCTTTTTCCCCAGACGAGGCCTCCAGCACCACCCTCCCAGGGTGTACCTGTGTTTGGGGTTTCCACCCAAGATGTAACACCTTGCACTTGGTTGTATTGAAATTTAACTTCCATTTGAGAGACTCCTTTCCAGGGTGTCCAGGTCTTTGCAGGGCCAACCTTCCTCTTCCTCTTCCTCTCAACTACTGCTCCCACCTTGGAATCATCAGCAAAAGACTCATCTCACACCTATATGCACCCTGATGACAGATATGTATGCATTAAACAGGATTGGTCCCAGGACTGAGCCCTGTGGAACCCCACTACTGACCTCTCTAGGGTTCGAGAGCTCCCCACTGACCACCACTCTCTGTGTGCATCCAGCTAGCCAATTTCCCATCCATTTGACCATCAATGGGCTCACTCCTAACCCAGTCAGTTTCTCCACCAGCCCATTGTTGAGGACCGAGTCAAACGCCTGCAAAGTCAAAGAATATTACATCCACAGACTTCCCTGTCCAGTTCCGATGTTACCCATTTGTAGAACTCCACAAGGTTGGTTTGACACGATCTACCTGGCACAAACCCATGTTGTCTACTATCCAGCCCTCCTCCCTCCACCTCCAAGAACACCCCAATCATTCCTTCAGTATACTTTCCATTAATTCTCCCACTACTGAGGTCAAACTGATGGTTCTATAGTTACCTAGTACTTCCCTTGACCCCCTTTATGGATTGGCACCACATCGCTCACGCCAATCCTTAGGTACCGTTCCTGTCTCAGCGACCTGTTGAAGAGCTCCGCCAGGGATGCAGCCAGTACGCCTACCAACTCCTGTGGTACCTCAGATGAATACCATCCGCCTAGAGATTTATCTTTCTTCAGAGCCTTCAGGGCTTGCACACCCATTTGGTGGAGATAGCTTTGTCCATCCCCCACCTTGCTGGCCTTTCTATCCTTGTCCTGATGTGAAACCCCAGGGTGCCTCTCCATCCTTATGCTCCCTTTCTGTTACTCCCCGATCCCACAATTTTGCTTCTATCCCCTCATGCCTTGCTTAAATATCCCATCCCCTCCCTAGTGAACACTGAGGCAAAGTACCCATTTAATACCTCCGCCAGTTCCTCGCCTCTTCCACCCACCCACCATCTGTTCTCAGTCTGCCAAGCTAGCCCTTAGTTTTCTCTGCTCCCCGATGTACGGAAAAAAACTTTCCCTCCCGAATCCCTGTGCCAGCCATTGCTCTTTACTGTACTTTGCCCCCCACCATCTGGGTGACTTTTCTAGATGCAAGACGGTACATTTCCATTTCCTTTCCCTCTTAATGCTTTGTATTTTTGTAGGCAGTCTTCTCTCCCGCCAACCACTCCCTGAACTTCACTGGTCCACCAGCATGGTTTATCTGACCTTGCTCCTTGTGCTTCACCTTAGCACAGGTCCTGACTGCATCATGAAGTCCCTGCTTTATGACCTCCCATCTCTTTTCACGTCCGTCATTGTTGTAATCCCTTTCATGTGATCCTTGAGAATATTTCCCATGCCCATAAAGTCTGTTCCTTGAAATCCACTGCCAATGTCCTAGATCTCTCCCCTTCCCCCATGTTAATTTAAAACCAGACAATGTCGTGGTCACTCCCAGTCGGTGGATCCTCTACAACCAGGTCCCTTACAGAACCCCATCCGCCAAAACCACATCCATGACCCTCCTTGTGGGCTCCCTCACATGCTGTGTTAAGAACACATCCTGGAAATCGTCTAGCAGCCTCTGCTCCTTGGCCACCTTAGAGGACATGGTTCCCAGTTTGTACCTGGCATATTAAGATCCCCATCAGCACCACTGTCCCCTTTTGGTCCGTTCGGGAATGATGTTGTCCAGCAAACCATCCTCCAGAACATCACCCATCCCGGGGCCTATATACTACACCCAGCTTGACCTTACCTCCTGTCGGGATCGTAAGGTGACCCAGGTAGATTGCCACTAGGCAATAAAATCAAATTCAAGCCAAGTGTTTCAAGTAGAAAGAGTACGAGTCCTGCAGAAGAATAACATTTACAGGATACAACTGTGAGGACAGCAGGAGTTGGCCATGATGGGCCAATGGTCTTCTTTCATCTTGTAAATGCCTATGTACCTACAGTATATCACTCTTGGACACAGATGGCAGGATTCTCAAAAGGTATTGGGACTAGTCCCACCTACCAACTCAGTTGCGGACTGAAGTCTCAGCAGCTGTGGAGTTATTCTCATCTGCAGCAGCTGTAGAAGATGCTATGGCTGGTCCCACTGGCCATAACACTTTTCTGCAGCTGCAGAGATTTTGATGGCAACACCACCCACAAGCTGCCATAAATCATGGAGCCAGTCATAAACCAGCTTCACTTTTGAAAATACTGTAGCTGTGGGAAACTGTGGTTCCATGAAGTGGCAACCACTTGTGCCAAGTTTTTCCTCAGCTGCAGAATTTTTGAGAGCTTTGAGAATCTGGCCTAGAATCTTTTCATCCTGTTGTGGTATGCTATGGGGTTGGGGGGCCTAGAACATGGTTGCTTAATCCAGCCTTCAGCTCTAAGGTTTCAGTTAGTAAATGTACTGTGAAGGGGTCCTCCTCAAATAGTGCTAAAGTACAGAGAATTGAGAAGGTGGGAGGAAGATTCAAACTCCTTTGAAATTCAAAATATTTGTTTTGTTACATGTGCTAACATTGTAATGATATTCCACCGTAAGGACCAGCCAATGTTTTGTGGCTGAACAGGCCACTTCTTCAGGACCCTCGGTGGTCCTATTATAAGAAAACAGAAAACAGTTTACTACTGTATATGTTAGTAACTATGTTTGTTAATCAAAGAACACCCTTCAGAAAGCATAACATTTTTCATGCATCCTGTATATCTTGTAGAGTTAACCTGCTATATCAACTAGGAATAATGTTATTTCTTTACACTGTGGGCCCATTCCCAAGCTTTGCCACCTGTTTGCCAAAATATACCATGTTGACCTCCCAGTGCTTTCATGACCTCCTTGTCACAATTCACTTCAAACATAAGTACACTATGTAATAGCATATAGCAGGTTAACGCTTCTAGACATCACATTGTACTATGTAAGAGATGTATTGTGGTCATATGTGCCCCTCCCCGTCAAACAGCCTGCATGAGGCTCAAAGCGCTGGGTTGTCCTGTCCATTTAGTCCTTTTGTACCTTAATAAACCCCCTGCATTCAGCATTTACCTTTTTGGTTTGGAGTTTTCATCTCTGCACACCTTGTGTTATTTACAGTTTAACTTTACAAGGTATATGGGATGCATGGAAAAACGTTATGCTTTCTGAAGGATGTTACTTTGTATCATTACACTGTTAACACATTAAATAAAATACATATTTTGAATTTCAAAAGAGTTCAGTCTTCCTCCACCCTTCAAATATCCTGTTGTGGTTGGTATCCCTGGTTGAAAATATAAATTGAATAAGCGTGTGGTCACCTGCTGGCTGCTTGCTCATACAGCAACAACCAAGCTGCCTTTATTAGTCTGTCTAGAATAGATCGGGGCAAAGGTAGAGCACAGTCCTCTAAAAGTCCTCCCATTCATGAAAATGAACCTCCCAACTCCAGTCCTGCTAGGTCACATTTCTCCTCTGCTTCTAGCCACAGATGTGATGTTCAAATGGCAGCCACAGATGCTAGTGTCTCTGTCACGTTTACTATGGCTGAATCAGTGCAATGTCCGCAGCACAGAATCCACGAGACAGCAGAATTATCATGCAGAGCTGGAGTACACACCCAATGACCTTGGACTTGGAACATGTGAGAGACTGTTTGTGAGGATACTGCACAGTTGGAGCTTTAGGACTGCCGTCAGGTACAAAATGATTAAATGTCAGTGAGATGACTGTACACTGCACAGGCTTGTGACCAAAACAGGTACAAGAGGACACGGAAATGTTAGGTTTCTACATAGTATTTAAGGTTATGACTGAGGACAGGTATGAGAGAATGACCAAGAGTTAATGAAGTTACTGCACACAGCACTGGGGTTTATGACTGAGGTCAGGTGCAGCAAATGACTAGTGCTAGTAAGGTCACGCCCCTGCAGGCGTGTGTGTCTTGATAACCATACCTATTCTCAGTTTTAGTGTAAACTACTTGAAGGCAGACCATTTATAGTGAAGAAGAGGAACTAAGACCTTTGCACTCCATATGAAACATGTAACATCAAGTTCACTTGTTTGCAGATGTCAGTAATGTGTCCAGGAACCATCCTTGGTACAGCTGGTGTGTTTGAGACCCTGTGACCTTCGGTCTGCAAAAAAAGCCCAGAGATTAGATCACACAGTCTGGTGAACTCAGTCCTTTCAAAACTTATCTGTGCTTCCTTTTGTAACTCCATCAGATAACTGTGTACCTTACTCCTTTCTGCTTCTTTCTTGCCACTGTCTGCTGTTGTACTAACCCACGATCAGAGTATTTACTCTAAAGATGTGAATCTAAATCCCAGCTGTCACATTAAGCTTCCAAGTTTTATGTTGGCTTAGCGCTTGCGTGCCAGCCAACATATTGCAATAGTAGAAGATTTGGAGGTCGTTCACTGTGGGCGAATGCAGGACGCATCCGTGGGGTCGATCCCTCATTCCCCAATAAAGGCAGCTGCAGGTGCTGACCACCAACAACACATAAATTGCCACCAGATCTGAAAAGGTCTGCTGCAATGACAGCCAAGCTCGTCATGCAGTGGCGTGCCTTTCCTGGTGAAGCTGTTTAATAAACATGGCGGCATTGACTGCGCTGCACAGAGCATCGAATTCAGGGTGCCCAATCCCGGTCAGCGTGCTGACCCACTTCATTTGCTGATGGGGAGCCCACTCCCCATCGGCATAATTCCCCTCCCATTTCATATATGTGTGCCAAGGGAACCCAATCCCCTCGGCATCATGTGCCCCAACAGTCTTTCTTTACTTGAGGGCCAACCCGTTGGCTTTCTAGCTTCCCAGTTTAATTTTGCCAATGGGGAGCCCACTCCTTCAGCATAATGTCCCCATTTGTTGTTTGCCGAGGGGTGCCCAACTCGTCGGCCACAGCACCCCCAAAACATCAGGATGCACGCTGGGAGCCCTCCCCAGCGTGCAAATGCCTCCTGTTAAAAAAAATGTCCTGTGATGTTTCTTTTTTAAAACCTGTAAATCAGAAAATGGTCCCTCACGGTCTGTCCTGCTCCTCCCCTCAACCCGCACCCACCCTCTGTGTACCCCACCTCCCCACACACACCTTGTCCCATACCTACCTCTGGAGCCCAGCGCGATGATCTTCAGTGGACCGAGAACACGTCTGCACTCTTCAAAGCCAACTGTGAACTGAAGAAATGCTGGTAAGCTGTATAATGGCATAAATAGGGTTTTTTCAACTTTGGTGCATATCTCGCCATTTTGGGAATTTTGGCACAGATTTTCAACATGGGTTATTGGGACCCCTCCTCATGAATTCAGTCACTGTCATGGCAATTATTCGGTCCCAAAAGGTGATTTCATGGTCACTGTGCGGAATTACCTTCGGGACTGAGTAATGAAATGACAGTGCCACTATTCATGAGGGGCTCTCAAAAGCCTATGTTGCAAATTTGGTGAAAAAATCAAAAATGGCTGTTTTATGAGTGTGCTTTGTGCAGTTTCCATGCATGCTCTTAACTTCGTGAATTTGTAATATTTTCACTCCAGGTTTCAACATTGCCATTTCCCACACCTCCCTATAAACAGTACAGCTATCATTTTACATATCCTGGCGGAAATGTGTTTTCGCATGTCCAGTGCAGAATAGGCGTCGCTATGCAAAATCAGTTTTCAGGACAGTTTCACAAAATGACAGTGACACTGTTCATGAGCAGAGGCCCTAAAATGCATATGTTGAAACTTTGGTAATGAAAGTCCACAAAATGACTGTGTTACAAGCATGTGTTGTGCAGTTTCCATGCACCCTTGTAACTTTGCAAATTTGCAATATTTTCATGCCAGATTTTCAACACTGGCATTTTTTCACACTTGCTTATGAACAGTACAGCTGTCATTTTGCACATCCTGCCCGAAATGTGTTTTTGCACCTGTAGCGACAATGGTGTGGTCGCTGTGGGAGATCAACTTTGGGACAGATTAAGAAAATCACAGTGCCGCTGTTCATGAGGGGAGGTCCCAAAATGCCTATGTTGAAAATGTGGTTAAAAAACTCAAAAATAATTGGAGTTACGGACGTGCATTGCGCAGTTTCTATGCATGCTCATGACTTCACCAATTTTTCATAGTTTACCTCCAGATTTTCAACATTGCCATTTTTTACACCTCCTCATGAACAATACAGTTGTCATTTTTCACATCCTGCCCAAAATATGTTTACATACCTGTAACGCAAATTGAACAGTTGCTGTGCAAAATCACCTTCGGCTAACAAACTGATAGTGCCGCTCTTCATGAAGTGGGGTCACAAATAGCACATGCTGAAAATTTGGGTGAAAATACCATCACAGCCCTATGGCGTTAGGGTTTCCAACTGTTACACCCCACCCTGTAGAGACTGACGGCATCGGGGTGTGACTTGGGATCATCAGCTGTAATGCTCCTGCCATTCCACCCACCCCACCCTGCAACCACTGACAGGCATCAAGGTGTGCCTTGGGTGTTCAGCCACAAAAGTTCACCCATTCTCCTACTGCACCCACCTCAGTGCATTTCCTTATGGAATGGGGTAAGTATAATGTCCAAGGACCCCAAAGCACACCCTACACTTGTCAGTGTCTGCAGGGTAGGGTAAGGTAAAATGGCAGGAGCATTATAGCTGATTTATCTAAAGGCACACCCCAACACCTGTCAGTCTCTGCAGGGGTGGTGTGGGTTGGCATCAGTTCACTACTTCACTGCCATTCCTATTATGCATCACTAACTCCTGCACTACCAATGCCAATGCTAGCGAGACAACATTCGGCATTAACAAATGCTTGTTACATTCTGACAGGCACCTCCTCTGTCACATGTGAGGAGTTCACTGACATGTGTACTTAAATCTTTTTAAATGCTATTTTAACTCCTATCCCACATCTAGTCTTTAGGATGCGTTGGCCACCTCGCAGCCTCAACACCACTCACCTGCTCCTCGAGACCTTCATTGCTTTAAACATGCAGCTAGCCTTCAGAGCAGGCACCCCAACACATCTGTGGTATGGGAGGGTGAGCAGAGTGGGGCCAGAGAGAGTGCAAGGTCTGCCATTATTCTGGCAGAGATGGTGTATTTACCCCTTAGTGTCATCTGAGCTCATCATCTGTGCACACCCTGACTGGTTCCCTGTGATTTCCCTCCTCCCGTAATGCCATGCAGAGTCCTTTGGTGGACCTTGCATGAACACCACATTGGCTTCTGGGCCTATGCCTTATGGGGAGATAACTCCTGGCCCACCACAAGAAGCTACTGCTGTAGAGGTCTATGGCACCATCCTTTCCAGGGGTGGGACACTCTGGAAATAACAATGCCCTAGCAGGGCTAGCCACCAGGCTGCAAGGTCCCAAGTTTGTTCTCAAACTCTGGTCACTGGTATGGTAGCCCAATGCACTGCTTCTGGGCCATTGGATAGCCCTGTGTTTGAAACCTTTGTAACCAAGCTTTTTCATTCTTGTTTTCCCACTGGCACCCCACCTCAACCCAATTGTCAAACTTTTCATAGACTCTCCAGTTATCCATCACTTACTCAGGATCCCACTGAGGTGGGTGGCCTGCTGTGTTGGTCACATATAAGCCTGTAGGAGGTAGCCACATGCACCAGACCAGGCTTTTCTCCATCCTTCTGGTTTTCTCCCAGGGACAACAGTGTGTAATGACATAAGCATACATGTGTGCAATTTTGCACCACATGTGCCAGAGTGTCGGTGGCTACCCTCCTTGTTCAGTGCTTCAGCTGTTCCCTCCTGCTCTCCACCGTTTGCAGGCAGCAGCAGGAGCAGTGTTCTTCCACCCTCAGGAAGAAGCACAGTCCTTGGGATGCTCAATCCTCCGCCCCCAGCTGGCCTGAGATGTTCCTTACTCTTTCCTGAATGCAGGTTGCTGCATCATACTGTAAGTAGTAGGGGATACCACTGTACCGATGTGCCCCTGTGCTTGAAACTTTATGGCAGAAATCTGTTTTCATTTACTGTGGTCCAGTGATAGCAAATGTCACAGGCCCAAAGCAAGAGTTCCCATAGGGGGCTAGACCAGTGGTGTGTAGACAGCCCCTTGCACTGCAACCTGGGAGACTGGGGTTCATTTGTGAACAGGTAGGCAACCAGATAGAGCTCACACCTGTAATCCTCACAGACACTTGCACTAGATAATAAGTGCTATCAAAACTTATTAGACAACTCACATGTCATAAGATTAGCATAGTGTTGGGTTTATCGCCAAAAGTGCAAGTGTTCCTGGTAGCTGCTATAGAACTCTGTACCTTCTGCGGGTACTTTCTCAACAATAACAGCTCCATGTTTAGGGTCTATTTTTATAGGCCCAGGTTGATGACATCACTGATCCCACATTTTTTCTAAGAGATTAGTGCAAAATAAACTAGTACAAATGTGCAAAAAGCATAAAATACCAATATGTTATACAGAAAAATTTAAAAACAGACCCGATGGTGAACCAAATACACATATCAGACTGCAATCATCTATTAAGCCCATAGTTTCAAAATGATTTTGAAGTTTGTATATTAAGGGCTACATTATTTCCCAGTCCCCAAGTTCAAGAGAAA
This sequence comes from Neoceratodus forsteri, assembly GCA_016271365.2. Taxonomy (NCBI): domain Eukaryota; kingdom Metazoa; phylum Chordata; order Ceratodontiformes; family Ceratodontidae; genus Neoceratodus; species Neoceratodus forsteri. The sequence continues at coordinate 409,499,194 of CM028138.1, forward strand.
GACACTTCGAAATGATATGGAGTAGAGGTATACATGGCTATGGGTTTTCTACAGAGAATCTAAAGAGAGTGGGATAGCTTTGTATACTAAAGAATGGTTACAAGTTACGGAAAATCACAGACAAAGTAAAAACAAATCCTACTGACAATACAGAAACCTTATGGGCCAAACTATATAGCAATAATACAAAAAGCTTAACCACTGGAGTATGTTATTGGTCACCTGATGTGGCATGTGACATCATTAGTAATATCATCTTTGAAACTGAACAGGCCTTAGAACAATAAGAGACCACTGTATTAGGCGACTTTGACTTAGGCGATATAAGTTGGTCACTACACAGTGCAACATCCTATCAATCTAAACAACTACTCGAGCTTGTAAACCAAGTAGACTTATGTCAGCATGTCTCTACAAACTACTAACATATACAGTAGTAAACTGTTTTTCTGTTTTCTTATAATAGGACCACCGAGGTCCTAAGAAGTGGCCTGTTCAGCTACAAAACGTCGGCTGGTCCTTACAGGTGGAATATCATTACAATGTTAGCACATGTAATACAATAAATCTTGATCTTGTTGCATCCACCACTAGCATCTATATCAAAATTGCACGTATCAAAACCCCTTGGAAACAGTGACCATAATACAATATTATTTGGTATCTCCACTAACCACAATTTTAATCCAGGACTTACTGAGAGTTACCATTTCCATGAAGCATATATGGAAAAAAATGAGATAATTGACTAGCATTCTGCTCTGCTGGGCAAATCAACTGAAGAAATGTGGCAAATCTTCAGAGGTATAATCTTAGATTTAAGAAATAAACATATACCAAAAAATAAGTAAATAAATTAAAAAACATAAGGGAATTCAACCAAAATGGCTGACTGCTTAAATTTAAAAATGATTAAAAATAAAAACAAGGCTTACACACCAATTATTAAAACTAATTTGAATAAATCATGGTCTAAACTTAAGTCATCAGAAAAACATGAAAATAAGCCATCAAGAGGGAAGAGAAAAATGGAAGTATCCCTTGCAGCAAATGCTAAGAAAACAATAGCAACATTTTCTTTGGCGACATCAACTCCCAGAACCATACTGAGTGTAGTGTTAGACCTATCACACAAGACAATAATACCATGAGTAACTCTCAGGAAATGGCTACTGCTTTTAATATTTACTTTTTCTTGGTTTACACAGGTTCAAAAAGAAACTTGAAAATTATATTAATACGGAAAATCATCAACACAGACATACTTAATAAAATAAAAAAATAAAAAAATGCATCACAGGGTTCAGATAATATTCGAGGAATATTATTCAAGCTTGTATCATATCATATCACATCTACAGATAATTTTTCAATCATCAGTAGATATTGGCCTTTTCCAGCTGGCTGGAAAACCGTGGATGTAATACCGATTTACAAAACGGGACAGGAGGGTGAAGAGTAACTACAGACCCATAAGCCTAACATTTATCACATGAAAATGTTAGAAGGCATAATGAGGGACAACATACTGGAAATCACAGCTACCCTTGACTCTAAGTAACATGGTTTCACCAAGGGTCATTTATATAGTACAAATCAATTGTGCTTTACGAAAATATTAATGGGGCACTAGACTCTAAAACCCTAGTGATGCCATTGTTCTTGATTTTTAGTAAGTCTTTTGACCTTGTACCATTGTGGGCAGTAATAAAATAAGCGGGTAACATTAGCATTAATTAACCTGTCATAAATTGGATGCTTAATTGACTATCACATAGGATACAAGGTAAGGGAAAAAGGCTACTATTCACAGTTGGTATATGTCACTAGTGGGGTGCCTCAGGGCTCTGTCTTGGACCATGACATTTTTCACATCTTTATCTCAGACATGACAAACAAGACCATGAGTTACACATTAAAATATGCAGATGACACCAAGCTGGCAGGCCCATGTCGAACCAAGCAACAGGTTAACATCATCCAAGGAGATGTGGTTTTATTTAGATAAATGCAAGGTTATGCATATAGGAATAAATAACTTTCATGCAAATCTATTGTGATCAAATTTGTGATACAACACTTCAGACTTCTACTACATAAATAGTTCTGGCTGTATAAGTGAGAAATGACCTGGAGCATAGCACACAATGTGATGATGATGAGGTATTTAAAAGAGCTACTCATGCATTATAGTCCATTAAGAGGAATTCTCCTCTAGGGATCGGAAGTTATATTTGTTCTCTATAAATCATACGTACATCTGCTTACTAATGATACCAGTCAGCTTTGGTGTCCATTTAGGACAAATCAAATTAACAAAATTAAAACACTTCGAGAACAGCAACAAAATATATCTAGTCAATTAAGAGCAAAACTTAAAAGTAGTCTAAAATCACTAAACCTCATGCCTTTGTCTGTTAGGCGTCTTTGGAGTGACCCTCCTCATGTTCCATATCATTCAGGATCTCTATTTGATGTGCAGACTAAACCTTCAGTACAAATGTAACCCAACAGATACCAGAGGACACCCATTACAGATTTGTGGAAGAAGATTCCGTCGCCTTAAAAGAAAATATTTATACACAACGCATTGCTGGTCCATGGAATTCACTACCCATTGAAATTGTAGTAAGCAAGAATAATTCTGAGTTCAAATCTAAACTAGATAGGTACATCCTGAATGGGAATTTACATGGGTATTACAACAGTTAGATGGAGCTCCCAATCGTTGACTGCTCTCTCAGCTTCTATATACCTTAGTATTCTTCTTACTAGTCACAGTATATTCTTGCTTGGAAAGTACTGCTTGATCATTCTGGAGGCAAAACCCATTTGGGGAGACAACTTTTCTGGTATGTTCTTAGTTAAGATTTCCACACCATCAGGCTGGCGGTGGTGCAGAGGGCTGGTGTTGTCTGCCTTACCTCTCACCATGCCGGTGACCAGAGTTTGGGAATGAGCTCGGGTCACTGGGGATCGTGGAGGGAGGGCTGGAAGAGGACTGAGCAGCCACCTGGCAGCTATCCTCTTCTGGATCAGGGTGGTGTACCCTCTTGGCTCTAGCTGCCACCAAGTGGAGGCCTGGTGGTAGCTCATGGGCTGCACAAATGGCAGGCGTAGGCTGGGTGAGGGAGCCATGGTCCCAGTCACACACACACCTCCCACCATGCACTATCTGAGTTACTATGTGTCTAGGGATGGGATGGGGAGAAAATTGGTGGAAAAGTTTGGTGAGGCAAGCATAAATGACACTCTGTGCACTGCTCCTCCACCCATCTCATCACCAGGACCTGCCGTAAACTGTATGAAGGCTTCTGGGGCAGCCTCCCTCCAGAGTGACCCCACTATGAGGAGGGCTATCCACTGGGGTACTCACTGACAGGTAAGACTGGAGATGGTGGATAGCAGATGGAGCCAAGCCTGCCTTGGCCAAGGTTCACAAAATGATTATGAAAAAAAAAAGATTTACACACCGTCCATATCACAGACTTGCTTGAAATGTTGCATGGGGATGCAGTCTCTGGGTACTCAGAGGTAATAAATCACTGGGATAACAGGCAAGACATACACTTGTTAGTACATAAGTTACAGTGATAAAATCATAATATACAGCCCCACAATTATAAAAGGCTACTCTTATGAACCGATCATTTAAACCTGGTGGTTTTAAACCACAGAGATAATAAACATGATCCCTTAACTCGAACTAAAACACAGATTGTGACACAATAGAATACAACTGGTGACAATACAATATTGCATTCTTTCCTCCAACAAAGAGAAAGATCCTTCATGCATTATAATTCCTTAGAGATTGTAGCATTCTGACCAAGGATCTGTGTTCAAGTGGTGGGAAAAGAAAGGTTGTGCCTGCTTTGCCATGCTATGAGTGATGGTTAGCCTCATACTGTTACAGCATCAGAATAGTTTACTAGTGCAGTACGTTGAAGAAACATATGCCTGCCATACGTGATTGTTAGTGACTTGATTCCCTGCATTCCTATGAGACAGTTTTCAAGTGAAGCAAGCTGTCCTATGGCTGGAGCCATTCTGCCACTGATGGGACCTCTGGGAGCTCCATTTGCATAGGAGCAATCTCACTGCTACCATACTAATGGCTGTGATCCAGTGTAGGGTTGGGGTGCCATTCACTTTAATGCTTGTTGTCTCATGGACCACTACCTAAGGTCTCTATTGCTGTTACAGTCAGTATTGTTTGGCTCTGCTATTCACAGATTTCAGCAGCAGATGGCAATGCCTTTTACAGGCTGTCTTTACCTATTAACAACACTACGTCCTTTTTCAAAGGAGAAACATCCCATATCCTCATGGCCAATCTCATGCACTCTCCCTCTACTTGGGCAGGCATTAAGCACTTCTCCAGCCCCTTGCTGGGAATCAAACCCAAGTCCCAAGGGCAAGAGCTCTGGAACACTCGGCTAAAGGGAAATTTCAACTTGGTGGGAGGCGGAGCTCATCAATAATATTCATACAGTATTTGCTAACTTGGGTTCATCATGTCTGCCCCTTCATAAACTTGGAATAATAAATATTCTGAAAAAATATTTTCCAAAAGCGGTTTGTATTTTTTTATGTATATTTATAAATCACTTCCGGTGGGACAGGTGTTTCTATTTATAATAATCAACAGTGAACACTTCACAAGGGACCCAGTGTTTTATTTTATTTTTATTTAATAATATATCCAGAGAAACTTCCCAAAAGGGCAAGTGTTTTCATTTTATATTTATAAATATTCAAACAGAATACTTCTCCATGTGACAGGTGTTTTATTGTATATCATTTACAACCATTCCCCAAAGAATACTTCTTTAAGGGACAGATTGTTTTTTTTTATTTTAGTTTATATTATTAAGCATTATCCTGGATTATATTTGCTAAACAGGATTGATGTTTTAATTTAATTTTATGTTTCATTTTAAATATCAACAGGGAATAATCTGATGAACTGATAGTCATTTTTCCTACAGTTGTATGTTTATATGGTCTCCACTGGGACTGGTTTCTTCCACGTCTCAAGTGGCGCTCACGGATCTTGGTGGCGCCTCGCCTTGACCACAGCCGCCAGCGCAGAAACAGCAGTCTCTCCAACCACCCTCCTGTTTCTGCCACTTGTACTCTCACCCAAGGTATGCTATTTAGAGTTTAATGTCTGTGCTTGAACTTATTCATATTGAGCCTGTAGTTGTATTCTTGTTTGTTGCTCTGACCATGTACTATTGTCTATATGCTGTTACTCTGGCCGCACCTGTGTGTGGGTGAGATTGTTCTTTGTCTATTCAATGTGCTGTGTACTGTATTCCATCTGGCCTACTTGTAGTTGCGGGCCTGTATGCCACCCTGAATATGTACCATTGTTTCTCTGTACTGTAACCTCCCAGGTCGCACCTGAAAATAGGCAATCGTTGTCTAGTGTGCTTACCTGGTTAACAAAACAAATAAATAAATAAATAGATACTCTGTAATTGTAATTATAGCCAACTGCTTTTCACAAGCTCAGCTCTGTGCAATATCCTGCCTGACTTTCTACCCTGTGTCTCAACCCTCGCCTTTTCACTCCCTCACTCAACAACTTCTCTCTCTCTCTCTTATTCCCTGTTGCAGCACCATTTTCCTCTACCTTGGCCATATTTCCTCAGCTCTGTATCCTGTAATTCCCCAGACAATTCCAATACCTGGCTCCAACACTCCCTCCCAGCTAATTTTCTCTCTCTCGCTTTCATTCCTACCTCTCTGTCCCCCAGAACCCCACCCCTTCCACCTCTAGTTGCTAAATCTAATCCTTTTGTTTCCCATATCACCCCACCCCCACTGATGGTCTGCCAGTCTCCCACCCCTCTTTTCTCTGTCTCATGCGTATAAATTTACAGTGTGCTTTGTTATTCAGCAAGTCTCCTCCGTGCCGGAGCAGTGCTCAGGATCTTGATGGTGCCCTCGGCCATGATGCCAACCACTGCCGCGCTGCAGAAACAACAGTCTCCGACTGCCCTCCTGGTTCTGCCACTCGGACTCTCACCAAGGTATTTCAGCTGAACTTCCTCAGCCGACATGCTTTGGTGGCTCTGTGATTGGGCCATTTCTCCTGAGGGCTCCAGATTGGCCAGGCAGGTAGCCTATGCTCCCAATTGATGCCTGCTGGCCGGCTTTCTGCCTGACCTCTACAAGCAAATTGAACTTTCCCTGTACACTCTTGACCGGGTTTTGTTTTAGACTTGTTGTTTTTAGCATTGCTACAGTGATTATCAGCCCTTTTGGATTTTTACCAGCCTGTTATAATCTTATGCTCCCTCATGTTTAGAATGCTAGCTAATCTGCTGTTTAGAGTTTAATATCTGTGCTAGATACTGTGTAATTGTAATTATAAATTCAAAAGAAGCAAGGGTCCAGCATAGCCAACCTCAATAAAAAGAAAAACTTTTTAAGGAGGAGCCAATACCAATCATTTACATATTATCATAATACTACAGATTGGTAAAAGGCCCCTCACCCAATATGCTATAAGTAGATTTTGTTTTATCTTAATACTATTTGATATAGTACCAAGTACTAGAAAATAATACTAAGTATCGTTTTGGATTAAACCTTCATCAGTACAGTACAATATCAATTAAACCACAGGCTATAACCTCTTATAATTCAAGCTTAACATCACCTATATCTTGTTTTACCCTGGCACGCTTTTATTTCTTTTTAACTTAAAGTGGCTGTGTGTTTAAGTATTCTCATGTGTTCTACTTCTGCGTTATTCCATTTTTGTGTTGTTTTAGACCCACAGCATACAGGTACTGGCGTGCATAGACCTCTACGCTCTCTATAGATTTAGAGTAATAACGTTTAATTGATATGGTACTGTACTGATGAAGGTTTAATCCGAAGCGATACTTAGTACTATGTTCTAGTACTTGGTACAATATCAAATAGTATTAGATAAAATAAAATCTACTTATAACATATTGGGTGAGTGGGCCTTTTACCAATCTGTAGTATTATAATTGTAATTATAGCCAACTGCTTTTCACAAGCACAGCTCTGTGCAATATCCTGCCTTTCTGCCCTGTGTCTCAGCCCTTGCCTTTTCTTCCTCACTCCAACTGCTTCTCTCTCTGTTATATTCCCTGTGCAGCACCATTTTCCTCGACCATGGTCATATTTTCCCAGCTCTGTAACCTGTAATTTCCCCAGACAATTCCAATATGTGCTCCTACACCCCCAGGCTAATTTTCTCTGTCTGCTTTCATTCCTCCTCTTTGTCCTCGGAACCCCACACCTTCCACCTCTGCTTTTGCTAAATCTAATCCTTTTGTTTCCATAATACCTACCCCCACTGATGATCTGCCAGAGTCTCCACCACCTCTTTTCTCTATCTCATGCGCTTAAATTTACAGTGTGCTTCCTTATTCAGCAGGTCTCTTCCGCTGCCCGAGCAGTGCTCACGTATTATTGGCCCTTTTTGATTTTTACCAACCTGTTATAATCTTATGCTCTTGCATGTTTAGAACGTTAGCCAATCTGCTTTTAGAGTTTAATGTCTGTGGTAGATACTGTGTAATTGTAATTATAACCAACTGCTTTTCACAAGCTCAGCTCTGTGCAATATCCTGCCTGACTTTCTGCCCTGTGTTTCAACCCTCGCCTTTCCTGCTCACTCCAACTGCTTCTCTTCTCTTATATTCCCTGTCTGCAGCACCATTTTCCTGTACTTTAGCCATATTTCCCAGCTCTGTATCCTGTAATTCGCCCCAGACAATTCAATACTTGGCTCCCTACACCCCTAGGCTAATCTTCTCTGTCTGCTTTCATTTCTACCTCTTTGTCCCTCAGAACCCCACCCTTCTACCTCTACATTGCTAAATCTAATCCTTTTGTTTCCCATATCACCCCCATCCCCACTGATGGTCTGCCGCCAATTTCCGCCCCTCTTTTTCTCTATCTCATGCGCTTAAATTTATAGTGTGCTTTCTTATTCTGCAGGTCTCTTCCACACCCAGAGCGCGCACACAGATCTTGGCAGCGCCTCAGTCATGACCCCAGCCGCCACCAAGGAAACAGTAGTCTCCCGACTGCCCTCCTGGTTCTCCCACTTGGACTCTCACCCAAGGTATTTCACTGAACTTCCTCAGCTAATACGCTCGGCGCTCTTTGATTAGAGTGCCATCTCTTCCTGAGGCTCCCTGATTGGCTGGGCGGAACCTCAAGCTCCCAATTGGTGCCTGCTAGCCGGCTTTCTGCCTGAGCGCTGAAAGCAAAATTTAACTTTCCCCATACCCTTTTAACTGGGGTTTGTTTTAGACTTGTTTTAGCAGTGCTACAGTGATTATCAGCCCTTTTGGATTTTTACCAGCCTGTTATAATCTTATGCTCCTGCATGTTTAGAACACCAGCCAATCTGCTTTTTAGAGTTTAATGTCTGTGCTAGATACAGTGAAATTGTAATCATAGCCAACTGCTTTTCACAAGCTCAGCTCTGTGTAATATCCTGCCTGACTTTCTGCCATGTGTCTCAGAACTCGCCTTTCCCTCCTCACTCCAACTGCTTTCTCTCTCTCTCTTATATTCCTTGTCTGCAGCACCATTTTCCTCTACTTAGGCCATATTTTCCCAGCTCTGTATCCTGTAATTCCCCAGACAATTCCAATACCTGGCTCCATCACCCCCCTGGCTAATTTTCTCTGTCTGCTTTCATTCCTACCTCTCTGTCCCCAGAACCCTACCCCTTCCACCTCGGCTTGCTAAATCTAATCCTTTTGTTTCATCACCCCACCCCCACTGATGGTCTGCCATGTCTCCGCCCCCTCTTTTCTCTATCTCATGCACATAAATTTACAGTGTGCTTCCTTATTCAACAGGTCTCTTCTCGCAGCGGTGCTCACTTATCTTGGCGGCAAGCTCAGCCATGACACCTGCCGCCGCCACACTGAAACAGCAGTCTTCCGATGCTCTCCTGGTTCTACCACTTGAGTCTCACCCAAGGTAATTCGCTGAATTTCCTCAGCCAACATGCTTCAGCAGCTCACTGATTGGAGTACCATCGCTTCTTGAGGCTCTGGATTGGCCAGGCGGGTATCCCTAAGCTCCGATTGGTGCCTGTTTGTCGTCTTTATGTCTGAGCTGTACAGCAAAATTTAACTTTCCTGTACACTTTTAACCGGGTTTTGTTTTAGACTTGTTGTTTTTAGCAGTGCTACAGTGATTATCAGCCCTTTTTGGATTTTTACCAACCTGTTATAATCTTATGCTCCCACATGTTTAGAACGCTAGCCAATCTGCTTTTTAGAGTTTAATATCTGTGCTAGATACTGTGTAATTGTAATCATAGCCAACTGCTTTTCACAAGCTCAGCTCTGTGCAATATCCTGCCTGACTTTCTGCCCTATGTCTCAGCTCTCCCTTTCCCTTCTCAATCCAACTGCTTCTCTCTCTCTCTTATATTCCCTGTCTGCAGCTCCATTTTCCTCTACCTTGGCTATATTTTCTCAGCTCTGTATCCTGTAATTCCCCAGACAATTCAATATGTGGCTCTTACACTCCCCAGGCTAATTTTCTCTGTCTGCTTTCATTCCTACTTCTTTGTCCTTGGAACCCCACCCGTCCACCTCTGCATTGCTAAATCTATTATTTTGTTTCCCATATCACCCCACCCCCACTGACGTGTCTGCACAATCTCCACCCCTCCTTTTGTCTGTCTCATGCGCTTAAATTTACAGTGTGCTTCCTTATTCAGCAGGTTTCTTCCATGCCCTGAGCAGTGCTCACAGATCTTGATGGCACCCTCAGCCATAACCCCAGCTGGCGGCTCTTGAGGAGAAGCAGCAGTGTCTCGACTGCCCTCCTGGTTCTGCCACCGGAATCACACTGAAGGTATTTCCACTGAACTTCCTCAGCCGACATGCTTCGACGGCTCTGTGATTGGAGCTCTATCTCTCCCTGAGGCTCCAGACTGGCCAGTCAGGTAGCCCTATACTCCTGATAGGTGCCTGCTAGCTGGCTTTCTGCCTGAGCTCTACAAGCAAAATTTAACTTTCCCGTACACTTTTAACCAGGGTTTTGTTTTAGATTTGTTGTTTTAGCAGTGCTGCAGTAATTATCAGCCCTTTTGGATTTTTATTAGTGTAACCCCCTACAAATGGAGGTTCCGAAAAGTCTTCCTCGAGCTTGCCTAAATGCTCTCTTTCTCTTTAAGAGCTGCCTGGATTGCAGTTATAAGTAATCTGAGAGGAGCTCTGTTGAAAGATGTAACTATTTATGGAAAATCATTTAGAGTGATAATGATAATGTAGTTTGTCTAACCTGCCTTCTTTGCAGCAAGGACTGTTTGTTTATCTCCACTGTCTTGGTCCTGGACTGCAATTGGACCAATCAGTACTGGTGGGACCTAATGGAGCCAGACTACAGGAGCTGTCTGAGTCAAAATCTGTAGGAATTGTAGTTTTGGGCTTTTACACCTAAAGGAGGAGTCTTTGTTGTGATTGACAGGAGGATCAGCCAACCGAACCTTTTAGATCTTGGGAATTTCCTGGCTGCTGCAGTTAGTTTCAGTTTTGAGCTGAGAAGTGAAGAAGTAACAGCTCAAGTGATTTTGAGCAGCAGTTCTGTAGTTTTGTATGGGAGAACTGTGAAAGAGGCTGAGTTTTGGCCTGCCTGTGTGTCTGCTGTCCCTGAGAGGGCAAATAGAGTTTATTCGAGTGAATCCGAGTTGTGAGGACTATTTAAGCCACTGGAGCGTGACTAAGCTTTAACCTAAAGAAGACTGAAGATTTGCTGAATGTGATCAACCTGTCAGGACTTCCAGCTGCTTTTGAATCCCGGTTTGAACAGAGACTTTGCGATCATGCCGTGAAGCGGTTTGCCTGGTACACTAGAATTTCCTTACATGTAAATGTGCTTTGTATTGAAAGTGGATCGTGATTTGGTTCCCCACTGTGAACTGTGTTCTGCTTGCTGGAAGCTTTAGCCAGCCCTAATCGGACTGAATCTGTGTTCATCTCCATTCGGCCTGGGCCATGCCATGCCTGGCCCTGCCAGACTACCCACTGCACAGAGAAAGCCACAGGCAAGAGACCTGCCTGGGATCAGCCCCTGCTCCACACTTGAACAGGAACCACGCCTTGGCGAGTTGTGTGGGCCTGCTTGTCCTGGCACTTCAGATTAACCACCTGCTGTCTCGATTTTCGTCAGCCTGTGTCCAGGCTTGGGTATTGTGAGTAATCATCAGGGTAGCTCCTGCAACAACAGCCTAATCTAAAAGTGTGTCATCTGATTGTCTTGTTGTTTTCTTTTCACGAGCTGAGCCCTCCGGCTCCAGATTACAAATAGTGTGTGTTGTGCAGGTTGTTTTCTTCCATCACAGGGCCCCAAACAGCTGCAACTTTCGGGCTAGCCACAATTCTCCATCTGGGTACCCAGAGTGTGTGACTGTTTATGGACCCTGAAGTGCATGCATAATTGTTTGATTGATAGAACCTTTTAGCAAATTAACCTGATTCGCCTCCTTTTTCAAGACCCTTAAATAAATCAGATCTAACTCTTTTTGCATTTACCCTGACTGTAGTTCAGTTTGTGCAAGAGTACTAAGTACTAAGAATCCAGGAGCCCATCGCCTCTCCCATTGTAGTTGTGCCTAAGAAGAATGGGTCTGTGAGGATGTGTGTTGATTATCGAACCGGAACTATGGACCATCCCAGACCAATACACTGTGCCTTGTATACAAGATGCCCTGGACTGCTTGAATGGGAGCAAATGGTTCTCGGTGTCGGATCTTTGCATTGGATACTACCAGATCCCGATGACCCGGAAGACCATGAGAAAACAGCCTTTATCTGTCCATTGGGGTTCTACGAGGTTCTGAGGATGCCACAGGGATATCGGGTGCCGACCACCTTTCAGTGACTGATGGAATGTGCGGTGGAGATATGAATTTTCTGGAATACATAGTGTATTTGGGCCGATGTCATTGTGTTTGGGAGCACCTTAGAGGAGTATGAGAACTGGCGGTTTGAAGTCCTAGGCCGACTGGAAGACTTCGCCTCAAGCTGTCCATTGACAAGTGCCAGTTTTTCAAAACCTCCATGAAGTATGTGGGACACATAGTATCTACAAAAGGATAGAGACTGATCTCAGTAAGGTTGAAGCACTGACTACTTGGCCCCAGACCCATAATCTGAAGAACTACAAAGTTTCCTGGGGTTCTGTAGCTACTACCGCAGGTTCATAAAAGACTATTCCAAGGTGATTGCCCACTCTTGAACCTTACCTGGGTTACCCTCCTACAAATGTAAATACAAAAATGGGGCGCTAAAGAAACCAGAAAAAGTATACTTCCACCCAGGTGAATTCTTTGGGTCCTGCTGGGCTTGACGACTGTGAAGCAACCTTCCATGAGAGCATATATCAGCTAACCCATGTCCCCATCCTCGCCAGTGCTGACTCCACCAAACCCTATGTGCTGCATACAGACACTAGTCTGCAGGGTCTAGGAGTGGTGCTGTATCAAGACCATGAGGATGGCCTGAGACCAGTAGCTTTTGCCAGTAGGAGCTTGACCCCATCTGAACAAAACTACTCTGTGCATAAGTTGGAGTTTCTTCTGCTAAAATGGGCCATTGTTGACCAGTTTCATGAATACCTCTATGGGGCAAAGATATTGGTGAAGACTGACAATAACCTGTTGACCTATGTACAGACTTAAGCTAAATTTGGCGCCACTGGGCACGGTGGCTTTCTGCGATATCAACCTATGTTTATGCTGTCGAATACAGACTGGGCCTGAACCATATTGATGCTGGCGCCCTATCATGAAGGCCCACTTCCAAGAGTGATTGGGTCAGGCTGTCTGAACCTGACATTCGAGCATTGTGCCAAAATTTGATAGAGATGAACAGATATCTGCAGACACAGTGGACTGTTTAGTAGATTGCTTGGTCCTTCTGACACCTGCATACCAGCTGCTTATTGCCACTTCTCTGCTCTAGATGTTAGTGCACTACCTCAATTTGACAATGACAACATTCACGAGCTCAATCCCAAGATCCTATGATTCAGCCAGCACTTGATGCCCTGCGTGCAGGGAAAGATGAGTCTAAGTTACATTCCACTGACTTGCAAACTGCTTTATTGTTTAAAGAAGGTCCCAGATTGAAGTTGCTCAATCAGTTGTTGCATAGCGAGACAGTAGATTGCAGTGGCAAAGTAGACAAGCAACAATTGGTCCTGCCCATGGCCTTTAAAGATTTGGTACTGAGGTCTCCACAATCACATGGAGCACCTTGGTATTGAAAGAACCCTTGACTTGGTATGATCTCCTTCTACAGGCCCAGAATGAGGGGCTGATGTTGAGCACCATGTAAAGACTTGTAGGCGCTGCCTGCAAAGAAAAGCCCTGCCTCAGAGAGCTGCCCCCTTGTTAATATTACTACCAGTGCCCCTATGGAACTAGTCTGCATAGACCTCTTGTGTTTAGAACCTGAGCTGCAGAACATTGGCAATGTGTTAGTGGTTACAGATCATTTCACATGGTATGCACAAGCTTTTCCACCAAAGATCAAAGGCTTGTACCGTGGCCAAGGTGCTCGTGGAAAATTTCTTCGTCCACTGTGGTGCCCCAGTGGATTCATTCTGATCAAGGCAGAGACTTTGAGAGTCAGCTATTCAAGAAATGCTCCCTCTATGGGGGTACAAAAGTCAAGAACCACCCTTATTACCGGAGGAGACCTTCAACCAGAGCAGCTTTAACGCACCCTGCTAGACATGCTAGGCACCCTCCGCCCAAAAGGCAAGCATAAATGGAGTCAGCAGATTAGCACCTTGGTACACACATACAGTGGCATGAAAAATGATGCTACCAGGTTCTCCCCTACTGCCTCATGTTCGGGAGAGAGGCTCAGCTGCCAGTTGATGTCTGTTTGGGGTCTCTCCAGATGGGGTCCAAGCCAAAAACTACTTGCAATATGTACAAAACTGAAAGCTCAATTGAACCATGCCTATCAACTGGCCCAGACAATGGCCACAGAGAAATCCAGCCAGCAAGAGAGGCATGATAGAAAAGTAAAGGCTCAAGAGCTTGACCTGGAGACCGTGTGTTGTTCGCAGTTTGGTACTAATGATAAACAAAAATTGCTGATTGGTGGCACCATTTTCCCCATGTAGTAGTTGGAAAGTGGGATGATTTACCTGTGTATAAAGTGCATGAGAACAACTCCAAAGCTGTCAAGACCATGCACCGCAACCACTTGCTACCTATCGACCAAGTCATGATTGAGGCTGAACCCCCAGAAACTGAGTTCCCTGGGACAGTGACTTATGCTGCTGCAAGAAAAACAGAGTCAACCTACCCCAGTGGTCACAGATTTAAGGTTTCCTTTGCAACAGGCCCACAATGATAGTGACTGTCAGTCCACTTCTGGCCGAAAGTGAGTGCGACTATGCCTATTACCCTTCTTATGAACTGAGTCAGCTGTTTTGAGGTAACCCCATGATTAATTGTGGGGATGAAGCTGGGCCTTCTGGACTGCCTAACCCCCAGTTTTGTCCTTGGAGCCTATGCTCCCAGAAAGGTAAGTGTAAAGTATCATGTCTGAAGATGTTGAGTCTCTGTGTATTGTGGAACTGTGATGATTTGCCTGAAGAAGGAGCTGAGGTTTGAGTCTTTTTGGTGACATACCAGAACTTGAAGAACACTATGAGAGTGCTGACTACCCCCCTTCCATGCCTCAAAGCAGTTAGCCTGAGCCTTCACAAAATAGGTTAAGTGTTGTAGAAACAGAGCCTACAGAACAAGGAGCCGACAGTACCTTAAGTTTGGATGTTCCCATCTAGGCAGAGGCACCCCTCACAAGTGACGAGTCCTCAGACCAGTGGTGAGATTACAGAGACTGTAGTTGTCCCCTCAGAAAGACTGGCCGAGCTGTCAAGCCAGTAGTCTGCCTCAGTTATGATTCTCCTGGGAGGCCAGTGGATTTGCCTCTCAATGTGGTGCACAAAGGTGTTTATGTCTCACCAAGCTCACTGCCTAAATTGAGCTTGACAGCCAATTCCAGGTTACTTGTCTTTTCCTCTCACCATGGTGCCCCTGCCCCTTTAGCCCCAAGTTAGCTGATAGGAAGGACTCCCTCTTGCATTGTTTAAGGTACATGAAGATATTACCTGATTCAGTATAGTAATGTTCAATTTACCTGTGTGAAATATGCACAATGTATTGTCAGAATGGATATAGTATCATGAAGTGTAGTGAATATGTATAGTAAAGTAATAAGTTTATGTTAACTGATGCATGATGGTACAGACTTGATCACGGACACAAGTTTTCTCCAGGCAGAAAGGTGTAACCCCCTACAAATGGGGTTCCCAAAGCGTCTTCCTCGAGCTTGCCTAAATGCTCACTGCCAGGCTGGTGTCCACGTTTTAGCAGTTTAAATGTGATTGCCACAGAGTGCCGGTATAGCCTGTGTACTGTTTCTTTAAGAGCTTCCTGGATTGCAGTCATAAGTAATCCGAGAGGGAGCTCTGTTGAAAGATGTAACTATTTGCTGAAAATCATATAGAGTGATAATGATAATGTAGTTTGTCTAACCTACCTTCTTTGCAGCAAGGACTGTTTTGTTTATCTCCACTATCTTGGTTCTGGACTGCAAATTGGACCAATCCAGTACTGGTAAGACCTAAAATTGAGCCAGACTACAGGAGCTGTCTGGAGTCAAATATCTGTAGGAATTGTAGTTTTGGGCTTTTGCACTTTTTGCACCAAAGGAGGAACCTTTGTTGTGGCTGACAGGAGGATCAGCCAACCCGAACCTTTAGATCTTGGGAATTTCCCAGGCTGCTGCAGATAGTTTCAGTTTTGAGCTGAGAAGTGAAGAAGTAACAGCTCAAGTGATTTTGAGCAGCAGTTCTGTGTAGTTTTGTATGGGAGAACTGTGAAAGGGCTGAGTTTGGCCTGCCTGTCTGCCTGCCATCCCTGAGAGGAAAATAGAGTTTATTCGGACTGAAGCCGAGTTGTGAGGACTATTTAAGCCACTGGACTGTGACCAGGCTTTAACCTGAAGAAGGCCGAAGATTTACTGAATGTGATCGGCCTGTCAGGATTTCCAACTGCTTTTGAATCATGGTTTGTGCAGAGACTTTGCAATCGTGCCGGAGTGTGGTTTGCCTGGTACACTAGAATTTCCTTACATGTAAATGTGCTGTGTACTGAAAGTGGGTCGTGATTTGGTTCCCCACTGTTTGAACTGTGTTCTGCTTGCTGGAAGCTTTATTCAGCCTAATCAGACTGAATCTCGTTCATCTCCATTCGGCCTGGGCCTGCCACACTGGCCCTGCCAGACTACCCCACTGCACAGAAAGCCACCAGAGAGAGACCTGTCTGGAGATCAGCCCCTGCTCCAAGCTTGAACAGGAATGGCGCGTGGCAGGCCAATCGTAGGCCCTGCTTCTCCTGGCACTCCAGATTAACCATCTGTTTTCTCGATTTTCATCCAGCCTGTGTCCAGTCTTGGGAATCATGAGTAATCATCAGGGTAGTTCCTGCAACAACAGCCTAATCTAAAATTGTGTCATCTAATTGTCTTGCTGTTTTCTTTTCACAAACTGAGCCCTCCGCCCAACCAGCTCCGGATTACAAATAGTGTGTGTTGTGCATGTTGTTTCTTCCATCACAGGGCCCCAACCAGCTGCAACGTTCCCGCTAGCCCACCATTCTCCATCTGGGTACCCAGAGTGTGAGACTGTTTATGAACCCTGAAGTGCATGCATAACTGCTTGACTGATAGAGCCTTTAAGCAAATTAACCTGATTCGCCTCTCCTTGTTCAAGTCCCTTAAATAAATCAGATCTAACTCTTTTGCATTTACCCTGACTGTGGTTCCAGTTTGTGCAAAGTATTGTACTGCTGTTATTGCTGTGTATAACCTTGTTTTACAGGGGGCCCCAGGGTGTGGCCAGAGGAAAGCCCTGGTGGTAAGTGCAAACAGTGTGGGTACTTGTGTGGTGTATTGGGAGGTGTGAAAGTGATCATTGTGTATTGTTCCAGCCATTAGTAAGGAAAGAGGGGTTACAGTGTCGCGGAGGGCTGTGTCCATTTTAGCTTGACCACTACCAACCCTGACCTCTGGGTGGAGGCACCGTTCAGAACTCAGGCCCCTTAACCTGCTACTAGCCAAGCAGGCAGGAGTAGTAGCCCTTAGGATAAGCGCCACCTAGGGTTACATTAGCCTGTTATAATCTTTTGCTGCCACATGTTTAGAATGCTAGCCAATCTGCTTTTAGAGTTTAATGTCTGTGCTAGATACTGTGTAATTGCAATTATAGCCAACTGCTTTTCACAAGCTCAGCTCTGTGCAATATCCTGCCTGACTTTCTGCCCTGTGTCTCAGCCCTCGCCTTTCCCTCCTCACTCCAACTGCTTATCTCTCTCTCTATATTACCTGTCTGCAGCACCATTTTCCTCTACCTTGGCCATATTTTCCCAGCTCTGCATCCTGTAATTACCCAGACAATTCCATTACCTGGCTCTACACCACCCCCAGGCTAACTTTCTCTGTCTGCCTTCATTCCTACCTCTTTGTCCCTCGGAACTCCACCCTTTCCACCTCTGCATTGCTAAATCTAATATTTTTGTTTCACATATCACCCCCACCCCCATTGACGATCTGCCACCAGTCTCCTGCCCCTGTTTTCTCTATCTCATGGCTTAAATTTACAGTGTGCTTCCTTATTCAGCAGATCCTTCTGCACCCCAAGCTGCACTCACGGATCTTGTTGGCGCCTCAGCCATGACCCAAGCCGCCACTGCAGAAACAACAGTCTCCATCCACCCTCCTGGTTCTGCCACTCGGACTCTCACCAAGGTATTTCCGCTGAACTTCCTCAGCTGACTTGCTTCAGCGGCTCTGTGAATTAAACACCATCTCTCCCTGAGACCCGGATTGGCCAGTCGGGTAGCCCTAGCTCCTGATTGGTGCCTGCTAGCCCGGCTTTCTGCCTAGCTCTACAAGCAAAATGTTACGTTCCTATACACTTTTAACCAGGGTTTTGTTTTAGACTTGTTGTTTTTAGCAGTACTACAGTGATTATCAGCCCTTTTTGGATTTTTACTAGCCTGTTATAATCTTATGCTCCCGCATGTTTAGAACCCTAGCCAATCTGCTTTTTAGAGTTTAATGTCTGTACTAGACACTGTGTAATTGTAATCATAGCCAACTGCTTTTCACAAGCTCAGCTCTGTGCAATATCCTGCCTGACTTTCTGCCCTGGGTCTCAGCCCTCGCCTTTCCCTCCTCACTTCAACTGCTTCTCTTCTCTTATATTCCTGTCTGCAACACCATTTTCCTCTACCTTGGCCATATTTCCCAGCTCTGTATCCTGTAATTCCCCAGACAATTCCAGTACCTGGCTCCTACACCTCCCTTGGCTAATTATCTCTGTCTGCTTTCATTCCTACCTCTTTGTCCATCAGAACTCCACCCCTTCCACCTCTGCTTTGCTAAATCTAATCCTTTTGTTTCCATATTACCCACCCCTACTGATGGTCTGCCAGATCTCCCAATCCCTCTTTTCTCTATTTCATATGCTTAAATTTACAGTGTGCTTCCTTATTCAGCAGGTCTCCTCCGTTCCCCAAGTGGTGCTCACAGATCTTGCAGCACCCTTGGCCATGACCTCACCCCCGCCACCATGGAAACAGCAGTCTCCCGACCCCCTCCTGGTTCTGTGACTCTGACTCAAACCCAGGGTATTTACGATGAACTTACTTAGCTGACACACTCGGTGGCTCTGTGATTGGAGTGCATCTCTCCTGAGTCTCCGGATTGGCTGGGAGGTAGCCCTCAGCTCCTGATTGGTACCTGCTAGCTGACTTTCTGCCCAAGCTCTACAAGCAAAATGTAATTTTCCCCGTACACTTTTAACCAGGATTTTGTTTTAGAATTGTTGTTCTTAGCAGTGCTACAGTGATTATCAGCCCTTTTGGGATTTTTACAAGCCTATTACAATCTGATGCTCTTGCATGTTTAGAATACTAGCCAATCTGCTTTTTAGAGTTTAATCTCTATGTTAGATACTGTGTAGTTGTAATTATAGCCAACTGCTTTTCACAATCTCAGCTCTGTGCAATATCCTGCCTGACTTTCTGCCCTATGTCTCAGCCCTCGCCCTTCCCTCCTCACTCCAACCTTATCTCTCTCTTATATTCCCTGTCTGCAGCCCCATTTTCACTACCTTGGCCATATTTTTCCAGCTCTGTATCATGTAATTCCCCAGACAGTTCAATACCTGGCTCCTACACCCCAGGCTAATTTTCTCTGTCTACTTTCATTCCTGTCTCTTTGTCCCTCAGAACCCCACCCTTCCACCTCTGCATTGCTAAATCTTATCCTTTGTTTCCATATCACCCCACCCCACTGATCTTCAGCCATAAGTCTCTTGCCCCCTGTTTTCATTGTCACATGGGCTTAAATTTACATTGTGCTTCCTTATTCAGCAGGTCTCTTCCCTCCCGAGAGCGCTCATGGACCTTGGCGGTGACATGCTGTGACCCCAGCTGCCGCCACCATGGGAACAGCAATCTCATGGCCGCCCTCCTGGTTTGCCACTCAAACTCTCACCCAAAGGTATCTCCGTTGAACTTCCTCATATCAAAGTGAAGTCAAAGTCAAATTTACTGAACAGTCAAAGACCATGACAATATACAATACATGAATTAACTAATATATAAAAAACAAACCATATATTAGTATAATATATATACTCTATAAATATCCTATCAATCAGTTTTAATACATAATAATAAATACAAGATGTGCTGAAAATACAATAAATGCTAGTACATCCCTAAATCGCACTAGACTGTGGGTGCATAGACATGAATGCAATATTTAATAATAGATGCAAACCAGATCCAGAGCAATTAAGCAGGTCATGTTTACTCAATCAGAATTCAATTTTAAAAGAGCATTAATGATTCATCATCCTTTTCCTTCTAGATCGTATTCTGGATATATTTACCAGATAGCTTGCCAAGCTCTAATTATAATTTTGTCATTTAATGTGAAAAGGACGACCAGTAAAATATTCTGGTCTGTTGTTTGTATGGATTGGCATAATGGCCAAATCCATTTACCCTTAGTACATCATACTATTTACAAATAAACATGATGTGCTCCAGATTTTCTAATGTGGAACAGGTACAGGAACAGTATGTGGACAAGCAGAACTACTCTTCCTGTAGAGGGCTTGAGGAATATTGTTTGGAAATACTTCCAACCTATATCTAGTATATTATTTTCTATACTCACCATCTGTAAAGATATCAAGATAGTGGCCTGGATATTCAAACTGCGCCATCTGAGGTGCAAGCCCTTGCGCTGCTCAAAATAGTTGGGGGGTGTGGCGGGCGATATTCAAAGGTTGCGGCTATTGGGCAACTCCTTTGAATATCTTCAACCACAACCACTGTGCATAGCGCAGTGGAATTTGCGCCACCGCAAGTTGTCAGAGTTGAGCATTAAACTTGCGTGTGGCGCAAGTACATTGCGCCATGAGCAAATTTCCGATATTCAAGGTGACATGCAAATGGGGCCATAATTCATGCAAGGCGCAGGGGCCATTTGCATCTGATTATAGCCCCATTTGCATGCCATTAGCATGGAGGTCGCCCGATCCCGAGGACTTGCCTGGCCGCCCTGCCAGGCAGCAGCCGTCGAGGACCGACGCCCCTCAGCCCGATCGCGGGCAGAGCGTGAAAACAACCCCCAAACATCTCCCAATGCCCGATCCACGGGCAGAGCGTATACTAGAAAACCCCCAAACATCTCCAATGCCCGATCACGGGCAGAGCGATTATACAACAACCCCCAAACATCTCCCAATGCCCGATCGCGGGCAGTATATATAATAACAACCCCGCCCAAACATCTCCCAATGCCCGATCGCGGGCGGTATGTAATACACCCCCAAACATCTCACAATGCCGATCACGGGCAGAATGTGAAACAACCCCCAGTGCCCAATCGTGGGCAGAATGTAAAAGACCCCCAACCCGAATATCTCCCTGGTGGTCAGTGGACCGTAATGCCCGATCGCGGGCAGAATGTCAGTAACACCCCCCAAACATCTCCCTGGTGTCTAGTGTCCCCCACCCCACCCACCATGAAGCCCCACCCGCTCCCCCTGGCAGCTGGTGGCGGCAGCATCCCACCCGCCTGCCACCCCCCGCCCGCCGACTGACTGTCGGTGGGGCTGCACGCATTGGTGCAGAGCTAGAGTCAATGGGCATGCAGCCCACCGTACATGACAGTCCAGATTTGTGAATCGGGCATTGGGAGATGTTTGGGGAGGTTGTCATTATACATACTGTCGCGATCGGTATTGGAGGTGTTTGGGGGTTATCGATATACAATCTGCCCGCGATCGGGCACTGGGGAGGGGTTGTCAGTATACATTCTGCCCATGATCGGGCACTTTGGGGTTGTCATATACATTCTGCCCGCGATCGGGCATTAGGGAGATGTTTGGGCGGGGTTGTTTATTATACATACTGCCCGCGATCGGGCATTGGGAGATGTTTGGGGGTTGTCATTATACATTCTTCCGCGATCAGAGCACTGGGGATTGTTTCATGTTCTGCCCGCGATCGGGCGTGGGAGATGTTTGGGGGTTGTCATTATACATACTGCCCATGATCGGGCATTGGGAGATGTTTGGGGAGGTTGTCATTATACAATCTGCCCACGATCGACACTAGGGGTTGTCAGTATACATTCTGCCAGCGATCAGGCATTAGGGAGATGTTTGGGGGTTGTCAGTATACATTCTGCCTGCGATCGGGCATTAGGGAGATGTTTGGGCGGGGGTTCTTTTCACGTTCTGCCTGCAATCGGGCTGGTGGGGGCACAGGGGACTGAGTTGGGGGCCAGCCACGGGTGGCAGCTGCTGTGTTGCGCCCTGCAATACAGCAGCTCACCTGGGTGGCCTCAACCTGATCCTTTTTTGGCTCAAAGTTGTGCAGGCACAGGTTGGGGTTGCGCCTGCACAACTCCTGCACAACCCGACTGAATATCAGGTTGTGCAGTTTATGCATGGTTCCTCCCTCCTGTTGAGCATGCATTCATTTGCATTGCACTGTTGCTCAACCTGTTTTCAGTGGTGCAACTGCCTCCTGCTGAATATTGCAGAATGGCAATGTAGAACTTCGCATCGCAACCCTGTTGCGCATGGCGCAACCTTTGAATATCTGGGCCAGTATCTATAAAAGTGCCCAATAACAATTGCCCTATACCATGGAAACATGTTAAGTCTTTTAATATATTTTAGGTCTAATACCTTATAATATTCTCTAAATTAATTTGCAATATAAGTCTGATATTTTAGACTAATACTAATTCCCAGGCTCTGTACTGATACAAGTGAGTTAACCCCACTTTCTGCAATAACACAGGTATGGAAGACAGCCATTCTGATTTCAAGTGACCAAGGGAACTCCAAGAATATTTTCTCTTAAACACGTTTATCTACCTTGCCCATGTTGGAGAATTTTGATCCAATAATTTACTCTCCTGGCATCAAATGATGCCATCAGGAAGAAAATCCTGTCTCAGCCCTCAGTACAGCAGCAGGAACAAAACTAGGTAATCCTAAACTTACACGAGCAATTTATTTAGGGGATCTCTAGTTTATTTATCTTATTATGATGCCAGATCTCAGCATTAAATAAAGCCTGAGCATAGTATTTAGCCTGTACTGCAGTCAAAAGTGGTTTAATGTATTTCCACCATACTTTTTATTAAACAAAACTAGCAAATTTGCTGTCTTCTTCAATTTTGCAAGTATTGTATCATACTGTTTATTCCATTTCATCCTTTGTCAAACATAAACCTAAATATGTGTAACTATCTACAGTATCCGACTTTTCTGTCCCTAGTTCCCATGATTTTTATTTTTACCCTTTCTTCCTAGAGGAAGGACCTGACTCTTTGTACATTAATTGTCAAGTTCAGCTTGCCAGCATATACTCGAGTATGTTCAACTTGGTTTGCAGTCCAGCTGAGTGAAGAAAACAGGACCAAATCATTTGCATAAGCCAGTACACCACAATGTTTGTCCATAATCTTAGGGAATCAGTGTTACTGGAATTCAAATCACACAATAACTTGTCAATATATAGACAAAAAGCAACAAGCAATTACACAGCCTCGTCTGACACCCATATTGGTAAAAAAGTTGAAGAGAACTGCCCCCAGTACCTAACTTTACTTGTGCCCAGGTTGAGGAATATAATTACCTGATAATCGCTATCAATTCCACTGTAAAACACTTTTCTTTCATTATAGCCCATAATAAATTCCTTGAAACTGAATCAAATGCTGTACTAAAGTCTATAAAGGCAGCAAAAGTTTTGTTTCCTAATTACAACATATTTCTCATATAAATGTTTAATTATAAAACAGTTATCAGTTGTACCATATCCAGCCCTAAAACCGCCTGTGCATCAGAAAGATCCCCCATCGGTATTAATTGCTCCTAAGTATACTTAGAATAAGTCTAGAGAATATTTTCCCAAGACTATCTAATAAAAAATGGCCCAGTACAATTTAGGATCAGCCTTGTCACCCTTTTTGTATATTGATATTATTATTGCACCTTTCCAAGTATTAGGGAATACCAGTTTTGGACACAGTAATTAAAATATTTAGTCAAAGCTGCAGTCCATAAAGCAGGGCACTCAAATATATCTCAGATGGTAACATATCAGGTCCGGGGCCTTCCATTTTAAGGGATGCAATAATAAGACACACTTCTGCAGGAAAAATGGATGAAAAAGCTGCATGTTAAAATCTAACACTGCTGCTGCATTTATAACAGATGGGAAAAGAATTTAGTAGAATAATAGGAGACTCAAGTCTCCATCGTAATGTAAATGTCTATTTCATATTTAATATTATTTGTACCCTTAGCTACTAACATCCAGTAGGTTTGATAATCCTTATTATATATAGCTTTAAGCATATAATCCCATTGCTTTTGTTGATGTTTTCCATGTTTGAGTGCAAGAAACTCTTATATTTTCTCTGTACTTATTTAGCTGTCTAAGGTCATGTGTAGTTTTATATTGATTAACATTCCTAATTTTTATTTCCAGTTCTTTTTGCTTTACGATATTCTTCATTAAACCAAGTTTCGTTTTTTTTCCTTTTGTTCTTATTAATCTTTGTGACCTGAAGTAGTTTTTAATTTGCTCAAGGCATGAGAATAAATGCTGATGCAGAAGCTCATATCCGAGTTCTCAGAATTGAGCTTTGCACACAAGTCCTGCAGCAAATTTCTTGTTGAGGGAGACAAACTGTCCTGCCATTTAATTCTATTATTACAAATCACAAGTGGTACAAATTCAGTGGAAACATTAGTGGAGCACTCTATATCCTTAGCTGGCAAAACAAGAGGAAATTATCACTCTTACCCCTGACTGGGATCTTCAAACTTTTCCAGTATGTCATATTCCCATTCCAGAAAAAGTAATCTATAATAGAGGGACCTTTAACAGAAAAATGGGTAAATTACCCTCCCTATCTCCATGAATCCTACCATTAATAGATGCCAGATTAAATAAGGGTAAAACTCTGATAGCTTTTGTCCCATTTTATTAAATCTGCTGTCTTTTGATTTCATAGGAAACTTGGATACTTCTGGTGACACCAGTTGTGAACATTGCTATCAAAGTATCTGTCATAATGCCCAATCCTTGCATTAAAATCAGCGCAAAGGAGTACTTCTTCACAAGTGGTTACTGCCTAGCTCTTACGTACAAGATCCTCCAATTGATCCCATAATAAAGGAGTATAAAATTTAGAATTGGTTGGGGAAGTAAACATTTGCCAGACAAACGTTTTTACCTTTTTAAACTGAATATAAAGAAGCATCATGTTTCTGTTAGTAAATAACAGATCTACAGTAATATTCTGATCTATTTTGGCCATAGTGAAAAGACTACTACTCTCCTTTCTTTGCAACTTTCTCTCCTGGTGTTTGAAAACTTGGTATCCATTCATTGAGATTTCCTGATCTTTATTATGGCAGGTTTCCTGAAGGCACAAGTTATTAAACTTAGTTATATACTCCGCCATTCCTGATATGCTAATTATCAAGGAAACCCGCAATGTTCTAAGAAAGTAGTGACATATAAGAGGAATTTATTTCTGAATGTTGGCCTTTTAATTCTGTCAGTCAGTCAGTCTGTGTTTCAAGCAGCTCAAATCTACTGGAAGTTGTAACATTAAATATCGGATCCACCTGATTTTTTAACTAATGGCTTATGTTTAGGTATAGCCTGGTGGGAAAAATCATCCAAAAAAGTAGGCATAATCCTAGTGTATCTAATAAACCCTGTTCTCAGTAATCTTACTGTACAAGCTTAAGAAGCCCACTTTAATAATTATTAGGTCACTGTCAGGGTCAGAACCCTGCCTAGTAACAGTAATAGCTTCAGAGTCTTCTATAGACACATTCAGTACTTGTTCTAATATGTCTATTACTGTATCTCTAAGTTTGTTATTATTATCATCCTTAGTCCTACCCAAGCCAGACAGATACAGTAGCTTAGGAGTTTTATCAGTCAAATCTCCTTGTTTCACAATGATAGCATTTTGTTTATTCTGCTTATTTCCCCTATTCAGTAGTGTTCTTTCCACAATATGTACCCCTACTTCATCTAATAGTGTCACTTTTTCTAAGATGCTTCTTGTCACTTCTGGACTCTGTACTATAATATCCATTCACCCTATACTTGTGTGCCTTTCTTCCAGCTGGATACTTTTTGTAATATAAAATCACCTACTGGAATTCTTAAAACATGCCTAAATAAATTTAACAATGCGAATTTTAATTTACTTAAAAGATTCATTAAAGGCTGATTTTAGACCAAAATGCTGAGAAAACAGGACTCATCCTCACTATTTGGTTCCCCTTACTCAAAGGCTCCTATTAACATATTCAATCTCACATCCACATTTTCTAAAACCCTCTTTGTTGATCCAGATCTGGTTTGCTACACATGGTACTGTGCAAATATAAATAAACAATCTAATCCATTCCATCCTTTTCACTCCAAATTTGTGCAATATCTGAGCTAATAAATCCAGACCTGTAGCTGCCCTTATTAGGTTCACAGTTTTGTCCCTTAAATCTGGATAAGTCCAATTGTGTTTCACATTAAAATGTACAGAGCTAGAATAGCACAGTTACAAATGTCTAACCTTCCTCGTGCATATTTCCTCGGGTGCTTAAAGTGTAAACCCTCAGTTTCCCTAGTTTCAGTGGTCACTCCTTTTACGGCCTTCTTTCTTGATTTAAAACTTTACCAGAACTTAAGCCATCAGCTGTCTGATGGTCCGCATTTGAGACTAAATTCTTCCAACAAACCACTTCACCCTCAACCACAGAAGCGGTGTTTTCTTTATCTTCTCCTGACTTCATTATTTCTCCAAGGGTAGAGCTGTCTAATGTTGAATTATCACCATCTATAGACAAACTAGCTTTTTCAAAATGTTACTGTTTATCGCTTGAAGCATGTGCACTTTCTTTAGATGATGGTACCTTTTTCCTTTTTGCTTGCTGTTAACCATTTTCCTTTTATTTTTCCCTTCATGCCCTAATTTTCCTGAGTTTTCTTCTGCATTTGCCACCACCTCTTCTGCCCCATCAGTCTCAGCTTTGGGCGGTAAAGCAGATGCAGAAGGCACATCAGGAAAGCCCAACAAGGAAAAAATCAGAGGCGGAGCAAGGTTTGAGGACAATCTACCTGCATAATAGTTGACAAGCCAATGATCTCAACTGGAGGAATTTTATTTAACTTATGCAGGACATCATCTAATCTAGATCCATTTATTGCAACATTTTCTTTAAAAGGTCTAATTCATGTTTCAAATCTAATAGATGATCCAAAATCATTAAATGCACAGTATGTGTATTAGTCGCAGCTAAGCAGAACTCTTTTGCTTAAAGCAGTAGTGAAATTAGCTGCAATTCCAGCATCCAATGGTTTATTTAAATTGACAGTGCTCATTTGATTCATACCTGTAAACTACTTTAGTCCATTTAAGATCTCCTGCAGTTCCCCTGTTATGTGTTTTAAATCACACTGCCAGTAAGGGTCTAGATTAGATTCAAGAAAATATTCCGGAGAAAATTCTAGTGACTCTGTTGAGCTTTTAGAAGTTTAGGCAGCATGCTTCAGTTATGATTTTAGAAGCCTCTATAATAATGTGATCTCCCAAGCCGGGCTATCTACAGACATTTGTGTAGCACTCCTGCTCCTTTAATTGTCATAGCCGAGCTTGAACCACACTGCTCTTAGAGCTTGAGTTTTCTGAACCTTCTAATCTAACAGGATCATTAAGTGGCGTGCTCAATTCATTATGAGCCAAAATAGTGGACTATAATGATCTTTTATATTTGAATGCTTTAAAACCTTTTTTCCCAGCAGGCTCAGTATTTACAGGAGTTTTAATACACCTTGTTACCTCACTAGAATTATTATTACTTTGCTTTCCTTTACTTCCCCTATCTCTATTACAGTTCTTTTTCTTTTTCTTTGTGCCTTTACCTTTGCTTTCTTCTTCCCTACTGTCTCTAAGCTCGAGCAGATTGTAACCGGGGTCAAATGTAAATTAAATGAGATATGCAGCAAGTCAGCTCTAGAACTGTCTATAAACTCATCCTGAATATTTTCTGCTTCCACCGGCTAGCTGTGTACTCAGTGCCAAAACATTAGGTACATTGGGGAATAAGGATCATCCCCATTGCAAGTATCTGTTTCCTAGTGTCGGCCATAGTTTATGTTTTGTATTTTATTTAGTTTTTTAATTTTTTCACAACTGCAATCTGAGTTATGACACAGACCTCAACTTGCAGAAACCTACACAGACCTGCACAAAACTGCAGAAAACTGCTCTGAGTGATTGTAATCAGATATCAGAAAACTACCATCAGTAATAACGGTAATGAAAGCACACAGTAGTACTTCAAGTGTCCAAAATAATTTTGGAAATAAAGGTACAGGAGAGTTCAAGAAAGTCCACAATCTTTAAAAGCAAAATACTTACGAAATAAAATCTCTTCACAAGATTTAGGACTCTGGCCCAGAAGAAAAAGCAGGATTGCAGCGAACTTTACTCTCAGAGTTCTCAAGTTCTCACAATTCAGGCAGTCTCATGTCCCCAGGAACAGCAGCTGCTAGTATACAGATATTCAAAACGGAGCTTCTTTAATTCAGGTAATTTCATGAATTAATCTCAGCTTGGAAATGCAGCCAGTTCTAACGCTCTAGCTCGCTCAAATGTATGCACCCACAGTCTGTTATTGCTAGGTATCACTAAACAAATAAGAGAAAACTCTGAGTTTCAGCATATGCTGCATTTAATACAAGCCTTTATCTTCCACTGCTAATCGTTCAAAGGTTTCCTAACATTATCAAAATATTATCTACACCAGAAAAATGAAATCTCATGAAATAAAGAATAAAGAATAAAATTACTCATGAATTTGTAAGATCGTGAGCGTTCCAAAAAAATCACCAACAGCTGAAGCCTAATGCCAGTATAAAGCTAATTTGCATAAATAAAGAAAAAACACACTGATTACCAAAATGCACTATACTAAGCAAGTAGCTGTGAATAAAATAAATAAGAGCGAGGAAAACTCTCAGTACTCCATCTCCATAGCCATAATGCTACCTTAGGACACAGGTAGCGCATTATTAAAACAGAAACTCTACCCACCCCACTGACATGTGCAGCTTTATACTAATAAGACACGTGATACAAGTAAACCAAAACACACTAAAATTTAAACAGTAAAAAGGAAATGGGAATATAAAAATATAAAAAAATACAATGCTGAACTTACAGGATTGCAATAAACAATTAAAACACTTATAGCACTTAAAACCTAAGCTGCACGAGCAAATTAAGTCAGTTCAAAAATATATTTTAAATCTTTAAAGTCAAAACCATACACTAAGCTACAGGAAAAACAAATAAGAACAAAGCACACAGTCTTATTCTGCAAATATAAGTGAACTAAGAAACCAGAAAACTCTCCTTTAGCAGGCGGTGAGCAATGCTTACAGGACAGCAACAGTCTCACTCCTCCATCACCATCCGACCAGTGTCTCCAACTCGCCTGTGGGATAGCACCACCACCACCACTCCTCCACAGCTCCTTGGGTCCCTTCACCTCTCCTCACTCCACGGCCAAATCCTGCAGGTGAAAATACAGAGAAAGGACATCCCACCTGCCAGGACGGACAAGCAATAAGTTTGTCTGGAAAGATTACACACTCTGGCAACAATGGTATACCTGTACTAAAGATAAAACTTGCATTGTAATCCTACTTTGAGTCTATTCCTCCAGGCTCTAGCGCGTGGTTGTCGTCCTTCCTATCCGATCTCCGTCATCAACTAAGGTTTATATTAAGGTTTCGTAAGACAGTCTAGGAAGCTATAAAGCCCATTTAAAAGACTGTCCCACAATTCAGACTGAGAATGGTCGCTGAACTTCTCAGCCGACATGCTTCATCGGCTCTGTGATTGGACAGCTATCTCTTCCTGAGGCTCCGGATTGGCTAGGTGGGTATCCTAAGCTCCCAATTGGTGCCTGCTAGCCGGCTTTCTGCCCAAGCTCTACAAGCAAAATTTAACTTTCCCCATACACTTTTAACTGGGGTTTTGTTTTAGACTTGTTGTTTTTAGCAGTGCTACAGTGATTATCAGCCTTTTGGATTTTTACCAGCCTGTTATAATCTTATGCTCCCACATGTTTAGAATGCTAGCCAATCTGCTTTTCAGAGTTTAATGTCTGTGCTAGATACTGTGTAATTGTACTTATAGCCAACTGCTTTTCACAAGCTCAGCTCTGTGCAATATCCTGCCTGACTTTCTGCCCTGTGTCTCAGCCCTCGCCTTGCCCTCCTCACTCCAGCTGCTTCTCTCACTCTTATATTGGGCTGGCAGTATTGCCTAGAGGTTAGAAGAATGAGGTGTAAATGAGCTTGATATATCCAGCAGACCAGACCTGTGTTTGATTCTCACAACCTCCACTAGCAAACTGTGTGACTCTGAGCAAGTCACTTAACCGCCCAGTGCTCCCAGATCACCCTAAAACAGGCATTTGTGCCTAGTGGGCCTACCTGGTTTCCCAGAGACTAAATAAAAAAATTAAATATTCCCTGTCTGATGCACAATTTACCTCTACCTTAGCCATATTTTCCCAGCTCTGTATCCTGTAATTCCCCAGACAATCCCAATACCCAGCTCCTACACCCCCAGGCTAATTTTCTCTACAAGCAATATTTAACTTTCCCCATACACTTTTAACTGGGATTTTCTCCCACCCCCACCCCCCACTCAGGCCACCTATTAAATTCACTACTAACCCTGTCCACCTCAGCTGTGCTAACCTCACTGGCTCCCTATTCCATTCTCCTGCCTAATGCCTCGCTGACCTCTCAGCCTATAGCTGCCACTAAGCCTTAAAGTGGCTGCCTGTCTCAAAGCTAGCAAACTATTCCTCGCTGCCTTAGTTTAAGAACTGAGATGTGGCTCTCCATCTGTACACTACTTCTGTTCATCTCCATCACTGTCTGCCTACCCCTAACCCTCCCACACTGCTAGCAGGATCCTCCTCCCTACTTTATGCCTGAACTATCCTATCCCACACATTCTCCCCCACACTGCAACCCTATCCTTATCGGTTTCAACATGGTCCCTACCCACTCCACCCTGTTCCTCTGTCTTCTTTTATGCCCATCTCTGGTCAACTCTTCACCAAATTGTTTCTTGTCTTACTCACCCTGACCACACAAAATCATCTCTAGGTGGCGCTAAGCTCACCTCATGGTGTAAACATACTCTCACAGCATCTAACTATTGCATTTCTTCTCCTTGCTGTGGGCAACATACACCCAAACCCAGGCCCTGCTCCTTCCATTATCCCCACCGCTGTGGTCATTTCCCTTTTAATGTCCACCTCTACCATTCAATGTGGCCCCTTCTCCATGGGCTGTGTGCACTCCACCTTAACATTTGTAGCCTAGCCCCTAAACTAGACCTACTCCAAGTGCTAGTGGTCCAACATACTATGACATCATCATCTTATCCGAAACCTGGCTAAACCAAAACTTAAAGGACCCATCCATTGCCATCCCTGGGCACACTGCCTCATGTCTTGACCGCCTCACTAGAGGAGGTGGAGTTACTATCTACACTGCCTCAAATATACACTTCTCTATAACACTAGCAAAAACCATGCCCAAAGCCTACGAACTGCTAATGTTAAAACTGTCCTTCCCTACTTGCTCCCTATTTATGTAGCTGGTGTCTACTGCCATCCTGGTACTCCTGCTGCAACTGTCACTGACCTTATAAGTCACCTAGTCTCCCTAGCCCCACTGGTGAACTTTACATCATGGGAGATTTTAATTTCAACTGGCCTGCTGCCTCATTCAACAAAGCTCGCTCAGAGATAGCAGCCATAAATCTCTCCCAGGTCATCATGGAGTATACGTATGTAACCCCTAGGTGGCGCTATCCCAGGGCTACTACCCCTGTCTGCTTGGCTAGTAGCATAATGGCATTGTCCAAGTACACCAGGCATTCCAGCAAATTCATATCTCTCGCCGCATATTCCATCAGTCGCTGAAAGATGGCCAGGGTGCCCGATATCACCTGTGGCATCCTCAGAAACTTCTAGAACCCCAATGGAGGAAGGCTGTTTTCTCACAATCTTCCGGGGCCATTGGGATCTGGTAGTATCTCCTGCAAAGATCCAACACTGAAAACCATTTGCTCCCATCCAAGCAGTCCAGAGCATCTTGTATATGAGGCATAGTGTATTGGTCTAGGATAGTCCGCCAGTTCAGGGTTCGATAATCAACACAAATCCTCACAGACCCATTCTTCTTATGCACAACCACAATGGGAGGCGTATAGGCTCCTGGATTCTTGTATCACGCCAGCAGCGAGCATTTCCTGCAGGTGTCTTCTCATATCATCTATGTCTGCTGGGGCTAGGCACGGGACCTCTCAAAATTGGCCATTCATTGTGCAGGCGTATGTGATGCTCCACACCCTGGACACATCCCATATCCCATTCCTTCAATGAAAACACTTGGTCTCTCTGGGCAAGTCTCTTCTAATTCTAGCCTTCCATTCAGCTGGCAATGGGGAGTCACCAAAGTCAAACAAGTCTGGGGTCACTCTCCTTCTCACCAGGGTGCTTGTTGCTGGGCAATACTACAGTGTCTGCACAGTATACCGTAGCTAGGTGCACCTCTGTTCACCCAGATCTCCCAATTTGACACATTGTGAATCTGGACCATCACTGTAGTGCATAGGCATGGGCATGAGCAGGCAAGATGCTGGGCTTGACCAATAATCCTTCTGGCAATTTTCTATTGTCTAGCACATCCAACATCAGTATTTTGTTCTTGACATCTTTCAAGGTGGACCTCCCTTGAATGGTACACTGGGCGTTAGGGGCCAGTACCATTGAATCAGAATCCTTCTTCCACCGATCCCCACCAGTTCATCTGGTCTACTTCCTCCGGTTTCTGTTGCAAATCATAGGCCCTCTTGATCAGAGCTGGAATTCTCAGGGTCCTCCCAGTCCGTCACCCTTGTTTCTTGTGACAGAGTTGTGATCTCCCAAACATATGGGCATTTGTCCCAGATAGCAGAGACCCCATCATTCAGTCGGTGGGGGACATACTAGGGCCAATGTCTTCTAAGCTCTCTCTACACCAGTTACAGTTGCAGGAAAAGACAACCAAAGGCAGACATACCCTAGGTAGGGATAAGACTTGTTGCTCAGGCCCCACTCATGTGAGGTCTTCCAGGGATTGCAACGCACATCAGATAAGTGTTTGTCATACCAGTCCTGAATAAATGGTCACTTGTGACCCACTATCGAGCACAGCCTGAGCATGGATACCATTGACAGTCACAGAAGTCTCCATCGAAGGTCTACTATTCTGGACCAGTCTGGAGAGGCAGTAGCAGAGGCCTGGATGGATGACTTAGCCACAAAGAAATTTGAGTTAGTATTCTTGAACCCTAACGGCGGTCATTACGGGCACTCTGGCCATTGATTTGCTTTTCGGAGCTCCCCCATGGAGTCTGTTTGCTACCTTTTCTAAGTTTTTCTGAAACCGCACTTCTCTTAATATGGCCATCCTTCCCACAGTTGTGACAAATGATAGACTCCTGGGTCATCCTTGGAGAGAACATTACATGAGGGACTGAGGCAGTAACAAGGGATCAGGGTCCAATATCTGCTTGCAGCGGTGAGAGTGGTGCAACGATTCTTAACAGTTCCTTTAGGGTGGCAGTCAATTCTTGGATTTCAGCCTGGGCGCCACTCTTCAGTAGAGGACGCCTGAGGGTGCACCCCCACCCCATGACAGTCACGCCCTGAGAGGGACCAGAATCTTGTTCCATGGGGAAACCCTTGCAGAGGCACCCATCTTCAACTCTCGGACTTCTTTAGTAGCTCGTCTTTCCAATACTGGGCCCAGGGTGGGAAGTCCTTTACATTCTCAGAGTGCTCGTTAGTGCCAACTTTGCCCTGAGCCTCACTTGGCTGATCACTATTTGCGCAGCAGAAGCAGATATGGGTGCACTCTCCCATGGGGTCGCTTTGCTCAACCCCCCAAATTCTTTCATTAGTTCATCATAGGAGGGTGGTGATTCCAATCGGGTGGCAAGGCACAACTGATGCAGTAACAATTCTGAAAATGGAGCAGTTTTAAGGATCTGGTCCAGCCTAGTTCGATCTAATTTATTTGACAGCAAACTACCCTTTCTAACGCACTCTTGTAGCAGCTTTTCCAGCGAGGTACATACACAGACAATGACTCCCCTGGGTACTGCTGAGCATTTTACTCTCCACCACAGATCCTCATCTGAATCTGGGCTCCCATACACATTCTCCAATGCATCCAGATAGTCCTGTGCAGTTGCTTTGGGGTTAATGGCCCACTTGGCATGGATGGTAGCTAGGGCAGGACCATGGAGGCTCTCATTCAACCTCTTCGCTTCTCTGCTTCTGAGCATTGCCATTCAAGTACTAGAGGGGCAACATAGTCTATCCATGTCTTCCAGTCATCCTCCTGGGGGGTCGGAGGTGCCTGAGAAGACTTCTCAGCTTCTGTAGCAGTCGTGACTAATGGCAGATACTGATATAGAGGCCTGCATTGGCATGGGCACAGAAGGCGGCTGTAACAGGTGCTGGAGTGGAGGGGTGTTGGGGAAGGAACACTCCCAGGTGGCAGGAATAGTTTCTTAAAGTCCTCTACAGTTTTCCCTTCCTCCAGCAAAAGCTTGGCAAATTTCTCCTCAAAAGTCTCAGATAATGGTGGGAGCTCATCCTCCCCAGGGTCTTTACTGTCTTTTGTTATCACTCTCCAGGCAGCTGGAACCCTTCTGGGGCAATAGCCTGTGTCACTTTATTTATTTATTTGAAATTGGTGATCGGGAAAGGCACACTGAGCCAAGGCTCTGCTTTCCAGGTGCAACCTGGGTACAAAGAGTACATTGTAGTAGGCTGAAAAGTACAAGCAATATCAAGTTTCAGACGAGTAGTATGTAAGGACAATTCATAGTGATAGGCAGTAAAGTATACAGTTTTAGGAGCAACAGCCAGTAGAAGAAACATTGTGACATTCATTTCTAGATCGATTGTATAAATACAGTATATTACAGGTGTGTATTATAGACGTATTTACAGTAGTGGTTTTCAGAGTGTGCTAGACTAGCACCGAGAAAATACAGGTTTGGGGCTGGCATGCACAGTAATGGTTTACCTGGGGTGGCCACTGAGGGTAATACTAGGCCCGAGTTAAGGCGGGTCAGATGAGCAGCTTGGGCATGGGTGGGAGGGAGGGCCTGAGTAGTTGTTTAAAGGCTGATAGGAGGAGGCCTGTTGGAGTTGGGTGGGAGGGTGTTCCAAAGGAGAGAGAGCCGGTAGGAAAAGGCAGCTTACGGGCAGTGAGGGGCGTGAGAGGTGGAAGGTACGTGCATGTCTATGTTGCAATGAGTAGCCAGGGGTGATTTCTTGAGAGGGGCATGACGAGATGTAGGGAAGGAATCAAGCCAGTATTTAGCTATGAGGAAGGCTGTGTGTGGTCTGCCTTTGCGAGAGTGGCGTCAGGGATAGAGTGGAGTATAGAGGTAAGTGATGAGTGAGTGGGGGAGGCAGTGGTGAAATGAAAGAAGGAATTGAGCAGGACGTCAAGTTTTGAAAGGGAGGAGGTAGGGGCTGTGCCATAAATGACATCCATAGTCCAGAACTGGTAGGATGGTTTTGCATCTGAGTTCACTCCTTGTGGGAAGGGAAGGCTGGCTTTGTGGCGATAGAGGATGGCCAGTTTGGGCCAGAGTTTGGTACAGATGGCATCGACATGGGTGGAAAAGTTTAGGTGGGTATCCAGCCAGACTCCCAGGTACTTGAAAGTGGGTACAGGCTCGAGGGAACACCATCCAAGGTGGAGATCAGTGGAGGGGACGGTGGGGAGGCAACCTTTTGTCTGGTGCAGAAGACCATGGTGACTGTTTTTCGGCATTAAGTCTTAGCTGTTTTTCGAAGCCAGGCTTGTACTCGGCTGAAATCACTTTGGAGATCGGGAGTACCCTGTCATGAGAGGGCCTGAGGCATAGATGATGGTGTTGTTGGCGTACAGGTACCGTTTGAGGAGAGGCAGGCAGAGGGAGGTCATTTATAAATAAGGAAAAAGGATGGGGCCAAGGATGGAGCCTTGGGGGACACCGAGAGGATAGGTAGGGGAGAGGGTGTCACCTATTTGTACTGACTTCTTCCTGTTCTGGAGGCAGGAGGCGGAACAGTTTTTAGCAGGTTGGGCTAGGCCGATGGGGCTTAATTTGTAGTGGTTTGGCCCGACTCCCAAGCAGGCAGGGGTAGTAGCCCTTGGGATAGTGCCACCTAGGGGTTACATTTTGGAGGCTTAGAGCTGTCCACGAGGTCACTACACGCTACCAAGGCTATGAAAGTTAGGGTGATCAAATCAGCCTGTTGACCCACCACCACAGGGTATTTTAAACATTCAACTTTGGAGAGTGCTCCCTCTGCAGTGTCTTTACTGGTACCCAGGGAATAGCCAGTATAAATAGAGCATTTTGGGGTTGATCTCCTGCCCAGCACACCACCTCACCAACTGGTGTACAGCCATTTCTACTGGGGTAGCCATTAATCTTTAACAATAATTTGTTTTTGTGGCCACTAGAAGGCACAAAATCCCAGCGGTGAGCCTCCAAATGTAACCCCTAGGTGGCACTATCCCAAGGGCTACTACCTCTGCCTACTTGGCTAGTAGCAGGTTAAGAGGCCTGAGTTCTGAAATGGTGCCTCCACCCAGGAGGTCAGGGTTAGTGTGGTCAAAGCTAACCTGGGCGCAGCCCTCTGAGAGCACTGTAACACCCTCTTTCCTTACTAGTGGCTGAAACAATACACAATAATCACTTTCACAATACCCGATACACTACACAAGTACCCACACTGTTTTCACTTACCACCAGGGCTTTCCTCTGGCTCGGCCCTGGGGACCCCTGTAAAAACAAGGTTATACACAGCAAATAACAGCAGTACAGTACTCTTGCACAAACTGGAACCACAGTCAGGGTAAATGCAAAAATGAGTTAGATCTGATTTATTTAAGGATTTGAACAAGGGACGGGCATAATCAGGTTAATTTGCTTAAAAGCTCTATCAATCAAACAGTTATGCATGCACTTCAGGGTCCATAAGCAGTTACACACTCTGGGTACCCAGATGGAGAATGGTGGGCTAGCCAGGAACGTTGCAGCTGGTTGGGACCCTGTGATGAAGAAAACAACATGCACAACACACACTATTTGTAATCCGAGCCGGAGGGCTCAGTTCATGAAAAAAAAAAAAAAGACAATCAGATGACACACTTTTAGATTTGGCTGTTGTTGCAGGGAGCTACCCTGATGATTACCCATGATACTCAAGACTGGACACAGGCTGGGCGAAAAGTGAGACAGCAGGTGGTTAATCTGCAGTGCCAGGAGAAGCAGGGCCCACATGATTGGCAGTGTGGATTTCCTGTTCAAGCGTTGAGCAGGGCTGATCTCCAGGCAGGTTTCTGGGTGTGGCTTTCTCTGTGCAGTAGGGTAGTCTGGCAGGGCCAGCGTGGCATGGCCCAGGCCGAATGGAGATGAACGTGGATTCAGTCGATTAGGCTGGATAAAGCTTCAGCAAGCAGAACACAGTTCACACAGTGAGGAACCAATCACGACCCACTTTCAATACACAGCATATTTACATGTAAGGAAATTCTACTGCACCAGGCAAACCTCTCTCCGGTCATGATGCAAGTCTCTGCACAAACCAGGATTCAAAAGCAGCTGGAAATCCTGACAGGCCGATCGCATTCAGCAAAATCTTGATCTTCTTCAGGTATGAGCCTGGTAAAAGAATCAGTGGCTTACTTCATTCTCACAAACTTGGATTTAGTCCAAAATAATTCACTTCTCTCCCTCTCAGGGTAGCAGGAAGACATGCAGGCCCCAACTCAGGCCTTTCCACAGTTCTC
This sequence comes from Neoceratodus forsteri, assembly GCA_016271365.2. NCBI lineage: Eukaryota > Metazoa > Chordata > Ceratodontiformes > Ceratodontidae > Neoceratodus > Neoceratodus forsteri. The sequence goes on from CM028138.1 coordinate 409,536,821, forward strand.
CTATGCAAAAACTACTCAGGACGGCTGCTTGACTGTCTCAAGCATGTTGCTTTTCAGCTCCCAACTTAGATCTGACTCAAACTGTAGCAAGCCTGGGAATTTCCCAAGATTCAAAAGGTTCAGTTGGCTGATTCATCTGTCAGTCACAACAGGAGCTCCCCTTCAGGTGCAAAAGGCGCAAAAACAAAAACTAAACTACAATTCCTACAGATTTTGACTCCAGACAGCTCCTGTAGTCCGGCTCTATTTTAGATCCTACCAGTACTGGTTGGTCCAATTTGCAGTCCAGGACCAAGATAGTGGAGATAAACAAAACAGTCCTTGCTGCAAAGAAGGCAGGTTAGACAAACTGCATTGTCTTTATCACTCTAAATCATTTTCAGCAAATAGTTACATCTTTCAACAGAGCTCCTTGCAGATTACTTATGACTGTAATCCAGGCAGCTCTTAAAGACACAGTACACAGAGGCTATACAGACACTCTCTGGCAATCACATTTAAACTGCTAAACGCGGGACACCAGCCTGGCAGTGAGCAATTAGAAAAGCTCGAGGAAGCTTTTCCGGAACCCCCATTTGTAGGGGTTACATACTAACCACAAGACCGGCAATCACTCCCTAATCGACTGGCGCTCACCTCCCACCCTCACGTGTCCTCAAAGCTGGCCAACTACCCGACTCTATAGCGACCATCACATAACCTGGTCCATAAAATCCATCTACCCAAAATCCCCCTAAATTTCTGGTACAACACTCCTATAAAGCACTAATCTTAACCCCCTACTGGAAGACCTAGCCACGCCAACTGGGGCCCAAACATTAATAATGTTAATATTGACAACTCTCTTACACATTCCGAAACACATTCCTTAATGTCTCTGTGGAAAAACACGCCCCTATGCAACACATCAGGGTTCAAGGGAACTACCTACCTTGATTTCCCTGAACTAATAATGTGCCAAAATGCCCGAGACAAAGCCTGAAAGTTTACAAATCCTCACTCCTCCTAGTGATAACAACACCTACCGCATGCTCCATAATAAGTGCACTAGGGCCACCCAACTAGCCAAAGCTGAGTACTTTAGCTCCACCCTCAACGCCAATCTAAGTAGGCCATCCAAATTTTGGAACGCCATTCACTGCCTTTTTCTCCCTCTTCACCTAACCCCACCCCTACTGGTCTCTAACAGCACTCCTCTCTCAGACCACTTGCAGTTGCCTCCAGGTTCAATACTTACTTCACCATGTGCTTCCTCCCTCCTGGCCTCCCTACACCACCATTTGCTCCTCTCACACTCAAGCTGAATCTCCAAACCCCACAGACACCTTCTACTTCAGAAACATCTCTCTACTGAGGCTCTAAATGCCTTACATGCCCTCAGCCCTTCCAAGGGCAAGTCCCCAGACAGGCTGGACCCCAAACTACTCTAGCTATCAGCCCCTGCCATTGCATCTCCACTAGCAGACCTTCTAAACCTCTCATTTGCCACTGCAACTGTTCCTATGGGTTGGAAACATAGAAACATAGAAGCTGACGGCAGATAAGGACCAAGGCCTATCCAGACTGCCCATTTCTTTTTCTACCTTATGAATGTGCCATAGGCCTTTGCTCTGTCAATGGCCTATCTATTCATATTCATATGTATTGCTCCCTTATGCCTATCCCATGCCTGTTTGAAGCCCTGCACTGTATCCATATCCACCACTTTCTGAGGTAGGCGGTCCATATATCCATCACCTTTTCTGTGAAAAGAACGTCCTCACATTACCCTTAATCGGCCTCCTCTAATCTCATGCTGTGTCCTCTTGTCCTGCTATTTTTCTTATATTGAAACATGTTAGACTCTTTCACCTTGTTAATGCCCTTAAGGTGTTTGAATGTTTCAATCATATCACCTCTCTCCCTCCTTTGCTCTAGGGTATACATATTGAGCTTAGTTAATCTTTCCTCATATGTTTTCTGATGCAGTGCCTGCACCATTTTGTTGCCTTTCTCTGGATTGCCTCAATTTGGTTAATGTCCTTGTGAAGGTGTGGCCTCCAGTACTGCACGCAGTACTCCAGATGGGGCCTAACCAGTGTCTTGTAAAGAGGGATTATTACCTCCTCTTCTGACTTGTGATACCCCTACTAACACACTCCAACATCCCTCTAGCCTTACCTACTGCTTTAGAGGTCTGCTTGGATGATTTCAGGTCATCGTGATGATGATGCCCAAGTCTCTTTCTTCACTTGTGACTGCCAGCAACTCCCTCCCAGCCTATAGGTGGCTTCAGGTTTCTCTTCCCTATGTGCATGATATTGCACTTCTTTGCATTAAACCCCAGTTGCCACTCTTTCTAACCATTTGCTAGTTTATCCAGATCTCTTCTCATTCTGCCCACACCATCTGGATCATCTACTCTGTTGTAGATCTTGGTGTCATCTGCAGACAACCTTACCCTCCAGTCCATCTGCAATGTCACTGATGAAGATATTGAAGAGGACTGGCCCAGGACTGATCCCTGAGATACCCCACTTGTGACTTGCATCTCTTCTGACTGTATACCGTTTACCACCACTCTCTGTTTTCTGCCCTCAACCAGTTTGCCGTCCAGTTGACCAACATTTGATCCACCCGTGTCTACCCAGCTTATTAATCAATCTTCATGTGAAACAGTATTGAAAGCTTTGCTGAAGTCAAGGTAGGCAACATCGACTGGCTCCCCTTGGTCCACCACTCTGGTTACCCAGTCAAAGATATCTATGAGATTAGTTTGACAAGACCTTCCTTTGTAAACCCATGCTGTCTTGGATCCTGAGCTCCTATGGATTCCAGGTGTTGTACTATCCTTTCCTTAAGGAGTGTCTCCATAATCTTGCCCACTACTGAGGTAAGACTGACTGGTCTGTAGTTCCCTGCCTCCTCCCTGCTACCGCTCTTGTGGAGTGGGATCACATGAGCCTTCTACAGTCTTCTGGGACCTCTTCTGTGCTCAGAGACTCACTAAACAGTTCTGATAATGGCTGTGCTAGCTCCACCCTTAGCTTCTTTAGTAACCTGGGATGTATGCCATCAGGTCCCATTACCTTGTCCACCCTGAGCTTATCCAGGCTCTTGTAGGACCTTTCTTTTATTGAAGGGACTATTGCACACTTCCCTCCCCTGCCCATGGTGCAGAGCTGTTAGCCCTGCCCTACCTTCTCTTCAGTAAATACTGAGCAGAAGTATCTATTTAGGATAGATGCTTTTACATGGTCCTCCTCCTACATGCTCCCTTATCCCTTTGATCTTAGCAATACCCCTCTGGACTTTCTCCTTTCACTAATGTATCTCTAGAAAGTCTTGTCACCTTCTTTACTGTTCATGCTAGTGTTTCCTAAGTTTGGGCCTTTGCCTGCCTTACTGCCTTCCTGCTTCCCTTAGGTTTGGTACGCCTCCTATCTTCATACTGCTGTGTTCCTTTATATTTCCTGAAGGCCAGGCTTTTGGCTCTGACCTTTCTGTTACTGTGTTTGAGAACCAAAGTGGCTTCCTTGTTCTTCTGCACTTCCTTTTCTCTCTAACACAATGGGATGTTGCTTCAAGTATTGCATCCTTAATGCTTGCCCAGTTGCCTGTACCCTTCACCTGTATTTATTTTTGCCAGGGCTAGCTTTACTCTGTTGGCCATCTTATCAAAGTCAGCTCCTCTGAAGTCCCATATTTTTGCCTTGGAGTGGGATGATTTTGTTCTAGTGGCAAATTGAACCATACCATGTGATGGTCACTGGCACCCAGGTGACCTTCTACCTGGAGATCTGTGATCCTTTCCCTGTTAGTCAGTACTAGATCTAGGATAGCCCTGTCTGTAGTGGGTTGTTGTACCAGTTGTTTCCTCCTGTAGGGATTCCACCATGTGTCTAGTTCTGGCAGATGTCCCTGCTGGTATGGACCAATCTGTATCTGGCATGTTGAAGTCTCCCATTATCAGAACCTCTCCTTTAGCTGTCAGTTTTGTATATCTTCAACAGTAACATGTCTGTGTCCTCCCCTGGTCTGGAGGCCTGTACAACCAGTTCATGGCTGTCCCATTCCTGTTTCCAGGATGACCCACAGTTCTTCTGGCTCCTTATATGTATTCTGAATTTCTGTAGCCTTGATATTTTCATTGACATAAAGGGCCACTCCACCTTCCTTTTTGCACCCTCGTCTCTTCTGAACAGTACATAACCAGGTACTGAAGTCTCCCAAGTGTGGTTACTGGTAAACCATGTCTCGCTTAATGGCTACTATGTCCAGTTTAGCCTCTGTCATTCTTGCCTGGAGGTCTGGGATCTTGTTTCCCAGACTTCACAGGCATTGTGTATGTGATTTTCCATTGATCAGATTTCAGTGTGTTAGTTGTTGGCGTGGTCCAGTATTTCCCTGTGCATTGTATGGGGAGCTGGACCTTCTTCTTTATCTGGTGATGCAAATGAACTACAAACACGCTGAACTCCTGTTTGAACCAGCTTGAGGGGAGGGGTGTTCATCCCATTCGATGTTTCGGTGCTGCACCCTCTCCCCATTTGCTAGTTTAAATATTCTGTAAAGACGCCAAACATCTGCCCCAATGCACTGCCTCACTTAGTTAGATGCAGTCCATCAAATTTAAAGAACTTTCGCCCAAAACTTTGCCAGTTTCCTACAAATTTGAGTCCTTTTTCCTTGCACCAGCCCTTGAGCCATGTGTTTAGCTCCGCTATCTCCCTTTCTGACCTTCCATCCATCTGTCCCCTCTCCCAAACTGGCAGGATCTCAAAGAGATGCCGGACAAAATGGATGATAGTTTGCCACCCAGCCTGGTCAGGTGTTCCATGGTCTCCACAACTGACTGGCTGGTGAGAAGTTAGTTCCTATGTGTACCAGGACATCAATGTTTTCTTCCTGCTTCCTGAACAATTTAGCAATGCAGTCAGTGTCTCTCCACACTGATGTACCTGCGAGACATCTGACCATTACCCTGGCTGGAGATACATATCAACTCCCCAATCATGGATTCTCCTATGATCAGAAGTTTTTGATTTCCTTTTTGTTTTTTGTTTTGGTTCCTGTTTTTGTCACATTTGTTGTGTTAGTACCTGTGCTGCAGTGTTCCTGCACTGCAGTGTCCTCTGCCTCTTGTTTGATTTCGACATAGAGGCAGATACCTTTTGTAGTTTTTATATGGTTTATGGAGGTGATATGTTGAGGAGAGCACCGGGTGATGGGGCACCTGATTTGCTCTTCTCCTAACCACCTGCCACCCTCCCCGACCAACTACTCCTCTGCGGTCAGGGTGCTTCCTGTTGGATGTTGGGGAAATGGTGGGTGGTTCTTATAATATATTTCCTCTGAATATGCAATTTGAGGTGCTCAATCTCTGCCCATGCTGCCTGGAGCTGAGCTGTTAGATTCCAATGGCCCAGCATGTACGACAGTGTCCTAAATCCTGTAAAACTGCCCTTCTGAAAAGTGTTCCACAGTACCTGCAGTTAATGATATCCATTCCAAGTAAGTTGCTGGGTATATAACCTGGTCAGAGTAATTAGAAGGAAGAAAATGAAAGCAAAAGTTTGATTTGGGGTTTTGTTTATTTGTTTTGTATAACTTGTTATAACAAGTTTATTTATTTATTTATTAAATTTTGGTGACCAGGTACTCACTGAGCCCAGAAGGTCCCTTTCAGGGGTGACACAGGATAACAATACAAGTTATAAGAATGAACAAGGACATAAGGAACATTTGAGGCATTGTGAGTTACATCATGGGTGGTTACAGTAAAGAAAATAGTGGATACAGGCATGGTTACAGGCATGGTAAAAGAAAAGCAGTGGATATTGTTAAATTACTAGTGCCCCTGTAAATGAGGTCACTGTGTGGATACCTCTGAACTGCCCTTCCTGCTTTGCTACAGGAAATGTCATGACTGTGCTACTCTATAAAAGGATTGTAGTGTGGTGTGTGGTTAGATGGGTGGGTGGCTGGGCCCTTCCCTGCTGTAAAAGAAGACCCACAGACAAAGAAACAAGGAGGGAAGAGCAGAAACAATCAGCCAGCAACAAATGCAGTAGCTCTGAAAGCTTATCCTAATGACAGATAAAACTGTGAAAACCTGTAAAGCACCACCTGTAATAATTTCACAGAAGATATACCCTGTAAGAAACACTTTTGCTACAGAGAAAAATAAAGCAGTAACAGAAGATGTACCTTGCAAAAGACACTTTGTATCAGAAGATTACAGCAGTAATCTGTAATCACACACCTGTAGGCACACCCTGTAATAATGCAGCAGAATGTATACCCAGCAACAACAATTTGAATCCAAGAAAAATAAAGCAATAAAATGTTAGCAACAAACAGTAGCAATCCTTGAGGTACAAATAAAATAACAACACACAGTAAACCTGCTTAGCCAAAAGAAGCCTTAATCCTTATTGTGGTTCTGGTAAGGTTCTTTGTTCTGTCCTTTCAAGCAACCTAGAAAAAAAGAGTTCAGGTGAAGCTAGGTGCCTTGGCCAGCAAACCTAGTCTTCCACATGCCACTGTTATTCCTCTGCCTAAAGGTGGTGACCCCACCTTCACGGCTAACTACCAGCCCATCCTCTCTCCTCCCTGCCCCTGCAAACTCCAGGAACACCTTGTACTTTCTCAACTTTCTAACTTCCTCGCTGAATCCAACTTCTTCACCCTACCAGTCTGGATTTAGAAAGCATCACGCCACGCCACTTCTCTGTTAAGGCTCTCTGACTCTATCCTATCTGGGATGGACAAAGGGCTAATCACCTTAGCCATCTTTGTCGACCTAACCAAAGCATTTTACACTGTCTCCCATCCCCTGTTGTTATCCTGCCCTCTTCAGCCGGCCTATCAGAGTCTGCCACCAACTGGTTTAGAACTACCTGTTAGGCAGAGCTCAATCTGTAAGAATCGCAGATTCCACCTCCCCTCCGCTCCCTATTGACACTAGTGCCCCACAAGGATCCATACTGCCCTATCCTTTTTTCCATCCTTCTCAATGACCTGCCACAAACCTGCTCAGCTTCCTCCATTCACACATACGCAGATGACACAGTCCTATTACCTCTGGCCGGACACCTGTGGAGGTTGCTACCAGCCTTCAGGCTGATTTCAGTAAAGTTCAGATCTGGTTTAGTTCCCACCAACTCTCCTCAATGCCAAAAGACAATCTCCATGACCTTTGGCACCAGGCAGAGACTATCCAGGCTCACTACCCTCCCTAACTTCCACACTATTGATGGACTGTCCTTGAGGAGTAACTACTTTTAGGTACTTAGGGTCTGGCTCGACCAACACCTATCCTTCTCTGCTCATGTCAACACTATCCTGAATAAACTGCTCCCCAAGCTCAGTGTTCTTTACAGGAACCGCAGTAGCCTCCCGTTAACTGTGAGACGGAATTTGTGCAGAAAATGATCTTACCTACTTTCAACTATTGTGATGTAGTCTACAGTGCTGTTTCCAAGACCACTCTATCCAGACTAGATCCCTCTTCAATGCTTTTCTGCCACTTTTGCCCTCGATGCCCCACTGGGCCATCACTGCGAGCTCTACCGATCGCTGGCCTTTCCCTTCCTGGACAACCAGTGCTATCTATAGTGCTAAATTTGCTCAAAATTTGACTTGAGTCCCTTCCACCCTACCTTGCTTCCTCTCTATCATCCCCACCTCCCCTCTCATGCCCTCAGGTCAACCGACTCCAGGCTACTGTCAATCCCTCACCAACGGACCCTCAGCGGCCAATCCACCTTCTCCTACCACCTACCCAAACTCTAGAACAACCTCTCAGTCCAAATCCGCCACTCCTCCTCAAATCACTCTCTATCTACTGCCCTGTCAAACTTCTACATGGTAAATTGCTTGTGTAACTGACACCCCTTATTTCTCTACTACCCCAGATTTTTCTCCCAATCCCTGGCAGCCTTACCAGCAGCATTAGCTATTGCTATGAATACTGGCTTATACTATCAACCTATGCACTTCACTGCTATGCACTTACAATCCTGTTGTCACTGTCTCACTAGGTTGTCTCCACTGAGTACTATGGCTGTCCAGTTCTGTAAATCTCTGTATTGTTGCAACCTAATCCATTTGTACCAGTTGTTGATGTAACCCTATGTATGTAACCTAAATTACTCAATGTGCTGCTATTCCTTGTACATTGTAACCTATAATTCATGTCACACCATGTATAATTCTGCTGTCCCTCTGTAACTCCTCCTCAGATTTGCACCGTGAGATGAGTATCCTTATGCTCAGTGTGCCTCTCCTGGAGAAACATTTCAATAAATAAATACATAAAATATTCTAGGGATGGCAGAACCAAAAAAGGTTATGAGATTCAGAAATGTTCTGATAGTCCATGAAAAGTTCTGATAGTTCTGAGCCTTATCAGAACTTTTAGAGCCTTTCAGTTTAAAGTACAAAACTTTTTTCACTTTCCGCTGATAAGCTACTGTCATCAAAGAGAAATTAATTTAAAACAACTTAAAGAGCAAGTGCTTAGTAAGGATATATTTCTTAATGAATAAAGATTCAGGGCCTTTAGATGTCTCCATAATCATTGTGTTTGCTTTTATTTGTTTCTTTAATTACCTTTTCATCATTATTCTTGTATTTTGCCAACTACTAGCAAAAACAGTAATAATAGTAATCTGGCAAGGCTGGCAGTGTATTTTAATGGGAACCTGCAAAACTGTTTTCAGATTTCTATAGAGAAATAGCACTTTCTACCATCAAATTATTATATATTTAATAGAAATATGTGATTTTTCATAACCTTTGATCTCTTGTTTTAATTTAACAGGTGACTTCTTTTCATAACCAGATTTTACTTGGGAAGAAGAAAAGGTAAGCAATTCACTGTTCTGAGTATGTAAAGTCATACAGCTGGACCACAATAGTGCAAACATACAAAGGCAAAGTTTGTTGCTGAAAGAAATATCTATTTTTTGAAGATTATAGAAAATCAGAAATGGCATAGGAAAATAAATTAATCCCATTGGTTAAACAGTCAAATTAGAGATTCATTTATTTTCTGATAGAGCCCAGAGAAAACAAGTACGAATGTGGAGCCCCATAACTCATCTGATCAGTTTGCACCCGTAATGTTCGAAAATCGATCCACCATCTTGCAGCAGCCGCAAAGTCATTGGCTAAAAGTCACGGTTAGGTCAGAATCACCCCGAACAAAAGCATAATTTCACAGTAATTTTCTGGCTTTATGAGTCAACATGACAGTATCCAGAGCATTCTGATCAAAGAATCACCAAGCAGTGTTAACAGTGGAGAAAGCAATGAGGTCCATCACGACTCGAAGCCGAGAGCATCGGTATTTTCTTAACATATCATACCACAGATGGACATCCATCTGAGGTATGGAAGCAGAAGAAAATACAGGTGCTCTCCTAGGAGTTCTACCCAGCAATATTCTCTTCACCTGCAGTACTCCCCACAAAAACCAGCACATAACAAAACACCCACCACAGTGGAGAAAGTAATACCTCATGAATTGTTGCTAACAAGTGCTCAGATGCAGGAGAGCATTCAGTCAGCTGAACGGTGACTTAACAGATGAGGAGTGTACTTTCCAAACTTTAAAAGACTGCAGTTGTACGCCCATCTGCCTTTCTTTGTTAACGTAAACTCGAAGCATTATGGGCATCTGATTGTTTTGTGTATTGCAAAAAAAAATTAAAGAGGTATCTTGTCATATTAGCCCCTGTTGTTGCAAAAGTAGCACAAATGTTAAAAGAAAAGAAGTTATCAAGCTGCTTTGTCACTCAGTATCACCAGGCAGTTCCGAGCGCAGTTCGAGCAGACGAGTCACGCATCGTCCACAGGCGCATTTTAAAAATAAACTCAAACCACCACTGATCACACAGAGACCACACAATTGTAAAATGTCCCACTTTTTAATGACATGTTTCAACATGTCAGCAGAAGAGACTGTAAATCTTCTATTTCCAGAAGCTGACAACACAACTGCTGACCTGAACCCTGAACCTGACAACACAGCTGTTCAGCTGTTACCTGAAGGTACTAACATACTTGCTGAGATGCCCCTGAAACTGCCAACATAGATCCTGCGCCAGTCCCCGAAGCTAACAATATAGCTGGTGATCCACTGATTGAAACTGACAACATAGCTGGTGATCCACTGATTGAAGCTGACAAACATAGCTGCAAATCCATTGACCGAAGCTGATAACATAGCTGGTGATCCATTGACTGAAGCTGACAACATAGCTGGTGATCCATTGACTGAAGCTGACAACATAGCTGGTGATCCATTGACTGAAGCTGACAACATAGCTGGTAATCCATTGATTGAAGCTGACAACATAGTTGGTGATCCATTGATTGAAGCTGACAACATAGCTGGTGATCCATTGCTTGAAGCTGACAAAATAGTTGGTGATCCATTGACTGAAGCTGACAACATAGCTGGTAATCCATTGATTGAAGCTGACAACATAGTTGGTGATCCATTGATTGAAGCTGACAACATAGCTGGTGATCCATTGATTGAAGCTGACAACATAGCTGCAAATCCATTGATTGAAGCTGACAACATAGCTGGTGATCCATTGCTTGAAGCTGACAACATAGCTGGTGATCCATTGATTGAAGTTGACAACATAGCTGGTGATCCATTGATTGAAGCTGACAACATAGCTGGTGATCCATTGACTGAAGCTGACAGCATAGCTGGTGATCCATTGATTGAAGCTGACAACATAGCTGCAAATCCATTGATTGAAGCTGACAACATAGCTGGTGATCCATTGATTGAAGCTGACAACATAGCTGGTGATCCATTGCTTGAAGCTGACAACATAGCTGGTGATCCATTGATTGGAGCTGTCAACATAGTTGGTGATCCATTGATTGAGCTGACAACATAGCTGGTGATCCATTGATTGAAGCTGACAACATAGCTGCAAATCCATTGCTTGAAGCTGACAACATAGCCTGGTGATCCATGGATTGAAGCTGACAACATAGCTGGTGATCCATTGATTGGAGCTGACAACATAGCTGGTGAGCCATTGCTTGAAGCTGACAACATAGCTGGTGATCCATTGATTGAAGCTGACAACATAGTTGGTGATCTATTGATTGAAGCTGACAACATAGCTGGTGATCCATTGATTGAAGCTGTCAACATAGCCTGGTGATCCATTGATTGAAGCTGACAACATAGCTGGTGATCCATTGCTTGAAGCTGACAACATAGCTGGTGATCCATTGATTGGAGCTGACAACATAGCTGGTGATCCATTGATTGGAGCTGACAACATAGTTGGTGATCCATTGCTTGAAGCTGACAACATAGCAGCAGAGCTAGCGCCAGAGCCCTGCAAAGAAGTTTAAGAAACCACCCATTTTGGTACTGTGAGTACAGCAGAGCTTAATGTAATAGAGAGCCAGAGGGAAGAAATAAACACCAAAAAACACACACAGTGGGCAGTAGCAGTGTTTGCAGAGTGGGCCAGCAAAGAAAAAGTATCAGTAGATTGACAAAATGACAGTTTTGATGTTATAAATAGCTACCTGTGAAAATTCTGTGCTGAGGCCAGAACTGATCAGGTGAGCAGTATTCAGTTTCTGGGTACTGCGCTCTACATTCAGGCATCAATCGCCACCTAAATTCCCCACAGGTGGGGCATCACACCAGCATTATCTGAGACCCTGCATTTTGCTCTAGCAACAACATAATGACCTCAATACTAAAGGAACTTCATAAAGAGCAGAAGGATGTAGCTGCCCACCACCCATCCATCACAGAAACAGGCCTTGTCAAACTAAGAAATTTGTCAGCCATGTCACCGGATACCACACACGGATTGGTCCACAAGGTATGGTTTGACCTTCAGCTCCACATGGCCCGCCAAGGAAGAGAAGGATTGCGTGACTCATGGCCAGATTAATTCACAGTCAAGAGTGATGAACATGGGCAAAAGTATGTGACACTTTCCCATAATCCAACCTCAAAACCACAAGAATCTGCTAGAGGCCAACAAAGAAAATAGTCGAGTTTTATGTTTGAGGACCATGGCAACCCTCTCTGCCCTGTACTATCGTTCTGTAAATATCTTTCAAAATTACCAGAGGATGCCCTGCATTCTACCTTCATCCCAGGAAGAGTCCTCAGACTCACCTTGACATCCAGGAGTGCTGGTATATGAAGGAACCAATGGGCAAAAATTTCCTAGGAAATGTGATGGCTAGACTGAGTAAAGAAGCAGATCTATCGACAAGATACACCAACCACAGCATTCGCTCAACAGCTGTACTAACGCCTAACTCAAGCAGGGTTGTCAGCTTGAGAAATCACCAGCATCACTGGTCACATATGTGAAGCCAGACTGCAACACTACTGGTCAGCATCCATGGAAAACTGAAGAAACTGGAGTACAATCCTAGGAGGATCCATCCAGCAGACACAGCAGCAGTAAGCACAGTCAAGTATGTTATCTGCAGGAACCATCAATGAACTACGGGTACAGGAACCAGCAATGAACTACGGGTACAGGAACGAGCAATGAACTACGGTACAGGCATCAGCAACATCCAGCTCCACGACTCACTAACTTCAACCCAGTCAACTGCACCTGCAATGCACCAATACATTTCTTCTCTGCAAACAAGTAGTGGTCTCTGTTTTTTATCGGCAGTTTTTATCACAGTGCAACTGCGTGGTTAATTTTGCATTTTGTTTTACCCACCTATTGTTTTACCCACCCACCTTTAAAAGGGACTACTTTATCTCAAACCTGACAAAATATGTAATAAAATTGAAATAAGTTATTATAATGTTTAAAACTTTAACAGACTGTGTCTGAGAGTTTCTTTCCATTTTCTATGTGCAATACCTTTCCAGGGTGAGTGGGGCTATACCTGACCGCCTAGGAGCTATAAGGCCCTCCGCCTCATCACGGACTTGGGCAGTCTGGTATAGCCTAATACCGCCTACCCTGTCGGGTATTATTGGTTACATATATTTACTTTCTCATTGAAATACATTGGGCTCTAAGTAGCTGGCAGTTTCTGACATCACAATGCCAGAATTCTACTGATTTTTTCTGCTAGAGGTGTGAAAAGCAAAAGTGAAAATTTACTTGTTTCACTGCACCAATACATATTTTATTATAAAAGTAGAAAATAATGACTAACACATCAAAATACAGTAAATAAAATAGTCAGTTGTCTATTTATTAGAAGTAAACACCTGGGGCTTGATATTCAAATAGCACAAAGAGGAGTTCAAAACTTTGCACTGCACCTTGCCCGGGAGCCGAGGATGCTATATTCAGTTGATTAGTGCACTGGCACTATCTGACTGAATATAGGACCATGCCTATGCAGAACTAAGTCAAGCAACGCTGCCCCTACATGGATATCCAAGTATGTTGCCAAATGTATAGCCTAAGCACTATCTGCAATATTCAGTGATCCATGCAATGAGCCATTGGGCATGCAAGGTGCTAAGGGCCTTTTGCATCCCATTATGGGCTTATTTGCATGGGTAGTGAGGCAGGTAGTGCGCACCACCCCTCCCAATTGCTAATTCCCAGGGCTGTGTAGATATCCCTGGTGATAGTGGTCCCCTCAGATTGCCAGTCTGTACTGTATGAAATAAAAATCCCTGGTGCTAGTGGTCCCCCTCACCCTCCTTCCAATAGCCTGCCCATAGTACAATGGAAAACCCTCCTGGTATCCAGTGGTCCTTACGGGCACTGATGGTGTGCTGTCAACACAGCAAACCATCACAGTGAAGGCAATGTGGGTGCTGCAACCCGTATGATGATCATTCTGATGGTTGGATTCCACAGTGCCCACCATCATTGTTGTCCAAGGGGGTATTTTTCCCCTCCACATCTGACCTGGAGGTGATTATATTATTTTCTGGGGGATGTGGTGGGTGAAGCCTCAACGGTGGAGAGGTGTTAGACCGTGCCCTACAAACAGCCAGGATGTGCCCCAGTGCTTGGGTATAATGGCGGTTATGGCAATTGCCATGCGGCATGCTCACCTTCTGAATTTTCATGTCACTGAACTGTCGGTCACCCATAGGGTGTCGAACCGATATGGTGGAACTGTTACTGATCCACCACAAAGCCATAATCCCTGGCATCTAGCGGCCCCCCCACCATGGCACTGAACACCCACACCCCATGACCTTACCAGTTCCCCTGGTGCCATGCGAGTGCATACGTGGCGACTGGAGCAACCCTCCTCTCGCCTCTCGCCTGGCTGCCCTATGTCCAGACAGGGAGCGTGCCTCTATTTATAGGACAGAGCGACATGTACAGTCCCCTGTTTTGTTTTTTCCCACCTAATTAACTAACAAAGAAATCCACAGGTGATCTTACCCTCACAGGAACGAGTGGTGCTTCCCCAACACAAACACAATAAGCACACAAGAGTCATGCAAAGACCTGAAGCACTGTGTCAGTGCTGTGGGTTCAGTTCTGACCTTGACACACTGGATGGCTTGATTGTGAGCTTCATTTTTGTGACTTTTGATATTCTGACCGAGTGCTGCCTTTGTGTTCTTTTTGGCCCTTTTTTGTAATTAACCAACAACTAGGTTTTCCTTGTGGGCCAAGCAATAAGTACTGGGGCACACTGAAAAAACTGCTCTTCACACCCTCATAAGGACTGGACTTCCTATGGATAACAACATTATTGGACAGGGAGGCAGACTAATGCCTTGAGTGAATCTGCCCGACCTCCAGTGTCGATCTGTTCCTTTATGTGTGATCTGTCTGAAACGCCTGTCAGTCCTCAGCAGTCCTTCTCCAGTTCATTTTATGTGCTCCTCCGTGGTGTGATTTGGCTGGCTCATCACCTGCAGAATCTTGAATGCAGCATACACAGTCCCTCAATACTGTTACAACAAACCTTGACAAGCCCCCGAGGATTATCTCCCTACACTGAATCCAGGTAACAATTTAGGTGATGCCCTGCCACTCTGCACATTTGTCATCGCTGCTGTCATCCATGGTGAGGTAGCTATCATAGTGCTGGCAGCCCCACATCTCTCACCTCACAATGACCTGTTCAACTTTCACCCTCCTGTGTTCCCCTACCCTGAATATAGCTGTAACCTTCAGTAATGGTCTCTTCAGTCACCATCTGCCAATTGTTCTTCCTCCTGCTCCCCACACTGAAACCTGGTGAGCTCACTACCTCATGCATCATGAACATGGTTAGTGCAGCTTCTCAGATTTTTTGACATATGAAAATAAATATAATCTTTTCAGGTTAGGGTTGACAGCATCAGTGCACAAGTGGAACAACTGACTTTCCTACCTCATATGGTCTAAGCTACCTATGATTAGGCATTATTAAATTATACACATAATGATGTGCACACACCCATCATTTAATGTTGCCTAATCAGAGGTAGACAAGCTCTTATAAGTATAGGAAAACCCTTTTTCCCTTTTGCCCTGCTGCTATCAGCCTGGTTTACCAGAATGATCGTGTTTATTTTTGATATAGCAAGAAACCCGAGGGACTGTACTAACTACATTCATGATGTGGAAGGGTGGTGAGCTCACCAGTTTTTGTGTGGGGAGCAGGAGTGAAGAATGAATACCAGAGGGGAACTGAGGAGGCCATTCCTGCAGGGTACAATTATATTCAGGGCAGGTAGGACAAATCAGGGAGCCAGGTGACAATGGCTACTTAAAAACTGGTTTGGCTATCAGATGTTGAAAGTTATTATAACTTGGCTACCTGCCTACAAAGTGACACTGAGCCCTTAAAAAGGATGATCACTACAAATATTGGTTTGGCTATCAGATTTTGAAAATTAGTGGCCAGATTGACCACCAGTTCAAAACTGATCTGTCCCACCCTGATTCAGAGATGGCAGAAACCCTGATTCAGAGATGGCAGAAAACAAGAGGTAGGAAGGTCAGCAGATCATTGTGAAATCTGAGATGTGGGCTGCCAGCACTGGAATAACTACCCAATCATGGATATGAACATATGAAAATGCCAGCAGATATGGGCCATACAGTCTGCCAAGTCTGCTGAAGTGAGAGCAGGCAGTGATCACAAATACTTGAAGTGGCAGAGTGGCGCCTGAATTGGTACCTGGATTCAGTGTAAGGAGATTATCTTCTGGGGCTTTGTCAAGGTTTCTTGAGGCAGTATCGAGGGGACTGTGTAAGCTAACCAACTAGCATTATGGAGGAGGGCACGGACAAGGACTGGAGGAGGATTGCTGAGGACTGTTCTGCTGGGTTCTGCAGGTAACAGGTAAGGAAGCAGACTGATGCTGGAGGTCGGGAGGATTTTCTCAAGGTGTAGTCTGCCTCTCCTGCCAAATAATGTTGTTATCTATAGTAAGTCCAGCCATTATGAGGGCATGAATAGCAGTTTTTCAGATGTGTTCGATGCTTATTGCTTGGCCCACCTGAAAGATCTGGTTGTTGTGTAATGAGGCAGGAAAAACAAAACTTGGGGACTGTACTCACTGCCTTCATTGTGAAGAAGGGTGGTGATCCACCTGACGTTTATTGCGGAAGCAGAAGTGAAACATTGATGAAAGAGAACTAGAGAGTGATTTGGGAGGCATCATTTAACATGCCAGCTGATGAAGTATTCAGGTATCTGTATAGATGTGCGCTGCTCTCTGAGGTACAGGATTATGACATGAAGTATGCTAATTCTTTCCATGGAACCAGCAAGCTCATATGCAGCACCAGGAATTATTAAGAACCAAGTGTGGATGGAAAAGTGTGCAACAGTGGATGGATGGGTGGCTGGGTCCCCATGTAAAAACAAGATAACACAAAAGCATGTTTTTGGATTACCTAGAAAGCCTGAATTTTGGCATGGGACCAGACCAGAACTTTGCTACAAACTGACATCACATAACCACTAGACTATAAGATATTTGAAGAGCTGTACTGTACTATGGTTTGCCAAAGAGAAAGTCAGTTTGTCGTTGAGGCACAGGTCAGGAAGCATAGGAAAACCAGGAGCAGTTGTAGAATTAGCAAAAGTGTTTATTAGTACTAGCAGTAATATAAAAATAAACTTGCTCAGTATAACTATTTACAAAGGCAGAATAAACAGAGAAGATCCATCTGAGTTTTCCTTCAGTCTCTGTGTGTCTCCCAAAACATTGTAGCTCACTCTCTTATAAGTCTTTGCAACTCTTCTCCTGGGGATTGAAGCCTCCAATATGGAAGTGGAACCCGTCGGTTGGTATGATTATTACACTGTGAGATTCAATTTTGCACCCCTTCATAGGCCTACCTATGTGGAGATGGTCAGGTACGCCCTTTATGGGTGTGAGCCCTGAAGGCCTAGCAGCGGTGCTTAACCTATCAGATTTTCCTGTGGCAAGTGGGAATCCTGAGGCTCTGGTTTTGGCCTATAATAAGGTCATTGCCACAGCCCTGGACTCTGTCGCTCTTGTCCATGCTCCTCCTCTCCCTTCGGCCTTGGTCTCCATGGTTTGACAGACCTTGAGGGAGTTGCGCGATTAGAACAAAGATTAGAACATTGCTGGTGGAAATCTGCCCTGGAGGCCGACTATCTTAGATTGCTAGAGCATTATCAGCTCTACCAGTCAACAATCACCCTTAAGAAGGCAGAGTTCCTGTCTGGGGACATTGCTGCTGCTCAGAATCAACTGGTTCAGCTCTTTCAAATTGTAGACAGGCTATGTAACCCAGCCTGCCTGCAGGTGCGAAGAGCTTTTCACAGTTGGAGTGTGAGGAGCTCGCTCGGTTCTTTGCAGATAAGGTGGCTGACATCAGGCTGAGATCCATTTGACACGCTCTATGGGGATGCTAGCGATTGGTGCTTGGTCACTGTCCTCACTTCACCTGGAGTACCATTGACTGGCCAGCATTAGTGAATGTCATGGATTGTCCAGGGTATGCACCCCACGTGCTGTAGTTTGGACCCAGGCCCAACGCTCTGATTATGGGTTATTATGACATCATTGGTCGAGTCCTGGCATAGATAGTCTGGTGCTCCTTGAGTCAGGTGAGTTTCCTAGCTCCCTGAAGGTGGCGTGTGGTAACACTCCCTCTCAAAGAAAGCTTCTCTGGACCCAGACTGCCTGGCCAACTACAGACCCATCTCTAACCTTCCCTTGCCGGAAGGTGATCGAGAAGGTAGTGGCTGTACAGCTGGAGAACCATTTGACCATCCATGACATCTAATTAACCTCTAATCCAGTTTTTGAAAGAGGCATAGTACGAGACTGTGCTGGTTCACATGCTCAATGATCTCCTGATGGCGACAGATCGGAAAAAATGGTCCATCTCGGTACTCCTTGATCTCCTCAGCTTTTGACACCTTGGACCATGGGGTGTTGCTTGAGCACCTGAGGTTCATCTGTGACCTGACTAGTATGGTTCTCAGGTGGTTTAAGTCCTTCCTCACTGGCAGAACTCAGAGGGTGGTAAGTCGAGGATTTATTCCTCCGACCTCTCTCTCTCTGTCATGTGGGATCCCCAGGGCTCAGTGCTGTCCCCCATGTCATTCACGGTGTATATGCTGCTCCTCGGAGACATTGTAAGATGGTATGGGCTGAGGTTTCACTGCTATGCTGATGATACCCAGCTCTACCTGTCTTTGCACCCAACCAGGATAGTTCACTCTCGATATTTAATAACTGCCTCACTGAAATCCAGGATTGGATGAATTCCAGCTGGCTGAAGTTGAACTCAGAGAAGACTGAGGTCATGGTGGTGGATCCGGTTGACAGATAGTGGGTCAGGGGCTGGTCAGCCCACAGGTCTTTTTCTGGGGCTCCCAGCTCTCACCCTCTGAACTGGTGCGGACCTAGGGGTAATGCTTGACAACAGGCTGACACTACGATCTCAGGTGTCGGCAGTCATCAAGTCTTCCTTTTACCATCTTAGGAACATAGCTAGGATCAAGCACCTGGTTCCATTCGGGACTTCCTACATTGATCCACACCTTGTGACCTCACACCTTGATTACTGCAACTCCCTTTACTTTGGGCTTCTGGGGCTTGATATCTGCCACCTGCAGCTGGTGCAGAATGCCTGCTGCCCAGTTGTTGATGGGATTTCCGACATGCCATATCACACCGGGTGCTGTGTGAACTGCACTGGCTGCCAGTTCAGTGGTGGATCACCTTCAGAGTCGGATTACTGACTTATAAAGTCCTACACAGACTTGGCCCTGACTACCTGAAAGAACTTCTGTCCTTACTGCCCTGAGCGATTGCTCCTTCTCGGCTGATGAGGGTTGCTAGAATTCCAAGGTTATCTTTGAAATCTTCTGGGGCCTGGTATTTATGTACACCCCAGTCCTTTGAATTCTCCACCTGTCAGCTTCGGGAGTGCAACGTGGGGGTTTTAAACAGGCCCTCAAAATCCATTTGTGGAGCCGAGCTTTTCCAGAGTTTTAAGGTTATTAACTGATTTTACTGAAGATGGTATACATTACTGTTTTATTTATGCTTCAATTTTATGTAATGCACCTTGATATTTGAAAACACATAACAAATAAAGATGTATTATTTATTATTATTATAATTATTATTATTAACAAGAATCCTGATTTTTTCTAAAATGTTCTTGTAAATTTCAGGCAGGTACAGCAAGAACACAATACCCCAGAACTGAGGCCCTTCTCCATAGCTTCTGAAAAAGGGCTTAAAACTGCTCGCAGGTTAACCCCTTGAGTTCCCAACAGCTTTTGCAATCAGTTCATCTCAAACTATAATTATATACATTTCAACAGTAATACTATATAATTTCTGAATGAAGGGATCCCAATATCAGTTACATTTCACATAATGGTTTGCATATATTTTTATACCAACAGATATGCAAGGGAGAAAAAGACAGAAACAGCAAGGAAGACTTAGAGACAGTGAGAGGAAGAGAATTGCAAGACTGTCGGGTGATGAAATCCTAGGTCTTACAGGAAAATTTGGTTGGCAAACCAGACGGACAAGAGACAGGAAAGGAAAGACCAGAACAGATCCTTGCATTCAGACACCCAAACAGCTGGGACAGGATCCTATTCAATCCTGTCACATACCCCTCCTTAAGAGGGAACCTGTTTTATTAAACAACTGGGACAGGGTTCTAGTCAACCCTGTCACATACCTTCCCCAAGAGGGAACCTGTTTTATTAATCAGGTTTCCAAACCTTTCTATTAATTCTCTACTGACATTAGCTTCTAACTTTCAGAAATGAAGCACATGTGCAGTATCCTTTTTCTATAACAGTACAGCAAACAGTAAAGTTTAAACTCATACATTTATTTTCAACCTTCAGAACCTCTATTCTTGATCCATATCTTGACAGAAGATCAGCATTGCTATTCTCTTTACCAGAGTTGTGTATCACAATGAATTTAAATGGCTGTAGTACCAGGTACCACCTTGTGATTACAGAATTTTTATCTTTCATTTGGTTAAGCCAACAGAGAGGATTGTGATCTGTTATAAGTACACAAATCAATTCCTAGCAAATAAAACTTAAGGGACTCCATGGCCCACTTTGCTGCTAAACATTCCTTTCATTGGTGGAGTACCTTTTTCTCTGTCATGCAACTTCCTACTTATGTACTGAATAGGATGTTCTGTCCCATCTGTATTTTGACTCAGGACTGCACCTAGGCCTAGCTCTGATGCATCTGTTTGTAAGAAAATGGTTTCTCAAAGTCTGGGCTTTTTTTTTGTCAACTTTATTTCCCCGTCGCAACCCCATGAAACTCCTCTCGGCATCCGAGCCCTTATCCTACCCACCAGAGGCCCCGAACTGAACCTTCTATCTCTTCCTCACCTCCCTGCAGCCAGCACACCTGATCTAACCTCCCAGGGTGGGTCGCCTCCGCCTCTAGGGTGCTTCTAGATTCAGACTCTGGCTGCAGGGCTGGACTGAGGTGAAGGACCTGGAAGGACAGATGGGGATGGCCCAGTGAAGGGCATGGGGACTTGGTGCCATCGCCATCCATGGGCCATTGTTTTCCACTTTTACTTGAACTCCTGAGAGCTCGGACGGCAATGACATCCAGCTTGGCTGATGCACGCCCCACGCACCCCCTGAAAGATGTCTGCTGAGTCCGATCCCAGCGCCGCATCCAAGCACTGTAGTGCCTCCAGCCTCCGCTAGAGGTCACCAGCATCGGTAGTGGAATCCTCCTCCTGGGAAGGAGAGCAGTCCAAGGATGTTCAATCCTTTCACCTCCCTGCCAACCCCAATGACCCGGCTCGCTCCCAAACCTGGGTCGCCGGCGTGGCATGAGGTGTGGTGTCCAGCTCCAACCCTCAGCGCCACTGGGCCGGCCAAGTCTGGGCTTCTAAAACAGGGGCTGGACATAATGTAGCCTTAATAGCTCAAAAAGCTTCATCACACTCTGGGATCCATTTCGATTATTCAGGTACCATTTTTCATGAGTTCTGTGAAGTGAGTAGCCAACTCTGCAAAGTTGGGAACAAATCTCTGATAATAACCAACCAGCCCTAAAATGACCTGACATGTTTCTCTGTTTTGAGGGCAGGGCTGTTAGCTACAGCTTCTATTTTAGAAATTTCTGGCTTAACTTCCATGTCTCAACACATAGCCCAAATATCTGGTTTTCTGCATGCCCAATGCACATCTGGTAGGATTAATAGTCAGATCTGCATTTTTGATAGCTTGGATAACTACTGGTAGGTGTTCCAGGTGGCTTTTATAGTCTGGACTGTACACCACAACATCATCCAGGTACGCAGCACAATAACCAGTGTAAGGTGATAAAATTACATCCATGTACTGCTGTAATGTGGCTGGCACACCATGTAAAACCAAATGGCATGGTGGTGAACTGATAGAATCCAACAGGAGTGACAAATGCAGTTTTTATCTGGATTCTTTAGCTAGGGGATTTGCCATTAACCCTTGGTGAGATCGAGGGTACTGATGTACTTGGCACTCCCCAGTCTGTCCACCAAATCATCTATTCTGGGTTAGGATAACTGTCAAATTCTGACACTTGATAAGTTTCCTAAAATCAAGGCAGATTCTTATACCCCTTCCTTTGTGTACAATCACCACCTTAACCACATCAGGTCTTAACCACTCTGGTAATCTGTATTATTTATTTAGCTTTTGTTGACCAGGTAGGTACACTAGACAAGCTGTATGCCTATTTTCAGGTACATGACCCAGGAGAGTACAGCAACAATACAGGTTCAAACAAGGTACATAACAACAAGAGGGCAATGTACATAGTTACAGGAGAGCAAGATGAACAGATAGTCTACAGTGAGCAGTAATAGGTAAAATATACATATCCATACATAAATAGATTAAGACATTCAATGGCAATTACATTGTATGAGTGACCCTTTACCAGGGCCACATAATTCATAAGCAGATAGCAAGCAATCATGTGCTTCCCAGAGTTAAGGGACAGTGGACAGTGGATTGGATGAGACCAATTTGGAGACCTGATTAGGGTGGCTTAGGACACCCACACACAGAGGACAGTTTCAAGTGCTCCCACAGGAATTCTGGAGGCTCAGGTGAGGGGGGAGGTACGAATGTGGTCTGAAGGGAGTTCCATAGCCTTGGAGCGCACGTAGCAAAGTCCATTTCCCTTTAGGGTTCGAGTATGAGGAACTTTGAACACCCCAGGACATTAAGACCTGAGGGAGTAGGAGGAGGAGGATTCAGTAGGCTTGAGGAGCTGCACCAGCCCTGGTGGAGTTCTGGTTCTGAGCACCTTTCCTATGAAGCAGCCCAACCCATATTTCAAATGATTGGCCAGGAAAGCCAGCCCAGTTTGTCGATAATTTACAATGATGGGTGAGACGTGGTGCTGCCAGGGCAAAGCGACAGATGTTGTTGTAGGTTATGTTCCATCGAGCAAGGTGGACCTTGGAGGTGCTAGCAAACTGGAGAAGGCCATAGCTAAGTGAAGGGAGCAGCACACCTCTGGCCAATGCCAAGCAAGCTGCAGACGTCAAATTTTTCTTTGCCCTGTAGGCAAGACCCAGTTTGCAGTTTACGGTTCTGCAAACATTTAGGATGTGACACCCCATGTCAAGTTGGGGGTCAAGTGTCACTCAAGGTATTTTATTGAAACCGTGGTTAAGAGGGGAGAGCCGCAACACCACTGGACACATAGAGGGACAGGGGAGGCCTTGATCTTGGCAACTGACCCAAAGCATGGCCTGAGTTTTCTTTCGATTGAGGACCAGCTTGTGAGTCGCTACCCAGGACTGAATATTCTTAAAGGCCTCACTCAGCTGAAGGTTGAGAACCCCAACATCCCGGAGTGTGCAAGGATGACAAGATCATCAGCATAAAGTGTGACTCTACAGTTGGAAGCAGCAGCAGGGAGGTTGTTAACAAATGCAGAAAAGAGAAGAGGCCCTAAAACTGATCCCTGTGGGACACCAGAGGTCACCGGAGTGGGGCCAGAGAGGACCTTGTTGAATTTAGTCTGCTGTATTCTGCCTTAAAGGTAGTTTCTAGCCAACTCAAGGCAGGAGGGACAGGCCAAGGGACTGCATCTGTGAGCAAAGTAATGCATGGTCCACAAGGTCAAAGTCCTTAGATAAGTCTATAATATGGCCTAGAGAGTTCGCCCTGGTCCATGGTCGTCCTGATGTTAGTAGAGACTGAGACCAGGGCTGTGGACATGCCATACCCTTTTGAGAGCCATGCTGCACAGGGGACAACAACTTATCAGCCTGAATGTACTCAGAGCTGTTCAGCCACAGCTTTCTCTAAGAGTTTACTAACAATGAAGGATGGCAATTGGATGATAGTTGTCCAGGACTTTGGGGTTCCCTTGCTTCGAACAGGGACAATCCTTGCTACTTTCCAAATGTCAGGATAACACCAGTGGCAAGGGACAGGTTTAAGATATACATGCCAGTAGGATGGCAATAGTAGGGGCACCCAGGTTCAGAAGTTTGGGCTCCATGTTATCATGCCCAGCGCTGGAGTGTGAGAGAGACCAGAGGAGTCTCTTGCGCTCCATGGCAGACACAGCCCTGAGATAAAATAATGGGCGAGAGGAGTGAGCCTCCTGAGAGACAGAGGTCAAAGGGCCGCGTGTTCTCAGCAGCAGGGAAAAGGGAGGTAAGCACAGACAAGTCAAAAAGTGGGAATTTAAAGCATTAGCAATCTTAGTGGATTATTACAACTCGACCCACCAATGATCAGTTTAGATACCCCAGAGTTGGAGAAGCTGTTGACTAAGTTTTTATGTTCCTCCAGAACCTATGTGGGTCCTTAGCAGAGCTAAGCAGGGCAGATTTACAGTAGTCCCTTTTGCTGCCCTGATGACATTTTGCACTCATTTCTGAGCTTCCTATACTGTTGGAAGATGGACTAATCCATGCTTTCAACGTGAGCCCAACACTTGTCCCTTGCATGCATGAGGGCTAAGAGGCTCTCTGCAGCCATTTTGTGCAGCACCCTTACTCTCCATCTAACAAGGGGGCATGCTTGTCCTCCAGGGTGCCAAAAACAGGAGGAAACTGGGATACAGCTGTAGAGGGTCTATGGGTACTAAGCACTTCTGACCAGTCAGTGATCCTCAGATCCTCATGAAATGACCCCAGATCAAACCTAGAGAAATCCCTAACCTAAATGATCTTGTGGGGAATTTTTG
Source organism: Neoceratodus forsteri (assembly GCA_016271365.2). Classification (NCBI taxonomy): domain Eukaryota; kingdom Metazoa; phylum Chordata; order Ceratodontiformes; family Ceratodontidae; genus Neoceratodus; species Neoceratodus forsteri. Next base: position 409,561,455 of record CM028138.1, read on the forward strand.
GTGAAGGGACTTTGCACAAGCAAAACACCGGGTGTGATCCGAGATGGAGTCAGGTAGGTTCCCTATGGAGCTGATCCTATCTGGACAGTTTGATAGTACCCAGTCCAGTAGGGAGCTAGTTCCACCATTAGCAGACCATCTAGTGGGCTCCTGGATAAGCTGAGACAGGGCAAGACTTGTTAACAGAGGTTCAAATTGCTTGGAGTTACCTCCTGTCCAGTTTAAGTTCACATCACCCAGGATCAAAAGTTCATTATCCCCAACATAAGGACCAATGGTATCCAGGAGGTGGGTGAGCCCAGGAAGACCACCCTTGGGGATTGTATGTGCATACAACATGCAGCTTCTTTGTATTCCCAAGTAACAACACAGGTGCAGCAGCTCACAGGAAGACAGGGAGGACTGCTGATGGATTACCTCAGATACTTTCAGATGACTCTTATAGTAAATTAGGATATCACCCCTTGCTTCTTTCCTGGCCAATCATGTCTAATAAACTCATAGCCAGGAAGTTCACAGGCCGAGTCTGGTATTGAGGGTTTCAGCCAGGACTCTGTAATGCCTAGTATGTCAGGCTTACAGTGATGACCCAGGCAGATAGTTCATCAAGACTGGGTAGTAGATCATGAATGTTAAGGTGAGCAATTTTAACCCCTTCCCAATTTCCAACTTTCTGGGATAGAAGAGGCCTGATAGGCAGGACCAGGGTTTAGCTCAATGTCACCAGCAAGGGCCAGTATCACTAGGAAGAGCCAGGGAGAAGCCTGATAGGGAGGGATACCTCTGACCAAGGGTCTATGGGCCGGACGCTCTTCTCACCATGGCGGTACCCAGAAGGCATCCGAGGTCAAGACAGCTGGTAGGGTAGGGAGGCAGTCTGTCGTGAGCTAGAAGGATAGAGAAGGTGAAATCAAACACCTCATGCGGGCAGTCATCCACCAGTGGTCCCCATACAACCATGAAGAGTCTATGGCCATTATGCAGAGAAAAGGCCAGTGAGGAGACTGATGGAGAGGGCAGCTCAAGGCAGGAGGAGAGGACACCTTCCCTAGTAGGCCTGGGGGTCACCATTTCAGATTTTGACTCAGCAGTGCCCAGTGATACCCAACTCAAAGAGACAGTATGAAGCCTGAGTGCCCTAAATAATTACCCAGATAGCCCAGCAAATTCCCAATACAACATCCTAGGAGAAACAGACAGATTTGGGAATATGCTAGCATGAAACCTGGAGAACAGTAACTTTGCTATTAATAGCCTGGCAAATACCCGAGCAATATTCCAGGGTAATTTACAGAGTAGGCAGAAATATTCAGTAATCAAACTGGTACAGGAAAATGTTAGCAGCACAAGTAACTAAACCCCATGCAAGGTGAGTTGTCATAAGCTAGTGAAAAGACAAAGACAGAACACTGTTTATATATATTTTTTTTCTTTTAGCCACACCCAATCTGCTGATAGGGTACTTGTTCATTTAAGGGAGGGGTTTGCAAGCATTTAAGGGAGGAAGGAACGGGTGGCTGGGGGCAGCAGAAAATTCAATTTGTGCAGGTCCAGAAGGAGGGGTCCCAGCGAGGACCAGTCCACACCTCCAACCCCCAATGCCCAAATGGCTAAAGTCACGGTCGGGCTGAAGTCTTACAATTTAAACTGCTCCAGCAGTTTTATTTTGGCGCCTTTTTTTCTTTCCTCCCCGACTCTCTCTCTCTTCTCTCTCCTCATGGTTTGACTCCACAAACAAGAAGCCCCTGTGGGAGAGCTAAAATTAAATTAAGTTAGTCCCAAGTAGGGAAGGAGGGGGTCCCAGCAAGGACCAGTCAACACCTCCAACCCCGATGCCCAAATTCAAAGTATGTTTTTGTCTAATAGAGCTAGCATTGCTTGTCACTATTATGTGCTCAACCCTTTTGTTCAGCCTGGTACTGTAGTAACAGTACTGTTAACTGTCTTTAGCAAGTTACAAATTTCTGCAGTTTGTTTGGAAGTTAAGGAAACATTCACCTTGACAGCATCGGCAGTTGCAATTTGTTCTAGTCTATCATAAGCTACATCAATATCTTCTTTATCAGTTTCTGTAAACTAGCGTAACAGCTTTTGATGTTTTTTCAACCCATTTCTTGAGGAAGGTAGCATAGTATATCTTAGTAGGATTTTTCCTGTCAGGGTCTCAATCTCAAAGTTCACTATACCAGTATGTATTGAACTGTTTCTGGATATCGAGTAGCATAGTCGCATACTACCAGGATAAATCTATTACCCTTTTACTTTTGTCTGAAGGACCAACCACATCCATTACTGCTTTGGCTATTGGAGGCTGTGGCAACTCTTTCAAAAGTTGCCAGCATACCTCTCAACCTCCTGCCTCCTAAATCAGGGACAAAGCTTAAAAAATCAGAGACAAAGGACCAAAATCAGGGACACATCTTCTAAATTGGAAATATCCACCAGGAAGCTTGGTAGTAGAAGGGGCTTGGTGTAAAATGCATTTTCTAAGTAGTAACAAGTCTGTAACTTTAATGTTTGACATTATTTTGTGCTTACAAACTCCACTGTTTGGTCACGGAAACACAATTTTAAGGAGGGACAGGGTAAAATTTTGAGGCAAAATCAGGGATATCCCTGAAAATCAGGGACAGTTGAGAGGTATGGTTGTCAGGTATGCCTCAATATCATCCAAGGGACACAACTTTGTAAGTTTAATGACTTTTAAGTTGCTTGTACCTTGTTGCTCTGCTGGACCAGTGCCAAATCCTTCTGCTTTGATAGCTTGCAAGACATCCAGCTAGCACTGCTCCTGTCACTGCATCTCTTATCTTCTGTGCTTTCTGTCTTTTTGTTGTATAGCCCACCATTTGAAATAGTCCATCAGGCTTTCAGGTTCTGCCACTGCCTGTTCTTTTCCATAACTTGTGCTGGCTGTACAATATCAGCTTAGACTTCTGTCTCTGCTAGTTTGGCCGCCATTCTCCTGGTAACCACTCCTGGACTTGCTGCTGCAGAATCCATACTTTTCTCTATGCTTCCCTGGTACTAGGTCCAGTACCCACGCACAAAACCCTGGCTTAGAGTATGCACAGTGACAATCCCACCTCTAACACCATCTGTCATTGAGGCACAAGTCAAGAAGCATAGGAAAAATCAGGAGCAGTTGTAGAATTTGCAAAAGTGTTTATTAGTACTAGCAGTAACATAAAAATAAACTTGTTCAGTATAACTATTTACAAAGGCAGACTAAACAGAGAAGATCCATCTGAGTTTTTCTTCAATCTCTGTGTGTCTCCCAAAACATTGCATCTCTCTCTCTCTCATAAGTCTTTGCAATCCCCTTTAACAAGCATCCTGATTTTTTCTAAAATGTTCTTGTAAATTTCAGGCAGGTGCAACAAGAACACAATGTCCCAGAACTGAGGCCCTTCTCCACAGCTTTTGAAAAAGGGCTTAAAAACTGCTCACAGGTTAACCCTTGAGTTACCAATAGCTTTTGCAATCATCTCAATCTATAATTACATACAATTTCAACAGCAACACTATATAATTTCTAAACAAAGGGATCCCAATATCAGTTAAATTTCCACATAATAGTTTGCATATATTTTACACCAGCAGATATGCAAGGGAGAAAAGGACAGAAACAGCAAGGAAGACTGAGAGACATTGAGAGGCAGAGAACTGCAAGACTGGGTGATCAAATCCTAGGTTTCACAGGAAAATTTGTTGCTAACCAGACAGACAAGAGACAAGAAAGGAAAGGACAGAACAGATCCTTGCATTCAGACTCTCCAAAACAACTGGGACAGGGTCCTATTCAACCCTGTCACATAGTTGGATTGCAACGTAATTTCAGTTTAAACCAGATGAATAGAACTACAGCCTATCATATGTATTGATCAAAATAATCCACATGTTAAGTCATGGTTTTGATCATTTTGATGAAACAATTCTAAACAAAGGGTAAAAAGAACTAGTTAGTACTACTGATAGGAGAGAGCCATGTAGTTCTCATCTCTCACTCCAATTATGTAATCATTTAGGGAGAAAGGAGGAGGTGCTACTTCACTGAGAGGGTGGTAGAGCCATGGAATGCACTACCTAGGGGCTGGTGGAGACAGAGACAGTGGAGGGGTTCAGAGGGGTGGGACAGGTACAAGGGAAGGGTTCAGGAAGCAAAATCCAATGCAGCAAGAATATCTGGAACTGGGAAGGGAGAAGCCAGAGAAGGCGAGGGGACAGCAAGGTCAGCACCAGGGTGGGGCTGACCAAACGAGCAGACACCTAAAGACCATTAGGCCTATTCTGCTGGCATTTTAGTATGTCAGTATGTTAGTATTTAGCATGTTTGATGGCCATTTTCGAGCAGGCAGGGTGTTTTTTTTCTTTTATTGAAGACTGATGGTTACATTTTTCAAATGCTATGAAATTACATTTAGGTTAATTATATAAATACAGTTTGAGTATTAATATATACAGCAGCCTTTCCTTTAGCCTCTATGAAGTCAGATTTGTGAATAGTTTGTTGGCAAACTATTGTTTAGGTGTCCTTTAAGCTATACCTTTTCCTTTGAGTGTGCCAGTGTGTGTGTTTTGCCATTTAATACAGACCAGGCTCAGTAGGTCCTTTCTTTTTCATTATTCAGTTTTGTTCCCTGGTCATCTTAACTGTCCTTCTGTGCAAGGCAATCACCCATCCCCATCCATTTCCATCTCTGGCACTTGCCTGTCCTCATAGCATCCATAGGTCATAGCGCATTGGTGGATTCTATTGGGGACCTGGCAGGAGAAGTGCCCCTTCCAGTCTGCAAAGCACAGAGAAATGTGGCCAGCCAGAGTGGTAGGGGCCCGACTGTGCCAGCATCATACTGATATGCTGTTTTTCCTTCCTTTTCCCTCATCACCAAGGACACAGCCATCAAGGACTCCATGGTTCACACATACATGTGTCATCTGTTCCTAAAGCTACCCACCTGCACCAGTTCCACCTGTGTCAGCCAGGTGGCACTACTGCAGCAAAGAATGCTGCCCATCCTCCCCAGAAAAGAAGACTGTCCTGTGGGACACTAGATCCTTCTCCTCTGGCTAGTCCCTGTTTTTCCTGGCTCATTCCCGAACTTGGGTTACCAGTGTTGTGAGCTGTAGCCCTCACGGCTATGCTGATAGGATGGCCCACTGGGCCCTTCTTTCACCTCCAGCCTTCTTTCTGGGTCTTACCACCATCAGCTGCCTTCTTTATAAATGCTGGTGGGAGTATATTGTGCTCCAGAATGAATGTTTTTTCCTCCTGACTCACATATCCAACTGACACACTTCTCCTTCGGCCCTACAGTTGTCTCCCTGCACCCACTACATGACACCACTCTCCACTGTCATTAAGTCACCAAACTAACCTCCATCCTCCAATACTCTGGCATCTCAAGGGCCAGCTTGTCCCTGCTGTTGGCTTCCCCGACCATGGATAGGAATGGGCACCTCTGCTGACTTCCGTTTATTCTTGTGACTTGCTTGCTCCTGCTGCTTCCCCAGTCTAGAGGAGGAAGAGGTCCATTCTGCTTTGTTGCTGGATAGAAGGGTCTCAATGGCCCACTGAAAGTCTGTAGACATGGGTGTGATCAGGTCAACCATCTGGCATGCCAAGGCAGCATTTCCACCACTTTGTTTCTCACTTGTCCTTCTCTACATTTGCACACATTAATGGCTAGCCTGGGGTGGGCGCAATTGCTTGTGGTCATGTACACAATCACTGGAACCTTCTTCCACACTGCCACCAGGAGCCGATGCCTGAGAGTGCTGCAACACCCTCCCCTGGTGAAGATCATTCAATGGATGCTCCAAGCCCTCCCTACCAGCCTCTGTGCCTATCATAATATGCTTAGAACATGATCCCAAGTTGCCAGCATGCCAGAATAATCCCCAGTTACTTAGTACCTTGGAGCAAAATGACTTTTTCAAAATAGCAGAACCTGAAAAGTTTGGATTTTGTTTTTATTTTTGTTTATACCCTATTTACCAGACTAGACCCCATTGGCTGGACTTCCTCTCAGCCCCATCCACTGCTTGTTTAGCACTTACACCTCCTTTGCCCCTGCTTATCCCCAAGTGTGGGACCCTTCAGGCTGGCCAAGCCTGTCTGTAATTGTCTCCCACTAGGAGACCCCATAGTGCAGGGTGGCAAGTGGCAGAAAAGTGACCTGAGAGTACCCCTGTGTCATCTTGCTGTCTGTGATTTTTTTCACTTTTCGGTTTCTCCGTCCCAAGATGTTGGTAATATTTGCATGCAAATGTAGCATTACTGAGTCCAGCCAACGTCCTCCGTCCTGTGCCATGCCTCTCCACTACACTGCCACCTGTGGTCATCCAGGAGGCAGTATAGCCCCAGGGAGGTGATCCTCCCCAAAGGATCAGAGCATCCACAAAGATGTTCAGTTTTCCTTCCACTGCCTACCCTCTAGCAGCCCGGCTTGTTTCTGAAGACATGGGAACCTGGTCACTGCACCGACAGGTGGGCCTTTCTGATAAGAGCCCCAGGTCCAAAGCCAATTCTCCCATCCTTAATATAGACAAAGAAACATGCTGCAAAACTTTAAGTATCAATTTCACTGTAATGTATGGATGCCCATGAACGTATCCTGAATAAAGCTGAGTTACAAAAAATGTTAACTGTAAAAGCAGGACAGCACCCTCTCAATTTGAGACAGGGGGAGTTCTGAGAGGTAAAATGAGGGACGCCCTTCCTAATGTGGGACAGCTGAAAGTTATGAATCCCACTGTAAATATGGGTCAGCTCCTCACCATGTCAGACAAGAGGGATCTGAGTGGTAAAATGATGGATGTCACTCCTAATGTATGACAGTTGACAGGTGTGAATCCCACTGTGTAAAGTGGGACAGCACCTTCCACATGTGGGACACAGGAGGGTTCTGAGAGGTAAAATGAGGAAGTGTGCTGACTGCACAATGAACCTTTAACAGCAAATCTTCTCAGCAACAATCTCGACAGGTTTTGAGATTGTTGCTGTGAGGGATCCAAGGGTGAAATGTTGCCCTTTGCCATGTTTTGCCCCCTCCAATACAGCTCTGACTTGGAGTAAGTAATCTTGGGTCTGGGGGGTGCAGCCTCCGACAGAAAACACACAATGTCTGACAGGCTAAATTTCACCTTTCCAACATTGGGGATCTCATGATGTAACCGACAACATTGTTGTCGATTTGGCATAGTAAAACCAAATGAGGAACATCCTTTCTAACATGGGACAGCTGAGATGTACAGTATGTATCCCACTATACACGCGGTACAGTACCCTGTCAATTTTGAACAGAGGTACTTTTGAGAAGTAAACTGAGGGGCTGTGCCTCCTGATACAGGACAGTTGAGAGTTATAATGTAGATGGACATACAGAGACACCAGGACAGAAACTGCAAAGTAGAAAATAAATAAGATCAGAAGGAGAAGGCACAGAATGAGAATTCATGGAGAGAGCAGCAGGTGACTGGATGTGGGGTGGGAGCTGGGGTTTGCAATGTCAGACTAACAGAGGCCTCTGGCCAGGTTTAATATCTGAGTTGTGTAGCTGGGTTTGACTGTTTCTTATTTTGCAGCCTAAAATGTATATTAAAGTAGTTGCAGGTTTTGTACCTAGAGATGTGTGAAGTTTAGAAAACGTTGCCAGCTGCACAACGTTCTAAATGCCAACTTTGCAATGTTTTTTTGCCAGGTGAAGTGACACTTTTTCCTGCAAAGTGACCAAACTTCACTCACAAAATTGCAGCTTCATGGGAAAAAGTTCTACGTTGCCTGAAAAAAAGTACCGAGTCAGCAAAGTTGAAATGTGTGATGATAATAGAACTTCGCTGAAGTTGAAGTTTCCCATCTTGGGAACTTTGCAGATGAAGTTTAACTTTGCTGTATCTTTATTTGTAGCAAAGTCAGATTCACCATTATTTTTATGCCTGACCTGTGGACTGGGGAAACAAGTGAGCTATGCTGCTGGGTTTGACTGTCTCTTATTTTACCTGTTTGTAGCTTCAGAGAGATTGGCTAAGTAGCCGATTTTGAATGTTCCCTTATTCTTGTGCAACTCCCCTGCAAATGGGGGTTCCCAAAAAGTCTCCAGGAGCTTGCTTGAATGCTCCAAGTCTGGGCGGTGTTCACGTCTGAGCTGTTTAAATGTGGTTCCAAGTGAGTGCTATTTGAGCCTCCACGTACTCGTCTTTAAGAGCTGTCTGCTTGCAGACTTAATTAGTTTGTATGGGGGAACTGTGTATTTAATGGTCGAATCCTTACCAACTGCTGCTAATTCGCCTCCATTTCTGTCATCACTACATGTGCAGAGGGAGCCTTGTTGAAAGATATAACTATTTGCCAGAAATCATTTGGAGTGACTGAGAAAATGTAGTTTTTCTAACCTGTCTTCATTTCGCAATCTAACTGTTTTAGTGTAGCTCTTCATTTTGGTCCTGAACTGCTGAAATGGACAAATCAATGGTGAGGGGTTCCTTAAATGGGACCTGTGGACTAATCGGAACTTGGACCTCAATTTTGAGCCAACCACAAGGGGATTGTATGGGCAGTGACTCTGACAAATGTAGTTTTGACCTTGTTGCCTTTTTTCACCAACAGAGAGAGTCTTATTGTGAGTGACAGCCGAACCAGCCAACAGAATGGTGTGGAGCTAAAGGAAATGCCCTGCTTTGTGACTGGAAAGATCAGATCAATTGTGACAGTGAAGAGAGAAGGAGCTCTGAGCTTCTGCAGTGTGTAGTTTCACGGGAAGCACGTGTGAGACCCTGAGGTTCGCCTGCAGCCATCGTGAAGCTTAGTTTGGACTGAATCCAACTTGTGGGGGAGAAAGAAGGAAGTCTGAAAGGTAGAAACCAGGCTAACCCTGTAGAAGACTGGAGAAATTGCTGAATCGCTGCCGGTCTGTCAGGAACTGAAGCTGCTGTCTGTGCTCACGGGTAGTTTGCAGTAATTGCGATCGGGATCTAGGAGCAGCCTGCCTGGTATAGTATTTCTTTTACATATGAATGTGCTGAGTGCTTGTGGGGAATCGCTATTTCCAATCCCCTGTGCTGTGGACTGTGTGTTGAAGCTGGAAGCAAACCCCGGCTTGTCTAGGACTAAACTGCTTGCTATCTACTGCAGTGGGGTCCAGTCACAAGGACCTTGTCTCCATGTCCTGTTGTTCTGGCAATCCAGAAGAACATCCACCATCCGTTCTCAGCTTGGGTATTTGAGTAAAAATCAGGGTATTCCCTGCAGCCTGTTTTCAATTACAAGTGTGTCATCTAATTCTTGTTGTTTCACTTCTTCATGGACTGAGCCATCCTGCTCTGGATTACAATTGGGTGTTGTGCATATATTTTCTTCTACAGGGCCCTGTCCATCTGCACCTGCCAGCCAACCCGGCAATGGACCTGGCTAACCCCCAACCTGGGTACCCAGAGTGTGACTTTTCAGACCCTGTATGTGTGCACAGTACTGTGATTTAATTTTGCCAATTAACCTGATCTCCTCCAGTGTTTTATTCCCCAAATAAACCAGATTTGATTTTGTTAAACTTTAAACTGTCTGAAGTGTCAGTACCTACATATCAAGCATTGTATTGGTTTGTGTATGTTGATTAACCTTATTTTACAGGGTGTCCCCAGAGATGAACCTCAGAATCAGTCTCGAGGGTAAGTGGTACTTTATGAATGAACAGTGTGTACATGTAGGGTATTGGGACTGTAACTTGTGCATTGTGTGAGCCACTAAAGGGATAAAAGGGGTCTCAGTGTCCCAGAGGGCTGTGACCAAGCTAGTCTAACCATACAAACCCTGACCTCTGGGTGGAGGCACCCACCATTGAACCTAGGCCCCTCAACCTGTCAATAGTCAAGCAGGCAGGGGTAGTAGCCCTTGGGATAGCGCCACCTGAGTGTTACACTTGCTTACAAAAGCAGGTCCCCTACTCCATGGTTTTTCCTCTTCTTCAGTGATTCAGAAACAAAAGCCCAAGAAGGACATTTGCAGCTCCCCTAGTGGGCCACGGGATGAATAGATCTTTAGTGTGGCATACTGAGGCCCCAGTGGAGACTGATCCTGACTGAAGGTGGCGGCCCCTTTAGAGCAGCACAGATATTTTCGTAAACACTTGCTGTTTCTTCTGGCAGTGGTATGTGTGGACACTGCGAAAAGCTAGTAGCTATCCCAGCTGAATGGGTAGCTGTGAACTGCCTGTAAATCATATCCAGCAGACGCAGCCAGCGACATCTTGGGAGCACCCCAACGGTAATTCTACATTATAAGAATATGTGGCACAGCACGTCCCTTTGTAGTATTGATGTCCATCCATGTGTATGGAAACAGCTGAGGAAATGAAATAAGATCAGTGAGGTTCGCACTTTGGTGTGATTTCGCAATCACTGTATATGTTCCTTCACTAGTACATAGAAACCTTGTGAGAACCCTCACTCAAACCCCTCGCCCCACCTTGGACCATTTGTTGTTTTTCCTCTGGGCTGTCATGCTATTTCACAACTAAAACAGTGAAGTAATATTCTGATAAGCACACAGAGTTTTATGTCCTAGCAAAACAGTTTAGGGTTACATAATTTGAAATTACTGCACTAGGAAAATGGCATTTTTTAACCCAGGTTTTTCTCTTCCTGCCACAGCCAGCTCCTCTTGCCTGACTACCTCCCAGCTCAGTTCTCTACTAGCCAACAGCCAGAATTAGGTTGAAAGGTCCATGGCAGCAGGGCTTGAGACTACTGTCGGTCATCCTTGTCTGCCAACTGGAATTTCCGCTTTTCTCCCTTTGCATCCATCCTACCTCCAGTCCCTATGGCACTGTGCAACCTGAAGGCCTTGCACTGCAGCAACAATGGCAGACACACCTGCCTATGCCTGCAAGAGAGCTTGCTCCCCGATCCAATGTGAGGCCTGCTGCAGAACCCGATTGTAGCATTATTTCTTCCTGGGTTAAGACCACAGGAGGGGGGTTTAGCCAACTCTGGCATGCTACTTTGCTGAGATGCCAGTGTGCCAGAAAACAGAAGTAGTGTTTTGTCGAATGCAGTAGGCGGCATCTCCGGCACTTCTCATTGTCAGATGACAGTATGCATAAAAAGGTGGGTGGTGCTCAGAGTACCCAGAACTGCAATAAAGTTTATTTAAAAAATAATGATATAGGAGTAGTTTTAAAGTATTTCACTGTACTTACACACAGTGATGTGCGATTTTCTTCACGTGTGTTTATGTGCCAAGTCATTTCTGTATGTCGCTCTTTTGACAAGGAGCATTATTGAATGCATCAGAATATAAGTGTATAAGTGCAGATGTGACAAGAGCTGACATACTTATTTAAAATTTGATAACCAGGAAAGGCACACTGAGCTGAGGCTTGTTTCAGGTGCGACCTGTGGGAAGGGAATAGGAAACACACACAGAGGAAATAAAATGAATAAAATACAATCAGAATACAGAGTTCACTGTACAGTAATACAAACATAATTTGTTACTAGAAGGTTACATTGTTCTGAGAAATAGCCTAAACACAGTTAGGCAGACTAATGTTAGGATCAAACTATGGGCAGAGGTAGGGAGCAGTGGGAGGAGTGTGAGCAGGCATTTGAAAGCTGAGAGAGAGGTGGATTCATGAAGGGTAGATGAAAGTTGGTTCCAAAAGAACGGAGATGGAAGGAGAAGGTAGACTGTCCAGACACAGAGTGAGGTTTGGGAAGGAGAAAGATCATGACTACCTGGAGCGGAGGGTAGAGAAGGGACAGGGATAAGAGGGAGGAGAGATAGGAGGGAGAGGATCAACCAGTATTTAGCAATGAAGGCTAGGGAATGGACCTGGTGGCGGTGGGAAAGGAGATGGATAGACGAAGGAGCAGTGGTGAGTTTTGGTAAGAGGTTTGTGGCGAAGCAGCAGAGAGGCATTTAATAGAAGAGGTGGGGGTGCCATAGATGATGTCTGCATAGTCAAGCACAGGGAGGATTGTTTGGTTACCAGTTCACATTGAACTGTGGGAGAGAGGCAATCTTTGTTTTGGTACAAGACTCAAAGCTTTAAGGCGAGTTTAGAATGCAGGTTGTCTATATGGATAGAAAATCAAGCTTGTTGTCCAGCCAAACCCCAAGGTATTTAAATGATGAGACAACTGTGAGGAGAGAGCCATCTGGAGTGGTGAATATGGGGGGGAAGAGCTTAGCATGTTTTTTTCTCATCCCGAAGGTCATAGAGACTGTTTTCTTAGTGTTGAGCCTCAGCTGGCTTGCCTGGAACCACCTTAGCACATTGTTAAAATTGTGCTGGAGAGGGCCTCACATCAGTAGTTGAGGGTCCGGAGGTGTACATGACTGTATCATCAGCATACATGTGGATTTGTGCCAGGAGCAAACTGAGAGAAGGTCATTGATGAAGAGGGAAAAAGAATTGGTCCCAGGATGGAGCCCTGAGGACTCCAGTGAGGATCGGGAGAGGGATGATAGGGCAAAACACATCTGAACTGACTGTCACCTGCTTGTGAGGTAAGAATTGAATCATTTCACTGTTGGCGCCACCAGTCCAACTGAATGTAGCTTGCTTAGTAGGAGCAAGGGCCACCGAATCAAAAGCCTTCGCTAGATCGATGAAAATAACGGCAGTGATGTGACCCAGCTCCATCCCTGAGAGAATAAAGTCTGTGATCCGCAGTAAGGAGAAAGTAGTGGAATGACCCTCCTAAAGCCAGCTTGGACCAGGGAGAGGGTATTGGTGGCTGTGAGAATTCAGCAATCCTGATGTAGACTAGGGACTCCTGAAGTTTGGCTTGGGGAGGAGGATATTGGACGGTAGTTCCCAGGGAGGAAGGTTGCCACCTTTTCTGAAAGACAGGCTCTGATCACTTCCAAGTCAAAGGATTTTGCCTGAGGAGAGGAAAGGTTCAGCAGGTGTGTTAGAGGGAGGATGATTGCAGGGGCAGAGATGTGGAGGAACTTAGGGTCCATGCCATCTGGACTAATCTTTGAAGGGTTAAGGACATAAATGCTTGGTTGACTTCCTGCTTGGGGATAGGGGTGAAATTACAGCTGCTAGGAGAGTGCCGAGGGGGGTCAAGGAGGCCAATGTGGGGTGGTCAGGAAGAGCGCAAGTGATAATATGTTGAAGGTGTCAGCAAGGGAGATAGGGATCAGGATCTATCAACTGAGATGGTAGGGTTTGGCTGACTGGGGGTTTAAAAGAGAGTGGATTGTTTTCCAGAAATTTGAGGGAGAGCAGTGGCTAGAGTAGAGGTGATCTTTGAAGCAGTCCACCTTTGCTGTGTGGATGGCCTTAGTACATGAGTTTCTTAAAGTCCTTGTATTTTGGAGGTCAGCCTTGGACAGAGAAGATTTGTAGATAGCCCACACCTGATCACACCTTTGCACTGGGCAATTAGGGTTGGTGTTGATCCAAGCGTGAGTGGATACATTTGACCCTAATTTTTAGGGGCGTGTTTGTTCCAGACACTTGTGAGGTTGCTGATAAATAACCCAAAGGTAGAGTTGACATCTGGAGCAGTGAGCACAGGGATCAGTTGGAACTAAATAGGTCTCACAGTAGGGTGCTGGTGTTAAGCACCTCATGGGAACAGTGCCATATGTATTTAGGACTGAGCTGGAGGCCACACCTCTGGAGCAGAAGGCCAGGCAATGGTTGCTGAAGATATCAGGGATGGTGCCAGCTGTGATGATGTGGTGGAGGTGGAATGAGAGTGCCGGTCCAACAGGCAGTGGTTTGGGGAGTGAGGGTTAGGTGGGTTGGTTCCTTTATGAGTTGAGTGAGATTCACAGTTCGATATTGTGGAATGTAGGCTTGGAGGCTGGGAGAGCCAGTTTAAATTGAAGGATTAGCTCCCGGGGTGGCATGGAAGGTGATGGAGGAGATGCAAGTAACCAGGGAGGTGGGCCAGAGTCTGGGAGGCATATAAAGCCCTATACTGTATATAAAGGGAGAGTGGAGGGATGTTCTAATTTGCAACAATAAGCTCATGAGAGGAAGGAGGATTTACGGAGAGATGGTGCAAGAGAGGACTGGTGAATGTGAGGACTATGCCCCTCCACTTTTTCCTCTATCCTGGTGGAAAAGATTGTAATCCAGGAGAGCTTAGGTGGAGTCTGGGACCTTAGAGGATAGCCAGGTTTTGGAGACGCACAGTACGTCAGGGAATGCTGGCTGGTCCAGACCTTCAGGGCATCTAATTTGGGGAGAAGGCCCTAGCATTGAAGTGGAAGATTCTAAGATCTTTGGTAGAGTGGGAGAGGCAGACCAGGGTTGTGTTTTGATGTCCCACGAGAGAAGAAAAATTAGTAAGGAAGTAGAGAAGATCTTTTCCGCCTTTTGTGACATCAGGTGGGGAGCAGGGGAGAGAAAGGTAGGGTGACAGATGCAGAGGAAGGATTCAAAGTTTAGTAGATGGAACACAGCACTCCAGGATGGATGAAGAGGTGGTGAGGGAGGATAAGGGATGAGAAGTAACAGGTAGAGGAGGAGGAGGAGGGACGAGGGAGAGAGGAGAGAGAGAGAGTTGGGGAGAGGAGGTTGAGGAGGATAGGTAAGGGATAGTTGGAGAGGGAGGGGTGATAGTACAGATAAGAAGGATAGAAGACCAAAGTAGAGAGGAGTAGGTTCAACATGATGTAAGGGAGAAGGAGTAGGAGGGCAGATAAAAGGAAATAGGGAGTGGTAAGAGGACAGTAGAGAGAGGTGATGGAGTAAGCTGGGAGCAGCACCTTAGTAGTTAGATACAGGGTATTACAATAATTAACAACAGGCAGCTGGGGCAAGTACCAAGAGAGAAGGGTACTATAACAAGACTGAATGAACTAGGTGAAATAATCCTGTGGAGTGGTAAGTATGGGCCTGGTTTGGTATAAAATAAAATATACAGGGACAGATTGGTGCTGTGCAGGCACTTAGGGAGATGAGTGGTCATACAGGTGTAATAAACTTGACTGGCAACAAAAGTGAAAAAAAAAAAGATCGATGGGGTGTACTGCAGTGTGAATGTGGAAGGAAAGCACATTTAAAACCAGAGCCAACAAGCAGCATTCAGGTGACAGCATCAAGGGACTGAGCTCAGAAAACAGGGTGTGAGAGATTATATAGGCTTGAGCGGCAGAACACAAGGTGCTGCACAGAATGCTGGGCAGTCTAAAACCTGGTGGTGGTGGGGGGATAAGCAGTTAAACAACAAATTATAATGGGCATCACACTCAGGCTGCTACAGATTAGTAGACATGAGGCAGAATGTTTAAATATTTTCTGTAAGATTGTCCTGTATGTGATGCTTTTCATTGTGGTTAAGTGAAATAATTCTAACAGTGCAGTATGTATTTACAAACCTGTTTGAGGTCATCTCAGCTTTGTCAGCTGAGCAAGTATTGTAGGTCGCCTCCAGCTGTTCCAGAGATCAACTGTACTGGAAACACCGGAAATTAGCAACATTGTTTGAAGATCAGAATGGTAAAGAAATTGTTTTAAAATGTCCAAAATATGGTTCTGGGTTGTTTTATTTGACATCAAGTGGCTGCCTATTATGTTGGCAAGCTGTTCCAAGTATGGAATGGCCCACCCCCACCTCACTAGCTGGTGACTGTGGTGAAACTCAGCCCTGGGGCCTGAGCCCATCTGGTGGTGTACTGCACCACAGTATGTGAGTTCGACTTCCTGGCTGGTGGGGTCACAGCTCAAAGTGAAGGCATTACATACTGGTCCCAAGTGGGAACGAGGTGATGAAAGCAGCTCACACCTATTATGCCTCCTATGGTGGGCTTGGGGGTGATGTTGGTGACCATGGGATGTCTGTGAGCCCTGGGTACAGGAGATATCCAGAGCTGCTGTAATCCCAAACACACACATAAATGGTACAGTCAAGAACACCAGAATGCATGCAAAATTTGCTATGGATTTCTGTATTCCAGGACGTCTGTATTTTACCAAGAGCTTGTTAGGGATTGAACAGCTTCCTGCCCCCATAGAAAACTAAGAGTATGTTAGGGATTGAACAGCCTCCTGCCCTCGTGAAAAATCCACCTTGTCCCAGGAATGGCCTCCCCATGTAATGCCAAGCCTGATGCTGAAATTGTCTCCTGCCCTCCCCCAACGAATGCCCCGCCTGCAACCAGAATGACATCCTGCCCCCAACAGAGCACAGAGTCTGCTGCTGGAGTGGCCTCCTGTCCCCTGTGGAACACGATCCCTGACCCCAGTATGGCTTCTATCCCCAAATGGGATGTCAACCCTGCACCTGGAATGGTCTCTCACACCCAACAGAATGGCCACCCTGTTACCTGAATGGCATCCTGCACCCAACAGAATGCCCACTCTGTACCCTGAATGGCCTCACTCTCCCAATGGAATGCCCACCCTTTGAGCTGAAATGCCCACCTTTGGTGTTAGAATACGTACCCTGGGTGCTGGAATGCCCATCCAGAGAGGAGGTTTGACCACCAATGGTGCAGAATGCCAACCCCTAGGTCCAGAATACCCACATTAGCAATACCCACCCAGAGGGACAGAATGCCCACCTGAGGGTCAGACTGCCCTAGGACTGGAATGTCAGCCCTGACTGGAATGCCCACCCAGCAGCTGGAATGCCCACTCAAGTGGTGACCTGGACATCCAAGGGCCAAAATGCTCATTCTGGGTGCCAGAATGCCCACCTGATGGACAGAATGCCCACCTGGGAGCTGAGATGTCTACTGATGTCTACCCTAGAGGTGGAATACCCACAAAAGGTACAGAATGTCCACCTGAGGGACATAATGCCTCCTAGGGATGGAATGCCCACCCTGGATACCAGAATGCCTACCCTAAGGTGGCAATGCCCACCCAAAGAGCAGAATTCCTACCCTGGGAGCTGGACTGCACCCCAGGTGCTCTGATACCCACCCTGGTGGCTAGAATAACTAATCAGGTGGAGGACTGGCCACTTTGGTCACCAGACAGCCTACTGTAGTGTGGCAGTGCCCATCCAAGAGGTTGAATGTCCTTCATGGATGCCAGAATGCCCACCGTAGAACTGGAATGCCCAACAAAAGTAGGGACTGACTACCAATGGGTCAGAATGTCTCACGCTGAGTCAGAACCAGGAAATTGCAGGTTCAAACCCCACTAGAGCCAAATGCTAACTGTGTGACTATGGGCAAATCAGTTACTCTTTCTGTGCTCCTGTCCACATAGCTGCTGAAATGTACAATACAGTGACCCAGACATTGATTTTACACTTTCTTCTTGATTTGTGATCTTCTTGAAAATGCTCTGTTAAAATACTGTCCTCAACTGCACACCTTTGGGTCAACTGAAACATGACAAACCAGCCTACAAGGCTATACAGTCTTCTATGGGAAAGCAACGAATTCTCAGTAGTCAGTAAAACCTGTGGTCCTCTTCATGAAAGTGTCAGTGAACGGACAGTTTTTGTCTTTTCTCAAGCTTTTGTTTTTATTTTAGTTTTCTTTATTTCATTTTACCAGACAGTTTTATTTATACAATGTCTCTGAGAATACAGTTTTGCAAATAAATGCATTAATTCTCACATGTGACAGGTCTGCCATGGAAATAAATCATTTATTTCAGTTTTAGGTGGGTCATTAGCATTTATTTCCACTCAAGGCTGGTCACAAAGGAACTCTTAACCAATGGGAGAAAAGCTGAAACAATACCTGATGACATCACAGTGGCATCTGCTGCAATTATAAACAGAGCAGTGAAATCAAACAGAAAGAGTAAAATCTTCATAGAAAGAACTAATTTTATCAGAGAGACACTGTCATTGTATAAATGACATATCTCATGAGCTGACTAAAATATCACATTTATTTTAATCTGCAGGGTTTGACTCTCTGCAGACCTCACTTGTGGCTCTGCCACTGTGAGTTCATTGAGGTCAAAACCCGCTGATAAAAATAAATGTGATATTTTTAGTTAGCCCATGGCACATATCCTACTTATTTCATTTTACTAAGCAGGTGGTCTGGATCTATAGGCCTTTTACACATAGTGGTCGATCGAATGACCGTACAGACTCACTGTAACATTACCCGTCTCTGCTGTACAGTTAATCCATGCCATAACATAGTGAGCACACGCTAAATGGGTTCCTGTTTTCTTGGTTCAAGGGCTTCTGTATGCTGTAACCTGGCGGTAATCATGCCATGTCTGTCATTTCAGCACACTACTCTATTTTACCACAGACATCCCATTTGTTGTTTCTGTGCGGTATGCAGTGAGAGGGAGATGGCAACGAAACATGAACTGCATGTAAAGCGGGAATGAGAGCGCTACACTTGCAGCGGAATGATCATGCGAGATCAAAATTTAAAAGTAAGCGCTGTGTAAAAGCGGCTAAAGACTCATTTTCAACCATGCCTGGGGAGACTGGGTCAACAATAGGTATCACAATATAAGTTTACAACTCACATCACATATAGATAAAATCATTCAGTAAAATGTAAACACATTACATGCAAAATGTACACAATTACATGTGATGTAACATAAATGCTTCATTATTTCTACTGGAGAAATTGCATCAAGTAAAGTCCAAACAGTTACAGACTGACAAAACTTTTAGATGCTCCTTAAGTTCTTAAAAAAATGTTTGCTTTGAAATTAAAATCAAGTCTCAAACCAGGTACATAATCTCTCAAATTAGGATCATAATAGGATAATGAACTCTAAACCTTTAGTCTTAATGCAGACTTCACAATAATGTTTTATTGCTATCTTTTTCAAATATTTAGAGCTACACACTTCAAACAATTTGTTACTTAACACTGTTGCTATTCCTTTGCTTGGGATCTTGTGTAAAAAGTTAGTACCGAATACTGAATTCTAGATTTTGGGGTGCCACAGGGATCAGTTATTGGGCCAGTGCTGTGTAATATCTTCATCAGTGACATTGTGGAGGGGCTGGAGGGAAGGTATGCCTCTTTGCAGATGACACCAAGATTTGCAATAGGGTAGACAGTCCGGGAGGGTGGAAAAAGGAGGACGGACCTAGCTAAGCTGGAGGAATGGTCCAGACTGTGGAAGTTAGGATTCAATGTGAAAAGTGCAAAATCATGCATGGTGGTGCAGGAACCCATGGGAGAAGTACATGATGGGAGGGGTGATATTAGAGGCCACAAAACAGGAAAGAGATCTGGGGTAATCATATCTGATAACCTAAAGGTGGCCAAATAATGTGCCAAGGTGGTGGGGAGGCCAGCGGAGTGCTGTGGTACATATGGAGAGGTATCATTAGCAGAAGAAAAGAGGTCATAATGCCACTGTACAGGACATTAGTGAGACCTCACTTGAGTACTGTGTCCAGTTCTGGAGGCCACATCTCCATAAGATCATAGGCAGGGTAGAGGCAGTTCAAAGAAGGGCACAAAAATGGTGCAGGGCCTGCACCAAAGGTCATCACGAGGAGAGACTGGAGGAACTCAATATATATACCCTGGAGGAGAGGAAGGAGAGGAAGACAAGATAGAGACCTTCAAGTATTTCAAGGAATAAATAAGGTACAGGAGGCAGCATCTTTCAAAAGAGAAATGCTCTAGAACAATGAGAGGGCATGACATGAGACTGCAAGGTGGAAGACTAAGGGCGACATAAAAAGTACTTATTCACGGAAAGGGTGGTGGAGGTGTAACAGCATCCCAGCGGAGGTGGTGGGGCAAAGACAGTGGGGAAATTCAAAACTGCATGGGATAGACATAGGGTGCCATAGCAGTTCAGAAAAGAAGGTGAAGCTGAGATTAAGCAGGATTTACAGCATTCTTGCTAGGTAGGGATACAGGGCAGACTAGATGGGCCTGACAGTTCTTATCTGCCGTCAAATTCTGTGTTCTATATTTAAATCCTAAAATTCTGGTAAAGATCACAAAGATGTTTATTTTTCTGAGTTAGTAGCTTTTGTCTGAACCTAACTGATAGTCAATGGCCCTGATTCTAGAAAAGTTATGCCTGGCGTAACAGCACTTGCGCCAAATAGAATGGCACAAGTAGCAACTTACGCCAGCAGTTGCAACATGCTCATCTTCTACAATGTGGCCTGCATGTTGCAGGCCACTTGCGCCTAAAGAGCTGTTACACTAGCAGTTATGCCTATAATCCCCTGCAATGACGCCAGGGGGTTGATGCAGCAGTTGCGCCCATTCCAGAAGGGCAGCAACAAAGTCCCCAATGTTGGGATTCTACAAGAGCCCTCGAGGAGAATTAGCAGAAGTTACACCAGCTTTTAGCTGGTGTAACTTACGGATGCCTCCCAGGGGGTCCTGTAGACCCACCAGCAGCCCAGCAGGCAATCCACAGGTACCCTCCCCATGCCCAGCACACTCCAGTAGGTGCCCCTCAGGGCTGCCCATACCCCTGCCCACCGAATCCCCATTGCCAAATGCCCCACAGGGCGGCACTGTCAACCCTCCCACCCATGCCCGACCCCGAGTCACTGCTTCAAATGCTGACAGTACCCCAGACCATCCCTGGTAGTCTGGTGGCCCTCACCCAGCCATGCCAGCCCACCAGCACCCTCACCCATCCCAGCCGATGATTGGCACAGCTCACTCATTCCACGTACTCAGTCGCCAACTCGAGTTCGGTAGGAGCGCCATTGAAGAAGTGCTCAGAAATCACCCCTGAGCACATCTATTCAGCAAGTACTCCTACTGAACGCAGCCGCCGGGTGGCCGTGGAGGTGAGAGGTGGGCTGTGCCAGTCACCAGCTAGGGACAGGGGGGGTGCTGGGTGGACTGGCACGGCTGGGTGGGGGCTGCTAGACCACCAAGTGAACCTGTAAGGTGACGAAGGAGGTATGCCTGTACTGTACATACTGTACAGTATGCTGGCAGTGGTGCAGCAGATGGGGCTGGGGACACGAAGTGGATAGGGGGGCTCTAGCCTGGCAGGGCGCCGGGCAGTGTGTGGGCAATGGGAGGGAGCACTTGCGACTTGCAGTTTTGCCTTGTAATCTTCCTTGCCAGGTACACCCTCTATTCGGCGATCTGGCCACATGTTGCAAGTCACAGGACTTAGATGTGGGGACCCTGCCCTTCTAGAACAGAGTGCAGGGTCCATGTCACAATGGCGACTGGTGCAAGTCACATTTGGCAGCAACTTGTGCCAACCTTCTAGAATCAGGGCCACTGTCTCCAGTCACATGTTCTGTAGCATTATGTTGCTAGGACAGCATACAAATTAAGAGATAGTGAAAAAAATACAACAGTTCTTCCCTACCTACTTATACAGTACAGTAAGGCCCTGATATTCAGAAGGTTGGCAAGGCACTAACAGGAATAACCTCATGCTACCTGGACATAGCACATTTGAGGCGGGGCAGGGCCTATATGAGGGGGCTACAGTGCTAAGCTCAGTAGATAGTGAGATTAAAACCCACCACTGCACCCATGTAAATGAGGGCACCTCTTGCATACAGGGCAGAGGCATATTTAGAGGATTTTGAAAGCTCCACAAAGCCATCAAGGCAGCACTGTTTACAGCTTCCAAGGCCCTACTCTTCTTACAATGTCATGGGGTGCATGCCCCTTCTCCTTTTGCAGTACAATCACCAGGGACACCCACCTCTCCCACCATGATCCCTGTGATAATAGCTACTGTATAAATGCTCTAGTAGTTTTGTGGTACCCTGTCCTGGCCTGATCCCTGATATAAATGTCAAATCCATTCTAGTAGTCTAGCAGTACCCCACCCCCACCCTGATCCCTCTTGTAAATGTCAGTTACACCGTAGTAGTGTAATGGTGCCTCTTTCACCTTAGTAGGGATGGAGAGGCATAAATGAACAAAGGTACTAAAACATAGGAATGCGATGATGAAATACATAGGGAGGTGCATGGGCAGAGAGACACTGACTGCAGGGTGGCCACAATAAATGTAACAGTCCCAGAAATCCCAAATAACATTTCTTTTCTGGCATTAGTACATCTGTGTACAGGGCAAAGGCAGTAGGGTGGCAAAATAAATCTTTGATGGTGATGTCCAGACAGGAGAGAGAGAGAGACTGCAGGGTGACTCACAATAAATGTAACAGTCCCAGAAATCCCAAATAAATGTTTTTCCTGGCTTCAGTGCTGCTGTGTGTACAGGGCAAGGGCAGCAGGATGGCAAAATAAATATTTGACTGTGACGTCCAGAGGGGAGAGAGAGAGAGAGAGAGAGGCCCTCCATGCAATCCTATACAGCCCTCATTGGGCTTACCTGACCTATCTCCTGAACGGCATTGCCTGCATTGCCTGCCCCACTGACTCTGCCTTCCCATCACTTGACCCGGTGTTGCCTGCCCCACTGGCTCTGCCTGCCCCATCACTTGAACCAGCATTGCCTGCCCCACTGACTCTGCCTGCCTCATCACTTGATCGGCTTTGCCTGCTCCACTGGGCTTACCTGCCCTATCTCTGGACAGGCTAGTTCCATTGGTTTCAACCCCATTACTACATTGCTCCAATGCTACATTACATTACATGGCTCCATTACCACCAATCAATGAGGAAATGAATCCAGAACATGGGCTTATGGCATCCAGGTGGATTGCTGCAAACATTCCTCCTGGAACCCCAAGCTGGAGGGAGACCAGATTCCACCTAATAGTTTTCAAGCATACAAACATGGTTGAGCTCAAAAGCTTGGGCTCTGCCTTATGAATTTATAATCAGTACTCACTTATGAATGTTAGCCAAGTCCACTGCTTGGGCATCTGCTTTCTATTAATTAATCAATAATTTGCAATAGATAATTACTTATGAATTTCAGTGTGTGCTTAATATTTAGCCAAGTTCAAACTTTAGGCAGTATATTTTAATTTTTTAATTTTAAACAAGACATATTGCTGAGAATGAACTTTTAAACTCATTTCAGTTTTGAATCATAGCCAAGTTCAAATCTTAGTTTTGCTCTTGTACAGCTTCTAAAGTGTGAACTGTTAGCTGTCAAATGTTTTCCTCTGGTGACCACAAGTCAGTATATTTTCAACTATCAAGCCTGAGAGCAAAAGAATCAACTGAAGGATAATCTTGTATATTTAAAAACAGCTACCCACAGAACTACTAGGTGTCCACATGGGTCATAACACCTTCTGCTTAAACTCAGACTGCATGTCTTACTCAAGACACAGACTAATATCTTTGCATTTAAGAAACAATTCCCTGGCCATCCCAGACATAATCCTATGACGCAAATCATATGTTTTCCCCTATTAATTAGATGTTTTGAGCAAATTGATAGCTTTCTAACCCCTAAAGGTCAGCTGAGACTGCTGAGACTGGTCTAACACTGAAAGCTATCATAATACTGAACCATTTATTTTCCGCTTAACAATAGTATATATAAGTTCTAGCAAAGCCAAGTCAAGGTAAGAGCTCTTGGAGGCAGAACCTGAGTCACTCCAGCTCCTAGGATCTCAAACGGACTTCAGTTGTTACTAGTGGGTGAGTTGTACTGTACCCTCTGGACATAGATCTAGGGATGACATACCTGCATTGTTTTATTTCTTTGATTGTGACTCTTTCAGAGCGATGGGGACATCTTTTCTGTTTGTACTGCTGTTCAGAAAAATTGTTATTGTTATTTTCAATTGTAATTGCCTGCTTTCATTGATGCCAAAACTACTTTGTAACTCTTGAACTTAACAGCCCAGATATTCAGAGCAGTTCGCATGGCACAACTGAGTTGCACCGCCAAGTGCAAAATTTAGCCAAGAAGCCATATTCAGTAGGAGCCAGTGCTAGCATAAAAATCCATTGCGCTAATACTAACTATAGTGAATGCAGGCTAAGTACAGGGCGCCCATGAATATCTAGCGAGTGGCATATTCAACTGTGAAACCATGGCGCAAGTGTGGAGCAAATCGGTTGCTCTGAGCAGACTTGTTCCTATAAATACAGGGTGCAAACACGCAGACAGCACTTGCGCCAGGGTGAGGAGTAAGAGAGAAGAGAGAGAGACAGACAGAGACACAGACAGACAAAGGCCACACACAGAGGGACAGGGAAAGAGAGGTGGCCTGGGAGAGGGAGAGGGGCAGAGTGAGAGAGAGAGAGACACACACATACATACTGCACCAGGGTGGCACACAGACAGCAGCCAATCACCCAGGGGACAGTGGACAGGAACGCCATGGACAGTGTGCCCTTCTTGATGGAGGCAGTAATGAGGGTGTGAGGGGCAAGAGGAACAGCGTGGCGAGGAAGGGCCCGTCTGTGGTATGCCCAGAACAGGTGGTACCTGCCGCATCACCTTTGAAACCACATGCGACACAGAGATCGTGGACCAGTACCACGGAACAGGGTCATTCTAAGGCAGCTCTGCGAGCTGTGCAATGAGAGATGCAGGCACCCACCAGACAGAACCATGCCATGTCCATGGAGATGAAGGTGACCGCCTTCATGTGCTTGCTCGCCATGGGCACCTTCCAAAGACCAACAGGGGACACCACAGGCATCACCCAGTCAGCCATGTCTCACCTCCTCACACAGTTCCTCAATGCACTGCTGCCACATGCTTTGGAATATGTCCATTTCCCCAGCACACAGGCAGAGCGCACAGCAACCATGCTGGACTTCCACAGGGTGGCACGATGCCTGGCATGATTGGGGCCATTGACTGCACCCATGTGGGCATCCGCATGCCCCTGGTCCCAAGGGTGTTGCATATATCAACAGGAAGGGAGCCCGAGCATCAACTGCCAGGTGGTGTGTGATGCCCTGGGGTGCATCACCAATGTCTGCGCCACACACCCTGGGAATGCACATGACGTATTCATCTGGCACGGCTCTGTGCTATGCCACAGGTTTGAATGTGGGGACATCCCCCATGGGCCACCTAGTGGGTGAGTATGGCACAGGCAGGGGCGATGGGCAGAGCAGACCTGGGAATGGGGATGGGCAGGTGTGCATGGTGGCATGGGCACCAGGGACAGGCAGGAGCACAGCACAGAATAGCAGAGGGCTAACCATGTCAATCTCCACACAGGTGACAGAGCATACCCACTGAGAACCTGGCTGCTCACTCTACTGGTGCCCATCGTGCCCAGCAGAGGAATGGCACAACGAGGCACACGCCAGGATGCGCAACATCATCGAGCATGTCTTTGGTATGCTGAAGGCATGGTTCCATTACCTAGACAGTTCAGACGGTGCCCTACAGTACAGCCCCTCGAAAGTCTGTGGCCCATTCCTGGCCTGCTGCATACTGCACAACATGGCCATTGACCATGGGATAGCTGTCGAGGCTGATGAGGGCAACAGTAGTGGGGACAATGGAGGTAATGGGCCAGAGGGTGTGGACAGCCACCCCTGGGTGGAGGGACCCCTGGCTGCTCCAGCAGGCGTGATGCCACCGTGACACCATCGCACAGGAGCACTATGGTGCACAGGTAGGTGGTGCAATACACATGCATGGGCCACACAAACAGGTACAGCACACGAGGCAGGGGCATGCATGGCAATGGGCATGCACACACAGAGACATGATGCAGGGGTAGGGGAGTCAGTGTCACACAACCACACACAGCAACACACACGCCGCGCTGGTATGTGGCATGGATCAGATGCATTGCACCAGTGCACAGGTGCAACCGGTGCTAGACTGCCCTCATCATGCCCACGCCACATGGTCCAGTGGCGGCAAGCACACACACAGGCAGCGTGGCGCAACACAGGCACAACACCAGTGGTAGACACACACACCACCCATGTGTGCACAGGCAGTAGCTGCAGACTGCAGTCAGGGTGGCCTGCAGATCAGGGTTGCTGCATGATACCATCACCACCATGGCCATGGGCAGCCACACTGGGGCCAATTGGCAGTCACAGGCTGCATATCAGCCGGGGTTGCAACAGCCCCCCAGGGTGGAACCATGGCACAGCGACTGTCCTCACGGGGTGTGCCAGAGCCCAAACAGGCCAGCCCCAGGTGTGCCTGGGATGCTGACATCAGAGCCAGGCATTGACTATGTTGGGGGTCACCTGATGCCGGGTCCATGAGGTGGACAGTGCACTGCGGAGGTCACCTGTGCATGGCCATGCCCTGTTGCAGCCAGCAACGCAGCCATCTGTGATCACACTGGCAATGCGATATATCCAAGGATGCAGTCATGGCCTCCTGCATGTGTTGCATCTCTGCTAGGAATTGCTCAGTGCCCCTTTCCTGCTGCTCAGCTAACTGGCGCACCTCCGCACACAATGCAAGCACCCCAGTGTCAAGCAGCCTGTTGCTGAATGGACACCCACAGCAGTCAGGTGTGCTGAGTCAGGCGGTCGGCTCCTTGGGTTCCCAGGCAGGACGTCCAATCCTCTTGTGGTGACTGGATGCACTGCACAGCCCCCCTCTCTGGTGGATGCTGCACAGTGGGGTCTGCGGGGAATGGGCACAGCAGATGCACCAGCGGCAGACCCTGTGTCTGGAAGCCTGGTGGCACCCGCAGCCTGCTGTCGCGTCTGCCTGGCCACTGTACGCCACCCTACCACCCGCGCGGGTCACACCACCACCACCACTGCAGGGCACAGCCATGGTAGCGCACACCACCCGCACATGCAGTGGTGGCAGGCAGCTGTTCCGCCACTGGCAGAGCCGCTGGCATTGTGCCTGTGTCAGATGCCAGGAGGGCAACACTCCCACAATGTTTCTCATGCTGTCCAGGAGCTGAGAGTAGTCCTCATCGGAGTTGGACCCCACCCCGATCTGTGTCTCCACACACAGGACACCAAGGCTGGTATCCTGCAGGATCACAGCCAGGGCCTCGTCCGACCCCAAGTCCAGGACATCCGCCTGCACCATGGTGCTGAGCTGCAGCCTGTTGGGCCCTTGGATGCCAGTGGATGTGGACAGCTGGTCCTCTGGGTCGTAGCGGCATGCACCTGTGCTGCCGCTCCCAGTGCCCCATCCTCTGCATGGAGGCATGCTGGTTCTGCAAGAGATATATGGTGTGTCAGTAATGCAATGCCCACATGTGCCCCCGGTACACTGTCAGCTGCGACATGGCCTGCAGCATGGAATGCAGCGTGAGTGTGCACACATGCACATGACATGTATGCTGGCTGCATGCATGCCAGTAGGCCTGTATACACACCCTCTGTGCCACCAGCTGTGTGTGTCTGACATACATACCATGCAGTGATGGGCTGCCACCCATATGGAATCCTCCTCCAGGCACTCCCTCCACTGTGGTGTGGTGCATGGTGGCTGCCATCAACTCCTCTTGTAGCGTTAGTGTGGGTGCATCCACTGATGCCCGGATGGCTGCCACCTTCCTTGATCCGCTTGTCTGTTCCCACCTTTTGCAGCACTCCTGCACTGACTGCTGGTGGCTGCTATGCTGGTTCACGAGGTTGCCACCTCCGCCCATGTACAAACCAAGGCCTGTGGTGTACCCATGGCACTGCTCAACAAGGGTGCCCTGTCCAGGTAGGCCTCAAACAAGGCATCAGTCTCAGCCTTTGTGAAGTTGGGCCTAGCTTCTGTGCTGGCCCCGCCTTGCCCTCCTCATGTGCCGACATGTTG
Organism: Neoceratodus forsteri; assembly: GCA_016271365.2. Classification (NCBI taxonomy): domain Eukaryota; kingdom Metazoa; phylum Chordata; order Ceratodontiformes; family Ceratodontidae; genus Neoceratodus; species Neoceratodus forsteri. The sequence goes on from CM028138.1 coordinate 409,588,957, forward strand.
CTGCCTGTGGACATGGACGACAGTGTGTCAGTGGCAGCATCTCCCTGGTCCGGCCCCACCCTGCAGTGCTGTCCGCCTCAGTGTCGCCTGCAGCGGCATGCACCACTTACCTATTAAAGTTGCTATACCGTCCATGGCCTGTGCTGTTCTGTGGCACTTTTAAAGGTGCAATGCATGCAAATGAGGTCGAGCGCAACAGTAATGACATGCTAATGCACCCCACTGCACCACGCATGGGCTGATGAGCTCATTTGCATGTAGGTCTGAATACTGCGGATATAGCACCATGCGCAATGGGATTGCTCCGAGCAAGTCACGGCATAATGCGCGACGCGCAGTGCACAGGCCTGCAGTGCTCACGCGCATCATACTATGATGGTGTCAATCATGCAACATATGGACAGCGCAATGTCGGACATTGTGTATGATGCATGGCCAACTACGACAGGGTCGCCAAGATGGGTTCCGTGTCTTATCGCGCATAGGCGTTAACTGTGCAAAGGTGGTGACCCTGACCCTGGGTCAGACCTCTGATCCCTGGGTCAGATCTCTGATCCCGTTACCCGTGTAGCCATGCCCATCTGCACATCTCGGCACTGCGCGATGGGCGGGCACTACGCGTTGTCCCACGCTTGTGCATCAGGTGCATGTTGGGACACATGCGCCCTCCCACCATTTTGCCACTGAACTCGCTACTGGTACCATGGTGCACGGAAGAGGCAGACGTGCTCAGAATTGGTCACATTTCCTGTGGGGAAGCACCCTGGCAGTACGCTGATGGAAGGATCCCCATAGGCGGAGGGACCGTGCCGCTGTCCCAACCAATTATAACCACGAACCCAGTTGCCAACCTATATTCCTGAGGCAGCACCACCTGTGGGTGGGTGTGCAGATAGAAAGGAAGGGTAATTACATAATGAAAAAATTAAAAAACAAATGTAGCAAGCAGAACAGCTCACTGGAGACGAACAAGATCTGAGGCATGACATATCAACTGAAAGGGGCTGAGTCAACTGAATACGTGCCCGAAACTGAAGGTATGGCTATCAAACAAATGGCAAATGCATGTCAACCAATTCTGCTAGGAAGGATGAGAGGCTTACTAGTTGTGAAGGAAGTCAGAGTGTCTGAACAGTTTGTGCTGAAAGCAGGACCAACAGCAGAAGGTGAAATACATACAGGCTGATCTGACTGACTGAAGAGGAGCCATGGGCAATATAGATTGAGGGCACAGGAGTTAAAGCCTGCAGAACTACTACCTCCCTAATAAGGGAGTAGTGAATGAGACCACCAGGTGTTAAGAGTCTCTTGTAGGTTCTCTGCAGTATGCTCAGTTTGTGTTTCCAATGTCTATCTCACTGGAGGCACTGAGGAATAGTGCAGCCCTTCAGTGTTGTCAGGACTCCATTGACAAGCTGCCATGAGCAGTAATTGAAGTGCTTCTAGCACTGACAGGAAGGGAGGGAGGGAAAAGCAAGCAGGTCCATGAACGCATGCTGTCAGTTTTCCCAGAAACTAGCTGAGGGAGATGCGTGCTGATGCATTCACAGAGCTGAGAGTTGGCCAGCAGTGCCAGCGGCAAAACCTAAGACAACAAAAGGAGCCAGACAGAGTGGCCAGAGGCCACGCATGGGGCAGGAGTAGAGAGGATGCCAACAACCTGCCAGAAGAAATGCCAGGAGGCAGATGAGTGGCTGTAAGATAAGGGAGGGCAGGAAGGGAAGCAGAGGGAACAAACAGTCATACAGTTGCCAAAGAAAATTCTGAGCATCCAAAATACACTTGACAGGCATGGTTTTAACCACGTGAAAGGAGGTGTGGCGATTCACCTGCTACCTCTTTGAACTTTGGGCAAGGCCCTTCAATTATGATTTTATTTTAATCTACACTGTAAGTACTGTACAGTACATTATGCAATAGTGAGTGAAACAGACATTAGACTTTGCTATCTCCCTTTCAGTAAAAACTCAACTGCTTTGCTCCTTCAGCCTGCAGGTTTCTGATACCTGGACCAGCATGCCAGTAAGGATATATCGGTGCTGGAAAAGGCTCAACTCCTACTGGACAGCAGTGCTGTTCCTACCAGGGACAACCAGCCATAGGGACCAGCATATGTCCAGACCTAAAGCTGAATCACCTGCATATAACTGCAATGCACTTACTCTGGGTCACTGGGAGGCCATAAAAATAAGTATTTTATGTTTGCTTGACGCATCTGCAAGAAACATAGTGCCATTATACGAGTTCTCCAGAGGTGTGTCAGCCTCTTCCAATTCAGTCAGTGTGTTTGTAGGCGCTGTTGCAGAGCGCCAATCACTGTGACAGCTGAAAATGCAGTGGCATACAGTTAAAAGGAGAGCTCCGCTTGAGTGAGCAGAGCTCTCCCCCACACACATAGCCACACACATCGCATCATCGCATGATACCGCGCGTCGCCTCCCCACCACACTGTAACGGCCGACGGGGTGCCCAATCCTCCGCCAGCTCCACGCCCTCAAAGATCCAGGTGCCACCCTGGGAGCCCACCCCAGCGTGGCAAAATGTTTTATGGCCGACAGGTGCCCAATCCCCGTCGGCTGCCCCCACAGCATCCAGGTGCCACGCTGGGAGCCCACCCCAGCATGGCAAAATTATATTATGGCCGACAGGGTGCCCAATCCGCCGCCCACTGTCTCCCTCCTCATGTTGTCGCTGACGGGATGCCCAACTCTGCCGGCTGCACTTTCTCCCCACCACAGGGTGCCACGCTGAAGCCCACCTCAGCGGGCAACAGATGCCATGGCCGACGGTGCCCAATCCCCATCGGCTCCACACCCCCAGCCAGTCTCTGCCACGCTGGGAGCCCACCCCAGCGTGGCAAAGCGTCCGTGTCGTCGTTAAAAAAAAAACCTGAAAAGCAAAACGGTCCCTGGCAGTGTCTGCACCCACCCGCACCCACCCACTGCGCACCCTACCACCCCACACCCCTCACCCCATACTTACCTCCGAGTCCGTCGCGACGATCTTCGTGGGACTGAACACGTCTGCACTTTTCAAAGCCGACCACAACTGAGGAAATGCTGGTAAGCTGTGTAATGGGATAGAAAGGGTTTTTTACTTTGTTGCATATCTCAGGCATTTTTGAATTTTGCACCAAATTTCAACATGGGGTTTTGGGACCCTCCTCATGAATTCTTGCACTGTCATGGCGTTACTCAGGCCTGAAGGTGATTTCCGCAGCCACTGCGCGAAATCACCTTCCGAATGATTAACGAAACGACACTGCCAGCGTTCATAAGGTGGGCTCTCAAAAGCATATTTTGAAAATTTGGTGGAAAATTCCTAACAAGCATTTATCAATGCCGAACATTCGCTTGCAGGTATTTGCAGTGGTGTTTGGCATGTATGGTGCTTACCCTAATGCCCTGTGCGATTGCTGGTATTTGCACAATAAATTGTCAGCATGATCTTTTGTTACCCCATTGTGCGCTACATAGGTGGAAACACGCTTTGGGCAGGATGTGAAAATGACAGCTGTACTGCTCATAAGGAAGTGTGGTAAAATGCCAATGTTGAAAATCTGGAGGGAAATATTGAAAATTCGCAAACCTACGAGCGCAGTATGGAACTGTGCAACGACGTCAGAAACAGTCATTTTAGGAATTTTTTCATCAAACTTTCAACATTGCCATTTTAAAACTGCAGTTAATGAACAGTGTCACTGTGATTTTCTTTACTGTGTCCCATACATTGATTTCGCATAACGACCGCGCCAATGTGCACTACATGGGGAAAGACGCTTTGGGCAGGATGTGAAAATGACAGCTGTACTGCTCATATGGAGGTGTGGTAAAATGGCAATGTTGAAAATCTGGAGTGAAAATATTGGAAATTCGCAGAACTTACTAGCGGCGTAGGAACTGCTCAACGATGCCGTAAAACAGTTATTTGTAGGAATTTGTTTGCCAAATTTTCAACATAGCCATTTTAAGATCTCTGCTCATGAACAGTGATACTGTGATTTTCTTAATGTGTCCCATACACTGAGTTCACATACACCGACTGTGCCATTGTAGCGCTACATGGCGGAAACACGCTTTGGGCAAGATGTGAAAAATGACAGCTGCAGTGCTCATAAGGAGGTGTAGTAAAATGGCAATGTTGAAAATCTGGAGTGCAAATATTGAAAATTGCAAACGCACGAAAGGCATGTAGGAACTGCGCAACGCAGACTCATAAAACAGTCATTTTTAGGAATTTTTTTCACCAAATTTTTCAGCACAGCCATTTTAAGACATCTGCTCATGATCAGTATCACTGTGATTTTCTTAATGTGTCCCATACATTGAGTTCAGACACCGATCAGCGCCATTGTGCGCTACATGGGCAGAAACACATTTTGACAGGATGTGAAAAATGACAGCTGTACTGCTCATGAGGAGGTGTAGTAAAATGGCAATGTTGAAAATCTGGAGTGCAAATATTGAAATTTACATAGCGTCTGAGCATTGCGTAGGAACTGTTCGCAGCATGCGCTTGTAAAGCAGTCATTTTTAGGAATTTTTTCACAAATTTTCAACATAGCCATTTTAAGACCTCTGCTCATGAACAGTGTCACTGTGATTTTCTTAATGTGTTCCATACATTGATTTAAGACACCGACTGCGTTTAATAAGCGCTACATGATGGAAACACATTTTGGGTGAGATGTGAAAAATGACAGCTATACAACTCAAAAGAAGGTGTGATAAAATGGCAATGTTGAAAATCTGGAGTGAAAATATTGAAAATTCAGCGAACTTACGAGCCTGCGTAAGAACTGCGCCAACTCGCAAAAAACAGTAATTTTGGAATTTTGCACCAAATTCTCAACATGGGGTTTGTGGGACCACTTCTCATGAATGATGCCACTGTCATGGTGTTATTCAATGCTGAAGGTGATTTCATGCAGTGACTGCGGTGCTAAATCACCCTTCAGGCCTGAATAACGCCATGACAGTGACATCATTCAGGAGAAGGGGTCCAAAATCCCATGTTGAAAATTTGTGCCAAAATTCCAAAAATGACTGAGATATGCAATAAAGTTGAAACCCCCATGTAGCTCATTATACAGCTTACCGGCATTTCCTCAGTTCGCGGTCGGCTTTGAAGAGTGCAGACGTGTTCCCGGTCCACTCAAGATCGCCGCGCCGAGTCCAGAGGTAAGTAGGGGTGGGGGGGTGCGGGTTGTGGGAGGGGTTGGGAGACGCACCATGAACTGCTTGTTTTACAGGAAAAAAAGACGATGAGGGACGCTTGCCATGCTGGGGTGGGCTCCTCAGCGGGCAGAAGATGTTGGGGGCGAGGAGCCAACGGGGATTGGGTACCCCATCAGCAAAACAAACAAATGGTTTGCCACGCTGGGGTGGGCTCCTCAGCATGGCGGCAGGATGGTTTGGGGGCCGGGAGCCGACGGGGATTGGGCACCCCGCGCAAAACAAACAACTTTGCCATGCTGGGTGGGGTCCCAGTGTGACAGGAAAGCTTTTTGGGGCGTCGGACGCTAGGGGAGTGTGTGGACGGAGGGGACGGTGGAGCGGCGGCCATATGGCAGCGTGTTTTCCTTGAAGCAGAGGAACACTCGCTGTCAATTGAGCTCCTGCACCCATTGGTGCAGGACCACCACACCTGCTCAAGGGAGCAGTGCATTGGATGGGAGAGGCACACCTCCAAGTCTGCTACTGTCCCAAAACGTCTCGTGACATGCGCCAAGCCAACATAAAAATGACTGGTTTTATGCCGCAGCTATGCAGTTCCCGGCGCACGCCCGTGAAGTTCACGAATTTTCAATATTTTCACCCAGATTTTCAACATTGCCATTTTACCACACATTCTTATGAGCAGTACAGCTGTCATTTATCACATCTCACCCAAAATGTGTTTCCGCCCATGTAACGCACAATGTCACAGTCGGTGTGCTAAATCAATGTACAGGACACATTAAGAAAATCACAGTGACACTGTTCATGAGCAGAGGTCTTAAAATGGCTATGTTGAAAATTTGGTGAAAAAATTCCTAAAAATGACTGTTTCTGAGTATGCGTTCGCGGATTTCTACATGCGCTTGTAAGTTCTTGTGAAATTTCAATATTTTCACTCCAGATTTTCAACATTGCCATTTTACCACACCTCCTTATAAGCAGTACAGTTGTCATTTTTCACATCTCACCCACAACGCAGCTTCTGCCCATGTAGCGCATACAATGGCGCAGTCGGTGAGTGAAATCCATGTATGGGACATGTTAAGAAAATCACAGTGACACTGATCATGAGCAGAGGTGTTAAAATGGCTATGTTGAAAATTTGGTGAAAAAATTCCCAAAAATGACTGTTTTAGGAGGCGCATGTTGCGCAGTTCCTATGCACGCTGGCAAGTTTCTGAATTTGTAATATTTGCACACCAGATTTTCAACAGTGCCATTTTTCTGCACTTCCTCAGAGCAGTGCAGTTACCATTATTATCTCGCCCAAAATGTGTTTCCGCACATGTAGCGCCTAATGGTACAGTCGGTAGTGCGAAACAATGTTTGGGACAGATTAAGAAAATCACAGTGACACTGGTCATGAGCAGAGGTCTTAAAATGGTTATGTTGAAAATTTAGTGACAAAACTCCATAAAATGACTGTGTTACGAGTGAGCATTTGCAGTTTCCACGCACCCTCATAGGTTCATGAATTTGTAATATTTTCAGTCCAGATTTTCACCAGTGGCATTTTTCCACACCTCCTTATGAACAGTACAGCTGTCATTTTCCACAACATGGCGAAATGTGTTTTCACACTTTCAGTGCAGAGATGCGTGGTTGCTGTGGGAAACCATTGTTCAGGACAGATAAAGAAAATCACACTGACACTGTTCATGATCGGAGGTCCCAAAATGCCTGTGTTAACAATCTGCTGTAAAAAATCCCCAAACTAGTTACATTACGGGTGTGCGTTGCATAGTTTCTACTCACGCCGTGACTTCACCAGTTTTTAAGATTTTCATCAGATTTTCAACATTGCCATTTTTACACCTCCCCATGAACAGTACCACTGTCATTTTCACATCCTGTTCGGAATGTGTTTTTGCACCTGTGGTGCCAAATGCGTTAGTCGCTGTGCAAAAGCAGTTTCGGCTAACAAACTGATATTGCCACTGTTCATGAGGTGGGGGTCACAAAAACCATGTTGAAAATTTGGAGTGAAAATACCAACGAATGCCTGAGGCGTTAGGGTTTCCGACCATAACGCCCCACCCTGTAGAGTATTACAGGCATCAGGGGTGTGACTTGGGATTCTTGCCTGTCATGCTCATACCATTCCACCTCTCCCCACACCCTGCAGCCAGTGAGAGGCATCCAGGTGTGCCTCGGACTCTTTGGGCTCAAACTTCACCCCATTCTTCCTATACCGCACTCCATCTCACCATATTTCCTGATGGAATGGGGTCGCATAAGGGCCAAAGACCCCAAGGCACACTGTGACACTTGTCAGTGTCTGCAGGGTAGGGTGTGGTGAAATGGTGTGTCGTTATGCCTGGACGACCCAAAGGCACACCCCAATGCCTGCAACTCTCTGCAGGGTGGTGGTGGGGTTGGCTTAGTTTAATACTTGCTGCCATTCCTATTATGCAGCTCTGTAACTTCTACACTACCAATGCCAGTGCCAGCAAGCAAACATTCGGCATTGACAAATGCTTGTTAAGTTAGAATTTGTAAGCAAGTGTTGAAGAACCCACGGCTATGATTCATTACAAATTACTAATACATCTACTAGGAAGGATGTACTTAACAGTAAGTGATTCTTAAAACCTATTTCTTTCAACACTCCTTAAAAGTGTTACATCCCCAATTGCTATATCAGAACTCCTATGTTGTATTTGTAATGATAACTTGAACTGTAATAAAGCTGAGTTTTAAAAAATAATTTGTAAGCAAGGGATGTTGAGTCTATGTGGACAGCGAGGCTCAGCCAAAGAAAAGGAAAAAAACTTGGATAAATGCTCTGCCCCCCACCCCAAACAGAGCTGGAGGCAATTGGCATGAAATGACGGAAGATCCAGAGTAGGAGGGATGGGGTGGGAGGCTTATAGTCGGTTAGATCAGAAATGTAGACTGAGTAAAGGCCATGTATGACTTGTTTAGTCTGACAGAAGAAGTGTTTGAGAGTCTCAGTTTGAAAAGAACAGATTCAGAATACTAAATGGCTCCTACAGTACCTCAGTGGGTGATGGAAGTTGAAAAGGGCACATGCAGATTACAGCAGGCTCTTTCTGTAGCAGTACTAGCTCTGTAATTTCACCATATGTAACTGCAAGCTGCTGTAAGTATTAGAATCACCAAAAATGATTACACAGCACCCCCCAGGACAGAGACAGTAAGATGTGGTGGTCTAGACACTGAGTCAGGACACACCGCCACCACAGAAAGCATGTCAGAGCACTCAGTGCTCAATTTTAGAGAAGGATAGAACAGAACAAGATGAAAAGGCCACGCTGTCCTCCTCCCATAACTGATGGGGATCCTGTGAACGGAATCCCAGTTTGAAACTGTATCCCACAATTAGGTTATATATATTTCTATGTGTTGTGATGGGGCAGTGGGATCACTCAGCACTGGTCATCTCTGGAAAGGAAAGCCAAACCCACACAAGAATGGGCATGTCTCTGCAGGGGTGGAGAAGACATTGTGGACCTTACAGCTGTGGTTGCAAGCAGTAGAAGAGCTTAGTCTCTGTATGGCATGGGGATGACATTGTGGATCCTGTGACTATGGCTGCTGACAGTAGAAGAGCTCTGTCTCTGTAGGGGACAGAGAAGACATTGAGGAGCCTGTGGCCATGGTTACAGACATTAGTAGGGCTCTGCCTCTGTAGGGGACAATCAGGACACCTTGAAGCCTGTGGCCATGGTTGCTAGCAGTAGAAGTGATCTACCTCTGTAGGAGATGGAAAAGGTATTGTGGAGCCCATGTCCATAGTTGTCAACAGTAAAAGGGGACTGTCTTTGTATGGAGAGCAGAGGACATTGTGGAGCTTATGGCCACTGTATCTAGCAGTAGGAGGGTCTGTCTGTGTAGGAGATGGAGAAGAACATTGGAGACAGTGGTTGTGGTTGCTGAGTGAAGAAGACTGTCTTTGCAGGGGATGTAGAGGATTTGTGGGGCTGACAGTTGTGGTTGACAACAATAGAAGGGCTCTGTCTCTGTAGGAGTTGGACTGGACACTGTGGAGGCTGTGATCTTAGTTCCTAAGGATAAAGGTCTCTGTCTCTGTAGGAGATTGAGAGGCTGTTTTGAGTTAATGGTTATGGTAGTCAACAACAGAACGGCTTTGTCTCTGTATGGGATGAGTGGACATTGTGAGCCTGTGAACAAAAGTAGCAGTAATAAATGCAATGTCTTTGTAAGGGTATGGACAGGATCTTGTAGGGGCCCATGGTGCTGGATTCCACAAGCAAAAGGGGTTTAGCTCTATAAGGGATGGAGGGGACTTTGTGAAGCCTATGGCCATGGCTACTGTTAGAAAAGGGGTCTTGTCTGCATAGGGAGAAAGTCAACATTGTGAAGCCTCTGATCATGCTTGCCAGTGGTAGTGGGGCTCTAGCTCTGTAGAGGATGTAAAAGATATTTGGGATCCTCTGGCCTTGGTTGTCATCAGTAGAGGGAGTGGCTCTGTAGGGATGGTTAATAGTAGTAGTAGTAAAAATCTATTTTATACAGAATAAAAGGTATTAGGGCTGGATGCCCTATATACAAAGCTGTCCTGTTGCACAGATTGAAATATACAAAGGCCAAATATGCAAAGGAAAACTACATAATAATAATTACAGAAAATTTTAACTTGTGGTGATATAAGCTGGACAAACCATTCCTGCTATACAATTCCTTCTGTTTATCTATCTATTTATTTATGCATGTATGTATGTATGTATGTATGCATGTATTTCAAAAGTTTCACCAGGAAAGACATACTTAGCTGAAACATTCATTTCAGATGCATCCTGGGGGCGGGGAAGAGGAGTATAAACAAATAAACAGAACAATAACTTCAACAAGAAGAGCAATAAATTACACAGTTCAAGGAATCAAGCATCAATAAAGTAATTTATACAAACAGAGGGCAGAAGGCCTGCCCAATGACTGTGGGGGAGACAATTCAAGGTGTGGAGGCACGAAGGGTAGTTTTTATGTTGGGTGGAGAAGGAAGCAAAGGAGGGGTAAAAGTACAGATTAGGGGTAATATAAAGGAGGGAAGAGTGGAATAAAAGAGGAGAGAGGAATTAGAGGGAGAGAAATGGAAGAGATGGGAGGGACAGGGGAGGAAGGTAATTGAGAGGTGGAGCAGGAAAGTAGGGTAATTGAAGGGTGGGCAGAGAATGGACTCAGGGCAAGTGCAGGTGGGAGCAGTGAAGTCTTGGAGAAAAGAGGAGAGCATTTGGAAGAGGATGAGCTAATAGGTAGGGAGGAGAGAGAGTGCCAAAGTTTAGAAAAGTGGTAAGAGAAGGCAGCCTGGCCAGTGAGAGATTTCTAGAAGGGAGTGCAAGAACAAAAGCTTGAGTTAAGAAAAGGGAGTAAGAAGAGGTAGTGGGTGGAAAGGAGCAAAAGTAAGGTAAGAGAGGAGGAGACCAGCCTGAATTTTTCAGATAAGGAGGCACAGTGAGTGAGGCGACTAGATTCAAGGGAGCAGAGTGAGAGGGAGGAGTATAAGGAACAGTGATGAGTGTGAGGTGGACAGTCCAAAGCAAAGCAGCAGAAGGAGTGGAAGAGGGGTCTAGTCTAGCAAGGGTGGACTTTGGTGCTGCACTGCAGACAATGTCACCATAATCAAAATGGGGAGCATCATCTTCAAGATGACATCACGGTGAGCAGGAAGAGGGATACGCTTTTATTCCTGTATAGTGTGCCAAGTTTAGGATGGAGTTTTTATGGATGGCATACACATGGACTGAGAAGTCGAGGTGCCAGTCTAGCCAAACCCCAAGGTACATAACCGAGAGAACATCATTGATAGTGACTCCATCTAAGGTGTGGAAAGAGGAGGAGAG